>OY997274.1:172795780-174045780 GCA_963921465.1 Triticum timopheevii | reverse complement strand
CCCTCGGCGTACCTCTTCATAAAGACACAATGGTCAGGTTGTGCTTTATGATAACCAAGCCCAGTCATAAAAGACTCAAACTTCTTGTACCACTGCCAAGGAGCTTGCTTCAAGCCATACAAGCTCTTCTTCAATTTGCAAACTAAGTGCTCCTTACCTGCAACCATGAATCCCTCTGGCTGCTCCATGTATATCTCCTCCTCTAGGTCACCATGCAAGAAAGCTGTCTTCACATCAAGTTGTTCAATTTCCAAGTCCATGGTGGCAGCCATGCCAAGCACAACTCGGATCGAAGACATCTTGACCACTGGAGAGAATATCTCACTATAATCAATGCCCTTTTTCTGACTGAATCCTTTCACAACCAATCTGGCTTTGTACCTTGGATGTGAGGTGTTTTCTTCAGTCTTCACTCTGTACACCTACTTGTTCTTGAGTGCTTTCTTGCCTTTTGGCAGTTTCACCAACTCAAAAGTATCATTCTCATACAAGGAATTCATCTCATCTTGCATGGCTTCTGACCATTCTTCTTTGTTCTCATCAGACATTGCCTCCTCATAGCATGAGGGCTCACCTGCATCTGTCATCAACACATATTGATGTGGTGGATACTTAGAAGAAGGAATGCGACCTCTTTCACTTCTTTGCTGCTGCACTGGTGGTGAATCAGGTGGATTTTCGTTGGCATCATCATTACCAACTTCATCATCATCATCACTTGATGGCTGCTCGCCACTTTGACTTGTACTGCCTTGATCAGTTGCATCTCCACTGTCTTCAGTGTCATCATCTCCCTCATGATTGTCATGCACGAGAGGAGGACGGATTGGATCCATGTCAACCTGAGGTGTGTTGGTCATTAGCTTCTCTGGTTTCCCAATATCTTTTATTGTTTCATCTTCAATGAACACCACATCTCGGCTTCTCACAATCTTTCTATTGGCTGGATCCCACAACCTGTAGCCAAACTCTTCACTTGGTTGGCTGAGGTAGATGCACTGCTTTGTCTTGCTATCAAGCTTGGATCTCTCGTCCCTTGGAACATGTACAAATGCCCTGCAGCCAAAGACCTTCAAGTGCTTGTATGATACCTCCTTCCCTGACCAAACTCTTTGAGGAATATCACCTGCAAGAGGAACTGATGGAGATAGGTTAACCACATACATAGCATTCATCAAAGCTTCAGCCCAAAATGAATTAGGTAAATGAGCATGAGAGAGCATAGCTGTGACCCTCTCTGTGAGTGTCCTGTTCATTCTCTCTGCAAGACCATTGAGCTGGGGTGTCTTTGGTGGACTCTTCTCAAGCCTGATGCCAACATTTCTGCAATACCTTTCAAAAGGACCTCTGTATTCACCACCATTGTCTGATCTCACGCACTTCAATTTCCTGCCAGTTTCTCTTTCAACTTTGGCATGGAACTCCTTGAAGGCTTCAAACGTTTGGTATTTGTGTTTCAGCACATACACAAAAACCTTTCTGGAATGGTCATCAATAAAAGTCACAAAGTATAATGCTCCACCATGAGATTTTTCAGTCATGGAGCAAACGTCAGTGTGCACAATATCAAGAACATTATCTGCACGATGTGGAGAGAGTGTACGAAATGCAGCCCTGTGTTGTTTGCCAGCAAAACAATGTGCACAGGGTTTCAAGGATATACCTTTCAACTCAGGGAGGTACTCCATGCGAGCAAGAGCATGCATGCCCTTCTCACTCATATGCCCAAGCCTCTTGTGCCACAATTCAACCGAAGTGTCTTTTTCCGCAACATTCAACACCTCATTGCACAACTTGGTTTTAGTCACATAGAGATTACCTTGCTTACTTGAGCCACAATCAAAGAGCCTTTGGTGAGCTTCCACTTTCCTTCACCAAAATAACTAGGATGTTTGATATCATCAAGCTTGCCCACTGACAACAAATTCAGCCTTATGTCGGGAACATGCCTCACATCATCGAGCACCAATCTGCAACCTGTGTTTGTTTCAATGCATATAGAGCCCTTGCCAACAATTGCTGACGAACCACTATTTCCCATCCTCACTTGGCCAGTAACACCACTAGTGTAAGATGTGAAATACTCCTTGTGTGATGTGATGTGAAAAGACGCACCTGAATCCACAACCCAACTCATGGCATCATCACGAACAACACTATAGCAATCTTCATCTTCAATGACTAGATAGTCCTCATCTGTTGCAGTCATGGCTGAACTGCTCTCAGCCTTTTGCTCGGTTTTCTTTGTGAGTTTCCCCTCTGCAAGCTCTCTTTTGTACTTCCTGCACTCGCTCTTTATGTGTCCCGGATTGCCACAATGAAAGCAAGTGATATCTTTTCTCCGTTTTGACTTTGATCTCCCCCTGGATTTGCTTTTACCTTGCTGAAATCTTGTATTGCTGCGTCCACGGTTCTCATTCTTCCCATGGGTTTCAGCCACATACGCATCAGAAGAAGAGGCATCACCCTTTTCCTTCTTTCTGGCTTCTTCATTCAGCATACTGTTCTTCACCATCTCCAAAGTCAGCTTCCCATCCGGAGCTGAATTGCTAAGTGACACAACAAGCGTGTTCCAACTATCAGGCATGGAACTCAGCAGCAACAATGCTTGCACCTCATCCTCAAAGTTGATCTTCATGGCTGAAAGTTGATTTATATGGCATTGGAAGACATTCAAGTGCTCAATCACACTTGTGCCATCTCGGTACTCAAGCTTTGCAAGTCTTTTGATCACCGAGGCTTTGTTCATTGATGTCTTCCTCTCATACATGGACTCTAACTTCTGCCACATCTCATATGCATTTGTGTCATTTGCAACATGATGGAAAATATTGTGGTTGATGTACAACCGAATCATACCTACTGCTTTTCTGTGCAACACTCTCCATTCTTCTTCCGTGACACCCGTGGGTATCTTGTCTTTCACAATTGGCTCATACAAATCCTTGCAATAAAGGATGTCTTCCATCATGGGCTTCCATAATGAGTAATTGGAAGAATCAAGTTTTATCATGCCACTTGTAGTAGCGCTTTCGTCCAAAGCCATTGTGAACAGCTCTTCCAGCAACAATCAAGCAACTGGGATTTGCAACCTTCTAAGCAACCAAGGCTCTGATGCCACTCTGTTGAGAATTAGCACACATATGCACTTGTGGTTAACTGAAAACTGCAGCGGAAACAAGTAATCTCAGCACCACATCATGTACTAATTCAAGGATCGTTGCTTAGCACGGAAGGAAACATATGCAGCAGCATATATGGAGGCAGAAAATGTTACTCAGCAGGCAAGACACTCCTCAGCCTAGTGTCTTGTGGTAGGAGTAAGTTTTCCTGACAGCATCAAGCATCAACAAAGAGACACCAGATTTTTACGTGGAAAACCCCCCAACTTGAGGGGAAAAACCACAGGCCAAAGCCACCCAAATCCTCTTCCACTATTATCAAACGTGGGATACAACAAGTTCTTCTCTAGACAACACTAAAGGATCTCATACATCAAGATTTCTGAATCTTGGATGAACACAACAGGATTTGGAGCTCAAGAACTAGGGATTGGAACAATCTCACCAAGGATGGTGGAACCGAAGCTTGAAGGAGGCAAGGTAGTGGATCTGGACCATCACAACCTTGGGGAGGAGCTCCCTTTGCTTCTTCCTTCAATCTTCCTCTTCTTTCCTTGCTCTCTTGGTTTTCTCTCTTTTCTCTTGGAGGATGAACTGATTTTCGTCACCCTTGATGGTGGCTGCTGGATGGAGGGTAAAGCATCCCCATCCACACATGTGCAAAGTCCTAAATGACCCTAGGTCATAACCCTAATGGGTAGTGGGCTTATGCACCTCTTTGGGCTGCCTAAAAGGCCTCAAATGGTCATCTCCTCACAACCCACATGAGGAGGATATCCCAACAGCCTCTTAAAGAGACTATTTTTAGTCAGACTAAAATAAGTCCTTTGGATCCAAGCACCCTCTTAGAGCGCATGAAAACCGAAGATTGTGGAACTTAGCATCATTTAAATCAGGATAGCATAGTTGCTGATAATATTCTGCATCATCTCAATACTGGGATGACCAAGGCGATCAAGCCAAGTTTGGAATGCATTGACATTCTGAAAAATTATTATACGCAGCATGTGCTACGGGTTTAATGTATGTGTAGTACAATCCTCGTGATAAAGAGAGAACTTTATCTTACATATTTGGTAAAGAGGGGACACTATTCTTATGGTATATCTATAGTTGAGTCGGGACTCGGAATACAGTAAATAATCCCTAGTTTTTTGTCTAGTACCCGAAGGATGGCACACCCCGATCCAACAATTATTGTATCATGTAGAGTGATTGTGAAAAAATCTCCCCATTTTCCTTGGCGGGAGTTTGGAGATATTTTATCCTTGCTCTTAAGCAGGTCGGTTGCGTCCCATGAATTGTTGATACATACTTGTGGTTTACAGTGCCCTTTTCCACCGTATGATGCATGCGGCTTGAGCTTCATACTTCCGTTTACCCTTGAAGCTCTTTGTATGGCGACTACAAGAACCATCGAACTTGTTATTCTGAAAACTTGCTATGATTCCTTCAAAGGAGATCATCATGTTGTCCGCCTGCAGTAGTAGAGGATTGAGATCAGAATAAACCTTGTAATCTCTTGCACGATATAGGTGCTGTAAAACCCCATCAGCGGGAAGTTATAGACAGTCTTTATTTTCTCCATATTTGTAGCATCTTCTTTCACAAAAACACAAATTGTAGCAACTTTTGTGAACTTGTTAATTGAAATCTCAAACAGACTTGAAATGATGTGTCCATTAGCTACTAGGATTTTTTTTTTGGCGAACAAGCTAAAGGCCGTATCTCCAAATGTGCGTCAGCCCGTATGCCCCGGAGCAAAGTTCGACCTCCGATGCGATCCTACGGCACAGTTCCCTGCCGGCGACTGTTGCTCGATCAAAAACGCGGTTGTCGCGCTCTTTCCATACCATCCATACGGCGAGCAGCACCAGCGAGTCGAATCCTTTTCGTGCCACACAAGGCAGCCGTGCTTGGGTGTCTGGCTACTACAGGAATGACTTCTATCATCTGCTTTGTAGGACACAATTTTAAAAGAAGTTTTCCATTGAGTCCAACCTCATACTCCCTCCATTCCAACGAATAAGTTGTGCATGCATTTCAAAATTTAACTTTGACTATCAATTTGACAAACTAAATGTGGATTATGCGTCACAAAGATTATATCTTGGATTCGTACGAAAGAAGTTTTCAATGGTATGATTTTTCAGTCGTGCAGCTTATATATTATTGGTCTAATCCACAGTTAAAGTAGACTTTTGGAATGCATGCACACTTTATTCATTGGAACGCAAGCTGTAAGAAAGATATTGTATTTTCAAGAGAGAAGACTGAAATAAACCTTGAATTTGTAGAGCGAGTATGAATCTAACACGGAACTCCCAATCCCTGAAATCGGCTCCATAACCTTGGACTGGGATAGGGTTGGAATTGACTGGGATCAGTAATTTTATGGTGCCAATTTCAAGGATTGGTTAAATTCAGACCGCTTCCATGAGTTCAAGGTTTTTCTTCTTCTTCAGAATTTTCCTTTTTAATGTGGTATGATGAAACACTATTTTCATGTTTTTAGAATTCTAAAACGAGACCATCCAGAACTAGCCTTATAGAGGAAACTCTAAGCACCATACGGGTCACTCCACGACTCGAACCCGGGTGGGCTGGATAGCCCCGTGCTGTCAACAGGGTAACACCCTGTTTTCATGTTTTTAGAATCCTGCGAATCAAAGATGGAGTCCATTTATCTGGCCAGCTAATACAATGAGAATAATAAACTAGGGTCCCTGTCCAATAAGGGCATCTCTAGCCGCGCCCCCAACAGCCCCCCCCCCCCCCCCCCCCGGCCACTTTTTCGGCGCCGGCGCCGAAAAAACGGCCCAGTCGCGCCCCCAGGACGCCGAAAATCGCCGGTTCGGACCTTTTTTCCGCCCGGCGGTCACAGGCCGAACCCCGCGCGCTGGGGAGCCGTTGGAGGCTCCGGCGCTAGGGAAAAGCACGCCTGGCCCACACCGACAGGGGAAAAGTCAAGTTTTTCTTCCCCCGACTCGCCTCGCACCCCCCGCGCCCTCGGCCACCACTAGCTGTATCCCGGCGACGGGCGCCGGCCTACTCCGCTAGATAGCATTCCCCGCCGGAAAAATAGCAGTGCTTCGCCGTGGCAGCCCCTCCCGCAGCACTGGGCGCTGCCGGCCGCCATTTACGGCCGCGGAGGCGCGGTTTAACGGCGGGTAAACGCCCACTGAGCGCAAGGTGTTCGACATTTTGACTGACTCGGCGATGGACTCCGATGAGGAGGAAGAGCTCGCCGCGCTGCTGGAGGAGGAAGCCGCGGCCGACGTCCAGGAAGAAGAGCATCTGATGGTGCTCGCCGCCCTCGCCCAGCTGCTGGCGAGCAGTGAAAAGCCGCGTAGAGGTGGCTCGGCGCCGGGGCGGGTGAAAGCAAAGAACCGGCATCGTCTGCAAGGCTACTGTATTCTCTACTCCGACTACTTCGCCGATGCTCCACTTCATGGCGAAGAACATTTCGGCGCCGTTATCGGATGAGCCGAAAGCTCTTCCTCAGGATCGTGAATTTCATCCAGGAGTTCGACAACTACTTCAAGTGCAAGATGGATTGCACTGGCGCTCTTGGATTCACCTCCATCCAGAAGTGCACGACAGCGATGAGGATGCTTGCATATGGAGCTCCCAGTGATTCACTCGACGACTATGGGCGCATGGCCGAGTCCACCAGCATAGAGTGTTTCTACAAGTTCTATCGGGCAGTGGTGGCAGTGTTTGGGCCACAATACTTGAGAGCACCCAATGCGGAAGACACTGCTCGGATCCTAGCCCAGAATGAAGCAAGAGGATTTCCTGGGATGCTTGGAAGCATCGACTGCATGCATTGGAAATGAAAGAACTGCCCATTTGGTTGGCAGGGGATGTACAAAGGCGCCAAAGGCGGTTGCAGTGTGGTGCTTGAGGCGGTAGCCATACAGGACCTCTGGATTTGGCACTCCTTCTTTGGTATGCCAGGAACGCACAATGACATCAACGTGCTGCAGTGCTCTCCTGTTTTTACCAAGCTCGTTGAGGGCCATTCTCCTCCGGTGAACTTCGAGATCAATGGGCACCAATACAACACGGGGTACTATCTAGCTGATGGCATCTATCCGAGATGGTCGACATTTGTGAAGACGATCTCAAACCCTGTGGCAGGAGGCAAGAACGCCTGGTTTGCGAAGCTTCAGGAGGCTTGCAGGAAGGATGTCGAGCGGGCATTTGGTGTGCTCCAATCTCGATTCGCTGTTGTTCGGTACCCCGCTTAGACCTGGTCGAAAGATCAAATGTGGGAGATCATGACTTGCTGTGTCATCTTGCACAACATGATCATCGAGAGCGAGCAAGAAGACCCAGTGTTTGACATTGAACCATACTACAGGCAGGGTCCTCTAGCCGAAGTTGATCACCAGCTACCGGCAACTTGGACTGCCTATCTCAGTATGCGTCAAGAGATCCGAGACCCACAGGTTCATCATCAACTGCAAAAAGATCTGATTGAGCACCTATGGAGGCTCAAGGGGGACGCCGCGTCATGAAATACGAGTTTTTATTCGTTGAACTATATAATTTGTATTGAACTATTTGTTGTTGTACTATTTTGTTGAAGTATTTGATTTTTCTGTGATGAAATATGTTATAAGGAATAATTATGTTGATCATTAAATGCCGAGACACGGCAAAACCACGCCGAATATGGGCCTATTTTCGCCCATATGGGCCGTTTATTCGCCGAAATTGGGCTGCAAAGTGGGCCAATTTCGACGCCTGGGGACGAGCTGGGGGCGACGACTGGGCGCAAAACCGCCCCCAGCGCCGAGTGTATCGCCGGCTCGCCCCTAGGGGGCGACTTTTGTGCGTCCTGGGGGGCCAACGGCTGGAGATGCCCTAAGAATGCAAAGAGAAGGTGCTGAAGCCTCGAGTCCTAGCACCAGTAAGGCCTCCCGCCCTTGGACCGTTTGCTCCTCGTCGTCCACTGCGCTGCCGGCCGAGAGCCGGGCAACGACTGCTCTCGGCTGGTGGCTGCCTCTCGACTCGATCTCCGCGCGGGCGCGTGTAAACGTCCCCATCGGGGCCGTCCCAAGCTAACTAGGTCGCCTGGCGCCCATGCGTGCGCCCCGTCACGTACGTCGACGGCATGCATGCACAGCGGCGCATCCATCGGCATCGGCTGTGGCCTGCTTCACGGACGCTTCCCTCTCGTCCGTGGTGGCGCCGCTGTTCCGTGAAAGACATATAGCAAGATGTTAGCATCGTACGTACTGATGGAAGAAATGGATAAAAGAGACGTGGGGACGCAATGCGTGCAGTGATGCTGCATGATATCGCCGATCGAATCGGGCCCGCCGCCCCGCCCACAAGCTGGCCGGCCGCGTCGTTTCCGCGCCACCGCGACGTTGTCGCCGTGCGCCTGTCGGGCTCCCGGCGGCCCGTACCGCCCTGTCGTCCGGGGAGAAACCGCCACCGGCCCCCTCGATCCGGCCGCGCGCAACGGACGCCCACCCCGTACGACCCCCGCGCGATCACAGCCGGGAGGAGATCACATCATCAACCAGCTAGCGCGCGTCTAGAGCCCCGTCGGCGTCACGGAAATCGCCGGCGCGAGACGCCGAGCGCGTCGTGACGGCGCATCGCGTCAGGCCACTGCCGCGCAACATGGCGACCGGTCGATCCCCGTGGCTTTCCGCGCCGCCGACGGCCGGCCAGTGGGTACGTGGAACCAACACCAACCAACCAAGAGAAGCTTCTCCGATCGAGATGCCGCGGTGCAGTGCGTGCATCTGTGCATGCATGCATGGGCGCTAGTCGCTACAACCCGCCTATATGTAGAGGAGACAGCGACTCGGGTGGCGCGACCGGCTAGCCGGACGACTGATCACTAGCTATAGCTGCTCGTGCTTCGTTTCTTTGTGCCGAGCAGGTATCTGGGCAAGATGGGCGATCGGGCGCGTACTTGCTTGCCTGCTAGCGCCGGTGTCAGATGCCAGGCGCGTGTCCATGCCTGGCAGCTCCGTCCCGGCCCATGCATGGCCGGGAAGCCGCCATGCGCAGACAGACCGCCTGTGTTCTCACTGCAGCTGCTTGGCGGCTACAGTGCGGTGGCGCTGGCAGGGTGGAAGCTGACAAGAGAAAACTGGCAGTTGCTCGACATGGAAGCGTGCGCGCATTGCCCCGGGACGTTATCAGTGAGCGATCATGGACGACGGATGCCCAGTTGCATGATGCGTGTGGTATTTTAACCTAGTCTATCTCTTGAGATCGTGTGCGGAGTCACCGCCAGGCCCCTCTCGGTGCACGGTGCCTAGAGCAAATGCTTGTGCGTGAGAGGACGGAAATATTACATAGGGTTTTCTAATCATCTATATATGGTCCTCTTAGTTACCCTCCTATACCAGTCTTTTGGCCTATGTAATGTGGCTTAGCATCAGTACATGGTGGGGCATTGGGGTTTGGGAGCGGCCTCCATGAATGAATACTCCCTTCCATAAATATTGGCTTTCTATGTTTACTATTTTAAGCTATGCCTAATAATGCTCCTGGAAGACTTGAATTCAGAGGGCTTGAATGTAGGTTTGTTGGTGTGACTAATAAGTCTTCAAACAAATATGCCTAATAGGTCTCCAAACAAGCATGATAACACCACAATTGACCACCATAAAGTAGATGTGTTATTGTTGCCATATATCCAGTGTTCATGGTACATAGTTTTTGATATTCTATGCATCATTACATCCAACACATAATCCATTTGACATCTCAATTATAACCACTCGGGTGGTAATTATATCCTAGTGTTTCTTCTACCGATAACCCAAACTACCAAAGTTACAAACGGCAAACCAAGGAAACGAGGACACACCATTCCTCGGCCCTAGCTACCACCCAGGGTCTCCTCCAGGTCGTCGCCTCTGTACTTCTCTTCCTCCCCTTTCAGCGGCCTCGTCGGTAGCCAGAGGAGTGGGGACCCACTCGACATAGGCTTAGTGTCGGTCTATAGAACTCCACTGTTGCCGTATGTCATTTTTTCTTCTTTTTGTGAGACTTTCGATGTTTGACTGTGTGCTTCTTAGTCATGCAGAGGCCGGGTGTTACTCATCATGATTTGTACCCACTTCATGCTATATATTGAGATAATAAATGCGCCCTTATCGAAAAGTTTCATTAATCTGAATTTTGTGGTTCCCTTAGGTTATGTTCCCCGGTGGTATCGGCGAGGTGCGGCAACACTGCCACATTGAAATAAGGTCTTTTAAGTCTATCCCTTCTTCGACAACATATGATCAGGTGCTGACGAAGGGCATGTGGGGCTAGGTGTTGCCAGATCTATTGGCTTTCTTTGATCTTAGCAATTGATGTGTCAATCGGGGGAAGTAGTTGCCTGGCTTTTGGTGCGGCGACTTGGACATCTTCCTTTGGTCCGTTCCGTGGCAAACTTCGATTTCTCCGACAATTGATGGTGAAGGATTGCAAACAAGCGCTGCTTTGGGTGAACCCTCAGCTGATGTTCCTTCAGTTGTTACTAGATCCCATTGCCCGGCGTGTGACTACTGCGGTCTTCAAAGCCTAAGATGATAAAAACATTTGTATGTGTCCCTTTTCCTTACGAGTTACCATCTGTTTAGTGCAAGTTCCAAATTCCAGCGGACACTGAACAATCGAACGAAGAAGACAACCACGAATGCTTTAATTGCATATATGGTGACTACTGTTTGCTCAAGGAATATCAGATATGAGATTCCCAAAGAAAAAAGGGAGACCCAAACCATGCCCACGGAACTCACACACCCGTGGATGGATACATAAAAATCCAATGCCGGCCTTCCTATAATGTCGACGGCGGGAAATCAAAGCCTTGCATATCCGAGGCCGAAAGTCCAGGTGAGTGGAGAAACCAACGGCCATGGCACACCCAGCAGAACAGCATCTCCCAAGGTGCCCGGAGCCAGACCAGACCGTCGTAGCGTCAAATCTCTCCAAACGGCATGAAACGCTAGCTGACAGGTGACAAGGTTTCAGAGATTTTTACGGTACGACATGGACGGGTCGGTACCTGGAGGGAATCCCAGAGGAATAATCGCTTCGATCGACGGCCGGCTATGCCATGCCATGCCGGCCGGGTGGGTAGCTTTTCTCGGCCCCGTACGTGCGTGCATGGCCATGGCATGCATGCTTTGCTCTACCCGGTGGTGGCCTGGCCACACACGAGAGAATAAAGCGCGATCGATCGACTGTGATCCGATTCGCATCGCGTGTGTATATTCTCGTGTTCCGGGCAAAGTGGGGGGAGATTCAGCGAGTCCGCCAGGTGCTCGATTGCCGCTAGCTGGTGGTCCGCACGACTTCGTGGAAGAGATGCGGTGGTAGTGGTGGGAAAGTGGAACCCCTTTGCCAAGTGGTAGAAAGCGCAGATCCTGCACGTAGCGTCGTCGCCATTGGTTTGATTGATTGATACAATTGGCTCGTTGCGTCCAACTTGTTCATGCTCACGAGAACGGCCTTGAAAACACAGGTGCATTCGTTGTTGTTTGCAACTCCCACAGATCGGAATCCATTGGTTGCAGCATTTCTTTCACCTCCAGCACACGTCACCACAGTAAAAAATAATCTGAAACTTTCAGTCTTCGATTATGACCAAATATTGTACGTGCTTGCAAAATATGGTGCCCATATACATATAGCATCCGATGAGCTCCATGCAGACGAAACAAAAATTCCGCCCAACAGTGCAAAACAAATTGAGCATCAATATTGCTATTTTTTGTATGGAGCTCCTCGGATGTCATTTGATCACTAAATTTTGCAAGCATCTACAACTATTGGTCATAATCCAAGAAGAAAAGTACGTTTTTGGCCCCTCAAGTTTCTCAAAAGTATAGACTTAGCGCCTCAAGATTTTTTTATACACATTTGGTTCTTCAAGTCTCAAAACCGGGTAAATCTAGTCCAAAACCAGATTTTCACCGCTATGACCGGGTTTGACTGCCCAAATTTTGACCGGGTTTCACCGGATTTACATTAAATTCAAAAAAAATTCAATAAAACCTGAAAAAAAATCTGATTTTTTAGCATCCAATATGCTTACATGTGCAAGGTGTATGCCAATTTTGCTGGTCTTTGGACACCCGAGGAGCCTGTGGCAAAAAAAAAGTATCTACTCTAGGTCAACAGTAAATTCGAAAAAAATTAGCAAAAAAAAAAGATTTGTTTGGGGGTTCAATATGCTCCAGTGCGCAAGGCGCGTACAAATTTTCTTCAGCTTTGGACATTTGAGGAGCTCGTGGCAAAACAACAAATTTTCGCTCACAAAAAAAGAGCCAAAAATTGCTTTTTCAGCTAGAGCTCGTCGGATGTCATTTCACAACAAAACTTTGTATGCATGTAGCGCACCAAAGTATCTTGGGTGCCAAAAAATCCATTTTTTTGCTATTTTTTTTGAATTTACTGTTCACATAGAGTAGAATTTTTTTTGCACAAGCTCCTCGAGTGTCGAAATACCACGAAATTAGCACGCACCTTGCGCATGGAAGAACATTGGATGCCAAAAAACTTCATATTGTTTTGAGTCTTTTTTTGAATTTACTGTTCATATGGTCGAAATCTGGGCGGTCAAACCCGGTCAAAGCTGTCAAAAAATTCTGGTTTAGGACCACACTTACCCAGTTTCGAGACTTGAAGGACCAAATGTGTACCAAAAAAAATCTTGAGGGACCAAAGTTATATTTTTAGGGAACTTGACGGACGAAAAACATTCTTTTCTCTAATCCAAGCCACAAAATTTCAGGTTTTACTGTTCGTTGTGGGTATAATGTGTTCGAGTGTGGAACAACCACTCTCGTTGGATTAGCGAGTCTTCCGCGGCTTCATGGGAGGATCTTCACTTTAGCGTCCATTGCCATTTCTACCCTCTAAACTGATGAGAAGCAGCGTTAGTTATTAGGGCATGTACAATGCATAGCCTCAAGGTGATGCCTCGCATGCCACGTAGGATCGGATATGACGTAAAATAGGTTCGGATAGGGAAGCGGGATCCTCTCTAGGAGGCGGGTGCTTGAAGAGAAAAAATGTGGTCCGGTGACAAAAGCTGAAAAGGTTGAAGTGAAAAGTAGAGATGCATGTGTACTAAAGTCTTTATTTTCTATTTCTTAATGAGGCCCACTAGTGATAGCTTGCATATGGGAGAAAAAATAAATGTAGGTACCTTAAATTACTTTTTGTCATGGGCATATGTATCCATATGCCACCATTGTACATACCCTTAGGTGACTAAAACGTGTACTATCAGGGACGCCACTAGCCACTTCCCTGTCGGGTCACTGGTTTTGTTAGAATCTGCTTGGCGATGAGCCGCCCAACCCTCCGAAGACATGGGCAAGGGCAACTGGACACTTCTCACTTCACCATCGGCCCTGTCGAGTGTCGACCTATCCTCCAGCAGCGGTCTAGCTACAACACGAAACAGATGGTGGTGCAGGACGCATGATGGCGATGCATTCCGACCCCAAGCTAGTCCCTATAACCGCGGTCCTGTCCTACAGGCTACAGATAAACCAGCGATGTATCAGCAGCCACACGGAAGTGTCGGGCTCGTGTCCGTCTCGCCCTGTCGATCAAAGCGGCTCTCATGCTGTCGAGGTACGACGAGCGAGCGACCGGTACGTGCACGTACTGCGCAGTGGAGTACACGTACGCCCGCGTAGTTTTAGTCCACAGCCGCCATCGATGGATTCGCCGACCGACTCGACCGGAAAGAAAAAAGGCCCATCCGTCCTAGCATGAGAAGAGAACCCTGGCACCGTACGCGCGGTGGCGCGACACGGCACACGCGCGCCAGGTCGGGCCCCGGCCCGGCCTGTGCGCCGCCTTTGGAACCATCCGGGGCCGCGCGACCGCACGCCTCCCTCCTGCCGGGCGGGGACACCCTGGCAGGCAGAGCGCCACCGCGCCGGGCAAGGCGAGGGGGCAAAAGCCGGCGCCAAGTGAAAGACCCAAGGCCGTGCAGTGCATTGCAATGCACCCCAAACGCAGTACGTGTAGCGCGTCGCGCGATCGCGAGGCGGGAAACGGGGGACCGCGCGGCCGCGCTTGGGCGAAAGAAGGGAAGAGCCAGAGCGACCTCCGGGCTCCCGCTCGCTGCCGCTCTGGGTCTTGGGGCGGCCTCCCCGTGGCCGTCATGATGGACGGGCGTGGGCGAGCGGGCGCGCCCATCTCGGCGTGTCCCTCCGCGCGGGCGCACCATCATGCCCGCCCCTCGCCTTTCCCTCCCTCCCTCGCAGTGCACCGCGATCGCGATGCATGCCGCGCGCTGGCTGCAAAGTCCAAAGCAGCCAGCCGGGTTTGTTTAATCCGCACCGCACCGGGCTGGCGGGCTGGCAAAGCTAGCTGGCTGGCCACCCGTTGATCTTCTGCAAGCAAGCAACGTCACGTTACACGATCCGCCATCTTGATCTGCTACTGTTCACGCCTCTGAAAAATGCCATGCCTCTTTGTGTACTACTAGTACTACGAGTGTGTTGAATTACATCTGGAAGAAATCTCGCTCCCTCCGCGTGTGGTACACTAGAAGATATTAGTGTCAAAAACGTTCTTATATTATGGGGCGGAGGAGGTAGATACTACCACTACACGTCAGACATTCCCGGCTAGCAAGCCGATATCTCGCAGGTCGCGTCGACCGCGCCAAACCGAAACCCTTTTACACGGATCGATCAACCAAACCTTTTGACATCTCCGTGGAAAAACCGGCGTTTTCTGCTGACCGCGGGCGCTTTCGCCACTGACGACTTTGCGAGTGGTAAACTTTTGCCCTTCGCATGATAAATCATTGCGTCCGCGTGCTTTCCCTTCTCTCCTTTGGATGGATGGAGTGTTCGTGAGCATGATTAGGCCGGTCCGTTGGTGCGGCATTCAGGCATTATACATGTCTCCTCCTGCCGGCAGGCTCCATGGCTTGCCGCGATCCAGTTATGCTAATTGGTGCGTCGACCTTAATAAACACCAAACGCGACGGCTATGATACGTGAAAAATATGCGGTTGGATCCAGCAAAGACGTACTCTATTGGTTGGTACAACGGTCTGCTGTACCAACGGTACCAATTTCGCAAAAAAGAAAAAAAAACGGTACCAAGAAGAATTATTGGTGCTGCATGTCCTGATATGTCGTATTTTTGGAGTACTATACATGTATGTACAGGTGACCGTAGGGCCGGAAAGGGAGCATTTTTATACTTAGGGATTGTTTGACTCATGTCCGTATGACAATATACCGACTCTAAGTCTAAGAGACACGTTGCATTTCTGGCGTTAAACAATCGAGGGTTAGGATAATAAGTGTCGTTTAGGTGCAGAATTAGGAGCGAGAATCCTGCCGGAAATGAATTGGGAGGGGAGTAGGCGAGCGAGAGAGGGCGGCTGCGCAGGATATGAAGGTCGTGAAGGAGACGCTGTGGAGGGCCCGGCTTGTCGCCGGATATGCCCGACAGGTCCACATCAAATCCCATATTACAGCCTAGTGGCCCGGGACCGAATGCGGGGCCCAGCACGCCATCCACTACGATTTCGGCCGAAAAGGGCTCGTATGCACCCACACACACACACCTGATGAATAGACCATTTTTTTCGGGGTGATGAGTATACTTTGTTCTTCGGCTGTGCATCTCGCCTGGATCACAAAATTTAGCTGTCGTATGACTGGTTGCCAAGACGTATTCGTATTTGACTTGGGTTACGTACATTCTTTGGATTCACAAATTTAATCCTGTCTGCAAATGTGTACTTTAGGCTTGTGTGAACGGTTTGCACTTATTGGAAGGGGCTTGTTTTATTTTTAGTTTGTCGTAGAAATGGAAGGAGCCTATGGAATGTCAAAAAGGAAACTTATGGCATAGGCATCACATTGTTTTTATGACTTATAAGAACTACATTAGAAAAAAATGAAGTAGTTGTT
The DNA here is from genome assembly GCA_963921465.1 of Triticum timopheevii. Classification (NCBI taxonomy): domain Eukaryota; kingdom Viridiplantae; phylum Streptophyta; class Magnoliopsida; order Poales; family Poaceae; genus Triticum; species Triticum timopheevii. The sequence goes on along the minus strand of OY997274.1, from coordinate 174,029,729 downwards.
TTCTTTAATGTAATGACAACCACTCACCAAAACGTATTATATTTTGGTATGGACGTAGTACAATATAAACATGTGCACACATGCACAACATCAAAAGTACACACACACATCTCGCTTACGAAAGACGGTTGTCGCGGAGTTTCAAAAATTGATGAAGCCATCACTGATGTCTCGCTATCGGGCATGACATTTCCTCCACATAAAGAATAATTTTTTCAAATGAGGCATACAGAGCATCAAAATCCGGGGACCAATCCCTCGTGAGTTTAGGGTACGGTCACCGCATTCACCATCCAACCAATGGGTGATTCACAATAGCTGGGTAACGTTAGAGGAAAAAAAATAAGAGTAGCACTACTACATACCGACGGTCATGTGGCTAGAATGTTTCTTTCATACATTTATTGATTTTCTATTTTTTTTGTATAATCCCTTGAAAAGGACTTTCAATATCCCAGGAAAATAAAAGGAAACACACGTTAAGTCAAGTGTTACTAGATTGGTTTATTTGGAAGTTATAAAAACGTAGCAACGACTTTCATAATTTATTTATTTGCATCTGATACGTCTCCGCCATATGTATACTAGAGAATACCCGCGCCTTGCTGCCGGATTGATTGCAATATATTCCAAGTGATATGATTGTATGAAACATGAATAGTTGAATTAATAATATATGAACCTAGGTTCGGGCCCTCTCGAAGAGGTAATACCCTACATCGGTACTAAAACCGGCAGGCCTCGGGTAGGGGGTCAAAAATATATCGAATATAAGTGGCATCACTGTCGGTACTAAAACCGAAAAACCTCGGGTAGGGGGTCCCGAGCTGTAGATCTTAGATCTATGGATAACAGGAGACAAAGGAGACAATATTTACCTAGGTTCGGGCCCTCTCGAAGAGGTAATACCATACGTCCTGCTTTGATTGTATTGATGATGATGTATCGAGTACAAGCTTGATCTACCTCAAGATCGTAACTAGTGTTCTAACCCTAGAGCCAGATGGTTGTAATGGTGATCGTGGTCTCTAAGGACTAAACCTCCCAGTTTATATAGACATTGGGGGTACCTAGGGTTACACTTGGTCGGTTGCCAATCTAGGGATACGCATGACACCGGGCCGATGCAAGTCTTGGAGTGCATGTCAAGTCTTCGGTGAAGTCCATCTTGATCACACTGAAGTGAGAGGCTTCCGGAGTCCTTCCTTGTTAGAACGGTGGGCCGTAGGCTTGGCCCATGGACTATGGGCCAACTAGGCTGGTACCCCCTAGTTAAGGACACCGTCAGTAGCCCCTAAACTAGTCTTCGATGCCGAGGACGACAAACTACCTCGGACGCATGACTTCGGCTTTGGAGTCCTCGTCTTGACACGCAAGTTTCCCCCTTTAAATGTTTCTCCAAATATCTTGGGATTCTCCTATATTCACAGCCTTTGCCAAGCTCATTCTTAAATGAACTGCTTGCCAACCACGTGCTTTCCCAACCCAAGTCTCAAATATCTGGAGACTGGGGATTACTTAGCCTCGAAGGCCAACCGCGTAGGTGCGAACAACGCCTATAGCCCGACAGTTTTTTTCTGAAACGTCACCACCTATACCAAGGCGGGCCAGTTACTACTACTCGAATCGTGGCCCGAGGTGGTTTTCTCATTAGCACGTCTCATCAAGGAAGAGATTGTGCCCGTATTTTGGGGATATCATCAAGATTTTGTTTTACCCCATGCGTATAAAGGCATCTTTTGTTGGGTCGTGGCGATTTTCACGGCGCAGCAAAGGGGACTCTTGGCCTTTCGCAGGCCTATATGAGCAAAGGACAGTAGTAACAATTTCATACGCCCCATTCCCTTGCCTTAGCACCTTGCTCCCTGAGCTCCAGCGCCCAGATCCAGCCTCAAATTCACCCATCTCCTTCAGCGCCCACATCTTTCACTTCCAGCAATGGCCGACACCACCCTGAAGGGACATTGGGCCAGCTCCTCCATCATGGAGGGCGTGATTCAGGAGCTACGGAATGCGGGATACATCCCCGCGAAGGTCGCTTGCCGGCCTCCGGAGCCAAATCAGCGAGTCCCTTCTCCCAAGCAGGGGGAGAGGGTCGTCTTCGTTCCCCACCGTCGGTGTCAAAACCGGCGGATCTCGGGTAGGGGGTCCCGAGCTGTGGTTCTTGGATCAATGGGGAACAAGGGACAAAGAACATGGTGTTTACCCAGGTTCGGGCCCTCTCTAAGAGGTAAAACCCTACGTCCTGCTTGATTATATTGAAGTGCATAGGATGATTACAGAGTCAATCTACCACGAGATTAGATGAACTAAACCCTAGGGTAGTAGGATGATGGTTGTTGTTCTAGCCCCTACGGAATAAACCCTCTGGTTTATATAGGCACCAGGGGTACTAGGATTACATATGGTTGGTTAGAACAAAGGAATAAGCATGCTGAATCTTCTATCTTGACTTGGAGTACACACCAAGGCAGCAAAGATCTCTTGTCTGGATACGATGCCACCCAATAGTCCGGCCTTCCAGCAGCTGTAGTGCGGCTCGACTATCCGGCCCATGAGAGATAGGCCGGCAGCCCAAGGACTCCCTAGTCCAGAACTCCCTCATTAGCCCCCGAACTAGCCTCCCATGCCGGTTCCTTTTAGCTTCCGCACCTGCAGTCTTCGGCTTGCGGGCGAGTTCTTCTCACCAGTGTATTCGGAATGCTCTCCCTTGGCTGAGCCCCTAAAAGCTATTCGACCAAGTTCGGCTATGTGCCCCATTAGGTTGTATCCGGAATCCGAATTATTGTTCTTGCTTAGCCCTGAAGGCCAACCGCTCAAGTGTGAATAGTACCCTTTCCTGACAACTTTCGGTGAAAGGTGACAGCCGGTCTCAAACATCGAACTGTTGTGAGTACTTGATGCGTGTTTCGAGGCGGTTCTTTCATTGCCACGTCTCATCAAGGTGGAGATCGTGTTCCGTTTTTTAGGGATATGATCAATGTTCTCGATCAACCCACTCGTGCATAACGCCACGGGTATATCGGGAAGTGGCGAGGCTTGCGACGCAGTAAAAGAACCTTTGGTATTTCAACAGCTTATAAAAGGGGGATAACCACCGCTACTAGTGTACGCCTTCTCCTTCCTCTCGCCAGCACTTTCCCAATCTACAGAGCTCTAGCGCCACAAACCACCTCTCCTCAAGCACTTCTTCCTAGTGTGGGAGTCCTGGATTAGGGGGTCCTTGGCCGTCCGGTCTACTGATGTGGGCCGGACTGATGGGCCGTCAAGATACAAGACAGAAGATCATCTCCCGTCTCCGGTGGGGACTCTCACATGAGTGGATGGCAAGTATAGGTGTCCGGATATATTGTTCCTTTTTGTAAAACCGACTTTGTACAAACCCTAAGCCTCTCCGATGTCTATATAAACCGGGGGGTTGAGGCAGGATCACAACATTGCTAGGCTAGCTATCTAGGGTTAGCCGAATCGATCTCGTGGTAGATTAACTCTTGTAACCCCTATACCCTCGAATATAATCAAGCAGGAGTAGGATTTTACCTCCATTAAGAGGGCCTGAACCTAGGTAAACACCGTGTCCCTTCTCCATTGTTACCATTGATCTTCAGACGCACAACTTGGGCCCCTACCCAAGATCTACCGGTTTTGACACCGACATTGGTGCTTTCATTAAGAGCTCTGCTGTACCATCAACAGAAGGATCAATGGCTCACCTCTTCGTCAATGCTGACTTTGCGTCCAGGGAGATTTTTCTTCCTAGGCAGGTTTTTGTGTTCGCTGGCTTTGTGCTTGGGCCGCCTCGAGCAGGTCGATAGTTACGCCCCCGGCCACTAGATCAGGTTTAGAAACCTGAACTACGTTGCTGACATCCAAGGAGACCTAGTCTTCGATGGGTTTGCGGCCTCGGCCGCCACTCCGTGTCCCATCTAAGAAGAATCTTCGGATCCCCTATCAGATCCCATCCATGGGTCAGCGCCCACCTCGGCCCAAGATCCAGGGCAGGTCTCATCGTCCAAAGACGGGAGCGTAAGCCCCGCCAGACTTCTTCCCCTTATCGAACTTCCTGCGAAGACCCAGACGCAGGCTTAAACATGGCTCTAGGCATCCGTTCCGAACCACCGAGGTCTGCACTCAGCGGGTCCGACCAGGCATTCCATGCCGAACACAGCTCGGCAGACCCACGATTTCCGGTCCCACTTCCGCTCTTGGATGAAGCGTTGGGTCTGATGTAGTCTCTCACCATCACGAAGGCTTTTACTTTGAACTGCACCCAGCTTGGGCTGGGGTCTGAGAGAGGGGAATTTTACGCCCCACCCACCACCCACTTGATAGCCACTGTCGAGGACTTACCGACATGCTAGACTATGCGTCCGAAGACATCGACGACATGGACGACGATGCCGACGCTGAACCAAGCCAAGTCCCACCCGTCACGGGGCGTTGGACGGCCACCTCAACCTACGATGTGTACATGGTGGACACTCTGAAGGACGACAAGGAGAACCCAAGCCCAGATGAGGATAGACCCATCGATAAACCACCAAAGCGCCGACGTGAGCGACGCCGCTCACGATCACGTCAGGCAAAGGATAGAAATACAGGGACCGGAGATGACGAGCCTCCGGAAGGCGTCAAAGACACCGAACACCTTATTGATCCCACATCCGAACATGACGAGCGAGAAGAAGGTGAGCACAGTCCCAAACATGCTGACAACAAAGACGAGGAGGACAACAATTATATGCCAGAATCCGAAGAGGAGGTCAGCCCCGGTGATGAGGACTTCATTGTCCAAGAGGAACCCCTCGACCAAGAACGCTTCAAGCGACAGCTCATTGCTACAGCTTGGAGCCTGAAGAGGAAGCAACAACAACTCAGAGAAGAGCAAGACACGCTGAACAAAAGGTGGACTAAGGCCCCGGCCGCTAAAGAATACGACCAAGAGCGACCTGTCAAAAGTTACCCCAGGCGCAAGCTGCTGCCTCAATTCGATGACGAAGTCCTTGAACCAATACCGTAGAAATACAATCAGGCAGACCAACCAGACCGACCACCACGTGGATGGGATAAAATGGCAGATCAAGCCGAACACCAACCCACACCCCCTCGCCAAAGATGCGGGGAGACTGCAGCCACGGGATATACATACGACTTGCAGCGTGACCTAGCCAATAAAGCTGGTCAAACCAGATCAATATACGGATCAAGGGGATGTGCACCGGCGGGAGATAATGGCTATGAAGCTCGGCGTGACAACCGTTACTATGTTCGGGATCAGTACCGAACTCAGAGGTCAGCCGATCTCCGCCATGATATTGCGAGATACAGAGGGGCCGCACACCCCCTATGCTTCACTGATGAGGTTATGGAACATCAGTTTCTGGAAGGGTTTAAACCCGTAAACATTGAAACGTACGATGGTACGACGGATCCGACCGTCTGGATTGAGGATTTTCTTCTCCACATTCACATGGCTCAAGGAGATGATCTCCATGCCATCAAATATCTCCCTTTAAACCTGAAGGGACCAGCACACCACTGGCTAAACAGCCTCCCAGAAAACTCCATTGGAACCTGGGAAAATTTGGAAATGCCTTTAGGGCTAACTTCCAGGGCACTTATGTCCGGCCTCCGGATGCTGACGACTTGAGTCAAATAATCCAGCAGCCAGGCGAATCGCCTGCAAGCTTTGGAATCGGTTCTTAACTAAAAAGAACCAGATTGTAGACTGTCCGGACACCGAAGTCTTAGCGGCCTTTAAGCACAGCGTCTGTGACGAATGGCTCGCCCGACACCTTGGGCAGGAAAAGCCGAAGACCATGGCGGCCTTAATGGCACTCATGACCCGCTTCTGTGCGGGCGAAGACAGCTGGTTGGCTCGTAGAAGCAACAACTCAGGTGACCCTGGCACCTCCGAAGTGTAGGACGGTAATGGTAAACCTCGCCGCAATAGAAACAAATGTCGAAATAACAACAACGACGACGCAGACGATACATCAATCAATGCCGGATTCAGCGGTCCTAAGTCCGATCAACGGAAGAAACCTTTCAAAGGAAACAAGGACGGGCCATCCAGCCTAGACAAAATTCTTGAGAGGCCCAGCCAAATTCATGGCATACCAGACAAGCCTGCAAATCACAGCAATAGGAATGGTTGGGTTTTCAAACAGGCCGGTAAGATAAATACCAAACATAAGGGAAAAGGGCCCCCAAGCGAAGACGATGACAAGCCCCGTCAGCCAAACACCGGGGGTCAGAAACAACCCCCCCCCCCCCCACGAGGTAAAGATAGTGAACATGATATATGTCACTCACATCCCCAAAAGGGAGCGCAAATGCGCATTACGGGACGTCTATGCCGTAGAGCCTGTCGCTCCCAAGTTTAACCCATGGTCAGCCTGTCCGATCACTTTTGACCACAGGGACCACCCAACTAGTATCCGTCATGGGGGTTCGGCCGCCTTGGTTCTCAATCCAATCATCGACGGATACCACCTCACTAGAGTCCTTATGGATGGAGGAAGTAGTCTCAACTTGATCTATCAAGATACTATTTGAAAGATGGGGATTGACCCATCACGAATCAAGCCTAGTCACACTACCTTTAACGGTGTGATACTAGGAGTGGAGGCCCGTTGTACGGGCTCAATCACACTAGAGGTAGTATTGGGCTCCCCAGATAACTTCCACAGTGAAGAGTTAATCTTTGACATCATCCCTTTCCGCAGTGGTTACCATGCGCTGCTCGGACGAACTGCCTTCGCCTGCTTCAACACAGTCCCGCATTATGCTTACTTGAAGCTCAAAATGCCCGGACCTCGTGGCGTTATTACAGTCAATGGTAATATGGAGCGCTCACTCCGTACGGAAGAACACATCGCGGCCCTTGCAGCGGAAGTGTATAGCAACCTTATCAAGCTGAGCAGTTCACATGCCAATAAAGCCAATGACGTATCCAAACGAGTCCGGTCCGCGCATAAATCAGCGGATCCGGACATTGATTAGTAGTTCGGCCTCCGCCGATCGCCCCACCAGGTGGCGGTTCAGGTACCGCGCGTACATAATTACGCACTAAAAATACCCTGGGCGACGTCGGAGGCATGCTGCGGAACAGGTCCACTACACAGCTCGACCACAAATGGACCGCATACCCATTTTTCTTCTTTTTCCCTTTTAACGCAGGTTCATCAACAGCCCTACGTACAAGATGGTTGTCACATGAGATCCTTTTAAGGCTAGCATGTACCAGCCATCAAACGCTCCTCTCAAAGGACTCACTACTAAGGAGGAAAGGCGCAGACGTGCGGCAGGGCATCATTAGAGTTTCTTTTCCGAACTATGGTTTTTAGGCCCTGTGTTAGACTTTCCCCTATGTAAAATTTTCTCTTCTTTAGGCATGTAATATGACCTTAGTGTTGAACGGCATTGTCTGTCATCGAAATATCAATAAAGATACAAAGGGCACAGGTGATTACCACCTTTTTGGTTGGATGTCGAATTTTTTCCTTATCATCTGTGCCATTTCTTATGTTCGACTGACACACATGGTCCGACATGTACTAGGGGCTGTATTCGGCCCCGCTAAATTGTTAAGTCCGAACACCCATAGGGAACTATTCGGTGTCCTGGATATTGCATTATATGCATCTGCTCCGAATCATGTCATTGGTCTATAGTTGGGTTGCCCGGCTCCTGTGTTTGCCACCTTACGTTCCGCAAGTTCAGCTAAGGTAGTAAAGGGAGAACTACTACGATTGTATTTCCAGTTCGTCCGGTCAAGTACCTCAGTAGAGAGAGCCGAAAACTGACTGTCATGATAAGCGAGAGCGGGTCAGCGATCCGGCGACTTAGTGTCATACTTCGAATCGCTCGCGATTTATGCCGTGTCATACGAGGGGCTGGGTTTTCGACCAACTGCATTACAAAGGCGCCGTACTCCGGCTCGCCGATCATGCAACAAGGGGCTAGTACATAGCGCCACCAATGGACTCTTATGGCTAAGTGAAAGTGCTAAAGCCGCATAGTCTCATTCCCTAGTTCGCTTCACAAGACACCTCCTACATTGGACCAAGACGTTGGATTAAGTGCGGTCATGCGATCATGAACATCCCTGTAACATCTACATGGGGGTTGAAGCCGACGACTGGTAAACTTTCAGACATATAGACAACAAAATAGGAGGATAAACTAAATCATAAATATCATACACAATGAGTTCATTACATGACTCTTACAAACCAGACTCAACTACTCAAAGATGACATCCTTTGAACACTGCCCCTCTACAAGGCGGGCTCCCTCGAGGACCTCGTCAAAATACTTCTCCGGCCGCCGGTGCTCTTTCCCTTCAGGCGGCCCTGCGGTAGCAATGTCGGCGGCCTTCATCTTTGCCCATTGCACCTTGACACGGGCAAAGGCCATCCGAGCACCTTCAATGCAGGATGACCGCTTGAGGGCATCAATCCAAGGAAGCGCCTCCACTAGCCGCTGCACGAGCCCGAAGTGACTATTCAGGATGGGATCGGCTGGCCACAAGCGGATTATAACATCCTTCATAGCCAGTCCGGCCACCCTGTGCAGCTCGGACAACTGCTTCAGCTGGTTGCTCAGGGCCACGGGAAGTTCCAGCGCAAGGTACTGTGACCAGAATAAATTCTCCGTCGAGCTTCCCTCTTCGGCTCGGAAGAATGCGGCGGCATCCACAATGCTCTTAGGCAGATCAGCAAAGGCGCCTAGAGAACTCCAAACTCTGGTCATTAAAATATACCTCTTACTACTATATCTACTGTGCATGATAAAGGCCTTACCAGCCACAATCTACTTCTCCTCTTATATCTCCTGGTGAGTGCCCTGGGCATCAACCCGGGCCTCCTTCAGACTCTCGAGAGCTTTGTTGAGTTCGGAGGCTTGCTCCAAACTCTTCTGCTCCAAGGACTCACACCTTGCGATGGCGTCCTTGAGCTCCTGCTCTATTTCTTCCACCCGTGCCTCGTGTTTTCGGCGGGTGGTTTGCTCTTCCTCCAGAGCCTTGACTGCCTTATCCGCGGCCACCTTGCTCGCCTTTGCCTCCTTCTTGGCTTTGGCCAGAGCGCTCTTGAGGGACTCGAACTCGGCTGTGCAAACTACGAGTGTATTCATAAAATTCTTGGTCTGTTTCAAACCAACTACATATGAACATAATTTTTGGATATACTGAAACACCGCACAACTTGGGTTTCTTCGAACCATTTGTTGGTACGGTCGAGTTCCTCATCTGACAACCAGAGCTTCTGATTGAGCTCGGCAACTTCTGCGGCCTGGGAAGTAGCCGCCAGCTTAGAAGCCTATCAGATATATAAAAAAACAATGCATGATATGCTTGTTAATGATCCTCTGTTTAGATTGTCCTAATCCGGAGAGAGTCTCAGGGGCTACTGTCTACACATGGGCTTCGCCCCACACAAACACACATAGAATACTTATGAAGAATATTAGGTCGCTTACCTCGAAGCCTGTTAGCAGGCTGTGGAAGGCTTCGGTCAGCCCGCTCTTTCCGGACTGAACTTTTTCCATAGCCGCACCCATAAGGGTGCGGTGTTCCTCTACAACAGAGGCACATTCCAGTGCCTCCCGCATACTGTGAGCGGACTCTGGATTGACAGAGGCTACCGATGGAGCTTTTGCTCCTCCACCCTCCTTCGAAGGATGATGTTGATCCGAACACGATGTCGTACTGGCTTCCGGGACGATGTTCAGCGAGGGCTCGGACTGCTGAAGTCCTCCATCCTCGATGGTTTTGGGGATTGCCATGGCCCGCTCTACAACACCCGAGGTGTTATCCTCGGGCGCTTTCTGTACTTTCTCGTCCGCCCCTCCCTGGCCAGGAGATGGCCTTTGGGATGACACCTCGGCGTCCTCCATGGCAGGGAAAGAAAGGGCGCGAGATGGGCCATCACTCTCCGCCTCCTCAGGGGCTAAAGAGTTCCCCGTTGAAGAAGAGGGGATCGGGATCTCGCGCGGAGGGCTAAAAAACATGAAGGAGGTTGAGCATGACAAAGTCAGATCAAAAAGACAATCGAGCAAGTGAGTTTCTAATACTTACGTCTCGGCCAGGGGCTTCTCCCTTTGGACCCGCCCCAGACTGTGTTCGGACTCTATGTCCAAACTGTCCGAGTGGACCACTCGCCCTTTCTTAGGCGTCACCCTCTCCAGGTTCTCGGGGGTCGTCCTTTTCCCCCTCCTCGTCTTGAGGGGGAGTTGCTCTCCACCTCCTCATCATCCTCCTCCTCCTCTTCTTCGTCCTCGTCCTCCTCGCGAGAGGAGACGGGCTCGGCCTCTCCAGACGCTGCTGCCGGAGGACCCTTGCGGCGGGGCCCGTTCTTGGACCCCTTGCTCTTCTTCTTTGGCTTCTTCTCCGGCGGCTGATAAGGCACGGGGACCATCATCTTCTCCAGCTGTGGAGTGACTGGGTTTTCAAGCAATGGAGCCGGGCACTTGATCAGCTCTGACTTCTTGGTCCAACTCTGCAACAAAAGACAGGTTGATGAGTTCGGCGTAGACCAAATACGTGTGTATATACATATGGCTAGACATGTCTTCGGAGAAACTGAGTACTTACTGGAGAGGCCGGATACGCGACATTGATGCCGATGTCTTCAGTCTCCATGGGCCAGCTGCTCTTTCGCGCCTTAAAAAGCAGCTTCCACATCTGTTGGGGACATAACTACTAGGTATGGCCCGCCAGAAGGAGCCGGGTTATACCTACAAGCATTCTTGAAGACTGAAGCTCAAAGCTTGAAGATGGCGGTTTAGTAAAGGCCCAAAGGCCCAGAGGTGACTTAAGGCCCGTAGTGTTAATGCCGCCTTATTCATGTAACTTGTACTGTAAGGCAAGAAATATTAAGAGACCGAGCTGGATACAGTCTATAAGCCGGCAGGGACTCTGTAGAGCCGCTGGGCGTCAACCTCAGTATATAAAGGGACGACCCGGCGGTGGTTCAGGGTACGAAACAACAACTCGAGAGCTAGGTCAAGCGATCCTGCTTCCTGGTTATCGAGACATACATAATCCCAATCACAACTAGATGTAGGCTTTTACCTTCATCGTAAGGGGCCGAACTAGTATAAACCTCTCGTGTCTCTTGTCCTGATTAACCCCTTCAAGCTTCCTAGTTGCAATGGCTCCACGACTAAGTCCTTTCACTAGGACATCTGACATGACAATTCCACGACAGTTGGCGCCCACCATGGGGCCAGAGCACGGTGGATTTGAGTTCTTGAAGGGCAGCTTCGAAGGGCTCAAGGGATATGCTGTGGGCCGGATGACCAAGAGTCGTCGCGGCAAGCTCTACATTGACGACGCAGGCTGGGGCCCCGAGGCCGGCTCAATTGAGTACGTGTACCGGGTCCCCTTCGGCGGAATCCACGTCTTCATCGGCAAGATCGGCGAGCCGGGCCCTGAGCCAGACGTCTGCACCGACCTCGTCGAGACGGCTCAGCGTGCAAGACCCGCCTGGGCTCCACCGGCTGTGAAGCGTGCCTTTGTGGGATGCATCCACGGAGGGCTCTCTGAAGGATCTGCCTCTGGTGGTGAGTCGGCCATCTACTCTGACGGTGAGTTGTCCACAGGTGAGACGGATTCGTTGTACCAACTGCAGGATGGCGGGCTTGGGGACTGTTCCGATGGTAGCAGTATTCCGGATTGTCTTGAGCCGCCGAGCAGGGTCGGGATCTTCATGGCCGACACCCAACCCATCCAAGACTCTGCAACTGCAGCAGCTGTAACTTCCGGGTCAGCGGCAGCCAGGGCAGGAGGCCCTGTACGTTCACCGGCCCAGGTGTTAATGGATCTCACCGACAAGCTGACCACCCTGTTAGCTGCCCTAGTCACCCCAACGGATCAAGCCGGTCATGATGCAGAGGTGGCGCAGTCAAAGTTGGATATGTCACAAGCTAAGGAGGACCTGGCAGCAGAAGATGTTAGGATAATCGCAGAACGGGCGACTCTGGACGTTCAGGCTCAGCTGATCTAGGCGCACGCTTTCCAGCTCACACAAGACCAGAACGCGGCTAATGAGGTCATGAGGAGAAGGTATCAGAAGACTCAGTCTCGACTTCCCCCGGTTTATGACCCTCAGAATCTTTTTAACACGCCAGGAGCAGGGCCCAGTAATTCGCCGTGGCTTACCCCGCAGACAGGCAACCCGCCATGGCTCCTTCCGCGCACAGGAACGGACCATGTTGCAACACCCGGGGATGGAGAACCGTTTCAGCCACCAGTGATGGGACCTTCCCGCGTGAAAATGGCGCCATCTTAGTACGTACCAACCCCTCCGGGTCATTACTCTAACCCCTTGGAAAACATGATAGCGGCAGCAATCCGATTGGCGGCTCTCCCAATTGATGGCGACTCTCCGGCTGCAGTTGAAACCCGCCGGGTTAGGGAGCTTCTTCATACGTCTTTAACACAGCAGGAGGCATACTCATACAGCCGAGACAGGATCCACTCGACCCCTCGTCCAAGCCGAAGCCCGAGTTATAGCAGGCACATGGATTCAGCAGCCGCGTCAAGCAATGTTAGACGCCGTGACCAGCCAGGTGGCGGTAACCCGCCACGTCATGAGGCTGTTAATTTGGTGGAGCAAGAGGCTGAACGGGCGGCTGAGCAAGCGGCTCAGTTGACGGCTTATCAGCCGTATCCGGTTTATCCGGCGACTTCTGTTGAGGCAGGTATAGCCACCCGGACTGGAGGAGTCCCGTGTCTAGTGCCGGCTCTACGTAACGAGCGGTTGCCCAGAGATTTTAAAGGACCAAGGAAGGTGCCGAATTACACAGCCGACTTGCAGCCTGGGGCATGGATTGAGAGCTATGAGATGGCCATGGAGCTATTGGAGGTTACTGATGCAACGATGGCTAAGTACTTCACCATGATGTTGGATGGAACTGCCCGTACCTGGTTGAAAGGCCTACCACCTAATTCAATCAGTTCATGGGCGGAGTTGAAGGCCCGGTTCATCCAGAACTTCAAAGACACGTGCAAGAAGCCCATGTCGATCGTGGATCTGACGAATTGTAAGTAGGAAGAGGGGGAGTCTACAACCCATTGGGTATGCCGGGTTAAGGCCATAATACATTCATTTGATAAGATGGATGCCGGCTCCACCGTCTTAATGTTGGAGAAGAATTGCCGTTTCTTACCTTTGAAACAAAAGTTGGGGGACTCAAACGGGAGTGCAATGATATGGGCACGCTGATGGCGGCTCTGGTCAAGTACGCCGATTCTGATAGTACCAAGGATCCCGAGTCTGATGATGATAAGGCAGGGAAGGGAAAGAGGAATGGCAATGGCAAGGGCTCTCAGCACAACCCGACAAATCAAGGAGGTAACAAACATAAGGCTAACGGTAGCTTGGATTTTGTGGCTAACACCAATGCACAGGGTCTAACCAGTGGCGCAAGGGAAGGCCACCTCCTCGGTCCGGCGGGTCAGGACCCACACTTGAGCAGTTATTGAATGAACCTTGTCCGAGACACGGTACTAAGGAGAAGCCGGTTACACATTTGTGGAAGGACTGCACGATTATGAAGGCGTTCAAGAATTCCAACATGTTTGACGGTAACAATGGCCCGGGCGGCTCAGGTGGTGGCGGTTGTCATGGCTCGAGCGGAGGGTCAAATCCCAATTTTTAAAATTCCCAGGGAAACCAGGGTGGATATAACCAACAGGCTGGCCAGGGCAGTCAGCAACAACAGCAAGGTGGATACCAGAGCAATCCAAAGCAGTTGAACAGTGGGCAATACCATGTGTTTACCACCAGTTTGTGTAAACGGGACCAGAAGCTTCATAAGAGGGCTGTGAACGCGGTTGAGCCAGCAATTCCTCGTTATTTGAGGTGGTCCGAGCAGCCTATCATATGGAGTAGAGAGGATCACCCTCCCCGGGTTGACAATCCGGGTCACTTAGCCCTGGTCGTGGCCCCTCAAGTGGGTAGATACAAGTTCACCAAGGTGCTGATGGATGGAGGCAACAGCATCAATATCCTTTATTATGAGACCTTTTGTCGCATGGGGCTGACTGATAAGAGCCTTAAGAAGTCCAACACTGTTTTCCATGGAGTTGTACCTGGTAAGTCGGCGTATCCAGTCGGCAAGGTAGAGTTGGAGGTAGCATTTGGGGATGAATATGATTCCAGAGCCGAGAAATTAATGTTTGAAGTAGTTCAGATCAAGAGCCCATATCATGCTCTATTTGGGCGGCCGGCTTATGCCAAGCTCATGGCATGGCTGTGTTATGTGTACTTGCAGCTCAAGATGCCGGGTTATAAGGGAACCATTATGGTGCACGGGAGCCGCAAGGTGGCTCTGGAATGTGAAGAGGGTGACGCGGCTTATGCTGAGTCGGTCTACGCGACGGAAGAGTTAAAATTCTACAAGGACAATGTTGACCCGGTAGATATGACATCTTTAAAGAAGCCAACTATAGAGCATGAGCCGGTCATGAAATTTCAGTCGGCGGAGGAGACTAAGCTTGTCGATTTTGTCCCAGGCAATCCATCCAAGCAGTTCAGTATCAGTGCTAATTTGGATCCCAAATAGGAAGGCGCGCTCATCGAGTTCATCCATGAGAATCGGGACATTTTTGCATGGAAGCCATCTGACATGCCGGATGTACCGAGAGAACTCGTTGAGAACACTCTTAATATCGATCCAAAGTTTAAGCCGGTCAAGCAATTTCTTTGGCGGTTTAATGAGGAGAGAAGGAAAGCTATTGGTGAGCAAGTGGCCCGGCTCTTGGCGGCTGGGTTCATCATTGAGGTGTTTCATCCGGAGTGGTTGGCTAACCCAGTGCTTGTTCTTAAGAAAAACGGCACTTGGCGTATGTGTGTGGATTACACGGACTTAAACAAAGCTTGTCCTGCTGATCCTTTTGCTCTCCCTCGTATTGATCAGATCATCGATGCTACGACGGGTTGTGAGCGTTTGAGCTTTCTGGATGCTTACTATGGTTATCATCAGATCAAGATGGCTGTTAAGGACCAGGAGAAGACGACGTTCATTACTCCGTTTGGAGCCTTCTGCTATGTTTCAATGCCTTTTGGGCTCAAGAGTGCCCAGGTGACTTACCAGCGATGCGTGCAGAATTGTCTTCATAATCAGATTGGACGCAATGTTCATGCTTATGTGGATGACATAGTGGTTAAATCCAGAGAGAAAGAGACCTTGATTGATGATCTCAAGGAAACCTTTGATAATCTCCGGGTTTACAAGATGATGCTTAACCCGGCTAAGTGTGTTTTTGGTGTGCCTGCAGGCAAGCTTTTGGGCTTTCTGGTTTCTAACAGAGGCATCAAAGCTAACCCGGAGAAGATCAAAGCCATCACCTCCCTGGCCAAGCCAGCATGCATTAATGATGTCCAGCGTTTGGCGGGTCGTATCGCTGCTTTAAGCCGGTTCATAAGCCGGTTAGGGGAGAAGGCTATGCCGCTGTATCAGATGATGAAGAAGACAGATAGCTTTACTTGGAGTGACGCCACCAATACTGCTTTTGAAGATCTGAAGAAACAGTTGGCTGAGCCGCCGGTTCTTGCTGCCCCCATTGACAAGGAACCCTTGTTACTGTACGTGGATGCTAACACGCGTGCTGTCAGCGTGGTTATTGTGGTGGAACGCAAGGAGGCTGGCAATGAGCACCCGGTACAACGGCCGGTTTACTACATCAGTGAGGTACTGATTGAGTCCAAACAGTGATATCCGCACTGGCAGAAGCTCGTCTATGGGGTGTTCATGGCCTGCCGGAAGCTTAAGCAATACTTCTTGGGCCATCCCATCACTGTGGTTAGTTCTGCCCCCTTGGGGGATATTATTCAGAACAGAGAGGCCACAGGGCGAGTCGCCAAATGGGCCATTGAGCTTGGGCCTCATGGTTTAAAATATGTGCCACGCACAGCTATTAAATCTCAAGGGCTGGTGGATTTCATCAATGATTGGACAGAGCTGCAGATGCCTGAGGAAAAGACGGACAACACCTATTGGACAATTCATTTTGATGGGTCTAGGCAATTGGAAGGCTCGGGGGCTGGAGTTATTTTGGCTTCCCCTCGGGGTGATAAGTTTTGTTATGTACTCCGGTTGATGTTTCCTTGTACTAACAATGCAGCTGAGTATGAAGCCTTGATCCATGGTCTCAGGATGGCTAAAGAGATGAATTTAAGCCGGGTAAGGTGCTTCGGCGACACAGATCTAGTGGCTCAGCAAGTATCAGGCAAGTGGGATTCAAAGGATCCTCTCATGGTGGCTTATCGCTGAGAGGTTGATGCAATTGCGGGCACTTCAAAGGTTATCAGGTGGAGCACATTGACCGTAGAAAGAACGAGGTGGCTGGCGCTTTAAGCCGGCTAGGATATCAGCGTAAGCCGGTGCCGCCTAATACTTTCTTGGATGTTTTGCATAACCCTTCTGTCAGGCTACCAACAGAGGAAGATTTGGCTGTTCCTGACCCTGAAGCGCAGTCGGTGGTGGCTCTTAATATCATCCCAGACTGGACGGTGCCGTATTTGGCTTATATGACACGGGGCGAATTGCCTGAGGATGAAACCTTGGCCATGCAGATAACTCGGCGGTCCAAGTCCATGACGATTGTCAATGGCGAGTTACATCATCGCAATGCTACAGGGGCTTTCTAGCATTGCATCTCTCCTGAAGAAGGCCATGAAATTCTCCATGAGATTCATGAAGGAGATTGCGGTCATCACGCCGGGTCAAAATCTCTCGTGGCTAAGGCTTTTTGTCATGGGTTTTATTGGCTGACGGCTCATGCTGACGCAAAGGATCTGGTCAGTAAACGTGACGGTTGTCAGAAGTTCTCAAGACGGGCTCATGTGCTGGCTCAAGAGTTGAGGATGATTCCAATTACTTGGCCGTTTACAGTCTGGGGGCTTGACATGGTTGGGCCTTTCAAAAGATCCAAGGATAAAAAGACTCACCTTTTGGTGGCAGTTGATAAGTTCACAAAGTGGGTCGAGGCAGAGCCGGTCAGTAAGTGTGATGCAGCCACGGCGGTTCAATTCATGAAGAAGGTGATCTTTCGTTTTGGTTTTCCACACAGCATTATAACTGACAATGGCACTAATCTATCTAAAGGCGCCATGGAGGAATTCTGTCAACGTGAGCATATCCGGCTTGATGTTTCATCAGTGGCTCACCCTCAGTCCAATGGTCAAGCCGAAAGAGCCAATCAAGAGATCGTAAAAGGCATTAAGCCCTGGCTTTTTGTCCCCTTGCAACGGACGCCGGGTTGTTGGGTTGAAGAATTACCTTCTGTGTTATGGAGCATCAACACCACTCCTAACAGATCTACGGGTTATATGCCTTTCTTCATGGTCTACGGAGCTGAGGCGGTTCTCCCTAGTGACATCCGTCATGATTCACCTCGTGTGGCGACTTATGTCGAGAAATACAATGAACAGGCGCGCCAGGATGCTCTTGATTTGTTAGATGAACATCAGGACTTGGCAGCAGCTCGTTCGGCGATTTATCAACAGGACTTGCGCCGTTATCACAGCCACCGAGTTAAGTCCAGATCTTTTCAGGAAGGGGATTTAGTGCTCCGGCTCATCCTGGATCAAACTGATGCTCACAAGTTATCCCCGCCTTGGGGAGGGCCATTTTTGGTCAGCAAGAACTTGAACAACGGGTCATATTACCTTATTGACATTCGAGAGCACAAAGACTCACGTAAGTCGGAGCAGGAGACCCGGAGGCCGTGGAATATTGCTCATCTCCGGCCCTACTACACTTGAGCCATAGGCTCCACTGATGTATATATTTTGCCAATGTATATATTATGATAAATAATAAAGCAGGACCTCTGTCCTTTTTCCCTTCTCACAAGGTAAATTTGTCATTGTCATTGTCATCATTTTCTCACATGATCGTTCGGGGGCGGGTCATATTTGATCCAGCTCAACCCGTTCTGATCCAGCTTACGATCGTATTTGAATCTAGCTGTTAAAAATTATGATCACTAGGGGGCTTCCTATTCAAACATAGGTCGTATTCGAACCAAAGAGAACATAGCTGTCGATACCCTTTTGATTGGCGCACTGCCGAGCTCACTTGGGGGCTTCTTGATCGTATTCGAATCATAGCTTAACCCCATTTGTTAACCGACTTTGATCGTATTCGAATCAGAGTCATTAAAAAACTCTCAAGGTCATTAGGGGGCTTCCTGTTCAAACATAGGTCGTATTCGAACCAAAGAGAACACAACTATCGGTACCCTCTTGATCGGCGCAATGCCAAAGCCATTGGGGGCTACATGATCGTATTCGAATCCTAGTTTAAACCCCTCTGGGACGGTTCACTGATCGTATTCGAATCAGTAGCCTTGCCATTGTTATTTCTCTTTTTGATTTAAGTTATCTTTGGAAGCCCCATTGTTTGACTTAAGATTTTTTCCCGAGGCCTACAAATATAAATATAATGTCTGTAGCCCGGTTCAATATCGACTGATGAGTCGCCAACCCATAGGCATCGATGTACTTTCCGGGTATCCAAATATTGGATCTTCATCCTTACCGGCCGGGTCGTATGAACCGGTGGGGCTAGTGGTAAATTTTTATTATAGTTGTGTCTTTATCAACCAGATAATCTATGATTATTTTGATAACATTTTGTTGACCTGCCTAGCAGTTTATTTGAAGGACAGTTTTTCAAAAAGGATCAGCTATGTGCACGAATATAACAAGGCGGCTTAAAAATGTTAAGCATCAAAAACATGCATGATGGCATGGCCACAACAGAGTTATCTCTACCCTATTACAGGACTCATTACATCCAAATAGTTTGCATTGTTTTTTACACCAGGTATTGAGTCGCCATGACAAGTTCACCTTCAGGATTGGCCGGAAGTGTCCGGGTTATCCCTCTCCGCGCTTGTGATTTGCTCCTTTTCCTGGAAGGTTGATGATGACCAGTCAATGTTGTTTAAGGCTTCAAATTCTGCTTCATCATCAACAAGACCGGCCAGGTCAATTTCAGGAGCAAAGGTATGCTTACGAATTGGGGGAATCAAACTGGTCACGTCATATTGAGGTATCGGAATTCTTTGATTTTTTTCATCATAACCCGCGTGGTACTTGGTAAGATCTACCTCAGTAGCTATCAGAGTCGCCACGGGGCCTATCTCTTTGACACAGGCAAGAAAATCCACGTCCTCAAACGGCATGCCGTCTTCCTTCAGACTTGGGTAGCCAATGGCGATATCCTCCGGGTCTAATTCAGGTAGCTAGGCCTTAGCCCGACATAGAGCATTTATTGCTCCGGCTCTTGCAGCTGACCGTCTCAATTCATTGATCCGTTGCGGAAGGACTGAAAGCTTACTCAAGACCCATGGTAGGAGGGTTGGAATCTCATTGGATAAGGCCACCGAAGCAAGTGTATGTTGTGACCCGGTGTACAATTGTTCCACCAAGGTATACACAGCTTTTAGCTTCGTCGGCATGTTGTGGTTTAAATTTGCGCTTCTGGGGCCTGTACAAAGCATACTCAGAAAAGTTAATTTCTGGCACATACTCTATTGCACGGCTTAAGATATGAACACAACGGCACGACGACTTACCGAAGATGGTTGCGACCATTTGTGAAATATGGCGCTTTAACCCAGACAATTCTCCAGTGACTTCTTCAAGAGCCGCTTCTGCTTTTTCAGCTCAGCTTATCGATGCGGTCTTCTCATCCGCCCAGGCTTTCTTTTCAGTCTCAAAGTCTTTCTTTAGTTTATCCTGTTCAGAAACACTGAATTCGAACTTACTGTTGGCCTTCTCAAGTTCTGACTCTTGGAATTCAAGGCGGCTCTTCAAATTGGTCACCTCAGATTCGAGTTGACTCGTGGTAGCCTGTGCAAGTATAAAATCAAGTAAGTTGTTTATGCAGTATTAAAGTCCCAAGCATTTTACCAGCAACAATACTTGGCACTTGGGGGCTAATGTCTTGCAGAGTTTTTCTTTTCTACAACGGTTCATTATATGGTGATTCATATGAGTAAGTGCCCAGCATTTTGTAAACAATAACACTTGGCACTTGGGGGCTAATGCATATTGTTGTTTAAAGACCCATAAGAATCTCTATAAAGAGCCGGCTCAACCATATTGGTTAAGCCGCCCCTTGGGGACTACATGGTAAGCCAGAAGTTTATTCTTTCATTATGTTGTTAAATTTGTTTCTAAGTCTACAACATAAGTATCTTAAGCAGCAGACTTGGGGGCTAACATACTGAAGGATAAGGAACAAGACAAAACGGGTTATACCTCGAATTTGTGGTGCATCTGCTTCACCATGTCAATCTCGAGGTTCCGGCTGTTGTGCACTTGGCTCATATAGCCAGAGAAGACATCTCCAATACTCATATGAGCATAATTGGTGACATCCATCTTGACTCAGGCTGGTCCAGAAGTTCTTCCTTGGCGGGGCATTTGGCCAGCACGGTTGGCCTCCCCGGGTCAACATGGCCGGTTCCGGTGATTTCAACATCAGCATTGGAAGGATCAGCTGTCCGGGTTGGGCTTGGAGGTTTGGGATTTTCTGACTCGGTAGCACCTTGGTCAGTGGGCAGGTCAGTAGGAGGTGACACATCTTGTGCTGGTTCAGGCGGCGGTTCATGAGTGCTTAACTCTGGCACAGTCGTCTCAAGAACTGGCTCATCAGCGGCGACTCTTTCTTCAGCCGGTTTATTCTTTCTAACCCTCTTACTGGGTTTAGCTTGGCCACTGCATTCAAATAAAAAGATTAATACAGAAGTAAGAATATTACAATAACTACAAAAGTGAGTGGCTTATTATACCCTGGTACAGTCTTAAAAGTTGGCAGATTGGACCGCAATGACTCGCTGGAGGGAGGGGAAGTATCCTGATAATCCGACTCAGAGGAATTGAGTGGTTGACGAAAGAGACCCTCCAAGGGGTAAAACTTAGTTAAAATAGAGGTAACCTCGTTTCGGCGTTTCCTTGGGGTATTTGGTAAGCTGGAGGAGAGCTCCGCGTCCTTGCTGGTCCGGGTCTGCCTCTGGCTCTCATGAATTTGCCGCTTCAAAAGAAATTGAGGATCGTGATGAGCTAGAGGATGAGAAAATCTTACTTTCCGGGTCACTCTGCGGATTTTCTGTCTTGGCAAAGGCTCGGAGTCGGAGGAAAGGATAGTTACCTCGTCAGCCTTGCTACGGCTTGTCCCAGTGTCCTCCTGCTGATGATCAGTGTCAATAAGATGATTAAAGAATAAGCCAAGGGAGTCAAGGGCTACCTCTGACTCAGAAGAGTCTGACAGCCGAAGCAAGTCGGAAGCAGTAGCTTTCTTGCCCTTCCTTTGGGCAGCTTCTTTCCTGGCGGCTTTCTTTTCTTTCCTGGCTTTCTTGGCCGCTTCATGATCATATTTAACTTTCCAAAATTTATCGCCCGCCTGCAAGGATTAAGTATATTATGAGTATGGGTGAAGCATTAAGAAAATAAGGTAAGCATTTTTATACGGGCGTTTTTACCTTTGGAGCCGGGTTATCTTTGCAGAACGGGGCAAGACCCACTCTGCCACAATCCGCCAGACTCTCGTTGAGAAGAGATTTGGTCATGTCATCAACAACATGAGCAGGTAAGTCGTCAGAGCTATGGCGCAGGGGGTCATTCTTGGCGCCGGTATATTCACACATTAAGACGGTACGGAGGCTCAATGGGATAACTCGCCAAGCAAGCCAGACTCGAACCAGATCAATGCCCGTCAACCCGTTCCCTAACAGAGCTTTGATCTTGGCCAGAGTAGGAGAGAGGGATCTGCGTTCTGCGAATGTAATCTTGTCGGGCAAATGATGATTAGTGTCAAGACGAAGGGCATGAAAGCCGGGAAGAGGATTCTCGTCAGCCGGGGCGGTGTCCTTGTAGTAGAACCACGTCATGTTCCAATCTTTTGGATGGATTGCGGGTTGGCATAGGGGAAAAGTGCTTCCCTGCGGCGCTGAATTGAAATCCCACCAAGTTCAAGCTCTGACCGCTGGCACACTCTGTCTGGCGGTTCAAATAGAACAGCTCTCTGAAAAGTAGTAAGTTTTGTTCTTCACCAAGATAAACTTCGCTGACACTTGGAAGTTGCAGATGTTAGACACGGAATTGGGTCCAATGTCTTGTGGGCGAAGGTCAAAAAACTTCAGTACATATCTGAAATTTTTTGAACCGGGAGGAGTAAAGCCCCGGTTCATTTGATCTGTAAAGACAACCACCTCTCCGTCTTTGGGTTGGGGAATTTCTTCATTTGGGTTAGGAGCACGGTAAGGCATGACTTCTTCCTTTGGCAGATAGCCGGTTTTCATGAAGTCATCTAAAGTGTTGTCAGTGACAATGGATTTCACCCAGTTGCAAGAGGTAGGTGCCTTGGGCGCCATTATGTTGGAAAGCCTAAAGACAAAATAACAGGGCCAGTTCAAATTTAAGCCGGATAGGATAAAAATGTTAGTGGAATGTAGTATGGCGACTTATGAAGGGGCCTAATGGTATGAGGATAGTTACATCCAGGTTACTTAAGCCGCCATGGGTTTTATAAGCCGTCAGTATTATTTCTTTAAGTCGGCATTCAGAGCCGCCGTGACTGGCAAGTCTAACAAGTTATGGTTTTTTCCTAAGTGTAGGACAAACAAGTTTCATAGTTTGCAGTAATTATTTTGGATCAAACAAAGGTTTAGAAAAGGAAAATTACTAGACCTAAAAATGGAGCGCAGAGAAGTTCATGTGCTGTGATGAGGTTTTCTTACAAGCAAAGGAGGATTACTGTTAATCAAAATGGATGCGGAATATGAACCGCATCAGATTTATGGTTTTTTTGAATCTGACGAAGCCATGGCAAGAAAAACGCAAAAGCTTGGATGAACTGTGCTCGTACAGAGGAACGCGCTAGCCCTAATGCAGATCTATGGCGCGGAAAGGGGAAGAACTTACTACGTAGGATCTGCGGAGGAGGAGCGCTGCCGTTCTTTGGTCAAGATCAGGTTGATGCAGCGGCCAAGCTCGACGAGGACGAAGGGTGCAGTGGCGACGGCGGCGGAGCTCCAGTGGCAGATGGGGGCGAGAGGAAGAAGATGCGAAATGGAGAATGAGAAGAGACCTAGTCGGGTCTATTTATAAGGAAAAACCTATTAAGTGGGCGCGAAAAACAAGGAGGCCGAAAAACATAGTTATCAAACCACAAAGGCGCCTCGATTTTCGGATGGTCATTAAGACAGAGATCCGTTGAGATGTATTGGACAAAACATACATTTATGACAGGTGACGTCATGGCGGGTTACCACAAATTCGAAGGATGACGTCATGGCGGGTTACATGAACCTTCTTAAGTAAGAAGTAGAGAACTTTTTCTTAAGTATTGAAGACTGACATGAACTAGTTCAAATCAGCCTGGGGCCTAATGTTGGGGATATAACTACTAGGTATGACCCGCCAGAAGGAGCTGAGTTATACCTACAAGCATTCTTAAAGACTGAAGCTCAAAGCTTGAAGATGGCGGTTTAGTAAAGGCCCAAAGGCCCAGAGGTGACTTAAGGCCCGTAGTGTTAATGCCGCCTTATTCATGTAACTTGTACTATAAGGCAAGAAATATTAAGAGACCGAGCGGGATATAGTCTATAAGCCGGTCGGGACTCTGTAGAGCCATTGGGCATCAACCTCAGTATATAAAGGGACGACCCGGCGGCGGTTCAGGGTACGAAACAACAACTCGAGAGCTAGGTCAAGCGATCCTGCTTCCTGGTTATCGAGTCATACATAATCCCAATCACAACTAAACGTAGGCTTTTACCTTCATCGTAAGGGGCCCAACTAGTATAAACCTCTCGTGTCTCTTGTCCTGATTAACCCCTTCAAGCTTCCTAGTTGCGATGGCTCCACGACTAAGTCCATTCACTAGGACATCTGACGTGACAATTCCACAACAATATCCCTTCGTGCGTAGCGCCGAAGAAGTGCTGTAGCGTCCGCGGATCCTCTGGCTTGAATTCCCACATGGGGGAAGCCCGGCGCTGGCAGGGGAGAATGCGGCGAAAAAGCATAATCTGTATCATGTTGGTTAGACCAACGTTCTTTCCCAGCATGTTGGTGATGCACGTCTGCAGCGCCAGCACCTCTGTCTGCCCCCCCAGTCGATGCCCTTCTTGTTCCAGGAGGTGAGCCTCGTGGGCGGTCCGGATCTGAACTCCGGAATGGCTGCCCAGTTAGGGCGGCGTGGCTCGGTGATGTAGAACCACTCCTGTTACCAGATCTTCACGGTCTCCACAAAGGCCCCCTTTGGCCAGGTGGTGTTCGACAGCTTGCTAATCATAGCCCCGCCGCAGTCTGCGTGTTGCCCGTCGACCACCTTCGGCTTCATGTTGAAGACCTTGAGCCATAAGCCGAAGTGTGGGCGGACGTGGAGGAGGGCCTCACACACGACTATGAATGCCGATATGTGGAGAAATGAGTTTGGGGGCTAGATCATGGAAATCTAGCCCGTAATAGTACATAAGTCCGCGGACGAAGGGTGGAGTGGGAAACCTAACCCTCTAAGGAAATGGGGAAGGAAAACGACCCGTTCGTCGGGCTCCGGAGTGGGAAGGACTTGACCTTTAGAGGGAAGCCGATGCTTGATATCGCTGGCGAGGTACCCCGCATTCCGGAGATCTGCTATGTTCTCCTTCGTCACGGAGGAGGCCTCCCACTTGCCTTTGGAACCAGCTCCGGCCATGGTCAGAGTAGGTGATGGTGGTGGTGAGAAAGACGAAGACTTTGCGAGCGCAGAGAGCTTGGGAGATGTGAAGGCATGGGAAGGAAAGTGGGGGTCCCTTGCCCTCTTATAGGCAGTAAAAATACCAACCGCCCCCCACTCGTGCCTTGAATCCCGCTTGTTCCCGATGAATGCGTGCGCCGCAAATGGTTGGATTACCCAAATATCATTGATATGCAATCCCGTATTAAGTGGGCTCGATCTCTGTTTTGACGGGACGTGCCAATGAGACGTGGCCTCGAAGCATGGAACGCGGGGCATGAAAATGGTTCAAAATGATGAAGGGTCGAATTTTACGCTTCATCGAAAGAGTTGTCCATAAAGGACGCTATTCTTATTCTTTGTATATATCCTGCCTTCGTGGCTAAGGGTTGTGTTTATTGCGAAAAGCTAGATACAATTCTTTTACAGAGGAAAGCCGATGTGTATTCTCTAAGGAACCCGCTTTGCAATGCCGAAGACAATCCGAGCGCCGAATATATCATCATTGACGACTGGTTCAGGGGCTATTGTGGGAGTCCTGGATTAGGGGGTCCTCGGGCGTCCGGTCTACTGATGTGGGCCGGACTGATGGGCCGTCAAGATACAAGACAGAAGATCATCTCCCGTGTCCGGTGGGGACTCTCACATGCATGGATGGCAAGTATAGGTGTCTGGATATATTGTTCCTTTCTGTAAAACTGACTTTGTACAAACCCTAAGCCTCTCCGGTGTCTATATAAACCGGGGGGTTGAGGCAGGATCACAACATTGCTAGGCTAGCTATCTAGGGTTAGCCGAATCGATCTTGTGGTAGATCAACACTTGTAACCCCTATACCCTCGAATATAATCAAGCAGGAGTAGGGTTTTTACCTCCATTAAGAGGGCCCAAACCTGGGTAAACACTGTGTCCCTTCTCCACTGTTACCATTGATCTTCACACGACACAGCTTGGGCCCCCTACCCGAGATCTGCCGGTTTTGACACCGACACCCAGCCCCTCCCCCTAATCCCGTCATGGTTGGATCTGGTGCTAAGGGCAAGTGGGAGGCCTCCATGGTCACCAACAACAACATCGAGGACCTCAAGCGTGTCGGTTATCTCCAGGCCGGCGTTGCCCATCGGGTTCCAGAGGAGGGCCAAGTCATCCCCATGCACGGGCCGACGAGAGAGTGGTGTTCATCTCCCACTTTGTCCCGGGGACTGGGCTTCCCACTCCAACCCTTCGTCAGGTGATTGATGTTCTTCTACGGGCTAGACTTTCATGATCTAGCCCTGAATTCCTTCCTTCACATCTCGGCCTTCATCATCGTCTGCGAGGCCTTTCTTTGGATCCAGCCACACTTTGCCTTGTGGCTGAAAGTCTTTAATGCCAGGCCGAAGATCGTCGATGGCCAGCAGGCGGACTGTGGGGGAGCGATGGACAGCAAGCTCGCCCAGGTCGAGTGGCCGGAGGGCACATTCATAGATACCGTCAAGGTACGGCAGAAGGAGTGTTTCTATATCATCGAGGCACACAATGTGGCTTGGGCGGCGGCTCCCGAATTCAGATCTGGCCCCCCGACAAGGCTAACCTCGTGGACCAAGAAGGGTCCTGACTGGGGGTCACCCACAGAGGTGGAGCTGCTGCAGAAGCGCATTGTCAGCATGAAAAGGGCAGGTGCCAAGCTGACCAATGTGGTTCAGGTGACCATGGAGACACCCCAATGTGGGCTTTCAAGCCCGAAGACCCCGTCACCTTGCACCGCTTCTACGGCACCACCCACGACAAACTGTGGAAGGTGCTGTTCAAGCCTCAGAATGAGTTGTCGGCCAAGCAGGAGGATATTGGCCTTGACACCATGCATCCTCCTAAGAAGGTAATGAGTTTTCATCCCTTCATGTTCGGATATTTATCTTTTAACAAGGGAACTGACTCTTACTTCCCTACATTCACTGGGCTGGCTCAAAATGGCTGCACAGATTGACTGTCCGGATCTGCTGCCTGACGACCCCCGGTAGGCCCAGCTAGAGGAGATGCTAGCTGTGGCGCCATACAAGGCACAAGAGAAGAAAGAGAAGAGGAAGAAGCACAAGGCAAGGGAGGCCAGGGATGGCCTCTGCCCAAGAGTTCATCCGGACACCAAGTCCGGAGACACCCAAGCCCCCTCTGCCCATGAGGGAGAGCAGGAAGAGGACGAGGAGGAGAGTGATTCCTCCCGCACGAGGAAGAGGGCGACGTTGGACGATGTCGAGGAGGAGCAACCTCCCCATGTCCCAAAAAAGCAGCGTAGGCTGCTACTTCTTGAGCTTGTGTTGGTTTTTCCCTTGAAGAGGAAAGGGTGATGCAAAAAAAATAGAGATAAGTATTTCCCTCAGTTTGAGAACCAGGAGAGAATGCACAGATCACCGAATACCTACACAAACAATCAAATAACTTGCACCCAACACGATAAACGGGTTGTCAATCCCTTCTCGGTTACTTGCAAAAGTGAGATCTGATAGAGATAAAGTAAATATTTTTGGTATTTTTGGTTTATAGATCAGAAAGTAAAAGATTGCAACAATAGTAAATCGGAAACTAATATTGTAGATCGGAAACTTATATGATGGAAAATAGACCCGGGGGCCATAGGTTTCACTAGAGGATGTTGGGGAACGTAGCATGCAATTTCAAAAATTTCCTATGCTCACGCAAGATCTATCTAGGAGATGCATAGCAACGATAGGGGGAGAGTATGTCCACGTACCCTCATAGACTAAAACTGGAAGCGTTTGCCAACGCGGTTGATGTAGTCGAACTTCTTCTCGTTCCGACCGATCAAGCACCAAATGTACGGCACCTCCGAGTTCTTCACACGTTCAGCTTGATGACGTCCCTCGAACTCTTGATCCAGCAGAATGTCGAGGAAGTAGAAGACTTCCTCAGCACGACGGCGTGGTGACAGTGATGGTGAAGTTATCCGCGCAGGGCTTTGCCTAAGCACTACGTGAATATGACTGGAGTCGTAAACTATGGAGGGGGGTGCCGCACATGGCTAACAATCATTAGTGTGCATTCTAGGCACCCCTTCCCCATGTATATATATGTGTGAGAGGGGGAGAGAGGCAGCCTTGGGGTGCCCAAATAGGAGGAATCCTACTTGGGCTCCCTAGTCCAATTCGCCCCCTTTCCTTTTACCGGAAGGGGGAAAAGTGGGAAAAGGGAAGGAGGAAGGAAGAGGGGGGGGGGGGGGGCAAACCCCCACCTCCTTCTCCTATTCGGCCTCCTACTATAAGGGGGGGAGCCACCCCTTGTGGGCAAGTGTGCTCCCCTCTTATGGCCCATATGGCCCATTATTCCCCTCGGGGGTTCCGATAACCCCCCCCGGTACTCTAATATGTACCTGATACACCCCGTAACACTTCTGGTGTCCGAATACTATCATCATATATATCAATCTTTACCTCTCGATCATTTAGAGACTCCTCGTCATGTCCGTGGTCTCATCTAGGACTTCGAACAACAATCGGTGACCAAATCACATAACTCATATAATACAAACTCGTGATCGAACGTTAAGCGTGCAGACCCTACGGGTTCGAGAACTATGTAGACATGACAGAGACACCTCTCTGGTCAATAACCAATAGCGGAACCTGGATACTCATATTGCCTCCCACATATTCTATGAAGATCTCTATCGGTCAAACCATTATGACAACATACGTTATTCCCTTTGTCATCGGTATGTTACTTGCCCGAGATTCGATCGTTAGTATCTTCATACCTAGTTCAATCTTATTACTGGCAAGTCTCTTTACCCGTTCCATAATACGTCATCCTGCAACTAACTCATTAGTCACTTTGCTTGCAAGGCTTCTTATGATGTGTATTACCGAGAGGGCCCAGAGATACCTCTCCGATAATTGGAGTGACAAATCCTAATCTCGATCCATGCCAACCCAACAAACACCTTTGGAGATACCTGTAGAGCATCTTTACAATCACCCAGTTACATTGTGACGTTTTATAGCACACAAGGCATTCCTTTGGTATCCGGGAGTTGCATAATCTCACAATCAAAGGAATATGTATTTGACATGAAGAAAGCAATAGCAATAAAACTGAACGATCATAATGCTAAGCTAACGGATGGGTCTTGTACATCACATCATTCTCCTAATGTTGTGATCTCGTTCATCAAATGACAATGCATGTCTATGGTTAGGAAACTTAGCCATCTTTGGTTAATGAGCTATTCTAGTAGAGGCTTACTAAGGACACGGTGTTTTGTCTATGTATCCACACATGTATCAAGTTTCCGGTTAATACATTTCTAGAATGAATAATAAACATTTATCATGAAGTAAGGAAATATAAAATAACAACTTTATTATTACCTCTAGGGCATATTTCCTTCAGAGGCTTCTCTCAAGATAGCAAATAATACGATGGGTGAAAAAGTTACTGCCGAGCAATTGATAGAAAAGCGCAAAGTTATGACAATATCTAAGGCAATGATCATGAATATAGGCATCACATCCGTGTCAAGTAGACCGAAACGATTCTGCATCTACTACTATTACTCCACACATCGATTGCTATCCAGCATGCATCTAGAGTATTAAGTTCATAAAGAACAGAGTAACGCATTAAGTAAGATGACTTGATGTAGAGGAATTAACTCAAGCAATATGATGAAAACCCCATCTTTTTATTCTCAATGGCAACAATACAATGCATGCCTTGCTGCCCCTACTGTCACTGGGATAGGACACATCAAGATGGAACCCAAAGCTAAGCACTTCTTCCATTGCATGAAAAACCAATCTAGTTGGCCAAACCAAATCGATAGTTTGAAGAGAATTACAAAGATATCAAATCATGCATATAAGAATTCAGAGAAGATTCAAATAATATTCATAGATAAGTTGATCATAAATCCACAATTCATCGGATCTCGGCAAACACACCACAAAAAAGTATTACATCGAATAGATCTCCCAAGAACATCGAGAAGGACATGGTATTGAGAATCAAAGAGAGAGAAGAAGCCATCTGGCTACTAGCTATGGACCCGTAGGTCTGTGGTAAACTAATCACGCTTCATCGGAAGGGCAATAGAGTTGATATAGAAGCCCTCCATGATTGAATACCCCTCCGGAAGGACGCCGGAAAAGGTCCCTAGATGGGGTCTCACGGGTACAGAAGGTTGCGCGGCGGAAAAGTGTTTTCGTGGATGCCTCTGGTGGTTTGGGGATATATGGGAACATATAGGCAAAAGAATTAGGTCAGGAGGGTCAAGGGGGCCCCACAAGGGTGGGGGCGTGCCCTACATCCTTGTGGCTGCTTCGTGGCTCCTCCGACTTCATCTCCAAGTATCCTGGTTGTCTTCTGGTCCAAGAAAAATCACCGCGAAGGTTTCATTCCGTTTGGACTCCGTTTGGTATTCCTTTTCTGTGAAACTCATAAAACTAGAAAAAAACAGGAACTGGCACTGGGCTCTAGGTTAATAGGGTAGTCCCAAAAATAATATAAAAAAGCATATTAATGCACATAAAACATCCAAAACAGATAATATAATAGCATGGAACAATCAAAAATTATAGATACGTTGGAGACGTATGAAGCTTCCCCAAGCTTAACTTCTGCTCGTCCTTGAGTAGGTAAATGATAAAAACAGAATTTTTGATGTGGAATGCTACCTAACATATTTATCCATCTAATTTTCTTTATCGTGGCATGGATGTTCAGATCCATAAGATTCAAAACAAAAGTTTAATATTGATATAAAAACAATAATACTTCAAGCATACTAACAAGGCAATTATGTCTTCTCAAAATAACATGGCCAAAGAAAGCTTATCCCTACAAAATCATATAGTCTGGCTATGCTCCATCGCCATCACACAAAATATTCAAAATCATGCACAACCCCCGTTTCATCCAAGCAATTGTTTCATACTTTAGTATCCTCAAACCTTTTCAACTTTCACGCAATACATGAGCGTGAGCCATGGGCATAGCACTATAGGTGGAATGGAATATGGTGGTTGTGGAGAAGACAAAAAGAGGGAGATAGTCTCACATAAACTAGGCGTATCAACGGGCTATGGAGATGCCCATCAATAGATATCAATGTGAGTGAGTAGGGATTTCCATGCAACAGATGCACTAGAGATATAAGTTTATGAAAGCTCAAAAAGAAAAACTAAGTGGGTGTGCATCCAACTTGCTTGCTCATGAAGACCTAGGGCGATTTGAGGAAGCCCATCGTTGGAATATACAAGCCAAGTTCTATAATGAAAACTTCCCACTAGTATATGAAAGTGACAAAATAGGAGACTCTCTATTATTAAGACCATGGTGCTACTTTGAAGCACAAGTGTGGAAAAAGGATAGTAACATTGACCCTTCTCTCTTTTTCTCTCATTTTCTCTCTTTTTTTGTTTGGCTTCTTTGGCCTCTCTTTTTTATTTCCTCACATGGGACAATGCTCTAATA
Source organism: Triticum timopheevii (assembly GCA_963921465.1). Lineage (NCBI taxonomy): Eukaryota > Viridiplantae > Streptophyta > Magnoliopsida > Poales > Poaceae > Triticum > Triticum timopheevii. The sequence continues at coordinate 173,998,517 of OY997274.1, read as the reverse complement.
ATGATGACCATCACACTTCTATTTACTTACAACTCAAAAAATTATGACTCGATACTTAGAACAAAATATGACTCTATATGAATGCCTCCTACGGTGTACCGGGATGTGCAATAAATCAAGAGTGACATGTATGAAAGAATTATGAAAGGTGGCTTTGCCACAAATACGATGTCAACTACATGATCATGCAAAGCAATATGACAATGATAATGCGTGTCATAATAAACGGAATGGTGGAAAGTCGCGTGGCAATATATCTCGGAATGGCTATGGAAATGCCATAATGGCTAGGTATGATGGCTGTTTTGAGGAAGGTATATGGTAGGTTTATGGTACCGGCGAAAGTTGTGCGGCACAAGAGAGGCTAGCAATGGTGGAAGGGTGAGAGTGCGTATAATTCATGGACTCAACATTAGTCATAAAGAACTCACATACTTATAGCAAAAATCTATTAGTCATCGAAACCAAGCACTACGCGCATGCTCCTAGGGGAAGGGTTGGTAGGGGTAACCATCGCGCGATCCCGACCTCCACACAAAGGATGACAATCAAAAAATACCTCATGCTCCAACTTCGTTACATAACGGTTCGCCATACGTGCATGCTATGGGAATCACAAACCTCAACACAAGTATTTCTCAAATTCAAAATTACTCCACTAGCATGAGTATAATATCATTATCCTCATATCTCAAAACAATCATAAGGAATCAAACTTCTCATAGTATTCAATGCACTTTATATGAAAGTTTTTATTATATCCCTCTTGGATGCCTATCATATTAGGAATAAATTTATAACCAAAGCAAATTACCATGTTGTTTAAAGAATCTCAAAATAATATAAGTGAATCATGCGATTTCATCTATTTCTATAAAATAAAACTACTGTTGTGCTCTAAAAAGATATAAGTGAAGCACTAGAGCAAAAAAAAAATTGCCTAGCTCAAAAGATATAAGTGAAGCACATAGGGTATTCTAATAAATCACGATTCATGTGTGTCCCTCTCAAAAGGTGTGTATAGCAAGGATGATTGTGGAAAACTAAAAATCGAAGACTCAAATCATACAAGACGCTCCAAGCAAAACACATACCATGTGGTGAATAAAAATATAGCCTCAAGTAAAGTTACTGATAGACGAAGACGAAAGAGGGGATGCCTTCCGGGGCATCCCCAAACTTAGGCTCTTGGTTGTCCTTGAATATTACCTCGGTGTGCCTTGGGAATCCCCAAGCTTAGACTCTTGCCACTCCTTATTCCATAGTCCATCAAATCCTTTCCAAAACTTGACAACTTCACAACACAAAACTCAACAGAAAATCTCATAAGCTCCGTTTGTATAAGAAAATAAATCACCACTTTATGGTACTGTTGTGAACTCATTCTTTATTTATATTGGTGTAATATCTACTGTATTCCAACTTTTCCGTGGTTCATACCCCCCGATACTACCCATAGTTTCATCAAAATAAGCAAACAACACATAGAAAATAGAATTTGTCAAAAACAGAACAGTCTGTAGCAATCTGTAACTCTTGGATACTTATGTAACTCCAAAAATTATGAAAAATTAGGACAACTGGGAAATTTGTGTACCAATACATTGCAAAAAGATTCAGATCAAAATAATGCTTCTGTGAATTATGAAAATTATTTTCCTGGGAGAAAAAGTTTCTGTTTCTCAGCAAGATTAAAACAACTATCACCGTAAGCCATCCCAAAGGTCTTACTTGGCACAAACACTAATTTAAACACAAAACCACATCTAACCAGAGGCTAAATGAATTATTTAAATCAAAACAGGAACAAAAAGCAAAGAACAAAATTAAAATTGGGTTGCCTCCCAACAAGTGCTATTGTTTAACACCCTTAGCTAGGCATAGAACACGAATGGATCTACGTATTGTCATCTTTGGTATGCAATCCATAAATAGCTCTCATAATAGATTCATATGGCAATTTATTTTCTAGGAAAGTGTTCCATGCCATTCCTTAACGGAAATTGAAATCTAATGTTTCCTTCTTTCATATCAATAATTGCATCAATCGTTCTAAGGAATGGTCTACCAAGAATAATAGGACATGTAGGATTGCAATCTATATCAAGAAGAATGAAATCTATGAGCACATAATTCCTATTCGCAACTATAAGAACATCATTAATCCTTCCCATAGGTTTCTTAATGGTGGAATCCGCAAGATGCAAATTTAAAGAACAATCATCAAATTCACGGAAATCTAACACATCACATAAAGTTTTTGGAATTGTGGAAATGCTAGCACCCAAATCACACAAAGCATGACACTCATAATCTTTAATCTTAATCTTAATAGTAGGTTCCCACTCATCATAAAGTTTTCTAGGGATAAAAACTTCCAATTCTAGCTTTTCTTCCAAAGATTGCGACATAGCATCAACAATATGTTTAGTAAAAGCTTTGTTTTGATTATAAGCATGAGGAGAATTCAACATGGATTGCAACAAGGAAATACAATCTATTAAAGAAAAAATATCATAATTAAATTCCTTGAAATCCAAAAGAGTGGGTTCATTGCTACTTAAAGTTTTGACCTCTCCAATCCCACTTTTATCAATTTTTGCATCAAGATCTAAAAACTCCGAATCATTGGGACGCCTTTTAACTAAAGTTGAATCATCTCCAGTCCCATCTTTATCAAGATTTATATTAGAAAACAAAGATTCAATAGGAGTCACATCAATCACTTTAAGATCTTCACCATTATTTAAAGCCTCCGGTTTAGTGGCCATCTTATTTACTAAGGTAGCTTGTTTATCAAAAATTTGGCCTACTTAATTTTCAAGATGAGCAAACTGAGATTTCAAACCATAAAATTCCTTAGACATATCATCGAGTTCTTTATTCATGTACTCCATAAAACTTTTCTACTCCTTAAGCTCGTTTCTAAAGAAACTATTATGCTCAAATTGTAAAGACATGAAGCTTCTAACATTAGTTTCAATTTCTTCCAACCTCCTAAAGTGAGGATCAATGTTTTTTGATTGAGCCATAAAGGCAAGCTGGCACGCCAACACACGAGCACACAAAAAGCAAGCGAAGAAGACAAACGGAAGAGGGGCGAAGAAAAGGAAAATCTTTTCAAAAATCATTTTAGAAGTGGGGGAGAGGAAAACGAGAGGCGAATGGTGAATAATGTAATGCAAGAGATGAGAGTTTATGATGGGTACTTGGTATGTCTTGACTTGGCGTAGATCTCCCCGGCAACGGCGCCATAAATTCTTCATGCTAATTCTTGAGCTTCCGTTGGTTTTCCCCTAGAAGAGGAAAGGGTGATGCAGCAAAGTAGAGATAAGTATTTCCCTCAGTTTGAGAACCAAGGTATCAATCCAATAGGAGACAACGCACAAATCTCCGAATACCTGCACAAACATAAAGGAAATATGCCATAGAGGCAATAATAAAGTTGTTATTTTATATTACCTTATTTCATGATAAATGTTTATTATTCATGCTATAATTGTATTAACCAGAAACTTGATACATGTGTGGATACATAGACAAAAACTCCGTGTCCCTAGTAAGCCTCTACTAGACTAGATCGTTAATCAAAGATAGTTAAGTTTCCTAACCATAGACATGTGTTGTCATTTGATGAATGATATCACATCATTAGAGAATGATGTGATGGACAAGACCCATCCGCTATCTTAGCATAATGATCGTTTAGTTTTATTGCTATTGCTTTCTTCATGTCAAATGCATATTCCTCAGACTATGAGATTAGGCAACTCCCTGATATCGGAGGTATGCCTTGTGTGCTATCAAACTTCACAACGTAGCTGGGTGATTATAAAGATGATCTACATGTATTTCCTAAGGTGTTTGTTGGGTTGGCATAGATCGAGATTAGGATTTGTCACTGCGAGTATTGGAGATGTATCTCTAGGCCCTCTTAGTAATGCACGTCATAAGAAGCCTTGCAAGCAATCTAAGGGATGATGCATTACGGAACGAGTAAAGAGACTTGCCGGTAATGAGATTGAACTAGGTATGAAGATACCGACGATCGAATCTCGGGCAAGTAACATACCGACGAGAAAGGGAATAACGTATGTTGTCATAGCGGTTCGACTGATAAAGATCTTTGTAGAATATGTGGGAACCAATATGAGCATCCAGGTTCTGCTATTGGTTATTGACCGGAGAGGTGTCTCGGTCATGTCTACATAGTTCTCAAACCCGTAGGGTCCGCACGCTTAATGTTTGATGACGATTTGTATTATATGAGTTATGTGTTTTGGTGACCGAATGTTGTTGGGGGTCCTAGATGAGATCACAGACATGACGAGGAGTCTCGAAATGGTCGAGAGGTAAAGATTGATATATTGGAAGGTAGTACTCGGACACCGGAAGTGTTCCGGAATGTATCAGGTAGATACCGGAGTACCGAGGGGTTACCGGAACCCCCCAAGGAAATATATGGGCCATAAGGGCCATAGGAGGTAGGCACACTAGCCCACAAAGGGGTGGCGCGCCCCCCACCAGGGAGGAGACCGAATTGGACTAGGGGAGGGGGCAGCGCCCCCCTTTCCTTCTCCCCCTCTCTCTCCTTCCCACTTTCCCCCTCCGGTAAAAGGAAGGGGGGGGGGCGAATCCAACTAGGAGCCCAAGTAGGACTCCTCCTACTTGGGGCACTCCTAGGGCCGACCCTCTCCCTCTCCCTCCTTTATATTAGGGGGGGGGGCTAAAAACACATCAATTGTTCCAAGCCGTGTGCGGTGCCCCCCTCCAGAGTTTACGCCTCCAGTCACATTCTCATGATGCTTAGGCGAAGCCCTGCGCGGATCACATCACCATCACTGTCACCACGCCGTTGTGCTGACGGAACTCATCTACTTCCTTGACCCTCTGTTGGATCAAGAGCTTGAGGGACGTTATCGCACTGAACGTGTGTAGAACTCGGAGGTGTCGTACGTTTGGTACTTGATCGGTCGGAACAAGAAGACGTTCGACTACATCAACCGCATTAAGCAAATGCTTCCGATTTCGGTCTACGAGGGTACGTGGGCACACCTTCCCCTCTCATTGCTATGAATCTCCTAGATAGATCTTGCGTGGGCATAGGGAAGTTTTTGAAATTGCATGCTATGTTTCCCAACAAAACAATCAAACAACTTGCACCCAACGCAATAAAGGGGTTTTCAATCCCTTCACGTTACTTGCAAAAGTGAGATCTGATAGAGATAAAGTAAATATTTTTGGTATTTTTGGTTTATAGACCGGAAAGTAAAAGATTGCAATAATAGTAAATCAGAAACTAATATTGTAGATCGGAAACTTATATGATGGAAAATAGATCCGGGGGCCATAGGTTTCACTAGTGGCTTCTCTCAAGATAGCAAATAATACGGTGGGTGAACGAATTACTGCCGAGCAATTGATAGAAAAGCGCAAAGTTATGACGATATCTAAGGCAATGATCATGAATATAGGCATCACGTCCGTGTCAAGTAGACCAAAAGGATTCTGCGTCGACTACTATTAGTCCACACATCGACCGCTATCCAGCATGCATCTAGAGTATTAAGTTCATAAAGAACGGAGTAATGCATTAAGTAAGATGACATGAAGTAGAGGATTTAACTCAAGCAATATGATGAAAACCCCATCTTTTTATCCTCGATGGCAACAATACAATATGTTCCTTGCTACCCCTACTATCACTGCGAAAGGACACCGCAAGATTGAACCTAAAGCTATGCACTTCTCCCATTGCAAGAAAAACCAATCTAGTTGGCCAAACCAAATCGATAGTTCGAAGAGAATTACAAAGATATCAAATCATGCATATAAGAATTTAGAGAAGATTCAAATAATATTCATAGATAAGCTGATCATAAATCCACAAATCATTGGATCTCAGCAAACACACCGCAAAAAAGTATTACATTGAATAGATCTCCAAGAACATCAAGGAGAACATGGTATTGAGAATCAAAGAGAGATAAGAAGCCATCTAGCTACTAGCTATGGACCCCTAGGTCTGTGGTAAACTACTCAGGCTTCATCAGAAGGGCAATAGAGTTGATGTAGAAGCCCTCCGTGATCGAATTCCCCTCCGGTAGGACGCCAGAAAAGGTCCCTAGATGGGATCTCATGGCTACAGAAGGTTGTGGCGTCGGAAAAGTGTTTTCGTGGATGTCTCTGGTGGTTTGGGGATATATGGGAATATATAGGCAAAATAATTAGGCCAGGAGGGTCACGGGGGGCCCACAAGGGTGGGGGGCGCGTCCTACCCCCTAGGCGTGCCCTCCCTCCTTGTGGCCGCCTCGTGGCTCCTCCGACTTCATCTCTAAGTCTCCTGGTTGTCTTCTGGTCCAAGAAAAATCATCGCGAAGATTTCATTCCATTTGGACTCCGTTTGGTATCCCTTTTCTGCGAAACTCAGAAATAAGGGAAAAACAAGAACTGGCACTCGGCTCTAGGTTAATAGGTTAGTCCCAAAAATAATATAAAATATCATATTAATGCATATAAAACATCCAATACAGATAATATAATAGCATGGAACAATAAAAAATTATAGATACGTTGGAAACGTATCACAGGCCCAAGTTGGTCCTTCCTAAAGACAACTCGGATTCTGATGAGGAATCCGTAACATCTGATGAGCTTCGGAAGAAGAAGCCTAGGGTCAAGCCCACCGCGGACAAGTACGAATCCGAAGACTTATTAGGTACTTGTTTATTTAGCCTATTATTGACTGAGTGTATGCGTACTTCATGTCACAACCTGCCGCGCGACCTCCCCATCGATCAAGTTTCGAAGGGGACCTCTCCGCCGACCGAACTGGCGGAGAGTGGTACAGCGTCGCATTCCCCGCCTCCACCAGTCATAGGGGAGATCCGAGAGGCACTGTCCCGTAGGACCCCTCCCAGCCCGGGCTCGGGAGGCGGTGGCGATGACATTATGGCTGAGGTTAACACCTTGGTCACCGAAGACCAGGGGGAATCCCTCCTGGTGAACAAGGAGGGGGACCTCGGTCAATCCTAGCCCTTTTAGAAGATGATTCCGAAGCCCCTAAGGCCCCTGGAGGCATTCATTCCGCCTTCGACCGAAGGAGGAGCCAGGGCCCCGCCGCCAGCACCGAGCACGAGAGATCGGGTTGCGGCTGGGTGGCCTGACGTGATGGAGGAGGCCGTGAATAGCTCCTCCATTGTTCCAGAGCACCGCACCCTGGGCGGAGTTTTGCAGAGTATTCCGTCCGTCAACGGTGGGTTGAAGTAAGCCTTTAATGGCCTCCTGACAGGCTTCGAGGTAAGCCATGTAACATTCTTTCCATAGAGCAAATTTTGTGAATAAATTTTGAGCAGTACTCGTAAATAGCAGCCCCCGAGACTCTGTCAGGATTGAAAAACCGGACAAAGGTTCGAAAATCATTGAATTGGGATTCTGAATGAGGTGATTGTTTTGTTTTTGTAGGCCTCGGCTTTGGCTCCGGTTGCCAACGCCGCGGAGCTGGCCAAGATGAATCGGAAGCTCAAAAGCTCCGACGAGGAACTCGACCTCGTCACCAAGCGGTTTGACAAGGTGCAAGGTTAGTCCGGTCAAGACTTAGTAGTTTGGATTTCCCTTGTCAAGCAAGGTATCTGGGATCCTCCCTAAGAAAGAGATGCTTAATAATGATTGCAGCTATCACCATGGAGGTCGAGGGACTCAAGGGCGAGCTGAAGAAGGCCAAGGAAGAGGTGGCCAAACAGAAGGCGGCGGCCGAGCGAGCGGCTGTCGAACTCACATAAGTGAAAACCATCAGTGAGAAGCACGTGGCCAGAGTGGCCGAAGTGCAGCAGGAGCTCTGCCATCACGAAATGTGAGGACCTTGAGCATAAGAATAATGGTCAAGCCACTGAGTTGTCCAAGATAAGGAAAGAGATCCAGGAGGCGAGCACAAAGACACGGGGCGCCTGGGAAGAGCACCACCAAGTAAAGCAGATCGCATTTGGTAAGCCGTACTTACTGCAGTGTGTTTTTGGCGGCCATAGGTTCGTGTTTCTCACATGAGTATGGCGTTCCTCAGGCGTGTTTGCGGAGCTTCCGAGGAGTGCGACCAATGCGGCAAGGCACTATGCAGCTCGGGAGGATGATCCCGAACATAGGTTGTTCTGGGTGCAGTTCCAGGCGCCCGAACACCCCCTTCGCGATCAACCAGATGAAGTAGCTGATGGAGCTACATCGGATGCCCGAGCCAGCCATGAAGGACCTCTGTGTCTGGCTGTGGCCTACGGAGCCTATACCGAGCAGTTACTCTGGCCTGGTGTAGAAGCTGTGCGACGCGGCCTCTCGGGTTGACGCTGTGGAGCTCTCCGCCTGTATTGAGGGAGCTCGGCTGACCTTCGCGAAGACCATGGTGGACTGGCCCAAGATCAAGCCGGTTGAGATGGCTATCGGTCCCCTGCCCGCTGGAAAGGAGCACTGTCGCCCCGAGCGCTATTTCCCCATCGTGATGCACTAAAAAAAAAAGACACATCCGTGACATTTTGGGCCGGACGATTTTTTTTCTGTCATACATATGACACTTCTATGACGATAATTGTGACAAAACCTGGTATCATCATAGATGTGGTGGGCTCCTACTTCTATGACAAAAAATCATGACAGAAAATGGGATTTTCGTCCTGGGCAGGCCGGAGATGCAGCTGCATGACATTCTTTGGGCCGTCCATGACGGGAAAAACCGTGGTAGAAGCGAGGGGGAGGCAAATTTCGGGGAGTTGCCGGTTACGGTGGGAGGTCAGGGGTGAGCGATGCGCGTTTCTCTCGTACACGTACGCGCGTGTGTGCGAGGCGTTGGCTCTAACTAAACCCGAGCGAGGCGTTAGGCTCTAACTGAACCCGAGCGATTGCACTGCAGGCTACGCGTTACTGAACCCGAGCGATCGATCGATGGCTGTTAACTGAACCCGATGGAGCGATTCCTTCGCTACTGCTGCTAACTGAAGCCGATCGATTGGATGAACAGTGAGCGTTGCGGGTGGCGGGGGGGGGGGGGGGGGTTGGATGAACAGTGAGCGGTGGCGTTGGCTCTGGATGAACAGGACCCCATGGTGTGGAGGGTTGGATGAACAGTAGACGGTGGAGGGGTGGCCGTGGAGGGGTGGTTGAAAAGGACCCTGTGGTGTGGAGGGCTGGATGAATAGTAGATGGTGTAGGGCTGGATGAACAGTAGACGGTGGAGGGGTGGTTGAACAGTAGCCGGTGGAGTGGCGCGCGGTGGAGGCTGGATAAACAGGAGCCCGTGGAGGCTGGAGGAGGTCGACGGTAGCCCGTGGAGGCTGGAGGAGGTCAACGGTGAGATGAACAGTATCCCGTGGAGTCCTGTTTTGCGGTACGCCACACCCCTCCCGTTGAACAGGACCCCCGTTTCGATCGTAGCGCTCCAACAAAAGTCCGTTTCGTGCGTTTTGCGGTACGCCACATCCCTCCCGATCAACAGGACCCATGTTTCGACCGTAGGAGGTCCGTTTCGTCCGTTTTGCGGTACGCCACACCCCTACCGATCAACAGGACCCCCGTTTCGACCGTAGGAGGTCCGTTTCCTCCATTTTGCGGTACGCCACACCCCACCTGATCAACAGGACCCCGTTCTGAACGTAGGAGGTCCGTTTCCTCCGTTGTGCGGTATGCCAGGCCTCGTTTCCATCGCCCATTCCGTCCAAGCCGGTTGGCTCCCACGCGTTCCGTTGCCTCCCGATGAACACGACGCATTCCGTTGCCTCCCCATGAACATGACGCATTCCGTGGCCTCCCCATGAACACGACGCATTCCATTGCCTCCCCATGAACACGATGACGATGCTGTTTCTCCGTTTCGACCTAGCCATGTTCGTATGCGCGAGTAGGCGTTCGAGACCCTGCCCGTATGTACGTACGTGGCCGTATTTTCTTTCTTGCACCCTCGTCGCTATATGTACGTGTACGTACTACGTGCGCGCCTCTACTATGACACGTGCGCGCCTCTACATCGAACAGTATGTACGTACACGTTCACGACCAGAATGACAAAGCTACGTACGCTTTGACCAGGTGGGTCCCGATTGTCAGGCACTTCCTTGCGTGCGAAAATGTAGTTAGTGGGTCCCAACAGTCAGAGGGGCGAATCGTTTTTTTGCCCGGACGCACTTCCTTTTCGTGCAAAGATGTAGCTGGGGGGTCCTAGCAGTCAGGGGGTGAATCGTTTTTTTGCCCGTACGCACTTCCTTGCGTGCGAAGATGTAGCTGGTGGGTCCCAGCAGTCAAGGGGGCGAATCGTTTTTTTTGCCCGGACGCACTTCCTTGCGTGCGAAGATGTAGCTGGTGGGTCCTAGTAGTAAGGGGGAAACCTTTTTTCATGAAATACGGTGGCCCGTCCGGTGGGTCCCCGCTGTCAGGTGGAGGAATCATTATTTTGCGCGTAATAAGGAGGCACTTCCTTGCTGCGGCCGTGGACCCAGCCGTCAGCCTCTCCACGTAAAGTCCACGTCCGATGGAAGTTGTTCCTTGACCATGTTGACAACGCCGCGCTGAGAGCACCACGACGGTGGACGATGGCGAGGCCTAGGAAGGGGATGACTCGGAGCCGGGGAAGACGCAGCAGTGGATGCCCACGCGAAGAGGAGTACGAGGGTTCACTGGTTCGACTACGGTGTGAGGCTGCTGTCACCGCAGAATAACAGGGGGTGTGGGTGAGTAGAGGGATGGCCTGGACAACGGTGGGAGTATTAGGGGGCGGTGAGGCCTCCGCGGTATCACAGCTGGCCACGGGAGGCAGGAGCACGCGGCACGACCGGCACTGGTTTGGGCGTCTGGAGCAAGAAGACCAGAGGTTGAAGAAGCACTACAACTGTTGGATGAACATCGTACGGTAACAGGAGCTAGAATCGTTCATATTGACTAAGTTGACAAAGCCCTCTGTCGGTGTCAAAACCGGCGGATCTCGGGTAGGGGGTCCCGAACTGTGCGTCTAGGCGGATGGTAACAGGAGACAAGGGACACGATGTTTTACCTAGGTTCGGGCCCTCTTGATGGAGGTAAAACCCTACGTCCTGCTTGATTAATATTGATGATATAGGTAGTACAAGAGTGGATCTACCACGAGATCAAGGAGGCTAAACCCTAAATCTAGCCTATGGTATGATTGTTGTAATGTATGTTGTGCCCTACGGACTAAAGCCCTCCGGTTTATATAGACACCAGAGAAGGCTAGGGTTACACAGAGTCGGTTACAATGGTAGGAGATCTACATATCCGTATTGCCAAGCTTGCCTTCCACGCCAAGGAAAGTCCCATCCGGACACGGGACGGAGTCTTCTATCTTGTATCTTCGTAGTCTTGGAGTCCGGCGGACGATGATAGTCCGGCTGTCCGGACACCCCCTAGTCCAGGACTCCCTCAGTAGCCCCCGAACCAGGCTTCAATGACGATAAGTCCAGCGCGTATATAGTCTTCGGCGTTGCAAGGCGGGTTCTCCTTTTAAGTTCCATGTACCGGCCGAACAGTGTCCGGTTTTCTCATAAATGCTGTGCTTCTTGGCTTCTACGCCCAATAATGGCCTTCCTCCACGCGTCGCACGAATGCGAAAAGCCAGGGTGTCTTTTACGTTTCACCCCCTAGTCGTGCAAGTCATCCGCCTACAAAAGAGGCAAAAATCCAGATCCAAATCACACCATCTTCCTTCCGCGAATACTCATCGGAGCGCCTTTGACCCAACAATCCATTCCACCATGGACCGTCGGCGCAGCTCCTCTTCTCGCGCTCCCAGCCCACTACCAGGAGATTGGAGAAGATGCTCTGTTCCACACAACGAGCTAGTGAAGCTCCAAGCGGGGGGATATCTCCCTCTGGCCTTCATGGTCCCGGTTCGAGCCGGGCTGGCCACCTACCAAGGTGGGAAGCAAGCGGAGGCTACCCCAAGTCCCAACAAAGGGGAGCGGGTATGCTTCGTCCCCTATCTGATAAGGGGACTCGGATTTCCTATACATCCGTTCCTCCGCGGGCTCCTGGAGTTCTATGGACTCCAGCTCCATCACCTCACACCCGCCTCTGTCCTGCATATCGCCGGTTATGTAGCTCTTTGCGAGCTGTTCCTGGGCATTGAGCCCCATTTTGCGCTGTGGAAGAGGTTGTTCTGCCTCGTACCCCGTTCTCACGAGGGATCCATATATCAAGTGGGCGACGCCGAAGTATGGCGCATTGCCGGGACCGGATATCCATCCGGAACCCCTAAGAAGGCGTCCGAAGACTGGCCTTCGGAATGGTTTTACATAGAAGACGCTCCGCTGCCGGACCCCGTACGGGTCAGCCTCCCGGAGTTCAGTGCTGCTCCTCTGAAGAAACACCTTAGTTGGCGCCCGCGGAGTCCCCAATTTGAGGAAGACAAGAGCGTCCATTACCTGATGGGCCGAATAAAATTACTAGCCCATTCCGAGTTGACCATGATCGGAATCATGGCAATGTGCATCATGCGGGGGGTACAGCCGTTGCAATACAGGGGCCACCCCATGTGGGATTTTAACGGGGAGGACGACGCCACCCGCCATGGCCGCAAAGGGCTGAATTCGACCGAGGACCTGGTGCAGATCCTGTCCGGCCTGTACAAGGGGGAAAAGGAGGACTTCCTCCGAACGAACCCCTTGAATGGGTTTTCCATGAACAACCCTCGGGGCTGGGTAAGCGAACAATTTTTAAGGGCTCAACCCGTACTTTTAAAGTTTAAGCTTCTTACATTATATCTTCGGTGCAGGAACTGCGCCGGATTGTGGAGGACATGGTAAGTCCGGCTCCGTAACCTGAGGATCCAGAGAGATCCCAGGACCCGGCCTCCGAAGAGGATCCGGATATCAAGGTGGAGCTAATCGACGGGGTGTTCCACCAGCTCAGCATGGATAACGCTTTGGTCGCCATTACGGCGGACTACCCCGGATTATATCCGGCTTCCCAGGTGATTGTGGCCGAGGTCCGGACACCATTATCTCTTCCTTGCCCATTTCTGACCTTCGCGAATGATGGTGTTTTACAGGAAGCGCCTTCAAGGTGGGAAGCCGAGCCTGCGGCTGCTGACCAACAAAGGTCAGTCCGGACCAGCAGGCGGAAAAGGAGCGCGGCACGGACTGAAATGTCTCCGCAAAGGTATAGCTCGTATTTAAATATTCAGATCAACGTTCCTAGGAAGCGTCTGAGTGCTCATGATCCTTATAGGAGAAAAAGCGCCCGCCGGACTGCGGGCGTAGAGGTTGCCAATCCGACCTATACCGGCCAGGCTCCATCGCCCGGTCAGGAGGGGGAGGCGAGCGCAAGGCGCGGGCCGGATACTCCTCCAACGGAGGATGCCGACCGACTGTCCGCCACCAAGTCTGAGGTGGAGAGCGCCATGAACCATAGGCGCCGCCGGACAGTATTTTGTGAAGCATGCTTCTCCCCTGAGGCGCTGGACGCCTTTAACACGGGGGATGCGCACCTCCATGCTGCTCAAGATGGTTTTACCAGAGCCACGGAGCAGTATGTAAAAGACATACGGGTAAGGGAATTTAATGGTTATGTATGCCAGTAGCCCCCGAGACTTAAAGTAGTTATGTTAACTGATTTAAGGATCATTTGAAACGCAGGCTCTTACCGAGAAGAATGCCCAGCTGTCTCAGGAGCTGCAAGAATGCAAGGCCCAACTTGAGGCCGCACTTGCTGCCGCAGGAGGAAACATAGAGGCCCCTCCTGGTAACACATTTGTTTGGTAAATATAAGCGCTGTGCGGCGTGCGCGCAAGTCTAATAATGACATTGCAGGTGCTGCCGGACAAGATCCGGACAGGCAGGAACTGCTGGGCCAGCTGAAGGCCGGCGAGAGGGTGCTGAATAGAGTACAGCAGGAAAGCAACAAGCTCCAAGATGCCCACGCCCAGCTTGGAGAAGAGCTGAAAGGCGTTCGGGTCGAGCTGTCCGGCTCCGTCAAGGAGAATCAGCGGCTTCGTCGCGGCATCTATAGTAAGTGCTTGAGCGGACTCCTTTGAAAAGAAGAGTTCGGCGAGGAAGTCAATTGACAGAATATGTCTTGTAGGTATACTCACAGGTCGCCCTGCGGAGGAGATGCCCGTATCAACGGGTGATCAACTTCCCGAGCTGTCGCAACTGTTCGAACGAGTTCGGCAGGCGATGAGCGGTGTCGTCCAGGCATTATGGCCAGCCGTCTCCCTACCCGAGGGCCTTGGGGAGCTTGCGGAGAAACTTCAGGGAGTGCGGCAGCGCTTCCGTTTATGGAAGATTTCGGCCTGCCGCCAAGGTGCCAGGGAGGCTTGGGCCATGGTGAAGACGCGATACAAGAAGGCGGATCCCAACCACATGGCCGAGGTTGGACCGATGGGGCCCGATGGGAAGGAGATCCCTATGAGTTTAGTGTACAGCCAGGTAGATTTGGCTGCTAAATTTTCCCAATGGGACTGTAAGTTGGACAGCCTGTTAGACGGGATTGAGGAGGAATACAATCAGTAAATTTGACAATGTATTTTAAAATGACATGTGAAATGCCCTCTAGCCGGATTGTAGATCGTTTGTCTTTGCCGACCTTTTCGCTTCGACCTCGGGACCCTAGAGTCCGGAGTGTGTCCGAATACCTTTTTGGTTAAGAAACAACCGGGGTATGCATGGAGACCAGGCGTAGGGGTCATTAGTGCTTTATCAGACAAGTGCCCAACTAGTTATGTTATATTACATGGTTAGAAAGAAACATCTTCCAGGGAGAATAGTTCCGTTAAGGGTTCCTTTCCCTGGGAGGCATGCCCTAAAGTGCATGTCCCGACTGCGAAAAAAGCAGAAAAACATCTGGGGGCAGATAAATAGATAGGTAAAAAATCATCTTTTGAGTCACCGACCGAATATTCCCTTAAGAACGCTAGCTTTCGGCTTCACCCAGTCTGAGGTACACATCCGGCTGACCCGGCAGTAACAATCGCAGAGGTGCTCCCTTTACCTCCTAGCCGAACAATCGGGAATGTAGGGGTAAGCACAGGAGCCAGGCAACCCAGCTTGGCCAAAACTTAAGTCATATCGATGCATATAATGGTGAGTAAAAGGTACATGTGGAAGCTTGACACATGTGCTAGGCGTGAGGCCCTTACAATTGAGCTTCTTGAAAATAAGCCCCCAGGTATAATGAGTGCGGGTGGCACATCAAGTGTGTGCGAACAATGCGCAATTAGGCCCTTAAGGGCTTTGTATGAAAAAAGGTTAAGAGAAGAAAGAGAAACAAAGTGCAGCTGTAGTGTAAAAAATTTGGATGGGGGAAGGGGACGAACTCTTAGTCCGGTGCTAGGCTTAGAATCTTCGGAGGCGGGCTGCGTTCCATGGGTTCGGCTCGAGTCGGTTGTCCGATGCATTTCGTAGACGGTACGCCCCGCCGGTCAGGACTTGGTCGATGATGAAGGGCCCCTCCCATTTGGGCTTGAGCTTGTCTTTTTTCTTGTCCGGCAGGCGTAGAACTAGTTCGCCAACGTTGTAGGTCTTGGCCCGTACTTCTCTGCTTTGATATCTTCGAGCCTGCTGCTGATAAAATGCGGAACGAGCCTTGGCAACGTCGCGTTCCTCCTTCAATGTGTCCAAGCTGTCTTGCCGATCCAGCTCGGCTTCTCGTTCTTCATACATGCGCACTCGAGGTGAGTCATGAATGATGTCGCAGGGCAAAACTGCCTCTGCGCCGTATACCATGAAAAATGGTGTGAATCCGGTAGTACGGTTGGGCGTTGTCCGTAGCCTCCAGAGTACGGAGTCGAGCTCCTCTACCCAGTGCGTGTCTGATTTCGTAAGTGACCGCACTAGTCTGGGTTTGATGCCGCTCATTATTAGACCATTTGCTCGTTCCACTTGACCGTTGGTTTGAGGGTGATAGACTGAAGCGTAATCGAGTTTAATGCCCATGTTTTTGCACCATGACTTAACCTCGTCGGCCGTGAAGTTCGTGCCGTTGTCGGTGATGATGCTGTGGGGGACACCGTAACGATGTATGACCCCGGATATGAAGTCTATCACTGGTCCGGACTCTGCCATTTTGACTGGCTTGGCCTCTATCCATTTGGTGAATTTATCCACCATGACCAATAGGTACCTTTGCTTGTGGGTTCCCCCTTTAAGGGGTCCAACCATATCAAGCCCCCAGACCGCGAACAACCAGGTAATGGGTATAGTTTTGAGGGCGGTGGGTGGCATATGGCTCTGATTAGCAAAGAGCTGACAACCGACACATCTCTGGACTAAGTCCTGGGCATCTGCCCGGGCCGTCGGCCAATAAAATCCTGTACGGAATGCCTTTCCTACAAGGGCCCGGGCTGCTGCGTGGTGTCCGCCTAGTCTGGCATGAATTTCAGCCAGGAGGTTTCGCCCTTCCTCTTCGGAGATACACCTTTGAAGGACTCTGGTTGTACTTTTCTTATAAAGTTCTCCCTCATGGACCTTGTTGACTTTCGATCGCCGGACTATGCAGCGGGCCTCATTTTGGTCTTCGGGATGTTCCTGCCTAAGAAAATAGGCTAGGAATGGTTCTGTCCACGGGGCGATTACTGCCATTATGTCGTGGGCTGAAGGTGTTATGTCATCGGCTGAATCGCCGGTTGGCGCGGTTGTTTCTGGTTTGTCATTTCCGGACTCCCCTTCCCATAGTACGGACGGCTTGAAGAGCCGTTCCAGGAAGATATTTGGAGGGACAGCATCACGTTTTGCGCCGATGCGTGCCAGTATGTCGGCTGCTTGGTTATTTTCTTGGGCTACATGATGGAATTCAAGTCCTTCAAACCGAGCTGACATTTTTAGGACAGCATTGCGATATGCTGCCATTTTCGGATCCTTGGCGTCAAAGTCTCCGTTTATTTGGGATATTGCAAGGTTTGAATCCCCACGCACCTCTAGGCGTTGAATGCCCATGGAGATTGCCATCCGGAGACCATGTAGAAGGGCCTCGTATTCGGCTGCGTTGTTGGAGTCCGTGTACATTATTTGAAGTACGTATTGGACTGTGTCCCCGGTTGGGGACGTCAAGACGATGCCAGCCCCCAGTCCGGCCAACATTTTGGAGCCGTCGAAGTGCATAGTCCAATTGGAGTATGCGCCGTACTCTTTAGGGAGTTCGGCTTCTGTCCATTCAGCGACGAAGTCAGCCAAATCTTGTGACTTTATAGCTCACCGAGGTTTGTAGGTTATATCGAATGGTAGGAGCTCAATGGCCCATTTTGCAATCCTGCCCATTGCGTCGCGGTTGTTTATGATGTCATTGAGTGGTACTTCGGAGGCCACTGTTATTGAACACTCTTGAAAGTAGTGTCGGAGCTTCCGGGATGCCATGAACACCGCGTACGCTATCTTTTGATAGTGCGGGTAACGGGACTTGCAGGGGGTTAACACAGTGGATACGTAGTACACTGGTTTTTGAAGAGGGAATTTATGCCCTTCTGTCTCTTGTTCAACGACGAGTACCGCACTTAGAACTTGATGTGTTGCTGTGATGTATAACAACATAGGTTCACCTAGGTTTGGCGCAGCTAGGACCGGATTTGTTGCCAATATGGCCTTTATTTCTTTGAGTCCGGCAGTGGCAGCATCCGTCCACTCGAAGTGTTCGGTGCGCCTAAGGAGGCGATAAAGGGGCAGTGCCTTTTCTTCCAAGCGGGAGATAAAACGGCTTAGGGCTGCCATGCATCCTGTCAATTTTTGTATCTGTTTGAGGTCTTTTGGAATATCCAACTATGACAGAGCTCGGATCTTAGCCGGGTTTGCTTCAATTCCTCTACCGGATACAATGAAGCCCAACAGCTTTCCGGCTGGTACGCCAAAAACGCATTTTTCCGGATTCAGCTTGATGTCATATGCTCTGAGGTTGTCGAATGTGAGCCTCAAATCGTCTACTAGAGTTTCGACGTGTTTTGTTTTGATGACTACGTCGTCTACGTATGCCTTGACTGTTTTGCCGATCTGGGTAGCCAGACATGTTTGAATCATGCGCTGATATGTTGCGCCGGCGTTTTTAAGTCTGAAGGGCATCATGTTGAAGCAGAATGGTCCGTACGGAGTGATGAATGCCGTTGCGGCTTGGTCTGCTTCCGCCATCTTGATTTGATGGTAGCCAGAGTATGCGTCGAGGAAGCACAACGAATCGTGCCCTGCGGTAGCATCGATAATTTGGTCGATGCGGGGGAGGGGGAAGGGATCCTTTGGGCAAGCCTTATTGAGGTCTTTAAAATCGACGCATAGGCGCCAGGATTTGTCCTTCTTTGGTACCATTACCAGATTTGCTAGCCAATCCGGATGTTTGATGTCTCTGATGAATCCGGCTTCCAATAGTCTGGCTAGCTCTTCTCCCATTGCCTGTCTTTTGGGTTCGGAAAATCGTCGAAGAGCCTGTTTGACTGGCTTGAATCCTTTTAGGATGTTTAGGCTGTGTTCTGCCAATCTGCGTGGGATTCCGGGCATGTCCGAAGGATGCCAGGCAAAAATGTCCCAATTTTCCCGAAGGAATTCTCGCAGTGCGGCGTCTACCTCGGGGTTCAATTGTGCCCCAATGGAGGCCGTCTTTGTTGGGTCCATTGGATGGACCTGGAATTTTACTATTTCATCTGCTGGTTTGAAGGATGTGGACTTGGATCTTTTATCGAGTATCACATCGTCCCTATTCACCGTAGAGCGCAGCGCGGTGAGTTCTTCTGCCGCTAAGGCTTCGGATAGTGCCTCCAGGGCTAGTGCGGCTGTCTTGTTTTCGGCGCGGAGTGCTATGTCCGGGTCACTAGCGAGGGTGATTATTCCGCCGGGCCCAGGCATTTTGAGCTTCATGTACCCGTAATGGGGTACGGCTTGAAAAATTGTGAATGCCTCTCGTCCTAAGATAGCGTGATATCCGGTATTGAACGGGGCCACTTCGAACGTGACTTTTCTTCGGATCTGTAGTTGTCCGGCGAGCCGAACACCACATCGAGTGTGATTTTTCCGGTGCAGCGCGCTTCCCGGCTAGGGATTATTCCTCTGAAGGTTGTGCTGCTTCGCTCAATACGGCTCCAGTCTATTTCCATTTTTTGAAGAGTTTCCTCGTAGATGAGGTTTAGTCCACTGCCGCCATCCATGAGGACCTTTGTAAGTCGAAAGCCGTCCACTATGGGACTAAGCACCAGTGCGGCTGGTGCTCGGGCTGTTCGGAATTTAGGTTCATCGCTGTCGTTGAAGGTGATGGCTGTGTCGCTCCATGGATTTGCTGTTGCTACTTGGTAGACTTCGGCGAGGCCGCGGATTGTTGGAGTGGATTTTCGGGGCTAGAAGCTCCTCGCCACTTTTGGCCACCTGCCGTAATATCCAACATGCTCGAAGGCTATGTGTTGGGATGGCGTCCTCTGTACTATGAAGCTTACAGGGTCCGCTGAGCCATACCTCCAGTACGGTTCCGTGCCCTCTATGGGGTTTTTGTTTTTTGGTTTTTGTATCTGGGGCCTGAGTATGATGCACCCTTTTGTTGCGGACTAGGGTTGTATTCGGGGCCGGATTGTCCCAAAACTGGTTTTCGGTTTTCCGGAAACTCTCCATCGCACAGTACTTTCGTACTATGGACGCCAGATCGGTGAAGCGTGTGATTTTACGACGGCCGATGGCGTTCAATATTCCCTTGTCCGTGCAATTATTGCAAAAGATTGAGATTGCGTTTTCCTCTCGGCAGTCCTTTATCCTGTCCATAACCAGGAGGAATCTGGCCCAGTAGTGATGAACTGTTTCAGCGGGCTCTTGCCGTATTAGAGATAGATCGCATATGTCTGGGCGGGTGGGTGGAATAAAATCCGGATCCCTACCCATCTTAGGGCTTATTGCTGGACGTTGTCCAACGAGTCCGGTCCGATGCCTGACTTTAAGTTCAGTGTTCGATCGAAGTCCGTTCCTCCGCGGAAATCCGGCGTGGAGGGTTCGGGAGCCCGGACATGTCTAGTTTTTAATACAGGAAGAAAGTTGCCGCATTGTTCCTCTACCACTGTGACGTGGTGGGTGACCTGGGGAGAGTTAATCTCTCTCAGATCGGTTTTAAGCCCAATCTGATTGTAGTCCGTAGCGACTCCCAGGGCGGCGATGGGATCCAAGAGTTCGTTGACAGACGAGAGCTCTATCGGATCCAGCCACTCGGCGAATTCCGAGCTGACGTGGAGATTGCTTTTGACGACTTGAGAAGTCATTGTCGCAGCAGTGGCCGGACAGGCGGTCATAAGAAAACCACCTAGCCGGATAGTTTGGCCGGCGGCCAAGGCCCCTTTGGCGAAAATACCGTCCTTGAAGACGGGTGGAGGCATCCTTCCTATCGGTGACGACACAGAGGAACTCTCAATGAAAGCACCAATGTCGGTGTCAAAACTGGCGGATCTCGGGTAGGGGGTCCCGAACTGTGCGTCTAGGCGGATAGTAATAGGAGACAAGGGACATGATGTTTTACCCAGGTTCGGGCCCTCTTGATGGAGGTAAAACCCTACGTCCTGCTTGATTAATATTGATGATATAGGTAGTACAAGAGTGGATCTACCACGAGATCAAGGAGGCTAAACCCTAAAGCTAGCCTATGGTATGATTGTTGTAATGTATGTTGTGCCCTATGGACTAAAGCCCTCCGGTTTATATAGACACAGGAGAAGGCTAGGGTTACACAGAGTCGGTTACAGTGGTAGGAGATCTACATATCCGTATTGCCAAGCTTGCCTTCCACGCCAAGGAAAGTCCCATCCGGACATGGGACGGAGTCTTCAATCTTGTATCTTCGTAGTCTTGGAGTCCGGCAGACGATGATAGTCCGGCTGTCCGGACACCCCCTAGTCCAGGACTCCCTCACCCTCCGTCCCCGTCAACTTGGTAGGCCCACAAGTCATCCTCCCAGTATGCTGGGTTCCAGCTGGCAGGGAGAGTCTTCATTTCTTTGTGCATAATAAGGAGGCAATTCCTTGCATGCGAAGATAGCTGGTGGGTCCGACAAGTCAGCGGGGGGCACGTTTTTTTGCAAAATACAGAGGCCCTTCCGGTGGGTCCCAGATGTCAGGTGGAGGAATCATTATTTTGCGCGTAATAAGGAGGCATTTCCTTGTGTGCGGCCGTGAACCCAGCTGTCAGCCTCTCCACGCACAGTATACTTCCGATGGTGTCGTTCGTTGACCACGTTAACCACGCTGCGCCGAGCGCATCCAAGGTGGTGGACGACGGCGAGGCCCCGGACAGCAATGAGCCGGAGATGGGAAGATGGAGAGGTGTACGAGGGTTAACTGGTTCTAGTGTGGTGTGGTTCGGCAGTCGGTGGAGAAGAATAGGAGGTGTGGAGGGGTGGAGGGATGGCTGGCCAACGGCGGAGTAGCACTTCATAGCGAAGCGTGCTAAGCAGAGCTGCTAGCAGCAGGAGGCGGGAGGTGGTCCCGGCGGCGCTGGAGGAAGAAGACGAGAGATTGAAGATGGATGCCGGTCGTTGGATGTAAATCCAACGGCTAACATGTCAGAATCATTTGTTGAATAAATTGACAGCAACTTGCGTTGGCTTCGACCTATTGGCCCACATTTCAGCCTCCAAAAATGTGGCACGTATTCAACCCATTTTTTCAGAATTTACAGTCTTTTTTTTATGCGGTAGAATTTACAGTCAATTTGATCTTTTTTTTGAATTACAGCCATTAGCTGGGCTGGGTGAACAATTAATGTAGCGTCCATGCGGCCCATTTATTTTATTTCCTAAAAAATTATAGGTCATTTGCACTTTCTCGAAATACACGATATTGCTGGGATGATTCTAATTATAATGTTGGGTTGGGCCAGCAATGTTATCAGAAAATAAAAAGGGGCTGAGCATTTTGTTATAAATATATTTAAATAATAAGTGATATTATTACATTCGTCCTTAAATCTTACCAAGCTTTTGTACACAATCACTAGGATTTTCGTGCCAAAACAATCCAGGATTTTATTTGTTAAGAAATTATTTTTATAAGTTAATAAGATGTGGGACATTGTTTTCTTACATATGTAAGTATCTGTTAAATATATGAGACAATAAAAATAATATATAATAACATATAAAATAATTTAAATATATATATAATATAGTTAGAAGGGAAACATAAGTTGTACCTGGTGTTCCTATTCTTATATAGAAAAATAGAGCAGACCTCTGCGTTTTCTTCAAAAAAATACATAAATTGGGCTGCCAAAAATAAAACCTCGGATGGGAGGTCCATAGGCCAGTCGATACATGAGGCCCTAAGAAAATACAAACAGGACCTCCCATCCGAGGTCGTGGGCTGTGCATGTTAAAAATGAAAGCCTAGACGGGGCAGCCCAAAACCACGTCCAACACTTGCCAAAACTTCGTCCCTCGTTTTCTCTGTGTTTCGCACACTCGACATTGTGTGGGCATTTTGACTGTGCATCATATGAAGATGTGCTATGCATGAATGTTGATCAGCATGATGTTAACTAGCTGGTAGTTCCATTTTCGACCATGAATAAAACTTCCAACATGATGTTAACCCTGTTTGAAAAGGCCGTGTTAATATAAATGCTCTGCCTCTGAAAGTTGCAGTTTATTATCTGAAACTGAACTTGCAGTTTCTTATCTGAAACTGAAACTTGCAGTTTCTTCTCGTCTGCACTTTTATACTCCTATGAAACTACATTTTTTAAGCGCTAAAAATAGATCTCTAGAATTCATAAAATTCTTCATATGCTCAATACTGCAAATCTGAAATTCAAAAGACATTCATATTTGTAAAGTACTCTCAAAATACACAACACAAAACACAATTCACAACCTGCAAATACTAACAACCCTAAGCTCCTCCTGACAATTCACAACCTGCCCGACTATTGGGCTGGGGGGGGGGGGGCAGCCCCCTCCTATTCCTCCGTGGCAGGCAGCCGCCCCGTGAGACGATGTGAACGGCAAGGGAGACGATGGCGGGGAAGCGTCATCGGGCCAACTGCTTTTCTCCTCTTGCAGTTGGGTTTGATCGACGGAGACTCCATCGGCTCACTCTGGCAGGACACCCTCACAAACGACACCCTGTAGATGCCCGATCCTTCAATCTTTGGTGGATGCTCCATCTGGGATCGATACTCCCACCACCGCTCCCTCATGATCGGATTCAGTGAATCTGTTTGCTCCATGGCCCAGAGGAGCAGCTCTATGTACTCCAGCGCGACTCCCTCCGGGAGTATCGCCGCCTTTTCGCTCTGTTGCAGATATTTGGCCATGGATCTCGCCGTCGCCACTAGTTGGTCCTTGTTGTCAAACCAAGACTGTATCTCCAACATCCTAGCTAGCTTCACAGGGTCGCCGTCTGCGATCCTCACGTATCGGTTGTACTCCTCCATCGATCTACTTCGCCACAACACTTTCACTCGTCGGCGGTGGTTTTTGAATGGAAGAGGAGAGGAGCAGTGCTGGTTTTGGATTAGAACAGGAGTGGAGCGACGCTGGTTTTGGACTGGAACAGGAGAGGAGGGGCGGTGGTTTTGAAATGGAAGAGGAGAGGAGCGGCGCTGGATTTAGATTGGAACAGGACAAGAGCGGCGGTGGTTTAAGAGGAGAAGAGCGGAAGAGCGGCGCTGGTCTTGGAAGTATTTTTTTTATTGTTTTGCGTATTTTGGGTCAAAGTTTGACCACGTACTGTATTTGACAAGCAAAATGTGAATGCATGTCACCAAAAATTGTATCATTTGGTTCGTATCTGAATGTACTTTCAAATTATATTATTTTTGCAATGTATAACATACTCCCTCCGTCCCAAAATTCTTGTCTTAGATTTTCCTAGATACGGATGTATCTAATACTAAAACATGACTTGATACATCCGTATTTAGACAAATCTAAGACAAGAATTTTGGGACGGAGGGAGTATATTTTATGTGTGAAAATCATGGTCAATTATGACCCAGAATAAAAGGAAGACTAGTTAATGTGGGGTCGCTTTCTTAATTGAAGGGTAAATTGATTTTGATTTTGATCCAGTCATAGCGTGCCTGCCCTCTCGCCCAATCCTAAATCGCTGCCGCACGCTCCTCTCCCTCTTCTCCATTGCAAAACCACCTCCTCTCCTCTCCATTATCTCCATTCCAAAACCACTGTCTCGCCTCTCCCTCTTCTGATCTTCTCCATTGCAAAACCACCTCCTCTCCTCTCCATCATCTCCATTCCAAAACCACCTCCTCTCCTCTCCATCATCTCCATTCCAAAACCACCGTCTCGCCTCTCCCTCTTCTGATCTTCTCCATTGCAAAACCACCTCCTCTCCTCTCCATTATCTCCATTCCAAAACCACCGTCTCGCCTCTCCCTCTTCTCTATTGCAAGTCCACCGTCTCTCCTCCCATCTTCCAAAGCTAGAACCGGATCACTCAGAAGGACATCTATGGAGAGGATGCAGCAGCGAATCAGGCAGATCGCCGGCGGCGACCAGGCAAAGTTAGACAGGTTGAAGGAGATCCTTAGTTGGTTTGACAATGAGTGGGAGATTTCGAGGACGGTGCGGGCCATGTGGCAATGTATGCGAAAGAGGAGACGACGGCGATGTACATGTACTCCTCGGCGGCAGTCACGCTGCAGTCCTCCGAGTTCATCGAGTATCTCCTATGGGCGATGGAGCAGACAGATTCGCCCGAGGCGACAGTCAGGCGGAGGTGGTGGGCGTACAGGTCGAAGGTCGAGCACCCAGAGGATAACGAATCGATCGAGTATGGTGTGCCATTCGTGAGGGTGCAGAGCCAGCCGGAGCCACAGGAGTATTCGTTCTGCCACCGCAAGAGGATGCCGGATGGCGCGACGTCGCTTCCCCGCTGTTCTCCACGGTTCCCTTGACGCTCGCCTCGTTTCAATGGCGGCGGTAGGGTTTAAGTTAAGCTTCGCACTAACCTAATCTTCCACCTGCTCATGCTTACAATCAGTGTGACAGCTAATGAAAATCATGCTTACAATCAGTCTCCGAGTACTACGCCAATCACCCTAAAATAGCTCTGGACCTTTGGGTCAAAGTTGTGACACAGTGTACAAATAAAGAAAAATAGATTGGTGCTTCTTTCAGAAAAGAGTACTCCCTAGAAAACTGCCAATATAAGCTACTAGTATTTGGTTAGAGGATTTGCTGCCGAGAAAGATCCGTCCACAGAGAGCGCCACACATCCCACTGGTGGTGGTGGATGCCAATGCGTGCATGCAACATGGTTGGTGTCGGTAATTTTTACTTGGCACACCTCGCACTCTGCATATATGCCGGTTCCATATGTACATTTGTGCAGTTCCACCAAAATGCAGCTGAATAACCCTGTTTGCACAAATAATGAAAAAGCATGATTACATTATAGTGGCACTAGTTGATGAAACACACAAAAAAAATAGAAGAAAATATTGCGATAGTATCATAGTATGCCATGCTGCGAGGGCGAGATGGGCCCTGCGACGCCTCATACTGGATATTGTCCCAAGTCTCCCAGATACACCTTCTGCCAGTGATGAACATCAGTGTACAGCGGTAGTACAAGGAGGCGCCTTGAGACATTCAAATCTCTATTTTTGTACATATCAACTAAAATTAAGCACCCCAGTTTGCAGAAACGCTTAAACATTAACAACAGGACTAGTTGATGAAACATACTTTAACAAAGAGAAGCACTTTCTTTATCTACATTGGAAATGAAATGATGGAGATGACACTCGCTCTATTTTAACTGTATTATTACTTCATTTTATTAGTGACACTAGGGTTGAGCAGGTGGCAAACGAGGTGTACCGTGCGTCGCAAGGATGGAGGCCGGGGGTGCTTAGACCGGGATGCTGAAGCTGGCTCTTTCAGTCACCAACATGGATGATTCAATTCATGGGACCTTTTGGTGCAGTTCACCTAAAATGAAGCAATGTCCCGTGAGCTAGCAGCTTCTTCTTCATTTTTTTAAGAAAAGGGATCCAGCCCCGGTTCCATTTCCATCAAAAAACAAAACCCACAGAGCTTCTTCTTCATTAGTTGCAATAAAATTGAGCAGCGTCAAGGTTGGTTGTGAAGCTCCTGGAATGCTCAACTATAATTTGGATATCATTTGTGCAGTTCAACTAAGATCGAGCGTGAAATGTATATATTTGTTTGCACAAAAAGGTGGAAAGGAGGGTGACTAACAAGTGATGAAACATGCATCAAATGAAAAGAAGCATGTTCCTTATCTGAATGGCAATCTTACAAGGACAGTGGCAATTTCTAAAGCAATGGCATTGCTAGATATTAATGTGGGCATTAGGATTAACTATGACAACCGTTGAATACGACATTACTATGGGCACGAGAGAGTAGGCGGACTAGGACAGTTGCATTTCTAACGAAAAGAACCAACTTATCTTAATGGGAAATTTTAGCAGGACATGTAAAGAAGTGCCATTGATTCGTATTACTGGAGGCATTACATTGAAAACAACATTGGTTTAACGTGTCCTTACTTTTAACAGTGCGACTGCTACATTTTACCAGTGGCATTACATAAGAGTGGCTCGGGGCAACAAACATCAGAACATGATATCTGGGTTGGTACCATTTTTGTTCGGTATAGCCACCTTATACTGTGTGAGGCTAGCAAATCTAGTGCTGGACTTACTCTGTTGACTTGTCCCCCAGTCCCCACTTTCTTTCCTTTTTCAACCAATAGATCGGGTTTTTATTGAGTTTGTACTGCGTTTCCCTTTATTTCCCTATTAGACCTAGAGACCAGTTGGATAGCCAGTCTCTGCTACTTTTCACCCCCATTATTTCCTCTTTCGACCAAGTCCTACATTCAGGTAACAAATCCTCCCCCACCCCCACCCCCTTTCTTCCTTGTTTGAACCAAGTAGTACTAGATTCGAGTGCATGAACTAGTTTTACCTTTTAAACGTAAAAAAATTAGGTGGTTTTCGAACAGCCGATCGATCCTATCTACGAGGGGGCCTGAGAAATAGTAAAAGATAAAATGCAGTGACGTCAGGAGCTTGGGAAGTAGAGCAAGGCCAGTTTTGAAGGAAGTTATACCTGATGGTCGCCGAGATGTCGCTAGGTGGGCGGCGGGAGGCCGGATCTGCCCACACTACGGCAGCAAGGAAGAAGGGGTCGGAGGCCCTCCCTCGCCAGCGGTGCTTGGGAGAGAACGGCAAGGCAGGCTGATTGGGACGCGCCCAGCAGTGGGTAAGAGCCGTCGCCGAGGACGACCACTTGAATGTTGCACCTTCTCACCTTCCCTGGCGGAGAGGATCCGGCTGGATCTATGACCAGCGGTGAGCAGAGAGAGAGAGAGAGAGAGAGAGAGAGAGAGAGAGAGAGAGAGAGAGAGAGAGAGAGAGAGAGAGAGAGAGAGAGAGAGAGAGAGAGAGAGAGAGAGAGAGAGAGAGAGAGAGAGAGAGAGAGAGAGAGAGAGAGAGAGAGAGAGAGAGAGAGAGAGTGGCAACCGCTGTCGTGTTTAGATCTAGAGAGGCCGAGACAGTGTGAAGAGAGCAACACTAGCAAGCAAGTGCGGAGGCTCCTGCCTATATAGTGGAGTAGTACTTAGTTTTCTTTTGTCTACCGGAGCCGGCTTGACCTCGTCAATGACTGTCGAGAAGTCTTCATGCACGTGGCCCGAAGGCGCAGTTGTCGTCATTTTGATCTGAAGCACCGGATTATAACATATAACACGAAAAAATGCCACATGACAAGAAATCATAACCTCACTACCCAAAGGAGACAACATGAATCCCGATGGAAAAACTAGACAAGGAACAAAGCTCAAATTAAAGATAAACTCGTAGAAAAGGGGTTCATCGATAGATGTCCTAATTAACATAGCCGGCTTGATCTAGATGGCAGCCGAGTAGTCACTGTTCGTGCATGTGCCCCCAATGACTAGCCCAACTCAGTTGTCGCTGTTTAACTCTCACAGTGATCCGAAGCACATGACACCTAATTTTGCGAGATGATAAGAAACTTTTTTTAGATTTCTCACCACAACTACAGCCATGTACAACACAGCCTGCACGATATGTAGACGATAGCCAATCCAGGCGTGTCTGCTGGAGTCTGGTCACATGCATGGACGAACTGATCTTCCGTGTCTTGCAGGGATCGTCCAGGCACCAACGTAGTACAACACTTCTCTAGTACTATCGCTCGTCTCCCTCTTCTATTAAGTCACCCGACTTGCAGGGCCGGGGAGTGTGCCTATGGTCGGTTCTCAATTGCCGTCCCACATGTGTGTGCTAACGCAATATGACGCGCGTTCCATTCAGAGAGCAGCGTGCCAGACCGACCGACCGTCTAGGGTGCGACGCGAATGCGACGGGCGTGTTGTATACTCCGTTCATGTGTACCGCCGTTTTCTAGACGCTTTGCTCCATGGCGCGGGTGCAATCCATGGATACAAAATTAGTATACTTTATACTATTTAAAAGTCGAGGGCGGGGCTTTTCCTGCGCGGTAGGCGGCGGGGCAGTTCCGCCTAGTCGGTTCGACATAGACGCGAGAAGATGAGGGAGTAGGCTGCTGCAAATGCAGGGCTGTGTGATTTGACAGCGAGTTACTGCTAGACAGGTGGGGCCCCGTGATTTGACTTGCCATTATCATTTTAACTGCGGCACTACGGCCGGCGTGAGTCTCCCGATTCCTGACCACCTCCATATAGGTGCCTCTCCCAATGCTCCACCATGTAGTAGAGGCTGGCTCTTGCATGAGAGCCCACTTCTCCACTTTTTCCTTGCCTCTCTTTCCTCCACATATGCAAAAATGCCATGTAAAGTGCACTATTGTACTTACTTGCTCCTACAAGTGCTTAAGCTTGCCACATAGGCATAAAGTCTGATGTGGCAAGTTAATCAAGAAGAGAAAGACTAGTTTGGTGACCCAAGGAAGAAACGGTGCTACGCGCGTGTACCTAGGTGAAAAGACAATTTTGAGTCTATAGCTAATTACATGAAGCAAACTTAGCAACACCATTTCATTGGAAGAGGTCACTCCTTGGCAAATGCAATAAATACTAGTACTCCATGTGTCCCATTATATAAGAACATTTTTGACACTACACTAGTGTCAAAAACGTTCTTATATTATGGGACGGAGGGAGTACGAAGAAAGAGATAGAGAGGAGTAAAAAAATACACTTATAGCCAACCTTATAGCTAACCTTGTTGTAGTTTGAGTGACTAAGTGATGACATGCCAACATCAGATAGCCTAACGCATCGTGTTAAATCTCCAAGGGCGCAACCACGCGAGCGACGCGACGGTCGTGGTAGGCGCGACCATGATACGGGCTGCTAGCAGCCTTTGGATATGAGATCAAACGGTCGCATGCTAAGTTGCTAAAAATTTGCAGAATAACCCTCCAGGATAGGATATTCACCCATAGGTCTAGAATCACGCCATGCAACCGTTCGATCTCAGATCCAAGGGCTCTCGGAAGCCCGTATCATGGGAGAATGGAAATCCACTACCCTGCCATTCGCATGCTGACAGTTCGCTCCTACTCGTCCCTGCACGTCCTTTAATACTACGCGGTTCACTCCTAGTCGTCCCGTCCATTCACATTACGGTAGTTCCACTAATCCTAACCCTCCTCCCAAATCCATGGCGTCCCAAATCTCCCCGATCGGCGGTGAGTACAAGGTTAGAACCATCACCGGTGATGAGTTCGACGTCATCTACACCCATACTTCTGCGACGGTGAAAGGATGCCTTTCTCGCTTCAGACGCATGTTTGAAAACTCGCATGATGAGTGGGTCGCTGGGCTAGATGTTGAGTACACCACAGTCGTGGGACGAGAGAAGGATCTAAAGGACGAAGAGAGGAAGAAGCCCGCCGTGATCCAGGTTTGCGTACATAACGTTTGCTTGGTCTACCACATATGCCATGCCGACGTTGAGTGCCAGGATTTTAAGAACTTCCTCGAGGACAAACAGTGAAATTCGTTACTATAGACTTTAAGAACGACAAAGAAGTCCTGGGTCGAATAGGCCTCATTGTAGGCAACCCCTTCGACCTCCAGAAGAATTGGCTGGTGCCCTCTCGTCAGCCCTCAATGTTGACCCTGACAGGAGCCATGGTTCATCCTTCATACCGTGAACTGGAGAAACCTCCATACACGTTTCATCGTCATGCATGGCAGCGGAATGTACTAGATATAGACCACATCCACTACGCTGCAATGGATGGCTACCTTTGTTTCAATATCTACAAGGGTTGGATGAAGAGAAACAACCAAGTTGGCGGTTCAAGCAAAGAAGTATCGGCCAAGAGGAAGAGGGACAAGGACGAAGTCGAGGACGTGGACGAGGACTTCAGTAAGGTGGCAGTGTCGTTGCTCATGGTGGTTCTAAACTTCTAATGCAGTGTCTACCGGATTAGTTGCATAGTTTACTTTCAGGTGTGCTTAGTTTAATTTGAGGGGTGTGTTGTGCTGAGCCCCCAGCAGAACTATGTTATGTTTCTTCTTGTTACTTTAACTCTTTAGTATGTACATACTACTAGTATTTCTTTAATAGAATTCAGCACCCCAATTAAGCACGTACTATCTTTTTGAATAGTACTATACGCATAATTTGGCGACGAGCGCTCTCTATATGTACCACCTTTTTTTTAAATTTCAATTTTTGCTCCATGGCGCAATCCATCGATAGTACTACTGTACAAAAGTATACATTTTTTAAAAGGCCAGCGTACTGTCCATCACACACATATATATAGCCAGTTAAATTCTCAACCTAGAATGACGTGCATGACATGTAGTAAACCGATACGGAGGAAGTATAGTAAAAATGAGGTGATTTTATAGAGCGACCGGCGGGGGAGCATGGCCTGTCATGCGGTCCCACGTGTCATGATGTACCAAGGCGATGCGCGTGTCCCTCTTGAGGAAGAAGCAATACTAGTAGGTGGTTTGAGATGATGTCGAACCGAAGTGTGAAATAATGGTTGCTTCGTCCGTCTGGGAAGGTGCGGCATTGTGAGTTGACGTCTCATTGCTCATTACTACTACTGGGCCGGTACGAGTGGGGTGCATCACCCCTGCTGTTCTGCACTATTATTTGGTGCTTGACACGTTGACCCGGTTGCTATATGTCTCACACGTCAGCGACAGGAAGTACATAATTCATGAAAGGGAGCGTCGACGGAGGAGTATACTAAAGAATTCATGAAAGGGAGCGACTTAGTTTTGGAAAAATCTGTTTTTATGGAGTACGTACCCACTAGGGTTTATAGGGCTCATCTAAAAAACATTCGTTTTTCCGTTTGATAAGTCCCAATTCTACTATACTAGTAGTAGTACCATTACATGTTGGATTTCGAGGTGCATTAGATCACCCGATGCAAGCAGTGTCAAGAGGAAACTAACCAATGCATGTACAAGTTCATGGAAATTTAGTGGTCATTCATGCATTTGTTCTAATTAATGCATCGGTAAACATAACTTCTTGAGAAAAAACGAGCATACTGTGCAAACTACGAAATTAATTCGACCACTCATCGTCTACCTTGGTTGGAGAGATTTTGAAATTGAGCCATAAACTGGAAAGGAGGGAGTAGTAACTTTTGTCTCGATTACTATTTGTGGCCTTGTATAGATGCAAAATGTATTTTTTTATAGTGGCCTTGTATAAGTAAATGGAGGTAGTACGTAGTAGGGATGAGGAGTAAACGGAGGGAGTAGTAAAATTTTCTCCTAAGTGATGACTAACCTTATAGCTAACCTTGTTGTAGTATGAGTGACTAAGTGATGACTATGTATGACATGCCAACATCAGATAGCCTAACGCACCATGCTAAATCTACAAGGGCGCGACCGCGCGTGCGACGCGATGGTCGTGATAGGTGCGACCATGATACAGGGTGCTGGTAGCCCTTGGATCTGAGATCAAACGGTCGCATGCTAAGTTGCTGAAAATTTGCAGAATAACCCTCCAGGATAGGATATTCACCCATAGGTCTAGAATCACGCCATGCAACTGTTCGATCTCAGATCCAAGGGCTCTCGGAAGCCCATATCATCGGAGAATGTTAAGCCACTACCCTGCCGTTCGCACGCTGGCAGTTCGCTCCTACTCGTCCCCGCACGTCCTTTAATACTATGGCGGTTCGCTCCTAGTCGTCCCGTCCATTCACATTACGACAGTTCCAATAATCCTAACCCTCCTCCCAAATCCATGGCGTCCCAAATCTCCCCGATCGGTGGTGAGTACAAGGTTAGAACCATCACCGACGATGAGTTCGACGTCATCTACACCCGTACTTCCGCGACGGTGAAAGGATGCCTTTCTCGCTTCAGACGCATGTTCGAAAACTCACATGATGAGTGGGTCGCTGGGCTAGATGTTGAGTACACCACAGTCGTGGGACGAGAGAAGGATCTAAAGGACGAAGAGAGGAAGAAGCCCGCCGTGATCTAGGTTTGCGTGCATGACTTATGCTTGGTCTACCACATATGCCATGCCGACGTTGAGTGCCAGGATTTTAAGGACTTCCTCGAGAGCAACCTAGTGAAATATGTTACTGTAGACTTTGGTAACAACAAAGAAGTCCTGCGTCGGATAGGCCTCGTTGTAGGCAACACCTTCGACCTCCAAAAGAATCGGCTGGTGTCCTCTCGTCAGTCTTCAATGCTGACCCTGGCAGGAGCCATGGTTCATCCTTCGTATGGTAAACTGGAGAAACCTCCATACACGTTTCATCGTCATGATGGCAGCGGAATGCACTAGATGTAGACCACATCCACTATGCTACAATGCATGGCTACCTTTGTTTCAATATCTACAAGGGTTGGATGAAGAGCAACAGCCAAGTTGGCGGTTCAAGCAAAGAAGTACCGGCCAAGAGGAAGAGGGGCAAGGACGAAGTCGAGGACGTGGACGAGGACTCCGAGTAAGGTGGTAGTGTCATTGCTCATGGTGGTTCTAATGCAGTGTCTACCCGAATAGTTGCAAAGTTTAATTTCAGGTGTGCTTAATTTAGTTTGAGGGGTGTGTTGTGCAGAGCCCCCAGCAGAACTATGTTATGTTTCATCTTGTTACTTTAACTCTTCAGTACGTACATACTAATATTTCTTACATTTCATCTTTTAGTTGGTATAGTACTACCACTCGTTTATTCACATTATACACGTACAATATATATGGCCAACATCATATAGCCAGCAGTTTAGTTGTCAAAGAATTTCAGGGTGCTTAGTTCTGTCAAAGAATTCCAGGGTGCTTAGTTTTATTTGAGGGGTGGGTTGTGCTGGACACCATTATTGTGACTAGCCTTTTTAATAGTACTATATGCATAATTTGGCGACGAGCGCTGAGGGAGTCCTAGACTAGGGGGTGTCCGGACAGCCGGACTATCATCGTCCGCCGGACTCCAAGACTACGAAGATACAAGATTGAAGACTCCGTCCCGTGTCCGGATGGGACTTTCCTTGGCATGAAAGGCAAGCTTGGCGATACGGATATGTAGATCTCCTACCATTGTAACCGACTCTGTGTAACCCTAGACCTCTCCGGTGTCTATATAAACCGGAGGGTTTTAGTCCGTAGGACACAACATCCATTACAACAATCATACCATAGGCTAGCTTCTAGGGTTTAGCCTCCTTGATCTCGTGGTAGATCCACTCTTGTAATACACATCATAAATATTAATCAAGCAGGACGTAGGGTTTTACCTCCATCAAGAGGGCCCGAACCTAGGTAAAACATCGTGTCCCTTGTCTCTTGTTACCATCCGCCTAGACGCACAGTTCGGGACCCCCTACCCGAGATCTGCCGGTTTTGACACCGACATTGGTGCTTTCATTGAGAGTTCCTCTGTGTCATCACCAATAGGATCGATGGCTTCTTCAAAAAACAATGCTGTCCAGGGTGAGACTTTTCTCCCCGGACAGATCTTCGTATTCGGCGGCTTCGCACTGCGGGCTAATTCACTTGGCCATCTGGAGCAGATCGAAAGCTGCGCCCCTGGCCGTCAGGTCAGATTTGGAAGCCTAAACTTCACGGCGGACATCCGCGGAGACTTGATCTTCGATGGATCCGATCCGCAGCCGAGCGTGCCGCACTGTCGCGATGGGCACGATCTAGCTCTGCCGCCGGATAGTGCCTTGGAGGCCGCACATGAATCCGGTCCGACCCATAGTTCGGAGTCGATCGCGCAGATCGAGGACGAGTGGCTGGACGCCGCCTCGGGAGCTGCAACATCCGCGGCGATGGAGCCGAACACTGACCTTGTTCCCTATAAAGCTCGTGACTCCGAGGTGCCGGACTCCCTGCCGGACTCTGGACCTCCTGCGCCCCTGCCAATCGACTCCGATCGGGCGCCGATCATGGAGTTCACCGCTGCTGACATCTTTCAGCACTCACCCTTTGGCGACATCTTAAATTCGCTGAAGCATCTCTCGCTATCCAGAGAGCCCTGGCCGGATTATGGCCAGGATGGTTGGGATGCGGACGACGAAGAAATTCAAACCCCACCCACCTCCCACTTTTTAGCCACTGTCGACAATCTAACCGACATGCTAGACTATGACTCCGAAGACATCGACGGTATGGACGACGATGCCGGAGACGAACAAGAACCAGCGCCTACAGGGCACTAGAAGACCACCTCGTCATATGACATATACATGGTGGACACCCCAAAAGATGGGGACGGCGAAGAAGCAGCGGAGGCAGATTCCTTAAAGAAACAGCCCAAGCACCGACGTCAGCGGCGCCGCTCTAAATCCCGCCACAGCAAGAATGGAGATTCCGGCACAGGAGATAATAACACCCCAGAAAGTGCCGAAGACAATCCCCTCCAGCAAGATTCAGCGCAGGAGGATGCAGAAGCAAGCCCTCATGAGAGAGCGGCACATGAAGAGGTCGAGGATGATAATTACATACCTCCCTACGAAGACGAGGCAAGCCTCAACGACGACGAATTCGTCGTGCCCGAGGATCCCGTCGAACAAGAGCGTTTCAAACGCAGGCTAATGGCCACAGCAAATAGCCTAAAGAAAAAGCAGCAGCAGCTTCAAGCTGATCAAGACCTGCTGGCCGACCGATGGACCGAGGTCCTCGCGGCTGAAGAGTATGAACTCGAACGCCCCTCCAAGTGCTACCCAAAACGCAAGTTGCTCCCCCGATTAGAGGAGGAAGCATACATACCCTCATCACCACCGCACAATACGGCCGACCGACCACCCCGTGGTCGTGACAGAGAGGCATCCAGGCCTTCCATCAAGACCGTACCCCGGCATCGCTCGAAAAGTACGAAGCCATGAGGGAACGCGCCGGACTTGCGGGACATATTGGAGGATAAGGCAAGACAATCCAGATCTATCTATGGATCACGTGGGCGCCCCCCGACCCACGACGAATACCGTCGAGTCGGATACAACAACTCCGGCCGGGCCGAACACAGCAGACAACGCTCCCTTGAGCTACGTCATGATATTGCTCAATACAGAGGCGCCGCACACTCGCTATGCTTCACTGACGAAGTAATGGATCATCAAATCCCTGAAGGTTTTAAACCCGTAAACATTGAATCCTACGACGGCACGACAGACCCTGCGGTTTGGATCGAAGATTATCTCCTTCACATCCATATAGCCCGCGGCGACGATCTCCACGCCATCAAATACCTCCCGCTTAAGCTTAAAGGACCAGCTCGGCATTGGCTTAACAGCCTGTCCGCAGAGTCAATTGGGTGTTGGGAGGACCTGGAAGCCGCATTCCTCGACAACTTCCAGGGCACATATGTGTGGCCACTAGACGCCGATGACCTAAGCCACATAATCCAGTAGCCAGACGAATCGGCCAGACAATTCTGGACACGGTTCTTAACAAAGAAAAATCAAATCGTCGACTGTCCGGATGCAGAGGCCCTCGCAGCCTTCAAACATAACATCCGCGACGAGTGGCTAGCCCGGCACCTAGGACAGGAAAAGTCGAAATCCATGGCAGCCCTCACATCATTAATGTCTCGCTTCTGTGCTGGAGAGGATAGTTGGCTAGCTCGCAGCAACAACCTCAGCAAAAATGCTGGTAGTCCGGACACTAAGGCCCACAATGGCAGGTCGCGTCGAAGCAAAAATAAACGCCGCGTTGACGGCGACGACAAGGAGGATACAGCAGTCAACGCCGGATTCCGAGGCTCTAAACCCGGTCAACGGAAGAAGCCATTCAAAAGAACCACTCCGGGTCCGTCCAATTTGGACCGAATACTCGACCACTCATGCCAGATACATGGCACCCCCGAAAAGCCAGCTAATCACACCAACAGAGATTGTTGGGTATTCAAGCCGGCAGGCAAGTTAATTTTCGAAAACAATGACAAGGGGCTGCATAGGGACGATGAGGAAGAGACCCAACCGCCGAACAGTAGAGGACAGAAGGGTTCCCCCCCACAAGTGTGGACGGTAAACATGATATACGCAACCCATATACCCAAGAGGGAGCGGAAGCGTGCACTAAGGGACGTATATGCGATGGAGCCAGTCGCCCCTAAGTTCAATCCATGGTCCTCTTGCCCGATCACTTTCGATCGAAGAGACCATCCGACCAGTATCCGCCATGGCGGATTCGCCGCATTGGTTTTAGACCCAATCGTCGATGGATTTCACCTCACAAGAGTCCTGATGGACGGCGGCAGTAGCCTGAACCTGCTTTATCAGGATACAGTGCGCAAGATGGGCATAGACCCCTCAAGGATTAAACCTACAAAGACGACCTTCAAAGGCGTCATACCAGGTGTTGAGGCCAATTGTGCAGGCTCAGTCACACTGGAAGTGGTCTTCGGATCCCCGGATAATTTCCGGAGCGAGGAGTTAATCTTCGACATAGTCCCGTTCCGCAGCGGCTATCACGCTCTGCTCGGACGAACCGCGTTCGCAAAGTTCAACGCGGTGCTGCATTACGCATACCTCAAGCTCAGGATGCTAGGCCCTCGTGGAGTCATCGCGGTCAACGGAAATACGGAACACTCCCTCCGAACGGAGGAACACATAGCGGCTCTCGCGGCAGAAGTACAGAGTAGCCTTTTAAGGCAATTTTCGAGTCCGGCCGTTAAACGGCCGGATACGGCCAAACGCGCCCGAAGCAACATCAACCAAGACCACCTGGCACGATCCGAGCACGCGTAGCAATGCGGCCCCAACCCCAGCCCTTGCATAATTGCAAGACCAACCCTCCGCGTACATCATTACGCTCTGGAGATACCATGGGCCTTGGGGAGGGGCACGACCACAACAGACCCAGAGTGCGGCTCGACCACACCAGGGGCTCACAAGTGCGTCACTCTTTTTTATTATTATTTTCCTTCTTTGTATACACAGGACTCCGTTCACCAGAGGCCCTGTCCGGCGGTGAACCCGCCGAACTCACGATGCAATAGCCAGGGAAGAAAGAAGGCTGCGATGAACACTCAGGTGGTCTCCATTACGAGCATTAAATTTGATTATATACACCAGTCCCTTGGAGGGGGACATGTTTAATTAGTCCAATCCCTTGCTTACCGCACTATTTGTATCATTCCGCACTCATAGCAGAATTCGTTGAATACATAATGCCGCACTTTTTTCCTGTTATTGCATTACTTTACATATATGTTCACTAATGACATCTTGCACCCGTATATTTTGGTACGGCCGAATACACCAGGGGCTTATGTTCCCCGCATTATGGTGTGATAAGTCCGAACACTTTCACAAGTGCGGCACCCCGAACTTATAGCATTATATGAATCGGCTCCGAATCATGTCTTGGGTCAATAGTTTTGTTTGCCTGGCTCCCACATTTTGGTACCTTACGTTCTGTTCTGTCGGCTAAGGTGGCACTGGGAGAACCACTGCGATTGCGCCCCGGTTGAGCTGGGCGAGCGCCTCAGTGGAGAAAGCTAAAACTGACTGTCATGATAAGGCGAGAGACTGGTCGCTGTTCGAGAGGTCTTTTCGAGTCCTTAAAGACTTATGCCACGTCAAGCGAAGAACCGGATAATGTCCGGCCAAGGCGTGGATAGCGCCCCAAACTTGGTCTTCCGAATACTAGGGGCTTCGCCGAAATTTAAAATTATAGAATTCTATGGCTAAGTGAGAGTGTTCAAGCATTATAAGTCCGGTTGCCTTGTTTGTTGTGTTGAGCGCCTCCCTAGATGGACCCAAGAATGGGAACAAGAGTGCTCAAGTTTATCCCGAACACCCCAGCACTCATGGCTTGGGGGCTGAAGCCGACGACTTGCCATCTCTCAGATTTTATAAACGGCCGCACAGAAGGTAATATTTTAAATCAAACAAGCGTTGCTTAGCGCATATGAACAAAGTTTTCAGCGCACAGGATAATACATAGCGAGTCTACTCAATAATTACATCTCTGGGGCACTCATCCGCAATCTTGCGGGCACCCTTCAGGACAGTCTTATAGTACATCTCGGGCATACGATACTCCTTGCCCGCTGGCGGCGCGTCAGTGATAAGCTTCTCCGCATCCAGCCTGCCCCAATGCACCTTTGCGCGGGCAAGGGCCCGACGAGCGCCTTCAATACAGGCGGAGCGCTTGACGACCTCCAACAAGGGGCACGCATCCACCAGCCGCCGCACGAGGCCGAAGTAGCTCCCAGGCATGGCCTCTCCAGGCCACAGCCGGACTATGAGGCCCTTCATGGCCTGCTCGGCTACCTTATGGAGCTCGACCAGCTGCTTCAGCTGGTCGCTAGGGGGCACCGGATGGCGGGCCTCAGCGTACTTAGACCAAAAGACCTTCTCTGTTGAGCTCCCCTCCTCGCCACGGTAGAATGTGGCGGCATCGGATACACTGCGAGGCAGATCTGCAAACGCCCCTGGAGAGCTCCGAATTCGGGTAAGTGTCAGGTAGTTTACATTAACATGCTTGCTTTGCATGAAAAATGCCTTACCCGCTGCTATTTTCTTCACATCCTCAACCTCCTGAAGGGCCTTATGGGCCTTGGCCTTGGCGGCTTTGGCACTTTCGAGAGCCGAGGCAAGCTCGGACTCTCGAGTCTTTGAGTCGCGGTCCAAACTCTCATGCTTTTCCATGAGAGCCTGGAGCTCTTGCCGCACTTCCGCCACCCGCGCCTCCTGCTTCTCTCGCTCTGCCCTTTTCGCGACCGCATTGCGTTCGGCCGCGGACACAACTTCCTTCAGGGTTGCCACCTCGTTAGTGGCCCCTGCAATACCCACGTTATCCTTGTTATTTTTATTGCAACCTAAATCCTTTTCTGTAAGGTAAATTTTCAAAGTGGTGTTACTCACCTTCTTTGTCCTCGAGCTGCTTCTTGGCACGGCCGAGCTCTTGCTCAGACCGCTCGAGATCCTGCTTCAATGCACCGACCTCTGCAGTCAGTGCGGCAGAGGTCAGCAGCGCAGCCTGCAAACCCATATTGACATAATTTTTAGCAACCCTGCATATATCTTCTTTAGATCCTCAGTCTGGCTTTTCTTTCCGAACACCGAACCGAGCATCAGGGGCTACTGTCTATGCGGTATTACATTACATAATTTTAACTTCTTACCTCAAAGCCTGTTAGAAGGCTGCTGCAGGCTTCGGTCAGCCCGCTCTTAGCGAGCTGAACCTTCTGAATCACCGCACTCATGATAGTGCGGTGTTCTTCCTCGATGGAAGCGCCTTTGAGAGCCTCCAACAAGTTGTCCGGCGCCTCTGGTTGGACGGGGGCCGCTGGTGTCACGGTCTTGCCCTTCTTGCGAAGGGGCCGCCTGCCGGACTCTGGAACCACTGCAGGTTCCGGCGTAGAGTCCGGCGCAAAGTCCGGGAGGCTGCCTTGCAGTGCCTCTGGAGCCTCCTCCTGATGGGTCCCTTCCCGGGATCCCACCTCGGCGTCCTCAGCGGCGCGAGGGGTGGAGGCAGTCGGAATGGAATCCACATCCGATGCAGCCAACGACCCGCTCGACGAAGCAGGGAGATCATCATCGGCCGGACTGCAGGCAGTATGCAGCATTAGAAGGACACTATGTGACACAAAAGAAATTGCAGATCATTCAGGAATCCGGATACTTACGATCTCGCCTGAGGCCTGGCCCTTGAGGGCCCCTCTTCATCACCAACGTTGGTGTTGGCGGAGCTGTCCGGGGGAATAGTTCTTCCCCTCTTGGACCCTTCGGCCTCCCCTGCTGGGGAGGCCTTCCTCTTTCTCTCTCCCTCCTCTGGGAGAGAGTCTTCTTCCTCCTCCTCATCTTCGGGGGAGGAATCCGCCTCGGAGTCGTCGGACACCTGAAAACGGGAACTCTTTCGAGTACCCGTGGCCACCTTATTGGCCTTCTTCCCCGGCACCACGTGCGGTGCCGGAACCAGCAGCCCCGCTAGACGGGCGTCCACTGGGTCTTCTGGCATGGGAGCCGGGCAGATGAGCTGCTCGGCCTTCTTCATCCATTCCTGTCAAAGGAAAAGGGAGATTGAAACCCGCTTAGGGTCGAACTATTAACAACAAGTGTCCCGTAAAGGGGTAGAATCACTTACCTCATCAGCTGGACGCTGCGAGTGAAATCCGCAATCTTCCGTCGCGGATGCGGGGGCTTCGGCGCCCTTAAACAGCACCCTCCAGGCGCCTT
The DNA here is from genome assembly GCA_963921465.1 of Triticum timopheevii. Lineage (NCBI taxonomy): Eukaryota > Viridiplantae > Streptophyta > Magnoliopsida > Poales > Poaceae > Triticum > Triticum timopheevii. Next base: position 173,957,962 of record OY997274.1, on the reverse strand, counting down.
CGTACATCGTGTTGAAGAGCCTGCTCAACGCCTGGTGCTGTGCCAGATCAAACTCCCACAGGTTGAATGCCCGTTCTTGGCATGGGAAAATCCGGCGGACGAGCATGACTTGGACCACATTAACAAGCCTGAGCTTCTTGTTCACCAGCTTCTGGATACAGGCTTGGAGTCCCGTCAGCTCCTTCGAATTACCCCATAGCAAGCCCTTCTCTTTCCAGGAGGTGAGCTGCACAGGGATACCAGATCTGAACTCGGGGGCCGCCGCCCACTTAGGGTCGCGCGGCTCGGTGATGTAGAACCACCCCGACTGCCACCCCTTGACGGACTCCACGAAGGCCCCTTCAAACCAGAGGACGTTGGGCATCTTGCCCAACATGGCGCCTCCGCACTCCGCCTGCGTGCCCTTCACTACCTTCGGCTTGACGTTGAAGGTCTTGAGCCACAAGCCGAAGTGGGGCTGGATGCAGAGGAAGGCCTCGCACACGACGATGAACGCCGCGATGTTGAGGATGAAGTTCGGCGCCAGATCATGGAAATCCAGGCCATAGTAGAACATGAGCCCCCGGACAAAGGGGTGAAGAGGAAAGCCCAGTCCGCGGAGGAAGTGGGGGAGAAATATGACCCTCTCATGGGGCTTGGGGGTGGGGATGAGCTGCCCCTTGTCGGGCAGCCGGTGCGCGATGTCGCCGGAAAGGTATCCGGCGCTGCGGAGTTTGGCGATGTGCTCCTTCTTAATGGTGGAGGCCAACCATTTACCTCCCGCTCCGGACATGGTCGGAGAAGGTTGAGATGAGATGCACGAACTTGGGCGCTGGAGCTCGAGTGCGCGGGGATGGATAAGCAAAGGAGGAAGAAGGCGTAGGTAAAAAGGTGGATCCTTATCCCCTCATATATAGGCAGATGAAGACTATACATCCCCACCAGCCTGGTAAAACTCGCTTATCTTCCAAGCGCCACCATCAATGGCATGGTTGGGTTACCCACGTCCGTATTGATGAGAATCCCGAAATAAGGGGAACACGATCTCTGCTTCGACAAGACGTGCCAAGGAAACCGCTTCGCTAAATGCGCTGAGGTGGTATAATAAAAAATGATTCAAGTAAAAGCTTGGTAGTGGTGTGACGTCATGCCACAAAATACGTCAGCAGATTGAACTTGTGCACATGTTATTCTCTCTACGGTGGAATGTGGAACTTATTTTGCAGAGCCGGACACTATCCTGGTGTTCACAATCTTCTATGGATTATTCGGAGGAGGAACCCGCCTTGCAATGCCGAACATTATGCGCGCCGGACTCATCGTCATTGAAGCCAGGTTCAGGCGCTACTGAGGGAGTCCTGGACTAGGGGGTGTCCGGACAGCCGGACTATCATCGTCCGCCGGACTCCAAGACTACGAAGATACAAGATTGAAGACTCCGTCCCGTGTCCGGATGGGACTTTCCTTGGCGTGGAAGGCAAGCTTGGCGATACGGATATGTAGATCTCCTACCATTGTAACCGACTCTGTGTAACCCTAGCCCTCTCCGGTGTCTATATAAACCGGAGGGTTTTAGTCCGTAGGACACAACATCCCTTACAACAATCATACCATAGGCTAGCTTCTAGGGTTTAGCCTCCTTGATCTCGTGGTAGATCCACTCTTGTAATACACATCATCAATATTAATCAAGCAGGACGTAGGGTTTTACCTCCATCAAGAGGGCCTGAACCTGGGTAAAACATCGTGTCCCTTGTCTCCTGTTACCATCCGCCTAGACGCACAGTTCGGGACCCCCTACCCGAGATCCGCCGGTTTTGACACCGACAAGCGCTTTCTTTTTAATTTCAAGTTTTGCTCCATGGCGCAATCCATCGATACTACTGCTGTACAAAAGTATACATTTTTAAAAATGCTAGAGGGCGGGGCAGTCTAGCTTGGTCGGTTTCACGAGAGGCGAGGGCCTTTGTGATTTGACGGCTCATTACTGCTGGAAGGCGGGGCCTTGTGATTTGACTGCTTGTATAAATGCGTTGATGACCTGATCGTGGAGGAGCAAAGAACTGTGCGGTATACTCAAGTTTTCCACTGGAGTAGTACTGCGACGGAGGAGCACGAAACACGGCAGCCCAGTGCCGTATGGCGATAAAAAATGATCTAATTTGCTAGTCATCTCATTGTTAGCATTGTTCTATTCATTCCCTCAAAAAACAAAAAGCATTGTTCTATTCATGCCTCGCAGAGAACGTGACACGTGCGGCAAAACACCCGAAGCAAAAGATGAAACAGAGCAGCAAAAGAAGAAGAAAGATTATCACCCCAAATGATCTAATTCACCGCGGAGTCGTAACTGCTTCTTCATCGCCTCCGCGACCTCCATCTCCTTGCGCGTCTCCTCTGCCATCTTCTTCATTCTATCCATGACGCGGGATTTCTCAATGCGAGCCTTCATCATATGTTCCACGGCCGCATTACGTACCTTGACAGCAGCCGGGTGCTCGATGCAGAGCTTCGCCAACTCCTCCTTCTGTTCCATGACGAGGGCCTGCAACATCTTCATCGAGGAACTACTATTCTCATGCAGCTTCTTCCAGCCGGCGTTCTTCTCCTTCAACAAGTCGATCTCATGGCAGAGCTTCGCCTTGTCCTCCTGAAGTCACAGGATTTTGCCGGTCGCCTTCTTCTCCGAGGCAATTCTCTTCTTCAGCAGCATCACCAAGCCGGCGGTCAACTCCCCCTGCTGATTGAGCTCAGCGGGCATGTCGTCGAGGCTCTCCTTCAGAAACTCCATCAAGCCTTGGATGTACTCCTTCTTCTTATTGAGGTTCTTATTAAGCTGATCGGGCATGCCGTCGAGGGATAATGACTCCAGCTCCGCCGACTCGGCATGTTCGCCTCCGCGGCTAGGGCGCTCCTGGGAGCCATCACCTACCCGTGAGGGATCTTTCGAGGTCTCTAAGTGGCGGCAAGCCCTTTTTTTTTTCTGCAGCCTTGGTTGCCGCTCCCTTGTGATGAGTAGTTCTGGAGCTAGAGCTCTGCTCACCGGCCATGGCAACGACGGACGAAGAAGAAGCACTTATGAGGAGGAAAGGTAGAGTAATTTTAGGTTAGGTAGTTCCCCTTTTTATAACCTAAGTACTAGCACTAGTACTAATACCTGCATAGTGGGAACACGTTCAGGTTTGGTACATACTAGTAGGTGTGAGCAAGCTTTCGAATGTGATGGGAACAAGGTAAATATTAATTGATGGTTTTGGTTTCGAGGCCCAAAACGGCTCCCGATGAGTTTAGCAGAACATAAATTTCAAGTACTACACTGCTCAAATGCGTAAATATTATGTTACTGTCAAAAATTGGCACAAAATACGAAGGAGACCAATGGAAGTACTACTAGCAACCCACGATTTAACTACTCGCATGCGCGTAGTGGAGTAATAATGTCTTTCTTTCGCCCTCACGTCCACTCAATTTGCATGCGCTGTATTAATTGACCATCAATGAAGTGAACGACTTTACACCCGTCAAATTATCACATGGGGTGGATCTTGGTACAAAATTGCGTCCGCCTGTGTACCCGCGTGTGCGTGCGAGGGAATGAGTGCGTGCATGGCGTGCATGCACATCTTCGCTTCGTGCATGTACCACCAGTATGGCTCAGGGAGGACAAGTACATTCTTCTAGAACCAACAGCATGTCACTGTGATCAGTCCATGCAAGGAGGTCGCGACAACGCCTCCACATGTGCCACGTGGCTTCATGAACTGTAAGAGAGACACTGTGTAGCGTGCCATTGGTATTCTAATTTACGTGATTTGCACATACTCGAAGTACTAGTAAGGTACACGTGCATTGCACGCATCAGATTTTGCAACCAAATTATGAATAAATACCACACTATAGCATGTAAGCTCTGAGTCATATATGCGTGATGTAGCCCTTCGTTTAATTCTTATAGTTCATCTCATTCAAAATCAATTAGTTTTTATAAAAAAGCTAAGAACGCGTGAATAGGAAAAACATGGGATTATAGTGGAATGTCGTCTTGAATCCTACAGGATTGTACGAGTGTCTGATTGTGCATAGAAAAAACGCAGAATTCTTTCAAAGAGGTTTGAGTGGATGTGATGTTTACTATGAAGTCTAGTGCAAATGAATCATATGGAAAAATTCCTATGGTTTACAATCCTACGAATCAAACAACCAAGATAGGAAAACTTCCTAGTGATTAGAATCCTTCAAAATTCCTTTGAGAATCCTTTGAATCAAAGAAGCCCTTAATCTATTTTATGATTCATGGAATTGTGCGTTGTAAAGCATAAAGTAAAAACAAATAATGACAATTCAACTAGAAAAAAAGTTTGGGCAGTTATGATACGGAAGATTCTAGAACAAAAGAGAACCACTGTTGTTTTGAGGTTTGTGCATTATGCTTAAGTTCAACCATGGAGTCTGCTAGATTGTACATGTGGCAAAATCCGGTGGGGGGCTAGAAGATGGTGCGAGGGGCCGAGTGGAGGGAGACTATGAAGGAATGCACAAGTGTGAGATCGATATTTAGAGAGAGGGGGCGAACACGTGCGCTGCTGCACGCAGTGGCGGAGCCATGAAAAATAAATGAGCTAGGGGGCCAAGCATTGCCAATCCTTTACAAGGAGGGTCAATTCATGAAATTAAACCTTTTTAAGCAGCAATTGTCTAATGATCACATTCATATTAGCCTCGATATATAGTGATTTTAGGGGGGAGGGCAGGGCCCTTACTGCCCCTGTCTTCGCCATTGTGCACGCGTCTGAGAGATGAAGTGGAAGGCATGGATGATGAGAGGGGGACGTTGGATATATAATTAATGTGGGTGTATTAGCTATATATGTTAATCCTATATATAGAGGTATAGATTGATCGATGTGGACGTGGGAAAGAGGGTGAGACCTCACTGGATATATCGATTGATCGGTTTGTGTGGAAAACTATGAAAGACCTAGCTATATACACACATACATAGAGGAACATTGATCGTTGCGCATGCACGCATGAGAGATAAAGAATGCCCGATATGATGGAGAGGGGGATGTGTGTGGGTGTGTGCCTTCATGGGAGACCGACCTGAAGAAAAAGATTACATGCGTGCAATGGATAATGCCGACTAGTAGTGTGTGTGCATGCATGCACGAGAGAAAGTTAGTGGTAAAATTATAAAGAGAAGACTACTATGTGGGTGTAAAAGAATAGGTGAGGTCATAATCAATGTAAAGTTGAATTCAAATATTTGAATAAGAGATCCTGATGTTTGAAACCCATGCATGCATGAATATAACGGAGATCTGCGGAGTGTGGTTTGGAAACGAGCATGTTGTAACGTATACACATTGAACAAGGTCAGACTGATTTGAATTTGAGATACCGATGGCAGACATCATTTTCCCACGCCGCATCCGTGCATGGACACACTATTCTAATTGGAGATGATGGGCGGCTTTCGCATCACATATCTATATCTATGCCCCTATATATATATATTATATATATTTTATTGTGTGTGTGGGTAACTTTAACTTTGAAAGATGGTCGTTGGATGAGGCGAATCTGATGGTTCAAAGATGGCAAATTTGAGCACTATTGGCCGTTGGATATCATCTAGATTCCACTAGATTTCGCCACATGTATAATCTAGAAGATTCCATGGTTGAACTTAAGCATAATGCACAAACATCAAAACACAAGCACTTCTTATTTGTTCTAGAATCTTCCGTATCAGAATTGCTCAAATGTTTTTCTACATGATTTGCCATTATTTGTTTTCACTTGATGTCTTACAACGCACAATTCCATGAATCTTTAAATAGATTAGCTTTCTTATAAAAACTAGATGATTTTGAATGAAATGAACTATAAGAATTAAACGAACATCTACATCATGCATATATGACTCAAAGCTTGCATGCTATAATGTGGTATTTATTCATAATTTGGTTGCCAAATCTCATGCGTGCAATGCACATGTACCTTACTCCAGTCTAAATGGTGTTTGTGTGTGTGTTGTGCGTGTTGAGGTGCAAATTGTCTTTTTTGGTACACGTTAAGCTTGTTCTTCTGAAATTTCAAGCCGCGCCTTGTTATGCCGAAAATTGAAGCTAGCGTCTCTGTCTATCGTGCTGCGAAACTCCCGCCTCTTCAACCCACGCCTTGTTAGCCTGAAATATTTAAGATATATCTTTGTCTCGTTGTGCTCCGACAACTCCCGCCATCTCAACCCATGCCTTGCTATTCCGAAATTACAACGCGCGCGAAAACTCCCACCTCCTGTGAAATCCCGACACGCGAAATGCCCGTGGTACCCCTGAACCGAAAAAACTGCCTCAAATCGGTGGGGGGTACTTTCGTAACTTACCCCACATTTCGGACAAGCGCGTCTCTAAGCCATGGTTCCCCACTGCCATTCCATCCGCCCACCCATTCGTACACCGAGGCCGCGAAAACCCGCGACGAAACCCCACACCCTACTCCGTCCGCCACCCTGCCGGAGCCTCTTCCCCGACGACGTCGTCCACAGCAACACCTCAACGTCCCTCATCCACCGTACCGAATGAGGATCCGTCGTCGATCTCATCGTCCCGCCGGTTCAGCCACCCCGTCCTCCACCTCCAAGGAGCTGCCCCGACATTCCCCTCGTCTTTCGTGCCACCTCCATTCCCACACCGCCGTCTTCACCTGCACCACCAGAAGAGCATCATCATCACCATTTCCTCGGATGAAGCTGCGGCCTAATTGGCGCCACCAAAGAGGTTGTACACTAATCGCCGCATTTTCTTCTTAATTCGATCTCACGGTGCTGCCGGCGCTCGGTCCCGAGCCGACACGGCGCGGCTCCTTCCACGACGGCGTCACCGGCCACTTCCTCCATGGCGTCGCTCCCTCGGCGGCGACGTCCACATCAGTAGGAGCTGCTGCCGCTTTAGCTCTCGCTCACGCTACTGCTCTGCTCTTACTCTCGGTCCCTTGCCTGGTTTGCTCTTGCTATTGCTCTTGCTCGCACTGCTGCTCTCGCTCTTGTTCTTGCTTGCGATGCTACTCCGATTTGGCTACACTTCAGTTGACTGAATCGACTTTTGGGTCAGTCGATTTTCAAGGGGTGGGCTCATCTGGGTGAAGGAAGAACCAGCCGCAGTGGGGAGGGGGGCTCGCCGGAGAGGTACCGCACTATCTATCTTAGGGTTCAGGATGGGGGCGGTGGTCGCCGACGTTGGCGGGGCATTGGCGGGGCGGTGGCGTGGGGATCGCCGGAGAAAAAGCTCGGCACGGGAGGGCCTAGAGGGATGGCCGGGGCGGCGGCTGACCAGCGGCGGGGAGTGTTTTCGGGGCGGGCGGGGTGGCGCACCGCCGGTGGTGGGCAGCGAGGGGCTGCTGTTTGACCGGTGGTGGCTGGCGGCTCAGGGGGGTGGAGGTTGCAGATGAACCGCAGGCCCTTGATTTCGTATCCAACGGCAGCAAAATCGACTAACCAGAGATGAAAAAGTCAGTCGACCGACGTGTAGCCTCACCTTGCTAATGCGTTAAGTTTCGACTGCAAAATTCAGTTTCAATAGCAAAATTCAGTTTTGACAGTTAGGTTCAGTTTTGACAGTTAAGTTCAGTTTCGACAGTTAAGTTCAGTTTCGACAGTTAAGTTCAGAGATGAGTGGCTGATGTATTTTACATCTAGAACTTTGTGGTTATGTATTTTACGTCATGTATTGGAGATGCTATTAGAATTCCACTCAGGTTAACGTTGTTCGTTGTCTCTCTTGTCCTGCTTCAGCCTCGGCGTCGTACCACTCACTGGAGCTGCTCCAACGACGAAACCCTCCATCACAGCGGAGCAGTACCTCAGGCTCCATCTCCAGACGCCTAAGATCTTCTTCCCCTCCTCCGACAGCAAAGTCAGCCGGAGCATCCTCACCGGCCAACCCAATCACACTGAGATCGACATGCTTCGCTAAAGAGGTTGTACACTTGTTGCATCTCTTTTTTACTCTACATGTTATATATATTGTCCACTGAGCACTCGTAGTAATGGGAAATACGATTATTTTATCCTAGTATATGACAAGCAGTGAGGTACCAGGCAACTTAGCTATCCATGATGGACTCTCTTGAACAGCATCATTATTTATCTCTGCGCATTTGAGTTGTGCATTTGTCGATGGGCCTGGGATTTGAGCTAGTATGGCAGTGGCCTAGGTCAAAAGTAATAGGAGTAGCACAAAAACATTTTTTTAGTGTAGGATTTTCCTTGCTCAAGCCTGCCTACTAGAATCGCCAGTGCTTGAAAGGAAAAGTGAATGAAAAACATAGGAATTGGAAAGTTTCCTATGGTACTACTTTTCATGAATTTGGTACAAAGGAATGGAGCAAAGGAAAACTGTAGGATTTGTTCCTTTAGTGTCTCCTTGAAAGAAAAACAGTACGAATTCTAATTTCCACTTCTCCTCCTTTTCATATTCCTATTCATCAAGCACAAGACTAAGAGATAGTAGCATAATAGCATTATAATCATACATTTTCTTGTGGTTTGACTTAATCTCACCATGCTTTTTTTGCATCCTGTGATCTTCCAATTGTTGTGAATCAAACACCCAGATTGGCAGAAATCCTGTGTTTTTAAATTCTCTGTTTTGCACATGCATTCCTATCCTATTACTGTCTATTTCCTATCCCTGCATTCTTAGAATCCTCAAATTCAAACAAGCCCTTACTCAATTACTTCTGTTACAGATATGTGTCAAAGAAAACCTTGTGTGGTTTGTCCTGCTCCTCCGGCGCTGTGTTCCACCCCAGCTCAACTGCTCCAACGACGGAAGGGTTCACCACAGTAGGGATCCGCTCTCCAGACTGTCTTTCGCCGCCTTAGATCTTCTTCCCCGCCACCGGCAGCCACGACAACTGCATTACCATCATCAACTGAGCAGATGACCTTGAGGACTACACGGGTCCACAAGAGAGGTCGCACTCTTCCGTGTCTGCTTACGTTATGCGTCGCTTAATATGATGGCATGCTACATTATCGTCGTGTTCACCTATTAGACTCCGAGTCAGGTCCAAACTAATGCTGAAACTTGAGTTTTTAAATGGTTGTGGGGTACATATTAGGGCAGCAATCAATACTATCTGTCTACTATCTAGTTAATCTCCGGTGTCTACTATGAGTTTCATGTTGGGTGCAAACAAACATTAAAGGAGCCATTATCTGTATTTTTTAACTAAAGCTATTATCTGCCTGCTATCATTGGTTTTGGGTCTATCCACACTTTGCTACCATCACTCTGGATTTGTGCACGCACTCCTTACATAATCTCACTATGTTTTATTCCTATGCATGCCAGTTATTGTACACAATGGAACTGATCATGTAGAGCAAAAGAGACGAGCCTTGCGTGGCAATAAAATTTCATGCAGACGTCGTTCCATGGTGGGCGCAAAGGCAGCCCCCCTCCACCCATTTCAGATCGTAATCAAGAGGAAGATAACTGTTCTGAGGGGGATTCAGAAGGAGAAGACCACTCCTATTTACCCCATGAGGTCTTCGCTCTAACTTGGCATGCTGATGTTGGTAATATCATGCATATGGTGCCTTGCATTGCTTACTGTATACATTAAAGATGTCATCTGCTTAGTTTAGACATGCTTTGTGTCAGTGCCATCCGTTTAGTTTCTTTATCATATATGTGAATCATGAAATGCCATCTTGTCTAGCCAGGCATCATATATGTGAATTTTGCAATGCCACCCTGGTTAGCCAGTCATCTTATATGTGAATTATATCATGCCATCATTTTTTTATTATGTGTTAAATTTGTCAACAATTTTAGTACATTCAATTACTCTTCCTGTGCATCAGCCATTCGACACGGTCATGGAAACATCTAGAGTGGAAACAAGGTCTTCAGAGCAGACAATGCTATCTGACAAAGCGCATGTCTTGCTGGTTACCGATAGCTCCTCAGAGGAGGATTAAGAAACAGATGACCAGTCATATTTCCCCCACGAGGTGCATGCCCTAACATGGCAGGGTTATGTTACTCATATCGTGTGTACGGTATCTTGCAGTGCTATGTCATTTGCTTAGTTTAGACATGCTTTGTGTGAATGCCACCTGTTTAGTGTCTAATTACCATATATGTGAATTATGCAATGCCATCTTGTTGCAAGACATTATATATGTGAATTTTGCAATGTTATCTTGTTGCAAGGCATTATGTATGTGAATTATGCAATGCCATGCTATTTAGGCAAGCGCCATATATGTGAATTATATCATGCCGTCCTTTTTTTTCTCATTGCTTTTGTAGACAATGTTTGTATATTCAACTGCTCTTCCTGTGCATCAGCCATTTGAATTGGTGATGGAGAAATCTGGAGTGAAAACAAGGTCTTCAGAGCAGAGAATGCTACCTGCTGAAGCAGATATCTTGCTGGTTACAGATAGATCTTAAGAGGAGGATTCAGAGGCAGATGACCAGTCCTATTATCCCCCTGAGGTGTATGCTCAAACTTGGCAGGGTTATATTACTCATATAATGCATATGTTGTATTGCAATGCTTAGTTTTTACATCATATACACAATATTGAATGCCATCTCCTTAGTTGACACATCATATATGTGATTGCCCTCTACTCTCTTCCTTAGTATATAAATCATATATTTGAATTATGTCATGCCATGATGTTTACATAGATAGCATGTATTTGAATTATGGCATGCCAACCCATTTTCTAAAAACATAATATAGTTATATCATCTCATCCTGTTTACATAGTCATCATATTTTAAATTATGTCATTCTATCCGTGAATTATATCATGCCATCATGTTTCCATCGACGGCATGTTTGTGATTTATGGCATGCCCACCACTTTAATAGACACATTGTATAGTTATATCATGTCATCCTATTTACATAGTCATCATATTTTGAAGTATGTCATTCTATCCTGGTTAGTTAGCCATAATACATGTGAAATTGTGTCATGCTATCCTATTTAATTAGCCATCATATATGTGAAATTATGTCCTGCTATTCTGTTTGCTTAGACAACATAAATGTGAATTATTTCATGCCCTGTTTTCTTCCCTACTATCCATTGCACCTGTCTATCTTACAATGTCCGTACATTCAATTACTTTTCTTGTTTATCAGCCATTTCAATTGGAGGGAGTGATGGCAGTATCTGTGGGAGTAAAAACACGGTCTTCAGAAAAGATCATGCTACCTTTCGATGCAGATAGAACCACGGTTGTACTTGCCCAAGAATCAGCCCCACCACACATAACCCACACTCATGCAGATTGTACCCCTACCCAGTTGGACAGAGAACCAGCTACACCCCTTCTAACCCCAACCCCAGCAGATAGACACCCAGTTCCCATTGACATAGCACCGTCTCCACCATAGAGCACCCAAACACGAGCAGTTAGTAAGGCAACTGCAGTGCCCAAATCACGAGGACCACCACTCCGAACCCGAAGTCAACGCTTAAAGCAGAAGAAAAATTGTCCTCAGGTCAGGTTCCGTAGCTATGGTTCATACTACTTTGCTCTTGCATCACTGTATTTACTGATACCAACCAATTTCAAATTTGAAGGATGCAATTGAAACTCCAATGGTGCAACAGGTATGTTTTAAACCTGTTTCTTCAACGTGTTTGGCTGTTTGCTGTTGTAACTTGCTCTATGTTGATTTCAGTTTCAATTGAATAAACAGTTATATTCTCATGCCATGCACATTACAAGTGTTGTTATTGCTGTGTAGTTTCCCACACTTATATTCTGTCTATGCTGCTTTGTCTTAAACAGATATGATTCGAACTGTATCTATCTTGATTTGGCAACATAAACTAGAATGATATAGACCATACAGTGACCATACCACATAGATATATGTTTGTTTCATGCTGTTATCCTGTCCACCTTACTACTGAACTGGTTTACCAAAATGAGTTTCATATACTACATTGTAAACCTGAGATGTGTTTGTTTGTTTCTCTTTTAGAACGCGGATAAAATATTGGAGAAGAGTACCCTGTTATGCAATGGTAAAGGAAGTAATGCAGATAAGGTTCAAGATAGTGAGACATCCCTATTGGTCTCCAAGAAAGCTGATAAAAACTATATTGAGGACACTGAGACAACCCCAAAGTCCTGTCTTGATGTAGTGTTCGAGTTACTGGATACCACTGCTGGCACCAGCTCTTCGAACTCGTTGCCTGAATCAGTTTGGCTTCTTGAGTCTCAACTTCAAGTTGAAAGACATCGATCATATGTTATGCGACAGGAAGCCGAAGGACTGAGGAAGTCCCTGCAGAATTCAGATGCATACTTTCTGGTGCAACAGCAAGCGCTGGAGGACTTAAGCGCCAAACAAGAGAAAGTTAATAAGCTTGCTAAGCATCTTGCCAGCATTATGGGTACCCAGGATATTGTTTCTTGAGCTCTTCTGAAGTGGTTTCAGTTCTGGACTTGTTTTGCTGCGGCGTTTATATGCCGCTGTGTTCCCTATATTTGCACTGGTGGCGAACTTTGATGCCCGGTGGATGTAATATGTGTAATAGTCGTGATAGCCTAGTGTAAGTTGCTTGCTTATTTATTTCCTTGTTGTCTTGTTTATTTGTTTGCTTGTAGTCAGTGCAGTTCTTTTTCTGCGGTTTGCTAGTGGCTGCAATAACCTATTTTTTAAAACTAGGTCACAATAACCATGGGCTAATATTTACTGTAGTGACACTAGGCCTCCTACGGGCCGTAGAAATAGTGGGCCTTCTATGGGCCGTAGAAACAGTAGGCCTTCTACGGGCCATAGAAACATTGGGCCTTCTACAGGCCGTAGAAACAATGGGCCTTCTACGGGACGTATCATCAATGAGCCTTATACGGGCCGTATGATCGATTGGCCAAACATGGGCCAATAACAGGCCGCATTATGGCCGTAAACGGGCTAGAGTTGTAATCGTCCATTCATGGGCCGACCATAACGGGCCATCGTTAATAGGCCGTATTTGATAACGCTATGAAAACGGCCCAACATATTAACAGACCACAAACGGGCCGACTGTAACCACGGGCTGAATTTGGCCCACAAGCAGAAAATGACAGTAACGGGCCGTAAGTAAACGAATGCTGGAAATGAGCCCAAGAATAAATGGGCTCTGAGAAGGCCGAAAGATAACATGGGCTGGAAATGGCCCAACGGAATAACGGGCCGTTAATGGGTATAAAGTGATACACTGTTCATTATGGGCCAGTTTCACCACGGGCCGTTAATGGGTGTAAAGTGATACACTGTTCATTGCGGGCCAGTTTCACCATCGGCCGTTAAAAGGCCAAGAGTTACATAGGGCCTCATATGGGCCGAAATACGTCACGGGCCATACATGGGCCAGAAGTGAAAACGGGCTGGAATCATATTGGATGGTCCAGATGACGCTACTGGGCCTAATTCGGATAGGGCGTAACGGGCCTTGGGTTAGCGGGCTGTAAATGGGCTATATGCGAACAGGCCATTAACAGGCTTTCCATGGGCCGGCCTGCCACCTTTTGACCAAGTCAAACGGGCCGGCCTTTTCACAGGAATGGGCCTCTGTTGGGCCGTGCCACGTGTCGACGTATCATAGGCGCCTTCTGTCCAATGAGTGGATGACATCTGTCCCAACGATGAGCCGACATGTGTTTCCTCCAGCCAATGATGATTGTACACGTGGAAAATCCCCATTGGTCGGGGCTGTTAACGGGTTATCAGATCCAAAACCCGAGCCGATAGCTTAACAGCGTTCCGTTACTGTGGATGCCACGTGTCATCACCCTTGACGAAAGCACTTTTGTGACACGCGATTTATCGTCATGGAAGTGGACACTTCCGTTATGACAATTTTGGTAATGTCATGGAACACTTCTACGACAGCACAGGTATGCCTATCTTGATTCTGTCATAAAATCGTCATGGATGTACATGCATGACAAAAAACGCGACCTATTGTGACAAACACGTATCATCACAGAAGTGTATTTTTTTTTTGTAGTGATGGATGGTGCTTGGGCGATAGAGGACCAGTGTCCGAAAGATGTAATCCTGGAGTGAGCGTAATATCACGTGTTAAGTGACAATTGGACATTTTTGCTTGAAAACACGGCTATTATGTATGGTTTATCATACTTGTATTGGTTTTAAATTTATTTTGACTCTTGTGCGGCTGTTTGTAATCTGAAAGTTACTAGTTGTTGGCTTCAGCCCCTGTGTAGATGCTATGAGGGGTGTTTCGTCCTCCGCACTGTTACCCTTAGCCAACGTCTTGGTGCCCAAAGGCGGTAGTGCGTGAGGGAAAGAAGGCAATTAGTCTATGCAGTTTTATTACCTTCACTTGGCCATAGGAGCTTGACTGCGGGGGCTAGTGACTGGCCCCACAGTGTTTTGTGATGTCCGACAGAGCCGAGGTATATAACTTTATCACGTGGTTTGTGCAAAGACAAACCCTTCGTATAACACGGGTAATCACCATCGATTTTTAGTTTGACAGTTGTCATCGGATCGCCGACCGGTTCTCACTTATTATGACAGTTAGTTTCCAGCTTTATCCATAGAGGTACTTAAGTGGGCTAGCGGAAAGCACAATCGTAGTGGTTCTCCCTTTACCTTCTTAGCCGAACGTGCGGAAGGTAAGAAGGTAAGAACAGGAGAAGGGCAACCCAACTATTGACCCAAGACATAATTCAGAACCGATTCATATAGTGGAATATCCAAGACGCCAAACACATAAAGAGAAAATAGTGTCGGACTTGATGCATAGGGCGAGTATTACGATCGAGCCCCCGGTCTATTAGCCGATTGCATCTTAGAGAGAAGATGTGTACCGAACTAGTTTATGATGGTGTTGAAGAGCGAAAAATGTGCAATATAAATGACTGCAAGAGGACCATAAAAGGTGGTCTTTATTTCTTAATGATCTCATGACGTCTAGCCGTACAATTCGAACTATCAAAACCTCTGTTACAGGTACTTTGTATGAAAAAGAAAAAATGTTTTACAGATGAAAGGTTTACACAGGGCCTTGATGCGTGGGTTGATGTCCCTACTATGCCTTGCTACACGTCTGCGCCTTTGCTTCTGTTGGGAAGAAGAACCCCGTGGAGGGGGATAATTAGCCGACGGGCCCTTGACAAAGAGCCTTGAGAAATCGCTGTGCTATTCTATCTTAATGCCGGATAGGTCCTAGATGGTACCTGTTGGCGTCCAAAGACATGTGTGACCATAGTTCGGTTGAGCGGAACACTTGGCGTTTAGTCTAGTTTAGGCCCCACAGCTACCCATGGTATTTTGAGTGTGAAGTTGTGCTGACGAGGTACACAGTGTGTGACTGGGGTGGGCGTGCTATGGGGGCGTATCCCTATTGACATCAAGCATAGGGAGGCTCCCTAAACAGATATAGGACTCGGTCTTCTTTACTTGCTTCTCGTGCCTTAATGGTGGGCTGGTACCTCGGCCCTTCGACACATGTTTGGTCTTCGTCTGCCTGAACTGAGGTATGTTCCTAGGTTCAGAGTGAGCACTCCGTATTGCCATTGACCATGATGACGCCCTTGGGTCCGGGCATATTTAACTTTACGTATGTGATACGTCTCGAACGTATCTATAATTTTTGATTGTTCAATGCTATTGACACGTCTCCGTCGTATCTACTTTTCCAAACACTTTTGCCCTTGTTTTGGACTCTAACTTGCATGATTTGAATGGAACTAAGCCGGACTGACGCTGTTTTCAATAGAACTGCCATGGTGTTATTTTTGTGCAAAAATAAAAGTTCTTGGAATGACCTGAAAATCCACGGAGCAACTTTTCAGAATTAATAAAAAATACTGGCGAAAGAATCAATGTCAGGGGGCCCACACCCTGTCCACGAGGGTGGGGGGCGCGCCCCCTCCCCTAGGGCGCGCCCGCTGCCTCGTGGGCCCCCTGGACCTCCACCGACCTCAACTCCAACTCCATATATTTGCTTTCATGGAGAAAAAAATCAGAGAGAAAGTTTCATCGCGTTTTACGATACGGAACTGCCGCCAAGCCCTAATCTCTCTCGGGAGGGATGATCTGGAGTCCATTCGGGGCTCCGGAGAGGGGGATCCGACGCCGTCGTCATCATCAACCATCCTCCATCACAAATTTCATGATGCTCACCGCCGTGCGTGAGTAATTCCATCATCAGCTTGCTGGACGGTGATGGGTTGGATGAGATTTACCATGTAATCAAGTAAGTTTTGTTAGGGTTTGATCCCTAGTATCCACTATGTTCTGAGATTGATGTTGCTATGACTTTGCTATGCTTAATGCTTGTCACTAGGGCCCGAGTGCCATGATTTGAGATCTGAACCTATTATGTTTTCATGAATATATGTGAGTTCTTGATCCTATCTTGCAAGTCCGTCACCTATTATGTGTTATGATCCGACAACCCCGAAGTGACAATAATCGGGATACTTCTCGGTGATGACCGTAGTTTGAGGAGTTCATGTATTCACTATGTGTTAATGCTTTGGTCCGGTACTCTATTAAAAGGAGGCCTTAATATCCCTTAGTTTCCACTAGGACCCCGCTGCCACGGGAGGGTAGGACAAAAGATGTCATGCAAGTTCTTTTCCATAAGCACATATGACTATATTCGGAATACATGCCTACATTACATTGATGAACTGGAGCTAGTTCTGTGTCACCCTATGTTATAACTGTTACATGATGAACCGCATCCGACATAATTATCCATCACTGATCCAATGCCTACGAGCTTTTCACATATTGTGCTTTGCTTATTTACTTTACCATTGCTACTGTTACAACTACTACAAAACTGCTACTGTTACTTTCGCTACTATTACCGTTACTTCCATACTACTTTGCTACTAAATGCTTTGCTGCAGATACTAAGTTATCCAGGTGTGGTTCAATTGACAACTCAACTGCTAATACTTGAGAATATTCTTTGGCTCCCCTTGTGTCGAATCAATAAATTTGGGTTGAATACTCTACCCTCAAAAACTGTTGCAATCCCCTATACTTGTGGGTTATCATGACTATTTTCTGGCACCGTTGCCGGGGAGCATAGCTCTATTCTTTGAGTCACTTGGGATTTATATCTGCTGGTCACTATGAGGAACTTGAAAGATGAATGAACTAAGATTTATCCCTCAACTACGAGGGGAGGTAGGGAACTGCCATCTAGCTCTGCACTAGATTCTCCTTCTGTTATGAGTAAGCTTGCGACACCTAAACCTGCTTCTGCTATGAACTCTGATATGTCTCATGTTATTGATGATGCCACTTCTACTATGCATGATGCTTATGATGAAACTACTTCTGTGCTTGATACTACTGTGCCATTAGGTGAATATCTTGATGAACTTGCTAGGGTTAGAGAAAATGAAATTATTGAAAATGAAATTATTGAAGATAGTGATGATGAAGGTTCTCCCCCTAAATATGAATTGCCTGTTGTTCCTGAGGGTTATGTTATGGATGAAGAAACTCCTAGAGATTTTCTTGCTTGCAATGATACATCTAATCTTAAGAAGTTATTAGCTAAACCGAAACAGAAAACTCTGAATGCTAGAATGAAATATGACCTTGCTTTTGCTACTTCACCTATCTTTGTTACTGATAAGGATTATGAACTCTCTGTCGATCCTGAGATAATTACTTTGGTTGAATCTAATCCTTTTTATGGCTATGAATCTGAAACTGTTGTGGCACATCTTACTAAATTGAATGATATAGCCACCCTGTTCACTAATGATGAGAAATCTCGCTACTATTATATCCTTAAGATATTTCCATTCTCATTAAAGGGTGATGCTAAATTTTGGTTTATTTCTCTTGATCCTGGTTGTGTGCGTAGTTCCCAGGATATGATTTATTACTTCTCTACTAAATATTTCCCTGCTCATAAGAAACAAGCTGCCTTGAGGGAAATATATAATTTTGTGCAAATTGAAGAAGAGAGTCTCCCACAAGCTTGGGTGAGGCTTGTCCGATTACTTAGTGCTTTGCCTGACCATCCTCTTAAGAAAAATGAAATATTTGATATCTTTTATAATGGACTAACCGATGCTTCCAAGGACCACTTGGATAGTTCTGATGGTTGTGTTTTCAGGGAAAGAACAGTCGATCAAGCTGAATTGCTATTGAATAATCTGTTGACTAATGAAAATAATTGGACTCTTCCTGAGCCAATTCCTGAGCCAACTCCTAAACCAACTCCGAAGAAGAGGGGAGTTCTATTTCTCAGTCCCGAAGATATGCAAGAGGCAAAGAAATCTATGAAACAAAAAGGTATTAAAGTTGAAGATGTTAAGGATTTACCTCCTGTTGAAGAAATACATGGTCTTAATATACCACCTATTGAAGAAACACATGGTCTTGATAACCCGACACATGTAGTAAAGGTAAATTCTCTCCATAGATATGATAAAGTTGAAATCCCGTCTACTAAGTTTGCTAGCCAATGCTTGGATGAATTTGATGACTTTATGGCTAGACAAGAAAATTTCAATGCTTATGTTGGTAGAGAATTAAAGAGTAATTCTTACATGATTGGACGGTTGAGTGATTATATGGCTAGAGTTAAAGGTGAAATTAAGCTCATTAGTGATTATATGCTTCTATGGTTAACACTCAAGCAGAACAAGTACTTAAAGCTCAAAGTGATTTGCTCGATGAATTAAATAATAAACATGATTTTGCTGTTAGAGTGGCTACTAGAACTGGTAAAATGACTCAGGAACCTTTGTATCCTGAAGGCCACCCTAAGAGAATTGAGCAAGATTCTCAGAGAAATAATGTAGATGCACCTAGTCCTTCTAAAAATAAGAAAAACAAAAATGGTAGGACTTTGCACGCTTCTAGTGAACCTGTTGTAGACACACCTGAGAATCCCAATGATATTTCTATTTCTGATGTTGAAACACAATCTGGTGATGAACATGAACCTAGTGATAATGTTAATGATAATGTTCATGTTGATGCTCGACCTAGCAATAATAATGATGTAGAGATTGAACCTGCATTTGATCTTGATAACCCACAATCAAAGAATCAATGTTATGATAAGAGAGATTTTGTTGCTAGGAAGCACGGTAAATAAAGAGAACCATGGGTTCAGAAACCCATGCCTTTTCCTCCTAAGCCATCTAAGAAAAAGGATGATGCGGATTTTGAGCGCTTTGCTGAAATGATTAGACCTATCTTTTTGCGTATGCGTTTGACTGATATGATTAAAGTGAATCATTATGCTAAGTACATGAAAGATATTATTACTAATAAAAGAAAGATACCGGAAGCTGAAATTTCCACCATGCTTGCTAATTATACTTTTAAAGGTGGAATACCTAAGAAACTTGGAGATCCAAGAGTACCAACTATACCATGCTCCATTAAAAGAAACTATGTTAAAACTGCTTTATGTGATCTTGGAGCCAGTGTTAGTGTTATGCCTCTCTCTCTTTATATCGTAGACTTGAATTGAATAAGTTGACACCTACTGAAATATCTTTGCAAATGGCTGATAAATCAACTGCTATATCTGTCGGTATTTTTGAGGATGTGCCTGTTGTGGTTGCAAACTTTACTATTTTAACGGACTTTGTTACTCTTGCTATTCCCGAGGACGATAGTATGTCGATTATCCTTGGTAGACCCTTTTTGAATACTGCAGGGGCTGTTATTGATTGCAACAAAGGCAATGTCACTTTTCATGTTAATGGTAATGAGCATACGGTACGCTTTCCGAGGAAACAACCTCAAGTTCATAGCATCAATTCTATTGGAAAAATTCCAACTATGATTATTGGAGGTTTTGAATTTCCTCTTCCTACTGTCAAGAAGAAATATGATATTCTTATTATTGGGGATGTTCATATCCCCATTGAGGTAACCTAGTGTTATTCGAAATTTCTCCGGTTCCATGTTATTCGGAATGTGTTTGTTAACAAGACTTGATCAACCTTGTTAGTGGATTCCTTTTGATGATCATGAAAAGGATGACATTAGAAGGCACAACCTTCTGTACCCTCCTTTTACTTTCTGTTATTTAGATTAAATAAAGTAAAAATAGTATTTTCTGTCCGTTTTCTGAATTATCCATGCCATAAAAAATATCCTGAAAATAAAAGTTCTCCAAATGCCCTGCAAATTTAATATGATTTTTTCTGGAATATTTGAGAATATCTGGCACTGAGAACACATCAGGGGGTGCTCGCACCTATCCACGAGGGTCCAGGGCGCGCCCACCCCTACAAGGCGTGCCCCCTGCCTCGTGGGCCCACGGTGGCCCCCTCCACTTATTCCTGCACCCACACACTTCTTCTTCCTCCCAAAGAAATCACCATCCAGCTCAAGCACGAGTTCTAGCTCACTTTGCTGCCATTTTCGATCTCCTTGCTCAAAGCCCCATTCACAAATCTGCTTTGGGGGATTGTTCTTTCGTATGTGACTCCTCCATGGTCCAATTAGTTTTTTGTTCTAGTGCTTTATTCATTGCAAATTTTTGCTGCCTAGGTGACCATGTTCTTGAGCTTGCATGTCAAATTTATATGGTCCCAAGTAATTCTAATGCATGATATAGGCTCTACGCACTTGTGGGAGTAGTTCCTATCAGTTTTGTTGAGTTTGCTTCACTTCTATTTTGAGTTACTAAAAATTTCAGAAATTTTCAGAAAATGATTAAGAGATTTTTCTTGAGGGGCTCTTCTAGCCAAGGCTCTAAGGATAAACAAGCTAAGGAGAATGAAAATCCCAAGTATAATCTCCCTCGTGTGGCGGAAGTACGACCGAGTGAATGGCCTTGTGATGATTTCTTGAGAGAGGCCGGGATTCATGATGATTTTTATTCATTGGCTGATAATGCGGGCCTCACCGACTTCCTCCACGACCAGGCCGAACAGTATCTCTTACTCACCAATACTTTCGTGCAAAATTTCTACTTTTATCCTAAGAAATCACCTCCTTCAGTAGAGTTTCATTTATATGATGTGGCTAGGGAGATGTCGCTATATGAATTTTGCACGGTTTGCAAGATACCTTTTGGGGGTAGCTTAGAGGAGCCACATCATAAAGATGTGGATGGATTTATTGATACTATTACTGTTGGGGAAATGAGGAAGCTTCCGATGTAAGACTTACTACCATACATTTTCCTGTTTTACGCTACTTTGCAATATTTGCTAGTCGATGCTTAATTGGTCGCGGAAACTGTGGAAACCTTAGTGTTCTGGATATTATTATTTTATTCCATGCTTTTTTTCATGATAACTCTATTAGTATGGGCAGTATTATTGCTAAACGATTAAGCCTGAACCATACAAAGGGCCCCATCTTTGGAGGTATCTATGCTTTATGCCTTGCTAAACATTTCAGGATACCTATTAGGCATTCTGAGAAAGAGGAAAAACTGCTGCCCCCTACTTTCTTAGAATATAAGAGCATGGTAGCACATGAGTTTATTGTTAAAAATGATGATAAGATGCTTTTGTATAATTTGAGATTTCATAAAAACACAGTGAAACTATTATCTTGCCTTCGCCCTCTTTGTTTGATTTAACTGCAGGCCCTTACCTCGTCTTGCCGGAGGCCGTCTATGCGCTTCGTGGCCAGCCATCAGCTCTAGAGCGTGAGTCAGAACCACCATTTGACCCTTATCGACCATCCTGTTATCAGTCGGATCCGGAGGAGATCGCCAGCCAGTGGCAATATGATGACACTCCTCACTACACTGGAGAGAGTAGCCATGATCCATGGCCATAGACCAACTTAGGCCAAAATCCTAAGCTTGGGGGAGTACGTATTTCTCACCGACATTACATTCATGTTCACACACTCATTCTAGTTGTCGGTTCTCATACTTTTTCATTGTACTATCCATGCTAGTTTTTCTAGCTTTCTTCTTGTGTGTTTGAATAACCTTAAGAAAAACCAAAAAAAATAGTTAGTTTACTTTCCATGCTGTACTAGTAGTAATTAAAAGAAAACCCAAAAATATTTCCCATTCTTCTTTTGCTTGTTTGGAGCTTTCCTGTGTAAATAGTTTTATTTCTTTTCTTTCCTTTGGGGGTCGAGAGGAGAAGACCATAATGAAAATGTCTAGTGGCTCTCATATGCATGATTGTTGATTTAACAAAGAGCCCATATTACCTTGTCTTCTCCCTTGAATTGAATGCTTGCAGATTCTAGCTTAGTCCAATGCACGTGCACTATTATTATTATACACACCGTTCGGTCGCACAAGTGAAAGGCAATAATGACGATATATGATGGACTGATTAAGATGAGAGAAGCTGGTATGAACTCGACCTCTCTTGTTTTTGTAAATATGATTAGTTCATCGTTCCTGATTCAGCCTTTTATGAATAAACATGTTTGCAATGACAATTAGAGATTATAGTTGCTTATGCCATGCTTAATTAGCTAGGAGCTTATAATGGTTTACCTTGCGTGCCAACATGCTATTAAAATGGTTGTGATGTGGTATGATAGTGTGGTATCCTCCTTTGAATGATTCGAGTGACTTGACTTGGCACATGTTCACGCATGTAGTTGAAACAAAATCAACATAGCCTTCACGATATTTATGTTCATGGTGGATTATATCCTACTCATGCTTGCACTCAGTGTTGATTAATTTTAATGCATGTTCATGACTGTTGTCGCTCTCTCAGTTGGTCGCTTCCCAGTCTCTTCCTAGCCTTCACCTGTACTAAGCGGGAATACTGCTTGTGCATCCAAACTCCATAAACCCCAAAGTTATCCCATATGAGTCCACCATACCTTCCTATATGCGGTATGTACCTGCCGTTCCAAGTAAATTTGTATGTGCCAAACTCTAAACCTTCAAATGAAATTCTGTTTTGTATGCTCAAACAGCTCATGTATCAACTAGGGCTGTCTATATCTTCCATGTTAGGCGGGTTATTCTCAAGAGGAGTGGACTCCGCTCCTCATTCACGAGAAAATGGCTGGTCAACGGGATGCCTAGTCCCATGCTCAAACCAAATCAAAATAATTGCAAACAAAACTCCCGCAGGATTGTTGCTAGTTGGAGGCACCCGTTGTTTCGGGCAAGCCATGGATTGATGCTTGTTAGTGGTGGGGGAGTATAAACTTTACCATTCTGTTTGGGAACCGCCTATAATGTGTGTAGCATGGAAGATATCGAGATCTCATAGTTGTTATGTTGACAGTGAAAGTATACCGCTCAAAATGTTATTTATCTCTATTTCAAAATCGAGCTCTGGCACCTCTACAAATCCCTGCTTCCCTCTGTGAAGGGCCTATCTATTTACTTTTATGTTGAGTCATCACCCTCTTATTAAAAAGCTCCATCTGGAGAGCACCGCTGTCATTTGCATGCATTACTATTAGTTTATATTGGGTATGACTATGACTGGATCTTTTTTATCATGAATTACAATGTTTAGTCAGTCCTTGATCTTTAAAGGTGCTCTGCATTTATGTTTAGCGGTCTCAGAAAGGGCTAGCGAGATACCATCTTGTTATATCATATTATGATTGTTTTGAGAAAGTGTTGTCATCCGAGTTTTATTATTATTGCTCGCTAGTTGATTATGCCATTGATATGAGTAAACATGAGACCTAAGTGTTATTGTGAATATGGTTAGTTCATAATCTTTGCTGAAAACATGAATGCTGGCTTTACATATTTGCAACAACAAGAGAAACAGAGTTTGTAAAAGTTTTTCTTTATCACTTTCAGTTTGTCAACTGAATTGCTTGAGGACAACCAAAGGTTTAAGCTTGGGGGAGTTGATACGTCTCTGTCGTATCTACTTTTACAAACACTTTTGCCCTTGTTTTGGACTCTAACTTGCATGATTTGAATGGAACTAACCTGGACTGACGCTGTTTTCAGCAGAACTGCCATGGTGTTATTTTTGTTGTGTAGAAATAAAAGTTCTCGGAATGACCTGAAAATCCACGGAGCAACTCTTCAGAATTAATAAAAAATACTGGCGACAGAATCAACGTCAGGGGACCCACACCCTATCCACGAGGGTGGGGGCGCCCCCCCTCCCGTAGGGCACGCCCCCCTGCCTCGTGGGCCCCCTGGACGTCCACCGACCTCAACTCCAACTCCATATATTTTCTTTCGCGGAGAAAAAATCAGAGAGAAAGTTTCATCGCGTTTTACGATATGGAGCCACCGCCAAGCCCTAATCTCTCTCGGGAGGGCTGATCTGGAGTCCGTTTGGAGCTCCGGAGAGGGGGATCCGATGCCGTCGTCATCATCAACCATCCTCCATCACCAATTTCATGATGCTCACCGCCGTGCGTGAGTAATTCCATTGTAGGCTTGCTGGATGGTGATGGGTTGGATGAGATTTCCATGTAATCAAGTTAGTTTTGTTAGGGTGTGATCCCTAGTATCCACTATGTTCTGAGATTGATGTTGCTATGACTTTGCATGCTTAATGCTTGTCACTAGGGCCTGAGTGCCATGATTTGAGATCTGAACCTATTATGTTTTCATGAATATCACTACTAGGGAAAAGCCTATACACAGAATCTTAGCAGCAGCGAGGGTTAAAAACCCTCGCTACTGCTACTTACTAGCAGCGCAGGTTTTTTAAACCTCGCTACTACTAAGTTGATAGCAGCAGCGCGGGTTTATAACCCTTGCTACTACTAAGCGGTCTCTACCGTGCCCCCCGGGACATGCCATAGTAGTAGCGCGGGTTTTTAACCCTCGCTACTACTAAGTTGATAGCAGTAGCGCGGGTTTTTAACCCTCGCTACTACTAAGTGGCCCCTGGACCATGCCATAGTAGTAGCGATGGTATAAACCCGCGCTACTACTAAGCTGATAGTAGTAGCGCGGGTTTTTATCCCTCGCTACTACTAATCGTCTGCCATAGTAGTAGCGCGGGGTATGGCCTGTTTGCAAAATTTTCAAAGTCTACCCCCCCTCCCCCGAGTGGACCGCCTTTTCAGTTTTAAAAAAATTAAACAAAATGATAAAAATGTCAAAAAATAAAAGAAAATAAGTTTCCCATGTGATATATGGTCTAGTTGTTGGGAAAATTTACAAATATGAATTTCGACTTTATTTGCAAAATCTCTCTGGAAATTTGTAAAATGGCCATAACTTTTGCATACGAACTCGGATGAAAAAGTTTTTTATATGAAAAATCATCTACTCGAAAAGTTACATCCGAATTTAACTGGGGTAACCTTGTTAAACATTTTTAAAATCCTCAAAAGCCTAACAGAAAAAAGTTACGGGGCTTTTAAGATCTAGAGGCAAAAAAATTCATCAAATTTCAGTTTTTTTATTTTTGTTAAATCTGGTCAAAGTATAGTCAAACTAATTATTCAAGAATATTGGTGTTACTAAATAATTATTTTAGTTTTTTTGAATTTTGGTCAAATCTGGTCAAGCTATGGTCAAACTGTGGTCAAATCTGGTCAAACTGTGGTCAAACTAATTATTCAAGAAATATTAGTGTTACTAATTTTTCAGAACAATAGTTTCAAACTCAAACAGTGAAATATGTGACTTCATGCTCAAGATAAATTCCTGAGGTTAATAGGATTGACAACTTACTATTGTGAAGAAAACAACAAGTGCAGACTTGGAAACGAGGGAGAATAGAACCCGGAAGTTAAGCGTGCTCAGGCTGGAGTAGTGAGAGGATGGGTGACCGTCCGGGAAGTTAGATGATTTGGAATGATGAGGGGTGATTAGAGATTAAATTGTGCAGCGATGAGGGGTGATTAGAGATTTGAGGTTAAAATAATTCAAAAATTTGAAAATTAGGGAAAAAATTAAAAAAAATCGAAAAAATTCAAAAAAAATTCAGAGATTACAGATTAGTAGTAGCGCGGGTTTTTACCCACGCTACTGCTATGCGTTAGCTTTAGCGCGGGTGGCACCCGCGCTACTGCTATGAGTTAGCTATAGCGCCTTATTAGTAGCGCCGGCCCCCGCGCTGCTAATAGGCCCAAAACCCGCGCTGCTGCTAGGCTTTTCCCTAGTAGTGTATATGTGAGTTCTTGATCCTATCTTGCAAGTCTATAGTCACCTATTATGTGTTATGATCCGACAACCCCGAAGTGACAATAACCGGGATACTTCTCGGTGATGACCGTAGTTTGAGGAGTTCATGTATTCACTATGTGTTAATGCTTTGGTCCGGTACTCTATTAAAAGGAGGCCATAATATCCCTTAGTTTCCACTAGGACCCCGCTGCCACGGGAGGGTAGGTCAAAAGACGTCATGCAAGTTCTTTTCCATAAGCATGTATGACTATATGCGGAATACATGCCTACATTACATTGATGAATTGGAGCTAGTTCTGTGTCACCCTATGTTATAACTGTTACATGATGAACCGCATCCGACATAATTATCCATCACTGATCCAATGCCTACGAGCTTTTCAAATATTGTGCTTTGCTTATTTACTTTACTGGTTCTACTGTTACAACTACTACAAAACTGCTACTGTTACTTTTGCTACTGTTACCATTACTTCCATACTACTTTGCTACTAAATACTTTGCTGAAGATACTAAGTTATCCAGGTGTGGTTGAATTGACAACTCAACTGCTAAAACTTGAGAATATTCTTTGGCTCCCCTTGTGTCGAATCAATAAATTTGGGTTGAATACTCTACCCTCGAAAACTGTTGCGATCCCCTATACTTGTGGGTTATCAGCTATTATATTATCTATCTCGGATGTTTTATATTGATTATGGTACAATTTATATCATTCTTTGGGACTAACCTATTAACCTAGTGCCCAGTGCCAGTTGTTATTTTTTCCTTGTTTTTGAATTTTTCAGAAAGAAATATCAAACAGAGTCCAAAGGGAATAAAACTTTCACGATAATTTTTCTTGGACCAGAAGAAACCCAAAGGACTTGGAGAGGGGGCCAGAGGAGCCCACCAGCCCCTAGGGGCCCCTAGGGGGGCGCCCCTGGCTTGTGGCCCCCTCGGGAGTCTCCCAACCCTAATGTTTGCTCTATAAATTCCAAAATATTCCCAAACCATGAGAAGTGTCCACAAAAATACTTTTTGGCCGCCGCAAGCTTCTGTTCTCATGAGATTCCATCTTGGGGCCTTTTCTGGCGATCTGACAGAGGGGATTCGATCATAGAGGGCTTCTACATCAACCCTACTGCCCTACCGATAATGTGTGAGTAGTTTACCATAGACCTACAGGTCCATAGCTAGTAGCTAGATGGATTCCTCTCTCTCTCTCTCTTTGATCTTCAATACAATGTTCTCCTCGATGTTCTTGGAGTTTTATCTGATGTAATCTTCTTCTATGGTGTGTTTGTTGAGATCCGATGAATTGTGAGTTTATGATCAGATTATCTATGAATATTATTTGAGTCTTCTCTGAACTCTTTTATGCATGATTAAAATAGCTTTGTATTTCTGTCCGATCTATTGATTTGGTTTGGCCAACTAGATTGATTTATCTTGCCATGGGAGAGGTGCTTGGTGGTGGGTTCAATCTTGTAGTGTCCTCACCCAGTGACATAGTAGGGGTAGCGAGGCACGTATTATATTGTTGCCATTAAGGGTAAAAAAGATGGGGTTTATATCGTACTGCTTGAGTTTATCCCTCTACATCTTGTCATCTTGCTTAAGGCGTTACTCCATTCTTATGAACTTAATACTCTAGGTGCATGCTGGATAGCGGTCGATGTGTGGAGTAATAGTAGTAGATGCAGGCAGGATTCGGCCTACTTCTCACGGACGTGATGCCTATATTCATGATCATTGCCTTGGATATTGTCATAATTATTCGTTTTTCTATCAATTGCTCAACAGTAATTTGTTTACCCACCGTATGCTTTATTCAAGAGAGATGCCTCTAGTGAAACCTATGGCCCCCGGGTCTATTTTGCATCATGTATTTTCATATCTATAAAACCAAAAACCCAAAAATACCTTGCTGCAATTTATTTGGTTTTACTTTATTTTACGTTTTAGTAATCTTTTATATCTATGTCTATCAGATGTCATCCTTGCAAGTGACTATGAAGGGATTGACAACCCCTTTATCGCGTTGAGTGCAA
The DNA here is from genome assembly GCA_963921465.1 of Triticum timopheevii. Taxonomy (NCBI): domain Eukaryota; kingdom Viridiplantae; phylum Streptophyta; class Magnoliopsida; order Poales; family Poaceae; genus Triticum; species Triticum timopheevii. The sequence goes on along the minus strand of OY997274.1, from coordinate 173,929,873 downwards.
GTGTTTGATTGTTTGTGTAGGTGCATATATTGGAGACTTCCTTGTACCTCCTACTGGATTGATTCCTTGGTTCTCAAACTGAGGGGGAATACATATATCTACTTTGCTGCATCACCCTTTCCTCTACAAGGGAAAAACAAACGCAAGCTCAAAAGTAGCAGGAAGAATTTCTGGCGCCATTGCCGGGGAGGTTCTAAACCAAGCCTACCAAGAACCTATCATGAACTCGCATCTCTTGCATTAAATTATTTTCCATTTGCCTCTCGTTTTCCTCTCCCCCACTTTTGAAACGTTTTCAGAAAAATACAACAATATTTGCCTTTTTATTTGCCTTTTTTGCCCTTATGTCTTGGTTTGTTTGCTTGGCATAATTGTGTATTTATTCAAACTCAGTAAGTAAAAATTTTATGGATCCTCGTCCACTTGCTAATCTTTTTAAGAGATCCAATTATGATGAACCTATTTCTAGTGAGTTGAGTGCACTAGATTATCTTTATGAAGTTTTGCTTGAAATTCGTGAATCTGAAAATTCTGATGAAGTGTGAAAAGAAGAAATTTATGAAGTGATTCACGAAGCTCCTTGAATGAAAAGCATGATTGAAATGATGTTATTATAAAGTCTATTGCGCTAATAATATGCAAAACCCTAAGCTTGGGGATGCTAATTTTGCTATGACCACTACTTATTGTAATGATCATGATTGGGTTGATTTTGCTTATGTTCTTGAAAACTTATTTAAGCCTCATGATGAATATGCTATTGCTAGTAGTGTTTGCAATAATATTGAAAGTGGGTTCAGAAGAGTGTCAAATTTAGGCAATAATGATCCCACTACTTTGGAGAATCATTAATCTTATGATTTTTTTGACAAAAGTGGGTTTGGAGAGGTCATGACTTTAGCTAATGTTAATCCCACTATCTTGGAAGAGTGTCAACTTTGCATGCATGTGGATCATCTAGAGAATATGTTATGTGATAGCTATATTGTTGAAGTTGAATATGATCCCACATGTAATTATTATGAGAGAGGAATATATGGTTGTAGAAAGTTTCATGTTATTAAATTACCTCTCGTCATGTTGAGATTGCTATTGTTTCTTTCTTCTTCCTTGCATATGCTAGTTTTTGCTTGCCTTGATAATTTGTTTGCTTATAAAATGCCTATGCATAGGAAGTATGTTTGACTTAAATATGTTTGTCAAATGTTTTATGATGCTCTCTTTGTGTTTCAATTATTATCTTTCATGTGAGCATCATTGAAATCTCAAAAAGTCTTTAAAGAAAAGCACTTGTTGGGAGACAACCCAATGTTTTTATTTTCTGTTTTTATGAGAATACACATTATTACCCAATATTTCAATCCATCAGTAAATTTACTTGAGGCTACATTTTTATTCACCACATGATATGTGTTTTGCTTGGAGCGTCTTGTATGATTTGAGTCTTCGCTTTTTATTTTTCCATACTCATCCTTGATGTACACACCTTTTTAGAGGGACACACACTATTCGTGAATTTATTAGAATACTCTATGTGCTCCACTTATATCTTTTGAGCTAGGCAGTTTGCTCTAGTGCTTCACTTATATCTTTTTAGAGCACGACGATGGTTTTATTTTATAGAAATTGATGAACTCTCATGCTTCACTTATATTATTTTGAGAGTCTTTAAATAGCATGGTAATTTTCTTAGGTTATGAATTTAGTCCTAATATGATGGGCATCCAGGGCATTTGGAGAACTAGTGTGTTCTGAGTGCCAGAATGTCTTAAATATTCTACAAAAAATCATACTTCATTTTCAAGGCATTTGGAGAACTTTTATTTTCAGGGTATTTTTTATTGTATGGATAATTCAGAAAACAGACAGAAAATACTATTTTTACTTTATTTAATCTAAATAACAGAAAGTAAAGAGTGGGTATAGAGAGTTGTGCTTTCCAACTTCATCCATCTCATGCTCATCAAAAGGAATCCACTAACAAGGTTGATCAAGTCTTGTTAACGAACTTCTTCTGAATAACATGAAACCGGAGAATTTTCGAATAACACTAGGTTACCTCAACGGGCATATGCATGTCCCCAACAATAAGAATATCATATATCTTTTTGACAGTAGGAAGAGGGAATTCAAAACCTCAAATAGTAATCATTGAAATTTTTCTGATAGAATTTATACTATGAGCTTGAGATTGTCTCCTCAGAATCATACCGTATGCTCATTACCATTAACATGAAAAGTGACATTGCTTTTGTTGCAGTCAATAACAGCCCCTGCAGTATTCAAGAAGGGTCTACCAAGGATGATCGACATACTGTCATGCTCGGGAATATCAAGAATAACAAAGTTCATTAAAATAGTAACATTCGCAACCACAACAGGCACATCCTCACAAATACCGACGGGTATAGCAGGTTATTTATCGGCCATTTGCAAAGAGATTTTAGTAGGTGTCAACTTATTCAAATCAAGTCTACAATATAAAGAGAGAGGTATAACACTAACACCGGCTCCAATATCACATAAAGCAGTTTTAACATAGTTTCTTTTAATGGAGCATGGTATAGTTGGTACTCCTGGATCTCCTATTTTCTTTTGTATTCCACCCTTAAAAGTGTAATTAGCAAGCATGGTGGAAATTTCAGCTTCCGGTATCTTTCTTTTATTTGTAACAATATCTTTCATATACTTAGCATAAGGGTTAATTTTAAGCATATCAGTCAAACGCATACGCAAAAAGATATGTCTAATCATTTCAGCAAAGCGCTCAAAATCCTCATCATCCTTTTTCCTGGATAGCTTAGGAGGAAAAGGCATGGGTTTCTGAACCCACGATTCTCTTTCTTTACCGTGCTTCCTAGCAATGAAGTCTCTCTTATCATAATGTTGATTCTTTGATTGTGGGTTATCAAGATCAACAACAGGTTCAATTTCTACATTATTGTTATTGCTAGGTTGAGCATCAACATGAACATCATCATTTACATTATCACTAGGTTCATGTTCATTACTAGATTGTGTTTCAGCATCTAAAATAGAAATATCATTGGGATTCTCAGGTGTGCCTATAAAAGGTTCACTGGAAGCATGCAAAGTCCTATCGTTTTTCTTTTTCTTTTTCTTAGAAGGACTAGGTGCATCGACATTAGTTTTCTGCGAATCTTGCTCAACTCTCTTAGGATGGACCTTAGGATACAAAGGTTCTTGGGTCATTCTACCACCTCTAGTCATGACTCTAACAGCATTATCATGGTTCTTATTATTTAACTCATTGAGCAAATCATCTTGTGCTTTAAGTACTTGTTCTACTTGAGTGCTAACCATGGAAGCATGTTTACTAATAAGCTTAAGATCACCTTTAAATCTAGACATATAATCACTCAAGTGTTCAGCCATATAAGCATCACGTTTCAATTGTCTACCAACATAAGCATTGAAGTTTTCTTGTTTAACAATAAAATTATCGAAATCATCCAAGCATTGGCCAGCAGTCTTATAACGAGGGATATCACCTTCATCAAATCTATAGAGATAATTTACCTTTACTACCTGTGTCGGGTTATCAAGACCATATATTTCTTCAATAGGGGGTAAATTTTTAACATCTTCCGCTTTAATACCCTTTTCTTTCATAGATTTCTTTGCCTCTTGCATATCTTCAGGACAGAGAAATAGAATACCCCTTTTCTTCGGAGTTGGCTTAGGAGTTGGTTCAGGAAGTGTCCAATCATTATCATTGCTCAATATATTATTTAATAGCAACTCAGCTTGCTTAGCAGTTCTTTCCCTGAAAACACAACCAACACAACTATCCAGGTGGTCTCTGGAAGCATCGGTTAGTCCATTATAAAATATATCAAGTATTTCATTTTTCTTGAGAGGATGATCAAGCAAAGCATTAAGTAACTGGAGAAGCCTCCCCAAAGCTTGGGGAAGACTCTCTTCCTCAATTTGCACAAAGTTATATATTTCCCTTAAGGCAGCTTGTTTCTTATGAGCGGGGAAATATTTAGCAGAGAAGTAATAAATCATATCCTGGGTACTACGCACACAACCAGGAGGAAGAGAATTAAACCATATCTTAGCATCACCATTTAATGAGAACGGAAATAAATGAAGGATATAGTAATAACGAATTTTTTCCTCATGAATGAACAGGGTGGCTATATCATTCAATTTGGTGAGATGTGCTACAACAGTTTCAGATTCATAGCCATAAAAAGGATCAGATTCAACTAGAGTGATTAACTCAGGATCGACAGAGAAATCATAATCCTTATCAGAAATACAGATAGGTGAAGTAGCAAAAGCAGGGTCATATTTCATTCTAGCATTCAAAGACTTTTCTTTCAGCTTAGCTAACAGTTTCTTAAGATCATATCTATCTTTGCAAGCAAAAAGGTCTCTAGCAGTTTCTTCATCCATAACATAACCCTTAGGCACATCAGATAATTCATATCTAGGGGGAGAATCTTCATCATCTCTTTCATCAATATTATCAGTTTCAATAATTTCATTCTCTCTAACCCTAGCAAGTTGTTTGACCTAATGGCACAGTATTATCAAGCATAGAAATAGTTGCATCATAAGCATCATGCATAGCAGTAGTGTGATCATCAGTAACATGCGACATATCAGAATCAATAGCAGGTGCAGGTGTAGGTGTCGCAAATTTACTCATAACAGAAGGTGAATCAAGTGCAGAGCTAGATGGCAATTCCTTACCTCCCCTCATAGTTGAGGGAAAAATCTTGGTTTTCTTTCATCTTTAAAGTTCCTCATAGTGATCAACAGATATAAATCCCAAATTACTCAAAGAATAGAGCTATGCTCCCCGACAACGACGCTAGAAAATAGTCTTGATAACCCTCAAGTATAGGGGATCACAACAGTTTTTGAGGGTACAGTATTCAACCCAAATTTATTGATTCGACACACGGGGAGCCAAAGGATATTCTCAAGTATTAGCAGCTGAGTTGTCAATTTTGTAGTATCTGCAGCAAAGTAGTATGGAAGTAATGGTAACGGTGGCAAAAGTAACAGTAGCAGTTTTGTAGTAATCGTAACAGTGGCAATGGATAAGTAACTAAGCAAAGATCAATATGTGAAAAGCTCGTAGGCAATGGATCAATGCTGGATAATTACGTCAGATACAATTCATCATGCAACAGTTATAACATAGGGTGACACAGAACTAGCTCCAGTTCATCAATGTAATGTAGGCATGTATTCCTGATAGTCTCCAACGTATCTATAACTTTTGATTGTTCCATGCTATTATATTACCTGTTTTGGATGTTTATGGGCTTTGCTATACACTTTTATATCATTTTTGGGATTAACCTACTAACTGGAGGCCCAACCCGTATTGCTGTTTTTTGCCTATTTCAATGTTTTGAAGAAAAGGAATATCAAACAGAGTCCAAACGGAATGAAACCTTCAGGAGAGATCTTTTTGGAACAAACGCAATCCAAGAGACTTCGAGTGGACATTGTCGGTGTCAAAACCGGCGGATCTTAGGTAGGGGGTCCCAAACTGTGCGTCTAAGGCTAATGGTAACAGGAGGCGGGGGACACGATGTTTACCCAGGTTCGGGCCCTCTCGATGGAGGTAATACCCTACTTCCTGCTTGATTGATCTTGATGATATGAGTATTACAAGAGTTGATCTACCACGAGATCATAGAGGCTAAACCCTAGAAGCTAGCCTATGATTATGATTGTTGTTCCCGTCCTATGGACTAAACCCTTCGGTTTATATAGACACCGGAGGGGGCTAGGGTTAGACAGAGTCGCTTACAGAGAAGGAGATCTACATATCCGAATTGCCATGCTTGCCTTCCACACAAAGGAGAGTCCCACCCGGACATGGGATGAAGTCTTCAATCTTGTATCTTCATAGTCCAACAGTCCGGCCAAAGTATATAGTCCAGCTGTCCGAGGACCCCTTAATCCAGGACTCCCTCAGTAGCCCCTCAACCAGGCTTCAATGACAATGAGTCCGGTGCGCAGATTGTCTTCGGCATTGCAAGGCGGGTTCCTTCTCCGAATACTCCATAGAAGATCTTGAATATGAGGATCGTGTTAGGCTCTGCAAAATAATTTCCACATACCACCGTAGAGAGCACAATATTTTACAAATTTAATCTACTGACAACTTTTCGTAGTGTGACATCACACCATGACCCGGTCATTATTCGAACCGTTTTTCTCAACCAGCTACTGCACATATTGCGAGGCGGTTTCCTTGGCACGTCTTGTCGAAGTAGAGATCATGTCCCCTTATCACGGGATTCTCATCAATACGAGTTTGGGTATCCCAACCGCGCCATCAATCGTGGCGCTTGGGGAATAAGCGATTTTATCGGGAATGTGGGGAGGCGCACAATTTCTACCGCCTTTATAAAGAGATAGGGATTCCCCTTTTTCACCCACGCCTTCTTCTTCCCTCGCTCATCCATTCTCGCACGCTCAAGCTCCAGCACCCAAGTTCTCACCTTCTCCGTAAAGCCATTCCAAACATGTCCGGAGCGGGAGGCAAGTGGATGGTCTCCTCCATTACGGAGGAGGACATCACGAAGCTCCGGGAGGCCGGATATCTGGCCGCAGATATTGTGCACCGGCTCCCGGACGCAGGGCAGATCGTCCCTACTCCGGAACCCCATGAGAGGGTTGTGTTCCTTGCCCACTTCATCCGCGGACTGGGATTTCCTCTCCACCCATTTGTCCGTGGGCTCATGTTTTACTATGGGCTAGATTTTCATGATCTGGCCCCCAATTTCATCCTCAACATCTCGGGTTTATCGTCGTGTGCGAGGCTTTCCTCCGCATCAAGCCCCACTTCGTCCTATGGCTAAAGACCTTCAATGTGAAGCCGAAGATAGTGGTCGGCCAACAAGCGGGGTGTGGAGGCGCCATGGTGGGCAAGATGCCCAACGTCATATGGCTCGAAGGCTCCTATGTGGAGACCATGAAGGGGTGGCAATCGGGGTGGTTCTACATCACCGAGCCACGCAACGCCAACTGGGCGGTGGCCCCCGAATTCCGATCTGGCATCCCCATGCAGCTCACCTCCTAGAAAAAGAAGGGCTTAGCCTGGGGTGCACTGGCGGAGCTGACCGGACTCCAGAACTGTGTCAAAAATATGATAAGCAAGAAGATCAAGCTTGTCAACGTGGTCCAGGTCATGCTCTTCCGCCGGATCCTCCCGTGTCAAAGACAGGCATTCAATATGTGGGAGTTTGATTCGGCCAAACACCAGACGCTGCGAGAGCTCTTCGACATGACGCACAAAGACATCTGGAAGGTGCTGTTCAAGGCCGCCGAAGTACCTCCTCCCACTACCAAGGATCGCGGACTCAGCGCAAAGCGCCCCTCCAATCTGGTAAGCTCTCTACATTTCGCAAGATGCTCCTTTCCCCAGTATATTCGTGACAGGAATCTAAGCCCCCATACTAATTTAACAGGACTGGGTGGCGATAGCGGAGCGGATCGACTGTCCAGCTCTGCTACCTGAAGATCCAGCAACTGCTCTCCTGACGGAGATGCTGTTTCCGGCGCCCTATGAGGTGCCGGAGAAGAAGGCCAAGAGGAAGGCCATGGGGACCAGGAAAGGTCTCTCGCGCAAGGTTGTGTTGGACTCATCGTCCGAAGACACTGAGGCGCACTCCTTCAACGAAAATGAGGAGGAGGAAGAGGAAAACCCTCCCCCCCCCCCAAACCGAGGGGGAGAAGAAAAGGAAGGCCGCCCCGTTTGGGGAGGCCGAAGGGTCCAAGAAGGAAAGGACCCTCCCTCCGGACCACTCCACAACAGCCGCCTACAGCGACGAGGAGTGGTTTCCCAGGGACATGCCCTGGGCGAAGTCGTAAGTATCCAGACACTTATAATGCTTCCGGTATCTTTTGCTTTATTGCTTCTTATCATGTTAAATGTGATTGTGCAGTCTGTCAAAAGCCCACATCAACATATCCTCCTCGGATGGTTCTCTGAGCCAGTCGGAGATGAATAGCTATTCACTCCTGACAGCCCACGGACGACACCGAGGTGTTGTCTCCGAGGATACCGGAACAGGGGGAGACGGTTCTGGAGACGCCCCAAGGCGAAATCCCAGAAGACGGACACATGGAGCGGAAGACCCCCATGGATTCTGATGACGGGGACCGCCGCAACTCTGGCCCCCGGCCGGATACTGCGCCGGAACCTCCCGTGGTTCCGGATTCAGGTAGGCAGCCCCTTGTCAAGGGGGGCGAGCCGCCTGTGCCGATGACCTCTGTCCATCTAGAGGCATCGGACAATTTGTTGGAAGTGCTTCACGGAGCTTCCGTTGATGAAGAGCACAGTACTCTTATGAGTATGGTGATTGAGAAGGTTCGGTCTGCCAAAAGCGGATTGACCGAAGCCTGCGGCAGCCTCCTAACATGCTTTGAGGTAATCATACTATGAGAAAATATCACAGGAATAACAGTAGCCCCTGATGCTCTGTTTGGTGTTCGGAAAGAAAGGCCAAATAGAGGATCAAATAACATCTGCAGGAGTCTAATCAGAATATGTCTATGTGAATAAGCATGCATCGCTGCTGGCCGCTGTCGCTCATACTGCGGAGGTCTCCGGATTGAGGCGGGACCTGGAGCGGTCCGAGGAAGAGCTCGGCCTCACGAAGAGGTAGCGCGAGGAGAGCAAAGGTAAGTAATACCATGTCTGTTTATTGATAAAGAAAAAATGGTTTTAGCTCATAGAATTGTCATGAACTTTAATAGGGGCCACGACCGAAGTGGCAGCCCTGAAGAAGGCGCTATCCAAGGCCGAAGACAAGGCGGCCAAGGAGCGCATTGAACGGGAAAAGCAAGAGGCCCGAGTCGACGAGGTCCAGCAAGAGCTCCAGGATTTCATCAAGAAATACGAGTCCTTGGAGCGTGAATCGAAGACGCAAGAGTCCGAGCTTGCGAAGGCCCATCAGAGCACACATGATGCCAAAACTGAAGCCCAAAAGGCCCTCCAAGAGGTTCAAGCGGCCAAGAAAATTGCGGCGGGTAAGGCAATCAGTATGCACAGCAAGCATGTGAAAGAGACTTTCTTTTTACTTACCCGAATTTGGAGCTCTCCAGGAGCATTCGCAGATCTGCCGTGCAGCATCTCTGATGCCGTAGAGTTCTATCGAGTTGAGGAAGGGAGCTCGATGGAGAAGCTGTTCTGGTCCCAGTATATTGGGGCCGAACATCCGATGCCCTTGAGCGACCAACTGAAGCAACTGGTCGAACTTCATAGGGCGGCCGAACTGGCCATGAAGGATCTCATAGTCCGGATGTGGCCTGGCGAGCCCCTGCCCACTTCAGCCTGGTGAAGCGGAGTGTGTCTGCTTGTCCGCGGCTCGAAGTCATAAAGAGGTCCGTCTGCATTGAGGGTGCATGCAGGGCCTTCGCCCGTGCGAAAGTGCACTAGGCGAAGATGGACGCCGAGAAGCTGGTGACGGAGGGGCCGCCGAAGGGCATGGAACACTGTCACCCCGAGAAGTATTATGATGGTGTTATAAAAGGCGCCCGCCTTGTGGCGGAGGAATGTGCCAAGGATGTAATATTTGAATGAATGTACTCATGTGACTCTGTACTATGAAAACGAGTTCATGTGCGCTATATAACGCTTGTTGATTTAAAATATTACCTTCTGTGCGGCCATTTATAAAATCTGAGAGTTGCCCAGTCGTCAGCTTCTGCCCCCATGTAGCTAGTACTGGGGTGTTCGGGATAAATCTAAACACTCTTTATCCAAATTTTTGGTCCTTTGAGGAGGTGTTTAGCGCAGCGAACAAGGCAATCAGACTATACAGCTTTATCACTCTCACTTAGCCATAGAAGTCTACAATTTTAAATTTTGGCAAAGCCCCTAGTATTCGGAAGGTCGAACTTGGGGCGCTATACGTGCCTAAATCGGACAAGGATGATTCCTCGCCCGAAGCGGAAAAAATCTTTAAGGATTTGAGACCTCTCGAACAGCGACTAGCTCTCACCGTATCATGACAGTCATTTTTCGGCTTTCTCTACTGAGGTGCTCGTCGGGAAGAACCGGGACACAATCATAGTAGTTCTCCCTGTGCTACCTTAGCCGATATAGCGGAACGTAAGGCACCAAAACATGGGAGCCGGGCAAACCCAATATTGACCCAAGAAATGATTCGGAGCTGATGCATATAATGCTATAAGTTCGGGGTGCCGCATTGTCGAAAGTGTTCAGACTTTTCTTGCCGTGTTATGGGGTACACTGAAGCCCCTGGCGAACTGAACATACCAAAGTGTATGGGTGCAATTTGTAGTAAATAAGAAGTCAAGGAAAAAGATAAAGGAAATGTAATAATAAGTTGATGTTGTATATTTTTCCATTGTTATTTAAATAATATGTCAAAGCGTATGTATACAAGTAGTGCGATAAGCAAAATAGGACTATTTGACATGGCCTAGCCAAGGGTAAGCTGCGTGTGGGTATGTAAAACAGGTATAACTATCGATATCAGAGACCACCTGGGTATTCCCTTATACGTCAAAGCTTCGTGCCTCCTTGGTTTTTCCTTCCCGTGATGAGTCCGATAATCCGGTTATCTGAAAGGGCTTTCAGAAAGTAGGGTCCTGAAAGAAATAAAATGACGAAGGTATATGGGTCCTGGGGCGGTTGAGCCGCATTGTGGACCGCGTCGTAGTCGTGCCTCCGCCTATGCCCATGGTATTTTGAGTGCGTAATTATGTACGCGCGGCACAAATTTTGCTGCTTAACTGGGACTAGGATGGAGGCCGAATTGCTAGTCAAGCTCTGGATGTGCCGGACGATCCTGTTGCAGGGAACTCCGGACTCGCTTGACGGTGTCCGGAGGCTTTATTATCGAATTAGAGGTCTGCCTAAGAAGCTGCTCTGTACTTCTGCTGCGAGGGCCGCAGTGTGCTCCTCCGTACGGAGCAAGCGCTCTGTGTTTCCATTAACTGTTATAACCCCGCGAGGTCCTGGCATTTTGAGCTTGAGGTATGCATAATGTGAAGCATTGAATCTAGCAGATGCGGTTCGTCCGAGCAGTGCGTGGTAGCCACTGCGAAAAGGGACGATATCGAAGATTAATTCCTCGCTTAGGAAGTTGTCCGGAGATTCGAAAAGTAGTTCCAGTGTGATTGAGACCGTGCAACAGGCCTCCACACCTGGTATGACACCTTTGAAGGTGGTTTTGTTGGAAATATGCCCTAGAGGCAATAATAAATTGATTATTATTATATTTCCTTGTTCATGATAATCGTTTATTATCCATGCTAGAATTGTATTGATAGGAAACTCAGATACATGTGTGGATACATAGACAACACATTGTCCCTAGGAAGTCTCTAGTTGACTAGCTCGTTGATCAATAGATGGTTACGGTTTCCTGACCATGGACATTGGATGTCGTTGATAACGGGATCACATCATTAGGAGAATGATGTGATGGACAAGACCCAATCCTAAGCATAGCACTAGATCGTGTAGTTCGTATGCTAAAGATTTTCTAATGTCAAGTATTATTTCCTTAGACCATGAGATTGTACAACTCCCGGATACCGTAGGAGTGCTTTGGGTGTACCAAACGTCACAACGTAACTGGGTGACTATAAAGGTGCACTACGGGTATCTCCGAAAGTGTCTGTTGGGTTGGCACGAATCGAGACTGGGATTTGTCACTCCGTGTGACGGAGAGGTATCTCTGGGCCCACTCGGTAGGACATCATCATAATGTGCACAATGTGATCAAGGAGTTGATCACGGGATGATGTGTTACGGAACGAGTAAAGAGACTTGCCGGTAACGAGATTGAACAAGGTATCGGGATACCGCTAGACAAAGGGAATTGTATACAGGATTGATTAAGTCCTTGACATCGTGGTTCATCTGATGAGATCATCGTGGAACATGTGGGATCCAACATGGGTATCCAGATCCCGCTGTTGGTTATTGACCGGAGAGTCATCTCGGTCATGTCTGCATGTCTCCCGAACCCGTAGGGTCTACACACTTAAGGTTCGGTGACGCTAGGGCTATAGAGATATTAGTATGCGGTAACCCGAAAGTTGTTCGGAGTCCTGGATGAGATCCCGGACGTCACGAGGAGTTCCGGAATGGTCCGGAGGTAAAGAATTATATATATAGGAAATGCTATTTCGGCCATCGGGACAAGTTTCGGGGTCACCGGTATTGTACCGGGACCACCGGAAGGGTCCCGGGGGTCCACCGGGTGGGGCCACCTGCCCCGGGGGCCACATGGGCTGTAGGGGGTGCGCCTTGGCCCATATGGGCCAAGGGCACCAGCCCCTAGAGGCCCATGCGCCAAGAGAAGAGAAAAGGGGGAGAGTCCTAAAGGGGGAAGGCACCTCTGAGGTGCCTTGGGGAGGATGGACTCCTCCCCCCCTTGGCCGCACCCTTCCTTGGAGGAAGGGGCAAGGGCTGTGCCTCCCCCCTCTCCCTTGGCCCTATATATAGTGGGGAAAAGGAGGAGCAACCAGACCTAAGGCCTGGCGCCTCCCTCTCCCTCCCGTGACACATCTCCCTCCTCCCGCAGCGCTTGGCTAAGCCCTGTTGGAATCCCGCTACTTCCACCACGCTGTCGTGCTGCTGGATCTCCATCAACCTCTCCCTCCTCCTTGCTGGATCAAGGCGTGGGAGACGTCTCCGTTCCGTACGTGTGTTGAATGCGGAGGTGCCGTCCGTTCGGCGCTAGGATCATCGGTGATTTGGATCACGACGAGTACGACTCCATCAACCCCGTTCTCTTGAACGCTTCCGCGCGCGATCTACAAGGGTATGTAGATCCACTCCTCCCTCGTTGCTAGATGACTCCATAGATTGATCTTGGTGACACGTAGGAAAATTTTGAATTATTGCTACGTTACCCAACAGTGGCATCATGAGCCAGGTCTATGCGTAGTTTCTATGCACGAGTAGAACACAAAGTAGTTGTGGGTGTTGATTTTGTTCAATATGCTTGCCGTTACTAGTCCAATCTTGATTCGGCGGCATTGTGGGATGAAGCGGACCGGACCAACCTTACACGTACTCTTACGTGAGACCGGTTCCACCGGCAAACATGCACTAGTTGCATAAGGTGGCTGGCGGGTGTCTGTCTCTCCCACTTTAGTCGGATCGGATTCGATGAAAAGGGTCCTTATGAAGGGTAAATAGCAATTGGCATATCACGTTGTGGTCTTTGCGTAGGTAAGAAACGTTCTTGCTAGAAACCCATAGCAGCCACGTAAAACATGCAAACAACAATTAGAGGACGTCTAACTTGTTTTTGCAGGGTATGCTATGTGATGTGATATGGCCAAAGGATGTGATGAATGATATATGTGATGTATGAGATTGATCATGTTCTTGTAATAGGAATCACGACTTGCATGTCGATGAGTATGACAACCGGCAGGAGCCATCGGAGTTGTCTTTATTTATTTATGACCTGCGTGTCAACTTAAACGTCATGTAATTACTTTACTTTATTGCTAACCGTTATCCATAGTAGTAGAAGTAATAGTTGGCGAGGCAACTTCATGAAGACACGATGATGAAGATCATGATGATGGAGATCATGGTGTCATGCCGGTGACGATGATGATCATGGAGCCCCGAAGATGGAGATCAAAAGGAGCAAAGTGATGATGGCCATATCATGTCACTATTTGATTGCATGTGATGTTTATCATGTTTATACATCTTATTTGCTTAGAACGACGGTAGTAAATAAGATGATCCCTTACAACAATTTCAAGAAGTGTTCTCCCCTAACTGTGCACCGTTGCGACGGTTCGTGTTTCGAAGCACCACATGATGATCGGGTGTTAGATTCTAACATTCACATACAACGGGTGTAAGATAGATTTACACACGCGAAACACTTAGGGTTAACTTGACGAGCCTAGCATGTACAGACATGGCCTCGGAACACAGAAGACCGAAAGGTCGAGCATGAGTCGTATAGAAGATACGATCAACATGAAGATGTTCACCGATGTTGACTAGTCCGTCTCACGTGATGATCGGACATGGCCTAGTTGACTCGGATCATGTAATCACTTAGATGACTAGAGGGAAGTCTATCTGAGTGGGAGTTCATAAGATGAACTTGTTTATCCTGAACATAGTCAAAAGGTTTTTGCAAATTATGTCGTAGCTCGCGCTTCAGTTCTACTGTTTAGATATGTTCCTAGAGAAAAAAATTTAGTTGAAAGTTGATAGTAGCAATTATGCGGACTAGGTCCGTAAACTGAGGATTGTCCTCATTGCTTCATAGAAGGCTTATGTCCTTAATGCACCGCTCAGTGTGCTGAACCTCGAACGTTGTCTGTGGATGTTGCGAACATCTGACATACACATTTTGATAACTACATGATAGTTCAGTTAAATGGTTTAGAAATGAGGCACCAAAGATGTTTTTGAAACGTCGCGAAACATATGAGATGTTTCGAGGGCTGAAATTGGGATTTTAGGCTCGTGCCCATGTCAAGAGGTATAAGACCTCCGACGATTTTCTTAGCCTGCAAACTAAGGAGAAAAGCTCAATTGTTGTGCTTGTGCTCAGATTGTCTGAGTACAACAATCGCTTGAATCGAGTGGGAGTTGATCTTCCAGATGAAATAGTGATGGTTCTCCGAAGTCATTACCACCAAGCTGCTAGAGCTTCGTGATGAACTATGATATATCAGGGACATACATGATGATCCTTGATATATTCACGACGTTTGACACCACGAAAGTAGAAATCAAGAAGGAGCATCAATTGTTGATGGTTGGTGAAACCACTAGTTTCAAGAAGGGCAAGGGAACAAAGGGATACTTCATGAAACGGCAATTCAGCTGCTGCTCTAGTGAAGAAACCCAAGGTTGAACCCAAACCCGAGACTGAGTGCTTCTGTAATAAGGGGAACAGCCACTGGAGCAGAATTACCCTAGATACTTGGTAGATTAGAAGGCTGGCAAGGTTGATAGAAGTATATTGGATATACATTGTGTTGATGTGTACTTTACTAGTACTCCTAGTAGCACCAGGGTATTAGATACCGGTTCGGTTGCTAAGTGTTAGTAACTCAAAACAAAAGCTACGGAATAAACGGAGACTAGCTAAAGGTGAGCTGACGATATGTGTTGGAAGTGTTTCCAATGTTGATATGATCAAGCATCGCACGCTCCCTCTACCATCGAGATTGGTGTTAAACCTGAATAATTGTTATTTGGTGTTTGCGTTGAGCATAGACATGATTGGATTATGTCTATCGCAGTATGGTTATTCATTTAAAGAGAATAATAGTTACTCTGTTCATTTGAATAATACCTTCAATGGTCTTACACCTAAAATGAATGGTTTATTAAATCTCGTGATACACATGTTCATGCCAAAAGATAGTAATGATAGTACCACCTACTTGTGGCACTGCCACGTAAGTCATATCGGTATAAAACGCATGAAGAAGCTCCATGTTGATGGATCTTTGGACTCACTCATTTTTGAAAGGTTTGAGACATGTGAACCATGTCTATTGGTGTTTATGCATGAAGAAACTCCATGCAAATGGACCGTTTGGACTCACTTGATCTTGAATCACTTGAGACATGCAAATCATACCACATGGGCAAGATGACTGAAAGCCTCGTTTTCAGTAAAATGGAAATAGAAAGCAACTTGTTGGAAGAAATACATTTTGATGTGTGCAGTCCAATGAGTGCTGAGGCATGTAGTGGATATCGTTATGTTCTTACTTCACAGATGATTTGAGTAGATGTTGAGTACATTTACTTGATAAATCACGAGTCTGAATTATTGAAAGGTTCAAGTAATTTCAGGGTGAAGTTGAAAGATCGTCGTGACAAGAGGATAAAATATCTATGATATGATCATAGAGATGAATATCTGAATTACGAGTTTGGCACAGAATTAAGACATTGTGGAAATTGTTTCACAACTAATACAGCCGGGAACACCATAGTGTGATGGTGTGTCCGAACATCATAACTGCACCCTATTGGATATGATGCATACCATGATGTCTCTTATCGAATTGCCACGATAGTTTATGGGTTAGGCATTAGAGACAACCGCATTCACTTTAAATAGGGAACCACGTAATTCCGATGAGATGACACCGTATGAACTATGGTTTGGAGAAACCTAAGCTATCATTTCTTAAAAGTTTGGGGATACGACGCTTATGTGAAAAAGTTTCAGGCTGATAAGCTCGAACCCAAAGTGGATAAATGCATCTTCATAGGACACCCAAAACAGTTGGGTATACCTCCTGTCTCAGATTCGAAAGCAATAAGGGATTGTTTCTAGAATCGGGTCCTTTCTCGAGGAAAAGTTTCTCTCGAAATAATTGAGTGGGAGGATGTCGGAGAACTTGATGAGGTTGTTGAACCGTCTCTTCAACAAGTGTGTGGCAGGGCACAGGAAGTTGTTCCTGTGGCACCTACACCAATTGAAGTAGAAGCTTATGATAGTGATCATGAAACTTCAGATCAAGTCACTACCAAACCTCGTGGGATGACAAGGATGCGTACTACTTCAGAGTGGTACGTGATCCTGTCTTGGAAGTGATGTTGCTAGACAACAATGAACCTATGAGCTATTGAGAAACAATGGTGGGCCCGGATTCCGATAAATGGCTCGAGGCCATAAAACCCGAGAGAGGATCCATGTATGAAAACAAAGTGTAGACTTTGGCAGAACAGCTCGATGGTCGTAAGGCTGTTGAGTGCAGATGGATTTTAAAAGGAAGACGGACAATGATGGTAAGTATCACCATTAAGAAAGCTCGACTTGTTGTTAAGAAGTTTCCTGACAAGTTCAAGGAGTTGACTGCGGTGAGACTTTCTCACTCGTAGCGATGCTAAGAGTCTGTTGGAATTATATTAGCGATTACTGCTTTATTTATGAAATCTTGCAGATAGGATATCAAAAGATTGTTTCCTCGATGTTGTTTTGAGGAAAGGTTGTATGTGATACAAACTGGAAGGTTTTGTCAATCCTGAAAGATGCTAATAAGTATGCAAAGCTCCAGCAATCCTTCTAAGGACTGGAGTAAGCATCTCGGAGTTGGAATGTACGCTTTGATGAGATGATCAAAGATTTTGGGTTTATACAAAGTTTATGAGAAACTTGTATTTCCTAAGAAGTGAGTGGGAGCACTATAGAATTTCTGATAAGTATATGTTGACATATTGTTGATCAGAAATGATGTAGAATTTCTAGAAAGCATATAGGGTTATTTGGAAAGTCTTTTTCAATGGAAAGCCTGGATTAAGCTACTTGAACATTGAGCATCAAGATCTATGAGGATAGATCAAAACGCTTAATAGTACTTTCAAATGAGCACATACCTTGACATGATCTTGAAGGTGTTCAAGATGGATCAGTCAAAGAAGGAGTTCTTGCCTGAGTTGTAAGGTATGAAGTTAAGACTTAAAAGCTCGACCACGGCAGAATAGAGAGAAAGGACGAAGGTCGTCCCCTATGCTTAAGACGTAGGCTCTACAGTATGCTATGCTGTGTACCGCACCTGAAGTGTGCCTTGCCATGAGTCAGTCAAGGGGTACAAGAGTGATCCAAGAATGGATCACAGGACAGCGGTCAAAGTTATCCTTAGTAACTAGTGGACTAAGGAATTTTCTCGATTATGGAGGTGGTAAAAGAGTTCGTCGTAAAGGGTTACGTCGATGCAAGCTTAACACCTATCCTGATAGCTCTGAGTAGAGATACCGGATACGTATAATGGAGCAACAATTTAGAATAGCTCCAAGTAGAACAGTTATTTGGAATAGCTCCAGACAGAACGTGGTAGCTACATCTAGGAGATGACATAGAGATTTGTAAAGCACACACGGATCTGAAAGGTTCAGACCCGTTGACTATAACATCTCTCACAAGCATAACATGATCAAACCCAGAACTCATCGAGTGTTAATCACATGGTAAATGTGAACTAGATTATTGACTCTAGTAAACTCTTTGGGTGTTAGTCACATGCGGATGTGACCTTGAGTGTTAATCACATATCATGTGAACTGGATTATTGACTCTAGTGCAAGTGGGAGACTGTTGGAAATATGCCCTAGAGGCAATAATAAATTGATTATTATTATATTTCCTTTTTCATGATAATTGTTTATTATCCATGCTAGAATTGTATTGATAGGAAACTCAGATACATGTGTGGATACATAGACAACACCATGTCCCTAGTAAGTCTCTAGTTGACTAGCACGTTGATCAATAGATGGTTACGGTTTCCTGACCATGGACATTGGATGTCGTTGATAACGGGATCACATCATTAGAAGAATGATGTGATGGACAAGACCCAATCCTAAGCATAGCACTAGATCGTGCAGTTCGTATGCTAAAGCTTTTCTAATGTCAAGTATTATTTCCTTAGACCATGAGATTGTACAACTCCCGGATACCGTAGGAGTGCTTTGGGTGTACCAAACGTTACAACGTAACTGGGTGACTATAAAGGTGCACTACGGGTATCTCCGAAAGTGTCTGTTGGGTTGGCACGAATCGAGACTGGGATTTATCACTCCGTGTGACGGAGAGGTATCTCTGGGCCCACTCGGTAGGACATCATCATAATGTGCACAATGTGATCAAGGAGTTGATCATGGGATGATGTGTTACGGAATGAGTAAAGAGACTTGCCAGTAATGACATTTAGCAAGGTATCAGGATACCGACGATCGAATCTCGGGCAAGTATCGTACCGCTAGACAAAGGGAATTGTATACGGGATTGATTAAGTCCTTGACATCGTGGTTCATCCGATGAGATCATCGTGGAACATGTGGGAGCCAACATGGGTATCCAGATCCCGCTATTGGTTATTGACCGGAGAGTCATCTCGGTCATGTCTGCATGTCTCCCGAACCCGTAGGGTCTACACACTTAAGGTTCGGTGACGCTAGGGTTATAGAGATATTAGTATGCGGTAACCCGAAAGTTGTTCGAAGTCCCGGATGAGATCCCGGACGTCACGAGGAGTTCCGGAATGGTCCGGAGGTAAAGAATTATATATAGGAAGTGCTATTTCGGCCATCGGGACAAGTTTCGGGGTCACCGGTATTGTACCGGGACCACCGGAAGGGTCCCGGGGGTCCACCGGGTGGGGCCACCTGCCCCGGGGGCCACATGGGCTGTAGGGGGTGCTCCTTGGCCCATATGGGCCAAGGGCACCAGCCCCTAGAGGCCCATGCGCCAAGAGAAGAGAAAAGGGGGAGTCCTAAAGGGGGAAGGCACCTCCGAGGTGCCTTGGGGAGGATGGACTCCTCCCCCCCTTGGCCGCACCCTTCCTTGGAGAAGGGGCAAGGGCTGCGCCTCCCCACTCTCCCTTGGCCCTATATATAGTGGAGAAAAGGAGGAGCAACCAGACCTAAGGCCTGGCGCCTCCCTCTCCCTCCCGTGACACATCTCCCTCCTCCCGCAGCGCTTGGCTAAGCCCTGTTGGAATCCCGCTACTTCCACCATGCCGTCGTGCTGCTGGATCTCCATCAACCTCTCCCTCCTCCTTGCTGGATCAAGGCGTGGGAGACGTCTCCGTTCCGTACGTGTGTTGAACGCGGAGGTGCCGTCCGTTCGGCACTAGGATCATCGGTGATTTGGATCACGACGAGTACGACTCCATCAACCCCGTTCTCTTGAACGCTTCCTCGCGCGATCTACAAGGGTATGTAGATCCACTCCTCCCTCGTTGCTAGATGACTCCATAGATTGATCTTGGTGACACGTAGGAAAATTTTGAATTATTGCTACGTTACCCAACAAGTTTTTGTGGGTTTGATCCTTGAGGGGTCGATGCCCATTTTGCGCACTGTATCCTGATAAAGCAGGTTCAGGTTGCTGCCCCCGTCCATAAGGACTCGTGTGAGGTGGAATCCGTAGATGATGGGGTTGAGGACCAATGTGGCTAAACTGCCATGACGGATACTGGTAGGATGGTCCCTGCGATCGAAAGTGATCGGACAAGAAGACCATGGGTTAAATTATGTGGCGACTGGCTCCATCGCATAGACATCCCTTAGTGCACGCTTCCATTCCCGCTTGGGAATATGGGTTGCATATATCATGTTCACCGTTTTCACCTGGGGAGGAAATTTCTTCTGTCCTCCTGTGTTCGGCAACCGGGGCTCCTCGTCGTCATCGCTATGTAGCCCCTTTTCCTTGTTTTCGGCATTCACCTTGCCGGCCTGTTTGAACACCCAACATTCTCTATTGGTGTGGTTGGCTTGTTTATCGAGGGTGCCGTGAATTTGACACGAGCGATGGAGTATGCGGTCCAGACTGGACGGGCCTGGATTGTTTCTTTTAAATGACTTTTTCCGCTGACCGGACTTAGAGCCACTGAATTCGGCATTGACTATTGTGTCTTCAGCGTTATCGCCATTGTTGCGACGCTTGTGTTTGTTGCATCGTGGCTTGCCGTTGCTATCTCTGGCATATGAGGTGCCAGGATTTCTTGATGTGTTTTTGCTACAAGCCAGCCAGCTGTCCTTGCCCGCACAAAAGCGGGTCATGAGTGTCGTGAGGGCTGCCATGGACTTCGGCTTTCCTTGGCCGAGATGTCGGGCGAGCCACTCATCGCAGATGTTATGCTTAAAGGCCACTAGGGCTTCGGCATCCAGACAGTCGATGATTTGGTTCTTTTTAGTTAGGAACCGACTCCATAATTTCCTGGCTGACTCTCCGGGCTGTTGGGTTATGTGACTTAAGTCATCAGCGTCTGGTGGTTGCACATAAGTGCCCTGGAAGTTGTCAAGGAATGCGTCTTCCAGGATCTCCCAACTGCTAATGGAGTTTGCCGGTAGGCTATTTAGCCAATGCCGAGCCTGTCCTTTGAGCTTAAGTGGGAGGTACTTGATGGCATGTAGATCATCGCCGCGGGCCATGTGCATGTGGAGAAGAAAATCTTTGATCCATATCGCGGGGTATGTTGTACCATCGTATGATTCAATGTTCACGGGTTTAAACCCTTCTGGGAATTCATGATCCATTACTTCGTCAGTGAAGCATAGGGGGTGTGCGGCGCCTCTGTGCTGGGCTATATCACGACGCAGTTCAAATGAGTCTGATCTGTTGTATTCGGCCCGGCCGGATTTGTTCTTAGTATATCCCGTGTGACGGTCGCCGTCACGCGTTGGGGCAGGCCCCCGCGATCCATAGATCGATCTTGACTGGCCTGCTTTGTTTTCCAATACGTCTCGCAGGTCCTGCGCGTAGCCTCGGGCCTTCGTATTTTTTCTTGTTTGGTGACGGGGTGCGGGTTGGTGTTCGGGATAATACGCCGCTTTGTCTCGGCCACGAGGTGGCCGGTCAACCACATTGTGCACTGGTAGTGTGGGCTTTAATGCCTCCTCCTCGAGTTGAGGTAACGACCTGCGCTTCGGGTAACTTTTGGTTGGGCGCTCGAGTCCGTATTCCTCGGCTGCCAGGAACTCAGTCCATTTATCAGATAGCAGATCTTGATCAACTTGAAGCTGTTGCTGCTTTTTCTTCAGGATTTTTGCAGTGGCAATAAGACGGCGCTTGAAGCGCTCCTGCTCGACGGGATCCTCGGGCACGATGAATTCTTCGTCCCCAAGGCTTACTTCATCTTCGGAGAGGGGCATGTAATTGTCATCCTCTAATTCTCCATCTGTTGCCTGTTTCTTTGGTCTAGCTTGCCCATCCTCCTGCTCGGCCTGCTCGAAGTCTGGCTGGGCGGGATTGTTTTCGTCTTCGGCACCATCTGGATTTCTATCATCTCTTGTGCTGGTATCACTATCTTTGCTATGGCGGGGCTTAGAGTGGCGCCAATGACGCCGGTGCTTAGATTGCTTCTCACGGGGATTATCCTCCGTTGCCTCATCGCCATTCTTTTCTTTGGGGGTGTCCACCATATATATATATCATATGATGAGGTGGCTGTCCAGCGCCCTGTGGGCGGTGGTTCCTGTTCTTCTCCTGCATCGTCGTCCATACCGTCGATGTCTTCAGAGTCGAAGTCAAGCATGTCGGTTAAGTCCTCGACAGTGGCTATTAAGTGGGTGGTGGGTGGGGAACGAATTTCTTCATCGTCCGCTTCCCACTCAAGCCGGACATAGTTCGGCCAGGAGTCTCCTAATAGAGAGAGAGACCTCAATGAATTTAGCACATCGCCCAAGGGTGAGTGCCAAAAGATATCCGCGGAGGTAAACTCCATGATCGGTGCCCAATCATATTCGATAGGCACGGACGCGCGCGGTTCAGAACCTACGGCCGGAGACGAGTCTGAGGGTCCGATGACACAGATCTCTTTGGAGCTGAAGTCTGTGTTCGGCTCTAGCGCCGATGAATGTGCGGCCTCCGTGGCGGGGTCCATCCACCCGTCCTCGGATGGCGCAATCTGCTCCAGATTAAGGGCTGGGGCAGCCGCAGGTGCGATCTCCCGAACACCGTCCGATGGTAGATCTAAGTCATGGCCGTCGTGACTGTTCGGCGCTCCTGACATGGGCTCGAATCTGTCGAAGATCAAGTCTCTGCGGATGTCGGCAGTGTAGTTCAAGTTTCCAAACCTGACCTAATGGCCAGGGGCGTAGCTGCCGATCTGCTCCAGATGGCCAAGCGAGTTGGCCCACAATATGAAGCCGCCGAATACGAAGATTTGTCTGGGGAGGAAAACCTCATCCTAGACCACATCGTTGCAGGTGATTGAAGGAGCCATCGAGCCTTATCGTGACGACACAGTGGAACTCTCAATGAAAGCACCAATGTCGGTGTCAAAACCGGCGGATCTCGGGTAGGGGGTCCCGAACTGTGTGTCTAAGGCTAATGGTAACAGGAGGCGGGGGACACGATGTTTACCCAGGTTCGGGCCCTCTCGATGGAGGTAATACCCTACTTCCTGCTTGATTGATCTTGATGATATGAGTATTACAAGAGTTGATCTACCATGAGATCGTAGAGGCTAAACCCTAGAAGCTAGCCTATGATTATGATTGTTGTTCCCATCCTACGGACTAAACCCTCTGGTTTATATAGACAGCGGAGGGGGCTAGGGTTACATAGAGTCGGTTATAGAGAAGGATATCTACATATCCGAATTGCCAAGCTTGCCTTCCATGCAAACAAGAGTCCCACCCGGACACGGGACAAAGTCTTCAATCTTGTATCTTCATAATCCAACAGTCTGGCCAAAGTATATAGTCCAGCTGTCCGAGGACCCCTTAATCCAGGACTCCCTCGGACGTCAAGAAGCAGCCGAGGCGGCCACGAGGGTGCCAGGCGTGCCCCCACCCTCGTGGGCCCCTCGTGGCTCCCCTGACTGACTTTATTCGCCTATATATAGCATACCCTGAAAACATCCAAGAGCACCACGAAACCCTATTTCCACCGTCGCAACCTTCTGTATCCGCAAGATCCCATCTTGGGGCCTTCATCGGCACTCCGTCGGAGGGGGGATCGATCACGGAGGGCTTCTACATCAACAACATAGCCTCTCCGATGAGCTGTGAGTAGTCTATCACAGACCTTCGGGTCCATAGTTATTAGCTAGATGGCTTCTTCTCTCTCTTTGAATCTCAATACAAAGTTCTCCTTGATCTTCTTGGAGATCTATTCAATGTAACTCTTTTTATGGTGTGTTTGTCGAGATCCGATGAATTGTGGGTTTATGATGAAGTTTATCTTTGAGAAATATTTGAATCTCCTCTGAATTCTTTTATGTATGATTGGTTATCTTTGCAAGCCTCTTCGATTTATCAGTTTGGTTTGGCCTACTAGATTGATCTTTCTTGCAATCGGAGAAGTACTTAGCTTTTGGTTCAATCTTGTGGTGTCCTTTCCCAGTGACAGTAGGGGCAGCAAGGCACGTATTGTATTGTTGCCATCGAGGATAAAAAGATGGGGTTTATATCATATTGCTTGAGTTTATCCCTCTACATCATGTCATCTTTCTTAATGTGTTACTTTGTTCTTATGAACTTAATACTCTAGATGCATGCTGGATAGTGGTTGATGTGTGGAGTAATAGTAGTAGATGTAGAATCGTTTCAGTCTACTTATCGCGGACGTGATGCCTATATACATGATCATGCCTAGATATACTCATAACTATGCACTTTTCTATCAATTGCTCGACAGTAATTTGGTCACCCACTGTAATACTTATGCTAGCTTGAGAAAAGCCACTAGTGAAACCTATGGCCCCTGGATCTATTTTCCATCATATAAGTTTCTGATCTACAATATTAGTTTCTGATTTACTATTATTGCAATATTTTCTATCTTTTATCATATAAGTTTCCGATCTATCTTTATTTTCAATCTTTACTTTCCAATCTATATCATAAAAATACCAAAAATATTTATCTTATCTTATTATCTCATCTCACTTTTGCAAGTTACCGTGAAGGGATTGACAACCCCTTTATCGCGTTGGTTGCGAGGTTCTTGTTTGTTAGTGTAGGTACGAGGGACTTGGGTGGAGCCTCCTACTGGATTGATACCTTGGTTCTCAAAATCTGAGGGAAATACTTACGCTACTTTGTTGCATCACCCTTTTCTCTTCAAGGGAAAACCAACGCAGTGCTCAAGTGGTAGCAATTCCGAATATAGTCATACGTCCTTAAGGAAAAGAACTTGCATGTCATCTTTTATCCTACCCTCCCGTGGCAGCGGGGTCCTATTGGAAACTAAGGGATGTCAAGGCCTCATTTTAATAGAGTACTGGACCAAAGCATTAGCACTTAGTGAATACATGAACTCCTCAAACTACGGTCATCACCGGGAGTGGTCCCGATTATTGTCACTTCGGAGTTACCGTATCATAACACATAGTAGGTGACTATTGACTTGTAAGATAGGATCAAGAACTCACATATATTCATGAAAACATAATAGGTTCAGATCTGAAATCATGGCACTCAGGCCCTAGTGACAAGCATTAAGCATGACAAAGTCATAGCAACATCAATCTTAGAACATAATGGATACTAGGGATCAAACCCTAACAAAACTAACTCGATTACATGGTAAATCTCATCCAACCCAACACTGTCCAGCAAGCCTATGATGGGATTACTTACGCACGGCGGTGAGCATCATGAAATTGATGATGGAGGGTGGTTGATGATGACGATGGCAATGGATTCCCCTCTCCGCCCCGAACGGGCTGCAGATCACCCCTCCCGAAGAAGATTAGGTCTTGGCGGCGGCTCCGTACCGTAAAACGCGATGAATCCTTCTCCCTGATTTTTTTCTCCCCGAAAGTGAATATATGGAGTTGGGGTTGAGGTCGGTGGAGTTCTAGGGGGGGCACAAGGCAGGGGGGCGCCCTGCACCCTCGTGGACAGGGTGTGGGCCCCCTGACACTGATTCTTTCGCCAATATTTTTTATTAGTTCCAAAACGTGTCTCTGTGGATTTTCAGGTCATTCCGAGGACTTTTATTTCTGCACAAAAATAACACCATGGGAGTTCTGCTGAAAACAACAGCAGTCCGGGTTAGTTCCATTGAAATCATGCAAGTTAGAGTCCAAAACAAGGGCAAAAGTGTTTGGAAAAGTAGATACGTTGGAGACGTATCAGGCTCCAGACGAAAAAGAAAAAAAGAAAAAAGAGAGGCCAAAGATCCCAACGAAAAAAAGAGAAAAAAGAAAGAAAAAAAATGAAAAATGAAAAAAAATGAAAAATGAAAAAAATGAGACAAAAAGGGAGAAAGGGACAATCTTACTATACGTTTTCCACACTTGTGCTTCAAAGTAGCACCATGTTCTTCATGATATAGAATCTCCTATCTTGTCACTTTCATATACTAGTGGGATTTTTTCAATATATAACTTGGCTTGTATATTCCAATGATGGGCTTCCTCAAAGTGCCCTAGGTCTTTGTGAGCAAGCAAGTTGGATGCACACCCACTTAGTTTGTTTTTGAGATTCCATACACTTATAGCTCTAGTGCATCTATTGCATGGCAATCTCAACACACTCACATTGATATCAATTGTTGGGCATCTCCATAGCCCGTTAATACTCCTAGTTGATGTGAGACTTTCTCCTTCTTTTTGTCTTCTCCACAACCACCATATTCTATTCCACCTATAGTGCTATATCCATGGCTCACGCTTGATACGTCTCCAACGTATCTATAATTTTTGATTGTTCCATGCTGTTATATTCTAATTCTTGGATGTTTTACAATTATTTTATATCATTTTTTGGTACTAACCTATTGACATAGTGCCCAGTGTCAGTTGTTGTTTTCTGCTTGTTTTTTACATCGCAGGAAATCAATACCAAACGGAGTCCAAACACAGCGAAACGTTCTGTGGATTTTTTTCTGGACCAGAACACACAAGATGGGCCGAAGAAGTACTAGAGGGGTGCCCCGAGGGGGGCACAACCCACCAGGGCGCGCCTCGGGGCCCAGGCGCGCGTAGGTGGGTTGTGCCCACCTCGGTGGCCTCCCGCACCGCCTATTTTCTCTATAAATACCCCAATATTCCAGAAACCCTAGGGGAGGCGACGTAAATCAATTCCAGCCGCCGCAAGTTCCAGAAACACTAGATCCAATCTAGACACCATCATGGAGGGGTTCATCATGTCCATTGGTGCTTCTCCGATGATGCATGAGTAGTTCTTTGTAGACCAACGGGTCCGTAGTTAGTAGCTAGATGGCTTCCTCTCTCTCTCTCTCTCTCTCTCTCTCTCTCTCTCTCTCTCTCTCTTGATCCTCAATACAATGGTCTCTTGAAGATCCATATGATGTAAGTCTTTTGTGGTGTGTTTGTTGGGATCCGATGAACTTTGAGTTTATGATCAGATCTATGTTTTTTATCCATAAAAGTTATTTGAGTCTTCTTTGATCTTTTATATGCATGATTGATTATAGCCTCGTATTTCTTGTCCGATATTTGGGTTTTGTTTGGCCAACTTGATCTATTTATCTTGCAATGGGAAGAGGTGCTTTGTGATGGGTTCGATCTTACGGTGCCTGATCCCAGTAATAGAAGGGAAATGACACGTATGTATCGTTGCTATTAAGGATAACAAGATGGGGTATATTTCTACATAAATAGATCTTGTCTACATCATGTCATCGTTCTTATTCCATTACTCCATTTTTCCATGAACTTAATAAACTAGATGCATGCTGGATAGCGGTCGATGTGTGGAGTAATAGTCGTAGATGCATGCAGGAGTCCAGGGGCGGAGCCAGGATTTGGACATCGAGGGGGGCGAAGGAGACATATGATAGATTACACTAAATAGGTACAACGTCTATTAAAGGAAGTAGATTAAGAACAAAGATGACATGAAGAGTGTCTAAGGCTCATGATCTCTTTGTTATTGTAGCTAAAATCAACGATAAAAAAGGACAATAGTTAATAATCTTACACCCTTGATAGGTATATGATTTTCGTCTTCTATGTAAGTAAATTCTATAGTTTATCAGTAAAAATGTAAATGAAATAACCAATCTTTAATTCTTAAGAGTAGAGCTTGTATATAACTGTACCTTGATTAGGTCAAGACGAGTAGACATAATTAATGAACAATGATCGGATACCCAGATGCAGCGGTGGGGGGCAGCAGTGCGTTGCTTCAAGAGCGCCAGAAAAATCCAGTCAGTACATATGAAATCCGGCATGACAACCATCATCCATGAAGGGCCACGGAGATTGAAAAGAGATTGATGCATTAGACTACCTCTTAGGCTTCAGATCGTGTATATGTCATACCTTCAAATTTCAGACTGCAAAGAACCAGAAATCGATCAATTTAGGCGGTAGTTTCCCTCCCTGGCGAGTGGCGGCAGGCGAGACGGTGGAAGCCCTGGAGTAGAAGATAGGAATCATCTCTGTTCTGTGACCCTCGGCGGATGGCCTTTTTTAAGAAACCCTCGGCACATGGCCTAGGGCCTCATAGGTACAAAATACTTATGTGGCCTAAAATACGTACATGGACACATGCCCAAATATGTCTTTGGTTTTTACTGGGCCATGTAAATCTATTGGGCATAATTCCTAATTAGTGCTAATTATATGCAGGCTGCCAATTTGTTACGCATAGTAGTTGCTGTACATCGTATAGGGGGGCGAAGCGATGGGGGGTGTCTGACCCCTGCTCGCACCCCCTGTCTCCGCCCCTCCAGGAGTCGGTCTACTAATCTCGGATGTGATGCCTATATAATGATCATTGCCTGGATATCATCACGAGTATTTGAAGTTCTATCAATTTCCCAACAATAATTGTTTTCCCAACATTTTTTATTTTTCCCGAGAGAAGCCACTAGCAAAACCTACGGGCCCCGGGTCTCTTATTTAATATATTTGCCTTTGCGATCTATTTTTATTTTCTTTTATTTGAAGTTCTATTAAACAAAAAATACAAATATACCTTCCTGCAATTTTTAGTAACTATTTATCCAATCTACTACAATTTTATCTATCTTTTTACCCGTGATGGATTGACAACCCCTCTCTTACGTTGGGTTGCAAGTATTTGTTCTTTGTGTGCAGGAGCTGTTTACATGGTGTTGCATGGTTCTCCTACTGGTTCGATAACCTTGTTCTCATCACTGAGGGAAATATCTTCCGTTGTTGTGCTACATCATCCCTTCCTCTTTGGGGAAATACCGACGTAGTTCAAGCAAACATTAGGCACCTCATTGACTTGTTTCTGACACTAAAAATTCCTATAAATATAGAAACCTCCAGAAAGAAACCTAGATCGGGAGTTCCATCGCCACAAACCTCTGTAGCCACGAAAAACCAATCGGGAGCTCGTTCTAGCACCCTGCCGGAGTGGGAAACCATCACCGGTGGCCATCTTCATCATCCCGGCGGTCTCCATGACAAGGAGGGAGTAGTTCATCCTCGGGGCTGAGGGTATGTATGTCGCGCCCAATATGCGATCCTATCCGAGAGGAACTCGAAGGTCCCACCAAGGATAGGGCCGCATATTGAAGATGCTTTTTCAAGGTGGATATCATTACATCGTACCATTACATTATAGTTGGGATACATGCAAAGGCATACAAATGCCACAAGAATACATCCTACACCATACATGAGAACAACATCCCACTACGGATGAAACACAAACAGAAGCTCAAACGACATCCACCCTGCTAGCCCAGGCTACCGACTAGGAACCTATCCCTTGAACAAACAAGAAGTAGAAGAAGAACCTATCTGTGAGCCACGAGGACTCAACAATCCCATTACCATGGGTATCAAGACTAGCAAAGCTTAATGTGTATGGAATGGAAAAGTGGTGAGGTTGCAGCAAGCGACTAAGCAATGTATGGTGGCTAACTTACGAGTACAAGAATAAGATGAGAAGCTACACAAACGGTCGCAAAAAAGTAATGATCCAGAAGTGATCATGAACTACTTACGTTCAAACATAACACCACCATGTTCTCTTCTTGATTGACTCAAAAAGAGACAGTCACGTTACACACGCGGTTGGTGTATTCTAATTCGGATCTGGTGTCAAGTTCTCTACAACCGGACATTAAAAATTTCCATCTGCCACATAACCGCGCGCATGGCTCTCAAAAGTTTAAACCCTGCAGGGGGTGTCCCAACTTAGCCCATCACAAGCTATCACGATCAACGAAGGAAAAATCCTCCTCCCAGAACAACCCGATCAAACTCGGAATCCCGGTTCACAAGACATTTCGACAATGGTAAAACAAATCCAGCAAGACCTCCCGACATGTCGACACCCTGATAGTAGTTGCACGTATCTTGACTCAGGCCATGACCGGATGGGTCAAGCTATGAGTAAAACCAGATCCTCGGGTTTCCCTGTGGTGGCCTCGCAGGTTGCCCGTTTGGGACCAACAACATCGACACTAGCCCCCTCTGTATTATGCTGAATTAAGAATCCTCAGGGATGCAACCCCCTATGCAAATTAATTAATTAATTCAATATTATTATGTTGGAAAAAGGTAAAACCAATGTTGGGCCTTGCTGGAAGAGTTTTATTCAAAGCGAATTGTCAGGGGGGCCCATAAACCCCAACCGTGTTAGGAACGCAAAATCAAGGAACATGACACCGGTATGAAGAAAACTAGGGCGACAAGAGTGGAACAAAACACTAGGCAAAAGGCCAAGCCTTCCACCCTTTACCAAGTATATAGATGCATTAATTAAATAAGAGATATTGTGATATCCCAAGATATCCATGATATCCATGTCCCAACATGGAACAACCTGCAACTGCACCTGAAACTAGCAACGCTATAAGATGGGCTGAGCAAAGCGGGAACATAGCCAAAAAACGATTTGCTGGGATGGTGGAAAAGGTTAGAGTCTGTTTCATGGCATATTGGGATGCTTGATAAACAAGTGGTAGGAGGCGTGACACAACGATAGCATCGCGACAACTAGCATAGCAAAGATAGTAGTGAGATCCAAGGTGATGGTCATCTTACCTGAAATCCCGCTAGGAAGAAGAATGAGTCCATGAAGAAGACGAACGGGCGTATACAAACCAAGAGTAGTAGAACGAATCCTCATGATCGCAACGAAACATGAGCTATCGAGAAGGAGCACAACCGGAAAGAAGAAAACAACATGGTAAACACACAACACATAAACATGGCATGATGCTCAACCAAGTATGATGCATGACAAGGCTATATGATGCTACTCATGGCAAGAGAGGATGCATACAAGAACATCACATCAAAGCAAGTTTAAATGAGGTTGGAAACAACATATAACAATTTCGGTAAGTCCTCATATGCAAATTTCGAAATTGGTCCAGATCTGATCAAAACATTAAGTTAAAGTTGTTAAACATCAATTGAAAGTGCACCATAATGATCCACACGTCTTTCTAGGCAAGTTATATATGAAGTTCATTTAATTCGAAGCTACGGCCTAGAAGATATGAGCAACACAAATTAAACATGGCATTAATGCAAAATGCATACAACCATCAAGCACACATGCTCCAAACATGGATGCAACAAGATAATATGAAATGTTGTTTTTTTCCAGACTTAGCCTAAATGGAGATGAGCGCAGAATACTAAAAATCGCCCAGGGCAAGGGATAGACAGAGGCTGCTCACATCGGGACCGTGGGCCTGTCGGGGTGGTTCACGGGTTCGCGGGCTCGGGTGGCTGGGCCAATGTGTCAGCAACACGAGCGAGGCCAGCGTGGGGCGGCAGCCATGGCAGCGGCAATTCCGGCGAGGCGGCGGCTGGGGCGGGCGACGGAGGTCGGAGGAGGCCAGATCCAGGCGGCGGGGTCCTTCCCCGGTAGGATCTCGCCAGATCTGGGCGCAGGAAGGCGCGGGAGGTGGCGCGGGATGAGGATCGGCCAGCGGCAGCCTCAGGGTCCGGCATGGCAGCGGCGGTGCACAGCGAAGCGGGCGGCGGGCTGGAGGCTAGGGCGCGGGTGCGCGCGTGCTATGGCGGGGTGGCACAGGGAGGCTCGGGCGTGGGGGCGCAAGCTTGCGGCGGCGGCGGGCGATGATGGTTTACGGCAACGACGAGCACGTGCGAGGGCAGGGAGCGGGAGGTAGGCGCAAGCGGTCGCGGGGGCCCGGGCGGGCGACGACAGCAGGGAGGCTGCTGGGGACACGTGGCGGCCGCTGGTTGGTCGGGGCGGCGGCTGGGTGGCGGCGTGGCGAGTGGGACAGCGACAAGTGGCGGTGGGGAGCGGGCAGGCACAGAAAATGAGGAGGGTTGGTGGCTGGAGGTAGGTGGAGGCTAGGGGATGCCCAAAATGGGCTAGGGGGTGTCCATATATAGCAGATTTGCTAGGGTTTAGGGTCTAGGAGGTTTCGGCACCCTCCGATCGCGATCCGACGGTTCTGGTGGGAGGGGGGTTAGGATGGGCTAGATGGGCTATGTAGAAGGGTTGGGCTGAGGGGAGAGAAGAGAAGTGCAGCCCGGCAAGGGTTTCCGGAGACCGAAAACATCCAACATTTGATCGCAATAATGTTGCTGTATGTTTAACAGTTGGGCTATCAAACGGACTCCGAATGCAATGAAATTTGGCAGGTGGTCTAGCTACACTATAATAAGACCGCAAACCAACTTTTGACCCATTCCAAGAACATTTTTATGCCACTTATAAAATAATATTTCGGAGGTGTCGCGGGCGCGTGCGAGTGTGGTCAGGCTCAGAACGGACAACAGATTGAGTTGGGAGATCCGGCAACCATGAATGGATGCAAGTTTTGAAAAACATGCGGATGAAATGGACATGATGAAATGGCAAAGTGCAACACGCAAGCGAATGACATGGCAACGATGGCATATAACTGGAAGACATCTGGCGCATCGGTCTCGGGGTGTTACAATGTACCAATAACTATGTGTTTGATCTCCCTCTCTCGTGTTCTTGATTTGGCACGATCTTGATGTACCGTGAGTTTTGTTATTATAGTTGGATCATATGGTGTTTCTTCCCTCTCTATCTCTTGTTGTGATTAATTGAGTCCTGCTCTTTGAGGTTCGTTATGTTGGATTGAGTATTGGATTTGAGAACACTTGATGTATGTCTTGTGATGGGATATCTATGATGAAAATGGGATGTTCTATTGATTCACTTGATGTATGTTTTGGCACTCAACTCGCGGATTCCCGAGGTGACATTGGGGTAATCCATGCATGGGGGTTGATGCACGTTTTCGTCCAATGTTCTCTGATAGAAACTTTGAAGTGATTCTTTGTTGCACTCTGAGGGATTGTTATGTAATCCAAATATGTTATCATTGTTGAGAGACTTTGCACTAGTGAAAGTATGAACCCTAGGCCTTGTTTTCAAGCATTGCAATACCATTTTTGCTCACTTTTTTAACAAGTTACCTTGTTGTTTTATATATACAGATTACAAAAATCTATATCTACCATCCATATTGCACTTGTATCACCATCTCTTCGCCGAACTAGTGCACCTATACAATTTACCATTTTATTGGGCGTGTTGGGGACACAAGAGACTCTTTGTTATTTTGTTGTAGGGTTGTTCGAGAGAGACCATCTGAATCCTACGCCTCCCACAGATTGATAAACCTTAGGTCATCCACTTTAGGGAAATTTGCTACTGTCCTAAACCTCTGTGCTTGGAGGCCCAACTAGCACAAGAAGAAGGTTGCATAGTAGACATCAGTCCTCTCAACTCGGTGGCCCCCTCTATGGCGCGCAGTGCCCCTTAATCTCGACTGTCATCATCTATCTCTCTTTAATGATTTTAAACTCCCCAGAGCCATCATCTCCTCGCACCAGGGCTCCCTTCAAGGCCTCTGCATCCCGGCATGCTACTTCAGATTGCCCTGCACGGTGGACACCTGGCTGAAATGCCCTGAATTCACAGTATTATAGCTTCTTGAGTTCTACTATTCCCCCAGAAATCACATACCACATACCAAATGCCATGTACTTGTGCCCTCAGCACCAATGTCCATCTCGTGGTTTTCCTCCTCTCTCCACACCGCCACTTTGCGTTGTGCTACCTACCAGACAATCTAGTACTAAACCTTCAACTCCCATTTTTCAAAAAACATTCACTTGTGCAGGTTCGTATGTCGGAGGCCTCATTGCACAACATCCTCCACTCTAGTTGCCCTGCCCTGGAGTGCTTGGTGCTTGTTTTCACAGTTAGAATCAGTTGTCTCCAGATAAAGTCACCTAACCTTGTAAGAATTGGAATTTCTTTTGATGGAAGGTAGCTCATCATTAAAGATGCCCCTTCACTTCAAAGACTGATCTTTGGTTCTCGTTATTCACCATCGGAAATAACTGTCATCTCTGCGCCTAAAATGGAGACCTTGGGTGCAATACATGACCTCTGTGCTCATTTCACGATGGTGTTTGGCTCCACAGTTCTTCAGATACTATATATTGTCATCTACACTTTAATCATAAGCTGCATTTTAAATTTCTGCGCATAAGTTCTATATCATCTTGGAGTACACTTTTTGTACTAATATTATGTTCTATGATCACTGAAGAGTTTGTCCATGGATAGCCTATCAATGGTGCTAGATTCTGTCAAGATCTTATATATCCATATCAATAGTTTTGATCTGAACAAGATTATTGGCTTGTTGTAATGCTTTCCATGTCCGGCGAAGTTGTATATAAACGTGATAATTTCATGCATATAGTTTACAATAATTATCCGTTCAATTGTTGCTCTTTCGACACTCTTTTTTAGACCTTAACTGTTTTCAATCTTCATGTCTATTTAGGCAACAGGATGGGGTAAGTAAGTTATAACCGATCGGTGGATTTTCTCAGTTCTCATGACATTCGACTGAAGACAATTTCGCTGGAACGATATGTAGCCAACCATGCAAACACTAGATTTGTCACATTCTTCCTGCTGAATGTGAGGTTACAATTGTCCATCAAGGTTAAGTTTATCAGCATCATGGTTTTGATGGATGGGTATCTCGAAGAGCAAACAAAACTGTTTCAGGTGGACAAAAGGGCTTCTGAACATGTCGGGCTTCTATTTACAACATCTTGTGGTCATAATCCAGTAAATTTTACAACATGGGATGTTCATTCTATGGACCTGACTGATCCATTTGATTGTGACTGTCGAAAACAATGCTGGAGTTAGATGTTGTTGCTCTTTTCAATCTAGGTTGTGTCTAAACCTGATGAACAATTGACCCTCGCGCTTTTGTACAATTTGTAAGCTAGAGTTAGATGTTGTTGCCCTTCTCAACTCGGCTGTGACTGCCATATTTTCTTTGAAACAAGGCAAATGGCTTGCCATTTGTTTAATTAAGAGAGAAATATTGTAACAAATCCCAACCAAGGAAAATAACATCACTCTCGCTAGCTGCTTGAGCTCATTGTGCATTATAGAACCCAAGTGATTAGCCCCCACCAACACTCACAAACTTATTTTGAACTAGCACACCAAATGGGTTGTAAATTTTCATAAGAAAGGCTGCATGGCCGTGACAGATTTGGATTTTAACTTTTGGGACCCATGAGGAAAAAGCCTATCAAAGGTGGTGTCTACTTACTAGTCAACAAACGATTCTACCTACCAGCCGTTGGATTGACATCCAACATCTGTCGTCTATCTTCTCTCTCTTGTCTTCTTCCTCTACCCGCCCAAACCAAACCACCCCGTCATTCCCGCCTGCTCGCGCCTCCTACAGCTGCCTATGCCTTCGCCACCCTACTGTACCCTCAAACGTTGGCCAATCCATCCCTCTATTCCCCCATACGTCCTGTTATTCTCTGGCGATGTCAGCGACAACACACACCCGCACCCGAACCAGTCAACCCTCGTTCTCCCCTCCACCTGCGACTAGACTGCCACATCTTCCATGGCTCCTATTTGTTCCCGTCTGAGGCCTCATCGTCATCCTCTGCCTTGTTTCACTCGCCAAGCATAGTGTGCCGCCGTTTGGCGTTGTCAACGTGGTCAACAACTGAGAGGAATAAGGAGATGATTGTACGTGGGAAGGATGACAGTAGGTGATACGTCTCCAACATATCTATAATTTTTGATTGTTCCATGCTATTATATTATCTGTTTTGGATGTTTTATATGCCTTATTATGCTATTTTATATTATTTTTGGGACTAACCTATTAACCTAGAGCCCAGTGCCAGTTTCTGTTTTTGCCTGTTTTAGAGTTTCTCAGAAAAGGAATACCAAACGGAGTCCAAACGGAATAAAACTTTCGTGATGACCTTTCTTGGACCAGAAGCAAACCAGGAGACTTGGAGATGAAGTCGGAGAAGCAATGAGGCGTCCACGAGGGTGGAGGGTTGTAATTTTTGTTCTAAGTATTGAGTTGTAAGTAAACAGAAGTGTGATGATCATCATTATTAGAGCATTGTCCCATGTGAGGAAACAAAAAAAAGTCCAAAGAAGCCAAAATAAAAAAAGAGGCCAAAGAATCCAAAGAAAAAAAGAAAAAAAGAAGAAAAAATGAAGAAAAATTGAGAAGGGGCAATGTTACTATCCTTTTTCCACACTTGTGCTTCAAAGTAGCACCATGTTCTTCATGATAGAGAGTCTCCTATTTTGTCACTTTCATATACTAGTGGGAATTTTTCATTATAGAACTTGGCTTATATATTTCAACAATGGGCTTCCTCAAATCTCCGTAGGTCTTCATGAGCAAGCAAGTTTGATGCACAGCCACTTAGTTTCTTTTTGAGCTTTCATACACATATAGCTCTAGTGCATCCGTTGCATGGCAATCCCTACTAACTCACATTGATATCTATTGATGGGCATCTCCATAGCCTATTGATACCTCTAGTTGATGTGAGACTATCTCCCTCTTTTTGTCTTCTCCACAACCACCATTCTCTTCCACCATAGTGCTATGTCCATGGCTCATGCTCTTGTATTGCGTGAAAGTTGAAAAAGTTTGAGAATACTAAAGTTTGAAACAGTTGCTTGGCTGAAACCGGGGTTGTGCATGATTTGAGTATTTTGTGTGATGAAGATGGAGCATAGCCAGACTATATGATTTTGTAGCGATAAGCTTTCTTCGGCCATGTTATTTTGAGAATACATAATTGCCTTGTCAGTATGCTTGAAGTATTATTGTTTTTAAGTCAATATTAAACTTTTGTTTTGAATCTTACGGATCTTAACATTCATACCACTGTAAAAAGAATTACATGGATAAATATGTTAGGTAGCATTCCACATTAGAAATTCTGCTCTTATCGTTTACCTACTCGAGGACGAGCAGGAATTAAGCTTGGGGATGCTTGATACATCTCCAATGTATCTATAATTTTCTATTGTTCCATGCTATTATATTATCTGTTTTGGATGTTTTATATGTTGTATTATGCTATTTTATATTATTTTTCGGACTAACCTATTAACCTAGAGCCCAACGCCAGTTTCAGTTTTTTGCCTATTTTAGAGTTTCTCAGAAAAGGAATACCAAATGGAGTCCAAACAGAATAAAACTTCCCACTTACCCACTTACCCGGTAAAATCGCTTATTCCCCAAGCGCCACAATTGATGGGACGGTTGGGTTACCCATCCCGTATTGATGAGAATCCCATAATAAGGGGACACGATCCCTGCTTCGACAAGACGTAACAAGGAAACCGCCTAGCAACATGTGCAGTAGTTGGTTGAGAAAAACGGTTCGAATAATGACTGGGCCATGGCGTGATGTCACGCTATGAAAAGTTGTCAGCGGATTGGATTTATGAAATATTGTGCTCTCTATGGTGGTATGTGGAAGTTATTTTGCAGAGCCGGACACGATCCTCATATTCAAGATCTTCTATGGAGTATTTGGAGAAGGAACCCGCCTTGCAATGCCGAAGACAATATGCGCGCCGGACTCATCATCATTGAAGCCTGGCTCAGGGGCTACTGAGGGAGTCCTGGATTAGGGGGTCCTCGGACAGCCAGACTATATACGTTGGCCGGACTGTTGGACTATGAAGATACAAGATTGAAGACTTCGTCCCGTGTCCGGGTGGGACTCTCCTTTGCGTGGAAGGCAAGCTTCGCAATTCGGATATGTAGATCTCCTTCTTTATAACCGACTCTATGTAACCCTAGCCCCCTCCGGTGTCTATATAAACCAGAGGGTTTAGTCTGTAGGACAACAACAATCATAATCATAGGATAGCTTCTAGGGTTTAGCCTCTACGATCTCGTGGTAGATCAACTCTTCTAATACTCATATCATCAAGATCAATCAAGCAGGAAGTAGGGTATTACCTCCATCGAGAGGGCTTGAACATGGGTAAACATCGTTTCCCCTGCCTCCTATTACCATTAGCCTTAGACACATAATTCGGGACCCCCTACCCATGATCCGCCGGTTTTGACACCGACATTGGTGCTTTCACTGAGAGTTCCACTATGTCGTCGCGATAAGGCTTGATGGCGCCTTCAATCATCTTCAACGATGAGGTCCAGGGTGAGGTTTTCCTCCCAGGAAGATCTTCGTATTCGGCGGCTTCGTACTGCGGGCCAATTCGCTTGGCCATCTGGAGCAGATCGATAGCTACGCCCCTGGCCATCAGGTCAGGTTTGGAAGCTTTAACTATACTGCCGACATCCGCGGAGACTTGATCTCCGACGGATTTGAGCCCATGACAGGTGCGCCGAACAGTCACGACGTGCATGACTTAGATTTTCCATCAGACAGTGTTCGGGAGATCACACCTGCGGCCGCCCCAGCCCTCAATCCGGAGCAGATCGTGCCATCCGAGGACGGGTAGATGGACCCCGCCACGAAGGCCGCACACTCAGCACCAATAGAGCCGAACACTGACTTCAGCTCTTATGAGGCCGGTGTCATCGGACCCTTGGACTCGTCCCCAGCCACAGGCTTCGAACCGCGTGCGTCCGTGCCTATCGAATCTGATTGGGAACCGATCATGGAATTTTCCTCTGCGGATATCTTCCAGCACTCACCCTTGGGCGATGTGCTAAATTCATTGAGGTCTCTCTCCTTGTCAGGAGACTCTTGGCCGAACTATGTCCCGCTGGAGTGGGA
Organism: Triticum timopheevii; assembly: GCA_963921465.1. Taxonomy (NCBI): domain Eukaryota; kingdom Viridiplantae; phylum Streptophyta; class Magnoliopsida; order Poales; family Poaceae; genus Triticum; species Triticum timopheevii. The sequence continues at coordinate 173,891,380 of OY997274.1, read as the reverse complement.
AGCAGACGACGAAGAAATTCGTTCCCCACCCACCACCCACTTAATAGCCACTGTCGATGACTTAACCAACGTGGTCGAGTTCAACTCCGAAGACATCAATGGTATGGACGATGATGCAGGTGAAGAACAGGAACCACCGCCCATAGGGCGCTGGACAGCCACCTCATCATATGATATGGTGGACACGCCCAAAGAAGGCGATGGCAATGAGGCAATGGAGGATATTCCCCCTGAGAAGCAATCTAAGCACCGATGTCATAGGCACCGCTCTAAGCCCCGCCATAACAAAAATAGTGATACCGGCACAAGGGATGATAGCAATCCGGATAGTGCCGAAGACGAAAACAATCCCGCCCAGCCAGGCTTTGAGCAGGCCGAGCGGGAGGATGGGCAAGCTAGCCCTAAGGAACAGGCAACATATGGAGAATCAGAGGATGACAATTACATGCCCCTCTTCGAAGATGAAGCAAGCCTTGGCGACAAAGATTTCATCGTGCCTGAGGATCCCGTCGAGCAGGAGCGCTTCAAGCGCCGGCTTATAGCCACTGCAAAAAGCCTAAAGTAGAAGCAGTAACAGCTTCAAGCTGATCAAGATCTGCTGACCGATAGATGGACCGAAGTCCTTGCAGCCGAGGAATACGGACTCGAGCGCCCTACCAAAAGTTACCCAAAGCGCAGGTTGCTACCTCAACTTGACGAGGAGGCATTAAAGCCCACACTACTAGCGCATAATGCGGCTGACCGGCCACCTCGTGGCCGAGACAAAGCGGCGTATCAGGCCGCACCCCGTTGCCAATCAAACAATAACACTAAGGCCCGGGGCTACACGAAGGACCTGCAAGACGTATTGGAAAACAAAGCAGGACAGTCAAGATCGATCTACGGATCACGGGGGCGCGCCCCAACGCGTGATGATGACCGTCACGCCAGATATACTAAAAACAAGTCTGGCCGGCCCGAATACAACAGACCAGACTCATTTGAACTGCGTCGTGATGTAGCCCGGCATAGAGGCGCTGCACACCCCCTATGCTTCACTAATGAAGTAATGGATCATGAATTCCCAGAAGGGTTTAAACTCGTCAACATTGAATCATATGATGGCACGACAGACCCCGCGGTATGGATTGAAGATTTCCTTCTCCACATTCACATGGCCCGCGGTGATGATCTACATGCCATCAAGTACCTCCCACTAAAACTCAAAGGCCCGGCTCGGCATTGGCTAAATAGCCTGTCGGCAAACTCCATTGGCAGTTGGGAGAACTTGGAAGGCGCATTCCTTGATAACTTCCAGGGCACTTATGTGCGACCACCGGATGCTGATGAATTAAGTCACATAACCCAACAGCCCGAAGAGTCAGCCAGGAAATTGTGGACTCGGTTCCTAACTAAAAAGAACCAAATCGTCGACTGTCCGGATGCCGAAGCCTTAGTGGCCTTTAAGCATAACATCCATGATGAATGGCTCGCCCGACACCTCGGCCAAGAGAAGCCAAAGTCCATGGCAGCCCTCACGACACTCATGACCCGCTTTTGTGCGGGCGAGGACAGCTGGCTGGCTCGCAGCAACAACACATCAAGAAATCCTGGCACTTCCGATGCCAGAGATAGCAACGGCAAGCCACGACGCAACGGACACAAGCGTCGCAACAATGGCGACAACACCGAAGACACGGCAGTCAATGCCAGATTTAGTGGCGCTAAGTCCGGACAGCGGAAAAAGCCATTCAAAAGAAACAATCCGGGCCCGTCTAGTTTGGACCGCATAGTTGATCGCTCATGTCAAATTCACGGCACCCCTGATAAACCAGCCAATCACACCAATAGAGAATGTTGGGTGTTCAAACAGGCCGGCAAGTTGAATGCTGAAAACAAGGAAAAGGGGATGCATAGCAACGACGACGAAGAGCCCCGGCTGCCAAACATAGGAGGACAGAAGAAATTTACTCCCCAAGTGAAAACGGTGAACATGATATACGCAATCCATATTCCCAAGCAGGAATAGAAGCGTGCACTAAGGGACGTCTATGGGATGGAGCCAGTCGCCCCAAAGTTCAACCCATGGTCTTCTTGTCCGACCACTTTCGATTGTAGGGACCATCCTACCAGTATCCGTCATGGCGGTTCTGCCGCATTAGTCCTTGACCCCATCATCGATGGATTCCACCTCACAAGAGTCCTTATGGACAGTGGCAGCAGCCTGAACCTGCTCTATCAGGATACAGTGTGCAAAATGGGCATCGACCCCTCAAGGATCAAAACCACAAAAACCACCTTTAAAGGTGTCATACCAGGTGTAGAGGCCTTTTGCATGGGATCAATCACACTGGAAGTGGTCTTCGGATCTCCGGACAACTTCCGAAGCGAGAAGTTAACCTTCGATATCGTCCCCTTCCGCAGTGGCTATCACACACTGCTCGGACGAACCGCATTAGCCATATTCAATGTGGTACCGCATTATGCATACTTAAAGCTCAAAATGCCAGTACCTCGCGGGGTTATAACGGTTAATGGAAACACAGAGCGCTCGCTCCGTATGGAGGATCACACCGCAGCCCTCGCAGCAGAAGTACAAAGCAGCCTTCTTAGGCAGACCACCAATTCGGCGACAAAACCCCCGGACATCGTCAAGCGAGTCCAAAGTACCCTGCAACAGGATCGTCCGGCACGTCCAGAGCTCGCCTAGCAATTCGGCCTCCGCCCTAGTCCTTGTCAAGCGGCGAAATTCGTGCCGCGTGTACATTATTACGCACTGAAAATACCATGGGCATTGGCAGAGGCACGGCTAGGACACGGTCCGCAATGCGGCTCAACCGCCCCAGGATTCGTGTATCTTTACCCCATTTTCTTTTCAGCTCCCTATCTTCGGGAGGCTCTTCCGATAGCCCAACTATCGGACCCTTGGACGGACACACCAAGGAGACAAGTAGCTCTAGCATACAAAGGAATCCCAGGTGGTCTCTGATAATGATCGCTATACCTGTTTTACATATCCACGCGCAGCTCGCTCTTGGTCAGGACGTGTCAAACAGTCCTGTTCCGCTTATCGCAGTACTTGTACACATACACCTTGACGTATTATTCAAATAACAATGGAAAATAATGTACAGCGTCAGCTTACTATTACATTTCTTTATCCTTTCCTTTACTGTTTATTTATTCCAAATTGCACTCGTACATTTTGGTACGTCCGACTCGCCAGGGGCTTCAGTGTACCCTATAACACGGCAAGAAAAAGTCCGAACACTTTCCACAGTGCGGCACCCCGAACTTATAGCATTATATGCATCAGGTCCAAATCATGTCTTGGGTCAATAGTTGGGTTTGCCTGGCTCCCATGTTTTGGTACCTTACGTTTCGCTATATTGGCTAAGGTAGCACAGGGAGAACTACTGCGATTATGTCCCGGTTCTTCCAGACGAGCACCCCAGTAGAGAAAGCCGACAACTGAATGTCATGATGAGGCGAGAGCTGGTCACTGTTCGAGAGGTCTCAAATCCCTAAAGATTTTTTCCGCTTCGGGCAAGGAATCGGCCTTGTCCGATTTAGGCGTATATAGCGCCCCAAGTTCGGCTTTCCGAATACTAGGGACTTCTATGGCCAAGTGAGAGTGATAAAGTTGTATAGTCCAATTGCCTTGTTCACTGCGCTAAACACCTCCTTAAAAGGACCAAAAATTTGGATAAAGAGTGTTTATATTTATCCCAAACACCCCAGTACTAGTTACATGGGGGCAGAAGCCGACGACTGGCCAACTCTCAGATTTTATAAACAGCCGCACAGAAGGTAATATTTTAAATCAGCAAGCGCTATATAGCGCACATGAACTCGTTTTCATATTACGGGATGACATGAGTACAGTCATTCAAATATTACATCCTTAGCACATTCATCCGCCACAAGGTGGGCACCCTTCAGGACACCAACATAATACTTTTCGGGGCGGCGATGCTCCTTGCCCTCCGGCGGCCCCTCCGTCACCAGCTTCTCGGCATCAATCTTCGCCAAGTGCACTTTCGCGCGAGCGAAGGCCCTGCGTGCACCTTCAATGCAGACGGACCGCTTAATGACTTCAAGCCGCGGACAGGCATTTACCATCCGCTTTACAAGGCCGAAGTAGCTGCTGGGCAGGGCTCGCCAGGTCACAGCCGGACTATTAGGTCCTTCATGGCCAGTTCGGCCGCCTTGTGCAGTTCGACCAGTTGCTTCAGCTGGTCGCTCAAGGGCATCGGATGTTTGGTCCCAGTATATTGAGACCAAAACAACTTCTCCATCGAGCTCCCTTCTTCGGCATGATAGAACTCCGCGGCATCTGATATGCTGCACGGCAGATCTGCGAACGCTCCTGGAGAGCTCCGAATTCGGGTAAGTAAAAGGAAAGTCTCCTTCACATGCTTTCTTTGCATAATGAATGCCTTACCCGCTGCTATCTTCTTGGCCGCCTGAATCTCCTAGAGGGACTTTTGGGCTTCGGCCTTGGCATCTTGCACACTCTGGCGGGCCTTCGCAAGCTCGGACTCTTGCATCTTGGAGTCACGCTCCAAGGACTCGAATTTTTTGACGAAGTCCTGGAGCTCTTGCTGGACCTCATCAACCCGAGCCTCCTGTTTCTCGCACTCGGTGCGCTCCTTGGCCGCTTTTTCTTTGGACTCAGACAGCGCCTTCTTAAGGGCCGCCACTTTGGTCATGGCCCCTACTAAAATTCATGATGCTTCTATTAGCATCAACGATTTTTCCTTTATATGACACATGGACGGGGTATCGCTTACCTTTGTTCTCCTCGAGCTGCCTCTTCACGAGGTCAAGCTCTTCCTCGGCCCGCCCCAGGTCCCGCTTCAGTCCGGAGACCTTTGCAGTGCAGGCGGCAGCGGCCAGCAGCAACGCCTGCTTATTCACATAGACATAATATGATTAGACTCCTGTGGATGTTATTTGATCCCCTGTTCGGCCTTTCTTTCAGAACACCAAACAGAGCATCAGGGGCTACGCATCAGGGGCTACTGTCTATACTGTGATATTTTCTCATAATTTAATTACTTACCTCAAAGCCTGTTAGGAGGTTGGCGCAGGCTTCGGTCAATCCGCTTTTGGCGGACCGAACCTTCTCAATCACCGTACTCATAAGAGTACGATGTTCTTCATCAATGGAAGCGCCCTGAAGCGCTTCCAGCAAGTTGTCTGATGCCTCTGGATGGACAGAGATCATCAGCACAGGTGGCTCGCCCCCCTTAGTGAGGGGCTGCCTGCCTAAATCCGGAACCACTGGAGGTTCCGGCACAGTATCCGGCTGGGGGCCAAACTTGTTGTGGCCCCCCTCATCAGAATCCATGGGGGTTTTCACCCCCATGTGCCCGGCATCGGGGATTTTGCCTTGGGGCGCCTCCAGGACTGTCTCCCCTGGCCCGGTATCCTCTGAGACAACACCTCGGTGTCATCCGCGGGCCGGGGGGTGATGGCCGTCGGGAGCGAATTGTTGTTCATCGCCGACGCGCTCAAAGACCCATCCGAGGAGGATAAGTCGATGCGGGCTTTGGACGGACTGCATGATCATATTTAACATGATAAGAAGCAATGTAGCAAAACATGCCGGAAGTATTATGGTATCTGGATACTTACGACTTCGCCAGGGGCTTGTCCCTGGGCAGCCACTGCTCATCGCTGTAGGCGGCTGTTGTGGAGTGGTCCGGAGGGAGGGTCCTTCCCTTCTTGGACCCTTCGGCCTCCCCAGACGGGGCGGCCTTCCTTTTCTTCTCCCCCCCGGTTTGGGGGGGGGGAGGGTTTTCCTCTTCCTCCTCCTCGTTTTCGTTGGAGGAGTGCACTTCGGTGTCTTCGTACGATGTGTCCGACACCACCTTGCGCCGAAGACCTTTCCTGGACCCGTGGCCTTCTTCTTGGCCTTCGTGTTGGCCTTCTTCTCCGACACCTTGTAAGGCGCCGGAAACAACATCTCCGTCAAGAGAGCCGTTGCTGGATCTTCAGGTAGTGGAGCTGGACAGTCGATCCGCTCCGCTGTCGCTAACCAGTCGTGTTAAAATTGGCGTGGAGGCTTAGATTCCTCCCACGAATACACTGGGGAAAGGCACATCTTGTGAAAAATAGAGAGCTTACCAGATTGGCGGGGTGCTTTGCGCTGAGTCCGCGATCCTCGGTAGTGAGAAGAGGTACTTCGGCGGCCTTGAACAGCACCTTCCAGACGTCTTTGTGCGTTGTGTCGAAGAGCTCTCGCAGCGTCTGGTGTTTGGCCGAATCAAACTCCCACATATTGAATGCCCGTCTTTGACATGGTAGGATCCAGCGGAAGAGCATGACCTGGACCATGTTGACAAGCTTAATCTTCTTGCTTATTATATTTTTGAAACAGATCCGGAGTCCAGTCAGCTCCGCCGGTGCACCCCAGGCTAACCCCTTCTTTTTCCAGGAGGTGAGCCGCATGGTGATGCTGGATCAGAATTCGGGGGCCGCTGCCCAGTTGGAGTCGCGCGGCTCGGTGATGTAGAACCACCCCGATTGCCACCCCTTAACGGTCTCCACATAGGAGCCTTCGAACCAAATGACGTTCGACATCTTTCCCACCATGGCGCCTCCGCACTCTGCTTGCTGGTCGACCACTATCTTCGGCTTCACATTGAAGGTCTTCAGCCACAGGCCGAAGTGGGTCTTGATGCGGAGGAAGGCCTCGCACACGATGATAAATGCCGAGATGTTGAGGATAAAATTGGGGGCCAGATCGTGGAAGTCTAGCCCGTAGTAGAACATGAGCCCGCGGACAAATGGGTGGAGGGGGAATCCCAGTCCGCGGATGAAGTGGACAAGGAATACGACCCTCTCATGGGGTTCCGGAGTAGGGACGATCTGCCCTGCGTCCGGGAGCCGGTGCGCGATGTCCGCGGCCAGATATCCGGCCTCCCAGAGTTTCGTAATGTCCTCCTCCGTAATGGAGGAGACCATCCACTTTCCTCCCGCTCCGGACATGTTTGGAATGGCTTTGCGCAGAAGGTGAGAACTTGGGCGCTAGAGCTCGAGCGTGCGAGAATGGATGAGCGAGGGAAGAAGAGGGCGTGGGTGAAAAGGGGGAATCCCTATCTATAAGTGCATCTAGTGCCACCCCTGGTTGGTTTTGGAGTATTGACGACAAAGTTGGTTGAGGGACTAATGCGTTTGTGAGAATTGCAGGATAACGCAGGTAGTGTCCCTCATTGATTCGGTTTACCTAGCGGAGATGACCCCTAAAAATGTATGAAGACATTGAAGACAATGGTGGTATGAGAAGATATTCATATTGAAGACTATGACATGAGAAGACATTGCGTGAAGACTTTGGAGCGCGAAGACTGTGTGTTTTCGCTGTTTCCTTTTCTTCTTTGTTGAGTCATAGGAACCACCGTACTGTTAAGTGGGGTCCAAGTGAACTAAGTCAGAGTGACTGAAGTGATGCTCAACCCAAATCCTATGTCTTCGAGTGAAGACAATGAGAGCTAATCTTATCCAGAGCTGGATGAGTCAGCTTTGCTTGTAGCCCAAGTAAAGTTGCCGCATGTGTTTGAAATCTGACCGTTGGAACACGTGTCAGTTCCTTAGTGACCCAGGGTCATTTTGGACAAATCAGGTCGGGTTGCCTAGTGGCTATAAATAGCCCACCCCCTACACCATAAATTGGTGGCTGCTCAGAGTTTGTGCACGGCTTTTGTCGTTTGAGAGCAACCCACCTCGAAGCATTTGAGAGAGAGAAATCCTTGCGAGGACAAAGCCCAAACACCCAGAGCCAAAGAGTGTTAGGCATCACTGAAGTCTTTCTGTCTGTGTGACCTAAAGAGTTATTACACTTGAGGACTATGAATCCTCCAGCCGGTTAGGCGTCACGTTCTGAGCATCCAAGAGTCATTGTGGATTGCCGGTGAACGAAGTCTGTGAAGGTTTGGAAGTCTCCCTGGAAGACTTACCAGAGTGATTGGGCGAGGACTGGGTGTCCTTAGCTCAAGGGTAATAAGGTGACGACACGGTCTTCTGAGTTAAATCTCAGCCTCCCTAACCAGACATACAGTTGTCATAGCAACTGGAACTGGTCCAACAAATCATGTGTCTTCAAAAAGCAACTGGTTCTATCCCTTCCAACCTTACTTAAGTTTGTCTTCATGAAGTCATTGCTTATCTGTTCATCTGTTTGACTTCATTGCCTGACTACTATTATTGATTGGCTTCACACTATCTTCCATCCTGATCCTTACTACCTTACTACTCTTAGTCCTGTACTTTCACATCATTACATACTTGACTATGGCTTGTTTAGGGTAGTTTATCTTCCGCTGCATATCAATTAGGTTGTTTCTGTTGTTTGTATTCGAAACTTCCAAGTTTTGAAGACTTTCATAAAAATCGCCTATTCACCCCCCTCTAGTCGATACTAGCACTTTCAATTGGTATCAGAGCAAGCTACTCCCTTGTTCTGTGTGATTCGGTTTAACCACCTGAAGTTTCATCTATGTCGACTGCAGGATTGAGGAACATATCGTGTCCCACTTTTGACGGTCATGAGTATCCCCGATGGAAGGCCATGATGAAGAAGCTACTCATGTCCATGGATAGCGAACTATGGACCGTCACTGAGATTTGACTCACTGATCTATGCAAGATGGCAGAAGCTGATGACATTCACAAGTACACTCTATTGAACCTCACAGCGAAGGACGTCATCTGCTGTCATCTGTCCCGAAATCAGTTCAGGAATGTTATGCACCTCAATCACGCGAAGCTAATCTGGGACCGGCTTTCTGATGTATATGAAGGTCATCGCACTCGTCATGTTCAGCCGTTTGAGGACTACAAGGAATCTCTCATGAAAATGACCTTTACACATGAACCATCATCATCCTCATCATGCCACATGGCAAGGGGTGATAAGGTAACTGAATGCTATCTCTCTAAATCTAGTGATGATGAATCAGGTGATGAATTTGGCCCCAGTTATGACAAGCTTGCTTCCCTTGCCACTAAACAACAAAGAATCTTGGAAAAGGTTCAAGACATGCTTAGTAAGAGCGATGATATGTTGGGTGCTGAAATGGATCAGTCAAAAGCTTTGGCTGATAGTCTTCAGAGACTCCATGCTAAGTTTGATGCCCTTCAAGATCAACATAATGCTCTCTTATCTGATCATGAGAAGCTTTCTTCTGAATGTCTTCAAAGAAAGCTAGACCTTGAAAACATAAGAGTGGATTATGAAGATCTTCAGAAGGAGCGAGATTCACTTCGCGCTCAACAGATCAGTTCTGCTCAGGAAGGATTTGAACCACCATGTCTAAAATGCATTGAGTGTGATAATGCTACATATGTTGCTGAATGTTCCACTGCTGCTACTGTTTCATTGTCTTCACCTACTGATGTGGTTACTAACCCCTCTGCGGAGGATACCACTGTTGTTGCTGATGAAAATGCTATGTTGAAGACATTGCTTGAAACAGGGATGTACAAAAGTTTGAAGGGACATCAGACTCTCTGCAATGTCCTCAAAAAGCAGATTCTGAACCGAAACCCTAGGAAAGAGGGTGTTGGGTTCGAGAGGAAAATGAATGTTGATGGCTCATACTGGAAGCCTGAGCAGTACCCCAAAACCACATGGGTTGCTGCAAAGGAACCTTCTGTAGATCCATCTACCTTATCTGGCTTTACCTGTGCTAATCCTATTATCATTGATGAATCCTTTGATGCAAACTATAAGCTGTTCAAAAATCAGAATGGTGAAGTGTTTGCCAGGTACATTGGTACTAACTGCAGGAATGGACCACCTATGAAGAAGATCTGTGTACCTAAGCGGTACATTGAGAATCTTCATGTGAATGTCGTCATGACACCACCAAGGAAGAAGACAAACCCCAGACCTATAGCTTCATATGGCCCAAAGGCTTCATAAAGATACAGGACTCACATGAGTCACCCTAACGCCAATGTTTTGCAGGGAAATCATGCTCAGTCCTATGAATATGAGCGTGTATCTTCGAACCGCTATGTTCATAGGACTAAGAACTTTTCTGCTTATTCATATGAGTATCATTCATCTCCTGCAAGGCTATTTGCTAGGGCTTAAAAGCCAAAATTTTCAGATGCTGCACTTAGACTCATTGCTTCTAAGCCCCCACTGAAAATGTGGGTGGCAAAGAAGAATTAACTCTCTTTTGCAGAAAACGGTCTCCAGCCAGCAATAAATGGCGTCCAATACTATTGTTGGGGACCTAAAACTCACTGAGGACGCACGTTAAAATATCATTCTATATGCTTCACAACTGAATTTCTTATCAGTCAAACTTTGTCCTAACTTTGAGATAAGCTGTGAATGTCCCTATATGTATCAAATGCATATGCTTCACAACACTTGTGTGAAGCCTATCCTCCTAACTGCACTGTAGGGTACATCACCAAAAGCTTCAGAATGGATTATGGACAGTGGATGCACAAATCATATGACTGGTGATCAACGTCTTCTCATGGACTCAACCTTACGTCCATCCGACAAGAGTCACATCACATTTGCTGACACTGGTAAAAGCAAAGTATTGGGTCTAGGTAGAGTTGCAATCTCAAAGGATCAACACATGGATAAAGTGATGCTTGTTGAATCCCTTGGTTTCAACTTAATGTCTGTCTCAATGCTTTGTGACTTGAACATGATTGTGATATTTGGCAAATATCGTTGCCTTGTACTAATGGAATCTGACAAATCTCTAGTCTTTGAAGGGTATCAAAAAGATGATCTATACATGGTAGATTTCTCAGTAGGTCCATAGCTTGTCATATGTCTTCTCACAAAAGCTTCAGAATGCTGGCTCTGGCATCGAAGGCTGGGACATGCTGGCATGAGGAACTTACACTCACTCGTCAAGAAGAAGCATGTCATAGGCATCGAAGATGTTAAGTTCAAGAAGGATCATCTGTGTGGTGCCTGTGAAGCTGGAAAGATGACAAGGGCAAAGCACCCATCGAAGACAATCATGACAACATCTCAACCCTTCGAGCTGTTACACGTGGACTTGTTCGGACCTACTCACTACTCCACCCTCACAACAACTGCCTGTCTCTATGGCTTCGTCATTGTTGATGACTACTCAAGATACACATGGGTTCATATAATTCTTTACAAGACTGAAGTGCAAGATGTCTTCAGGCGCTTTGCAAATCGAGCAATGAACAATTATGGTGTGAAGATCAAGCACATAAGAAGTGACAATGGCACTGAATTCAAGAACACTGGACTTGATCTGTATCTGGATACAATGGGAATCACTCATGAGTTCTCTGCTCCATACACACCTCAGCAAAATGGCATCGTTGAGCGCAAAAACAGAACCCTCATTGAGATGGCTCGAACAATGCTAGATGAGTACAAGACACCAAGAAAGTTCTGGCCTGATGCTATTGATACAGCATGTCACATCATCAATCGTGTGTACATTCATAAGCTTCTGAACAAAACATCATATGAGCTACTTACTGGCCAGAAGCCAAACGTCAGTTACTTCAGAGTATTTGGGACAAGATGCTGGATCAAGGATCCCCATCACAAGTCAAAATTTGCACCTAAGGCTCACGAAGGCTTCATGCTTGGCTATGGAAAGGATTCACACTCCTACAGAGTCTTCAACCTTTATCTCTACAAAATCATTGAAACTGTGGATGTGAAATTTGATGAAACCAATGGTTTACAGAGAGAGATTCTGCCAAGCACACTGGATGAAGCTCCTTCAAATGAGGCAATCAAGCTGATGGGAACTGGTGAAATCATGCCCTCTGAAGCACAGCCTGAAGAGGAACTTATCATCTCTGCACCAAATCAACCTGAAGACAATGCTCAGTCCGAAGACAATCCTCCCAATGATGACAATGAACAGCCAGAGCAAAATCTTCGTCCTGTTCACCCTCGTGTTGCAAATGAAGTTCAAATAGAAAAGATAATTGACAGCATCAATGCACCTGGTCCGCTCACTCGATCAAGAGCAACACAGCTAGCAAACTTCTGTGGGCACTTTTCATTTGTGTCAATATCAGAACCCAAGAAAGTTGCTGAAGCTTTTATGGAACCCGAATGGATTCAAGCCATGCAAGAAGAACTTCAACAGTTCAAACTGAATAATGTCTGGGAACTTGTCAAGCGACCTGATCCTCGCAAGCATAACATTATTGGAACAAAATGGATATATCGAAACAAGAAGGATGAGCATGGTCAAGTCGTCAGAAACAAAGCACGTCTTGTGGCTCAAGGATACACTCAAGTTGAAGGAATTGACTTCGATGAAACATTTGCTCCTGTTTCTAGACTTGAAGCTATTCGCATACTGCTAGCCTATGCTAATCATCACAATATCCTGCTATATCAAATGGATGTAAAGAGTGCATTTCTCAATGGCAATATTGAATAAGAAGTATATGTCGCACAACCACCTGGCTTTGAAGATCCAAAACATCCTGATATGGTGTACAAGCTAAACAAGGCACTGTATGGCCTCAAACAAGCCCCTCGTGCCTGGTATGATACAATCAAAGACTTCCTGAAGAGCAAAGGCTTCAAACCTGGATCCCTCGATCCCACTCTCTTCATGAAGACATATGATGGTGAACTATTTGTGTGCGAAATATATGTGGATGACATAATCTTCGGGTGCACCAACTAGAAGTACAGTGATGAGTTTGGGTACATGATGCAAGAGCAATATCAAATGTCCATGATGGGTGAGCTGAAGTTCTTCCTTGGTCTTCAAATTCGTCAGCAGAGGAATGGCATCTTCATATCTCAAGAGAAATACCTCAAAGATTGTCTGAAGAAGTTTGGAATGGAAGACTGCAAAGGCTACACGACGCCAATGCCAGCCAAACACCATCTTTGTCCCGACGACAATGGTAAAGAGTTCGATCAAAAGGTATACCGCTCCATGTTTGGTTCTTTGCTTTATTTATGTGCATCTAGGCCAGATATCATGCTTAGTGTTTGCATGTGTGCTCAGTACCAAGCGGCACCAAAGGAATCGCACCACTTAGCTGTGAAGCGAATTCTTCGATACTTGGCTTACACCCCAACACTCGGATTATGGTATCCCAAGGGCTCAAGATTCGATTTGGTTGGATTCTCGGATGCTGATTATGCTGGTGACAAGGTGGATTGCAAGTCTACATCTGGCACATGCCATTTTCTTGTACGATCACTTGTCTGTTGGTCTTCGAAGAAGCAAAACTGTGTATCATTCTCAACTGCTGAATCTGAATACATTGCTGCTGGATCCTGTTGTGCTCAGCTTCTATGGATGAAGCAAACTCTCAAGGATTATGGCATCAACCTGCAACAAGTACCTCTCTTCTGCGACAACGAGAGTGCCATCAAAATAGCCAACAATCCAGTCCAACACTCGAAGACAAAGCACATTGAAATTCGTCATCACTTTCTCAGAGATCATGTTATGAAGAAAGACATCGATATCATTCATGTCAACACTGAAGAGCAACTGGCAGATATCTTCACAAAGCCCTTGGATGAGAAAAGGTTTTGCAAGTTACGGTGTGAGCTAAATATCTTGGAATCCTCTAATGTCCTGTGATCAGGCACACATCCTAACACTTATGCATATTGATGACTTAGATGTGCAACACACAAAGTAATGTATATCTTCAATCAATGAAGATTTACACTCTGAGTGTGAATATATTAACATGGAATTTGACTTCGGAGCGCCACGATAATTGTGCGCCGTGTCTGGGTCTAATACTTCCTATACGGTGGGTAATGCCACCACCAACCTTTCTTGTTGGAAGCGTTTCACTCAAGGCGTTATATTGAATGACTTCGCATTTGGTTTGTCTTCAGTTTCAATTTGTCTTCACGACTTTCTGCACTATGATGATTTTATTGCTTTCATATATATATATATACATATACTAGTGTTCTGTCCTCTACAGCATTCACTTATAGCTATGTCTTCAAGATTGGATCTTTTGAACTAAGTGAATGTGATCGTACCCTAACCTCTCTATGCTTTCTATCTCAAAATCTATCTATCCAAATCATATGCATTCTGTTGAAACTGTCGAATGTCTTCTCTGCGTCCTAGTCAGCAGAAGGCAAAGCGACAAACATTAAATCTGTTTTTAATGCCTTATCTTTACTGTTGAAATCCGGAGAAGCCAGAACAACTCTCCGACATGCCTGGCGGGTGTGGGAACGTGGGACAACCCTGAGTGTGTTGCATGCTTGCCACGTGCCCCTCAGATGTGAACCGCCAGGGGCATCAGCGTAATTGCGCTGTGTCTCTCACCTACTTATAAATACCTGTCCCCCTGAGGTAAAGAAATACTTCTTCCACCTCTCCACCTCCGTCAAAACCCTAGAGCCACCGCTAGCTCACGACAACGCCGGCGAAGAAGTGCTTAGCTGCCGTGACTTCTCCGACGCCGTCCTGACACCGGCCGCGGACATCGTCCTCTCCGTCGCCGTCGCAGGTGTCCTCCGTCGCCAAGTTAGGGCACGGTGGGCTGAAATGCTCGGTCTCCTATTCTTCTCCATCTAGCAGTTCTTCGTGCGGTAATTATAACTCTATTTTTACCACCTTTTTGATCTTCAAAATTCATCCTGTTTACCGAAAGTAGTTTCTGTCTATTCAAAGCTAGATCTATTTCGTCTGCATCTCATACTGCTTAGTCGATTCACTTAGATTTCTACTAGTTTGATTCTTCACTTGTACTTATTCACGGTGTCGGTGTACTAAAGTAGGGGTACCTTAGTACCCCGAACTTGTGCATGGGCAGTCGCAGCGTCCCGCGGCAAGGCTTGCCGGGCGTCCGCCAAGATCCTCCGCTATTCCTATTTACTGCCATTCAAGAACAAAGTGTTAACCGAGAAGACAAGGCCCCAGCAAGAGGAGCTTGCCGGGAAAGACAAGACCCCGGCAAGAGGAGCTTGCCGGGAAGGCCAACCAAGGCACTTCAGAAAACTTGCCACGATGCTCCGCGCGTCCCGGCAAGACCCGACGAGCGGCAAGCTTGCGGGTGCGACAAGACAACGACCGCGGCAAGGCTGCCACTCTACACCTGAGCTCCAGCGCATCCGTCGCCCCAGGACCATCCCAGGAGCACGTGGCGAGGCGCTGTGCAGCCAAGCGGTGCGAGGTGGAAATAGGAGATGACGAGAAGGCCATCGTGGCAGACGGTGGCGCTCCTAACGGTCGCTTCCTTGCACTGTTTGGGCGACCGGACGGGCATTAAATGCCCTTGTCCCCTGCCGTCAGAGTTAGGTAGGGGGCACTGTTGGTAGCGGTTGTACCAACCCCCGTTTTTACTCTTTTACCTCTCTCTACGCTGCCACCTGTCGGTGACCCCTTTAAACTATAAAAAGGAGGCCCATGCGCACGTAGAAGGGGTTCGATTCGGTTCGACTCATTCGACACTACAACACACCCACGCTCTTGAGCAAGAACAGAATAGAAACACAAAGCAGCAGTAGGAGTTTTATCTCTCCGAAGAGCTCCGAAGCTGGGTAAAATCCCCCGCGTGCTTTCGCCTCGATCCGCTCTGCGCGCGCCCTCCGCTCCCTTGCCGGACCAAAAAGGGGCCCTACCCCATAGGTGTTCGTTTCCCCACGACATCTTTGGCGTGCCAGGTAGGGGGGCGTCGAGGTCGTGCGTATCTGATCCGGCGTCTGTGCGCGCTACATCAACATCTACATCGACATGCCACCGAAGAAGAAGACTTCGGAGGTGGCCGCTCCGTCTACGACTATGCTGCCGCCACCGGAGCAAACGGGCGGTGGGGTGGACACCGGCGGAGGAGCGGGCGCCGACGGTGGGACTCACGTCATCACCATGTCCAAGGACAAGGCCCCGCAAGCTTCAACGTCTGTACATCCACCGCAACCCTCCCAGGAGGTGCAGGATCGACAACGCCACGGTGCTCCTAGCACCGTACTCGCGTTGGAACAAGGTCAAGATGGTGGGTCGCGGGACGCTCAAGGCTAACGTGCGCGTCAAAACGCCGGCACGAGCGCAGTGCGGTCGCCTGGACGAGATGTCGCTCCTTCTAACACTGTTAGAAGTTTGAGCGTATCCCGCACCTCGCGTCGCTCGCCACCGCCACCCAACACTCCAGAGGAAGCGCTGGCCCGAGCCCAGCTGCTTCTAGATTACCCTCCAGCGCCAGACAAGATCGACGACTGGAGGGCCACCATTCAAAGCCTCATCGGCTTCGCCAACGGCGACAAGCCCCGGCAACCGAGCACATTGAAGCCCCGGCAAGACGCCCAGGCGCAAGCCGACGCCGACAAGACCGCTGGGGGGTGCCACCACCGTGCACTCCCCGCCCCGAAGGCCAAGGTTGTCGACTCGTCGAGCCAACCTCGACACTGACTCCACCGCGTCGTCGGACCCGCGAGCTTGCCGCGATCAACGCCAAGTTCTCGAAGAACGACGACACGAAGACGCTCGAACTCGCATCGAGCGCCGAAGAGAAGCGCGGCGTCAATCTGACCAGCGCGCTGGGCCCACTGTCGATATGCATGCGCCAGGGGAACCTGGCGACTTGCCGTACGCGGTAGGTTGCCCTGCGTTCACCCGTGAGCTGCGGCAGGTCCAGTGGCCCAGTACCAAGAACTTCAAGCCAGACGTGCCCGAGAAGTATGATGGTAGGATACATCCGTCAGAGTTCCACAGCGTCTACACCATCGCGGTGCAGGCTGCCGAAGGGCGCGACGAGAAGATCCTCGCCAACTACTTCCCGCTGGTGCTCAAGCCCAACGTCAGATCTTGGCTCATGCACTTGCCGGACAACTCCATCTCTTCGTGGGCGGACCTGTGCCATCAGTTTGTCGGTGCCTTCACAGGCGGCCACAAACCCCATGGCCAGGAGAGCGATCTTCATCTGCTCGCCCAGAAGGAAGGAGAACCCCTGCGCAAGTATATACAGAGATTCAGTCAGGTGCAGCACAACATCCCAGACGTCCACCCTGCCGCGGTTATCAGCGCGTTCCATCAGAACGTGCGTAACCGTAGGATGAGGGAGGAGATGGCGATGTGCAAAATCAGAGATGTCAGCGAGCTATATGCTCTGGCCGACAAGTGTGCACGGGCTGAAGAGGGGAGGAGACTCCCCAGAGAGAACGCAGGAGCAGAAGGATCTGATAGTGAGGACGCCCCTCCGGCAAAGAAGAACCGGAGGCGGAATAACAGAAAGAGGAAAGCTAAGGATGTGCTAGTTGTTGAGCAGTCCGGCAACGGAGGCGGTTCCGAGAAGGCCAAAGCTGGTGACTCCGGCGAGGCTGTGGTAGCCGCCGACAAGCAGGACGGCTCCGGCAAGCAGTACTGCAAGATCCACCGCACCAAGGGCCACGACCTCCAAGCTTGCAAGAAGGTTGAGCAGATGGCAGAGCTACAGAAAGCTGAATACGAGCGCCGCGACAAGGAGAAGGCCCAGGAAGGTGGCGGAGGATCCGGCAAGAAGCGTCCCGCCCGGGGAGGGCGCCGCGGCAAGGCCAAGCAGCGGCAAGGAGATAGGCCTCCCCATGGCCGCGACAAAGACGAAGACGAAGATGAAGATGATGAGATGGAGGAGGATGAGACTGACGAGCAGGAGTTCCAGAAGGCAACAGAGGTGTTGTGCGTCGACGGTGGTGCTTCTCTGCACACCTCGCACCGCCAACTCAAACAGTGGGTGCGGGAAGTGAACGCAGCAGAACCGTCCATCGAGTCGCGCAAGCCCCTGAAGTGGTCCAGCACACCCATCATCTTCGACGTTGAGGATCACCCTGATCGCATCACTGCGGTCGGGTGCTTGCCAATGTTGGTTTCGCCAACAATCCGCAACCTCAAGGTCACGAAGATGCTGGTTGACGGCGGGGCCGGCCTAAATCTGATCTCCTCCGCAGTACTCAAGAAGCCCCAGATCCCCGACAGCGAGCTCGAAGAGACTGGCACTTTCCAAGGAATCAATCCAGGAAGGAGCAAGCCGAAGGGGAAGATCACGCTACCAGTGACGTTTGGCAGCGAGCTGAATTTCAGGACAGAGAGAGTTACATTTGACGTTGCTGATTTCCCATTGCCCTACAATGGGATACTCGGCCGTCCAGCGCTCGCCAAGTTCATGGCAGCCTCTCATTACGCCTACAATGTGCTCAAGATGCCTGGTCCGATAAGTGTTATTTCTGTCCATGGCGACAAGAAAGATGCACTTATCTGTACCGACAAGATCTACCGGGAAGCAGCAGCCGCAGCAGAACGCAAACCACTTGCCACTGAAGCTCCTGGGGGGAAGAAGAAGACCAAGTCCGGCAAGAGTAGCTCCAATGCCCGCTCCGGCAAGCGCACCTCTTCGGAGTGCTGCGCTACCATCGAGGACGCACCATCGAGCTCCACCGGCAAGTGCAAGAAGGCAAAGACAACTTCACCAGAGACCAAGAAAGTGGCCACCAAGGAGGACGGCACTGGTGGTACCTTCACCATCAGTGCCACGCTTGACCCTAAATAGGAAAGCGCGCTCGTTGCTTTCCTGCGGGCGAATGTCGATGTGTTTGCATGGCAACCATCTGACATCCCCGGTGTTCCCAGGAAAGTAATTGAGCACCACCTTGCCGTCTGCCCTCATGCGCGGCCCATCAAGCAGAGAGTTAGGAAGCAAGCAGTGGAGAGACAAGAGTTCATTGCAGAGGAGATCAAGAAATTGGAAGCAGCAGGCCTGGTCCGAGGAGTACTCCATCCAACGTGGTTAGCCAATCCAGTAGTCGTGCGCAAAGCAAACGGGAAGTGGAGGCTTTGTATTGACTTCACTGATGTTAATAAAGCTTGTCCCAAGGATCCATTTCCCTTGCCGCGCATTGACCACATTGTCGACTCCACGGCAGGATGTGATCTGCTTTCATTCCTTGATGCATACTCAGGATATCATCAGATCTTCATGGCTGAAGAGGATGAAGAGAAAACCGCATTCATTACTCCATGTGGCACGTACTGCTTTGTACGGATGCCTTTCGGACTAAAGAATGCTGGTTCAACATTCGCAAGAGTAGTCAGTCATGCTTTTGAGCCACAGCTGCACAGAAATGTAGAAGCTTACATGGATGACATAGTGGTCAAGAGCAAGGATAAAGAAACTCTGGTCCAAGATTTGGACGAGACTTTTGCAAATCTGCGCAAGATCAATCTCAAGTTGAACCCCGAGAAGTGCGTGTTTGGAGTTCCTTCCGGCGAGCTTCTCGGGTTCTTTGTGTCCCAAAGGGGGATTGAAGCCAATCCCGACAAGATCAAGGCCATTGAGCAAATCGAAGCACCAAAGCGCGTCAAGGATGTGCGAAGGCTTGCCGGCTGTGTTGCTGCTCTCAGCAGGTTCATTTCCAAGTCTGCTGAACGCGCCCTGCCGTTTTTCAAAATTTTGAAAAAGGCGGGTCCAATGAAATGGACTCCGGAAGCGGAGGCTGCACTGCAAGACTTGAAGAAATATTTGTCCTCCACTCCAACACTTGTCGCACCTAAGCCACAAGAGAAGTTGCTGCTATATCTGGCGGCAACCAATCAAGTGGTTAGTGCTGCGTTAGTAGCGGAGAGGGAGGCGGATGATGAGCCAGCGACCGCGGCAAGCGAATCCAGCAACAAGCAGGGGGCTTCCCCGTCAAGCTCTGGTCCCGACAAGGATAGATCTGCGCAGCCACAAGAAGGGAAACAGAAGAAGATGGTGCAGCGCCCAGTTTACTTTGTCAGTTCCCTTCTGCAGGGGGCTAGATCAAGGTACTCTGGTGTGCAGAAGTTGCTTTTCGGCCTTCTCATGGCCTCGAGGAAGCTGCGCCATTACTTCCAAGCACATGAGATCACAGTAGTCACTCGCTTTCCTTTGAAGAGGATATTGCAGAATCCAGAAGCAACAGGCAGGATTGTCGAGTGGGCACTGGAATTGTCAAGCTTTGGCCTCAAGTTTGAGAGTACCTCAACTATCCAGAGCCGAGCATTGGCAGAATTCATAGCAGAATGGACGCCAACGCCCGATGAAGAAACTCCGGAGAGGAGCATCCCCGTCAAGGAAGCGAGCAAAGAATGGATCATGTACTTTGACGGTGCCTTCTCGCTGCAAGGCGCCGGTGCGGGCGTACTACTCGTTGCACCCACCGGAGAGCACCTCAAGTACGTGGTCCAGATGCACTTTCCCAAGGAGCAAGCAACAAACAATACTGCAGAGTATGAAGACTTGCTTGCCGGACTCGGGATCGCGGCAGACCTTGGGATCAAGAAACTTATTGTCAGGGGTGACTCGCAGCTTGTCGTCCGTCAAGTTAACAAAGATTATCAGAGTCCGTTGATGGAAGCATACATTGATGAAGTGAGGAAACTAGAAGAGCATTTTGACGGCCTGCAAATGGAACATGTTCCAAGAGCTCAGAATGACATTGCAGACGGCCTGTCAAAGTGCGCCGCACTCAAGTTACCTGTGGAACCAGGGATTTTTGTGCTCAAGCTGACTCAACCATCTGTAACACCATCAACTGGACAAAGCAAGAAGAGGAAGTTGGTTACTGGCGACTACTTTCCGGCAGAGCTCCCCGAAGCCGCCGTCAAGAAGGTCCCCAAGATCAACACAAAGAGCGCTGAGGAGCAGTCTGCTCCGACAAGCCCTAGGGTTTGTTTCGTTGAAGCAGACACTCCCGACAAGCTGTGTCCCGACACGCTTGCCGAGGAGCATCATGCTCCAGCTGAATCATAGATTCTTTCTGTGGAAGCAGATGCTCCCGCAGCAGCATTTGCGCCTTTAGTCCTTGTCGTAGAGCCGCAAGCTCCGGCATGGGCACAGTAGATCGTCCATTTCCTTCAGACAAGAGAACTTCTCGAGGAACAAGAGGAAGCAGAAAAAGTAGCCCGGCAATCAAGTATGTACCAGTTTGTCGACGACATACTGTACAGAAGAAGATTCAACGGGGTGAAATTGAAATGCATTTCCCGGGAAGATGGACAGGAGCTGTTGGCGGAGATACATGGAGGCATATGTGGCCACCACATTGGCGCAAGAGCACTTGCCGGCAAAGCTTTCCGGCAAGGTTTCTTCTGGCTGACAGCCCTCTAGGATGCAACTGCACAAGTAACCAAGTGTGAAGCGTGCCAGTTTCACTCCAAGCAGATACATCAACCAGCTCAAGCTCTCCAAACAATCCCTTTATCCTGGCCATTTTCAGTCTGGGGACTCGACATCCTCGGCCCCTTCCCCCGAGCTGTCGGGGGCTTCAAGTACTTGTACGTAGCGATCGACAAGTTCACGAAGTGGCCGGAGGTGGAAGCAGTGAGGAAGGTGACAGCACAGTCAGCAGTCAAGTTCTTCAGGTCAATTGTTTGCCGTTTCGGAGTCCCTAACAGGATCATCACCGACAATGGCACACAATTCACGAGCCGCACCTTCATGCAGTACGTCCAAGATCTTGGCACCAAGATCTGCTTCGCTTCTGTTGCTCACCCGAGAAGCAACGGTCAAGTGGAGAGGGCAAACCCTGAAGTGCTGCGCGGGCTCAAGACCAGAACTTTTGACAGGCTGCGCAAGTGCGGAAGAAATTGGATCGAGGAGCTGCCGGTGGTTCTTTGGTCGATCAAGACGACGCCGAATCGAGCCATAATGAAGTGGATATGGCGTTGTTCAAAGAAGTACAGCCTTGCCGGGACACAGACGACAGAAAAGCTAAGTTGCCAAAGTTTGAGCACAGTCAGTTTTAAATTTTTTATGTTATACTCCTTGAACGACCGTGCCTTGTATGGAAAACCTGTGCGCGGAGGAATCGACTCGTGGCTAAGTTGCGCCCTTAATTTGTTTCGAGTCCGCTCAACAATGAAAGTGTGCTGCAACTAGCCCCGACAAGGTTTCTTGCCGGAAGCAACACCGCCGGCAGGCTGCTGATGTTCCGCACTCAGCGCTCGCGGCAAGTGTGTTCCCACCGGCAAGTTCCCTAAAAGCGTAGGGTAAAAACATACAAGGGATGGAATTGAGTAAAGGATATAACATAATAAGCATCCTCTTTTTCATTAAAAAACATCCCACTCAGGTACAGTCCATGAGGCTTACAAGTTTTAGATGCGGCTAAGGCCCGGAGGCTTACAAATTAAAAAGATAAGATGCCCGTAATCCCTTTCCTGGCCCTCTCTTCAGGAGGTAGGTCAAGGAGGCGAAAAGGGCAAAAGGGGCGCCTAGGCGAGCTACAGGTGCCAGAAGACACCAAGAGAACATCCCGGGGGCCGTCCGAAGGCTGGACGGTGATGGCGGCGCCGGAAGCGGGGCTCGAAGACGAGGCGGCAGGACGTCAGCACGCTGTCGAGGGCACTACGCCCTCGTACTCCGATTTGACGGCCTTGTCGCCAGCCCTCTTCCCCTTTCGAAGCCTCCCTACGCCGGCCGCCCAAGGAGACGACCCCGGGGAGTTCAAGGAGCCGGCGACACGGATGATGGGGTCACCGGTGACGCACGAAGCGGCGCCCGACACCTAGTCAGGCCCGCCATCCCGTCGCCCGCTAGCCTCATCATTGCTGTCACTCTCCTCCTTGTCACTCTCGCTCGAGGAGGAGCCTTCGCTATCGGAGGAGCTATCCACGCAGCACTTCGCCCGAGTGCCGAAACACCCGAAGACTTTGACGGAGAGGAGATCGCCCTCCATTAACTTAAAATGGAGGGTAAACCCCGCCATCAGGCTGTGGATACGGGCGAACGTCTTCCACCCACGATCAAGATACATCACATTAGGGGCTGGGAATACAACACGGACTCGCGTGCCGCTGATCCCACAGCCCCTCATGTGCAGTCTCAGTGTCTCGGGCGGGTCCAACTCCATCGCGCTCGCAAACGGAGCTGGAAGCCGGAGGCGATGATGAGGCGCCCGGCGCAGCCTGACGAAGAACTCGCAAGGGTCGTCTCCTGTATGGACCGCCGTGGGGAGAGGAACCACCGGCGGAGGCGGAGCTGGCGCGCCGCCCCGTCCGCCTCTTCCCCGAGCGCCTCGACCTCGTCCTCGACCTCGTCCACGACCTCGCACCCTCCCTCTTCCCCTTATGGCTGGCTCTGCCACCACGGGCACAGGATAGGGAGGGGCGCGCTGTCTGGCGGCGACCCTCGCCGCCACCGATGAAGGGCCAGGGTTCCCTTCCTCCATGGCGAATGAGAGAAAGGGGAGCAGAAGCTGAAGAAAGGAGAAGATGGGAGAGTGTGGGCTTCTGCGCCCCCCTCCCGCTCTTCTTAAAGGAGCGAGGTGGGGGCTCGGCCGCCCCGCTCAGCGAATCAGGGCACGGGAAGAGCAGGGAGTCAGGGCCGACCCCCTGCCCCTGCTCGCAACGGCCCAGTTTCCCACTTCCACCGTCCGCGACCCCAAGCGCATGGGAGCCGCGTGGCGGGGATGCAGAACCAAGGCGAACGTTACGCATTTCCTGGATTTAAGTATTGCCCACGATCTCTCCCACGACGCCGCGATTGACGCGTGCCGTTACGGGAGGGCGCGGTGGATATGGAGTGGATTTGGTTTGGACCCAGGCCGCGCGTGCCCGTGCCCTGTTTTGCGCCTGGCCCAATAGCGCTCGGCACCGTGTATGGCCCAGGCCCGGGGGCTCCTGTCGGTGTACTAAAGTAGGGGTACCTTAGTACCCCGAACTTGTGCACGGGCAGTCGCAGCATCCCGCGGCAAGGCTTGCCGGGCGTCCGCCAAGATCCTCCGCTATTCCTATTTACTGCCATTCAAGAACAAAGTGTTAACCGAGAAGACAAGGCCCTGGCAAGAGGAGCTTGCCGGGAAAGACAAGACCCCGGCAAGAGGAGCTTGCCGGGAAGGCCAACCAAGGCACTTCAGAAAACATGCCACGACCCTCCGTGCGTCCCGGCAAGACCCGACGAGCGGCAAGCTTGCGGGTGCGACAAGACAACGGCCGCGGCAAGGCGCTTGCCGCGGCAAGGCTGCCACTCTGCACCCGAGCTCCAGCGCATCCGACGACGTGTCGCCCCAGGACCATCCCAGGAGCACGTGGCGAGGCGCTGTGCAGCCAAGCGGTGCGAGGTGGCAAGAGGAGATGACGAGAAGGTCATCATGGCAGACGGTGGCGCTCCTAACGGTCGCTTCCTTGCACTATTTGGGCGACCGGACGGGCATTAAATGCCCTTGTCCCCTGCCGTCAGAGTTAGGTAGGGGGCACTGTTGGTAGCGGTTGTACCAACCCCCGTTTTTACTCTTTTACCTCTCTCTACGCTGCCACCTGTCGGTGACCCCTTTAAACTATAAAAAGGAGGCCCATGCACATGTAGAAGGGGTTCGATTCGGTTCGACTCATTCGACACTACAACACACCCACGCTCTTGAGCAAGAACAGAATAGAAACACAAAGCAGCAGTAGGAGTTTTATCTCTCCGGAGAGCTCCGAAGCTGGGTAAAATCCCCCGCGTGCTTTCGCCTCGATCCGCTCTGCGCGCGCCTCCGCTCCCTTGCCGGACCGAAAAGGGGCCCTGCCCCATAGGTGTCGTTTCCCCACGACACACGGATTGGTACAAATCTGGAACCAACTCATCTATATAAGTGAATGTCTTCGCAACGTGAGGTCAATGTCTTCAAACTGATTTATCTTGAAAATCTTCTGAGAATGCATATGACCTCTTCCCCTTCCCTCGCATCTCTAATGCTGTCACAGGTACATGTCCGTGGGAGAATCCCTTGGTTCTCACAGTCTGCACTCGTTTGCAGAATACTTACAGCATCATATAAATTCTCCTGAAACCAGTTCCTGCTTGACCAGCAAGCGCAAATTTCTAAAGCCTTTGAACATACTGAAGCCTTTCAGCTTGAAGTTCATGGCAACAGAGAAATCAGCAAGGAAGGGTGGCAAACAGCGTAGAGAAGGCACATCTAAAGATCTGCCTGATGAGTTAGTAGAAATGTACAAGACAGATCCTGAAGAGAATTATCATCAGAGGAAGACGCGAATCCAATGGATTCGACGCTATTGGGCTGAGGAGTGGTTCAAGTACAGATTTGTGACAAAGGAATATGCAGAGAAGCATGCCATCAAGAGACCGTGGGGTGATATCCTCTATCGAGGGCTTCAACCCAAGAGCCGAGGTAAAGCCATTGAACAAGGCTTCTATCCATGCATGGTCCGTGGGCCACAGCCAGCGAACGCAGATCCCACTGCACTTCTATGGTGTCGTGAAGGTTTGCTCTTCAAGCGCAACTATCAGTTTGCTGTGGCTTCGGCCAAGAAGAACAAGAAGTCCTTGGGTTTGGACTTCAATCCAGGTCCCTCTGCTAACCGTGCTGATGGCTCCTGTGAAGCTAATCCCAATGTCATTGGCCCCTACGCCAACCTTGACGGCCTCATCACCTACATCATGGTCCAAGGTGCCAGAGTAGATCATTCTGACGATGGTGCTGACTCTGATGAAGCCCCAGCTCCTCCTCCAAAGCCGCAGAAGCAAAAGAAGTCAAAGGCTTCAACCTCAGCTGCAAAGCCACCTCCGATGACTTTGCATGTGAAGCCACTGGCCACTGCACCTCCTGAAGCCAGTGTGCAATCTGAAGATCTGTCCCGTGTCTCCAGGAGAACGGACAAGAAAAAGCAGCTTGTTAGACCATCTGATCAACGAGCTTTGACTCCTGCTGCCATTCTGCGTGAAGAACCCATTGATCTATCAAGTGATGAAGATCTTGCTGATGATGCCATTGAGCAGCTGATCAAGAGCAAAGAAGAAGCAGAAATCTCCAGCAACCTGCCTCTCTTTGATGTGGCCATCATTCATAATTTCATTGATGAATGGTTCGACACCCGCAACGTCAGCTTTGAAGATTTACAGCTCCCAATTGGCCTCAGTGTCGCCTTCAATGGCGCCATTGCTTCTGAGCTAGCTCTTGCTCAGCGCATCGTTGAGCTCAAAAACAAGATTGATTTTGAGAAGGCTCAATTCAAGAAGCATGTGGCCAATCTGAGTGTTCAAGACGTCTGCAACTTCAAGGTCATGCTCCATGAGCTCAAAGAAGCTTTTCTGAAGAAACGCCAAGAAGCTCAGGGCTCTCGAGAACGCATGAAGCTTTTGGCTGATAAGTGTGTGCTTGCCTAGAATGAGGCTGAGAAGCACAAGTCCCTTGGCCGTCCAGGCATTGACCCCAGGATGGCTGCAAAGAGGAAGAAGAAGCACCCTGCTGAACAGCCTGAGCCTTCAAGCCAAGAAGCCCCTCGCATTATCTTCCCGAGCAACATGACTGGCTCGACGCCAAAGGTCACCACAACCGCTTCAGAACAGAAGAAGACAAAGGCTGCCGAGGCTGACGCCAAAAAGAGAAAGCATACTGAAGCCTCAGATGCCGCTCCCTCCAAGAAGAAGCGCAAGACCAAGAAGACTAGGGCTGCTTCCACAGAGCCCTTAGTCGTTGAACCTATTTCTGTGGTCCACCCTGTGTCCATACATCAAGAACGAAGAATGGTTGTCCATGAGCCAGCTACCACAGAGGCTCATGCGACTGAAGATATTCCAGCACCTGAACCCAACGCTGTTGAAGACATTGGTCAAGATGACAATGTAAATGATGATGAAGTTCTTCCTCAGATCGAACATCAAGTGGTATCATCTCCTGTTCATACGAACAGTGAACTCATCAGCATTGGTCATCCTTTGACGCCAATTGCTCAGGATGCTTCATGGGCTGATCACCCACAACAACAACAAGACTCCCCCAGTACTCCCCAACAACAACAACAACAAGCTACACCCCCAGTGCAAAAGAGTATGAAGACTTTCAGGCTCACCCAACTCCATCTCCCACCTTGAAGCCAGCTCTTCGCAGGCTTCACAGAGGACAAAGGCCTGAAGTCCCTCTGTCGAGCGTTCCTGAAGGAGAAGTGCAACGTTCACCTGTTGCACGACAAGTATTTTCTGAACCAGCTCCAACAGTGAACATCTTCATGTCTGAAGCACATGCTGCTGAAGACATTCCGGCTGCATCAGCCGAAGAAAATGAAGAAGAAGTACGTGTACCAACTCCCCCTACTATTGAAGAAGAAGAAGTTCGTGTACCAACTCCCCCAGCGATTGAAGAAGAAGCTGTTCATGATTTGAACGTGCCTGTGCCCGACCCTCCTGTTCGTCAAGAGGAGGTTGAAAATGTTGAGGCTGCCACCACCAATGCCACTGAAGCCAGTGATGTAGTCATGGCTGATGCTAATGTGGAGCCTGCACCAACCAGTGTGCCTGAAACCAGTGAGGGCACTGTGCCCGATGCAAATGTGGCCACTGAGGATGTTGCCCCTGAAGCTCATGAAAATGTCGCACCTGAAGTCCATGAGGATACTGCACCCGAAGCCAATCTGACAACTGCTCCTGAAGCACCTGTTGTGCAGCCTGAATCCTCTGATGTTGCCCCTGCTCCTGTTCCGCCACCAAGGCCTCACACTATTGAGCAAGCATACGATCACGGTCAGCTTGTCACTCTCCGATGGCCCGTTTTGGTGCCTCCGCCTGCTGCCTCAGGACCCCAATTTGACTATCATGTTGAGCATCGGCCTCAGGTCCAGAAGCCAAAGCCGAGATTGCCAAGGTTTCCAGGTACTGCCAACTCCCCCGGGTCCTTCAATGCAAATGGCTTCAAGAGCCACAATACCTTCTTTGACAGCGCCAAGAACCCCTACTCCAAGCCAAGGATTTCATCAGATCGGTTCTGGAGCTATCAGCAGAGAAGCTATTACTCATGCGTGCTATATGATCAAGGGCACATTTTCCCTCATATGCGTCTTGACACTGAAGCTATTGCTGGACTGCCGTGCTTGGAAGAAGCACTTGATTGATTTCGCGATGCTGGTCTGTTCCATTTTGTGACAGACAAAGAACATTGGAATGAAGAGCTATTGCTTCAATTCTATGCCACTCTGCACATTCGCGGCTACTACAGAGACATCAAGACATGGGTTCTTGAGTGGATGACTGGCAATGTTCATCATGAAGCCAAAGCTATGGATATCATCGAGCTTACTGGGCTAGCCACTCC
This sequence comes from Triticum timopheevii, assembly GCA_963921465.1. Taxonomy (NCBI): domain Eukaryota; kingdom Viridiplantae; phylum Streptophyta; class Magnoliopsida; order Poales; family Poaceae; genus Triticum; species Triticum timopheevii. The sequence goes on along the minus strand of OY997274.1, from coordinate 173,863,392 downwards.
TGGAGAACTATATGAGCCTAACTGTCAGCTACACCGCAATGCTGTGGAGAGCATCTTTCATAAGCCAGAACCCAATATGAGCCAGATGCTGAGCATGATGAAGCCTTTGCCATCTGATGCTGAGTATCCCACACATTTCTTTGTTGAAGACCTTGAGTATCTGCCTCGCACCATATATCATATCATCAGGCGAACTCTATGGCCAGTCAAGGGACACTCATCATCGGCCAAGCTTGAAGGAGCCATGAAGACCATGGTCTTCTATATTCTTAATGGCATCAGCTTCAACACTCAGGAATTCTTCATCAGGCAACTTGCTGCTTCCAGATCTGACCTGTTTGGTCTGAAGTTTTATGCTCCATGGGTCATGCGCCTCATCAAGCGACACTCATCTGTCAATTATCAGCCCTCTGCACGCAATCACATCATATTTCTGCCCGAGGTTGATATGTCAGTGGATGCTGTATACTCTGACCCTGCCAAGATGCCACTTTGTCTTCAGAACATTGAGCACCAAAGCTTCACTCAGCCTGTTGAAGGTGTTCAAGCAGCAACAAGATTCTACCCACTAGCTGGTAACACCCGTCTGCCTCACAGAGCGCCAACTGAAGCCACTGAAAGCACCATTGCGCAAAGGCCTCGGAAGCGTTCTCGTTTTCTTAATGACCGAGAGCTTCTTGTGGCTCTTCATCAGAAGCAGGATAAGCATCATTTCTGGCTCAAGCGCCAAATGCAAAGCCTCTTGGTGGATGTCAATCGCATTCGCAACCTTGCCACCAAGAATGCCTTTGTTGCTCATGAAACTTGCCGAAGATCATGGAAGAGTTTGACTCTGCTCAGTGCTGAAGCTGATCTTCAAGATGATGGCTTCAATGAAAGATTCCAGTTCGACTCCACTCCTCCAGGGACTGCTACCCTGCGTCGAACTCCATCTCTTGAAGACTCTGAATATTCCTCTTCCGTGGCAACAATTAATGCCAGAGTGATCGATGATGAAGATGATGCTACTTTACCACCTCCAACTACTACTGCGCGCATCGACACTGCACCAAGTTCATCTGCACCGCCAACCAACGACAATGACCCAGCTGCTTCACCTACTCCTGACGAGTAGATGCTCTATGTCTTCAAACCTTTTTGGTCATTACTGACAAAAGGGGGAGAAGCGTATGAGTTGATAGTCTTCAAGCGGGTTCATATGGGCGGTTGCATTATATTTTGCTGCGTGCTCACAACTCTTGCATTTTGAAACATTTGGTTCTTTGAGTTGTAACACCTAAACTTGATGGTCATCTGCTACTTCTGCTACTTATTTGTTTTACCATGATGCGATGATAAATTCCGCATGTGCGATGATAACTTCCGCACTTACATCATTTTGCAGACGTCCATTTTTCATTATGCATGTCATTCTTATTGCTATATCATTTCATGCATGATGAATTATCTTCATAAGTTGAAGTGGATCTCCACAAGTACAACCTGCCATGTGCATTTGCATTCCAAAAGCAAATTACTTATATGCACATCTTCAGGGGGAGCCCTTGCAACTTATGAAGACAAATTCCTATCCTTACAATTTCACATACTTTATCCCCGTTGAAAACTTCAACCAGTTTGTCATCAATCAGCAAAAAGGGGGAGATTGTAAGTGCATCTAGTGACACCCCTAGTTGGTTTTGGAGTATTGACGACAAAGTTGGTTGAGGGACTAATGCGTTTGTGAGAATTGCAGGATAACGCAGGTAGTGTCCCTCATTGATTCGGTTTACCTACCAGAGATGACCCCTAAAAATGTATGAAGACATTGAAGACAATGGTGGTATGAGAAGATATTCATATTGAAGACTATGACATGAGAAGACATTGCGTGAAGACTTTGGAGCGCGAAGACTGTGTGTTTTCGCTGTTTCCTTTTCTTCTTTGTTGAGTCATAGGAACCACCGTACTGTTAAGTGGGGTCCAAGTGAACTAAGTCAGAGTGACTGAAGTGATGCTCAACCCAAATCCTATGTCTTCGAGCGAAGACAACGAGAGCAAATCTTATCCAGAGCTGGATGAGTCAGCTTTGCTTGTAGCCCAAGTAAAGTTGCCGCGCGTGTTTGAAATCTAACCGTTGGAACACGTGTTAGTTCCTTAGTGACCCAGGGTCATTTTGGACAAATCAGGTCGGGTTGCCTAGTGGATATAAATAGCCCACCCCCTACACCATAAATTGGTGGCTGCTCAGAGTTTGTGCATGGCTTTTGTCATTTGAGAGCAACCCACCTCGAAGCATTTGAGAGAGAGAAATCCTTGCGAGGACAAATCCCAAACACCCAGAGCCAAAGAGTGTTAGGCATCACTGAAGTCTTTCTGTCTGTGTGACCTGAAGACTTATTACACTTGAGGACTGTGAATCCTCCAGCAGGTTAGGCGTCGCGTTCTGAGCATCCAAGAGTCATTGTGGATTGCCGGTGAACGAAGTCTGTGAAGGTTTGGAAGTCTCCCTTGAAGACTTACCAGAGTGATTGGGCGAGGACTGGGTGTCTTTAGCTCAAGGGGAATAAGGTGAAGACACGGTCTTCTGAGTTAAATCTCAGCCTCCCTAACCAGACGTACAGTTGTCACAGCAACTGGAACTGGTCCAACAAACCCTGTGTCTTCAACAAGCAACTGGTTCTATCCCTTCCAACCTTACTTAAGTTTGTCTTCATGAAGTCATTGCTTATCTGTTCATCTGTTTGACTTCATTGCTTGACTACTATTGTTGATTGGCTTCACACTATCTTCCATCTTGATCCTTACTACCTTACTGCTCTTAGTCCTGTACTTTCACATCATTACATACTTGACTATGGCTTGTTTAGGGTAGTTTATCTTCCGCTGCATATCAATTAGGTTGTTTCTGTTGTTTGTCTTTGAAACTTCCAAGTTTTGAAGACTTTCATAAAAATCGCCTATTCACCCCCCTCCCCCTCTAGTCGATACTAGCATTTTCACTATCTCTTTATAAAGGCGGTAAAAACTGTGCACCTTCCCACTTACCCGGTAAAATTGCTTATTCCCCAAGCACCACGATTGATGGCACGGTTGGGTTACCCATACCCGTATTGATGAGAATCCCATAATAAGGGGACACGATCCCTGCTTCGACACGACGTGCCAAGGAAACCGTCTTGCAATATGTGCAGTAGTTGGTTGAGAAAAACGGTTCGAATAATGACCGGGCCGTGGCGTGATGTCACGCTATAAATAGTTGTCAGCGGATTGGATTTATGAAATATTGTGCTCTCTATGGTGGTATGTGGAAATTATTTTGCAGAGCCGGACACGAACCTCATATTCAAGATCTTCTATGGAGTATTCGGAGAAGGAACCCGCCTTGTAATGCCAAAGACAATCTGCGCGCCGGACTCATCGTCATTGAAGCCTAGTTCAGGGGCTACTGAGGGAGTCCTAGATTAGGGGGTCCTCGGACAGCCGCACTATATACGTTGGCCGGACTGTTGGACTATGAAGATACAAGATTGAAGACTTCATCTCGTGTCCGGGTGGGACTCTCCTTTGCGTGGAAGGCAAGCTTTGCAATTCGGATATGTAGATCTCCTTCTCTGTAACCAACTCTGTGTAACCCTAGCCCCCTCCGGTGTCTATATGAACCGGAGGGTTTAGTCCATAGGACAACAACAATCATAATCATAGGCTAGCTTCTAGGGTTTAGCCTCTATGATCTCGTGGTAGATCAACTCTTGTAATACTCCTATCATCAAGATCAATCAAGCAGGAAGTAGGGTATTACCTGCATCGAGAGGGCCCGAACCTGGGTAAACATCGTTTCCCCCGCCTCCTATTACCATTAGCCTTAGACACACAGTTCGGGACCCCCTACCCGAGATCCGCCGGTTTTGACACCGACACTAGGGAGTAGTCGGTCGATGTGTGGAGTAATAGTAGTAGATGCAGAATCATTTCAGTCTACTTGAAACGGACGTCATGGCTATGTTCATGATCATTGCCTTATATATCGTCATAATTATGCGCTCTTCTATCAATTGCTCGGCAGTAATTTGTTCACCCACCGTATTATTTGCCATCTTGAGGGAAGCCACTAGTGAAACTTATGGCCCCCGGGTCTCTTTTCCATCATACAAGTTCTCTTTTCCATCATATAAGTTATAATTTCCATCATAATTGTTTCCGATCTACTATTTTGCAATCTTTTACTTTTTGATCTACAAGCCAAAAATACCAAAAATATTTACTTTATCGTTTATCTATCTCTATCATATCTCACTTTTGCAAGTAACCGTGAAGGGATTGACAACCCCTTTATCGTGTTGGGTGCGAGTTTGTTGATTGTTTGTGCAGGTATTCGGTGACTTGTGCATTGTCTCCTACTAGATTGATACCTTGGTTCTCAAACTTAGGGAAATACTTGCTCTACTTTGTTGCATCACCCTTTCCTCTTCAAGGGAAAAACCAACGTAAGCTCAAGAAGTAGCAGTAGGGACCTACCAGGGTCATGGCAGTACGCAAGCAAGTGCCTCATTATTACAAACCCCAAAAAATGGTTCCTCCTAATGGTTGGACATCTGGGTCCCACGCCCTTGCCTGCATAGACAATAAACGAGACAATTACACAATGAGTGGTTGACACCAGGGACCTAGCAGGTCGCGCAGTTGTTATTTTTTTAGGAACAAGCAATTGTTATTTAGTACTGGTTTTAGAGACGGATCAGGGTAACAACGGGGTTGTGCGGGGGTTGTGGCCCATCTAGCAAGGATTTATTTTATGTTTACCACATGATGAGCCCAGTTGTATTTTTTTCTTTCTGAAAATGGATCGCCTAGTTCTACTTTTTTTAAAGAAAAACTACCCAACGGAGGCCTACTTGCTTTCTCAGCCCTGCTGGGCTGCCAATCTTTTAAGATGAGAGCGATGTATTCGCTTGCCCCAAAAAAATGAAGTACTAAGAAATGGGATGTAAATTTTAAAAACACAGTAAACTAGCAATTATGTTCAAATATCATTTTTTTAAAAGATTTAGAGATTCCAAATTTAATTTTTTTCGCAGTGAAAATTATGTTGGATTTTAAATTGATATACATTTTTTAAAGTAGTTTGAACGTTATTCAAAATTTTGGGATTAAAAATAGTTCAGACCATACCGAAATATGAAAATTTGGTTGAATTTTTAACCATGGCCAGAATATGGTCTGTAATGGTATCAAAAAGAATATGGGCTTCAAAAAAATCCTTAAGAATTAGCCAATGGGTTGTACATTTATTTGCAATAATGGCAGATGGGTTGTATGATGTTTTCCACATATTTGAGGCTGACTTGTAGGCCTACTAGGTTGACGCATACGCTTTCCTTAAAAAAAAGGTTGACTCACAGCAAGGCCTTGTCAACTTAGTCAACATACGAGAGCAGTGACTGTTGGATGACCATCCAACGGCAGTTATGCTTCTTCAATCTCTGCTCTAGCTGCTCAAACCAGCACCAGCAAGACTGCCTGCTCCCTCCTCCTGTGGCTGGCTGTGCTGCTGCACAGGCCTCACCGCCCTACCCTACTACCATCGCTGGCCTAGCCATCCCTCTACTCACCCACACCTGATGTTATTCTTTGATGATGGCAGACAAACCAGTAAACCCTCGTACTCCCCTCTGCATGGGAAACAACTACCGAGTCTTCCCTGCTCTGTGTCATTCCCTTCCTAGGCCTCACCGTCGTCCACCGCCATGGTGCTCTCGGCGTGGCATGGTCAACGTGGTCAATGAAGGACATCCATCGGAAGTGGACTGTACGTGGAGAGGCTGACAGTTGGGTCCACGGCCGCACACAAGGAAGTGCCTCCTTATTATGTGCAAAATAATGATTCCTCCACCCTACAGAGGGGACCCACCAAAAGGACCTCTGTATTTCATGAAAGAACATTCCTCCCGCTGACAGCTCCACCCACTAGCTATATCTTCGCACGCAAGGAAGTGCCTCCTTATTACGCAGAAAAAATGAATACTCCCCCTGCTAGCTGGGACCCACCATATTTGGAGGATGACTTGTGGGCCTACTAAGTTGACGCGGATGGAGGGCTTTGTCAACTTAGTCAATATAAACAATTCTAGCTGAAGTGACCATACAATGTCCATCCAACGGTCGTCGTGCTTCTTCAACCTCTGGTCTTCTTCCTCCAGCCGCCCAAACCAGCATCGGTCGTGCCTCCTGCTCCTGCCTCCCATGGATGGCTCTGCTGCCGCGCAGGCCTCACCGCCCCCACCCTAATCCCGTCGCTGGCCTGGCCATCCCTATACTCACCCAGACCTCCTGTTATTCTTCGGCGACAGCAGCCTCATATTGCAGCTCAACCAGTAAACCCTCGTACTCCCCTCCCCGTGGGAACCAATTACCGAGTCTTCCCCGGCTACGAGTCATTCCCTTCCTAGGTCTCGCCGTCGTCCTTCGCCTTGGTGCTCTCACCGTGGCGTGGTCAATATGGTCAAGGAACGACTTACATCGGAAGAGGACTTTATGTGGAGAGGCTGACAGATGGGTCCACGGCCGCAGCAAGGAAGTGCTTCCTTATTAAGCACAAAATAATGATTCCTCCACCTGACATTGGGTACCTACCACAAGGGCCTCTGTATTTTTGCTTAGTTGTATTTTGCGAGAAAAACGTTCCCCCCCCCCCCCCCGACAGCTAGGATCCACCAGCTATATCTTCAGACGCAAGGAAGTGCCCCCATATTAGGCGCTAAAAATGAATCTTCCCCCTGACAGCTCAGACTCACCATCAATAAGTTTGTACGCAAGGAAGTGCCTCCTTATCCTCCCTGAAAGCCGGGACCCACCTGGTCGAAGCATACATGGCATTGTCATTCTGGTCGCGAACGTGTACGTACATACTGGTCGATTGGTCTCTCTGCAAAGATGAACCATGGCCGAGCAAGCAGTGTCACGTGTAGTAGTAGAGCCCCTGACGTAGCAGTTCACGCAGTCCCTTCTAGACCGTGTACACATACATACAACCACATGCCAAAAAATACGGCCACATACATACATACGGGCGGGGTCTCGAACGCCTACTCGCGCATACGTACGGACAGGGACTGTGTACATGGAGAGGCAGCGGACAGCAGCAACGGCGTCATGTTCATCAGAAGCCAAATGGCTGGGTCGGAATGGAGAAACTGTGTCTTGTTCATTGGGAGGCAATGAAATGCGTCGTGTTCATCGGGAGCTAACCGGCTTGAATGGAACAGTCGAAACGGGGTCTGGCATACCACGGTACGGAAGAAACGGCCTTCTATTCGACCTGCTACGGTCAAAACAGGATATTGTTCATCGGGAGGGGTCTGGCGTACCACAAAACAGAGGAAGCGAACTTGTGTTGGAGCTCCTACGATCGAAATGGGGTCCTATTCATCGGAGCGGTGTGGCGTACTGATCTCACTTGAACTACATCGGTATTTCCCCCAAGAGGAAGGGATGATGCAACACAGCTACATTTGGTATTTCTCTCAGTTATGGAACCAAGGTATCAATCTAGAAGGAGAACCAAGCAACCCTATGTAAATGGTACCTGCACACAAAGAACAAATATGTGCAACCCGATGCGGAAGAGGGGTTGTCAATCCCTCCACGGTAAAAAGATAGATAGATTTGTGGTAGATTGGATAAATAGCTCTTGATAAAACATGAAATAATATAGGTAATAAAAAAGTGCAGCAAGGTATTTTTGGGTTTTTGGAATAATATATCTGAAAATAAAAGAGAATAAAATAGATCTCAAAGAAAATATGATAAAGAATAGACACGGGGCCGTAGATTTCACTAGTGGCTTCTCTCAAGAAAATAGCACACGGTTGGCAAACAAATTACTGTTGGGCAATTGATAGAAGATCGAATAATTATGATGATATCTAAGGCAATGATCATTTTATAGGCATCACGTCCAAGATTAGTAGACCGACTCCTGCCTGCATCTACTACTATTACTCCACACATCGACCGCTATCTAGCATGCATCTAGTGTATTAAGTTCATGGAGAAACAGAGTAATGCAATAAGAACGAAGACAAGATATAGATGAGCTCTATTCATGTAGTAATAGCCCCCATCCTGTTATCCTTAATAGAAAGGGTACATGCGTGTCTTGCTGCCCCTTTTGTCACTGGGAAAGAACACCAAACAATCGAACCCATCACATAGCACCTCTTCCCATGGCAAGAAAATCGATCTTGTTGACCTAACTAAACCAAAGATTTGAAGAAGAAATACGAGGCTATAAGTAATCATGCATATAAGAGAACAAAGAAGACTGAAATAATATTCATGGACATAGATCTGATTATAAACTCAAAGTTCATCGGATCCCAACTAACACACCACAATAAGAGTTACATCAAATAGATCTCCAAGAGATCATTGCATTGAGAATCAAAAATAGAGAATAAGCCATCTAGCTACTGCCTACGGACCCGTAGGTCTGTGATGAAGTACTCACGCATCATCGGAGAGGCACCAATGAGGATGATGAACCCCTCAGTGATGGTGTCTAGATTGGATCTCGTAGTTATGGAACTTGCGGCAGCTGGAATTGCGTTTCGTCGACTCCCCTAGGGTTTCTGGAATATTTGGGTATTTATAGGGCGGAGAGGTGGTGCGGGAGGTCACCGAGGTGGGCACAACCCATCAGGGCACGCCTGGGCCTCCTAGCACGTCCTGGTGTCTTGTGCTCACCTCAGGCCCCCTCTTCGGTACTTCTTTTGCCCACTAGATGTCTTCTGGTCCAAGAAAATCTCCAAAAAGTTTCGCTGCATTTGGACTCTGTTTCCTATTGATATTCTGTGAAGTAAAAAACAAGAAAAAAACAACAACTAGCACTGGGCACTATGTCAATAGGTTACTCCCAAGAAATGATATAAAGTTGCTATAAAATGATTGTAAAACATCCAAGACTGGTAATATAACAAAACGGAACAATCAAAAATTATAGATACGTTGGAGACATATCAGCATCCCCAAGTTAAATTCATGCTCGTCCTCGAGTAGGTAAATGATAAAACAGAATTTTTGATGTGGAATGCTGCCTAACATGTTTATCACATATTCTTTTCTTTTGTAGCATTGACAATTGTACTTTTATATGGTTCAAAGCAATAGTCTAGTTTTGACATGAAGATTTAAATACTCAAGCATATCAACAAGCAACCATGTCTTTCAAAATATCAACACTAAAGAAAGTTATCCCTAGACCATCATGCTCAATCATTGATCCATTCATGAATCTCACTCTCATATTAACTACATCCAATGCTCAAGTACGATAATAGTGCCCCTTAGTTGGTGCTTTTATAAGAGAAGATGGAGACTCAAATAAAAATAAAAATTGCACAAACTAAATAGATCGGTTAAAGAACATGTGGTGCCCCCATGTTTGGTTTTGGTAATTGATGACAATCTCTATGGACTAATGGTTGTCTTGAGTTATATTTGAAGGATTTTTCCATAGGCTTTTCTTGAAGTCCATGTGTTGGTTTCAAGGAGTTTAGGAGTTGACCAAGGTGCTATGAAGGAAATATCCAAAGATTGGTCATCTGAGTGTTGAGCTTATTGCAAGCATGTCTTGAAGAATAAGATTGTGTGATCATTCATGTTTACCTTCAAGACATCATCCAAATGAAGAGAGTTGGAAAGATTCAAGGTTGATCAAGACTAAGTCAAGAGTGAATAAAGGTGATCAACTCACAAAGCGTAGAAGATGTACCAAGAGGGATCAAGTGATCCCATGGTATGGTAAGCATTGTCCATTTTGCTTTGTGTACTAACTCATGGTCTATGTAAAAGTTCTATATGGGGTTAGGTACGTGTTCATGGGCTTGGGTCAAGAGGAAGATATCACTCAACCCATGGAGAGGATGACATCATGTGGTGATCGTCATCAAGATTGCCGTGTGCAAGTTCAAGTGGAGCATGACGAAGAGATCAAGTGCTTGAAGATTGCCGTCCATTGTGGTATCAATGGACTTGTGAAGATGTGCCGAAGAGTGGCTCGCCCATAGTGGAGTATGGGGGAGCAATCATCTAGTCTTCATCGACCCAACGCAATCAAGAAAGGTGGTCCATCTTGAGGAGGACAAGATCGTCATCATCTATCTCAAGTGGATCATGCGCAAGGCAAAGGTTTTCCCATGATAGGTTTTCTATTTTTCCGGTCTCATGGTGGTAGTTTGGAGACCGAGTTATAGGATCGATAGCCGTACTATCAAGGGGGTCTCTCAAGTGAGTAGCTTGATCGTATCATTCATCGAGAGCTCAAACCATTGCATCCTGGCATCATCTTTCTTGATTCTTATTTGTATTTTCTTTTGAGGTTTAGAGCTTGTGGTTATCTTCGTGACAAGCTCTACTTTGTCGAAAATGGATTTCATATGCTTCTTCTTTTGCGTTTTCGGTGTTGGAGGTTTTACCGGTCTTATTCGAGGAAGGGTTCTCACCATTTTCTCATGGGACTTTACTAATTTCCTTATTTTTGTTAGTTCTATCAATATTGTATTAGCCCTTGTCTCTAGCTTTCTGACAAACTTGGTTTCGTTCAATTCGGAGTACATTTGCAGAAGTTGTGGCAGTTTTGGTGTTCTAAAAAGGCTGCAGCGGTACTACCACGGACAGGAGCGGATGTAATTTTTTACTACCACTCCAGAGCAGTACTACCGTGGCTTCTTCAGCAGTAGTACCGCTCCGGACCAAAAACTCTTCATAACTCCAGCGACGGTAGGCACGGATGTATTTTTTTAGTACCGCTCGCAAGCAGTAGTTCCGTACCCTTTGAGGTAGTACCGCTACCCCTAGCGGTAGTTCCGTGAGGTCGAGCGATAGTACTGCTCTGTGCGGGCTGTGAGCATAATATTTGGATTTTTTTCCCCACCTATAAAAGGGGGTCTTCTTCCCCAATGGACCTTATCTCTTTAGCTCGTGTTCTTCCCCCATTGTTGACCTTCTTCGAGCTTGCTAACTCTCAATCCCTCCACTGATTCTTGCTAGTTCTTGAGGGAAAAGAGAGAGGAGATCTAGATCCACGTTTCCACCAATCACTTTCTCCTCTAAGTGAGGGGAACCCCTTGGATCTAGATCTAGGAGTTCTTCGTGTTCTTCTTTCGTTCTTCCTCTCATTTTCCCCCCTAGCATTAGTTGCTTTGGTGGGATTTGGGAGAGAAGGACTTTGGCACTCCATGTGCCCTTGCCATTGCATTTGGTGCATCGGTTTGAGTTCTCCACGGTGATACGTGGAAGTGAAGTTTGAGAAGCTTATTACTCTTGGGTGTTTGGGCACCCTAGAGCTTGTTCCTCTTGGGTGCCTTGGCGCCCTAGACGGTTGGTGTTGTTCAGAGCTCAATCATTGTGGTGTAAAGCTTCGGGCAAGCGTTGGGGTCTCCAATTAGGTTGTGGAGATCGCCCCGAGCAATTTGACGGGTACCGGTGACCACCCCCAAGGGTTGCCATTTGTATGGGTTTGGTGACCGCCCTCAAGGGTCCCTTAGTGGAATCATGACATCTTGCATTGTGCGAGGGCGTGAGGAGATTACGGTGGCCCTAGTGGCTTCTTGGGGAGCATTGTGCCTCCACACCGCTCCGAACAGAGATTAGCATCCGCAAGGGTGTGAACTTCGGGATACATCGTCGTCTCCGCGTGCCTTGGTTATCTCTTACCCGGGCCCTTTACTTATGCACTTTACTGTGTGATAGCCATATTGTTTCTTGTCATATATCTTGATATCACTTAGTTGTTTATCTTGCTTAGCATCAGTTGTTGGTGCACATAGGTGAGCCTAGTTGTTTTAGGTTTTGTGCTTGAAAAATTAACTGTTATGTTTTTCCCGCATTTGTTCAAGCCTAAACCATAATTATTTTCAAGCGCCTATTCAGTCCCCCTCTAGGCGACATCCACGATCTTCCAATTGGTATCAGAGCCTCGTCTCTCTTTGTTAGGCTTAACTGCCTAGAGAGTAAAGATGTCGACTAGGGGATTAGGATTCTCTGACGCTCTTAGTTTCGATGGCACGAATTTTCATGTGTGGGTAATTCGCATGCTTAATCTCTTTAAGGTCATGGACCCAAATTTAGAGCGAATTGTAGATATGGGTTTTTCTCCTCCAAATGATCCCCAAATATTATCTTTAGTGGGTGAGAAAAACTCTTATCTCAATTCTCAAGCTTCTAGTGTGCTTTTGGATGCTTTGAGCAATGTAGTTATATTTCAACTCATGCCATTCCGGGATGCTCATGAGTTGTGGACAAAGCTTCAAGATAAATATGGTGCGTCCAAGATTTTTCGGGATGATTGTTCTCCCTCCACCTCCGACCGTGTTGCCTTGTCAACTTCTTCTACTACACCTACATGTGGATTGCCACAAGGAAATGCTATGCTGAGTAGTGTTGGTCATTGCAATGATGATAGTGTGCTTATCGTTGATGACTCTTCATCACTATCTTGTTGCAATGCTCCATCTTTGGACTTTAACACTTCGTTCACCTTACATGTTTCTCATGCTTGTGTTGATAGTGCGTGCATATCATGTAGAAATTGCTTGACTAAATCTCCTAATGATATGCTTGCTATATCTTGTTGTCATGATAAAAAATCATGTATTTCCTTGAGTTGTTGTGCTAACAATGTAGAGGAAACCCAACACCCCATGGAACAAGATGTGGTCTTGAACGGTGCTTCAAGGGATCCTACATCATCATCTATTGCTTTTTGCCTTATGGCTAAGGCTTCAAAGGTATCTCCTACTTTGAACCCCAATATGTCTCTTGATGATGATGTTAATGGTAATGATGATGAGGATAATGATGAAGAGAATGATAATGTTGCTTCCTTAAAAATTAAGGGAGAAATGATTTTTAAAGCTCTCCATAAGAATAAAATTGCTCGTTCCAACTTCATGGAAATCACGTCCATTGCCATTGAGGGCAAGAAATATATTGAGGAGTTGGAATCTCATCTCGAGGAGCATGAGATCACCATTGAGAAAATGGAAGGTCATGAGCGTGATTACGCTAATGAGATTGGGGACCTTTCTCAAGCTCTTGAACTTGAACAAACCACCAAGGAATCTCTTGTGGAGACTTTTGCTCTAGATATATCTAGAGTGAAGGAATCTCATGATCGAGCTCTTTAGGTGGCCAATGTTTTTGAAACTAAAAATGCTAATCTTGAAGTTTCTCATGCTAGACTCCTTGAGGATTTTTAGCACCTCGAAAATGGCTCCAGGGTCATCAAGGGTGATCTCATCAAACTCACCGAGTCTCATGCCCAACTTGAAGCTTCTTATTTAAAAGAGCTTGCCAAGTTGTCCTCTCCTATTGTTATAAATGATGATGCTTGTGCTACTAACTCTATTACTTGTGAAGCATCCATTTTGAAGGAGAATGTTGAGCTACGGGCTCAACTTGAGGTGCTATCTAGCAATTACGGGAAATTGGAAGAAAGTCATGGAAAGCTCTCAAGCTCTCATGATTATCTTCTAGTATCCCATAATGTGCTAAAGATAACTCATGCGGCCATGATTTCTAAGGTAACATTTAGTGAGCCTCATGTGGATACTAGCACTACTTCTAGTCAAAATACTATATTGCCATGTGCTAGTCCTTGTAATTCATCTACTCAGAATGTTGGTACATCTTGTGATGAATTGCTTTCCTTGCCTTGTTGCTCTAACGATGAAGCTTATACGCCCTCTAGTACTTGTGTTGAGACTAACCATGTAGAGGAAATCAAAGAGCTCAAGGCCCAAGTCACTTCTTTGAAGAAAGACTTGGAAAAGAGTCATGAGGGGAAATCCACACTCAACAATATCTTGAGTGTGCAAAAATCCCCCAATGACAAAGGTGGACTTGGATTCTACTCCAATAAGAAGAAGAAGTCCAATATGAACAAAAAGAAGGGCCAAGAACAAGTCAAGAATTCGGCCAAGATTGTTTGCTTCAAGTGCAAAGTAGAAGGGCATCATGTTAGATCTTGCCCATTGAAGAAGAAGCCCATTAGTGACAAGAAATAAGGGAAGCGGCCACAAGTTCACTCTCATGCTCAACCTCAAGTTGAAGAAAGTCCTCTTCCCAAGAAAACTCAAGCTAATGGTTGTCAAGTTGAGAAATCAAGTGAGAAGAAAGTGAAGAGTAGAAGTTGCTACCTATGTCGTGAGAAAGGTTACCTCGCTTCTTCATGCACTAGTGGTAACTTATCCAACCCAATTGTTATTGATGATATCTATTATCTTGGGAAGGATAAGGTTGGCAATGTGTTTGCCAAAGTTGTTGGTACTCAAAGTGATGTCAAGAAAAGAACCATTTGGGTAGCCAAGCCTATTGTGACTAATCTCTTAGGACCCAACTTGGTTGGGGACCAACTATCTCAAACTTGATCAATAGGTGTTGTTGGAGGGTATTGGAGACTTGGCTACTTTATGAAGAATTAAGGGGACTTCATCATTCTTAGTGTCTCAAGCCAAGTTAATTGGGCTATCAAGTTTCTATACTATATCCAATGTGCCTCCTTCCGATAACTTGTACTTACATTGTTTATATTGAAAGTTACTTGCCCCTTTGCATGTTTTGGTTTTGTTCCTTGCATGTGTTTGTGTATGTTGTGCCTCCAATTGCTTATCTTGAGTAATCAAGTATGTGTGTGTTGGTTTGCACATCTGTACATGTGTGTCATACATTGAGCCTTTATGCATCTTGTTTGTATCTTATTTGTCTCTTGTGAGAGATTAATGGAATATCCCATTATGGGGGAGTGATGTGGTTTGTACACCTCACAATCCTATAAATGTGCGTACATGAGGAATATCATCTAGTATTTATATTACAAGATTATCTAGTCGCTATGTGGTATGTCTTCTCATGATAAATTCAAATTCTAAATAGTCCATTAATTATCTCTTGTTGGATCCTCTTATTGGCTCTTGTTAAGTTCTTATTAGTATCACATTATGGGGGAGTAATATGCTATGTGCATATTACAAGCCTAGAAAATGTGTACATTTGAGATATTGTCACCTAGAATTGATATTGTAAATTATCTTGTTCCTAGGTGGCATGTTAGCTCTACAAGTTGCAATTTTATTGTATGTGGTGTGAAGATTATGTTGGATATCCTTGCTATCTACCACCGGGAATTATTTCCATTTACTTCTTGTCTTTTGACAATTGGTGCCCACTTGTGTGGTAGAATTTATTGATCATCTTTACATTGGCTTTTGCTTTTATTTGCCTTTTCTCTTGCCAAGGAATGTATCAACTCCCTTTGTCTTCCATACCACTTGTGGATCTTGTTAATTTCTTGATCTTGTCTAGTGTTTTCTAGATATAGTGAAAGTGGTGATCCCACCTTGTGCATTTTGTATTCAAATGCAGATTCTCTATAATGCACTAGTCTTGGGGGAGCTATCCTATTTTCTATAAAACACTCATCTTGTGATCCTAATCAAGTGTGTGTTGGTGGAAGGCAAGCCGTTTTCTTTTTGGTACTTTGTGCCATCAAGAAACTTTGTAGAGAGCTTGGTTTGTTTGGAACCATCATCTCTTTTGGGAGTTTGATATATTTTATTTAGTGTGTATCAATGGATATCTCATTCCTCGATGTATCTATTATGGGTATCCTCCAAGTGATGATTTATTCATTTGGCATCTTTTCTTCACTTGGTATTTCTTTGTCAATTGGTATCGGTTCTTGAAAGTCTTCAGCATGCATATTTACTTCATGTAGTTTCTTTGGCATGCTTTCTTTCTTTGACCCAATATATAAGGGAAACTCCACCAAGTCTCAAATTGGATAAGATGTGCATGAAATTCATTTTCATATCTATATGCACATATTTATGTGGAGTTTGTCCTATGTATTGTTGGTTCTCTAACTCTTTGGTCCCAATGAGTTTGGGTACCATTTTGGTTGTGTTGTTGTTCTAGGAACAATTGGAGATGCATTGGATGCTTGGATCACTCATAAGGAAGGTGGTGTCACCATGTGCTTATTGGAGTCAAGCTAGGATGATCAATGATCTACTATCCACCTTTAATTGGTATCTACTACATCCTTCCAATGCTATCTCGGTAACAAGTATCTACTCATGCATACACCTCTTACATTCAACCTTGTGTAGGTTGCATCATGCCATGAATTTCTTGATTAGTTCTTGTGATACTTGTTTCCCTTCTCAAGGCATCTCAACAATGATCTCTTGTTGATAGTTGTGATGTCTTTGATGTTCGTTTGGTTGAAGCTCATTTATATACTATAAGGTAATATTTAGCCATGTGTTATGCTTTCAAGCAAATATCTTATTGGTATATACATGACTTACTTTTGGATATCTTGTTCCTTCTTGTTGTAACTATTTTGTGTGTACATCCTTCTATGTAGATATATATCATCATGATTTCATCTACCTAGAACATTATACACTTGAGAGAAATTACATCTCCAGATGATATCCTTTCTTTCATGTCCACCTTGTCTTTCTTATGATTTTTCTTTGGTGGCTCTGTGAAAGCTTTTTCCTTGAGTGCGGGTCATATCTTGTTCCATCTTGATGCACTCTTGTGTGGTGAACATTATTTTCCTCATGCTTGTCTTTACGAGGATTTTGCCATCTTAATTGGTATCCCTCGTCTTGACAAGGATTTCATCTTCTATCTTCACCATGGGTTGTCGCAAGCCTTGTTGTTAACTCACATTTTAGTGAGCTTGTGAACCCACTTGCTTGTTGGACGTGTGTGGGGACGACATGTCATGCACTGTGTATCTCATTTACCCAAGACTATGTTGATGCTTTATGCTCATCCTTATATTAGTCTTCTCAAGTCCTTTGTCATGACTCACACACATCATTTTGGTTGAGCCTATTCTTAAGTTGCCTCTTTTACATGTTGCTCAACCATGTGCTTGTTGCCAGTGCTAGGCTTTGTTTCCTATATGCTCACTTGCACTGGTTGTGAGTTTCTATTGATTTTGGGGAAGGTATGATCCTATTTTGTGCACTTTGTATCCAATACAAATATTCTTATTTGTGCACAAATCATGGGGAGCTTCTCTAGTTTCTTTAGAAAACTCCTCTGCTCATATCATAATATCATTTATTCTTGTGGCTCATAGGGTACTTGGTCTAGTTGGTTTAGTTGATATCCTTCGATTGCTTGCTTCAGTTGGTATATTTTGACTGCTTGATTGCTTGTGTCTCTCTTTGTTATGTCTTTGTGGCATATCATTCTTTAGAAATCTTTGTGCCTCAATATAGTTTGTGTTCCTCCAAGTATTTACCTTTGGGTATGTGGATTGCATTCCACTCTCTTATTGAGAAATGTTCCTCCAAGTATTTACCTTTGGGTATGTGTATTGCATTCCACTCTCTTGTTGAGAAATACACAATTTATGGAGGACCACAATTTATATTGACCTTCTTAGATTTTCGCCCATTTTGGCAATCGATGCCAATGGGGGAGAAGTTTCAGAGAGTTTTGTGGACAAGTTTAGAGAGTTATCTCCTCTTGCTTTGGTTTTGTTCCTTAGCATTTGCATCTAATTCTCATGCACTATTGGTTGTTGCATTGCATGGTGATGCATAATTCCTTATATAAACTCTCTTGAAAGCGATTGTCATCAATTACCAAAATGGGGGAGATTGAAAGAGCATGCGGTGCCCCCATGTTTGGTTTTGGTAATTGATGACAATCTCTATGGACTAATGGTTGTCTTGAGTTATATTTGAAGGATTTGTCCATAGGCTTTTCTTGAAGTCCATGTGTTGGTTTCAAGGAGTTTATGAGTTGACCAAGGTGCTATGAAGGAATTATCCAAAGATTGGTCATGTGAGTGTTGAGCTTATTGCAAGCAAGTCTTGAAGAATAAGGTTGTGTTATCATTAATGTTTACCTTCAAGACATCATCCAAATGAAGAGAGTTGGAAAGATTCAAGGTTGATCAAGACTAAGTCAAGAGTGAATCAAGTTGATCAACTCACAAAGCGTAGAAGATGTACCGAGAGGGATCAAGTGATCCCATGGTATGGTAAGCATTGTCCATTTTGCTTTGTGTACTAACCCATGGTCTATGTGAGAGTTCTATGTGGGGTTAGGTACGTGTTCATGGGCTTGGGTCAAGAGGAAGATATCACTCAACCCATGGAGAGGATGACATCAAGTGGTGATCGTCATCAAGATTTCCGTGAGCAAGTTCAAGTGGAGCATGACGAAGAGATCAAGTGCTTGAAGATTGCCTTCCATTGTGGTGTCAATGGACTAGTGAAGATGTGCCGAAGAGTGGATCACCCATAGTGGAGTATGGGGGAGCAATCATCTAGTCTTCATCGACCCAACGCACTCAAGAAAGGTGGTCCATCTTGAGGAGGACAAGATCGTCATCATCTATCTCAAGTGGATCATGCACAAGGAATAGGTTTGCCCATGATAGGTTTTCTATTTTTCCGGTCTCATGGTGGTAGTTTGGAGACCGGGTTATAGGATCGATAGCCGTACTATCAAGGGGGGCTCTCAAGTGAGTAGCTTGATCGTATCATTCATCGAGAGCTCAAACCATTGCGTCCTTGCATCATCTTTCTTGATTCTTATTTGTATTTTATTTTGAGGTTTTAGAGCTTGTGGTTATCTTCGTGACAAGCTCTAGTTCAACGAAAATGGATTTCATATACTTCTTCTTCTGCGTTTTCGGTGTTGGAGGTTTTACCGGTCTTATCCGAGGAAGGGTTCTCACCATTTTCTTATGGGCCTTTTCTAATTTGCTTCTTATTGATATTTCTTTAAAGATTGTGTTAGCCCTTGTCGCTAGCTTTCCAACAAACTTGGTTTCGTTGAATTCGGAGTCCGTTTGCACAAGTTGTGGCAGTTTTGGTGTTCTGAAAAGGCTGCAGCGGTACTACCGCGGACAGGAGCGGATGTAATTTTTTACTACCGCTCCAGAGTGGTACTACCGCGGCTTCTTCAGCGGTAGTACCGCTCCGGACCAAAAACTCGTCACAAGTCCAGTGGTGGTAGGCAGGGATGTATTTTTTTAGTACCGCTCGCAAGCAGTAGTACCGCTACCCTTTGAGGTTGTACCGCTACCCCTAGCGGTAGTACCGTGAGGTCGAGCGGTAGTACCGCTCTGTGCGGGCTGTGAGCATAACGGTTGGATTTTTCCCCACCTATAAAAGGGGGTCTTCTTCCCCAATGGACCTTATCTCTTCAGCTCGTGTTCTTCCCCCATTGTTGACCTTCTTCGAGCTTGCTAACTCTCAATCCCTCCAATGATTCTTGCTAGTTCTTGAGGGAAAAGAGAGAGGAGATGTAGATCCACGTTTCCACCAATCACTTTCTCCTCTAAGTGAGGGGAACCCCTTGGATCTAGATCTTGGAGTTCTTCGTGTTCTTCTTTCGTTCTTCCTCTCATTTTCCTCCCTAGCATTAGTTGCTTTGGTGGGATTTGGGAGATAAGGACTTGGGCACTCCGTGTGCCCTTGCCATTGCATTTGGTACATCGGTTTGAGTTCTCCACGGTGATACGTGGAAGTGAAGTTTGAGAAGCTTCTTACTCTTGGGTGTTTGGGCACCCTAGAGCTTGTTCCTCTTGGGTTCCTTGGCACCCTAGACGGTTGGTGTTGTTCGGAGCTCAATCATTGTGGTGTAAAGCTTTGGGCAAGCGTCGGGGTCTCCAATTAGGTTGTGGAGATCGCCCCGAGTAATTTGACGGGTACCGGTGACCGCCCCCAAGGGTTGCCAAAGTGTACGGGTTTGGTGACCGCCCCCAAAGGTTGCCATTTGTATGGGTTCGGTGACCACCCTCAAGGGTCCCTTAGTGGAATCATGACATCTTGCATTGTGCGAGGGCATGAGGAGATCACGGTGGCCCTAGTGGCTTCTTGGGGAGCATTGTGCCTCCACACCGCTCCGAACGGAGATTAGCATCCGCAAGGATGTGAACTTCAGGATACATCGTCGTCTCTGCGTGCCTCGATTATCTCTTACCCGAGCCCTTTACTTATGCACTTTACTGTGTGATAGCCATATTGTTTCTTGTCATATATCTTGCTATCACTTAGTTGTTTATCCTGCTTAGCATTAGTTGTTGGTTCACATAGGTGAGCCTAGTTGTTGTAGGTTTAAGTGAAGCATAAAGAGAAATTCTAACAAATCATAGCATAATTTTAGCTCTCTCAAATAGGTATGTACAGCAAGGATACTTGTGACAAACTAAATAGCAAAACAAGAAAAGACTCATATAATAAAAGATGCTCCAAGGTAAACTCATGATATGTGAAGATAAAAATATATCTCCAAGTAAAATACCGATGGTTGTTAGAAGAAAGAGGGGATGCCACTCGGGGCATCCCAAGGCTTAGTTGCTTGTATCTCCTTGAATATTATCTTGGGGTGCCATGGGGCATCCCCAAGCTAAGGCTCTTTCTACTCCTTATTCCTTCATCCATCGTGACCTCACCCAAAACTTCAAAACTTCAATCACACAAAACTCAACAAAACCATCGTGAGATCCGTTAGTATAACAAAGGCAATCTTTAATTTAAGTATTGTTGCAAACCCATTCCAATTTTGTTATTGCATTATACCTACTGTATTCTAACTTTAACATGGCTTTTACCCCCCGATACAAACCATAGATTCATCAAAATAAGCACACAAAGCAACGAAAAAAGAATCGGTCAAAAACAGAACAATATGTAAAGACTCGAATTGTTCTCATGCTTCTGTAACTAAAACAATTCTGGAAAATTAGGACAACGTAGGAAATTTGTATATCAATCTTGTGTAAAAATTCAAGCACTTTCTTCACTTCTATGAATTTTAACAATTATATTACTCGATGCAAAAGTTTTTGTTTTCCAACAAGATCAAATCAACTATCACCCAACATGATTCCAAAGGCTTGGCTTGGCACAAAAACTAATTAAAACATAAAACAGAATTAAAACAGTAGCATAATTTTACAAACACTCAAGAACAAAAAGAAAAAGGGAAAAATAAATTTTGTTCATTGGGTTACCTCCCAACAAGCTCTTTCTTTAAAGCCGCTAAGATAGGCTTGAGATTTTATTGATGCTCATATGAAAGATAAGAATTGAAACACAAAGAGAGCACCACAAAACATGTGACAAACTCATTTGAGTCTAACATACTTCCTATGCATAGAAATTTTATAAGCAAACAAATTACCAAGACAATAAATCTCTAGCATATGCAAAGTAGAGGAACAAAATATTGACAATCTCAACATAACGAGAGGAAATTTAATAACATGAAAATTTCTACGTCCATATTTTCCTCTATCATAATAATTACATGTGGGATCATAATTAAATTCAACAGTATAACTAACATATAAAATTTTCTCTTCATGATCCACATGCGTAAAGGTTTAATAATCTTCCAAGATAGTGGGATTAATATCAACTAAAGTCATGACCTCTCCAAGCCCACTTTTATCAAAAATTTCATCAGGTTGATCATTCTCCAAAATGGTGGGATCATTATTACCTAGAATTGACACTCTTCCAAACCAACTTTCAATATCATCGCAAACAAATTCATCATGAGGCTTAAATAAAATTTCAAGATCATAAGATGAATCACCCCAATCATGATCATTGCAATAAAGTAGTGGACATATCAAAATTAGCATCCCCAAGGTTGGGTTTTGCATATTATTAACATAATTGACATTTATATAATTTATAATAACATCATTGCAATCATGATTTTCATTCAAGGATCTAGCATGAGTTACTTCTTAAATTTCTTTTATCACTTCATCACAATTTTTCAGATTCATGAATCTCAAGCAAAACTTCATAAAGATAATCTAGTGAACTCAATTCACTAGATATTAGTTCATCATAATTGGATCTTTTGAAAAGATTAGCATCTGGATGAGGATCCATATCAATAGAGTTTTAGCAAGCAAATAGAAGACACATGGCACACAAGCAAAGATAGCAAACGGACAAAAAGGCAAACGGAAAAGAAGGCAAATATTTTTCTGTTTTTGTAAAATGTTTTAGAAGTGGGGGAGATAAAAACGAGAGGGAAATGGAAAATAATGTAAATTGAAAGGAGATGAGATTTGTGATTAGGAACCTGATAGATGTTATGATGTCTCCCCGGCAATGGTGCCAGAAATTCCTTTTGATGTCGCTTCAACTACATCGTTATTTCCCCAAAGAGGAAGGGATGATGCAGCACAACTAGGGTAGGTATTTCCCTCAGTTATGAAACCAAGGTATCAATCCAGTAGGAGAAGCAAGCAACACTATGTAAATGGTACCTACACACAAAGAACAAATACTTGCAACCCGACGTGTAAGAGGGGTTGTCAATCCCTCCACGGTAAAAAGATAGATAGATTTGTGGTAGATTGGATAAATAGTTCTTGATAAAACGCGAAATAAAATAGGTAATAAAAAAGTGTAGCACGGTATTTTTGGATTTTTGGAATAACAAATCTGAAAACAAAAGCGAATAAATATAGATCTCAAAGCAAATATGATAAAGAATAGACCCCGGGGCCGTAGATTTCACTAGTGGCTTGTCTCAAGAAAATAGCACACGGTGGGAAAACAAATTACTGTTGGGCAATTGATAGAAGATCGAATAATTATGACGATATCCAAGGCAATGATCATTATATAAGCATCATGTCCAAATTAGTAGACCAACTCCTGCCTGCATCTACTACTATTACTCCACACATCGACTGCTATCTAGCATGCATCTAGTGTATTAAGTTCATGGAGAAATGGAGTAATGCAATAAGAATGATGACATGATGTAGACGAGATCTATTCATGTAGGAATTTCCCCCATCTTGTTATCCTTAATAACAACGATACATGTGTGTCTTGCTGCCACTTCTGTCACTAGGAAAGAAAACCACACGATCGAACGCATCAGAAAGCACCTCTTACCATGGCAAGAAAAATGAATCTAGTTGGCCTAACTAAACCAAAGATTCGAAGAAGAAATGTGAGGCTATAAGTAATCATGCATTTAAGAGATCAAAGAAGACTCATGGATATTGCTACGTCTTGAGCTTGCGTTGGTTTTCCTTGAAGAGGAAAGGGTGATGCAGCAATAGTAGCATAAGTATTTCCCTCAGTTTTTGAGAACCAAGGTATCAATCTAGTAGGAGGCTCCTCAAAAGTCCCATGCACCTACACAAACAAACAAAGAACTCGCAACAAACGCAATAAAGGGGTTGTCAATCCCTTCACGGCCACTTGCGAAAGTGAGATCTGATAGATATAGTATGATAAGATAAATATATTTTTGGTATTTTATAATATAGATTGGAAAAGTAAAGATGAAAATAAAAGTAGATTGAAAGCTTATATGATAAAAGATAGACCCGGGGGCCATAGGTTTCACTAGTGCCTTCTCTCAAGATAGCATAAGTATTACGGTGGGTGAACAAATTACTGTCGAGCAATTGATAGAAAAGCGAATAATTATGATATTATCTAGGCATGATCATGTATATAGGCATCACGTCCGTGACAAGTAGACCGACTCCTGCCTGCATCTACTACTATTACTCCACACACAGACCACTATCCAGCATGCATCTAGAGTATTAAGTTCATAAGAACAGAGTAACGCATTAAGAAAGATGACATGATGTAGAGGGATAAACTCATGCAATATGATATAAACCCCATCTTGTTATCCTCGATGGCAACAATACAATACATGCCTTGCAACCCTTATTGTCACTGGGTAAGGACACCGCAAGATAGAACCCAAAGCTAAGCACTTCTCCCATGGCAAGAAAGATCAATCTAGTTGGCCAAACCAAACTGATAATTCGAAGAGAGACTTGCAAAGATAACTCAATCATACATAAAAGAATTCAGAGGAGATTCAAATATTTCTCATAGATAAACTTGATCATAAACCCACAATTCATCGGATCTCGACAAACACACCGCAAAAAGAGTTACATCGAATAGATCTCCACAAGAGAGGGGGGAACATGGTATTGAGATCCAAAAAGAGAGAAGAAGCCATCTAGCTAATAACTATGCACCCGAAGGTCTATGGTAAACTACTCACAACTCATCGGAGGGGCTATGGTGTTGATGTAGAAGCCCTCCATGGTCGATTCCCCCTCCGGCGGAGCGCCGGCGAAGGTTCCAAGATGGGATCTCGCGGATACAGAAGGTTACGACGGTGGAAATTGTTTTTCGTTGGCTTCCTGGATGTTTTCGGGGTACGTGGGTATATATAGGAGGAAGAAGTAGGTCGGTGGCTGCCCGAGGGGCCCACGAGATAGGGGGGCGCGCCCTCCACCCTCGTGGCCACCTCAGCTGCTTCTTGGATTGCACTCCAAGTCCTCTGGATCACGTTTCTTCCAAAAATCGCGCTCCTGAAGGTTTCATTCCGTTTGGACTCCGTTTGATATTCCTTTTCTTCGAAATACTGAAATAGGCAAAAAAAACAGCAATACGAGCTGGGCCTCCGGTTAGTAGGTTAGTCCCAAAAAATGATAATCATGTGTAAAATAAAGCCCATAAACATCCAAAAAGGGTAATATAATAGCATGGAACAATCAAAAATTATAGATACGTTGGAGACGTATCAAGCATTCCCAAGCTTAATTCCTGCTCGTACTCGAGTAGGTAAATGATAAAAACAGGATCTTTCATGTGGAATGCTACCTAGCATATTTCTCAATGTAATTTTCTTTATTGTGGCATGAATGTTCAGATCCAAATGATTCAAAATAAAAGTTCATATTGACATAAGAATAGTAATACTTCAAGCACACTAATAAAAGCAATCATGTCTTCTCAAAGTAACATGGCTAAAGAAAGTTCATCCCTACAAAATCATATAGTTAGGCTATGCTTCATTTTTGTCACACAAAAATGCTCCCAAATTCTACACCCCCGATGACAAGCCTAGCAATTGTTTCATACTTAAATAATCTCAAACTTTTTCAACTTTCACGCAATACATGAGCGTGAGCCATGGATATAGCACTATGGGTGGAATAGAATATGATGATGGGGATTATGTGGAGAAGACAAGAAAGGAGAAATTATCACATTGACGAGGATAATCAACGGGCTATGGAGATGCCCATCAATTGATGTCAACATGAGGAGTAGGGATTGCCATGCAACGGATGCACTAGAGCTATAAATGAATGAAAGCTCAACAAAAGAAACTAAGTGGGTGTGCAT
Organism: Triticum timopheevii; assembly: GCA_963921465.1. Lineage (NCBI taxonomy): Eukaryota > Viridiplantae > Streptophyta > Magnoliopsida > Poales > Poaceae > Triticum > Triticum timopheevii. The sequence continues at coordinate 173,838,160 of OY997274.1, read as the reverse complement.
CCAACTTGCTTGCTCACGAAGACCTAGGGCATTTTGAGGAAGCCCATCATAGGAATATACAAGCCAAGTTCTATAATGAAAAATTCCCACTAGTATATGAAAGTGACATATGAGACTCGCTATATGAAGAACATGGTGCTACTTTGAAGCACAATATATGAGACTCGCTATATGAAGGACATGGTGCTACTTTGAAGCACAAGTGTAGAAAAAGAGATAGTAACATTGCCCCTTTTATTTTCCCTTTTTTTCTTTTTATTTTTTTTTCTCTTTTTTTGGGGCCTTTCCTTTTTTTGGCCTTTCCTTTTTTTCTTTTTTTTCTATTGGGGACAATGCTCTAATAATGATGATAATCACACTTTTATTGATTTACAACACTTGAATTACAACTCAAAACTAGAAAAAGATATGACTCTATATGAATGCCTCCGGCGGTGTACCGGGATGGGCAATGAATCAAGAGTGACATGTATGAAAAATTATGCAAAGTGGCCTTGCCACAAATACGATGTCAACTACATGATCATGCAATGGCAATATGACAAAAGTAATGCGTGTCATGATGATAAACGGAACGGTGGAAAGTTGCATAGCAATATATCTCGGAATGTCTATGGAAATGCCATAATAGGTAGGTATGCTGGCTGTTTTGAGGAAGATATAAGGAGGTTTATGTGTGATAGAGCGTATCATATCACAGGGTTTGGATGCACCGGCGAAGTTTGCACCAACTCTCAAGGTGAGAAAGGGCAATGCACGGTACCGAAGAGGCTAGCAATGATGGAAAGGTAAAAGTGTGTATAATCCATGGACTCAACATTAGTCAAAAGAACTCATATACTTATTGCAAAAATTTAGAAGTCAGCAAAAACCAAGCACTACGCGCATGCTCCTAGAGGGATAGATTGGTAGTAAAAGACCATCGCTCATCCCCGACCGCCACTCATAAGGATGCACAATCCAAGGACACTTCATGTTTCAAATTTGTTACACAACTTTAACCATACGTGCATGCTATGGGACTTGCTAACTTCAACAAAAGCATTCTTTAAATTCATAATCACCCAACTAGCATGACTTTAATATCACTACCTCCATATCTCAAAACAATTATCAAGTATCAAATTGATCATAGCATCCAATCCACTTCCTATGATAGTTTTTATTATACCCAACTTGGATGCCTACCATTCTAGGACCAATTTTATAACCATAGCAAATACCATGCTTTTCGAAGAGACTCTCAAAATAATATAAGTGAAGCATGAGAGACTAGAAATGTCTACAAAATTAAGCCACCGCCGTGCTCTAAAAGATAAGTGAAGCACTAGAGCAAAAACTATCTAGCTCAAAAGATATAAGTGAAGCACACAGAGTATTCTAATAAATTTCAATCAAGTAGTCTTCTCCCAAAATGTGTGTAAATCAAGGATGATTGTGGAAAACTAAAAAGCAAATACTAATATCATACACGACGCTCCAAGCAAAACACATATCATGTGGCGAATAAAAATATAGCTCCAAGTAAAGTTACCAATGAACGAAGACGAAAGAGGGGATGCCTTCCGGGGGCATCCCCAAGCTTAGGCTTTTGGCTACTCTTGAATATCTTGGGGTGCCATGGGCATCCCCAAGCTTAGGATTTTTCCACTCCTTATTCCATAGTCCATCAAATCTTACCCAAAACTTGAAAACTTCACAACACAAAACTCAATAGGAAATCTCATAAGCTCCGTTAGTGAAAGAAAGCAAAACCACCACATAAGGTACTGTAATGAACTCATTCTTTATTTGTATTGGTGCTAAACCTACTGTATTTCAAGTTCTCTATGGTTCATACCACTTAATACTAGCCATAGATACATCAAAATAAGCAAACAACACACGAAAAACAGAATCTGTCAAAAACAGAACAGTCTGTAGCAATCTGTAACTAACGCAAACTTATGGAACTCTAAAAATCCTACCAAAATAGGAAGTCCTGGACAATTTTTCTACTGATCTACAGAAGAAAGAAGCAACGCAAAATCACGTTTCTGTGATTTAACAAAACTAGTTTCGTTCGTGCAAAGTTTCTGTTTTTCAGCAGAATCAAATTAACTATCACCGTAGGTTATCCTATAGGTTCTACTTGGCACAAACACTAACTAAAACATAAAAACACATCTAAACATAAGGTAGATGAAAAATTTATTATTAAAAAGAAATAAAAACAAAAAACACAAATAAAATTGGGTTGCCTCCCAACTAGCGCTATCGTTTAACGCCCCTAGCTAGGCATAAAAGCGAAGATAGATCTAAGTTTAAGAGAATCAACATCAAGCGAAAGTCTATCAACGTTCCTAGCCAAATCATCAACTTTGAGCAATTTTTCTTCAAGCAAGGCATTAAAATTCTTTTGAGATATCATAAATTCTTTCACACTATTCTCAAAATCAGAGGGCATCTTATTAAAATTACCATAAGAGTTATTGTAGGAATTTCCATAATTATTAGAGGAATTACTAGGGAACGGTCTAGGATTAAAGTTTCCTCTATAAGCATTGTTTCCAAAACTATTCCTACCAACAAAGTTCACATCCATAGATTCATTATTATTCTCAATCAAAGTAGACAAAGGCATATCATTGGGATCAAGAGGAGCATTCTTAGTAGCAAACAATTTCATAAGTTCATCCATCTTTCCACTCAAAACATTAATTTCTTCTATAGCATGCACTTTTTTACTAGTAGATCTTCGGTGTGCCATTGAGAATAATTAGCCATAATATTATCAAGAAGTTTTGTAGCATCTCCTAACGTGATTTCCATAAACGTGCCTCCCGCGGCCGAATCTAAAAGATTTCTAGAAGCAAAGTTCAAACCGGCATAAAATTTTTGTATGATCATCCATAAATTCAAACCATGAGTAGGGAAATTGCGAATCATCAATTTCATTCTTTCCCAAGATTGGGCAACATGCTCATGATCAAGTTGTTTAAAATTCATAATATCGTTCCTAAGAGTGATGATCTTAGCGGGAGGAAAATACTTAGAGATAAAAGCATCTTTGCACTTGTTCCAAGAATCAATACTTTTTTTAGGCAAAGACGAAAACCAAACATTAGCATGATCTCTAAGTGAAAACGGAAATAACTTCAATTTAACAATATCATTATCCATATTTTTCTTCTTTTGCATATCACACAAATCAACAATGTTGTTTAGATGGGTAGTGGCATCTTCACTAGGAAGGCCGGCGAATTGATCTTTCATAACAAGATTCAGCAAAGCAGTATTGATTTCACAAGACTCAACATCATTAAGAGGAGCAATCGGAGTACTAAGGAAATCATTATTATTGGTATTGGATAAATCACACAATTTGTTCTTGCGCCATGGCAACAAGTAATCCAACACACAAGCAAACAGAAAAAAGGCAAGCGAAAGAGAGAGAGGTTGGGAAAGAGAGGGCAAATAAAACGGCAAGGGTGAAGTGGGGGAGAGGAAAATGGCAAATAAAGTAAATGCGAGGGAGATGAGTTTGTGATGGGTACTTGGTATGTCTTGACTTGAGCAAAGACCTCCCCAGCAACGGCGCTAGAAATCCTTCTTGCTACGTCTTGAGCTTGCGTTGGTTTTCCTTGAAGAGGAAAGGGTGATGCAGCAATAGTAGCGTAAGTATTTCCCTCAGTGTTTGAGAACCAAGGTATCAATCCAGTAGGAGGCTCCTCAAAAGTCCCACGCACCTACACAAACGAACAAAGAACTCGCAACCAACACAATAAAGGGGTTGTCAATCCCATCACGGCCACTTGCGAAAGTGAGATCTAATAGAGATAGTACGATAAGATAAATATATTTTTGGTATTTTATAATATAGATTGGAAAAGTAAAGATGCAAATAAAAGTAGATTGAAAGCCTATATGATAAAAGATAGACCCAGGGGCCATAGGTTTCACTAGTGTCTTCTCTCAAGATAGCATAAGTATTACGGTGAGTGAACAAATTACTGTCGAGCAATTGATATAAAAGCGAATAATTATGAGATTATCGAGGCATAATCATGTATATAGGCATCACGTCCATGACAAGTAGACCGACTCCTGCCTGCATCTACTACTATTACTCCACACATCGACCGCTATCCAGCATGCATCTAGAGTATTAAGTTCATAAGAACAGAGTAACGCATTAAGAAAGATGACATGATGTAGAGGGATAAACTCATGCAATATGATATAAACCCCATCTTGTTATCCTCGATGGCAACAATACAATACATGCCTTGCAACCCTTATTCTCACTGGGTAAGGACACCGCAAGGTTGAACCCAAAGCTAAGCACTTCTCCCATGGCAAGAAATATCAATCTAGTAGGCCAAACCAAACTGATAATTCGATTGCAAAGATAACTCAATCATACATAAAAGAATTCAGAGGAAATTCAAATATTTCTCATAGATAAACTTGATCATAAACCCACAATTCATCGGATCTCGACAAACACACCGCAAAAAGAGTTACATCGAATAGATCTCCACAAGAGAGGGGGAGAACATGGTATTGAGATCCAAAAAGAGAGAAGAAGCCATCTAGCTAATAACTATGGACCCGAAGGTCTGTGGTAAACTACTCACAACTCATCGGAGGGGCTATGGTGTTGATGTAGAAGCCCTCCGTGGTCGATTCCCCCTCTGGCGGAGAACCGGCGAAGGCTACAAGATGGGATCTCGTGGATACAGAAGGTTACAACGGTGGAAATTGTTTTTCGTTGGCTTCCTGGATGTTTTTAGGGTACGTGGGTATATATAGAAGGAAGAAGTAGGTCGGTGGCCGCCCGAGGGGCCCACGAGATAGGGGCGCCCTGTAGGGGTGGGCGCGCCGTCCACCCTCATGGTCGCCTCAGTTGCTTCTTGTCTTGCACTCCAAGTCCTCTGGATCACGTTAGTTCCAAAAATCACGCTCCCGAAGGTTTCATGCCGTTTGGACTCCGTTTGATATTCCTTTTCTTCGAAATACTGAAATAGGCAAAAAAAGCAGCAATACGGGTTGGGCCTCCGGTTAGTAGGTTAGTCCCAAAAAGTGATAATAATGTGTAAAATAAAGCTCATAAACATCCAAAAGGGGTAATATAATAGCATGGAATAATAATAAATTATAGATACGTTGGAGACGTATCAGATATAGATCTGATCATAAACTCAAAGTTCATCGGATCCCAACAAACACACCACAAAAAGAGTTACATGAAATAGATCTCCAAGAGACCATTGTATTGAGAATCAAAAAGAGAGAAGAAGCCATCTAGCTATTGCCTACGGACCCATAGGTCTATGATGAACTACTCACGCATCATCGGAGAGGCACCAATAAGGATGATGAACCCCTCTGTGATTGTGTCTAGATTGACTCTCGTGGTTCTGGAACTTGCGGTGGCTGGAAATGTGTTCTGTCGACTCCCCTAGGGTTTCTGGAATATTTGGGTATTTATAGGGCAAAGAGGCGGTGCCGAAGGTCACCGAGATGGGCACAACCCATCAGGGCGCGCCTGGGCCTCCTGGCGCACCCTAGTGTATTGTGCTCACCTCGGGCCCCTCTTCGGTACTTCTTTGGCCCACTGGATATCCTTTGGTCCAAAAAAATATACAAAAAGTTTCGCTGGATTTGGACTTCATTTGGTACTGATATTCTGCGAAGTAAAAAAACAAGCAAAAAACATCAACTGGCACTAGGCACTATGTCAATAGGTTAGTCACAAAAAATGATATAAAGTTGCTATAAAATGATTGTAAAACATCCAAGAATGATAATATAACAACATGGAACAATCAAAAATTATAGATACGTTGGAGACATATCACATACCACCAAATTGGACTCCACGGGCTACTCTTTATCCACCGTCTACTGCCTCGCTCTAGCCTCCACCTGCTACTGTCCATCCATCGCGTCTCCCTCCTGTCTCCACGGGCTACTGTTCATCCAGCCTCCACTGGCTACTGTTCAACCAGCCCTCCACGGGGTCCTATTCATCCACCCCCAATCGGCTCGGGTGTGGCAGCCTCCTCGATTGGGGTCCTGTTTATCCAGCGGCAACAGCCTACTACCACGGGGTCCTGTTCATCCAACCCCCACCGGGAACTTTTCATTCAACCCCTAACAACGGTCACTGTTCATCAAGAGGCAGGTTCGATCGCTTCAGTTAGCAATAGTTGAGGGAGTCCTGGATTCGGGGGTCCTCAGGTGTCCGGCCTATCCAATATGGGCCAGACTGGTGGGCTCTGGAGATAAAGTAGAAAACCTTCCCCCCGTGTCCGGGTAGGACTCCTGTGTGCGTGGGTATCAAGATTGGTGTCCGGATATGCTCTTTCCTTCTCCTATAAACCGACTTGGCGTAACCCTAGGCCCCTCCGGTGTGTATATAAACCGGAGGGTTTAGTCCATAGAGAGGATCATCACAGTCATAATATTCATAGGCTAGACAAGATAGGGTTTAGCCATTATGATCTCGAGGTAGATCAACTCTTGTAACCCCTATACTCATCGAATACAATCAAGCAGGACGTAGGGTTTTACCTCCTTTAAGAGGGCCCGAACCTGGGTAAACATTGAGTCCCATCGTCCATTGTTACCATTGATCCTTAGACGCACAACTTGGGCCCCCCTACCCGGGATCTGCCGGTTTTGACACCGAAATTGGTGCTTTCATTGAGAGCTCTGTTGTGTAGTCCCAAAAAAGCGATCTATGGCTCGCCTAGTCATCAATGACAACATCACCTCTAGAAGGAGCCTAATTTCTGGGTAGATCCTCCATCTCAGCGGTTTTATCATAGTTGCCTGTACGACCGTCAAGCCAATAGCACCCTCCTACGATCGCCAAACACCATCTCCGCATCGGTCTCGAGTACTCCAAAAATATGGATCCGGTAGACTTCTCGTCCTTAAATGAGCTGCTAAATCGCATTGCCGCCCTTGGGGGTTTCAATGGATTATGGTCGGATCGGGCTTAAACCTGACCAGAGGGAAATCAATCACCCACCGATCACCCACCTGGTAGCGGTTGTCGAGGAACGAGGCGATGACACCTCTCTTCCTATGTTGACAACCAAATATGTTCGGGTCCCTGAACCCACCGAGTCAGATACCCTCGCATCGGATGGGACTCCGTGTCCCCCGAACTCTGGATCATACATAGGATCGGGGGAGCACTTGGATCTCCTCGGATTCGAACTGGTCACCTCAGAGATTTTGCAAGCTCCGGACACAAATGTGGGTCGGGTTTCAAATTTTAGCCCACCCACCCGCCACAATCAATACTCTCCAAGCAATTCAGGCCCTCCAAACATATATGACTTGATGTATGTACGACACCAACCTCAGGAAATGGTCCATCACTTCTGGGCCAGATTCCTACTTGTTAAAAACAAGATCAAAGCTTGCGGCGACGATGATGTAGTCTCGGTCTTCCATCGCAATTGTACTGACGAGGGAATCCGGAATGCCCTCGACCGTTGCCACATACAGAGCTTCACGGAACTATCACAGGTGGTACAAAAGTACTGCGCAAAGGAAAGCACATGGAAGGCCCATAAAACTCACCTAGAGTCTACTGTCTTTAAGTAGTGTGCGGCCCGAGCTAAACGGATACACCCTAGCATGGCATCTGATTATCAGTCTGTTGACAGAAAAAACAAACCACGATATAGGTCTGTTCTTGACGAACTCCTTGACAAGCCTTGTCTGATACATGCAACTCCAAGTATAGACTCAACCCATAGTCTTCGCGCATGCTGGGTACTCAGGCAGGTAGCAAAATGTGGGGAGGCCATCCTCGCCATCATCACTCAAGAAATACTATCCGAAGAGAGACAATTTTAATGTCCTTCGAGACCTTTTCTTGAAATAATCGGCGTAAAAGGGCACTCTGTGACCTCGCCGAAGTCCACCAAGTAACCATGCTGAGGCCATGGAATAACGCGGCAATAACCTTCACTGCCAAAGACGAACCAAAGGTCCGGTCAGTCCGAGCACCCGCCACCCTAGCACTAAACCCTGTTGTTGACGGTTTTCGACTTACCAAAGTTCTCATGGATGGCGCCAGTGGGCTTAACCTCATCTACGAGGACATGCTCGACAAAATGCATATTGACAGAACACGCATCAAATAAAGCAGCACCACCTTCGTGGAATCATCCCCATTCGAGAAGCATGTTGCTCTAGGAGAGTTAAATTGGATGTGGTATTCGGCACACCCGCAAACTATTGGTCCGAAGAGTTGCTCTTCCATGTGGTCCCCTTCAACAGCGGATATCATGCCATGCTCGGACAAGATGCCTTCTCACGCTTCCAAGCTATACCCCATTACGGGTATATGAAGCTCAAAATGCCAGGACCCAATGGAATCATCACAATCTGGAGTGACCCGGATAAAGCACTGATACGTCTCCAACGTATCTATAATTTTTTATTGTTCCATGCTATTATATTACCCGTTTTGGATGTTTATGGGCTTTACTTTACACTTTTATATCATTTATGGGACTAACCTACTAACCGGAGGCCCAGCCCGTATTGTTGTTTTTTTGCCTATTTCGGTATTTCGAAGAAAAGGAATATCAAACGGAGTCCAAATTAAATGAAACCTTCAGGAGCATGATTTTTGGAACGAACGTGATCCAGAGGATTTGGAGTGGAAGTCAAGCAACAGCTGAGGCGGCCACGAGGGTGGAGGACGCGCCGCCCCCTACTGGGCACGCCCCCCTATCTCGTGGGCCCCTCGGGCGTCCACTAACCTACTTATTCCTCTTATATATATCCACATACCCCGAGAACATTAGAACAGACCACGAAAACCTAATTCCACCGCCGCAACCTTCTGTATCCGCGAGATCCCATCTTGGAGCCTTCGTTGGCACTCTGCCGGAGGGGGAATCGATCACGGAGGGCCTCTACATCATCTCCAAGGCCTCTCCGATGAGTTGTGAGTAGTTTACCACACACCTTCGGGTCCATAGTTATTAGCTAGATGGCTTCTTCTCTCTTTTTGGATCTCAATACCATGTTCTCCTTGATCTTCTTGGAGATCTATTCGATGTAACTCTTTTTGCGGTGTGTTTGTCGAGATCCGATGAATTGTGGGTTTATGATCAAGTTTATCTAAGAGAAATATTTGAGTCTCCTCTGAATTCTTTTATGTGTGATTAAGTTATCTTTGCAAGTCTCTTCGAATATCAGTTTGGTTTGGCCTACTAGATTGATCTTTCTTGTAATGAGAGAAGTGCTTAGCTTTGGGTTCAATCTTGTGGTGTCCTTTCCCAGTGACAGCAGGGGCAGCAAGGCACGTATTGTATTGTTGCCATCGAGGATAATAAGATGGGGTTTATATCATAATGCATGAGTTTATCCCTCTACATCTTGTCATCTTCCTAATGCGTTACTCTATTCTTTATGAACTTAATATTGGGGAACGTAGCAGAAATTCAAAATTTTCTACGCAACACCAAGATCTATCTATGGAGAGACTAGCAACAAGGGGAAGGAGAGTGCATCTACATACCCTTGTAGATCGCTAAGCGGAAGCGTTCAAGAGAACGGGGTTGAAGGAGTCGTACTCGTCGTGATCCAAATCACTGGAGATCCTAGTGCCGAACGGATGGCACCTCCGCGTTCAACACACGTACAGCCTGGTGACGTCTCCCATGCCTTGATCCAGCACGGTGAGAGGGATAGGTTGTGGAAGACTCCGTCCAGCAGCAGCACGACGGCGTGGTGGTGATGGAGGAGCGTGGCAATCCTGTAGGGCTTCGCCAAGCATAGCGGGAGAGGAGGAGTACTTGGGAGAGGGGGAGGGCTGCGCCAGGGGAAGCGTGTAGCTCCCATGCACCTCCCCACTATATATAGGGGTGGAGGGGGCTGGTTTCTTGCCCTTCAAGTCCATTGGGGCGTTGGCAAAGGTGGGAGGAAAGAAATCCCATCATTTCCTTCCCCACCGATTGTTATCCCCCCTTTTTAGGGATCTTGATTTTATCCCTTCGGGATATGATCTTATTCCTTCTAATTAAGGGGGGATCTTGGTGCACCTTGACCAGGGGTGTGGGGCCTTGACCCCACTACCCACGTTCATGTGGGTCCCCCATGCAGGTGGGCCCCACTCCGGAACCTTCTAGAACCTTCCCGGTACAATACCGAAAAATCCCGAACATTTTCGGTGGCCAAAATAGGACTTCCCATATATAAATCTTTACCTCCGGACCATTCCGGAACTCCTCATGACATCTGGGATCTCATCTGGGACTCCGAACAACATTTGGTAACCACATACAAACTTCCTTTATAACCCTAGCGTCATCGAACCTTAAGTGTGTAGACCCTACGGGTTCGGGAACCATGCAGACATGACCGAGACGTTCTCCGGTCCATAACCAACAGCGGGATCTAGATACCCATGTTGGCTCCCACATGTTCCACGATGATCTCATCGGATGAACCACGATGTCAAGGACTCAATCAATCCTGTATACAATTCCCTTTGTCTAGCGGTATTGTACTTGCCCGAGATTCGATCGTCGGTATCCCGATACCTTGTTCCATCTCTTTACTGGCAAGTCTCTTTACTTGTTCCGTAACACATCATCCCGTGATCAACCCCTTGGTCACATTGTGCACATTATGATGATGTCCTACCGAGTGAGCCCAGAGATACCTCTCCGTTACACGGAGTGACAAACCCCAGTCTCGATTCGTGCCAACCCAACAAACACTTTTGGAGATACCCGTAGTGCACCTTTATAGCCACCCAGTTACGTTGTGACGTTTGGTACACCCAAAGCATTCCTACGGTATCCGGGAGTTGCACAATCTCATGGTCTAAGGAAATGATACTTGACATTAGAAAAGCTTTAGCATACGAACTACACGATCTTTGTGCTAGGCTTAGGATTGGGTCTTGTCCATCACATCATTCTCCTAATGATGTGATCCCATTATCAATGACATCCAATGTCCATGGTCAGGAAACCGTAACCATCTATTGATCAACGAGCTAGTCAACTAGAGGCTTACTAGGGACATGGTGTTGTCTATGTATCCACACATGTATCCGAGTTTCCTATCAATACAATTATAGCATGGATAATAAACGATTATCATGAACAAGGAAATATAGTAATAATAACTAATTTATTATTGCCTCTAGGGCATATTTCCAACAGTCTCCCACTTGCACTAGAGTCAATAATCTAGTTCACATCGCCATGTGATTAACACTCACAGGTCACATCGCCATGTGACCAACATCCAAAGAGTTTACTACTGTCACTAAACTAGTTCACATCATCATGTGATTAAGACTCAATGAGTTCTGGGGTTTGATCATGTTTTGCTTGTGAGAGAGGTTTTAGTCAACGGGTCTGCAACATTCAGATTCGTATGTACTTCGCAAATCTCTAGGTCATATTGTAAATGTTGCTTCCACGCTCCACTTGGAGCTATTCCAAATGATTGCTCCACTATACATATCCGGTTTGCTAATCAGAGTCATTCGGATAGGTGTTAAAGCTTGCCTCGATGTAACCCTTTATGCCGAACTCTTTATCACCTCCATAATCGAGAAACATGTCCTTATTACTCCAAGGACAATTTTGACCGCTGTCTGGTGATCCACTCCTTGATCACCTTTGTACCCTCTTGCCAGACATGTGGCAAGGCACACATCAGGTGCGGTACTTAGCATAGCATACTGTAGAGCCTACGTCTAAAGCATAGGGGACGACCTTCGTCCTTTCTCTCTCTTCTGCCTCCGAGATGCTTGTTCCAGCCCAAAATCTTTGATCATCTCATCAAAGTGTATATTCTGACTCTGAGATGCTTGCTCTAGTCCAAGGAAGGATCGCTGGAGCTAGCATACCTTTTAGCATCCTTAGGATCGACAAAACCTTTCTGATTGTATCACATACAACCTTTCCTTACGAAAACTGGTAAGGAAACTCGTTTTGACATCCATCTTCCAGATTTCATAAATGCAGCTAATGCTAACATGATTCCGACGGACTTAAGCATCGCCACAGATGAGAAAATCTCATCGTAGTCAACTCCTTGAACTTGTGAAAAACTCTTCGCCACAAGTCGAGCTTCATAGACGGTGACATTACCATCCACGTCCGTCTTCTTCTTAAAGATCCATTTATCTCAATGGCTTGTCGATCATCGGGCAAGTCCACCAAAGTCCATGCTTTGTTCTGATACATGGATCCTATCTCGGATTTCATGGCTTCTAACCATTTGTCAGAATTTGGGCCCACCATCGCTTCTCCATAGCTCGTAGGTTCATTGTTGTCTAGCAACATGACCTTCAAGACAGGATTACTGTACCACTCTGAAGTAGTACGCATCCTTGTCACCCTACGAGGTACGGTAGTGACTTGATCCAAAACTTCATGATCACTATCATAAGCTTCTACTTCAATTGGTGTAGGCGCCACAGGAACAACTTCCTGTGCCCTGCTACACACTTGTTGAAGTGACGGTTCAATAACCTCATCAAGTCTCTACCATGCTCCCACTCAACTTTCCGAGACAAACTTTTCCTCGAGAAAGGACCCGATTTAAGAAACAATCCCTATTGCTTTCGGATCTGAGTTAGGAGGTATACCCAACTTGTTTTGGGTGTCCTATGGAGATGCATTTTATCCGCTTTGGGTTCGAGCTTATCAACCTGAAACTTTTTCAAATAAGCGTCGCAGCCCCAAACTTTTAAGAAACGACAACTTAGGTTTCTCCAAACCATAGTTCAAAATGGGGTCGTCTCAACGGAACTACGTGGTGCCCTATTTAAGTGAGTGCGGTTGTCTCTAATGCCTAACCCATGAACGATAGTGGTAATTTGATAAGAGACATCATGGTACGTACTATATCCAATAGGGTGCAACTACGATGTTCGGACACACCATCACACTATGGTGTTCCAGGCGGTATTAATTGTGAAACAATTTCCACAATTTCTTAATTGCGTGCCAAAGCTCGTAACTCAGATACTCATCTCTGTGATCATATCATAGACATTTTATCCTCTTGTCACGATGATCTTCAACTTCACTCTGAAATTACTTGAATCATTCAATAATTCAGACTTGTGTTTCATCAAGTAATATACCCAGTATCTACTCAAATCATCCGTGAAGTAAGAACATAACGATATCCATTGCGTGCCTCAGCACTCATTGGACTGCACACATCAAAATGTATTACTTCCAACAAGTTGCTTTCTTGTTCCATTTTATTGAAAACGAGGCTTTCAGTCATCTTGCCCATGTGGTATGATTTGCATGTCTCAAGTGATTCAAAATCAAGTGAGTTCAAACGGTCCATTTGCATGGAGTTTCTTCATGCATATACACCAATAGACATGGTTCGCATGTCTCAAACTTTTCAAAAACGAGTGAGTCCAAAGATCCATCAACATGGAGCTTCTTCATGCGTTTTATACCAATATGACTTACATGGCAGTGCCACAAGTAGGTGGTACTATCATTACTATCTTATATCTTTTGGCATGAACATGTGTATCACTATGATCGAGATTCAATAAACCATTCATTTTAGGTGCAAGACCATTGAAGGTATTATTCAAACAAACAGAGTAACCATTATTCTCCTTAAATGAATAACCATATTGCGATAGACATAATCCAATCATGTCTATGCTCAACGCAAACACCAAATAACAATTATTTAGGTTTAACACCGATCTCGATGGTAGAGGGAGCGTGCGATGCTTGATCACATCAAGCTTGGAAAACTTGCAACACATATCGCCAGCTCACCTTTAGCTAGTCTCTGTCTACTCCGCAGCCTTTTATTTCGAGTTACCAACACTTAGCAACCGAACCGGTATCTAATACCCTGGTGCTACTAGGAGTACTAGTAAAGTACACATTAACATAATGTATATCCAATATACTTCTATCGACCTTGCCAGCCTTCTCATCTACCAAGTATCTAGGGTAATTCTGCTCCAATGGTTGTTCCCCTTATTACAGAAGCACTTAGTCTCGGGTTTGGGTTCAACCTTGGGTTTCTTCACTAGAGCAGCAGCTGATTTGCCGTTTCATGAAGTATCCCTTCTTGCCCTTGCCCTTTTTGAAACTAGTGGTCTCACCAACCATCAACAATTGATGCTCCTTCTTGATTTCTACTTTCGCGGTGTCAAACATCGCGAATACCTCAAGGATCATCATATCTATCCCTGATATGTTATTGTTCATCACGAAGCTCTAGCAGCTTGGTGGCAATGACTTTGGAGAAACATCACTATCTCTGGAAGATCAACTCCCACTTGATTCAAGTGATTGTCGCATTCAGACAATCTGAGCACAAGCTCAACGATTGAGCTTTTCTCCCTTAGTTTGCAGGCTAAGAAAATCGTCGGAGGTCTCATACATCTTGACGTGGGCACGAGCCTGAAATCCCAATTTCAGCCCTCGAAACATCTCATATGTTTCGCGACGTTTCAAAAACGTCTTTGGTGCCACAACTCTAAACCGTTTAACTGAACTATCACGTAGTTATCAAAACGTGTATGTCCGATGTTCGCAACATCCACAAACGACGTTGGGGTTTAGCACACTGAGCGGTGCATTAAGGGCATAAGCTTTCTACTGTCCGCATAATCGCTACTGTCAACTTTCAACTATATTTTCTCTAGGAACATATCTAAACAGTGGAACTAAAGCGCGAGCTTACGACATAATTTGCAAAGATCTTTTGACTATGTTTAGGATAATTAAGTTCATCTTATGAACTCCCACTCAGATAGACATCCCTCTAGTCATCTAAGTGATTACATGATCCGAGTCAACTAGGCCGTGTCCGATCATCACGTGAGACGGACTAGTCATCATCGATCAACATCTTCATGTTGATCGTATCTACTATATGACTCATGCTCGACCTTTCGGTCTCTTGTGTTCCGAGGCCATGTCTGTACATGCTAAGCTGGTCAAGTCAACCTAAGTGTTTCGCGTGTGTAAATCTGGCTTACACCCGTTGTATGTGAACGTAAGAATCTATCACACCCGATCATCACGTGGTGCTTCGAAACGACGAACTTTCACAATGGTGCACAGTTAGGGGGAACACTTTCTTGAAATTTTAATGAGGGATCATCTTATTTACTACCGTCGTTCTAAGAAAATAAGATGCATAAACATGATAAACATCACATGCAATCAAATAGTGACATGATATGGCCAATATCATATTGCTCCTTTTGATCTCCATCTTCAGGGCTCCATGATCATCATCGTCACCGGCATGACACCATGATCTCCATCATCATGATCTCCATCATCGTGTCTCCATGAAGTTGTCTCGCCAACTTATTACTTCTACTACTATGGCTACCGGTTAGCAATAAAGTAAAGTAATTACATGGCGTTGTTCAATGACACGCAGGTCATACAATAAATAAAGACAACTCCTATGGCTCCTGCCGGTTGTCATACTCATCGGCATGCAAGTCGTGATTCCTATTACAAGAACATGATCAATCTCATACATCACATATCATTCATCACATTATTCTTGGCCATATCACATCACATAGCATACCCTGCAAAAACAAGTTAGACGTCCTCTAATTGTTGTTTGCATGTTTTACGTGGCTGCTATGGGTTTCTAGCAAGAACGTTTCTTACCTACGCAAAACCACAACGTGATATGCCAATTGCTATTTACCCTTCATAAGGACCCTTTTCATCGAATCCGTTCCGACTAAAGTGGGAGAGACTGGCACCCGCTAGCCACCTTATGCACCAAGTGCATGTCAGTCGGTGGAACCTGTCTCACGTAAGTGTACGTGTAAGGTCGGTCCGGGCCGCTTCATCCCACAATACCGTCGAAACAAGATTGGACTAGTAACGGTAAGCATATTGAACAAAATCAACACCCACAACAACTTGTGTTCTACTCGTGCATAGAAACTACGCATAGACCTAGCTCATGATGCCACTATTGGGGAACGTAGCAGAAATTCAAAATTTTCTACGCAACACCAAGATCTATCTATGAAGAGACTAGCAACAAGGGGAAGGAGAGTGCATCTACATACCCTTGTAGATCGCTAAGTGGAAGCGTTCAAGAGAACGGGGTTGAAGGAGTCGTACTCGTCGTGATCCAAATCACTGGAGATCCTAGTGCCGAACGGACGGCACCTCCGCGTTCAACACACGTACAGCCCGGTGATGTCTCCCATGCCTTGATCCAGCAAGGTGAGAGGGAGAGGTTGGGGAAGACTCCGTCCAGCAGCAGCACGACAGCGTGGTGGTGATGTAGGAGCGTGGCAATCCTGTAGGGCTTCACCAAGCACAACGGGAGAGGAGGAGTACTTGGGAGAGGGGGAGGGCTGCACCAGGGGAAGCGTGTTGCTCCCATGCGCCTCCCCACTATATATAGGGGTGGAGGGGGCTGGTTTCTTGCCCTTCAAGTCCATTGGGGCGTTGGCAAAGGTGGGAGGAAAGAAATCCCATCATTTCCTTCCCCACCGATTGTTATCCCCTCTTTATAGGGATCTTGATCTTATCCCTTCGGGATATGATCTTATTCCTTCTAATTAAGGGGAGATCTTGGTGCGCCTTGACCAGGGGTGTGGGGCCTTGACCCCACTACCCACGTTCATGTGGGTCCCCAATGCAGGTGGGCCCCACTCCGGAACCTTCTAGAACCTTCCCGGTACAATACCGAAAAATCCCGAACATTTTCCGGTGGCCAAAATAGGACTTCCCATATATAAATCTTTACCTCCAGACCATTCCGGAACTCCTCGTGACGTCCGGGATCTCATCCGGGACTCCGAACAACATTCGGTAACCACATACAAACTTCCTTTATAACCCTAGCGTCATCGAACCTTAAGTGTGTAGACCCTACGGGTTCGGGAACCATGCAGACATGACGAGACGTTCTCCGGTCCATAATCAACAGCGGGATCTGGATACCCATGTTGGCTCCCACATGTTCCACGATGATCTCATCGGATGAAACACGATGTCAAGGACTCAATCAATCCCGTATACAGTTTCCTTTGTCTAGCGGTATTGTACTTGCCCGAGATTCCATCGTCGGTATCCCGATACCTTGTTCCATCTCGTTACCGGCAAGTCTCTTTACTCGTTCTGTAACACATCATCCTGTGATCAACCCCTTGGTCACATTGTGCACATTATGATGATGTCCTACCGAGTGGGCCCAGAGATATCTCTCCGTTACACGGAGTGACAAATCCCAGTCTCGATTCGTGCCAACCCAACAGACACTTTCGGAGATACCCGTAGTGCACCTTTATAGCCACCCAGTTACGTTGTGACGTTTGGTACACCCAAAGCATTCCTACGGTATCCGGGAGTTGCACAATCTCATGGTCTAAGGAAATGATACTTGACATTAGAAAAGCTTTAGCATATGAACTACACGATCTTTGTGCTAGGCTTAGGATTGGGTCTTGTCCATCACATCATTCTCCTAATGATGTGATCCCGTTATCAATGACATCCAATGTCCATGGTCAGGAAACCATAACCATCTATTGATCAACGAGCTAGTCAACTAGAGGCTTACTAGGGACATGGTCTTGTCTATGTATCCACACATGTATCTGAGTTTCCTATCAATACAATTATAGCATGGATAATAAACGATTATCATGAACAAGGAAATATAGTAATAATAACTAATTTATTATTGCCTCTAGGGCATATTTCCAACACTTAATACTCTAGATGCATGCTGGATAACGGTCGATGTGTGGAGTAATAGTAGTAGATGCAGGCAGGAGTCGGTCTACTTATCACGTACGTGATGCCTATATACATGATCATGCCTAGATAATCTCATAATTATTCGCTTTTCTATCAATTGCTCGACAGTAATTTGTTCACCCACCATAATACTTATGCTATCTCGAGAGAAACCACTAGTGAAACCTATGGCCCCTGGGTCTATCTTTTATCATATAAGCTTTCAATCTACTTTTACTTGCATCTTTACTTTTCCTATCTATATTATAAAATACCAAAAATATATTTATCTTATCATACTATCTCTATTAGATCTCACTTTCGCAAGTGGCCGTGAAGGGATAGACAACCCCTTTATCGCGTTGGTTGCGAGTTCTTGTTTGTTTGTGTAGGTGCATGGGACTTTTGAGGAGCCTCCTACTGGATTGATACCTTGGTTCTCAAAAACTGAGCGAAATACTTACGCTACTATTGTTGCATCACCCTTTCCTCTTCAAGGAAAACCAACGCAAGCTCAAGACTTAGCAAGCACTCCATGCCAAAAAAACTGCATCCTTGGCCCTTGAGGCACTATCCGAAGCCCTAGCGGCCAAAGAACTAACCGACCTACGGTCCACGGTGGACAAGGACGATGTGATCCTCGATAAGAGACACAAATCCACCTCTTTCAAGCCAGCAGATGAAATAGTCAAATTTCAAGTGCACTTGAGGGACCCCAGTAAAACAGCGCCTGTCAGAGCACAGGTGGATCCAGCAGTGGATGTCGCCTTACGCACATTCTTACGCAAAAATTGGGATATTTTCACCTGGCACCCCTCAGACATCTGCGGCATCCCATGCAGGCTGGCCGAACACAGCCTCAAAATAATTAAGGGGTTTAAACCCGTTAAGCAGACACTGCGGCGATTTTCCGAACCCAAGCGTCAAGCCATGAGACAAGAGCTAGCCAAACTGCTAGAGTCCGGGTTCATTCGAGAAATCAAACATCCGGATTGGTTAGCCAACTTGGTCATGGGGCCAAAGAAAGACAAATCCTATCACCTTTGTGTCGATTTCAAAGACCTCGATAAAGCTTGCCCTAAAGATCCTTTCCCTTTGCCCTGCATTGACCAGATCATCGATGCGACTACAGGACACGACTCGTTGTGTTTCCTCGATGCTTATTCTGGATACCATCAGATTAAAATGATGAATATGAACAGGCCGCAACGGCGTTCATCACCCCGCATGGCCCTTTCTGCTTCAACACTATGCCCTTTGGGCTTAAAAACGCTGGTGCCACTTACCAATGTATGATTCAAACATGCTTGGAAAAACAAATCGGCAAAATAGTTGAAGCATATGTGGACGACGTGGTCATCACAACTAAACATGTCGGAACACTGGTGGACGACCTTCACCTCACCTTCGACAACCTCCAAAGATACGACATACGGATCAATCCGGAAAAATGTGTCTTCGGAGTTCCAGCTGAAAAGCTACAAGGGTTCATTTTTTCCCATAGAGGAATTGAAGCAAACCCAACTAAGGTCCGAGCCTTGTCACAATTGGCTATACCAACAGACCTAAAGCAGGTCCAGAAGCTAGCAAGGTGTGTGGCGGCTTTGAGCCACTTTATCTCCAGATTAGGAGAGAAAGCATTACCACTTTACGTGCTACTTAGACGAACCGATAACTTTGAATGGACAGAAGCTACCTTAGCCAGATTGGAAGAAATCAAGGCCCTACTAGAAGGCAACCCAATCCTTGCTGTCCCAGGTGTTGGCGAGCCTATGTTGCTTAATATCTCCGCAACTCACCAAGTAGTAAGTGTTGTACTCGTCATCGAGCAAGGGGAAGAGGGACACAAATTCCCCATCCAAAATCCAATTTATTATGTATCGAAGATCCTCACACCATGCAAATCCCGATACCCTCACTACCAAAAGATAGCTTATACAGTACTTATGGCATCCCGAAAACTACGACACTATTTTCAACAGTGTTCGATTACAGTGGCATCTGAGGTACCACATAACGACATTATCAACAACAGGGATGCCACTGGCCGCATAGACAAATGGGTCATTGAACTCCTACCATTCAAAATAACATACAAGCCATGCCGAGCTATTAAATCCCAGGTGCTGGCCAACTTCTACATGGTCTTCGCATGGCTATCTCCATGGGTGTACAACGCCTCGAGGTGCGCGGAGATTCTAACCTCGCAATATCCCAGGTCAATGGAGAGTTCGATGCAAAAGATCCAAAAATGGCGGCATATCGAAACATCGTATTAAAAATATCAGCTCGGTTTGAGGGACTGGAATTCCATCATGTCGCTCGAGACAGTAACCAGGCAGCCGACATCCTCGCTCGCATGGGCGCCAAGCGCGACCCCGTCCCGCCTAACACCTTTGTGGAAAGGCTCTTTGAGCCATCCATAATGTGGCAGGGCGAGAGCAGAGAAGCTAGTACAGACCTGATTACACCCCCAGCAGGCGAACACAATGCAGATACCATCGGGGGTTCCGATGCCGAAATAACACCCTCTGCTCATGAGATCATGGCTGTTATTGCTCCATGGACCGAACCTTTCCTAGCCAACCTTAATAGGCAGGAACTTCCCGATGATCAAAATGAAGCCCATTGCATAGATCGGCGCTCTAAAGCCTATAAAGTGCACGAGGGTGAACTGTACAAGAAGAGCACTACCGGAGTCCTCTAAAGGTGCATCTCGGAAGAAGAGGGATGGCAGCTCTTGGCAGAAATACATGCTGGTCTGGGCGGCCATCATGTTGCAGCTCGGGCCCTCATAAGCAAAGCTTTCAGTGCAGGTTTTTTCTAGCCAACGGTCCGAGCAGACGCACAAGCCCTTGTCCAACGTTGTGTGGGTTGTCAGCTTTTTGCCAATCAAAGTCATATGCCTCCCACTGCCTTAAGAATAACCCCCATCACCTGGCCCTTTGCAGTCTGGGGGCTAGATACGGTCGGTCCCCTTAAAGGGGGAAGCCACAAAAAGAAATACTTGCTGGTGATGGTAGATAAATTCACTAAATGGATGAAGGCCAAACCAGTAAAAACAGCTGAAGCAGGGCCAGTGATTGACTTTATATCCGGTGTGGTACACCCCTATGGTGTCCCGCACAGTATCATCACGGACAATGTCTCCAATTTCACAGCTAATGAGGTGAAAAACTGGTGTGCTAAGTTGGGCATTAAACTCGACTATGCATCCATATACCACCCTCAAACAAATGGTCAAGTTGAACGGGCCAATGGCATGATAATGAGTGAACTAAGCCCAGGCTGGTGCGCTCCTTGCAAGAATTAGATAAGCACTGGGTTGAGGAACTCGATTCTGTACTCTGGGGGCTGGAAAGCATGCCCAATCGAACGATCGGATACACACCTTTCTTTATGGTGTACGGTGCAGAAGTTGTACTGCCCTGCGACATTATTCATGACTCACCTCAAGTGTGCATGTACGAAGAGCGAGAAGCCGAGCTTGATTCGCAGGATGACCTAGATGGACTCGAAGAGGAGCATGATGTTGCAAAGGTCTGTTCCGCATTTTATCAACAACAGGCCAGGCGATACCAAAGCAGAGAAGTGTGGGCTAAGACATATAATGTCGGCGACCTTGTTTTGCGCCTCCCGGAGAAGAAAAAGGATAAGCTCAGGACAAAATGGGAGGGCCCCTTCATCATAGATGAAGTCCTTACAGGAGGAACCTATCGCCCTCGTAATGCATTGGATAATCGCGTTGAGCCGAACCCAAGGAACGCCGCTCGGCTCCAAAGATTTTACGCATAGTTCGGTCACTTTATTTTTTTCCTTTGACTAGGTTTCTCCTTCTTGTTTTTTTCTTTCTTACATCCCAGGGTATGTTCGGATCTGCCGAATTGTTAGGGGTACACATCTTTAAATGTATACACCCCACTATAACTGGGGGCTTCTTTAACGAAGCTTATCATTTGAAGCTTATAGCTTACATTGTCTACGTCATTTGTTTTATACATCTTTTGCCATTATATGCACCTCTATGACTTAAGTTTTTGCCAAGCTAGGTTGCCTCGCTCCATTGCTTATACCCTACATTCCTGATTGTTCGGCTAGGGTGTAAAGGGAGTACCTCTGTGATTGTTACAACCGGGTTATCTGGACGTGTACCTCAGACGGGTGAAGCCAAAAGCTAGTGTTCTTAAGGGAATAATTGGTTGGCAAGCAATGACGGACTATTTTACAACAAATACGGGATAGGCTGCCCTTAATTTGGATACAAGCCTAGGCATGCATACTTCAGCATGTCGACCCAAGGAAAGGAACCCCTGACGGAACTATTTTCCCTAGAAGATGTTTCTTACGTTAAACAGTAATATAACATAACTCCCCGAACAAATTTTGTCTGTTTGAGCAATATGACCGGATTGCTTGGTTTTCGAACATACTGAATGTTTCTCATTTATCATAGTATCCGGAAGCACTCCAACTTCTTGGTTCGGAGATTGCAGCCGAAGGCCTGCAATGACAAATTTTGACAAGTTCAGCCGGAGATAAAGTTCGATGATAAAGTACATTGTTACATAGAATCAAACGCCTACTCTTTCTCTATGCCATCTATAAAACTATCTAACCTACAAGCTTCTTGTGAATATTTCGCAGCTATCATCACCTGGTCATATACCAAGTTTATAGGAATTTCTTTTCCATCTGGTCCCTGCGGTCCAACTCGGGCCATATGATTCGGATTGAGTCCGGTGTAGCGCGTCTTTACCATCGCCCATGCCTCTCATGCACCAACC
The DNA here is from genome assembly GCA_963921465.1 of Triticum timopheevii. Taxonomy (NCBI): domain Eukaryota; kingdom Viridiplantae; phylum Streptophyta; class Magnoliopsida; order Poales; family Poaceae; genus Triticum; species Triticum timopheevii. Next base: position 173,815,605 of record OY997274.1, on the reverse strand, counting down.
CGGCATGCCGATGACTTCCATAGCTCAAAACAGCGTCGGGCACCTTTGAATAGGTTCGCCAACCCCTCCATACTTTCTGGAGGGGCATCGGATGACCATAAGGCTTTGATCATGCACTTCATGGCTTTTTGGGCTCGTTCATGCACTCTAGACAGTTCTTTTAGAATGTCACCTTGGTATCTGGACACTTCTTCTTCAGGACGCCCAGTTAACAGACCTGCCAGGACAGCATTATAAGACGCCATATTATTAGATTATATGAGTCACCTGGATAGATCAAAGGACATACCAAATATGCCGCCTTTCAACTTTCCGTTCTCTTCTTGTGTGGCCGATAATTGAGCCTTTAAGCTCCTTACCTCTTCGGATTGCTTGTTCATCTCCTCCTCCAGTTTTTTCCGTTCGCCAGTGGTCATTGGGCTTTTCTTCATTTCCTCTAGTTCTGAGGTGGCAACATTAAGCTGTTTCCGGCTTGTTTCAAGTTCCTAGGACAGCATGTTGTTCTTTTCATTAAGAACATGCGGTCATAGCGATCCTTAAATCGGTTAGTCTATACCGCTTCAAGTCTCGAGGGCTACTTGCGCATATCTATTAAATTTGCACAAATTGTCACCTGCATATCTTCTAAGAATAGGTGAGCAACTCTAGTGAGTCCATCCCAGGCGGCCCGGATATATGCATCCATGATGCTAAGGGCGGTAAATTCCTGCTCAGTAAAAGTCAGAGCGCGCAGGGCTCTTTCAAGCGTCGATGATTCATCGTGCTCTCCACTTTGCAATTGTTGACGGATACGTCATCTGAATCCTCATGAGGTGGATGAGTCAGCGCCGCTTCCGTATGGACCCTCGTTCTCATGGACGAGTCCGGCGCTGGATTGGCCGAAGCTCGGCTAGCCAGGATTTTGGATACGGTTCGTCGTGTGCTCCTCCTGGGATGATAAATGGGGGAGAAATATGACATTTTTTCTTATGCCTAGGCACATACTAAAGGTCATACCTCTTTGATGATGGAGGGGGATCAGCGGCGCACCCGGTGTCCTTTCGTTTTGAACTCTCACCCCACAAAGATACTATCGTCCTTGGGGCCGCCCTCGACTGGGTTCAGCTCGCTGAGCGCTGATCCTATAAAACACGGTTCAGGGTGAGGGGTGAGGTGCAAACAAGGGATCCTCTTATTGAATATGATTTCTGAACACTTACCTTCACGAAAGGGTAAAAGCCAGGGTAGTCGGCTGTAATGGCCACTTCCGAGCTTTCAAGACTCGCTTGATAATAGACTCCATCATCAAACTCCACAAATATATCCGGATCCGCGCGGAAGCCGGGGTCTTCATTGCGAGCATGATCCTCTGGCTGAGGAGGGGGCAGTAAATGTTTTCGACTACCTTCCTCCGTGCCTGCATTAAAAGACGGTCAGAATGGTTAGCACCCCTCGATAACAAGGTAGAACAATTCTGACAAAACAATAAACTTGCCCAGTCAATAGGGTTATACATGGAAAAACCTTCCCGGCAATTTAAGCGGAGAAATTCTTCTTCCTCCCCCTGGTAAAGATCTGCCAAAATGGCGGCCAGAGCGACTGAGGTATCTAAACCCTTGTGCTTATGCGAGATGAGTCGTCATCCCCGTTGTAACACCATAAAGGGGTCACTCTGGACTAAAGAGGCTGGATGCATTGCTTTATCGCGATAGCCATAACTTTGATTATTGAGAGTCCGGAGTGGGCAAGTAATCTGACGTTGCTGATTAACCTCATTACTTCCGCATTACTTCCGGGGACACCAATTTAGTAGCTTCTTTGGAGGAGCACTGGAGAATTCGGGAAGCCCTCGTCGAAGTGGGTCCGGAAGGGGAACATCTTCAATATAGAACCATTCCGAAGACCATTCTTTGGATCCCTTCTTGGGACGAGGCCGAAGAACTTTCTCCATAGTTCAAAATGACCCTCGCAGCCTAAGAACAACTCGGAAAGAGCAACAAAACCTGAAATATGCATGATTGAACCTGTCGTGAGGTTGTGCAATTGGATCCCATAGAATTCCAACAGACCCCTTTGGAAGGAATGAATCGGGAATTCTAAGCCCCTCAGAAGAAACGAGACAAAGCACACCCTCTCCTCCCTGTTGGGGTTGGGGAAATTCTCTGCTAGCGCATCATTACCCATCGAAGCCAAACCCGCCCGTACAGAGACAAGATTTGCGGGAGGGAGATATCCCTGAGTCTGAAGTTGACTCAGCTGGAGATGAGATACAGAACAACTTTGGCAATCACCCTCTTGAGGGCCATGGGGGCGCGAGGAAGAGCCAAGGGCGCTCATCATGTTGTGGAGTTTTTTCGTGGTTTTTTCTCCGATGCTCTTTTGCGCGATGTGGAAGGGCATTTAGGGATTTGACCTCTTTATATAGATGTAGCCCATGTAAAGCAAGGAGCTTATTGGTAATAAAATAATGGACCGTTCGCATTCACCTAATGCATGGAAATCGAGGTGACGACAGGAAGAGATCATAAAGGCAGAACATGGAAGCCAAAGCCTGACTATCGTCAGTCTGAAGTATGTTAAAGAACCCACCTTGCAAAGCCGAAGACATGAAGACGTATACTACATCGTCATTGAAGGCAAGTTCAGGGGTTAGTGAGGGAAACCTGGATTCAGGGGTCCTCAGGTGTCCGGCCTATCCAATATGGACCGGACTGGTAGGCTATGGAGATAAAGTAGAAAACCTTCCCCCGTGTCCGGGTAGGACTCCTATGTGCGTGGATATCAAGATTGGTGTCCGGATATGCTCTTTCCTTCTCCTGTAAACCGACTTGCTGTAACCCTAGGCCCCTCCGGTGTCTATATAAACTGGAGGGTTTAGTATGTAGAGAGGATCATCACAGTCATAATATTCATAGGCTAGACAAGCTAGGGTTTAGCCATTACGATCTCGAGGTAGATCAACTCTTGTAACCCATATACTCATGAAATACAATCATGCAAGACATAGGGTTTTGCCTCCTTTAAGAGGGCCCAAACCTGGGTAAACATTGTGTCCCATCGTCCATTGTTACTATTGATCCTTAGATGCACAACTTGGGCCCCCGCTACCCGAGATCTACCGGTTTTGACACCGATAGTAGTAGCGAAGGAATCACTCGGGTTCAATTAACAGCCAAGGGATCGATCACTCGGGTTCAGTAACATAGCTAGTGCAATCGCTCGGATTCAGTAAGGGAACGCCTCCCTTAGGTTCAGTTAAAGCCAACGACTCACACACATGCACGCCTATGTACAAGAGACACGCGCAAACCAGAGTGCATCGCTCAGCCACGACCACCCAACTTAACCGGGAACTCCCTAAAATTTTCCTCACCATCGCTTCTACCATGATGTTTTCCGTCATGGACGACCCAAAGAATGTCATGTAGGTGCGTCCCCGGCCCGCCCAGGACGAATAGCCCGTTTTTTGTCATGATTTTTTATCATAGAAGTGGGAGCCCACCACATCTATGATGATACGTGGTTTTGTCACAATTATCGTCATAGAAGTGTCATAAGCATGACACGAAAAAAAATCGATCGGCCCATAATGTCACGGATGTGTCTTTTTTTGTAGTGCAACTTGTATTTCATAAAAGTGGCTTTGCGAGTGTCTGTCTGTGTGTGTGTGTGTGTGTGTGTGTGTGTGTCTTCCACCTTAGTTGAATCTAATTTGACAATGGCGGTCCTTGTAGAAGGTTAAAGGGCAACTTGTATATCACCATTGTGGTTTTGCGTAAATAAGAACGGTTCTTATAGTTTTCCCTAGAAGCCACATAAAAATTGCAACAACAAAGTAGAGGATGTCTAACTTGTTTTTGCAGGGCATGTTGAGATGTGGTATGGCCGAAACATGATATATGTTGATGTATAAGATGATCATGTTTTGTAATAGGTTCACGACTTGCATGTCGATGAGTACGGCAACCGGCAGGAGCCATAGGGTTGCCTTTAATTTATTGTATGACCTGCGTGTCAACTAATAACGCCATGTAATTGTTTTACTTTATCGCTATGCGTTAGCAATAGTTTAGAAGCCATAGTTGGCAAGACAACCATGTGACGACATGATGACGGAGATCATGGTGTTATGCTAGTGACGATGGAGATCATGTCAGGTGTTTGGAGATGGACATCAAAAGCACAAGATTATAATGGCCATATCATGTCACATATATTGATTGCATGTGATGTTCATCTTTTTATGCATCTTATTTTGTTTAGGACGATGGTAGCATTATAAGATGATCCCTTCACTTAACTTCAAGATAAAATGTGTTCTCCCTAAGTATGCACTGTTGCGAAAGTTTGTCGGTTCGAAGCACCTCGTGATTGTCGGCTATGATAGACTCTAGATTCGCATACAACGGGTGTAAGCCAGTTTTACACATGCAGAATACTTGGGTTAAACATGACAATCCTAGCATGTACAAACATTGCCTCGGAACACGGAGGACCGAAAGGTCGAACATGAGTCATATAGTAGATATGATCAACATGGAGATGTTCACCATTGATGACGACCCCATCTCACGTGGTGATCGGACATGGGTAGCTGATTTGGATCATGTAACACTTACACAACTTGAGGGATGTTGTTTTAAGTGGGAGTTCACTAGTAATTTGATTAACTAAATCAATTATCATGAACATAGTCTTAATTGTCTTTGAAAAATTATGTTGTAGGTCAATGGCTCGCACTATAGCTCCCCTGAATTTTAATGTGTTCCTAGAGAAAGAAAAGTTGAAAGGTGATGGAAGCAACTATGCGGAATGGATCCGTAATTTGAGAATTATCCTCACTGTTGCATAGAAGGCTTATGTCCATAATGCACTGCTTGCTTATGCACACCCTCAAGGCAAGCCTGCTGATGTTATGGACGTCTGGCAGGCATGTTCTGATGACTACTCGATCATTCAGTGCGCCATACTTTACAGCTTAGAACCGGGGCTCCAAAGACGTTTTGAGCACCACGGAGCATATGAGATGTCCGAGGAGCTGAAATTGGTATTTCAGGCTCATGCCCAGGTTGAGAGGTATGACACCTCCAACAAGTTCTCTAGCTGCAATATGGAGGAGAACAGCTCCATTAATTAGCACATACTCAAAATGTCTGGGTACTACAACCACTTGAATGAGTTGGGAGTTAATCTTCCGGATGAATGAGAGAGTTGTTCAGTCACTGCCACCAAGCTACAAGGGCTTTGCGATGAACTATAATATGCAAGGGATGGAGAAAATCTTCCCCGAGCTATTCGTGATGCTTAAGGCCACGGGGGGTAGAAATCAAGAAAGAGCATCAAGTGTTGATGGTCAACAAGACCACTAGTTTCAAGAAAAAGGGCAAGGGAAAGAAAGGGAACTTCAAGAATTATTACAAACTAGTTGCCACTCATGTGAAGAGACCCAATGCTGGACCCAAACCCGAGACTGAGTGTTTCTATTGCAAGGGGAATGGCCACTGGAAGCAGAACTTCCATAAGTACTTGGCAGATAAGAAGGCTGGCAATGTCAACAAAGGTATATTTGATATACATGTTATTGATGTGTAACTTACTAGTTCTCGTAGTTGTGCATGGGTATTTGATACTAGTTCGGTTGCTAATATTGTAACTCGAAATAGGAGTTGTGGAATAAACAGAGGCTATCTAAGGATGAGGTGACGACGCGCGTCGGAAATGGTTCCAAGGTTGATGTGATCGTTGTCGGCACACTCCCTCTACGTCTACCTTCGGGATTAGTTTAAACCTAAATAATTGTTATTTGGTGCTTGTGTTAAGCATGGACATTATATCTGGATCTTGTTTATTGTGAGACAGTTATTCATTTAAGTCAGAGAATAATGGTTGTTCTATTTATATGGATAATATCTTTTATGGTCATGCACCCCTTGTGAATGGCTTATTCTTGTTGGATCTCGATCATAGTGATACACATATTCATAATATTGATGCCAAAAGATGCAAAGTTAATGATGATAGTTCCACATACTTGTGGCACTGCCACTTAGGTGATATTGGTGTAAAGCACATGAAGAAACTCCATGTCGATGGACTTTTGGAATCACTTGATTATGAATCATTTCAGATATGCAAACCATGCCTGGGCAAGATGATTAAAACCCCGTTTTCTGGAACAATGGAGCGGGCTAGTGACTTATTGGCAATAATACATACCAATGTATGCAGTCCTATGAGTGTTGAAGCATGCGGTGGATATCGTTATTTTCTTACCTTCACAGATGATTTAAGTAGATATGGGTATATTTACTTAATGAAACATAAGTCTGAAACATTTGAAAAGTTAAGGAATTTCAGTGTGAAGTGGATAATCATCGTAACAAGAAAATAAAGTTTCTACGATTTGATCGTCGAGGTGAATATTTGAGTTACGAGTTTGGCGCTCATTTAAGATAATGTGGATTTGTTTCACAACTCACGCCACCTTCAACACCATAGCGTAATGGTGTGCCTGAACATCATAACCATACCTTATTTGATATGGTGCATTCTATGATGTCTCTTACTAATTTGCCACTATCGTTTTTGGGTTATGCATTAGAGACAACCGCATTCACTTTAAATAGGGCACCGTCTAAATCCATTGAGACGACACCATATGAACTATGGTTTGGCAAGAAACCTAAGCCATCATTTCTTAAAGTTTGGGGATGCGACGTTTATGTCAAAAGGCTTTAGCCTGATAAACTCGAACCCAAAGTGGAGAAGTGCGTCTTCATAGGATACCCTAAAGAGACCATTGGGTATACCTTCTATCACAGATCCGAGGGCAAGATCTTTTTGGCTAAGAATGGGTCCTTTCTAGAGAAGGAGTTTCTCTCAAAAGAAGTGAGTGGGAGGAAAGTAGAACTTGATGAGGTAAAGTAGCACATCATAGAAAGAAGTTCCCTTGATGCCTACACCACCTGAAGATAAAGCTAATGATGATGGTCATGAAACTTTGGATCAAGTTACTACTGAACTTCGTAGGTCGACCAGGACACATTCCGCACCAGAGTGGTACAATAATCCCGTCCTGGAAGTCATGTTGTTAGACAATGGCGAACCTATGAACTATGAAGAAGCAATGATGAGCCTGGATTCCAGAAAATGGCTTGAGGCCATGAAATTCGAGATAGGATCCATGTATGAGAACAAAGTATGTACTTTGGTGGACTTGCCCATTTACCAACAAGCCATTGAGAATAAATGGATCTTTAAGAAGAAGACATACGTTGATGCTAAGGTCACCGTCTATAAAGCTTGACTTGTCGCAAAAGGTTTTCAAAAAATTCAAGGTGTTGACTACAATGAGACTTTCTCACCCGTAGCGATGCTTAAGTCTGTTAGAATTATGTTAGCAATTACCTTATACTACGATTATGAAATCTGGCAGATGGACGTCAAATAGTGTTCCTTAATTGTTTCCTTAGGGAAGAGTTGTATATGATGCAACCGGAAGGCTTTGTCGATCCTAAAGATGCTAACAAAGTATTCAAGCTCCAACGATCCATCTATGGACTAGTGCAAGCATCTCGGAGTTGGAATATATGCTTTGATGAAGTGATCAAAGCTTATGGTTTTATACAAACTTATGGAGAAGCTTGTATTTACAAGAAAGTGAGTGGGAGGTTTGTAGCATTTCTAATATTATATGTGGATGACATATTATTGATTGGAAATAATATAGAATTTTTGGAAAGCATAAAGGGTTATTTGAATAAGAGTTTTTCAATGAAAGACCAAGGTGAAGCTGCTTACATAATAGGCGTTAAGATCTATAGAGATAGATCGAGACGCTTGATAGGACTTACACAAAGCACATGCATTGACAAGATTTGGAAGAAGTTAAAAATGGGTCGGCCAAAGAAGTGGTTCTTGCCTGTGTTGCAAGGTATGAAGTTGAGTCAAACTCAAAGCCCAACCATGGCAGAAGAAAGAGAAAGGATGAAGGTTATTCCCTATGCTCAGCTGCAGGCTCTATAATATATGCCATGTTGTGTACCATACCTGATGTGTGCCTTGCCATGAGTGTGGTAATGGGGTACAAAAGTGATCCATGAGTGGATCAATGGACAACGGTCAAAATTATCCTTAGGTGCCTAAAGAGGACTAAGGAAATGTTTCTCAGTTATGGAGGTGATAAAGAGTCTGTCGTAAAGGGTCACGTCGATGCAAGCTTTGATACCGATCCAGATGACTCTGAGTCGCAAACCGGATACATATAGTGGAGCAATCATTTGGAATAGCTCCAAGTGGAGTGTGGTAGCAGCATCTATACTATGACATAGAGATTTGCAAAGTACACATGGATCTTAATGTTGCACAACCGTTGACTAAAACCTCTCTCACAAGCAAAACATGATCAAACCCTAGAACTCATTGGGTGTTAATCACATGGCAATGTGAGCTAGATTATTGACTCTAGTGCAAGTGGGAGCCTGTTATAAATATGCCCTAGAGGCAATAATAAATTGGTTATTATCATATTTTTTGTTCATGATAAATGTTTATTATTCACGCTAGAATTGTAGTGACCGGGAACTTAAATACATGTGTGAATAAATAATCTACACCGTGTCCCTAGTAAACCTCTACTAGACTAGCTCATTGATCAAAGATGGTTATGGGTTCCTAACTAGAGACATGAGTTGTCATTTGATAACAGGACCACATCACTGGGAGAATGATGTGATGGACAGACCCAACCGTAAGCTTAGCATCAGATTGTTTAGTTATTTGCTATAGCTTTATTCATGTCAAGTATCTATTCCTTCAACCATGAGATCATGCTACTCCCAGATATCGGAGGAATGCCTTGTGTGCTATCAAATGTCACTTCGTAACTGGGTGATCATAAAGGTGCTCTACAGGTATCTTTGAAGGTGTCTATTGGGTTGCATGGATCGAGAATGGGATTTGTCACTTCGTTTGACGGAGAGATATCTCTGGGCCTTCTCGGTAATACAACATCACAAGAAGCTTCATGTGACTAATGAGTTTAGTCATGGATCTTGTATTATGGAACGAGCAAAGAGACTTGTCGGTAACGATATTGAACTAGGTATGGAGATACTGACAATTGAATCTCGGGCAAGTAACATATCGCTTGACAAAGGGAATTGCATGCGAGATTGATTAAATCCTTGACATCATGGTTCAACCAATAAAGATCTTTGTTGAATATGTAGGAATCAGTATGGGCATCCATGTCCCGCTATTGGTTATTAACCGGAGAGGAATCTCGGTCATGTCTACATGTTCAGAACCCGTAGGGTCGCACGCTTAACATTTGATAGTGCTAGGGTAGTATCGAGATATTAATAGCGAAAAGTTTGAAGGCTGTTCGGGGTCCCGGAGGGCATCTGGGATATCGCGAAGAGCTCTAGAATGGTATAGAAGTAAAGATTTATATATGAGAAGTCTTGTTTTGGCTACCAAAAAAGTTTGGTGGCCCCCCAAGAGGCTCATGCACCTAGGGCTAAGGGGAAACCCTAGATTGGGGCGCCCCCTTGGCTTGGAGGGCAAGCCACCCCCTAGGGCCGCTGCCCCCTCCCTTGGAAGAGGGGCTAGGGTCGGCGCCCCCTCCCCCTAACCCCTATATATAGTGGGGAGGTGGGAGGGTGGCCGTATGCCTCCAACCTTGCCCTCCATCGCTCCCGACTTCTCCCACCTTTCCTTCGGTACGCGCTTGGCAAAGCCCTGCCAGAATTTCGTTGCTGCCACCACCACAATACCGCCGTGTTGGTTCCGATCTCATCTACTTCCTCTCCCTCGCTTCCTGAATCAAGTAGTATAGGACGCCATCGAGCTGAACATGTGTTATTCTCAGAGGTGTCGTCCATTTAGTGCTAGAGCGGGTTGGATCACGATTGGATCATGAAGATTACCACTACATCACTGTGTTGCGATGCTACCACTTTCGGTCTACAAGGGTATGAAGACACACTCCCCTCTCATAGCTATACATTTCCTAGATTGTATCTTGGGTTTTTCATAGGATTTTTGATTTTCCTGCTTCATTCCCCATCACCAGTCGCTCCATGAGCGGTACGGGCACACAAAACATATGTTTATTTGAAGGTTTTAGAGAAGGCACATGCAAATTTACTTGGAACGGTAGGGTAATAATGTATATATAGGTAGGTATGGTGGACACTCATGGAAGAAACTTGGCTCAAGGATTTTGTATGCACAAGCAGTATTTCCGCTTTGTACAGAAATTTTGGCTAGCAAAAGATTCTAAACAAGCATCACATGTTGGAGGATCCATAACAATATAACTTCGATGCAAATATACCCAACCATAACTCATTATGTTGTCTTCCTTGTCCAACTTCAACTAATTTGATCAAGTTTGAAAATAAATAATGGGTATTCACAACCATAAAAAATGTCCTAGATAATATAATTGTATGTGAAATTTCACTTCCATATACTAATCATTCATGAATTGCTCGTATGACCAATATTGTGATTGTAAAACTTCAATAAATTTACCTTTAAACCCAATGTGAAACTAATACTAGGCATGATACAAGTATATGAAGCACATATAATTTGAACTTCATGATATTCAATTCATTCAACAATTTACTCTAAGGATATAAGTGAAGCTCGAGAATGAATGACAAACTACTCTGAAAATATGAGTGAAGATCAATGAGTAGTCAAACAATTAAGTAGCTATGTGAGGACTCTCTCCAAATCAAAATTTTAGAAACAGGTCTTTAATTTAAATAGCAAACAAAAAATAACATCCCAATAATAGCACATCTCATGTGAAGTAGCAAAAACTTAGGCTCGATCGAGACTAACTGATAGTTGTTGATGAAAAAAGGTGGGATGCCTACCGGGAAATCCCCAAGCTTAGATGGTTGAGACTTCTTGGAATTATAACTTGGGATGCCTTAGTCATCTGCAATCATCATCTCTTGGGTCTCCTTAATTCCTCCAATATCACGGTTCCCTTAAATCTTAAGAAGTTCATCCACACAAAACTCAACAAGAACTCGTGAGATAAGGTAGTATAAATCAATGCAAAACCTTATCAATCTCTACTGTAACAAATCACTAAAATTATTATTAAACATTTCATACAAAATGCCTTTGCATATTTAATACTCCTATCGTCAAATAGAATCATTACACAAGCAAACATATGCAAACAATGCAATCATAACAACAATCTGTCTAAACAGGATAGTCCATAAAGGATGAAGCAAGATCTGTACTTATTTAACTCAAAAAATTCTGAAAATGTACCACATTGTAGGAAATATATCGTAGCTTATTGTGTCAAAATTTCAAGACTTTATCACATTCCAAATTTTTTGAAGATTTCAAACAATAATATGATACTTTCTGTTTTGAAACAGCAACTCATATACTTGCAAACTAAGCATGGTAAAGGCTATACTTGACACTTTAATTGAATTAAAAGATACAAAACATAATTATAAATAAAATAAGGCAAATCTCTGAAGGAAATATGCCCTAGAGGCAATAATAAAGTTATTATTTATTTCATTATATCATGATAAATGTTTATTATTCATGCTACAATTGTATTAACCGGAAACTTAGTACATGTATGAATACATAGACAAAACATAAGTGTCCCTAGTATGCCTCTACTTGACTAGCTCGTTTATCAAAGATGGTTATGTTTCCTAACCATAGACATGTGTTGTCATTTGATGAACGCGGTCACATCATTAGGAGAATGATTTGATGGACATGACCCATGTGTTAGCTTAGCATCATGATCGTTACAGTTTCATTGCTACTGCTTTCTTCATGACTTATACATTTTCCTCAGACTATGAGATTATGCAACTCTCGAATACCGTAGGAACACCTTGTGTGCTATCAAACGTCACAATGTAAATGGGTGATTTTAAAGATACTCTACAGGTGTCTCCGAAGGTGTTTGTTGGGTTGGCATAGATCGAGATTAGGATTTGTCACTCCGTGTTTCGGAGAGGTATCTCTGGGCCCTCTCGGTAATGCTCATCACTATAAGCCTTGCAAGCAATGTGACTAATGAGTTAGTTGCAGCATGAAGCATTATGGAACGAGTAAGATACTTGCCGGTAACGAGATTGAACTAGGTATGATGATACCGACGATCGAATCTCGGGCAAGTAACATACCAATGACAAAGGGAACAATGTATGTTGTTATGCGGTTTGACCGATAAAGATCTTCATAGAATTTGTAGGAGCCAATATGAGCATCCAGGTTCCGCTATTGGTTATTGACTGCAGATGTGTCTCGGTCATGTCTACATAGTTCTCGAACCCATAGGGTCCGCACGCTTAACGTTCGATGACGATTTGTATTATGAGTTATGTGATTTGATGACCGAAGTTTGTTCGGAGTCCCGGATGAGATCGCGGACGTGACGAGGAGTCTCAAAATGGTCGAGACGTAAAGATCGATATATTGGATGGCAATATTCGTACATCGAAAAGGTTCCGAGTGATTCGGATATTTTTCGGAGTACCGGGGAGTTATGGGAATTCACCGGGAGAAGTAATGGGCCTTATTGGGATTTAGTGGAGAGAGGGGAGAAGGGCTAAGAGGTGGTGCGTGCCTCCCCCTGCCCAAACCAAATTGGACAAGGGGTGGGGGCGCAGCCCCCCTTTCCTTCTCCCTCTCCCTCTCTTTCCTTCTCTCCTACTCCGAATAGGAAAGGGAATCCTACTAGGACTTGGGAGTCCTAGTAGGACTCCCTATGCTTGGCGCGCCCCCTAGGCCGGCTGCCTCCTCCCTTCCTCCTTTATATACGCGGGAGGGGAGCACCCCAAGGACACACAAGTTTCTCTTAACCGTGTGCGGTGCCCCCCTCCACAGTTACACACCTCGATGATACCATCGTAGTGCTTAGGTGAAGCTCTGCGTCGGTAGCATCATCATCACCGTCGCCACACCATCGTGCTGACGGAACTCACCATCATCCTCAACTAGATCAAGAGCACGAGGGGCGTCATCGAGCTGAACATGTGCTAAACGCGGAGGTGTTGTACGTTCGGTACATGATCGGTTGGATCGCGAAGAAGTTCGATTACATCAACCGTGTTATTGAAACGCTTCCGCTTACAGTCTACGAGGGTACATGGACACACTCTCCCCTCTCGTTGCTATGCATCACCTAGATAGATCTTCTGTGATCGTAAGAAATTTTTGGAAATTACCGCCTTCCCCAACAATCTCAAAAAAATAAAATGGATCTCCAAGCAAAACACATATCATGTGACAAATAAAAATATAGCTCCAAGTAAGGTTACCGATAATGTTGAAGACGAAAGAGGGGATGACTTCCGGGGCATCCCAAGCTTAGTTTCTTGGGTCTTCCTTGAATATTACCTTGGTGTGCCTTGGAAATCCCAAGCTTAGGGTCTTTCCACTCTTTATTCTCCTCATAACAATATCTCACCCAAAACATGAAAACTTCAATCACACAAAACTTAACGGAACTTCATGAGATGCGTTAGTATAATAAAACAAATCATTCACTTGGGTACTGTCAAGACAAGATTCACAATTGTGCATATTGTACTCTATAATTTCCACAATTTATATTGACCAATATAATCAATAGAAATTATAAAACAAGCAAACTATGCATTGAATACAAAATCTGTCAAAAATAGAATAGTTTGTAATGATCGGCACAAACACCATACTTCTGCAACTCCAAAAAATCTAAAGAATTAGGAAAACGTAGGAAATTTGTATATAAACCATGTGTAAAAAATTAAAATCAAAATCACGATCCAATAATGTATAGTAATTATTGCACTGGGCGCATAAGTTTCCGTTTTTGCGCAGAATCAATTCAACAAGTAAACACACTATCCCAAAGGCTTTACTTGGCACTTTATTAAAACAAAAGCTATAAAACATGATTAATATAGTACCTTAATCATGTGAACACATAAAAACGGTAGGTACAAGTGTTGGGTTGTCTCTCAACAAGCGGTTTCCTTTAATTCCTTTTCAGCTAGGCATGATGATTTTAATGATGCTCACATAAGAATAGTAACTGAAACATTCAAGAGAGCATCATGAATCACATGACAAGCACATTTAAGCCTAATCCGCTTCCTATGCCTTGGGATTTTGTGACCAAACAATTTATCGGAGTAAGAATACTAGCATAGGAAGGCAAAACAAGCATGACTTCAAAACTTTCAACACATAGAGAGGAAACTTGATATTACTGAGATATGTACAAGCATATGTTCCTCTCTCATAATAACTTTCAGTAGCATCATGAATAAATTCAATAATATAACTTTCACATAAATAATTGTTTTCTTGATCCACAAGCATATAATTTTTATTACTCTCCACATAAGCAAATTTCATCTCATTTATAATAGTGGGAGCAAACTCAGTGAAATAACTATCATGTGATGCTTGATTGGCATAATCCAATTGAAAATTAAAATCATGATGACAATTTTCATAGTTATCATTATTCTTTATAGCATACAGCCATCACCATAATCATCATAGATAGCAACTTTGTTGTCATAATAAATTGAAACCTCTTCCAAAATAGTGAAATCATCATTAAATAAAGGGTTAATTATCCTTTTGCCCTCGGTGGTGTCTCTATGCTACGTTTTGCCCTCAGATGCAAATTGTGCTCAGTTTTGCCCCTAGTCCATGCACAGCTACTATGATGAGGCCAAACGGCCATATTTGAGTCCATTCCGTCCGCCAGCGTTAAGTTGTGGGTCCGGAGCTTACACGTGGGACCGCGTGGACGTGGGTCCGGAGCTTACACGTGGGACCGCGTGGACGTGGGTCCGGAGCTGACATGTAGGCCCGTGCAACTAAATCCCTAAATCATTCGTAGCTGCTCTCTGCCCATCCGCTTCCCCGCCGGCTGGCTGACCTGCGCCGCCGCCGGCACTTGCGCCGCGGCCAGGACCTGCCCCGCCACCAGCTGCACGCCTACTCCACCGCTACCTTTCTGCGCCTACGCTCCACAGCTACCTGCGACGCCCGCCACCTTCATGCGATGCCACGGGTGGGGCGCCCACCACCTGCTCGACCCGCGGCACGGCCTCCTTCCGTGCGCCCGGTCGGAGCGCTCAAAGGTGGGGGGCTGCTAGAGCTATTTGAACTAGGAGGAAGAACCTAGACCGAAATGGAGAGCAGCGACCCCGGAGTATCTGGCGAGGCAGGCATCGGGCCGGAGATCCGCCGCGTCCACGACTGGGTTCCCGAGGGGTAAGTCTTGCCTCCTGTTTAGATTCAGCTTAGTTGTGCATTTGAACACTCGATTCGAGTAGGTTTGCCCAATTAGTGTGCTGATTGCGTCTCTGTTTTTCGCCGGTTAGGATGGAGTTGCGGTTTGCTTTCTTGATGCACATTAGAAGGGACCGGTACACGTTCGATGCAAAGGATCAGAAGAAATACCAAGGAGGTTTTGTTTATCGGTTGCCAATGGCTAGTAATTGGAGTTTCAGACAATTTGGGGAGGTAATTTGTAGCCAATATCCTTGGGGTTTGCTTGATGAAGTGGTATACAAATACTATGATGGGGAAAAGAAATGGGTGACAGTTAGTAATGATGAAGAGCTAGCTACCATGTTTGTTAGGCATAAAGAGAAAGATAATTTTCATGTGAGGCTGCAAGTTGATGTGCTTGAGCAGGCATTTGGACCTAGGATGACGGGTGCAACATCTCGGGGAGAACCAAGTCGTCGTAATGGCATCTCTAGCCAGAACAGTTCAGTTGGTGCACGGTGACGTGGTGGCTCGACAAGTGTGGGCAACAGCAGTACACTACTAGGGAAAAGCCTAGCAGCAGCGCGGGTTTTGGGCCTATCAGTAGCGCGGGCAGGAGCGCTACTGATAAGGCGCTATAGCTAATGCTTAGCAATAGCGCGTCTTGACCCACGCTACTGCTAAATTGACTTAGTAGCAGCGGTTCTTTAGAACATCGCTACTGGTAATTAGTAGTAGCGCTTCTCCTTACCCGCGCTACTACTATTATTTAGTATTTTATTTCTTTTCTTTTTCTTGTTGTATTCATACACCTTTACACAAGTTTTCATACAACAGGAATTTAGAGATTGTTTTTACATCATAATGAGTTATTACATCATGGGGTGAAAGAACCATGGACTAGTTTCAAGTGGATGTCCATCCACTTGAAACTAATCCGCGGTTCTTTCACCCAATGATATAATAATATCATCATCATCATCATATCATTAACAACTTAGCATCATAATACATCATTGTCATATAACACCTCCTCAATATCATCGTTTTCATCATTGACATCACATAACACCTCCTCAAGATCATCATTATCAACTCTAACACATTACCACATAATAAACATATTGTACCTCATAGGACCTATTACATTTGATTAAGACCTACTACATTTTCTAAGGTAAAATAACAAAAAACAAGATAGCCCCTGACTCTCCATTATGGAGAATGGAGATTAGCCTGTCTCCCATTCTTGCCTTTCGCTGAATGTTACTTCCAAGAACCTCCTTGCGAATGTCCATACATTTCTTCCATTCTCTGATGATCATGTGTTCACGGGTTTTAGAAATCCGATATGCATAGGTGAGCTCCGTAGATTTACCTGGCAGTATGTTCAGAACTGAGAGGCGACCATGTAGAGACATCAGATGAGGCACACAATCCATCGGGAGTTTCTGTTGAAAAACATAATAATAACTTCGTAGTTAGCAATGATGTACTAGTTTTAGAAGTATGCAAAAAATGCACGGATGTCGTAATAGTAAAAAATCTTACCAGGGTATCTCCAGAGAAGTTATCGTTGTTCAACACATGCACTAGTGGCACGTATTCACCATAATTTGGAGGAGTTCGATAATAGTCATTGTAATTCTCAAGAAGAGTACAAAATGCGATCAAATGATTTTTCTCCTTATACGTTAATTGGGTGCCTTTGGTGTAGTGGGTTTTATCTACCATCTTCCGCACAGTCTTTGAAGAATCAAAATAAGCTGTCAATGGAAATAAGCTACTAACTATTTTGAAATAAACAATATAAATTAGTTAATAACTATGTTTGAGAAACTCACATAGCGGTACAATCGGAAGCGTATCAACAAGGAACCAAATGTCCATATTGTCTTCCTCGCTGTCGGGATCACCAAGATCCATGGTGACAATCATACCCTCATAAAAACCATACATTTTGCAAAGTGCTTCCCAATTTTGGCAACCAAAATGGGTTACGCTCTGAGCATTGCACAGATTTACTTCGAAATCCATATCATGATGGGTCTTTAGGTGTATTTTCTTTGTTTCGAAATTTTCATGGTCTTCAAAACCCATCCTCTCCAAGACATAGCGTCTTGCATGGCATGGGATAAGCTAGTCGAATTGTAAAATATGAAAATTAGACGTTGAAATAGTTGAAGTCATGCTTAATGGAGAAAAAAACACTTGTCGTTGTTGCGTACCGTTTCACAATCGAAGGTCTCCTCGAGCTTAATGCTGAAGCGCCGATCTTCGTCCAGCCGAACGAACCTGTCACACATACCTCGATCGTCGTGGCACCAGCTACACTCCTGCGGGAGACCGTCGTCGTCCGAGTACGACATTTCCTACAATCATAATTCAAAGATTAAACTTGTACATATTCTAGCACAACTCATGCCAGAATTCACGACAAAATCCGGCATGACCTTTGCTAAAAAAGGACATATCGAGCGCCTAAAATTTGCCGGAACGGAAATTAATCAACACTCCGGCAAAACATAGGCCACTCGGAGATGTAAACTGAACATGAACGGCCACTTGGGCAACCACATATCCAATTTGAGCAACAACACAAGATATAAGCTAGTTTTATTCATTCAACAAACATGACATGTTCAACTAGTTTTATTAATTCAACTAGTTCTTACTAAATATAAACTTACTATAAATAGAAAAAAAACTAGTTCTTTCTAAAAATAAAGTAGTTCAACTAGTTATATTAATTATCTTACTAAAAATAGATTAGTTATATTCAACTAGTTCAACTAGTTTATTAATTTACTTACTAAACTAGTTCAACTACAACTAAAGTAGTTCAACTACCACTACTACTACTAAAAATCTAGTACTAACTAAGCAACATCTAGTACTAGCTAACCCTAAATTAACATCTACTATTACTAAATCTAGTACTAACTAGTGGCAGGGGGTGGGGGGCGACGGAGAGGTAGCTAGGGGCGGCGAGGTCGAGGGCGGTGGGAGGAGGGCTGTCGGCGAAGGAGGGAGGAGGGATGGCCGCAGGCGGAGGGAGGAGGGCGGCAGCGGAGGAGGGAGGGGCGGCCGTAGGTGGAGGGAGGATGTGCGAGGAGGATGGAGGAGGGACGGAAGGAGGGGAGTACCTCGGCGGCGGACGGACGAAGGCGGCGGCGGCGGCGACGCACGACGACGGTTGACGCGGGCGAGAGTGAGAGTGTGAGTGAGAGGGCCGGTAGTGCGCGTGGGGATAAGGTAGGGATAGTTGTAGCGCGTTTGCCAAAATGCGCTACAGCTAACCTGAGTAGCAGTAGCGCTCTACAGTAAAGTGCGCTACTGCTATAGCTAGCGGGGGGGCCAAGGTCATGGCAACTATAGCAGTAGCGCTGTATGCGATACACGCGCTATTGCTATTTCCAAGTCAGCAGCGCGTTTCGTAGACACGTGCTGCTGCTAAGTAGAAGTAGCGTGGTATTTTGAAGAGCGCTGCTGGTAAGATTCTGTGTATAGGCTTTTCCCTAGTAGTGGTAGGGTCCCCCTTGAAGTGGAGCATGATGACTACAATTCTGGGGTTGATGAAGAGAAGCTATATTATGATGTTATTCGGAATTTACGACGGGCACCTCGGGCTGATAACCAAGATGAGGCTCACAATGCAGTCCGTGTGGATGATGACGCGGTGGGTGAGGACGAAGACCTTGCAGCTGTTGAATGGGACCCTTTGAACCCTAATTTGGAAGAAGGTATAGTTTTTGCATCCATGAATGAGTGTAGAAATGCAGTTGTGACATACTGCATCAAGGTAGAACGTACTTTCAAAGTTGACAAGAGCGATCAAGTACGTTACAGAGTGCACTGTCCGACTGAGGGTTGTCCATGGAGGCTGCTCACATCTAATATGCGAAATAGCACTAATGTTCAGGTCAAAGTGAACCCTTTTAAGCACACATGCCAGGAATCAACCCTTAGGAAGGATACAATCAGTAGAGCCAAGTCAAGATGGGTGGCAGAAGAAGTAAAGAAGTGGGTGAAAGAAAACCAGCAAGTGGGTCCAAAGGAACTGCAGAAGAACATCAAAGATAAATTCAAGATAGATTTACCATACATGAGGTTGTTCAATGGTAAACAACAGGCTATGGATTCTATGTATGGTAACTGGCAGGAAAGTTTTCAATTGTTGTATTCATTCAAAGGTGAAGTGGAGAGGACAAGCCCAGGTAGTATTGTAGATATTGATCACCACACCGTGGAGTACACATTCAGGGGAGTGACAAAGACCAAGGAATGCTTTAGGAGGGGTTTTGTCTGCTTTGAGGCTTGTCATCAGGGTTTTTTGGCAGGTTGCAGGCCTTATTTGGCTATTGATGCCACTTTTCTCATAGGGAGGTTTAAAGGACAGTTAGTAGCTGCTTGTGCAGTTGATGCACATAGTTTTGTATTTCCAGTTGCCTACGGTGTGCTGGAGACAGAGTCTGAGGAGAGCTGGACTTGGTTCTTGCATAATCTGCGCCGGGCTATTGCACTTCCCAATGGGTTGGCCTGCAAAGGTTTAGAAATGGTCGTGGACAATGTGTTCCCTGGAGTAGAGCATAGGGAATGCATGCGTCACCTTGCTGCAAATTTCATGAAGAAATTCAAAGGAAAGGTGTATACCGACAATTTATGGCCAGCATCTTTGACTTGCAGTGTGAAGAAGCACAACTACCACTTGAGGCAGTTATACATGAATCCCAAAGTGAAAGAATACTTGGAAACACACCACTCCAAGTTATGGGCCAGAAGCCAATTCGGTGAACTGAGCAAAGTTGACTATGTGCACAATAATCTAGCAGAGTCTTTCAACTCAACGATCCGGAAACTAAAGGGTCATTATGTGGTGGATTTGCTGGACAGGATAAGGATAGAATACATGCAGAAATTTCATTATCGTGCAGGAATTGCCGTGATGAATGAGCTGATGCAGAAAACAACAGGCTTGGAAATGAACATGACTCCTTGCTCGGGTACCACAGCAGAGATATCATATTTGGATAAAGAGAAGAGGGAATGGAGATATCCGGTGGATTTAGAAGCTAGAACTTGCAGTTGTAGGCAATGGCAGATAACTGGGTTGCCATGCATTCATGCCTTGTTTTTCATCACTTCTCTCCCTGGTCCAGCAGGGAACATTCAGCAGTATGTGCATGATTACTACTCTGTTGCAAGGTTCAAAGCCACATATGCTTATGCCTTGCCTGCTATGGAGGGAAAACAACAATGGGACATGGTGGACCCTGGATTCAAGCTTTGCACTCCAGTTCTGAAAAGAGCAGCAGGTAGACCAAGGAAGAGTCGAATCAGACCTCGCAGCGAAGGAGCTGGACTTGGAGCGAGGAAGCGTAAGTGCACAAGATGTGGTGGGTCTGGTCATTTCGGTAAGTATTGTGATAACACAGTATATCCATCGTTCAGAGAGAGTTTCGATGAAGGCTTCGATGAAAATGATGGACAGCAGCCGGTTGCATCAGATGAGGATTTTGACGAGGTTCGAAATGATGATGGTCAACAGCCGCATGATTTTGACTATGATCCAAGTGAGGCTCCAAATAGTGATCATGGTGATCCAAGTGAGGCTCCAAATGATGATCATGGCGATCCAAGTGAGGCTCCAAATGATGATCATGGTGATCCAAGTGAGGCTCCAAATGATGATCATGGTGATCCAAGTGAGGCTCCAAATGATGATCTTGGTGATCCAAGTGAGGCTCCAAATGATGATCCAAGTGAGGCTCTAAATGGTGACCAACCTTCTGTTGTTGTGAGTTCTGCTAGGTATGTAAATCTTGCAAGGGTCAAATACTACTGTACATTTATGGGTCACTTGACATGATCTCATTACCCTTTATGCTTTGCACAGCTCTATGATAGGTTTGAAGAAGACGCACAAGGTACCGACAACCAAGAGGAGAAGAGAAGAAGCAATCAGCACAAGGTGCACGAGGAGCAAAGTGATGGCAAGAAGCTCAAGGAACAGACAGAAGCCCGAACGCTATATGTGAATAATTAGGAAACATTATGAATAATGTTGTATTTCTGTTGGATGATGTTAGAACTATGTTTGACATGATGGTTAAATCTGTTGGATGATGTTTGAATGAGCACGTGGTTTTTCCATTTTTTGATTTTTTTGAATTTGTTTTGCTCATTTGAATTCTGGTCAAACCTAACTTTGACCATGATTTAAACAAGTCTAAAACATCAAAATGAAGAACTAAGCCTGGATCCTTCTTAGTCAATCCAAAATGAAGTTGTGGTGAGGTTTCTGAACTTTTCATGAAAAATGTGCTAAAATGAGGGTCCAAAGGTAGGGTAAACGGCCTCATCTCTAAGCAAGGTTTTTTTCGACCTTGTCTAAATCAGCCAAATAACTTTCCTAAACATATATTCTATATATATGGACTATGTGCGCTGGTTTTTTCATTTTTTTGATTTTTTTTAAATTTGTTTTGCTCATTTGAATTCTGGTCAAACTTAACTTTGACCAAGATTTAAATAAGTGTAAAACATCAAAATGAAAAACTAAGCCTGGATCCTTCTTAGTCACTCTAAAATGAATCTGTGGTGGGTTTTTTGAAATTTTCATGTTTATTTCCCCAAAACACTTCTCTTCACTTCATACAAAAGAGTTTGAGATACTCGAGATATCATACAAATACACATGAACTTATCATTTAAATGTATGTAAACCTTATTTATCAACTTAAATCATTAGTATATGACATAAGAAGACTATGTGCGCTGTTTTTTTATTTTTCTGATTTCTATTTAATTTATTATGCTCGTTTGAAATCTGGTCAAACATAGCTTTGACTGCTCCAAACCCCTCCCAAACCCCGCTAACCCTAGCGCTGAACCAGGACCGTTCATCTAACCCTAGCGCTGAACAAGGGCCGTCGATCTAACCCTTCTATAAGGAATCTGTGGGGAGGAGGGGGGCGATCCGCGAGATGCAATCTGATTGGCTGGGAGATTCTTTTTTTTTAAAACAAATTTCGGGCGCGCTGGATGGAACGTTGGGCCGTCTCGTTGTCTGGGCCTGAGACCGCAGTAAATAGCCCGTCTCAGCCTTTCCAGGCCTTGCATGCATGCATGGGAGGCGGCGATGTGCATAGGCGGCAACGTGGGTTTGCATGCGCGGGAGGCTGCGACGTGCATGCATGCGAGCGAGTCGAGCGAGGCGTGCTAGGCGCGCTAGGCTAGCGAGGCCAGCTAGGTGGTTCAACGAGTCAGATGCACCGTCCGGTCAAAGAGCTATGCAGTGATTCAAATGCACGCACGCGCCCCATGCATGCATCGTTTTTGTGCAAAAATTTAAGAGTGCAAAGCGTAACGGATACACACACGCGTTCGGGTTCACACACGCACCGTTCTCACCCTTTCTCTCTTCCTCTCCCACCCATAGGCCTATAAATGGGGTGCCTATCTTCCTCTCCCACCCATAAGCCAGATCCGATCCATTCTCTCCAACTTCAAACACCCAATCGACCGAGCCCTCCGCAAGCAAGACCATCCAGTTCAACAGGCCGACCTTCGGCCGTCCGCCTGTCGTGCCGGAGCGGCGCTACCCACCGGGCGTGCTCGTGGAGAGGGAGCTCCGCGTGTGGGCTTTTTCAAGGTGGAGGGGTTCCGTCGAACTCACCCGCGCCTTCCTCAGAGCCGGCTATGCCGACCTCCCACGGGGCTCGCCGAGGATGTTCACCCTCAACGAGGTTCGTGACCGCGGCGGCATCCTCCTACTGCTCACGGTCACCTTCACCAACCCGTTTGACGCGCGCGAGCTCCTCGGCCAAGTCTTTTGGTGCGGCTGCGAGGCCATCTTCTTCACCGTCTACAACATCTACACCAACTACGAGAACATCTTCCCCACTCTAGCCGGGATGCACTCCCTTCCCTACGACGACGAGGAGGAGGCGTGAAGATGAAGATGGTGTTGAAGGGGCGCACGCGGCCAAAGTGGAAGGAGGAGATCAAGATGAAGATTGTTTCATTTTTATTTGTTGCTTTTCTATGTCGTGTCGTGTCGTGTCATGTTTCGTCATGTGTCCGTGAACTGTCCGTGAACTTCTATTATTGTAATGGTAATTGTGTTGCATCTTATCTAAGTTATTTATTAGGGTTTATTATGTGTGTTAAAAAATGTCCGTGCCCAAGCATATAATTTCTTCCCTAAACCAAGTCATGAAGCTCGAGAACTTGTGGTTGTCATCCAAAAGAGGGGGTGAGAAGCCCTCCGTTTTATTCAAAAAAAATAAGTCATGAACTAACATGCAAATTTAATCCGTTTAAATCCTAAACCAAGTGCCACTCTAACACTAAACCAAGTGCCACTCTAACCAAAACCACATGGCAGTGCAAACATACGTTTTCATGGTCTCACATTTTATTTTGACAAATTTCACAGTCTCACTATGTATACGTTTCTTCCCTACCCATGTCAAACTCTTGCCATCTGTCCTAGCGGTTACCAGCGCAGCCCTAAACACCACAAACCCACGCGGTTTTGGGTTCGAGTCCCCAGCCGCACCAATTTTTTGTGCATTTTTTTACCCTTCATTTTTTTGACAAATTTCACAGTCTCACTATGTATACATTGCTTCCCTTCCCATGTCAAACTCTTGCCATCTGTCCTAGCAGTTACCAGCGCAGCCCTAAACACCACAAACGCACGCGGTCTTGGGTTCGAGTCCCCAGCCGCACCAATATTTTTTTTGCATTTTCCACCCTTCATTTTTTAGAAAAATTAGTTTCTACTCAATGTAATGCCCTTAAAAATGTTCATTTATTTTGGCACTAGGTGTAAACATCTACCAGAGCTGAGGAACATTTTCCATGACATTTTGGTCTTTGATTTAAATCACAATGTATTTGAATTGGATTACTTAAATTGCTATTAAATATTTAACAGCTCCAAAAAATTTCTAACCTTAATTGTTTGGCTCTGGAATAATTCATTAGCTGCATTTCATTGATCAAAAGTTTCTGAATTCTTCATTTCTTCTCCTTTTTTTTCAACATATTTAAATGTTGGTCACTTCTTCTCTTTTTTTTCAACATTTAAACTAGGTGAATTTCTCATACAATTTCAAGATTATAAATTCCTCCATAATTCATGCCTTTCCATACATTTTCAACATTACAACCAGTGTGATTACCATACCTACAAATGCCCAAAAGTATTTGCAAATGGGTATTGGTAGTGCTTGATCTTCAAGCTTCCTAACCTTCTTCTTCAACATCCTAAGCTCAACAGCTAGCTCTCTGTCAGTGCGTGCTTCGCCCTCCATCTCTTCTTCCGGAGCTCGTGCTGCGGCCACTGCGGTTTGTGGCAGCATGCGCAACCATTCGCCATGCTCTTCTTGCAGTTCATTTATCAGAGTCTTGGCCAGAGCATCGACCCAAAGAAAGAAGCATGTCACCTGCATGAACACAGAACAGATCAACCGATTGCTCAAAGATCCCGACCACGAAAATGGTGCAATTGCCCCGATTCTTACCCATTCTCGCTGCACACGTAGAATGGACGATTGTGGTTCCTTGGTGTGTGAGAAACCCTCCGATCAACGCTCGCCCGGCACCACGGACAGACGAAGACAGGCATCTCCACACGCGCCCGGCTCTGCATCCGCGAGATGGCGTGGGAGCTTGCAGAAGACATGGAGCTCGGAGCCGAACGGGATCTCAACGCCGCCGCGCCCTCCACAGCTAGCTTCCCACCGCCGT
Organism: Triticum timopheevii; assembly: GCA_963921465.1. Taxonomy (NCBI): domain Eukaryota; kingdom Viridiplantae; phylum Streptophyta; class Magnoliopsida; order Poales; family Poaceae; genus Triticum; species Triticum timopheevii. The sequence goes on along the minus strand of OY997274.1, from coordinate 173,790,579 downwards.
CGTGCTCTCGCTCTCTCGCCGTGGTCAGCGCCGTGCTCTCAGTCGCCGTGGTCACCGCCGTTGTCGCCCGCTAATATAGCACACCTGCAACGGCTCTAAGCTCAACGGCTCTCTGCTGGGTCCCGCAAGCCACGCGTGCAATGGTCTGAATAAAATTGGCCGCCTCTGCCCCCTGGTCCCACCTGTAAGGGCCGAGTCAAAACGTTGACCTGACGGAGACGCCAAAGTTCACAGAACGAGTCGGTGCGCACGGACTAGGGGCAAAACTAAGCACAATTTGCATCTGAGGGCAAAACTGAGCAGATGGACACCACTAAGGGTAAAAGGATAATTAACCCTTAAATAAAGCCATGACCTCTCCAAATCCATTTTCATAATTATTAAAATATGATTCAACACCATCCAAAATAGTGGGATCATTACTACCTAGAGTTGACACTCTTCCAAACCCACTTTCATTATTGTAATCATCATAAATAGGAGGCAAGCAATCATGGATTTGCTCATCAAAACTAGGGGGACTAAAAAGATCATCTACATAAAACATAGCATCCCCAAGCTTATGGCTTTGCATATCATTAGCATCATGGATACTCAAAGAAAGCATACTAACAACATTGCAAGCATGCTTATCATTCAAAGAATTTATGCCAAACATTTTATTGAATTCTTCTTCTAACACTTTAGCACAATTTTTCGATCCATCATTTTCAACAAACATATCATAAAGATAAAGAACATGATGCAACTTCACTTCCATTTTTTTCGTAGTTTCCTTTTATAAACCGAACTAGTGATAAAACAAGAAACAAAAAGATTGAATTGCAAGATCTAAAGATATACCTTCAAGCACTCACCTCCCCGGCAACAGCGGCAGAAAAGAGCTTGATGTCTACTACACAACTTATTCTTGTAGACTCGTGTTGGGCCTCCAAACGCAGAGTTTTAGAGGACATCAGGAAATTTCCCTGAAATGGATGACCTAAGGTTTATCAATTCGTGGGAGACGTAGGATGAATATGTCTCTCTCAAACAACCTTGGAACCAAATACAAGAAATCTCTTGTGTCCCCAACACACCAAATGCAATGGTAAATTGTATATGTGCACTAGTTCGGCGAAAAGATGGTGATACAAGTGTAGTATGGATAGTAGATATAGGTTTTTGTAATCTGAAATATAAAAACGTCAAGGTAGCAAGTGACAAAAATGAGCACAAACGGTATTGCAATGCTTGAAAACAAGGCCTAGGGTCCATACTTTCACTAGTGCAATTTCTCAACGGTGCTAACATAATTGAATCATATAATAGTCCCTCAATGTGTGACAAAGAATCACTCCAAAGTTCTTATCAAGCAGAGAACATAAGAAGAAATTGTTGTAGTTAGCAAACCACCTCAAAGTTATCCTTTTCGATCAATCTATTGAGATTTTCCTATAAGTGTCACAAACAGCCCTAGAGTTCATACTAAAATATCACCATATGATACACATCAATCAACTCTAATGTCACCTATATACTCCAATGTCGCCACAAGTATCTGTGAGTCAATTATACGATATCTACCAAACAACTTCAGATTCATAATATTCAATCCAACACAAAGAACTTCAAGGAGTGCCCCAAAGTTTCTGTCGGAGAAAGTAGGACGTAAACATGCATCAACCTCTATGCCTAGATTACCCCAATGTCATCGGTGGAATCCGCAATTTGATTGCCAAAGCATATATCCAATATAACACTCCATTGTCACCACGGGTATCCACATGCAAGACATACATCAAGTGTTCTCAAATCCAAAATATTCAATCCGATACTAGTGAAACCTCAAAGGGAAAGACTCGATTCATCACAACAAGATAAAGAGGGGGAAACACCATATGATCCAACTATATTAACAAAGCTCGCGGTACATCGAGATCGTGCCAAATCAAGAACATGAGAGAGAGGGGGGGAGAGATCAAACACATATCTACGGGTACATACCCTCGGCCCCAGGGTTGAACTACTCCTTCCTCATCATGGAGACCGCTGGGATGATGAAGATGGCCTCCGGTGATGATTTTCTCCGCCGACAGGGTGCCAAAAAAGGCCCCCAGATGGGATCTCTTCAGAACAGGGGCTTGCGGCAGCGGATTCAAAGTTCTAGGTTTAATTCTGGGGGTTTACCTATTTATAAGAATTTTTAGACTTGGAATCACGTGAAATGGAGCTATGAGGGGCCCACAAGGTATCCCAGTGCAGCCACCCCCTGGGTGCACCAGGTAGCCTTGTCATCTCCCCGTGGGTCTTCTGATCCTCCCACGAAGTTTGGGGGGTCTCTTAAGTTCCAAAAAAATCATCAAAAAGTTTCGTCGCGTTTGGATTTCATGTGATATGGATTTTCTAAAAAGCCAAAAACAAGCAGAAAATAGCAACTTGCACTAGGCTATAGGTTAATAGGTTAGTTCCATAAAATCATATAAAACTGCACCAAAACCGTATAAAATTGTTGCAAACATGGCATGAATACTTCATAAATTATAAATACGTTGGAGACATATCAGTGGGTGGGACATAAATTTCCTTGTCATCGGCTTTAAGTCTGATCTTGTCGTAGACCGAGGTCTGGTTGTTTGAGATCGACAACCTCTGAAAGTGATCAGCATCTCATTAAGGTGAGATAGATCCTCGGAGTCCATGGCCTCGCTGTTGGGGATATAACTGGTGGGTATAAACCGCCCAGGAGGGGCCGGTTTATCCTTAGAGAGATTGCCAATATTGAAGCCCATGAAGTTATAGAAGACGGCGACTTATGAAGGAAACTTAACAAGGAAGCCCAAAGCCCAGAGGAGCGTTAGGGCCCATAGACATAAACCGCCATAGGCGTGTAAGTTAGGAAAGAATAGATACCGAGCCGTACACGTTTATGAACTGGCCTCGGGATTCTGTAGACCGACGGGCGTCAACCTGTGTATATAAAGGGATGATCCAGCGGCGGTTTAGGGACAAGAAACAACAACTCGAGAGCCAGGTTACGCGTATTTTCTCCCTGGTTATCGAAACCCTAGCAATTCCACCTCAACTGGATCATAGGCTTTTACCTTCACCGCAAGGGGCCGAACCAGTATAAACTCCCCGTGTCCTTTGTCCGGTTTAACCCCTTTAAGCTATTCTCGTTGCGATGGCTCCACGACTAAGTCCTCACACTAGGACATCTGACATGACAATTCCACGACAGTTGGCGCCCACCGTGGGGCTGTTGCACGATGGTTTCAAGTTCTTAGAGGACAATTTTGAAGGACTCAAGGGATACGCAGTGGGCCGGATGACCAAGAGTCGTCGTGGCAAGCTGTACATCGACGATGCAGGTTGGGGCCCCGATGCCGGCTCAATCGAGTACAGGTACCGGGTCCCCTTTGGAGGAATTCATGTCTTCATTGGCAAGATCGGCGAACCGGGCCTTGAGCCGAACATCTGCACTGACCTCATTGAGACGGCTCAGCATGCAAGCCCCGCCCGAGTTCAACCCGCCATAAAGCGTGCTTTCGTAGGATTCGTCAATGGTGCAGAATCAGAACTGGTATCCGATGGTGAGACGGTTGTCTATTCAGATGGCGAATCATCCACCGGTGAGATCGAGTCATTGTACCAACTGCCACATGGCCGGTCTGGGGGATACTCCGATGGGACAGTATTCCGGACCCCCTTGAACTGCCAAACCAGGTTGTGATCGTCATGGCCGGTACGCAGCCCACGTAGCACTCCTCAACTGCGGCGGCAATAATTTCCGGATCGGCAGCGGCAACGGCAGCCGGGGCAGGAGGCCCTGCGCACCCGCCGGCTCAAGTCCTGTCTGGTTTATTGGACGCCTTGACGACATTGTTGACCACAGAGGTTAACCCGGATAAACGAGATCAGCATAACGCGGAGGTCACGAAACTGCGAGATCAGATAGCTCAGGCCAAGGAGGACATGGCGGCTGAGGAAACCAGGATGGCTGAGGAGCGGGCCGCTTTGGATGCTCAGGCACAGCAAATTCAGTCGGAAAATTACCGGCTCATGCTGGATCAGAACGCTTCAAACAACGTGATGAGGAGGAGGCATCGGTCTCGTCTACCACCGGTTTATGAAGCAATGAATCTGTTTAACACGCCAGGAGCGGGAACCAGTAACCCGGCAGCGGTAAACCGAGTTGAAGCACCTGGGACAGGAGCGCCGGATCAGCCACGAACGACAAACCCGCCTCGACAGAACCATGATCCGCCTCAGTACGTGCCAACACCACCCGGTCACTTTTCAACCCCTTTGGATAACATGATCACTGCGGCGTCACGATTTGCAGTTATTCCAATGGAAGGCGAGTCTTCGGTAGTGGTTGAGTCATGGCGGGCCAGAGATCTCCTTCAAACGGCTTTGGTTCAGCAGCAGGCTTATTCGTATAGCCGAGACAGGATTCATTCAACCCCTCGCCCAAACCAGAGTTACAGCAGGCATATTGAAGAACTGGCCGTGTCAAGCAGTGGACGGAACCATAATCCGCCCCATGGGCCTAACCCGGCAGGAAGGGGAGTTGATGCTCAGGACGTAGTGGACCAGGGCAGAGCGCGTCAAGAAGCCGAGTTAGATGCACAGTATGCGGCACGTCAGCCTACTCCGGTTCGTGCAACAATTTCAATGGAGCCAGGTGTGACCTTTAGAAATTGGGGTTTATTGTGTTTAGTAACGGTCTTGCGCAATGAGCGCTTGCCCAAGGATTTCAAGGGTCCTCGCAAGGTGCCTAACTATACAGCCGATTTATCTCCTAAGGCGTGGAGATGGCCATGGAATTGCTGGATGTTAGTGAGGCTGCGTGTGCTAAGTATTTCCCCCTGATGATGGAAGGGATGGCCTGGACTTGGTTAAAAGGGCTCCCAGCTAACTCCATCGGGTCATTGGGCCGAGTTAAAGGCCCGGTTTATCCAGAATTTTAAAGGCGCATGCAAGCAGCCCATGTCAATTGTGGACTTAGCCGCCTGTATCCAAGAAGAAGGTGAATCAATGACTCATTGGGTGCATCGGGTCTCAGCGATTCTGCACTCGTCGGATCATATCAATGCCGATTCGGCAGTCTTGACGTTAGAAGGCAATTGTCGTTTTAAGCCCCTAAAGCTGAAACTGGGGTGGCTTAAACGTCATTGTAATGACATGGGGACACTCATGGCGGCCTTGGTTAAGTACGTTGACTCTGATGGTACCAAGGACCCCGAGTCTGATGATGAAAAGCCGGGGAAGGGAAAGAGGAGCAGCAGCACCAAGGGGCAGCAGCCTAATCCAGCAAACCAAGGAGGCAATGATAAGCGCAAGGCTGAGAATAATTTTGACTTTGTGGCTAACACCAATGCGCAGAATAATAGTCAGCGCCGTAAGGGTAAACCGCCCCCACAGACCGGACAGTCAGGCATCAATCTTGGGCATCTATTAAACCAGCCCTGCCCAAGACACGGGACGAAGGAAAGGGACACCTCTGGAAAGATTGCTTCATCATGAAGGAGTTCAAAAATTCGAATTTTTACCAAGATGGTCAGGGACCGGGCGGCGGTTCAGGATCCGGTTTCCATGGACCGGGTTATGGTGGAGGCGCTTCAAGCTCGGGATTCCAAGGTAATCCAGGCAATCAAAACAACCAGGGTGGTCACAACCAGCAGAATAATCAAGGAAATCAGCAATAGTTGGGTTATCAGAGCCACCCGAAGCAGTTGAATAGTGGGAAATATCATGTTTTTACCACTAGCTTATGCAAGCGTGACCAGAAGCTTCATAAGAGGGCAGTAAATTTGGTTGAACCGGCAGTCCCACGATATTTGCATTGGTCTGAACAACCCATTGTGGGGAGCCGAGAGGATCACCCGCCACGGGTTGATAATCCGGGTTACCTGGCGTTGGTAGTGGCACCTCAGGTTGGAGGGTATAAGTTTACAAAGGTGCTCATGGACGGAGGGACCAGCATCAATATCCTCTATTATGAGACCTTCCGCCGCATGGGGCTGACAGATAAAAACCTTAAGCCGTCAAACACTGTTTTCCATGGTGTGGTACCTAGTAAATCGGCATACCCGGTTGGTAAGATAGCTCTGGAGGTTGCGTTTGGAGATGATCATGATTCCAGATCACAGACCTTAACCTTTGAAGTGGTGAAGATTAAAAGCCCTTATCATGCTCTGTTTGGGTGGCCGGCTTATGCTAAGTTCATGGCCCGGCCCTGTTATGTTTATCTGCAGCTCAAGATGCCGGGTCACCATGGGACCATCACGGTACATGGGAGCCGGAAGATAGCTTTGGAGTGTGAAGAGGGCGATGCAGCTTACGCCGAGTCGGTTTGCGCAACTGAGGAGTTGAAATTTTATAAGGACAATGTTGATCCGGCGGATATGACATCTTTGAGAAAGCCAACCACAGAGCATGATTCGGCCATGAAGTTTAAATCGGCTGATGAGACTAAATTGGTTGATTTTGTTCCTGGCGATTCATCCAAGCAGTTCAGCGTCAGTACTAACCTGGATTCGAAATAGGAAAGCACTCTCATCGAGTTCATCCGTGAGAATCGGGACATCTTTGCATGGAAACCTTCTAACATGTCAGGTGTACCGAAGGAACTCGCTGAGCACACTCTCAATATTGATCCCAAGTTTCAACCGGTAAAGCAGTTTCTTCAACGCTTCAATGAAGAAAGGCGCAAGGCCATTGGTGAGGAGGTAGCCCGGCTTTTGGCGGCTGGGTTTATCGTGGAGGTTTTTCATCCTGAGTGGCTGGCTAACCCGGTGCTGGTGCTTAAGAAGAATGGCACTTGGCGCATGTGTGTGGATTACGCGAATTTGAACAAGGCTTGTCTAGCTGATCCTTTTTCTCTCCCTCGTATTGATCAGATTATTGATGCTACGGCAGGTTGTGAGCGCTTGAGTTTTTTGGATGCTTATTCTGGTTATCATCAGATCAAGATGGCAGTTAAGAACCAGGAGAAAACAGCTTTTATAACTCCCATTGGAGCCTTCTGTTATGTGTCTCTGCCTTTCGGGCTCAAGAGTGCCCAGGCAACTTATCAGCGATGCGTGCAGAAGTGCCTTCACAAGCAGATTGGACGCAATGTTCATGCTTATGTGGACGACATTGTGGTGAAGTCTAGGAAGAAGGAGACATTGATAGATGATTTGAAGGAGACCTTTGATAACCTCCGGGTTTATAAAATGATGCTTAACCCGGCCAAGTGCATATTCGGAGTACCGGCAGGCAAACTCTTGGGTTTTTTGGTGTCTAACAGGGGCATTGAAGCTAATTCGGAGAAGATCAAGGCCATCACTTCTCTGGATAAATCGGCATGTATCAACGATGTACAACGTCTGGCGGGTCGTATTGCGGCGCTGAGCCGGTTTATCAGCCGGTTGGGAGAAAAAGCTATCCCTTTACACCAGATGATGAAAAAGATAGACAACTTTGTCTAGAGTGATGCTGCTGATGCGGCATTGGAGGACTTGAAGAAGCAGTTAGCCGAGCCACCTGTTCTAGCTACCCCCATTGATAAAGAGCCATTGTTGTTATATGTGGCTGCTAATGCCCGGGCTGTCAGCGTGGCTATTGTGGTGGAGCGCAAGGAGGCAGGTAAGGAATATCCGGTTCAGCGGCCAGTTTATTATATCAGTGAGGTGCTTATTGAGTCAAAGCAGAGATATCCACATTGGCAGAAGCTTGTGTATGGAGTTTTTATGGCGAGCCGGAAGCTTAAGCAATACTTTTAGGGCCATCCCATCACTGTGGTCAGTTCCGCTCCTTTAGGGGATATCATCCAGAACAGGGAGGCAACTAGCCGAGTTGCTAAGTGGGCTATCGAGCTTGGACCTCACGGGTTAAAATATATGCCTCATACGGCCATCAAGTCCCAAGCGCTCATGGACTTCATCAATGACTGGACAGAGTTGCAGGCGCCGGAGGATAAACCAGATAACACATACTGGACTATTTACTTCGACGGGTCCAGACAATTGGAGGGCTCGGGGGCTGGAGTTATTCTTACTTCCCCTCGAGGTGACAAATTTTGTTATGTTCTCCGCTTGATGTTTCCTTGTACTAACAATGCAGCTGAGTATGAGGCTTTGCTCCATGGGCTTCGGGTGGCTAAGGAAATGAACTTAATCCAGGTACGATGCTTTGGGGACTCTGATTTAGTGGCTCAGCAAGTCTCTGGTACTTGGTATTCTAAGGATCCACTCATGGCGGCTTATCGACGTGAGGTGGATGTTATTGCTGGTCACTTCAAGGGTTACCAGGTCAAGCACATTGATCGGCGCAAAAATGAAGCGGCGGACGCTTTAAGCCGGTTGGGGTCTCAGCGTAAACCGGTGCCGCCCAATGTCTTTCTTGACGTTTTGCATAACTCGTCGATCAAACTGCCTATGGAGGAGGATCTGGCTGTTCCTGACCCAGAGGCTCAATTGGTGGTAGTTCTTCATGTTATCCCTGATTGGACAGTGCCAAAGGCGTATATGACTAGGGCGAGTTACCCGAGGACGAAGTTTTGGCCAGGCAGATAATCCGGCGGTCCAAGTCCATGACTATTGTCAACGGCGAGTTACATCGCTGCACTGTTTCGGGGGCGTTTCAGCGCTACGTTTCTCCTGAAGAAGGCTGTGAGATTCTGCGTGAAATCCATGAAGGGGGTTTTGGCCATCACGCCGGTTCAAAATCCCTTGTGGCTAAGGCTTTCCTACACGATTTCTATTGGCTAATGGCTCATGCTGATGCTGAGGACTTGGTCAGGAAATGTGACGGTTGTTAGAAGTTTTCACGTCGAGCCCATGTTCCGGCTCAGGAGTTGAGGATAATTCCAATCACTTGGCCATTTGCAACTTGGGGGCTTGATATGGTAGGGCCTTTTAAGAGGTCCAAGGATAAGAATACCCGCCTTTTGGTGGCAGTTGATAAGTTCACTAAATGGATTGGGGCGGAGCTAGTCAGCAAGCATGATGCAGCTACAACGGTTCAATTCATGAAGAAGGTGATTTTCCGCTTTGGTTTTCCACACAGCATCATAACAGATAATGGCACGAACCTCTCCAAGGGTGCTATGGAAGACTTTTGTCAACGTGAGCACATCCAGCTTGATGTGTCATCAGTGGCTCACCCCCAGTCCAATGGTCAAGATGAGAGAGCTAATCAAGAAATCCTGAAAGGCATCAAGCCCCGGCTTATGGTTCCTTTATAGAGCACGCCGGGTTGTTAGGTGGAAGAGTTGCCTTCCATATTTTGGAGCATTAATACCACCCCCAATAGATCTATGGGTTATACACCTTTCTTCATGGTTTACAGGGCAGAAGCAGTTCTCCCCAGTGACATTCGCCATGACTCGCCTCGGGTGGCAGCTTATGTTGAAGCGGACAACGAACAAGCACGCCAAGACGCATTGGACCTGTTAGATGAAAAACGGGACATAGCAGCGGCTCGTTCAGCGATTTATCAGCAAGATCTGCGGCGTCATCACAGCCGCCGGGTTAAAACCAGAGCTTTTCAAGAAGGTGACTTAGTGCTCCGGCTTATCCAGGATCAGACCGATATGCACAAGTTATCCCCACCTTGGGAAGGGCCCTTTGTGGTCATCAAGAATCTGAACAACAGGTCATACTACCTTATCAGTGTTCGAGAGCACAAAGACTCACGCAAATCGGAGGAGGAGACCCGCCGGCCGTGGAATATTGCTCATCTTTGGCCTTATTACACCTGAGCCATAGGCTCATCTGATGTACATATTTTGACAATGTATATATTATGATCAATATAATAAACCGGCATGCCCGCTAAATCAGGGCCTCTGTCGCTTTTCTCTTCAATGAGTTCTTGGGTTTTCCGCTTTATAAAGTGAAGTTATCATTACCCTTTGATCCGGCTTATTGGCCACAAAAAAAACTTGGGGGCTTGCAACCCATGTTATGGGGACCAAAGAGAGTCTGTTGTAAAAAGCACAACTCAAACATAGGTATCCCTTGAGCACAGCTCAAAATATTGCTTGGGGGCTCTTTTGGTTCTAAAAGAACAGAAGTGGCTATAACCCCTGTGATAGGCTATAAAAGCCAGGCTTGGAAGCCAGGTGTATTCACCTAAAACCCCGGGTCATCCTGCCTATATTCCGGAAGCTTCTGCATCATGTAATCCTGATTGACCCGGCAAACTCTTAAACAGTCAATCTTTGTCTAGCAAAGACCCTAAACTTGTTAAGGTTAAAATGCCATTTTCGTCATGAGAGGGCACGGTTTACGGATAGCAAGGAGAAGCTCAGGTTGTTACAGCCGCCTTCCTTGAAACTTGGATAATTCGGCCAGTGATGCTTGATGTACTCTGACCCCGCATACTCCTGATAAGTCTATCTTTAAATAAGAACTAAACTTATTCAGGTTAAAATGTCAAAGTGGTAGTGTGAGTGCCGGCTCACGAAAAGCGCGTACCTTCCAGTGGTTAATACTAGTTTCATTGAAGAAGATATTTTGGCTCGGCGGCCTATGAAAGCCTTGGATTTTTTCTGTTTTTTTTTTCTTTGAATATCTTTTTGCAATTTTTTCTATTATGACACAAAAATTACATGGTTGAAAACCAAGTAAGGCTTATAGAGCTTCATCAGTCTATATATGGCGACAAATCGGTGTTTATTAACCCGGCCTGGTTTCTGATTATAAGTCACCAGTATGAAAGAAAGGTAATCCGGTGTTTATTAACCCGACTTGGTATTAAACCGGAAATATATCTATTACACTAGCTTGATAAATCAGCAGTGAACACATATCACAGGTATGTTGTATATTGTTATTTTCAGTCCTACATCAGTTATAAACTATGTTGTTCGGCATGATAACCCGTTTAGCGGTAAACCGCCAAGACGCAACTTATCTGTTATATGCAGGAACAGATTCTACAAAAAACAAAGTATCATGAGCAAACATAGCATCATCATAGCATGCCGGATTAATAGTGTCATGCAATGTGCACGATGGCACATTAGATCCAAGAAGTTTTCAACTAGCCTATTACATGGCATTTTTATGCCCAAAAGACCAAGTCTTACAAAACGAAGAAGTTAAACCGGCCTCCGGTTTATGCATCAGCGGTGGGCTGGCTTGACAGTTGCCGATCATCTTGCACCGGTTCATCATCCTCCTCTCTATCCAGTGGCTGGAAGTCAGTGGTTGACCAATCGATCCCAGTTAAGGCTCTGAACACAGCTTCCTCATTTATAAGATTGGAGGGGTCAACTTCAGGGGCATAAGTATGCTTACAAATTGGTAGAATAAGAGTGGAAGTTTCGTAGCTCGGCGTATTGACCCTCTTGTTGTGGGCATCATAAATCGATTGATGAAACGAAAGATCGGTCTCTTCAGTCAACTTACTAGCCAAGGAGCGCATCTTCCTCATTAAAGCCCGAAGATCTTCATTATCAAATTCTGATCCGTCCTCCTTGATGCTTGGATAGCCATCCCCTATGTCAGCCGGATCAAGATTAGATATCCACGCTTTAGCATGGGTCAGTGTAGTAAGAGCGCTAGCCCTTGCAGCTGATCATTTTAGCTCTTCAAGCCGGGCGGGCATCATGGACAGGCTCTCTAAAGTATCCTTGATCAAAGTTGGTGGCGGTTTATTGTAAGAAGCTATGCAGATAACCCGTTGTGCACCGGTATACAGTTGCTCTATCAGTGTATAGGCAGCCTTCATCTTCTTCTACATATTAGAGCCCAGATGTGTGATGCAAGATCCTGCATCATCATAGACATCGGTAAACCGATGATTTATGGAATAGTGAAATTTCGAAGGTTGTGAAGAAGTTACTTACCAAAGACAGCAGCAATCATAGCATTTATTTGTTGTTTCAAACTGGTTAACTCTTCCACCACCAGTTTAAGGGTCGTGTCAGCATCTTCAGCTTTCTTCAGCAAAGTTGTTTTTTCTACATCCCAGCTTAGACGCTCATTCTTAAAGTATTCTTTCAATTTTTCCATGGCTGCTAAAGCGCCAGTCAGCTCCTCTTTCACCTTGGAAGTTTCTGCTTGCTAGGTCTTGATATTTTCCTCAAGGTCGGTGATTTGGGATTCTTTTTTGTCCAGCTCGGCCTGCAAGAGGTATTTATGAGTTGGCAGAACAAATTTTAAGTCCCAAGCACATAAACAAGTTATACACTTGGCACTTGGGGGCTAATGCTTATCGCTTCTTGTCAACAAAATTGCAAAGTCCCAAAGCTCAATACAAGTATTAATCTTGGCACTTGGGGGATAATGCCTATTTGTTCAAGTATAAAGTTGTGGATTTTTTCTTTGATGATAAACCGGTTTCCAAAGGTATTCAACAAGAAGTGTGAGTCTTACAACATGAAGTCCCAGTTCATCTTGAAGAGATAAACCGGCCCTTGAGGGCTACACAGGAAAGTTGAAGAATCATTATTTTATGAAGTCCCGGTTTGAATAGGTATTGCCAAACCAACCCTTGGGGGCTACTGGAGTTGATAATATAAAAAGATCAGAAGGAAGGAATACTTATGAAGAGTTCAACAGGATTTGCATCATATCGCTCCTTCATCATGTTCACTAAACCGGCTTCGTAGTCACGGTTTGTGTACAAACGGTTCAAAATCCCAGAATGAATGTCTTGGGCGCTGAGGTGAGCGTAGCTGTCCAAATCTGCCTTCCACATGCCTTTATCAACAACAGTTTTTTCCTCTTTGGCGTTGTGTTTGGACAAGGCTATGGGGTTGCTAGGGGTGGTGTAACCAACGCCAGTAACGACAACATCGTCATTAGCACCTTTAGCCGGGCTTGGCAGATCATCAGCATGAGCCGATGGATCAACATCCATGTGCTCAGCTTCAGTTGCTTGATCCGGCAATGATGGGCCATCAGGAATATTGTCAACATCTGGGTGTGACGGTTCAGGAGTATTTTCCGTTTCATCCTGAATGGGGTCTTCGGCCGGTTTGTTCACTTTGTCCTTCTTGCTAGCTCTGGCTTTGGCCCTGGAAAATAATAAATATGCATTAGAACAGTGCAAGGATCAAAAATATAAAGGTATGACGGGTTAGTGAAATCTGCTCACCCAGGAACTGTTTTAAGGGTTGGAAGCTTCATCCCTGTTGATTCGCCAGAAGATGAATGGGAGGTTCCCTGGTAATTTGATTCAGACGGATTAAGATGATGTCGGAAATAACCCGCCCTGGGACAAGGTGTATCAGAAGTACAAGAGACCTCTTGGCGGCGTTTACGAACCAGAGTGTTTGGTAAACCGGAGGAAGTAACCACTTGGCCGCTATGCCGGGTTGTGCGGCGAGCTTCATGATGTTGTGTCCTCAAAAGAAAGTACGGATCCAAATAAGCTAGAGGGTGTGAAAATCTTACTTTCTGGACTGATTGACGGGTTTTCGATGTTGGCAGAGGATCTGAGTTGGAAGAAAGAGTAATTACCTCTACATCACCAGCACGGCTAGCCTCCGCATCATCCTGATAATGATCATTGTCAATGAGGTGTATGAAAAAAGAGCCAAGATAATCAAGTTCTACCTCTGATTCCGGATCATCAAGGTCTTCATCATTGTTCAGGCCAGGGGATTCGGCAGTTTTCTTCTTTGCAGGTTTCTTTGTAACTTTGGTCTTAATGCGAGGCGTTTTCACCAGTTTATCCTGCGGCTTCCTCTTCTAGAACGGATCATCACCCTGCAAAGATGGACAACAAGTTATAAAGAAATATTTAAGAGGGGCCGGATTAAGACAAGAATGATGCAATTCTTACAGCTGGCGGTTTATTGGAAACACGGAAAGGACTAAGCCATGTCTTGCTGCACTCAGATACTGGTTCATCCAGCATCTTCTTGACAGATTCAGTAATCTCCTCGTCAGTTAGCTGAATACCAATGTGCCACTGAGGGTCTTTGACATCTCCTGTGTACTCGCACAGTAAACCGAGGCGACGGCTTAAGGGCAAAATACTCCAAGAGACCCTACAGCGGACAAAGTCGACGCCAGTTAAACCATTCGCCATAAAGGCTCGGAGCTTGGAAAGTTGTGGTGCATACTTAGCTCGTTCCTTTGCAGTGAGTCATTGGGGAAATGGGTGTGTATTGCTAAGCCGGTGAGCACGATAACCCGGCAGAGGATTTTCATCAGCTGGAGTTGTGTTTTGACAATAAAACCAAGTTTGATTACAGTCCTTAGGGTGGCTATGATGCTTGGCGTGAGGGAAACTGACATCTTTCCTTTTCTGAATTGAAACGCCGCCAAGTTCAGTTTTGGGCCCATCCATAAATTCAGTACGGCGGTTTAAGTAAAAGAAGTCTCTGAATAATTGAACAGTAGGTTCTTCTTGCAGATAAGATTCGCAAAACACTTGAAAATTGCAAATATTGGACACAGAGTCCGGTCCAATATCTTGAGGGCGGAGTTGGAAGGTAGCAAGCACGTCACGGACGAATTTTGATCCGGGAGGGCTAAACCCTCGACCCAAATGATCAGTAAACACAATCACCTCTCCATCCTTGGCTTCAGGAGGATTTTTTGGACCGGGGACTCTCCAGTGGATGATTTCCTTACTCGCTAAACCGCCGGTTGCAACACACCCGTTCAGCTGCTCTTCCGTAACCCGGGAAGGAACCCAGTTGCAAGCATAAAATTGTTTGGCCATTTGTTAAACAAGACCTGAAGGAAGATTGGTGCCGGTTTAAGAAATCATGATCAACTGCTAAAAGTAAAGGGTCAGGAATTATTCAAGCGGGAAAGAGTTATAAACGGAGATATACATTATCAGCTTGTAGAGATAAGCAGTTGGCAGTTTAAGAGGGGACTAATGGTATACTGGCGGGTTATGATTCAAAGGTTAAACCGCCCGCACAGCTGCCAATTTTCAGATCTAGGAGTGAAAAATTGCTAAGTGTTGTAGAAACAGATTTTATAGATTGATGCTATAATTTTGGATCTACCGCAGTGCAAAAAAGGGAGAAAATTCTGAAACCCTAAGTTGTCACAGCGGGGCAGTTCATGGATTCAGAGGGGATCTATTGCAAAAGGGGAGGCCTTCAAATATTAAAAACGAGCGCTAAGATCAGTACTGCGCGCGATAAGCACTAGGCCTTGCATCAAAAAGTTACAAGACAGGAGAAGCAAAAAGGAATGGAGATGAACTACCGAAGAACTCGAGAACGCCTCTAATGCAGATCTAGGGTAAGATAAAGGGGAGACTCTCTGAAGCTGTTGAACAGCGGAGAGGTGCGAACGAAGTCTGGTGCATTCAGGTCGATGCAGCAGCCAAGGATGGTGCAGCGGTTGAAGGCCAACGGCGGCGGCGGAGCTTCAAATTTCAGGCGTCGCGAGGTTGACGATGAGACAAAGAGGCATGGAGGGGGAAAAGAGAAAGGGACCCTCCGGTTCTATTTATAAGGTGAATGGATAAAGGACCGTCACGGGAATCGAGGAGGCCAAAAAAGAGGGGCTGTAGGCGTGCATGCGCCTCGATTTTTGAAGATCCGTTAAAGAAAAGAGTAAAAGATTTAGGTTCTCTGAAGAGTTAATGGAAAGTGACGTCACGGCAAGTTATCATGGTTTCAGAAGATGATGTCATGGCGAGTTATGAAAACCTTATGACAGAAATGAAGGAGGGATTTTTTCTAAGTGTTGAAGATTGATGTGAACAAGTTCAAATCAACCTGGGGCCTAATGTTGGGGATATAACTGGCGGGTATAAACCGCCCAGGAGGTGCCGCTTTATCCTCAGAGAGATTGCCAATATTGAAGCCCATGAAGTTATAGAAGACAGCGACTTATGAAGGAAACTTAACAAGGAAGCCCAAAGCCCAGAGGCGGGTTAGGGCCCATAGACATAAACCGCCATAGGCGTGTAACTTGTAATGTAAGGTAGGAAAGAATTGATACCGAGCCGGACACGTTTATGAACCGGCCTCGGGATTCTATAGACCGACGGGCGTCAACCTGTGTATATAAAGGGACGACCCGGCGGCGGTTTAGGGACAAGAAACAACAACTCGAGAGCCAGGTTACGCGTATTCGCTCCCTGGTTATCGAAACCCTAGCAATTCCACCTCAACCGGATCGTAGGCTTTTACCTTCACCGCAAGGGGCCGAACCAGTATAAACTCCCCGTGTTCTTTGTCCGGTTTAACCCCTTTAAGCTAATCTCGTTGCGATGGCTCCACGAATAAGTCCTCACACTAGGACATCTGACGTGACAATTCCACGACACTGGTCGTAGCACGGGCTAATCTGAAGTGCAGCTTGCGGATCGCTTAACACAACCTCGAAGCATTGGTCGGCCAGGATGGATTCCTGGCTGGAAACAGAGGAGATCAGATCCGAGTTTGACGTTGGGTCCGTGCTTGGGCTTGAGTCACGGTTAAGGTCTGATGGAAGGATAGAGTCCACGTCTGAGGTAGTTGGCTCCGTGTTTGCAGCCGGATCTACTGTAGGATCCGATCTGTGGCCCAGATCAAAGATTGGCTCTAAGGTCAAGCCTGCGGTGGCCGATGGGCCCTCGATCTGACCTGGCATCGAGCCAGAAATGACGAGATCACCACATGAATCCGTGGTGTATTCAAGGCTCCCGAACGTGACAACTTGGTCCGGGGTGAAATTCTCAACGCGGGCGAGATGGCCCGCTGAGTTGGCATGCATGACACTACTTTCGAACGTGAAAAGCCAGCCAAGGGTAAAGAAGTCACCATAGCCAGCATCGCAGTTGATCTATAGACGAGCCATCAATCCTTTTTTAATCGCACAACGGAACTCTCAATGAAAGCACCATTGTCGGTACTAAAACGGGCATACCTTGGGTAGGGGGTCCCGAGCTATGGATCTCGGATCTATGGGTAACAAGAGACAAAGTAGACAATATTTACCTAGGTTCGGGCCCTCTCGAAGAGATAATACCCTACATCCTGCTTTGATTGTATTGATGATGATGTATCAAGTACAAGCTTGATCTACCTCGAGATCGTAAGTAGTCTTCTAATCCTAGAGCTAGATGGTTGTGATGGTGACCGTGGTCTCTGAGGACTAAACCTCCTAGTTTATATAGACACTGGGGGTACCTAGGGTTACACATGGTCGGTTGCCAATCTAGGGATGCACATGCCACCGGGCCGATGCAGGTCTTGGAGTGCACATCAAGTCTTTGGTGAAGTCCATCTTGATCACGCTGAAGTGAGAGGATTTCGAAGTCCTTCCTTGTAAGAACGGTGGGCTGTAGGCTCGGCCCGTGGACTATGGGCCAACTAGGCTGGTACCCCCTAGTCCAGGACACCGTCAATCACATAATGGAAAGCTTTTTCCCATGCATGTTGAGTGAAAGTGCATGAGATTAACTAATAATGGAATAAAATTCTCATACATGTTGTGGTGGGTCTTTGAAGAGAATGCTAATGTTCATGTTAAGATAATAGAGGTAGTGGGGATGAACTATTTAGGTGTATACGATGGCAAAATTAACTGTTCTGACCTTGTCAGAAAACATTGGCAAAAACTTACCTCTTTCTAAAGTTTTAGCTCGATCTGACCCTTTTCATAAATGCCCAGCCTTGTGGCATTTAAACCCCACCATCTCGTTGAGTCGTCGTTGACCGCTTACATGGCAGGTCAAAAACCCTGAAGTCATACACATTTCTAGAAACGTCTCGTCCCCTGGCATTTCTCCCCTAAATAGTTAGGTGGCCGGAGGATCGTGGGTGGGGCCCAGCCCACTCGCAGCCGCCATGGTTTCTTCTTCAAACTCCTCCAAGACGAACAAAGGCAGCACCCTCTCTCCCCTCTTCACCAAATCCTCCTCAAATCCACTTGTTTGACCGCCAAAATTTGTGCGTCCGGTTCTCCCCAAGTTGGTTGAGGTATGTATTGATGCTTAACCAAGATTTGTCCCAAGTGAGTTGAGAGAAATCACTTCGTGCGATGATTTATTACTCGTCGGCCATAGAGGAAGTTCTTCTAGGCTGCGAGAGAATTGCTCTAGCAGAGAAGTCGGTATTACTTGTTCCTCAAGTAAAATGGGCACTTGAGTTTGAAATCCAACCGTCGGAAACGTGTTGGTTGGCCATTGGCTAGGCCGCAAGCCCTGAATGGTCATTTCACCCTTGGGATTTCTCTAGATATAAATAGCCACCCCGCTCCAACTATTATGATTGGCTACTCTGTTTGATTTCCAACAAGTTTGTCTGAGCACGCCTCTATGAGATATTTGAGTGAATTCTTTTGAGGGGAAGCGCCAGATCCGAAATTTAGATAGTCATTGAGCATCACATAGATCTAAGTCGAGAGCTTTGAGCCTATTACTCTTGAGAGTTGCTAACTCTCTAGACGGTTAGACATCTATCTGAGTGACTGACTGTAGTTATAGTCACCGATGGACAAAGCATGTTGAAGGTTTAGAGATCGCCGAGAAGGATATACCATGAGTGAAATCAACTGAAGTTCGTGGAACTTCACATTGAGGAGAATATATGGAGAGAGGTTTTCTTTTGTGTTCAATCACAAGTCCCTCCAACCAGATGTAGCTCTTTTGCAGAACAGTGAACTAGTCTGCCACATACTCTGTCGCCATCGAGCATCATTGGTTCTATCCCATTCTGCATTACTTTTAGTAATTTACTTTTGATTGAGTTATTTCTCATGTGTTGTTCTCCGGGACTTCGTATGTTTTTTCTCCTTGAGCAAACATGTTTATATTGAGATTATGTTTTGCTTTGTATTCTCTCTCGCTGTGCTGAAGACAATATGTATGTTTGTTCATGTGATATTCATCTTTTGTTATCTTCTGATGCTTCTCAGATCTATTCTAATGAATATCTCACAGTAATATGTTTAGATTTCCTTCATAGAATTGCTCCTGATAGTTTTATTCCATTGTGATGTGCTGAGAATATTTAATATCCCATTCGCCCCCTCTGGTTGATATACTCTGGTCCTACACCTGTGTTCACACTTAATGTCCAAATGGTACAGAGGAATCTCGGTCTTTGGATGGTCTATTAAGCTATAAGATGCAAATAGTATCTCGGTTTAATAGTATAATGGACGTGTCGCCTCTGTTGAATGGAAACAATCATATTACTTGCATGAGCATGACATATTTTATTGTGCATTTTTTCACAGGACTAAGTTATTTACCATGCTTTTATGCTTTGAAGAGTAACACTGGGTGAACTATGAACCCGATGAAGTTTTTAGCATAAGGCTCACCTTCCAACAACTTTACATGTTTTATCTTACATTTTGTTTTATTTCTAAAATACAAAAATATTACCTACCACCATGTCTTTTAATTACCTTGTGCAAGTAGAAAGACTAGCAAGGATTGACAACCCTTGCTTTACCCGTTGGGGACAGAAGTGAAATTTTATTTGTGTTGCTATTCAACCATTGCAGGATACCAGTACCTCCATGGATTCATACCTTGGTCTCTCACTGAGGGAAAGCTTGTTGCATACTACAAATTTCTATGTCAATGTGCTTAACAAAGCTAACCATTAGTAGCAGTTAAGAGCCACAAAAAGGTAGGCAATCATAACATTGGTTGCTAATTATTAATTTGTACTAGTGATGTATCTTGTAAGTCTTTTAGATACACACAATGCATGAATGCACCGCTGAACTAACAAAGGAATGCGATGGCATGCCATCTTATTAAAGCTTGCATGCTAAGAGGAATATTGCTCAAGTAAAACCATCATAATCATTTTAAAAGTTAGAGCCGGTGGAATATCATTCTGCAAAATTTATTGCAAAGTAATCTTAGACAAAGTTTAAAATAGATTGTGGTCCTAAAAGGTATACAAGCCTTCGAAAAAACTTTGGATTGCATGATTTTGAAAACATAGGAATGGGAAAAATACATAATTTGGATGTCACTTAACGTGAAAGTCCTACATGATTACAAAATACCTGAATTCTAAAATAGAGGCCTTTGGATGGTGCACGGGAAACAAACACGGGAATTTAGAGGGTTGAGTAGAAAGGGTAGAAAGAGATAGAGTCTACTAAGTGCATTGGACTTCTCAAAGGAAAACAAATGAGGTTTAAACTCATGTTGATATTCCTATGGTGAAAGTGCAACTATCCCTGGGTGGTTTTGGTAATTCCTAACAACATATAGCTCATTGAGCTCATGCTATTTCAAGATAAATATTTTAGGAAAGCTCAATGATTGGCATGGCATGGATGAGAAAAGTGGATCCATCAAAATGCTAAGGACAAAAGGATTGGCTCAAGCTCAAAGCACAAGACTCTACATTTTCTATTTTAGTGATCCAAGATCACATTGAGTCTATAGAAAAAGCCAATACTATCAAGGAGGGATGAGATGTTGCTTAATGGCTTTCTTGCTCAAACTGCTTAGTGATATGCTCCAAAGCCCTCAACTACTTTCTCACATCCACATATGACCCAAACCAAAAGTCCAACTCGGCCCCACCGATTCTTTCTATCCGGCGCCACCGAGTTCAGATGTCATAGCCACTGCCACAAACCCTAGTCAAATCGGTCTCACCGATAGGGATCTCGGTCTCACCGAGATGGGATTGTAATCTCTCTATTTCCCTTCGTAACATTTCGGTCAAAGTGAGACGAGTGATCGGTCCCACCGAGATTGCAATGCAAACTCTCCGTTTCCCTTTCGTAACGTTTCGGTCTCACCGAGATGAGCGAATCGGTCCCACTGAGTTTGCTTGACCAACTCTCTCGTTAGCTTATTACCAAAATCGGTCCCACCGAGTTTGTGTAATCGGTCTCACCGTGATTACGTTATGCCCTAACACTAACCATATCGGTCCTACCGAGTTGCATGTCGGTCTCACCGAAAATCCTAACGGTCACATTATTTGCTAAATCGGTCCGACCGAGTTTCACGATTCGGTCCCACCGAGATTGGTAAGTTGTGTGTAACGGTTAGATTTTGTGTGGAGGCTATATATACCCCTCCACCCACTCTTCATTCGGGGAGAGAGCCATCAGAACGTGCCTACACTTCTAACATACATTTTCTGAGGGAGAACCACCTACTCATGGGTTGAGACCAAGATATTCCATTCCTACCATATGAATCTTGATCTCTAGCCTTCCCCAAGTTGCTTTCCACTCAAATCTTCTTTCCACCAAATCCCAAATCCTGTGAGAGAGAGTTGAGTGTTGGGGAGACTATCATTTGAAGCATAAGAGCAAGGAGTTCATCATCAACACACCATTTGTTACTTCTTGGAGAGTGGTGTCTCCTAGATTGGCTAGGTGTCACTTGGGAGCCTCCGACAAGATTGTGGAGTTGAACCAAGGAGTTTGTAAGGGCAAGGAGATCACCTACTTCGTGAAGATCTACCCTAGTGAGGCAAGTCCTTTGTGGGCGACGGCCATGGTGGGATAGACAAGGTTGCTTCTTCGTGGACCCTTCGTGGCTGGAGCCCTCCATGGACTCACGCAGCCGTTACCCTTCATGGGTTGAAGTCTCCATCAACGTGGATGTACGATAGCACCACCTATCGGAACCACGACAAAAACATCCGTGTCTCCAATTGTGTTTGCCTTCTCAAACTCCTCCCTTTACCTTCATATGCAATTGTTTTACATTCCGCTGCTATACTCTTAGAATTGCATGTGTAGATTCATTGCTTGACTTGTGCAAAGTTGCTAAAATCTGCCAAGAACTAAAATTGGGAAAAGGCTAGATTTTTATTTGGTCAAGTAGTCTAATCACCCCCCCCCCCTCTAGACATACTTTCAATCCTACAAGTGGTGTCAGAGCTTTTGTCTCCATTTGCTTTGATTTCCATAGCTTTTGGTAGTCATAGCCTTGGTTTCACAACCTAGGAGGGTATGGCGTCTAGCGAGGGAAATTACCACCATAGAGGTCCTTGCTTTGATGGCACTAATTTTGCTAGTTGGAAGCATAAGATGAAAATGCATACTCTTGGACATAACCCCGCTGTTTGGGCTATTGTGTGTATTGGCTTGCAAGGTGAATTCTTTGATGGGAGAGAACTGAACAATGAAGCTACCGCGAAAGAGTTGAAGATGCTGCAATACAATGCTCAAGCTTGTGATATCCTCTTCAACGGATTGTGCCCCAAAGAATTCAAAAAAACCAGCCGTCTTGAGAATGCAAAGGAAATTTGGGATACTTTGATTGACATGCACGAAAGTACCGACTCCGACAAGGAATCCAAATTGGATGTGCTTCAAAGTCAACTTGACAAGTTTAAAATGAAGGATGGTGAAGGTGTCACTGAAATGTACTCTAGGCTTGCTCTTATCACAAATGAGATTGCCGGCTTAGGAAGTGAAGAGATGACCGACAAATTCATCATCAAGAAGATCCTAAGAGCTTTGGATGGAAAATATGATACCGTGTGCACATTGATCCAAATGATGCCCAATTACAAAGATCTCAAGCCAAGGGAAGTCATTGGAAGAATTGTTGCTCATGAGATGTCACTCAAGGATAAGGAGGAGCTCCACAACAAGTCAAGTGGTGCTTACAAAGCCTCATGTGAAGCTCCCACATCATCAAGTGAGAAACAAACCTTCAATGAAGAATTGAGTCTAATGGTGAAGAACTTCAACAAGTTCTACAAGAGTAGAAGCAAGGAAAGAAGTTCCAAGTCAAGGTCCTACAATGACAAAAGATCTTCTAGTCGTGAGCATAATTGCTACAATTGTGGAAGACCTGGACACTATTCCAATGAGTGTACGGCACCCTACAAAAGAAGAGAAGATTCTCCAAAAAGAAGAAGTAGAAGAGAAGAATCACCATCAAGTGAAAGAAGGAGTAGAGATGATCGTTATGAATGAAGAACATCCCGGAGAAGCAAGGATTCGGAAAGGAAGGACAAGTCATCAAGGAGCTACACAAAACGAAGACATCAAGCTCATGTTGGTGAATGGGTATCCGGCTCCGACTCCGACAATCACTCCGAGAGAAGCTATCACTCCGACTCCAAATATACTCAAGATGAAGGTGTTGCCGGTCTAGCACTTGCGTCAACCAACTCCTACGACATATTTGATTCACCAAATGAAGGACTTGGAAGATGCTTCATGGCTAAAGGCCCAAAGGTATCACACCCCGAGTATGTTGATTTCAATAGTGATGAAGATGACTTGTTAGGTGATGATGATTTACTTGTTGACAACTCTAGTGATGAATATTATTATGAAACGTCAATTAATCATTCTAATCAAGATAAAACGAATGACAATTATAAGGAGAAGATTGAGCTCCTAACTAAAGAACTAAACACTCTTAAGTTAGCTCATGAAACTATCTTAGGAGATCATCGAGAACTTTTAAGGACTCATGAGAAGTTACGCTTTGAAAAGCTCAACCTTGAGCAAGAACATGAGTTTTTAAAAGCAATCAATGATGATCTTCGCAAGAAAAGTTCTTCTTACGTTGCCAAGCGTTTACTCTTATCTACTTACATGCCTCAAGTCAAGTCTAGAAACTAGAACAAGAAAGATTCTTCCTCTAGTAGTAACAATAATCATGCTAAATCCAATGTTGTTGCTTCTAGTAGTTCTCTTGATTCCACTAATGATTCTCTTAGCCAAGTTACACTTGAGCAAGAAAATAGCTTATTGAAGGGAATTATAGAGAAAGGTGTTTACAAGAGCCTTGCCAGGAGTAAGCAATTCGAGGAAATTGTACGCAAGCAAGGAAGGCACCGGAAGAACCAAGGTGTTGGTTTTGAACGAAAGTTCAATGCCAATGGAGTTGAGTGGGAAGAAGATCAATACCCCAAGACGAAGTTTGTTCCTCAACAAGAGAAGTATGATCCTACTTCTTTCAAAGGGACACAAGCTCAAGATGATCTTCCACCACAAGACCACAAGCAAAAAGGTAAGGACAAGCTTCAAGAGGAGATTGATGCATTTGAAGAAGCTCCTAAGGCCTTGGTCAAGTGGGTTCATAAGACTACATCAAGTTCTACTTCATCGAGTACAACTAGAACTCCAAGGGTTCCCATCAAGATGATGTGGATCCCGAAGAAGAAGAACTAGAGAGTTCTTGAGGGTGACTCCGCCAACATATTTCACTCTTATCATTTTGGCAAGGACAAGTGCAATCAACTTCCACATCTTGCACTAAGTTCAAGGAGTCACAAACCCTCTTGTTGGTAAGACAAGGGACAAGGTAACCTAATGCTTTCATAGACATCATCTTGTGTGTGTGCATCACTCTATGTCTATGGATATCCTTGTTTGTTCCTTGTGGGACTAACCCGTGTAGGTATTGAAAGTGCAACTCACTCCAATGGATTGTTCCAAATGATCTACATCAACATTGAGCATCCACATCTTCAACACCTACATGAAGTCATCATCGACAAAACCCAAGGTTAGTTCATCCCTCTTGGGGGTATCTCACATCTAGGGGGAGCTTTACTCAAAGAATTGAGCCAAAGCAACTCTAATGGTGTGAACACAACAATGCTTTATGTAAAATGGTAACCCCACTTGTGCTTAAACGATGAGTATGACCTATGATCAAATGTTCTCATTTGACTCCTAAGTCAACATACTCATATATACATGACCTAGTCATCGCTAATTGCTTGATAGATGCTAGAAGTGTTTGTGCATGCTTTGTCACATATTTCATTTGCCATTTTATTGTGTGAGCATGTTGGTTGCATAATTTACTCATTTGAGGACATCCACTTGTAGCTTTGATTGTTTGGTTTCCTTTATTTTGCCAAGTGGATGGACAAGAATGCCTAAGAACCTTCTCTAGCTATCTATGCTTTTCTTGTCTCAAACTCTATCATGCTATATCACAAAGTTTACTCAAGTCAGATTCGAACCACTCTGTGTGAGGAGCACTCGGAGTCCCCGATTCGTCATAGACTTAAACTTCCAAAACCTCTTTGTGTGTTTCGGTCTGACCGATTCAACCTTTTTGGTCATACTGAGATCACTAAGTTGATTTAGGTTTTCAATCTCGGTGGAACCAATTTGAACTTTTCGGTCACAGCGAGTTGCAGTAACTTCTTGCAGTAATGCATCTCGGTGCCACCAAGTTGTTCCACTCGGTCACACCGACAGGGTCAGGCTATATATACCCCCGGGCCAAAATTTGAAAAATTTTCTGAAACCCTTCGTCTGCGCTCAGCCTACTTTGCCTCTTCGGGTCTCCGGATCGTCCTCCTCGTCGCCAGCAACCTCCTGCTGCTGGTCTCCGCCGCCGTCAATGGGATTCTACTTCGCCGTTGTCACCGTAGCAAATCCATCGCCACATTAGGGTATGGATTTGAACTTTGTGATATTCTTAACTCCGATTCCTAGCACATTGCATTGACATGAATCTTGCCACGTTTGAAATCTTCCTATCCAGCAAAACTACTCCGTAGATTAGTCTCGGATTGAAAATTTAGGGTTAGGTTTTCGTCGAATTCATCTCAAACCGACCGAGTTGTTGAAATCGGTCTCACCGATTTGGCTTAGGCCATTGCACAAGCGATTTTCGGTCTGACCGAGAATTGCAAATCGGTGTGATCGAGTTCGATTCTTTGTGAAACCCTAGCAGTCTTGGTGCCACCGAACTGTGACTCGGTCTGACCGAGTTCACTAGTTTAGGTTCCAAAAGCTGCTTCAGTATCACCGAGTTTACAAATCGATAGCTCCGAAATGCTTTCTGTGGAAAACTAAAACTAAGTTTTTGACTCAATTTTTTGCAAAAACCTTTGTGCTTTGTGATGCTCATCTACTCTACCTCATCTACATCTATTCACAGGGTCTGCTGTCAGAGTTTGCATCATGTCAGATCAGAGTGACAGTCAGAACAAGTCTAAGGAGCAAATTCATATGAGTGAGGGCACTAGTCCCTCTAGCAGTTATGATGAGGGTAGCAGGAGCACACCCAGCAATTTGCCAAAGGCAGCCACCAGGGCAAGGAAGAAGAAAACCTCAGATTCTGAAGATGAGGACTATGTTGCTGTTGAGGATGAGGCCACTTCTAAGAAGAAGGTGCTGAAAAAGGAATATGGCACAGCTGCTACCACAAAGCCAGGAGTGCAAAAGAAGGCACCTGCCAGGAGAATTCCCACTTCCAAACCTAGGAAGGTTGCCACTGGTGAAACCATGAAGTTCACCATTGAGTCTGATGATGAAGCAGCTGGCCAAGATAAGAAGAAGAAGAGAGTCAGAACTACTACTGCCAAAGTACTTGGCAAGCCCTCTATGAGGAGAGACTCTGAAGAAGAAGAAGAAGAAGAAGAGGTTGCTGCACCAGCACCTAAAGCTCAGAAGCTGATGGGAGATGCTATAAGATCAGGGGCTGCTCCATCTAAGCCCAAAGATGCTCCCAAGGCTGCTGCTCCTAAGCCCAAGTCTGCACCTAAGAGGAACACCAGAAGTATACCTGATGCAGAGACGAACAAGGCCCCAGTGCCTGAAGCTGCTAAAGAAGATGATGATTCACTTGTTTTGAGGAAGTTGAAGCCCAAGATCCCTGATCATAATGATGCTCATCCAGTTGCAGAGGATATGAAGCTCAGGAAGGATGCTGGATTGAGACTCTGGAGACAGACTGATCCCTATGCCGTCAGAAAAAGAACTGCGGTGGACTACAGGTTCCACACTAAGGAACAACAAGATTTCTATGAGACAGTGTTGCTTGACAAGAAGCCCATATTATGTGACATGAGATGGGTTGACTGGGAGTACATCAGGAAGATTGAAGAGCACTATCCAAGAGTGTATGACAGCTTCAATGCTTGTGGAGTAGATGACTTTGTTGGCCAGAAGCTCACCAAGTGGAATGATGAGCTCATCATGCAGTTTTACTCCACAGCTCACTTCTACCCAGATGAGAAGATAGTATGGATGTCTGAGGGTACTAGGTACCAATCCATAGTTGAGGAATGATCTGAGTTGATAAATGCTCCAAAAGAGAATGAGGATGACTTGGATGTCTATGCCAAGAAGAAGAAAGACCACAACTCTATGGCTCACATGTACAGAGAGATCCCAGATGCTGCACTGGAGACACATAAGTTTAGATCTGTACATTACCTGTGTCAGGATTGCCTACTATCAACTGGATCTTAAGGCACACTTTGCTGCCCAAGTCAGGTGATCACAAGATGATCAGAGGCCATGCAATCAACTTGCTACATATATTCGATGTGCCTCAGAAATTCAAAGTCATGAGCCTGGTTGTGGAAACAATCAAAAGGACTGCTGCTGATCAGAAGAGGAGTTGTGGGTATGCACCACACATTCAGGAGCTCATAAACTCCAAGATGGGCACAGGCACATATCTTTTGGACAAGGAGCACCTGCCCATCTACCCTGATTTTGAGGACAACACCATTGTGATGGATGAAAATGAACCATCATCTGTGCAAGCACAAGAGAAGAAAGAGAAAGCAAGGACTGAGAAAGCTGCAAAGATGCCAACTGCTAAAGAGGCATCTCAGATTTTCCTGAAGAGCAAGCAAGATCAGCTTGGCTACTTGATTGCCTCCACCTTGAGAATTGAGAAGGGCTTGGCCACCCTGACTCAAAACCAGGAGATCTTGGAGAGGATCATAGAGCAGAAGTTTTATGCTCTTGATGTCAAAGTTACTGAGATCCAAACTGCAGTTGAGCAACTTTAGGAGGATGTGGAGGAGAATAAGGGCAAGTCTACTACAGATGCTTTTGCTAGAGTGCCCAGAGGACAAAGATCTGCTGCAGTGCCTGTTCCAGACACCAGAGCTACATCATCTGCACCAGCTACAGCTTCAGTGCCTCCAGCTCCAGCACCCACTCCACCAGCTCCAGCTACATCAACAGAAGCCTTCGTCCTTGGAGCCATCTCTACACCATCACATGAAGACCAAGCCTAAGAGTCGTTTAGCACTATGCATTTTTTTGTCAACTTTTTGGTAACTTGTTGCCAAAGGGGGAGAAAAATGTATAGATCATAGGCTTCGAGAGAGAGTGTTGCTTTTGATCTCTCTTGTCTTTTTGGTGGTTGAACTTCGTTATTTGTTTGCTTGATACATTATGCCTTTTGTGAGATTCTTGGATGATCATGTGTTTGATCATATGCTATGGTACGTTAATACTTGTTGGATGATATTATCTATTATATCCTCATATGATCATTCACTTTGCTTGGTGATGAGTGCATGTGTTTAATTATTATCATTTTGAGCGCTCCACCAAGATGTATGTGACATGGAAGAGTAACCCATGATCCTAACTCATTGTGCATTTGCAGTCCAAAGCAAATTTTAAATAATGCACAAATTTAGGGGGAGCTCTTACTTTTCACATACTTCTCAAAGCAACAACGTCTTTCAATCTTATTATCATTTGTCAAAGCTTTGATCTATATGTTGTCATCAATTACCAAAAAGGGGGAGATTGAAAGTGCAACTATCCCTGGGTGGTTTTGGTAATTCCTAACAACATATAGCTCATTGAGCTCATGCTATTTCAAGATAAATATTTTAGGAAAGCTCAATGATTGGCATGGCATGGATGAGAAAAGTGGATCCCTCAAAATGCTAAGGACAAAAGGATTGGCTCAAGCTCAAAGCACAAGACTCTACATTTTCTATTTTAGTGATCCAAGATCACATTGAGTCTATAGGAAAAGCCAATACTATCAAGGAGGGATGAGGTGTTGCTTAATGGCTTTGCTCAATCAGCTTAGTGATATGCTCCAAATCCCTCAACCACTTTCTCACATCCACATATGACCCAAACCAAAAGTCCAACTCGGCCCCATCGATTGTTTCTATCCGACGCCACCGAGTTCAGATGTCATAGCCACTGCCACAAACCCTAGTCAAATCGGTCTCACCGATAGGGATCTCGGTCTCACCGAGATGGGATTGTAATCTCTCTGTTTCCCTTCGTAACGTTTCGGTCAAACCGAGATGAGCGATCGGTCCCACCGAGATTGCAATGCAAACTCTCTGTTTTCCTTTCGTAATGTTTCGGTCTCACTGAGATGAGAGAATCGGTCCCACCGAGTTTGCCTGACCAACTCTCTGGTTAGCTTATTACCAAAATCGGTCCCATCGAGTTTGTGTAATCAGTCTCACCGAGATTATGTTATGCCCTAACCCTAACCATATCAGTCCTACCGAGTTGCATGTCGGTCCCACCGAAAATCCTAACGGTCACATTATTTGCTAAATCGGTCCGACCGAGTTTCACGATCCGGTCCGATCGAGTTTCACGATTCGGTCCCACCGAGATTGGTAAGTTGTGTGTAACGGTTAGATTTTGTGTGGAGGCTATATATACCCCTCCACCCACTCTTCATTCGAGGAGAGAGCCATCAAAACGTGCCTACACTTCCAACATACATTTTCTGAGAGAGAACCACCTACTCATGTGTTGAGACCAAGATATTCCATTCCTACCATATGAATCTTGATCTCTAGCCTTCCCCAAGTTGCTTTCCACTCAAATCTTCTTTCCACCAAATCCAAATCCTGTGAGAGAGAGTTGAGTGTTGAGGAGACTATCATTTGAAGCACAAGAGCAAGGAGTTCATCATCAACACACCATTTGTTACTTCTTAGAGAGTGATGTCTCCTAGATTGGCTAGGTGTCACTTGGGAGCCTCCGACAAGATTGTCGAGTTGAACCAAGGAGTTTGTAAGGGCAAGGAGATCACCTACTTCGTGAAGATCTACCCTAGTGAGGCAATTCCTTCGTGGGCGACGGCCATGGTGGGATAGACAAGGTTGCTTCTTCGTGGACCCTTCATGGGTGGAGCCCTCTGTGGACTCGCGCAGCCGTTACCCTTCGTGGGTTGAAGTCTCCATCAACGTGGATGTATGATAGCACCACCTATCGGAACCACGACAAAAACATCCGTGTCTTCAATTGTGTTTGCCTTCTCAAACTCCTCCCCTTTACCATCATATGCAATTGTTTTACATTCTGTTGCTATACTCTTAGAATTGCATGTGTAGGTTGATTGCTTGACTTGTGCAAAGTTGCTAAAATCTGTCAAGAACTAAAATTGGAAAAAGGCTAGATTTTTATTTGGTCAAGTAGTCTAATCACCCCCCCCCCCCCCCCTCCCCTCTAGACATACTTTCGATCCTACATATGGAATGAGTAGCACATGAATGGTTTTCATAGGAATTTGGTGACCTCAATCCTATGATCCAAAGGACTTCCCTATGGAATGGAATCCTCCAAAATTCCTATGAAATTCCTTCAATCCAAAGAACCCCTAAATCAGAGAGGCCCTTAGCAAGCCAGTTTAGACAATGAGCCTTAGGCCCTATTCGGAACACTGGAATAGAAAACAGAGGAGTTGAATAAAACGTAGGAACGTGGTTAGAATGTAGTGTGAAAGCATTGGAATGCAAAAACGTAGGAAACATAAATCTGGTGTGTTCGGATTTCAGGAATAGAAGTATAGGATAGGTGGATCCCACAAGGAAAGGAGTAATAACCATGCATGCGGGCGCATCATCCTCATCGGCAACTTTGGCCACTGACATTGTCATCTAGGAAGATGGTGGGTCTCAACTCCATTAAGCACTACAATATTTTTCTCTCCTTCCCACGCCTTGCCTCGGGCATCCGCGAAAGGGTGAGAAAACCAGAGATTAGAGTGGATTTTTATTTTCCTGTGAAATGAGCATCCCACAACAGTGTTCCAGGGGAAATGAATCGGCTCTTTCCTCCATTCCGAACGCTGCTCCAGCGTCCTTTCCTCTGTTTTGCAATTCCAACGGTTTTCCTCGCAAATCCTATGAACCAAACAGGGCCTTAATGTTTCGAGAAAAACATGGTTGAGGATGGTATGACCCTTTTCGGCAAAATCATTGTTTTTCCACTCAATGTTTTATAGCCACATTCTTTTACGATTATATGGATATGTATACTGGTCATTTCTTATTATATTAAATTGTTTCAGTTTATGCATGAGTGTAAATGTGTCTGAGCAATCATGAGGTGAATGTAATGCAATCCTAAAATAGATTAGCTGGATGATACATTTTTCAACTAATTTAGTTTACATTAGTATTATAATATATAATCCAACAGGAATCTAATTAAGGCGTCAGAACGACCACATTAGACAAACATTCAAGAAGTTCCATCTACACCTCCTTATTACAATAATGTGGAATTTTAACATAATATATTCCCTTTTAAACATTTAAGCGGCTCGAGATTTAGGTACTCCGCCGCAAAAGAAATAAATACCCAGATTCAATTGTGCAAGTCCAAATTATGCTTACAAACAATGAACTTAATCATTGAGCGATTGGTATTTCGGTTAGCAAGATGTTGATGCGTGAACCTTTGGAACCAAATTGGTCCGAGCTAGGAACATCATCAATAGTTGATGGCTAGGCCAACACATTGAGAAGGATGCTCTGCTCATGATGCATTATCATCTCTTCTCCTAAAAGAAGTTTTTAAAAAACATTACAACCCCAATTCACAAGGGGAAAAATTGCATTATTGAAGGCACGACTAGACGCTAAAACAACCATCAGCCTGCCAAGTACTAGTAATATATAGATTGGTGGAGAAAGTAGTAATAAGGTGAACAAGAGCTCTAGCATTAATTTCATCAAATTGACATCCATTTTACAAGGCCAACCCAGCCCAGCCCAGCCATCCTCCCTGCAGGGAAAGAAACCTCTGCCAACACACACATGGAGTACATACATCTTCTAAAACCCCAAACCGGATTGATCCTCTGCGTCCCCAACCTTTGATCTTGGCAGTCCTTTAATTTACCAACAACTGAAACTCTTGCCCTAAACATTCCTCCCCTCACCCCATCTGATCCCCTACACCTAATTAAGAATCCTAGTAATTAGCCTCCCGCATGCATGCAGGAGCAGCACGCATCATGTCCCCGGCAGGCGCATGGAGCCGCTGCCCTCCTCTGTCCGTCTGTCTCCTACGCCACGCCGGCATGGTTGCACGCAGCCCGGCCGTTCCTCCGTTAGCTCACAGCCCCAGCAGGATGTAGTAGACCAGCGTGATGGGCAGCGCGATGAGCATGCCGAAGATGACACTGCACGCACAAGAGAACGGCGGGTGAGACAAGAGCGAAAATGCACGCAGGCGTGGAGAGAATCTCCGCCCACGCCCGCCGCCAGATTTCATGGTTTTAACTAGTGGTACGCGGGCTGGCTGCATGCACTTACGCCGTGCTGAGGATGTCGGGGTGCACGCTGTACTCCTTGGCGAAGACGAAGGGGACAATGCCCTGGGGCAGCGCTGCCTGCGAAAAGAAAACGAACCAGCAGTTTAAACAAACAAACCAGAACCAAGCTGTGCATCGTGCGTGCGAAAGCGTAAAGCGAAAGCGGGCGTTTGCCGCGCTTTCTCGGCGCAGGGAACAGGGCGGAGTGCATGCGCTCATGGCGTCGTATCGGCGTGCCCGGCCGGCCGGCCACTTGACCGGTGTCCCCCGTTCTTTTTTCATCGAAAGGCGCTTCTTGTCAGTGTGCAAGCCTGTGCTGTAGTACTGTGTGTGCTCGGCTCGGTTGGTTTGGTTGGTCGGGTGTCGTCT
Organism: Triticum timopheevii; assembly: GCA_963921465.1. Lineage (NCBI taxonomy): Eukaryota > Viridiplantae > Streptophyta > Magnoliopsida > Poales > Poaceae > Triticum > Triticum timopheevii. Next base: position 173,758,062 of record OY997274.1, on the reverse strand, counting down.
CTGGTCGTACCTGCACGATGGCGATGTGGAGGAGGGTGCCGCGGAGGCCGACGGCGATGGAGGCGGCGGCCATGACGGCCGGGCCCGTCAGGAACCGCACGGCCATGGCGAACGTCGCCCGCTTGTTCCCGCACGCGATGATCCGCGGCTGCAGCGCCATGAACAGCCCTGCATGCACGCGCCACATGCACACAAATGTCAGCCCCACTCTACTGCATATGAATGAATGATATCGAACCACAGTTGGCTCGCATGCATGCATGCATGCGGAGGAGCAGAGGAGGGGCGCACCGAGGCTGAACATGGCCATGCCGAGGCCGGCGTCGGACAGGATGGCGATGGACTTCATGATGATCGCCGGCATAACGAAGTTCCACCTGCATGCATGCGTAACGGGTCAATTAACTGCTCGATAACTGACGGATGCGTTCGTTAACCTCGCCGGCGGACGCTGGGGGCGGAGTGAGTGAGTGATTACCGGAAGCAGACGAGGGACCAGATGAGGCCGATGAGGCTGGAGTAGGTGTTGGGGTTGCGGATGAGCTTGCGCCACACCATGATGAGGATGAGCCGCGTCATCACGCTGGTCGGCGGCATCGCCGTGGGCGCCGCCACCAGGCCCGCGGTGCCCTGCTCCGCCGCGGCCTTCTCGTCGCCGGCCTCCGCGTCCCTCTCCTTGTTCCCGAAGCTGAACTCGTCACGCTCCACGCCGTCCGCTGTGATTGATTGATCAGTTACCAATAACAGAGCAGATTAATTAGCGCGGGCACTTATTAACTTGCCGAGAATGGCTAGGACAGTCGAACGGAATGGAACCTTTGCGCGGCGAGGCGGCGGCCACGCGGACGTCCTTGGCGGCGGCGTCGTTGTACGCCTCGGTGCCGTTGCCGAACACGTCGGACACGGGCGACGCGCTGGAGCTCCACACGAACATGTGCAGGTCCTTGCCGTCCTCGCCCTTGGCCTGCCCGTTGGCCGCCTTCTTGGCCGGCTTCTGCGGCGCCGCCATCGCGGGGTTGGGCGCCGGGTACTGCCCGTACTTGTTGTTGTTGTTGTTGCCGGCCTTGTCCTCCTCGTAGTTGGACGGGCGCGGGGTGGCGCCGGTGCGCACCACCGGGCCGAACGCGTCCCCGGCGGCGAAGTTGGAGCTGCGGCCCACCATGGAGTAGAAGTCGGTGTGGTTGAAGCTGGAGCCCCGGGGCGTGGGGTTCCGCGACGACTGCAGCGAGTAGATCTCGGCGTTGGTGAGGTTGCTGGGGCGCGGCGTGGTGCTGGAGAACCCCATGGAGCGGCGCGAGTAGATGTCGGAGCGGGAGGCGTTGGAGCGGCGCACGGTGACGTGAATCTTGCCGTCCTCCTTCACCTCCGCCTCCGTCTCGATCATGTCCCTCCTGCCGTCGAGCGACATGACGTCGGGGTCGACGGCGATGGAGGCGATGGCGCCGGCGGTGTCGGGGAACTGCTCCGTGATGAGGATCCTGGCGCCGCGGTACTCGAACATGAAGAGCATGAGCGTGTACCAGATGATGCACTGGAGCACCACGATCTGCACCATGAGGCTGCCGGACTCGTCGCCGTACATGCCCTTGAGGAGCGGGATGCCCATGACGAGGGTGTTGGGCAGCGTGGAGAGGGAGAAGAGCGTGATGGTCCACTCAAGGGAGCCGTTGCGGGAGAGGTGGCTCCAGAGCGTGAGCAGCGCGAGCACGATGAGCTTCTGCAGCGTGTCGGCGGCGATGAAGCGGAGGTTCATGGTGTAGGGGTTGTTGGTGGAGATGAAGTGGAAGGAGAGCAGCGGCACGGCGAAGAGCGCGACGAAGCGGTTGATCCCGGAGCACTGGTCCGGCGTGAAGATGCGCCACCACTTGACGGAGCCGTACGCGAGCATCATCGCCACGTACAGCGGCACCATGGCCGTCATGACATGGTAGAAGTCCGTGCCGGTGATCATCTTGCCGTGCCGGCCGCCGCCGCTGCGCCAACAAACGCTCGCTCGCTCGCTCTTCCTTCCTACGCTGTCACGGCGGCGCGGCGGGGGAGGTGTGCGGTGCGGTGAGGTGAGGTGCGGCGTTGTTCAAGTGAAGCAGCGCTGGCTAGCTTGATTTATGGCGCGGGCGCGGTGGCCGCGCGGCGGGGTCGGGGAGTGTGGCGATCGGGGGGAGGCAGGCGGGGGAGCCAATGAGGGGAGGGGGAGTGGGCATATGTGCGGGGGATTATTTATACACATCATGTGGGCGTTCAACAGTGAACGGTCACGTAGCCCCACGCCGGGAAGGAGAGAGAAAGGGGCGAAATGGGGATTGAGGAAATACCAAAAAGCAACTTCAAATTGTATACTCCTGAAAATTGGAGTACTAAAATATTGTGTAATGCAGTACAATTTCAGAAAAATGGGGATGCAATTTCTGAGACTTACAGGAACATCCTTCATGAAAAACAAATGTACAAACAGATCGAAGGGGGGATAGTCGATGTCTCCGGCCTGCACAAACCGATGGCACACTGTGAGTTCAGCTCGGAGCCACACCCACTCCGCATTGTCGGTGTAAGGGAAGTCGTTGTAGCTATGGCCGGGAAGTTGTCCGGCGGTGACATGAGATGTGAACGAAGATGATCTAAAGCATGAACCGTCGCGTGGGAGGAGGAGAAGGACGGACTATGAGACCCAACCCCATGTTGATGGAAAAAAATCGTCATGGGATCCTATTGACGAGGCCATTGATGCCACCGAGAACTGAGGCAGGAGCATTGTGGTCGACGACTCTCCCCCATAACCCACGCGGGTGGATTTTGGAGAGAAAAAACCTCATGTGCTCCACTCCGACGCCATAACCAGCACCACGATGACGTGGGTGAGGTTGGGTATACTTATTCCAATGTGTTCTTGCCGCCTAAACGAATGACAGGAGGACATCACAAACATATACCAAGACTCCCCACAAGCACAAAGATCCATTGTCTTCTCCGCCTCGTGATGTCAAAACCAATCGCCATAGGATGGAGACCAAAGGAATCAGTCGGCGAGGATGACGGATCTGTGGTAGCTAGGGTTTCAAAGAGAGCTTTTTTTGTGTAGATCTAGCATGAAAGAACAATTGCTATTGAAGTTTAACTGGCAATCTTTGTTAAAGTTGGTTGATCCTTCTCTCCCAACGCAGATATCGTTGTTTGTATCGATATTATACTCCCTCTGCTGATAATAAGAGGTATGTTGTATGTGACTTCGGGCAAGGATTAGAGGGGTGATAAAAAGAGAATGTTGTGAAATGGAAATAATCAATTGCCTGCAATAAGTCTTAATTGCTTCCTAGATATAAGAAGGGGTGAAGGGGAAATGGCGAGTGTGAAATATGAAAATCTAGTTAAAATTTCACATTATTAAAAACTTATGTTTTTAATAAAAAAGTGAGATAAAAATGCTAATGATTCATTTGAACATAAAATTGTTCGATATAAGAAGCAAAGACCCAAATTTTTATTGGAAGCTTCCAAGTTCACCTCTCTGTTTTTATTTTATTTTTTGCGGGAAGTTCACCTCTCCGTAGAAGCCACCCCAAAGCACAAATTTTTTCTATATGTCATCAAATAACACCTCTTGGTAGGAAAGGAATGCAATGCCATTGTTGGTTAATCTTCTCTCCCCATGTACAATTTATGCATGCATATTTTCTCTAGTCGGCACATTATCTTGTTCATATTTAAGTTGACTTTCTAACTATACGCTAACAAAAAAAACTGCAGTCCTGTGGATGTAATCCCTATGTTGATGAAAAGGTGTATTTTAGTTTGGTTTCACCGGAAAATCAAGGAGGCAGTATAAAGAGAATGTTGTGAAGGAAAATAGCCGGCCATAATTTTACTAATTCCTGATGAAAAAAGGGGATATATGTTATGTTGTGATCCAAATTCATATAAAGTATACAGGCTAATTTCTGACAAAGCGGGCGGACGCCCATCGCCGGGAGGCTTATTCGTCGAGAACGAATCTTTTGCCATGGTTTTAGTGTTTGCCCTCGGCGTACATCGTCTATAAGTTGTGTGGCCGATAAATTGCACCGGGTCTATGGCTGAACACAAGGCAATGATTTTTTTCCATATAGTGCACAACCATTGGTACAAACACCCACCAGCAACAACAAAGAGACTACAACTAAACTTCGGCATGGCTCCAAAGCACAACAAGTGGTATAACCAGCCACAAGCAAATCCCAAAGAAAGTGCAGCTAAACATTTTTTTTTAACTACAATTGAACTTCAACTTTACTATCCAAGAACTTCACAACCACACAGGGCAGAAAAACAAGAGCACAAACAGCACGTAAGATTCAGTCCTCGGAGTGACGGTAAGAAGAAAAAAGACCTCCGATTTCCAAGAAGGGGAGACGAGGTTCATCATCTACAACAGCATCACTTTCCGTCCAGCCATCGCAGTGATTCTTGCACCTGAACGACTTCTAGATTTCTCATGTTTTGTGTGGATTTGTGATGTAGGGGCGGAAGTTATAGGTTCCAAACTATAGGTGATTACGTGGCATAACCACCCCTCTAGCAGATGACGCCTGGGGGTGCGGGGACCGTAGCCCCCCCCCCCCTCCCCCCCCCCCCCCCCCCCCCGGACGGTGTTTAATATCGACCTAGGTCATTTCCATAATATATATCCTTTGTAAGCCTCCGCACGGGATAAGATAATCATTGTAAATCTTCGGCATTTGTAATCTCTCCTGATATAGTGGAGTTTCATTAGCTGACATCCGAAGTTTTTCTCCTTTGTGTTGGAGGGGTTTTCCACATTAAATCTTGTCTCTCCTTTGTGTTGATTCCTTCTTTGTTGTTCATATTACGTGTCGTATCTCTAACAATATAAACATAATTACTAATATAATTGCATTGTGAGAAATCATTGTCTTCTGACAGAAAGCCTTTTTAGATGTTGAGACAACGTTTTTTATAGTGTATAGGTTCATCCTAATTTTATAGTAATCGAGCTGGCTAGGATATCGGTTTGGGTGTTTGCATGAAGATTTTATGACACTGCACGATTAAAAGTAGAATGTTGTTAAAACATTTCGGGTTTTATGACAACTATTAGGTACTACAAGCAGGTGTAGAAACTACGAATGTTTGGTTTTCATATAAATATGTATTCAACCTGTCATCGGATCTCCATTTCAGTTAAAGATCTTGATCAAAACCAGCTGACTCATCATGGTGACACATTGCTACATTCTGGGGGAATTACCATATTATTGAAATACTTGCATTACTCCTCGTAATACCTCATGGTCTTTTGCAAGATTCCGACAACAAGTTTTGAACATTCATTGCAATAAATAATGCATCTATCTTTTAGTGATTTGGCTAGCAAAATATGTTACCCCTCCGAACCATATTAATTGTTGCTAGTTTAGCAGAAAGCTATGTTAAATCAGCGACAATTATTAATATGAATCGGAGGGGTATTTTAATGTAATCGACCTATATCCTTTGTCGAAATTACCGGTCACAATCTTAAAATGTTGATCCATGAATTCCAGGTTGATATGTGTATAGGGATTGCAACGTGAAGGGCCTCGAATAAACCGGTCACTTCCAATGGACCTGAATCCACTATACATAGAGTGTAGACGGATTCTAGGTTGATCAACATTTAGAGATTATGGCGCTAATAACCTTGGAATGATAGTTACATTTTATATGATACACAAGAGCAGATGTTCATTATTTATTGAGGGTTTTTAACATGCTTCCTCTTGCCTTGCATTAAGTGGGTTTGATTAAAATTGCTCTTATTTAAGACAGACAGACAGACAAAGAGAGAGAGAGTCACTACTTCATGAGAGAGAGAGAGAGAGAGAGAGAGTCACTACTTCATTTTTTTGCCTAAGCTTCGTTGTTTTTTCAAGGGTTTAGTGGAGAGTACGTGGTTGCTTCTTGATTAAACTTCACTAGCGTATGACTGTACAAATTAAAATGCCTTGACAAATAATTTCTGACACAAACTTAATCTCGTGTTTGGAGAATTCTGTACCGCGAGCGACCCAAGCAGAGGGAGAGTGTGATGTTGCCTTTGAGTTTTGAGAGGCATTTTGGATCGGCCGGGGAGAAGGAGGAGCCTCCTGACGTGGTACGTGTCAGCCTCTAATACCTCACACCATCCTATTAAACTATCTCATCTACGACATTAAACAACAGGAGCGAGTAAAGCACTAAAGCTGCAAGGAATCCTAATGATACAGGGATCAATACACAAGCCATCCACTAAAACCTCCCCCATTTGCAAACCAGCCCGAGTTTTGCACGTTCGCCCGCTGATGACCGTTGATAAAGCGTCGTAGAGCATGCAGGCAGCGATCAGCTTGCAGTGAGTAAATCTGATGCAGTTCCCTGCTAATACGCCGCGCAGTAATCCGCACAGTTTATATTACTCCTACAAGAGGAGCACAACCCTTGCACGGCGTCTTCGACCCAACGCGGGCACGGGCGCACGCACGCACGCGCGCGCACGAGGGAGGCCGGCCACCATGCCGACAGGGCAACCAAAAAGCTGCGAAACAATTCCAAAGCGGGCGCCCCGCCCGGAATGAATAATCAAAGGCGTCAGCCAGCCCAGCCAAACTGCTCTCTTTTGCCTCCCCTCTCGTCGTCGGGGGCCGCGACGGGGACGGTAAAAGGCAACGAGGCGCCGGGGAGGGAGCACGAGGGTCGGGAACGGTGATTTGATTAGCGAAAAGTTGGCGAAAGCAAGGCGCGGTAAGTGTCAAAAGGTGGCGGGTTTTTCCCCCTCTTCTTCTTCGCTCGCCGCGCCTGCGCGCCTGGCGCCCGTGCCGGCCGGCGTGCGCCTCCCCGCCATCATCGCCGCCCCCGCGCTACGACGGCACGTAGAGGGGAAGAGAGGATTGCTCCTACTGCTGCTGGTTCGGCGCCGTCGTATAGGGAGTATCTTGCCCGCTGCATACACCCGTTGGGAACCTCCGAGCTATAGCACTGCTGCCACTTGTCGTGGTTTCACCGGAGCCGATCGGCCGGCGGGTGGTGCTTGATCTGACCCGACCTGCTGATTATAAGCTTAAGCTAGGCCAGAAAGGCATGTGCACTGTGCGCACACTCCTCTCCTCTGCCAAAAAAGGGCATCGCATGTGGAGGCTCACACTTTACTCGAGTACAAAACATTCTGCATCTGGACGAACGTTGGAAGCAAATTAACATATATTCTGTTCTAAAAAATACTACCTCTGTAACGAAATGTCAAAACGTCTTACATTTCCGTTACGGAGGGAGTAACAAATAAGTTGCATCAGATTTTATCTGGTTATATAAGAATTAAGAGAAACACAAGGCTTTGAACCTTGTTTGAAACTCCTTCTGTACAGAAATATAAATGCGTTTAGATCACCACTCTTTACGGAAGGAGTACTTACTACTAGTAGAGTCGCATGCCGGTGACTACCGTTGTAGCCATGTTTGTTACTATGGGGTTTAAGGGTTATTTATTGAGTTAAATACACCACGGATGCCTCAACTTGTCCAGCATGGTCACTTTGATGCCTAAACTTGTAAAATACATGAAACTGGGGCGTAACTTGTCTGAGCATTCAAATACGGTGCCTCTGCCCGTAGTAGGTCGTATGCACTATCCACATGGCGTGCCAACATGGCATTGGCCCACATGTCAATGGTTGTAAGAGAAGTGTGCTGGTTATTTTATAGAAAACTCTTTGTAGTTTAAATAAATTTCGCAAAACCCGCCACATTTTATTTAAATACCACGAACTGCATTGATCCTACTTATCAGATCTGGGTCTTGCATGTCAGTGGGATGAAATAGTTAGTAATAAGAAAAATAGGGCGAGTTGGCAGGATTCGAACCCAGTTACAGGGCGCACAACATGTGCACAGGTGCCAACACCTATGCCACGAATTATTGTCTGTTCAGTACAGAGATAAACACCTATTTATAATAAGGATACCGCGCGAAATAATAAAGAAAAAATTTAAAAAAGGAAAAGTTGAGCCACGGGAAATTGAAAAAAAAACATTAAGAAATTCTCACAAAAAGAGAAATATTCAACATATTACCTGCCATAATAATCTGAAGAAATTGTTGGTGCATTTGAAAAAAAATATTCAACATGTTTTTGGAAATTCCCACGTATATTAAGAATTTGCAAACGTGTTTTAAAAAATGTTCATCATGCATTCAAAAAATTACAAAAACCATATTTCATAAAATTTTCAACATGTATTAAAAAATATTTTGTTAAATTATTCTTACTTTTCTACAAGCATGTTTTGCACACATTTAAAGAATTTATTGTTTTCACACAATGATTTTTAGTACACACTGAATAGTTTTCAAAATATAACATTGTTGTATTCTGAAAATACAATGAAAAAATACAATAATTTGTGGTCCGGAATGAAAGTACAAAAGATTGACATAATAATTTATAATATACCTTGAACTGTTTAAATCCACACAAAAAATAGAAAAGTTCATGTTCACCTGTTCGAACTACACAATGATAAAAATAGAATAAAAATTTGAATAGACAATAATCGTATATTAATAATTATCATATTTTTATATAGGAAATACATATCATAAAAACCATACAATAACTTGAAGAAATACAACAGAAATTGCAGAGCGAGACGTAGAATATATAGGTTTCCAGCTTACAGTTTTACGCAAAGTACTACTAGTCCATATTTAGAGCGTGCGTGCCATTAGAGCTGGAGGTCCCAAGTTCGAAACTCAATTCAATGAAGCAGTTTTTTTCCTGTTATTAGCATACAGAGAAAGGGATTATTTGTGACATTTAATAAACCTTAGGGGATTTTATGCAAAAAGAACATTCACCCAGCGCATGTGATGCTCACATACACTGACATGTGGGCTAGCCGCCAAATGTCAGGCCACGTGGACAGCACATACGGCGGCAACATGCGGAGGCACCGTATATGCACCGTGGGACAAGTTATAGCACCATTTTTATGTATTTTACAAGTTTAGGCACTAAACTGACCATAACGGACAAGTTAAGGTACCTGTGATGTATTTGACTCGTTATTTATTACTACTATTCATCTCTATAATTCATGCTAGGGTCATGTAGGGATAGCACGAAAAAGTGTCAAGAATATACCCACGAAAGTAAGCATCATGTGGCAGGCTTTTGTGAGCGTGTTGTCCCCATAAATCACATCGCTAAACCTTTTTTGCGGTGTCTCTTGACGCATGAGAATATGGCGTTGAATAAAGTCGTGGCCGGGTCACGACATGCTCATAGCGAGCATTAGCCTTGTCGATCCTAAAGATCATCATCGTCCTCTGATGTTTAACACATGATTACAGAGCGTGCGATCGCAAGTGAACACCGTCGTTGCCACGGAATTCCTACATGTTATGTTGTGTCATCACATTTGACGGTATTTTACTGTATTGTCCACTCCATTCAGTGCTAACTCGCTTCGCTGGAGTGGACAATACAGTGTCATCATCTGAATTAATATCTCACTATATGCTTCATCAGTTTTGGTTTATAGATCTTGCACGTATCCCTAGGTCATCATTTTACAAATGTAATATGAATTGTATACCATTAGAAAATGTAACACTTGAAGTTTCTAATTATATATTGTTTGCAACACTGTACAACTTACATTACGTTGGTGAAATTCGACATCTAGGGATACACGTGGGCCTTACAAACTGGAAACGTGTGGTGGTAACAAATATACCGATAAAAAAAAGTGAGATTGTTGAGATGGATACCTTCTATCTCAACTATCTGGAAATAATTTCTATAGTAATTGCACTATTGGTTTTTTTATTAACAACCCAAGTTTCACCTTCACCTTTTATTCCATGACCATCCCCGCTTCCTAGATGTGCATTACATATCACACGCGTCAATCCGCAAGTACTCCTACCTCGCAGCACGTTCTTTCATCCTCTTACCGGAATGCTACCAATCCCCCCAAAACTGCACACGGCCCAGTGAAAGATTCAGTGGGTTCTCTTTGAAGGTTTATATCGTAATTTATCTTGCTTGGTATACATTTCATCGATAGATTTGTGAACTATTTGTTGTTCAAATGTAAATTTGCTAGCTAATGATGCTTGTATGTGCTGAGATGTACTATATGCATAGTTGTTTTAATTAGTACTTTAGGCCTAACAAGTATCAACTAAAGATTAGCCCCTTCCTCCTTGTGAATTTGTTTTCCTTCAAGTCAAGGTCCCTTCTTGAATTATGCTCAAGCTCCGCCACGGGCCGAGGTTCAATTCTTTCATCACAACGAACATGGAATAGTGTGCGTGCATGTGCGGCCTAATTTACATTTGTCAATGCATGAATTCGACATGCGTGATTGCTAGTATAGAACATGTATTTGTCACATGTGCACGTCAAATTTAGTTATACCTATGTGAGATAGAGTTTGCTTGCAAATGTGAGTTGGAGTATCACTTTGCAAAATGCACTACACACTGTGGGTCCTCTAGGAGATACTACTATCAATTAAAGCAGAGAATGCAAGAAAAAGAGAAGCGGAGTGATAGGCTGAGAGAAAAGGTTGTGCATTGTTGGACCTTGCTGGCTAGTACTAGCTTATATTAGGCCTTTTTAGGAGAATGTCCGGGAAAAGAAACACCGATCAAGATTCCAAATGTCCTCCCCATGGCCTAGCTTGACGGTGGCAACACATCATTAGGCCATGCTCTTTCCTTAAACAGTACTGCTAATGCTCCTTTGTGCATGCATGCAATGCCTAGTGGCCTTCTTGGTGCATCGGTCGCCAACTGATCCACGAAAGGAGGGATTTGGCGCCTAATGCAAGGGATTACTATTGCCCAACCAATGCCTGTTTCCCGGAGTCAAATTGTTTTCAATTCGTCGGAAAACAAAATTCGCTTTCTCAGAGATACATAGAGGAGCCCCACATATACCCTACATGAAAAGAGTATATAGTCATAGTCTCATAGAGGCTATTCATTGGGGTCTTTGGCTACTATATATATGATGGATTGGATGGTGTATTTTGTGTGTGCATGCATGACGCAGGTGTGACGTAGAGTGAAGATTGAGATGATGCGGCGGGTGCATGTGGCGGGAAGGAACCATGCATGCATGCATGCACGGGGGCATATGGATCGGGGCAGGCATGAGCCCATGCTCTCATGTGTAGCACCGTTGCTCCATCCTGGTGCCGGTTATGGCCGGGTGCTCAGGAGAGGGGTTCCCCGGGCATGGGCTTTTGGCGCCGTGACTCTTTGCTAGTTTGCTTTCATCTCATCTCATCTCATGGACGCAGCACTTCACGTGACATGGAAAAAAGGAACTCATGAATGCCATTCATGTGTGCATCAGTGGAGCATTTTTTATCTTGTCCACTAGCTCGCCCACTAGGGTTTCCCGATCGTGTTACACGTAGAGGTCTTCGGGTTTTTGCTTGACCATAAAACCTGCGCTCCCATGTATACCTTCGATCCAAGCATTTTTATCCGGGAATGAAATGCTTCTATGTCATGCATGCATGCAACCCCACGAGCGCGCGCGGGCTTTGACTTCGTGCGACTTCGGCGCCACTTGCCTCAGTTGATCAGCTGCACACTTCTGCACGCATCAGTTTTGGCGAGATCTTTCTTAATGCTCCTACTCTCGGGCGAAAATACAGTGCAATGTACACGTACTGCGTAGATGTCTGGGACAAGCAGAGTAAAATAAAACGGGAAATAAAATTGCAAGGCCCACATTGATCATCCCAAAGCAGAAATGCAGAGTGTAAAAATAATAGCATTGCACCGATCAAATCGAGGAGGAGGAGGAGGCCCGGGCTTGAGAGGTGCATGCATGGGCCAGCGGAGCCGCGACGAGCCCATCGACGTGCTGGGTTGGGCGCACCGAGAAGAGCGACCAGGCTGTGGGAGAAAAAAAAATTGTGGAACTCGATGCCGCCACCACGCTACTTCCTGCATCAAATCTGGGACCAGCCCCTCAAAAAAAAAAAATCGGGGACCAGGAGCTTCATCGATCGTTTGCCTGTCTCGTGTCGACACGGCGACCCCATCCGTCGGAATCGGATTGGCCCGCCCGTCCACATACACAGTGCACAGTGCACATACTCCCGCCCCGCTTGGATGCACGCGCGCGCGCTCGCGAGGTTTACTCCCCGCTTATTATTATTTTGCAGCGTTATCCTCCTAGCTCGATCCGCTTAATCAAACGACATTCTTAGGTTCCCCATGGGCGACGGCATGTGCTCCCCCGCGAAAATCCTCATTCTCCACCCCATTCCTTTGACCGGTCAAACCCGAGCCACCACTCATCAGCCCGCGCGTTTTACCACACCAGCTGCACGGATGGAACCGTGGTAGTATGATATCTACTACGTGTTCATGATAGCACAGACTAATGTTCTTGGGACCAGGGTGAAATGGTGTGGTGGAATGGCGTGTGGTGCGATCGGCTTGCCGGGGGAGGGAGGGAGGGAGGTCGGCTGCGCGCGCATATATTTGCAGGATTCGGGGTGACCGGTGAGGTGGAAGAGATCGTGCTGTTGGAATTGGAATTGGGTCCGAGCACGAGCAGCCGCTGCCGTTTTTTCCTTCCATTAAAATTGAAAACGCCTTGGACTTGGGTCTCTCTTCCTTTCTGGATGCCGAGCGATTCTCGTGTCGGAAAGCTTCCCTGCTCCTCCTTTCGGCGTATGATGCGTCCACCGCGCGCGCACTCCGATCGTCGCTCTCGTGCCCACGACTTGGATGGCATGGTATGGTCCGCTGTTTGCTAGTCGCTGGATCGTGCATGGGCTCCGAGTCTTCTGACTGTTGGGGGAGAGAGATGCATGGCGCCGAGTGGAGCGAATGGAGAAGGCATAGGCGTGGCTAGGCTAGGCTAGGCAGACAGGATCGCGCGATCTCGGCCAACATTCCTCGGCACACGCTGGGTTCACGTCTACTCCAAGCTATGGTTGGGAAGAAATGTCGCCCTCAGGTTCAGGAATGTATCACTCTGCAGGGTGACGTGTTCGGACTCAGTCCTTCCGAATGCACGCTTCCGCGCGTACAGACAAGGCAGTACGTACTCCCTCCGTTCCTATTTTGTTTGCGTATAAATTTTTCTCATTTTTTCCACATTAGTCTGCGCGATGCTCCTTTCTTCCTTCAGTTCCCAACCATGCCCTCGCTTCTATCCGAGTAAGGCTGGTTGTAATGGGAGTATCATACTCCCTCCGTCCGCGAATAAGTGTACATCTAGCTTTTGTGGCACCAAATTAGCATCACTATATTCGTTTTGAAATGTACTTTCATAATATATCAATTTGATGTCATATATGTTACTACTATTTTTTATAAAGTTGGTCAAAATTTTAAAACTTTGACTTAAGACAAAAGCTAGATGTACACTTATTCGCGGACGGAGGGAGTAGCTAGTATCATGCATGCCAACTAGGCAACTTTGATGAGGTGGCATAGAATTAAATGAAGTAAGAGAGGGTTGAGTATCATATCATGATACCGTATCATAATAAATGCTACACTAGTATGTGTCATGCATGGCAATAAATAAAGTCATCTATGATACTACCATATGATACTATGCATTAGGTAGGTAGTATCATACACTAGTATCATACGCATGATACTAACTTATGATACTACCCATTACAACCAGCCTGCGCTTCTGCAGCCGTATTTACTGCACGCATGCAAACACCAACCAATCCAACGCGCCATGCAGAGGGCCCATCCTGCGTGCGCATGGGAGAGAGAAATAAAGACCGAAGCGAGCGCCAATCTGATGCAGGTAGCGACTGAAATGGTGGACTCTCTCTACGCAGCAGAGGGGTAAAATAGTCTAAAACAGATTCAGCTTGGGGCACCTTGGTATCCGTGTCAAGTCTTATGCGCAAACAAAATAGAAACGGAGGGAGTATAAACTAGGGGGGTGATTCTTATACCTTATCCTGCTTGCAAACTTGAGCTGTAGCCGTAACAACAGCGCATGTGACATGCCACCTCGTTTGAGCTGTTAGTTTATTCAGACTGAAGCTGCAAGTTTATTTGTCTAATAACTATGGGTTTAGCTTTGTTACTGATTCGCTACATGCTAGATGTAGTATCACTTATGCTACTACTCCCTCCGTCCCAGGAGGGAGTGTGTCTTATGGGCTGAACTATTCTTAGAATTCTTGGGAATTTTTTAAAAAGGGTTTTCTTCCAGCGCACAAGATACTTTGTCAAAGATAGTCTCTAGTTACTTCCCGCCAAAAAAAACCCTCTTTAGGTATTACCGTGCTACTAAAATATGGTTAGACCGCTAAAAAGTGTAGGGAATCCCAAAGAATTAGACAGCATAGAGATTCAATACACATATCAAGAAACAAAAAAAAAATCAGGAATAATATGTCATCCATATTCCCCCCTGAATAATAAACTGAAATGCACACGATGTAACTTTTTCTAGCCTATTTCTCTTTTTCATGGTTAGCCCGAAATGCACTTCCTCACAACACCAGCAGCAGATCACTGCGGTAAAAATATACAATGATTATACAGCAAGTAGCAGCTCTGAGGATCAAAACACAAATTTTACAAGCGAGATTGGACCGCAACTCGCATCTTGCATCTTATTTGGTTGGCCGGTAGCCTGGGGTACACCAGCAAGGCAACAAAGAGCTTAAACCAAATCGCACGGCCAACTTAGAACTATTCTAACATGATGCTCGACAGGCCAACGCCAGTTGCGTTAGTTTACACGACAAACCAGATGAGAACTACCTGCCTGGCAGACTTAAGCAACGACATTGGTCAGGGCATCAGCCACTTGCTGTCGGGTGGGCAATGCAGGAATAGCTCCTCTCTCAGTCACAGTGAGAGCTCCGCAGATATTTGCAAACTTCAGGGCTTCTCTCAACCGAGCTTCATCCTGTTTAGGCCACAAAACAGCTAGGTAAGCCTAGCACTAAAACCCCTGCTTCAGACTAATGTCGAAATTGCAGACAACAAAAATACGTGGGCTTGAAAAGCAATGGTGCTTTCTTTAGTATATTTTGGGCTGTGCTACATGTGCAGTGCCAACTGAATATTTCCACGATCTTTAGATAATAACAGGTCAGGGTCTAGCCCTAGCTCTGGCTCACCCTCTCTAGTCGCCCTCGCCCTCTCTCTGGTGCACGCTCTCTGGCTCGAACCAAGGAAGAAGAAAGGAGGGAGAACACGGTGGACACATGGAGATTTCCGGCGCACGAACGCCTGCCGCACAAACGGCAATTTTCCTCGAGCACGAACTCGACTGGGCAACGATTACACAGGGCCGCGTCTCTCGCTAACAGACCCACACACGAACACTTACGCACGCACCCGCCACGGGCTCAACCTGGACGTACACTGGCCAGACACTAGTCGGACTATGCACATACACTAGTCGGACTATGCCCAAACAATGCCCACGCCTGCCATGGACCAGACCTGGCGCGCCGACGCCGGTCACCACCGCAGGGCATGGCTTATTTGCGCCAACATGACACTTTCATGGTCGATGTTTGGGCCTTACCAATAGGGCATATTCTGCGCTGCCCTTGCCGGACATGGTTACCTGTTTTCTAGCTTCATTTATCAAATTAGCATGTCCGCAACTGGTAGTGCCCACGCATACATATGGCCCAAATACTTAGAGATTAATGTGTATACAAAATAACTAGGTGTCCCTCCATTCCATAAGCTGTTTTTGATCAAGCACGGGGATTAAACAGGGCATACAACCAACAAAAAAAAGTTAAGAGAAATGACCATAGCATCCATAAAAAAGGAATAGTTAGTAATTTAGTACGCATGTTTAATCATAAATATTGGAGAAAGAAATGATATAAATGCAGGGGAAGTACGAGAAAACGTCTGTCAGGTCGTGCTTTCGAAATAAAATTGCAAAAACTTCATGCCTTATATTTTGAAATGAAGGGAATGTGTTCCTACAGAAATGATTAGTATAGTTTTACCGATTGTCCTGCCAAGAAAAGCAAATCAGCATTAACTCCAAGGTCATAGTGACACTGTGATTCCAGAGTTTCAGTTTATTTTTATGAGTAGCAAAAGATTCCACCATTCCGGAGAATTTGATACAGAATAATTTTGATGATTTTTTTTAGATACAGGAAGAATTTTATTGCTCTTTTGCCGTGGCAACAAGGTGGTACATCCAATTACAGAGTATCTCCAGACATTACTAAATTTCTGCAGCAACCCCGCCAAAGCTACCTAGCCAAACACAAAGATAGATATGACATAAAGCAAATGAAAACGAAATGCTAATTGCTTGAAAATTGCTCTATTCCACACAAAGCCGAGTATGAAAGTGCCATTCTTCCGCTTAAGATGTCCCTGGGCAATGCCTACAGGGTTCGACACGCCGTGATAACTGTGTCCCAAGCCTCCACTTGTTGTGCTGTGACGCTGAATCGCGGACCGTGATCGAAGCCAACACGCACACAACAAGATTTCCAGGTTGTGTTATTTCTATTATAGATTTCTAATTTGCATGTATGCCACTAATGAGTAGTTTGTTTATTCTGTACAGTTTCTCTAGACCGCACCTGTTGTTACCGAAAAAGGCTTCCACCCCACTTTATATATAAAGCAAACCACCCGCACCTGTTGTTTAAAATCCTCAGGACAAAATTTTCAAGAAAAACATCACAGCTACATTGAACAGAATGTTTGATGTATATAGATAAATGCATCAGGTATGAACAAACATTCATTCCTCATTCAATCAGTTGGAGCACATTCATGGCTTCAGGATTGCACATCTTTAACAAAAACAGATATATAATATCGAGATTAATTAAGCTATCAGTTTTGTGGTTGCCTGCTCGGCACTTCAGCTGCTCAGCCTTCAGTAATACGGACTAGGCTCGCGTGGTGGGAATTTAAGTGGTCAGGAGAGAAGATGGTGGGTTTCAGAACGTGAACGCACAGGAGGATAAAACGAATAAACGATAACCTGTGCTTGCCCTCGTGTGTGCTCTGAGGATTATCCTAAGCCTAAGACCCAAACTGGACAGAGTTGGGCTAGGACTTCAAAGAAATCACAAACTGGACCTGGACTCTTTCCGAATTACTCATTTATTTCCTAACTCTATTCTTCTTCCGTTACTTACTTAAACTCTTCCCTTTTGATCTTCCTAACATGTCTGCCTTACTGGACTACAACTGCAGCACCAGTCGCACACCTCATGCTGCACCCCGAAAGGAGCCCAAAATATTCAGCATGTTGTGCATAACTTTCTCTATAGTTGTTCAAAACTTAAAAAATGGACTCTACAGATAACAAAAGTAATATATCATTTCGTCATTTGGAACTCATTTCCTACTTCCATCGACAATAAATATGCAGGAAAAATTCTGTATGCCTCACCGAGCTCACTCTCTACTCGAGAGGCTGGAAAAGAAAACTCCATATTCTGGCAGTACTAGTCATACCTGAAGGAGTGAAAAATCCGCAGCTAGCTGTGATAATATTCCAGCAACAAAGGCATCCCCAGCACCAGTGGTGTCAACAGCAGTTACCTTCAATCCACCAACTTTCCCACTAAATTCCTGTTGTTTTACAAAAGGAACAATAATTCATATTGTTAATATAGACTTTGTTACACAAGACCAGTAAGTGACTGCATGAAATAGTGAAGGACATTGTGATCTCCACCCTACAGGTCTGAATATGCTCATAACAGATAAATAGTTTACTTTCCGCAAAAAAAAACACAGATACATAGTTAATACTACTTGATGAAAAGAGAGGTCTCCCAAGGGCAATAGGCTAGCAACCTAGCACCACTCGGCTACACAACTCTGGTTTTCCTCCTGCTTTCGACTACAAGAGGGAAATCCATCTTATGCTCTGCACCACGTTTTTCTATAATTCAGGAAAATATTTTAAATGCTGTATGACTTCTGCGACATGACCAAGTAGGTTCAAGGAGATACTAAAAGAAGTGTGGCTGCATCTCAGCAATCCCTTACCATTTACCAACAGAAGTTACTGCAAACTTCCAATAAATGACCAGATATACAGTTCACAGATAGACATTACCTTGGAATAATATCTACAGCCATCTGGACCTTCAGTGACAAGAAGCAACTTCGTGTTCGGATGGATAAGTTTCTTCACAACAGAATCATCATATGGATCCTCCCCATTTGTCAAAAAGGAAATCTCCTCTGCACTTACCTATTTTCAAAGCAGATGCGTGATCAAGACAATAAGCCTTTGGTGAACACAAATAATTTGCAGGCTGCTGCCCGTTAGTTGTTACCTTGATAAGATCAGCAGTATCCCATATGCTCAGGATACCATCTCTAGCATCATCAGCTGATGTCCACAGTGGGAGCCTCAAATTCGGATCATATGAAATTAGTACCCCAGCATCTTTAGCAGCTTTAGAAGCTGCAATATGTGCAGTTTTACATGGCTCGGTTATCAGACTTATTGATCCATGATGGAAGATTTTTGCCTAGCATGATTGCCATGATTAAGTTAAGTTCAGCTTGTCACAAATATATTACATGCTTAAACAAAGCTGTGGTGGTAGAGAAGCATAGATATTGCAATAATATTATAAAACCATGTAATTCTCCTACCTTCCTGATAAGGTCAAGGTCAAGCTCTTTTTCTTCAAGCAGCATGTCTGCACTTGGATTACGATAAAACATGAATTCGCGTTCACCGTCACTTCGAAGTGTCACAAATGCCAAAGCTGTTCTAGCATGAGTATCAAATAGCAACCCTTGATTGTTCACGTTATTCTCCTTCAGCATGTCAGATAGCATGTATCCAAATTCATCATCACCAACCTGAATGTGTTCAGTGTTAAATAATATGAGCTGAAAAAACACCAAGTACACAAATGAATGCACTTTGAGGTGAAAACAACATGGAATTAATGATATTTAGCACATCACACTTTAGGTCTCTAAATATAAAAATGATCTCATTTTCCGAAACAAAAAAACTATAATATCTTCCTGAAAGGTTCCTAAAACATGGAAATCTTCCTTGACAATCACCAAACTTGCAGTTATCTGGCATAAACCTATCGGCTATCAAGTATCGAGATCTGCAAACATGGAACCACTTGGTCTGGTTCCACTTTCCTCGATCTTGGTAGAAGTGATGCTGTACTCATAGGCAAGATTCAAGGTGCATACTACCAAGATGTGTTACATGTGTAAAGATGTCAGAACCACACAAGCAGCCAAGCTGTCTGCAACAATGAGCAGGAGCCTGGAGAAATATGCACATGTTTCTACTCATGCAGTGCCTAAAATGCTGCACGGAACTTTATGTGGGTCATTGGAATGCTTCATATATGAGTATGTGAACGTACATGAATTTCTGACAGTTTTAGAAGTTTAGGAACTTCCCCACGAGAAACTTTTTCTGAGACCCACCTAAGTGAAATTTGTGGGACGAAAAGTGCAATTTAGTCGATAATATTTCAGGGTGTATGCAGTGCACATAAAACTTTAAACTAAAACAAAAAAATTGGCAACAATTTATCTGCGTGTATTTTCCTTTTTTCCAGCTGTAGTGTATTTACACATCCTTGAAATTTCTCACTCTTGTATTACAACATGCAGAAATAGGAAGAAAGTTACAAATTACCTTTCCAATGAAAGCTGCTGACCCACCGAGACGAGCTATTCCAACTGCAACGTTGGCAGGTGCACCCCCTGGAGCCTTCTTGAAGGCTGGTGCATCTGCCAATGACACCCCACTAACAGTTGGGACGAAGTCGATCAGCAATTCCCCAAAACACACCACATGTGGAGAATCGCTCGTTCCAGGGGTGCCATCACTGTTTGAAATTGCTTTGGTACAAACTATGGTTGAAAATTGAATCAAACAGGAACGATATCAAATTCTTTGGCTTTGACAGAACCACATATAAAATAACAAAACATAGCTAGGAAACAAATCATCTTTCAATCAAAAAATAATAATAGTAATAGTTTAATGTGTGAAACCAACCCCAATTATTGCACTGGAAACCCATTTCAGTCCACAAAAAGCTCCTGAATGATCACTATACAGGCCAATGATACATTATTTTGAGAAATGACAGGATCATGATGTTAGTACTTACGAATGAACTAATGATATGTGTTTCTGGAGCATCACCACAACAAAAGACTTGCTACCCTAGTACCCTGGTTAACAGAATATGCATGCCAAACCCATTTGGACTGTATAAATTTTTAAGATACAATAAACCAGCCTAATTTCCAGTCTTCCACACCAGGAACTGTTTGCCATCCGCATATCTTAAGATTTTTTCCTGCCTACACTACCAGCTACTTGTACACAACACGCATACAG
Organism: Triticum timopheevii; assembly: GCA_963921465.1. Taxonomy (NCBI): domain Eukaryota; kingdom Viridiplantae; phylum Streptophyta; class Magnoliopsida; order Poales; family Poaceae; genus Triticum; species Triticum timopheevii. The sequence goes on along the minus strand of OY997274.1, from coordinate 173,737,681 downwards.
CACAGATACAGAAAAGAAATTATCGAGACTCGAGAGCACAACGCATGCTTCTCAACCATGCCCACACCCACCATTCTTAAGCGCAACAACCAACTTCCAAATATATGACAGGAATCGAAGGTTCAGCCATCCATGTCTCAGGCCAGCTAGGCATACCGAAGTCTGCATCCATTTTGTCCCTGACGGTTACCAGTACCACACTAGTATGCTACTCCTTCAGTAAGACAAAAAGAACTGTTCAAATCGCATAACGTTTATGCCTGGGGAGTCCATTCACAAGGGGGGAAAAGCATGCGTCGATCAAACCTAACTGGAATTTGATGATTTTGAACTATAGTTGATGCCTAGCGCGTCAATTCATTATTCACACGAGGGAAAAAGCATGCGTCCACCACACCTAACACATTCGATGATTTGAAGAACTACATGGTAGTGAGCAGTGCCCCAGCGCCTACAATCGCTTAGATCCTGGAGCTGCCTAAATAACGTCATCAAATCCGCCTGAATACTAACCCCAATCATTGGCAGGCAGCAACTACCTGTAACCGTATGAGCATCGTGCACTCGTAACTGAAAGCATACAAGCACGTGGATCCAGTAGGCTACCTGCTGACTTCCGGAGCGGCGCAGGCGCGGCGGAGGAGAGGGGTCGGAAGAAGTGCCCGCCGCCGACGCGAGGCGGCGGGGAGGAGGGGAGGCAGCGGCCCGCGGCGCAGGGCGGGGCCGCCGCGCGGAGAGCCATGCAGGTGTGGATGCCGGTACGGCCTTACGGGCTCGAGCGGCACCGACCGACGGGTTGGGGAGTTGCTGCCGGCGGGGATGAGCGGATTGTGCTGTCGCTGCCGGCGGAGGAATGCGGCGGAGGAGGCGAGGCAAGCGAGCGGCTCTGTCTCCTGATTGGTTTTGGCTGCTGCGCTGGTGACCGGCGGGTGGAGTGGCGGCCAGCTGTGCGGGCGTTTCCCGTCAGACTAGGGAGGATGTCTTTGCCGTCCGATCTCCGATGTTCGTGCAAAACGCCGAATGGACGGCGCAAGATTAAGGCTGGTTGTAATGGGGAGTATCATATACTACTATCATGCATATGATACTACCTCCCTAATGCTAATGCATAGTACTCCCTCCGTTCCTAAATACTTGTCTTTCTAGGCATTTTAATAAGTGACTACATACGGAGTAAAATGAGTGAATCTACACTCTAAAATATGTCTACATACATCTGTATGTGTTAGTCATTTGAAATGTCTAGAAAGACAAATATTTAGGAATGGAGGGAGTATCATATATAAGTATCATGTGGTACTCTATTTATTGTCATGCATGACACAAAGTAGCATAGCATTTATTATGATACGGTATCATAATATGATACTCCATCCTCTCTTTCTTCATTTAATGCTACAACACCTCATCAAAATTGTCTAGTTGGCATGCATGATACTAGCTATGATACTACCATTACGACCAGCCTAACAGCAGCTTGGTAGTAATAGAAGCTAGTGGAAATTTTGCAGGAAACTCTTAGACTAACATTGTCATGCAAAGCTTCATTTATTAGGTTATAAACTCATATTGCATTTGGACATGTAATGTTACAGTAACTAGCTAAGTTACTCAAACTACCTCTCTTCTCGTTAACTCATTGCCACAAAAGCAAATTTGCTGAGTTGGACTCGATGTTGCTGCTGAAGTTACTCCCACTGTGGCTAGTCTTACTGCTAGCTAAAAGTGTGGGAAAGAGCAACTCTAGGGGAGCGTCCCATTGCCGTAATAATGGTCATTATAACACTTTTTATCGAAAAGACTGCTATAGCAAAATCATCATCCCATTATCTATCGCCATAATTTTGTAAGGGCACGTGCCTCGCATGTAGGCAGCTTTCGCATCAGTCGTGAGGCCACGTCCCTGACTATGCATTTAATGCGGGTACAGCCTACCGTGAGTAGTCTTTCACATACCTATGTACAGTAGACCGCCACCATCACAGTTTATAGGCAGTTGATGACCCGTATAGAGGATCAATTATAATTCTTTCGATAAGTAAGAGTGTCAAATCCAACGAGATGTAGAAGAAATAAATAAGCGGTTTCCAGCAAAGTATTCTCTGCAAATGGTAGAAGATAATTTTGATAGATAATTTGGTAGCAAGATTATCGGTCATAGGTGACAAGTAACAAACGTAATAAGGTGCAGCAAGGTGGCCCAATCCTTATTATTGCTAAGGACAAGCTGGAAGTACTCCCTCCGTAAACTAATATAAGAGCATTTAAATTACTACTTTAGTAATCTAAACGCTCACTACTAGGAAAAGGGCTATAGATAGGATTGACACTAATGGCGCACCAGGTAAGTAGTGCGCCACTACTATATACTAATGGCGCACCACACAAAAGGTGTGCCACTAGTTATATTTTTTTTCATTTTTACATACATACTAATGGCGCATCAGACCGAAGTGCGCCATTACTAGTTCTAACTAGTAATGGCGCACCAGACAAGGAGTGCGCCAGTATTGAATTTTTTTTATTCTTTTTTTTTGCAAAACTTTAATGGCGCACCGAGTAACAGTGCGCCATTAGTATATATATATTTTGCACTACTACACGACTATCTCGGTTACGGATATCTCGCGGGGCAGGTAGTCCACGGATTTTCTGGATGCGTAAGGTGCATGGATGACACAACGTATCGCCGGCTAGATAGAGATCCCGGGTCTTCGAAAACCGTGTTCATGGGACATCGACGTCCCCCTCGCCGTTGACGATCAACCGCACCCTCCCTCACTCCACCGCCGCCGACGATCAACCGCACCCTCCCCCGCTCCACCGGCCGCCGCCGCCGACCCCCGGCTCGCACCCTCCCTGTCGGTGTCAAAACCGGCGGATCTCGGGTAGGGGGTCCCGAACTGTGCGTCTAGGCAGATGGTAACAGGAGACAAGGGACACGATGTTTTTACCCAGGTTCGGACCCTCTCGATGGAGGTAAAACCCTACTCCTGCTTGATTGATATGGATGATATGGGTAGTACAAGAGTAGATCTACCACGAGATCAAGGAGGCTAAATCCTAGAAGCTAGCCTATGGTATGATTGTTGTTCGTCCTACGGACTAAAACCCTCCGGTTTATATAGACACAGGAGAGGGCTAGGGTTACACAGAGTCGGTTACAATTGTAGGAGATCTACATATCCGTATTGCCAAGCTTGCCTTCCACGCCAAGGAAAGTCCCATCTGGACACGGGACGGAGTCTTCAATCTTGTATCTTCATAGTCTTGGAGGCCGGCCAATGATGATAGTTCGGCTATCCGGACACCCCCTAGTCCAGGACTTCCTCAGTAGCCCCTGAACCAGACTTCAATGACGACGAGTCGGGCGCGCATATTGTCTTCGGCATTGCAAGGCGGGTTCCTCCTCCGAATAATTCATAGAAGATCGTGAACACCAGGATAGTGTCCGGCTCTGCAAAATAAATTCCACATACCACCGTAGAGAGAATAATATTTACACAAGTTCAATCTGCTGATGTATTTTGTGGCGTGACGTCACACCACGGCCAAGCCTTTACTTGAATCGTTTTTGTCATACCACCTCAGCGTGTTTAGCGAAGCGGTTTCCTTGGCACATCTTGTCGAAGCAGAGATCGTGTCCCCTTATTCCGGGATTCTCATCAATACAGACGTGGGTAACCCAACCGCACCATTGATTGTGGCACTTGGGAGATAAGCGAGTTTTACCAGGCTGGTGGGGACGCATAGTTTCGTCCGCCCATATATAAGAGGATAAGGATCCACCTTTTTACCTACGCCTTCTTCCTCCTTTGCTTATCCATCTCCGCGCACTCGAGCTCCAGCGCCCAAGTCCGTACATCTCACCTCAACCTTCTCCAACCATGTCCGGAGCGGGAGGCAAGTGGATGGCCTCCTCCGTTACGGAGGGGCACATCAAGAAGCTGCGCAATGCCGGATATTTATCTAGCGATATCGCGCACCGGCTCCCCAACGAGGGGCAGCTCATCCCCACCCCCGGGCCCCATGAGAGGGTGGTATTCCTTCCTCATTTCCTCCGCGGTCTGGGCTTCCCACTCCACCCCTTTCTCCGGGGGCTCATGTTCTACTATGGCCTGGATTTCCATGATCTGGCCCCGAATTTTATCCTCAACATCTCGGCGTTTATCATCGTGTGCGAGGCCTTCCTCTGCATCCAGCCCCACTTCGGTTTATGGCTAAAGACCTTTAATGTCAAGTCGAAGGTTGTGAGGGGCAGCCAAGCGGAGTGCGGAGGCGCCATGGTGGGCAAGATGCCCAACGTCACCTGGCTCGAGGGAGCCTTCGTGGAAACCATCAAAGGGTGGCAATCGGGGTGGTTCTACATCACCGAGCCGCGTGACCCCGAATGGGTAGTGGCCCCCGAATTCAGATCTGGCATCCCCATGCGGCTCACTTCCTGGAAAGAGAAGGGCCTGCCGTGGGGCGATTCGGAAGAGCTGATCGGACTCCAATCATGTCTCCAAACCCTGGTGAACAAGAAGCTCAAGCTTGTCAACGTAATCCAGGTCATGCTCATCCGCCAGATTCTCCCCTGCCAACAGCGGGACTTCAATTTGTGGGAGTTCGATCCGGCACAACACCAGACTTTAAGCGGGCTCTTCGACACTACATACGAAGAGGCCTGGAGGGTGCTATTCAAGGGCGCCAAGGCTCCCGCATCCTCTACTGAAGATCGCGGATTCACCTCGCAGCGTCCGGCTGGCGAGGTAAGCTATATTATCCTTTATGGGACATTTGCTTCTCATAGTTTGACTCTATGTGGATCTAAGCTCCCAATACCTTTAACATGCCTGGCAGAAGACGTCCGGACAGGTTAACTGTCCGGCTCCCCTACCAGAAGACCCAGCGGATGCCCGTTTGACAGAGCTGCTGGTCCCGGCGCCTTACGTGGTGATGGAGAAGAAGGCCAAGAAGAAGGCCACGGGAACCCGGAGGAGTTCCCAGCGCCAGGTGGTATCGGATTCATCGTTCGATGACTCCTAGGCGGACTCCTCCCACGAAGGCGAGGAGGAGCAGAAAGAGGCCTCTCCCCCAGCGGGGGAAGAGAAGAAGAGGAAGGCTTCCCCAACTGGGGAGGCCAAAGGGTCCAAGAAAGGGAGGACCCTTCCCCCGGACTGTTCCACCAACGCCGACGACGGCGACGAGGAGTGGCCCTCGAGGGCCAAGCCCCTGGCGAGATCGTAAGTATCCGGACTCCTGAATAACTCATAATTTTTCTTTTTGTCGCATAGCATCTTTTAACGCCGCATACAACCCTGTAGTCCGCCCAAGGACGATCTTCCCGCTTCGTCGAGTGGGTCCTTGGGTACGTCGGATGTGAATAGCACTTCACTTCCGACCGCCTCCTCCCCCCGTGACACCGACGACGCCGAGGTGGGATCCCAGAAAGGGACCCACCAGGAGGAGGAGGCCCCGGTGGTGCCGCAGGGCAACCTCCCGGACTTTGGACCGGACTCCGCACGGAACCTTCAGTGGTTGCGGAGTCCGGCGGGCGGCCCCTTCGTAAGAAGGGAAAGACTGTGACGCCGGTGGCCTCCATCCAACCGGAGGCGCCGGATAACTTGCTGGAGGCGCTCAACAGTGCTTCCATCGACGAGGAACACCGCACCGTCATGAGTGCGGTGATTCAGAAGGTTCAGCTCGCCAAAAGCGGGCTGACCGAAGCCTGTAGCAGCCTTCTAACAGGCTTTGAGGTAAGAATTTTAAGATATGTAAAATAGTACCGCATAGACAGTAGCCCCTGATGCTCGGTTTGGTGTTTGGAAAGAAAAGCCGGACTGAGGATCTAAAAAGATATACGCATGAGTCTTAACAAAAATATGTCAATATGGGAATGCAGGCTGCGCTGCTGACCTTTGCCGCACTGACTGCAGAGGTCAATGCCTTGAAGCAGAGCCTCGAGCGGTCCGAGAGCGAGCTCGGCCGTGCCAAGAAGTAGCTCGAGGACAAGGAAGGTGAGTAACACCTTATTAAAGTTGTACCTTACAGAAAAGGATTTGGTTGCAAGAGGAATGACAAGGATAACGTGGGTACTCCAGGGGCTACGAACGAGGTGGCGACCCTGAAGGAGGCGGTGTCCGCGGCTGAACGCAATGCGGCCGCGGAACGCGCCGAGCGAGAGAAGCAGGAGGCGCGGGTGGCAGAGGTACGGCAAGAGCTCCGGGCTCTCATGGAAAAACACGAGAGTTTGGAGCGTGACTCAAAGACTCGAGAGTCCGAGCTTGCGTCGGCTCTTGAGAGTGCCAAAGCTGCTAAGGCCGAAGCCCACAAGGCCCTCCAGGAAATCGAGGCATTAAAGAAGATAGCGCCGGGTAAGGCATTCTTCATGCAAAGCAAGCATGTAAAAGTGAATTACCTGTTACTTACCCGAATTCGGAGCTCTCCAGGAGCGTTCGCAGATCTGCCCCGTAGCGTGTCAGATGCTGCCGCTTTCTACAGAGCCGAGGAGGGGAGCTCGACGGAGAAGGTGTTCTGGTCTCAGTATGCTGAGGCCGGACATCCGGTGCCCCTTAGCGGCCAGCTGAAGCAGCTGGTCGAGCTCCACAAGGTGGCCGAACAGGCCATGAAGGGCCTCATAGTTCGGCTGTGGCCCAAAGAGGCCATGCCTGGGAGCTACTTCGGCCTGGTGTGGCGGCTGGTGGATGCTTGTCCATGGGTTGAAGTCATCAAGCACTCCGCCTGCATTGAAGGTGCCCGTCGGGCCCTTGCCCGTGCTAAAGTGCACTAGGGCAGGATGGACGCTGAGAAGCTTGTGACGGACGCGCCACCGCCGGGCAAGGAGTATCGCACGCCCGAGATGTATTATAAGGGTGTCCTGAAGGGTGCCCGCATTATTGCGGGTGAGTGCTCCAAAGATGTAATTTTTTAGTAGACTCGCATTTTGTTATTCTGTGCGCTGAAAACTTCGTTCATATGCGCTAAGCAACACTTGTTAATTTAAAATATTACCTTCTGTGCGGCCGTTTATCAGATCTGAGAGATGGCAAGTTGTTGGCTTCGGCCCCCATGCCACGAGTGCTGGGGTGTTCGGGATAAACTTGAGCACTCTTGTTCCCATTTTTGGGTCCATCTAGGGAGGCGCTCAACACAACAAACGAGACAACCGGACTTATAATGCTTGAACACTCTCACTTATCCATAGAATTCTATAATTTTAAATTTCGGTGAAGCCCCTAGTGTTCGGAAGGCCGAATTCGGGGCGCTATCCACGCCTGGGCCGGACGAAGCCGGTTCCTCGCTCTAAGCGGCATAAGTCTTTAGGGACTCGAAAAAACCTCTCGAACAGCGACCGGCTCTCGCCTCATCATGACGGTCAGTTTTAGCTTTCTCCACTGAGGTGCTCGCCTAGCTCCACTGGGGCACAATCGCAGTGGTTCTCCCAGCGCTACCTTAGCCGATATAACGGAACTTAAGGTACCAAAACATGGGAGCCGGGCAAACCCAACTATTGACCCAAGACATGATTCGGAGCCGATGCATATAATGCTATAAGTTCAGGGTGCCGCACTTGTGAAAGTGTTTGGACTTATCACACCATAATATGGGGAACTTAAGCCCCTGGTGTATTTAGCCGTACCAAAGTGTACGGATGCAACATGTCATAAATGAACATATGTATAAGAAAGGAATGCAGTGGTAGGCAAAAAGCGATGCATTGTTTATTCAAAAAATACTGTCATGAATGTAGAACGATACAAATAGTGCGATAAGCAAGGGATGGAACTATTTAGCATGTCCCCCTGCAGGGATAGGCTGCGGAATGGTGTATAAAACAAGTATAATGCTCGTAATGGAGACCACATGGATACTCGTCGTAGCTTTTCTCCTTCCCTGGCTGTTGCATTGTGAGTTCGGCAGGTCTACTGCCGGACAGGGCCTCTTGTAAACGGAGTCCTGAGATAAGAAAAAAAAAGGATGACACACTTGGGAGCCCCTGGTGTGGTTGAGCCGCACTCTGGGCCTGCCGTGGTCGTGCCCCTCCCCCTATGCCCATGGTATCTCCAGAGCGTAGTGATGTACGCGAAGTACTGGTCTTGCAATTTTGCGAGGGCTGGGGTTGGGGCCGCATTGCTACGCGTGCTTGGAACGTGCCAGGTGGTCTTGTTGTAGGTTACTCCGGGAGCGCTTGGCGGTGTCCGGTCGCTTAACGGCCGGACTCGAGAATTGCCTTAAGAGGCTGCTCTACACTTCTGCCGCGAGAGCCGCTGTATGCTCCTCCGTTCAGAGAGAGCGTTCAGTGTTTCCATTGACCGTGATGACTCCTCGAGGGCCTGGCATCTTGAGCTTGAGGTATGCGTAGTGCGGCACCGCATTGAACTTTGCAAACACGGTTCATCCAAGCAGTGCATGATAGCCGCTGCGGAACGGAACTATGTCGAAGATTAACTCCTCTCTTCGGAAGTTATCCGGGGATCTGATGACCACTTCCAGTGTAACTGAGCCTGTACAATTGGCCTCTACACCTGGTATGACGCCTTTGAAGGTCGTCTTTGTGGGTTTAATCCTTGAGGGGTCTATGCCCATCTTGCGCACTGTATCCTGATAAAGCAGGTTCAGGCTGCTGCCGCCGTCCATCAGGACTCTAGTAGGGTGAAACCCGTCGACGATTGGGTCTAGAACCAATGCGGCGAATCCGCCATGGCGGATGCTGGTGGGGTGGTCCCTTCGATCAAACGTGATCGGGCAGGAGGACTGGATTGAACTTTGGGGCGACTGGCTCCATCGCGTATACGTCCCTGAGTGCACGCTTCTGCTCCCTTTTGGGTATGTGGGTTGCGTATATCATGTTCACCGTCCGCACTTGTGGGGGGAAACCCTTCTGTCCTCTATTGTTCGGCGGCCGGGTCTCCTCCTCCTCATCACTATGCAGCCCCTTGTCATTGTTTTCGGCAATTAACTTGCCTGCCTGCTTGAATACCCAACAATCCCTATTGGTGTGATTAGCTGGCTTTTCGGGGGTGCCGTGTATTTGGCACGAGCGGTCGAGTATTCGGTCCAAATTGGACGGACCCAGAGTAGTTCTTTTGAATGGCTTTTTCCGCTGACCGGGTTTGGAGCCTCTGAATCCGGTGTTTACTGCCGTATCCTCAGTATTATCGCCGTTAATGCGGTGTTTGTGCTTGTTGTGACGCGACCTGCCATTGCGGTCCTTGGTATCCGGACTGCCAGAATTTTTGTTGAGGTTGTTACTGCGGGCTAGCCAGCTGTCCTCTCCCGTGCAGAAGCAGGTCATGAGTGATGTGAGGGCTGCCATGGATTTCGGCTTTTCCTGTCCTAGGTGCCAGGCAAGCCACTTGTCGCGGATGTTATGTTTGAAGGCTGCGAGGGCCTCTGCATCCGGACAATCGACGATTTGATTTTTCTTGGTTAAGAACCGTGTCCAGAATTGTCTGGCCGATTCGTCTGGCTGCTGAATTATGTGGCTTAGGTCATCAGCGTCTGGTGGTCGCACATATGTGCCCTGGAAGTTATCAAGGAATGCGGCTTCCAGGTCCTCCCAACACCCAATTGATTCTGCTGGCAAGCTATTAAGCCAATGTCGAGCTGGTCCTTTAAGCTTGAGTGGGAGGTATTTGATGGCGTGAAGATCATCACCGCGGACCATGTGGATATGAAGGAGATAGTCTTCGATCCAAACCGCGGGGTCTATTGTGCCATCATAGGATTCAATGTTCACGGGTTTGAACCCTTCGGGGATTTGATGATCCATTACTTCATCTGTGAAGCATAGTGGGTGTGCAGCGCCTCTATATTGGGCTATATCACGACGTAGCTCAAGCGAGCTTGGTCTACTGTGTTCGGCCCGGCCGGAATTGCTGTATCCGGTGCGACGGTTTTCATCGCGTACCGTGGGGCGCCCACGTGATCCGTAGATCGATCTTGATTGTCTTGCCTTATCCTCCAATATGTCTCGCAAGTCCGGAGCATTCCCCCGTGGCTTTGTACTTTTCGAGCGATGCCGGGGTACGACTTTAGTGGAGGGCCTAGAGGCCTCTTTGTCGCGGCCACGAGGTGGCCGGTCGGCCGTATTGTGCGCTGGTGATGTAGGTTTATATGCTTCCTCCTCTAATCGGGGCAGCAGCTTGCGTTTGGGGTAGCTTTTGGAGGGGCGTTCGAGTTCGTACTCTTCGGCCGCAAGGACTTCGGTCCATCTGTCGGCTAGCAAATCTTGGTCAGCTCTAAGCTGTTGCTGCTTTCTCTTGAGGCTGCTGGCCGTGGCCATAAGCCTGCGTTTAAAATGCTCTTGTTCGACGGGATCCTCAGGCACGACAAATTCGTCGTCATCGAGGCTTGCCTCGTCTCCGGAGGGAGGCATGTAATTATCGTCCTCTACCTCTTTGTCTGCCGCTCTCTCATGAGGGCTGGCTTCTCCATCCTCCTGTGCTGAATCTTGCTGGAGGGGGTTGTCTTCGGCACTATCCGGGGTGTTATTGTCTCCGGTGCCGGAATCTCCATTCTTACTGTGGCGGGATTTAGAGCGGCGCCGCTGACGCCGGCGCTTAGGCTGTTTCTTGGAGGGGTCTTCCTCCGTTGTTCCATCGCCATTCCCATCCTTTGGGATGTCCACCATGTATATGTCGTATGACGAGGTGGCTTTCCAGTGCCCCGTAGGCGCTGGTTCTTGGTCGTCTCCGGCATCATCGTCCATACCGTCGATGTCTTCGGAGTGGAAGTCTAGCATGTCGGTTAGGTCGTCGACAGTGGCTACAAAGTGGGTGGTGGGTGGGCTTTGAATTTCTTCGTCGTCCGCATCCCAACCGTCCTGACCGTGGTCCGGCCAGGGCTCTCCTGATAACGAGAGATACTTTAGCGAATTCAGGATGTCGCCAAAAGGCGAGTGCTGAAAGATGTCCACAGCGGTGAACTCCATGATCGGCGCCCAATCGGTATTCGGCTCCGTCGCTGTAGAGGTGGCAGCCCCCGAGGCGGTGTCTAGCCACCCATCCTCGATTGGCGCAGTCGGCTTCGAGTTAAGGGTCGGAGCGGACTCTTGTGCGGCCTCCAGGGCACTGTCCGGCAGCAGAGCTAAATCATGCCCATCGTGACAGTGCGGCGCGCTCGGCTGTGGCTCGAATCTGTCAAAGATCAAGTCTCCGCGGATGTCGGCCGTATAGTTCAAACTTCCAAATCTGACCTGATGGCCAGGGGCTTAGCTTTTGATCGGCTCCAGATGGCCAAGCGAATTGGCCCGCAGTGCAAAGCCGCCGAATACGAAGATCTGTCCAGGGAGAAAAGTCTCACCCTGGACCGCGTCGTTGTTGATGATCGAAGGAGCCATCGGGCCTATGAGCGACGACACAGAGGAACTCTCAATGAAAGCACCAATGTCAGTGTCAAAACCGGCGGATCTCGGGTAGGGGGTCCCGAACTGTGCGTCTAGGCGGATGGTAACAGGAGACAAGGGATACGATGTTTTTACCCAGGTTTGGGCCCTCTCGATGGAGGTAAAACCCTACTCCTGCTTGGTTGATATTGATGATATGGGTAGTACAAGAGTAGATCTACCACGAGATCAAGGAGGCTAAACCCTAGAAGCTAGCCTATGGTATGATTGTTGTTCGTCCTACGGACTAAAACCCTCCGGTTTATATAGACACCGGAGAGGGCTAGGGTTACACAGAGTCGGTTACAATGGTAGGAGATCTACATATCCGTATTGCCAAGCTTGCCTTCCACGCCAAGGGAAGTCCCATCCGGACACGGGACGAAGTCTTCAATCTTGTATCTTCATAGTCTTGGAGTCCGACCAATGATGATAGTTCGGCTATCCGGACACCCCCTAGTCCAGGACTCCCTCACTCCCCCACTCCACCGAAGCCGATGACCCACCGCACCCTCCACTCCACCTTTTTCATATTCATAAATATTTTCAAATAACAAATTTGAACATATTTTTTAAAAAAATTATTACAATTTTCATAAAAAAATTATTACTGTTATGATTTAAACAAGTTTGAACATATTTAAACACAAATAAATATCGAACATCATTTTATACAATCGAGAAATGATCCGGTCCCCCACTCCACCGTTGCCGATGACCCACCGCACCCTCCCCCGCTCCACCGGCCGCCGCCGCCGACCCCCGGCCCGCACCCTCCCCCACTCCACCCCCGCTGATGATCAACCGCACCCTCCCCCGCTCCACCGGCCGCCGTCGCCGACCCCCGGCCCGCACCCTCCCCCACTCCACCGTCGCCGATGACCCACCGCACCCTCCACTCCACCTTTTTCATATTCATAAATATTTTCAAATAACAAATTTGAACATATTTTTAAAAAAAATTATTACTGTTTTTATAAAAAAATATTACTGTTATGATTTAAACAAGTTTGAACATATTTAAACACAAATAAATATCAAACAACACTTTATACAATCGAGAAATGATCCGGTCCCCCACTCCACCGTCGCCGATGACCCACCGCACCCTCCCCCGCTCCACCGGCCGCCGCCGCCGACCCCCGGCCCGCACCCTCCCCCACTTCACCGCCGACGACGATCAACCGCACCCTCCCCCGCTCCACCGGCCGCCGCCGCCGACCCCCGGCCCGCACCCTCCCCCACTCCACCGTCGCTGATGACCCACCGCACCCTCCACTCCACCTTTTTCATATTCATAAATATTTTCAAATAACAAATTTGAACATATTTTTTTAAAAAAATTATTACTGTTTTTATAAAAAAATATTACGGTTATGATTTAAACAAGTTTGAACATATTTAAACACAAATAAATATCAAACAACATTTTAAATGCATAAAAAAATTGTGGAGCCTGGGAATTGAACCCAAGACCTCCTAGCTAGTGTGTGTGCTGCGTGCTGACCAGTCGGGCTAGTGGGCGGGTTCTGATGTAGATGTTGGGTTAGGTGGAATATAACCTGAGGGCTCGAACTGTAATAAAAAAACATTCTAATGGCGCACCGCCGCTGGGTGCGCCATTAGTAAGCTTCCCCCCACTCCACCTATTCCCCTCCCTCCCTTCCTCCCCAACCGTACGCCGCCGCCGCGCCTGCACGCCCCATCCGTCCCCTCCGTCCCCTGCCACCGCCGCCCTGACCCCCGCCGGAATCCACCCCCGCCGCCCCCGCGCCCCCCACCACTGCAGCTCCCCCGCGCCGCCGCCCCCGCGTCCCCACGCCCCCCACCACTGCAGCTTGAAGGAAATATGCCCTAGAGGCAATAATAAAGTTATTATTTATTTCCTTATATCATGATAAATGTTTATTATTCATGCTAGAATTGTATTAACCGGAAACATAATACATGTGTGAATATATAGACAAACAGAGTGTCACTAGTATGCCTCTACTTGACTAGCTTGTTAATCAAAGATGGTTATGTTTCCTAACCATGGACAAAGAGTTGTTATTTGATTAACGGGATCACATCATTAGTTGAATGATCTGATTGACATGACCCATTCCGTTAGCTTAGCACTTGATCGTTTAGTATGTTGCTATTGCTTTCTTCATGACTTATACATGTTCCTGTAACTATGAGATTATGCAACTCCCGTTTACCGGAGGAACACTTTGGGTGCTACCAAACGTCACAACGTAACTGGGTGATTATAAAGGAGTACTACAGGTGTCTCCAAAGGTAGATGTTGGGTTGGCGTATTTCGAGATTAGGTTTTGTCACTCCGATTGTCGGAGAGGTATCTCTGGGCCCACTCGGTAATGCACATCACTATAAGCCTTGCAAGCATTCTAACTAATGAGTTAGTTGCGGGATGATGTATTACGGAACGAGTAAAGAGACTTGCCGGTAACGAGATTGAACTAGGTATTGGATACCGACGATCGAATCTCGGGTAAGTAACATACCGGTGACAAAGGGAACAACGTATGTTGTTATGCGGTCTGACCGATAAAGATTTTCGTAGAATATGTAGGAACCAATATGGGCATCCAGGTTCCGCTATTGGTTATTGACCGAGAATAGTTCTAGGTCATGTCTACATAGTTCTCGAACCCGTAGGATCCGCACGCTTAAGGTTTCGATGACAGTTTTATTATGAGTTTATGAGTTTTGATGTACCGAAGGAGTTCAGAGTCCCGGATGAGATCGGGGACATGACGAGGAGTCTCGAAATGGTCGAGACGTAAAGATTCATATATTGGATGATATGGTTAGGCCAAGGGGTCAAGCCCATGAGGCTTTAGGTCGGTGCAAAAGGAGTTTTGCGGAGGCCAGGGGGCCAAACGCCGGAGACCCTGGCATCTGGACCTGGGCCAGACGCCGAGGCCCATGGCGTCTGGGCCAGACGCCAAGGATTGTGGCGTTTGGTCCTGGAGTCCGAGTGGGACTCTTGCCTTTCGGGCAAAACCGACTTTGAGGAGGCTTTTACTCCAAGTTTCGACCCCGGGGCTCAACATATAAATAGAGGGGCAGGGCTAGCACCAAAGACACAACAATTGATCCCTTGGATCTCTTAGCCGTGTGCGGTGCCCCCCTCCACCATAGTCCACCTCGATAATATCATAGCGGTGCTTAGGCGAAGCCCTGCGATGGTAGAACATCAAGATCGTCACCACGCTGTCGTGCTGACGGAACTCTCCCTCGACACTCGGCTGGATCGGAGTTCGAGGGACGTCATCGAGCTGAACGTGTGCTAGAACTCGGAGGTGCCGTAGTTTCGGTGCTTGATCGGTCGGGCCGTGAAGACGTACGACTACATCAACCGCGTTGTGCTAACGCTTCCGCTTACGGTCTACAAGGGTATGTAGACAACACTCTCCCCTCTCGTTGCTATGCATCACCATGATCTTGTGTGTGCGTAGGAATTTTTTTGAAATTACTACGTTCCCCAACTGTGGCATCCGAGCCTAGGTTTTATGCGTTGATATTATATGCACGAGTAGAACACAAGTGAGTTGTGGGCGATACAAGTCATACTGCTTACCAGCATGTCATACTTTGGTTCGGCGGTATTGTTAGATGAAGCGGCCCGGACCGACATTACGCGTACGCTTACGCGAGACTGGTTTCACCATTACGAGCACTCGTGCTTAAAGGTGGCTGGCGGGTGTCTGTCTCTCTTACTTTAGCTGAATCGAGTGTGGCTACGCCCGGTCCTTGCGAAGGTTAAAACAGCACCAACTTGACGAACTATCGTTGTGGTTTTTGATGCGTAGGTAAGAACGGTTCTTGCTAAGCCCGTAGCAGCCACGTAAAATTTGCAACAACAAAGTAGAGGACGTCTAACTTGTTTTTGCAGGGCATGTTGTGATGTGATATGGTCAAGACGTGATGCTATATTTTATTGTATGAGATGATCATGTTTTGTAACCGAAGTTATCGGCAACTGGCAGGAGCCATATGGTTGTCGCTTTATTGTATGAAATGCAAACGCCCTATAATTGCTTTACTTTATCACTAAGCGGTAGCGATAGTCGTAGAAGCAGTAGATGGCGTAACGACAACGATGCTACGATGGACATCAAGGTGTTGCGCCGGTGATGATGGTGATCATGACGGTGCTTCGGAGATGGAGATCACAAGCACAAGATGATGATGGCCATATCATATCACTTATATTGATTGCATGTGATGTTTATCCTTTATGCATCTTATCTTGCTTTGATTGACGGTGGCATTTTAAGATGATCTCTCACTAAAATTATCAAGAAGTGTTCTCCCTAAGTATGCACCATTGCCAAAGTTCGTCGTGCCCAGACACCACGTGATGATCGGGTGTGATAAGCTCTACGTACATCTACAACGGGTGCAAGACAGTTTTGCACACGCGGAATACTCAGGTTAAACTTGACGAGCCTAGCATATGCAGATATGGCCTCGGAACACGGAGACCGAAAGGTCGAGCGTGAATCATATAGTAGATATGATCAACATAGTGATGTTCACCATTGAAAACTACTCCATCTCACGTGATGATCGGTTATGGTTTAGTTGATTTGGACCACGTGATCACTTAGATGACTAGAGAGATGTCTGTCTAAGTGGGAGTTCTTAAGTAATATGATTAATTGAACTTTAATTTATCATGAACTTAGTCCTGGTAGTATTTTGCAAATTATGTTATAGATCAATAGCTCGCGTTGTTGCTTTCATATGTTTATTTTGATATGTTCCTAGAGAAAACTGTGTTGAAAGATGTTAGTAGCAATGATGCGGATTGGATCCATGATCTGAGGTTTATCCTCATTGCTGCACAGAAGAATTATGTCCTTGATGCACCGCTAGGTGACAAACCTACTGCAGGAGCAGATGCAGACGTTATGAACGTTTGGCTAGCTCAATATGATGACTACTTGATAGTTTAGTGCACCATGCTTAAGGGCTTTAGAATCGGGACTTCAAAGATGTTTTGAACGTCATGGACCATATGAGATGTTCCAGGAGTTGAAGTTAATATTTCAAGCAAATACCCGAGTTGAGAGATATGAAGTCTCCAACAAGTTCTATAGCTAAAAGATGGAGGAGAATCGCTCAACCTGTGAGCATGTGCTCAGATTGTCTGGGTACTTCAATCGCTTGAATCAAGTGGGAGTTAATCTTCCAGATAAGATAGTGATTGACAGAATTCTCTAGTCACCATCACTAAGATACTAGAACTTTGTGATGAACTATAGTATGCAAGGGTTGACGAAAACAATTCCCGAGCTCTTCGTGATGTTGAAATCGACGAAGGTAGAAATCAAGAAAGAGCATCAAGTGTTGATGATTGACAAGACCACTAGTTTCAAGAAAAGGGCAAAGGGAAGAAGGGGAACTTCAAGAAGAACAGCAAGCAAGTTGCTGCTCAAGTAAAGAAGCCCAAGTCTGGACCTAAGCCTAAGACTAAGTGATTCTACTACAAAGGGACTGGTCGCTGGAAGTGGAACTACCCCAAGTATTTGGCGGATAAGAAGGATGGCAAAGTGAACATAGGTATATTTGATATACATGTTATTGATGTGTACTTTACTAGTGTTTATAGAAACCCCTTGGTATTTGATATTGGTACAGTTGCTAAGAGTAGTAACTCGAAACGGGAGTTGCATAATAAACAGAAACTAGTTGAGGGTGAGGTGACGATGTGTGTTGGAAGTAGTTCCAAGATTGATATGATCATCATCGCACACTCCCTATACTTTCGGGATTAGTGTAGAACCTAAATAAGTGTTATTTGGCATTTGCGTTGAGCATGAATATGATTTGATCATGTTTATTGCAATACGGTTATTCATTTAAAATCAGAAGAATAATTGTTGTCCTGTTTAAATGAATAAAACCTTCAATGGTCATACACCCAATGAAAATAGTTTGTTGGATCTCGATCATAATGATACACATATTCATAATATTGATGCCAAAAGATGCAAAGTTAATAATGAAAGTGCAACTTATTTGTGGCACTGCCGTTTGGGTCATATCGGTGTAAAGCGCATGAAGAAACTCCATGCTGATGGGTTTTTGGAATCACTTGGTTATGAATCATTTGATGCTTGCGAACCGTGCCTTTTGGGCAAGATGACTGAAACTCCGTTCTCCGGAACAATGGAACAAGCTACTGACCTATTGGAAATAATACATACCGATGTATGCGATCCAATGAGTGTTGATGCTCGTGGCAAGTATCATTATTTTCTGACCTTCACAAGATGATTTGAGCAGGTATGGGTATATCTACTTGATGAAACATAAGTCTGAAATAGTTGAAAGGTTCAAAGAATTTCAGAGTGAAGTGGAAAAATCATCGTAATAAGAAAATAAAGTTTCTGCGATCTGATCGCGGAGACGAATATTTGAGTTACGGGTTTGGTCTTCAATTAAAACAACGTGGAATAGCTTCACAGCTCACGCCACCTAAAAACACCACAACGTTATGGTGTGTCCGAACATCGTAACCGCACTTTATTGGATATGGTGCAATCTATGATGTCTCTTACTGATTTACCAATATTGTTTTGGGGTTATGCATTGGAGACAGCTGCATTCACGTTAAAAGGGCACCATCTAAATCCGTTGAGACGACACCATATGAACTGTGGTTTAGTAAGAAACCCAAGTTGTCGTTTCTTAAAGTTTGGGGTTGCGGATGCTTATGTGAAAAAGTTTCATCCTGATAAGCTCAAACCCAAATCGGAGAAATATGTCTTCATAGGATACCCAAAGGAGACTGTTGGGTACACCTTCTATCACAGATCCGAAGGCAAGACATTTGTTGCTAAAAATGGATCCTTTCTAGAGAAGGAGTTTCTCTCGAAAGAAGTGAGTGGGAGGAAAGTAGAACTTGATGAGGTAACAGTACCAGCTCCCTTATTGGAAAGTAGTTCATCACAGAAATCGGTTCCTGTGACACCTACACCAATTAGTGAGGAAGTTAGTGCTGATGATCATGAAACTTCAGATCAAGTTGTTACTAAACTTCGTAGATCAACCCGAGTAAGATCCGCACCAGAGTGGTATGGTAATCCTATTTTGGAAGTCATGTTACTAGACCATGATGAACCTACGAACTATGAGGAAGCGATGATGAGCCCAGATTCCGCGAAATGGCTTGAGACCATAAAATCTGAGATATGATCCATGTATGAGAACAAAGTATGGACTTTGATTGACTTGCTCGATGATCAGCAAGCCATGTTAATGGATTTTTAAGAGGAAGACGGACGCTGATAGTATTGTTACTATCTACAAAGCTAGAATTGTCGCAAAAGGTTTTCGACAAGTTCAAAGTGTTGACTACGATGAGAGTTTCTCACTCGTATCTATGCTTAAGTCTGTCCGAATCATGTTAGCAATTGCCGCATTTTATGAAATCTGGCAAATGGATAAACAAAACTGCATTCTTTAATGGAGTTATTAAAGAAGAGTTGTATGTGATGCAACCAAGAGGTTTTGTCGATCCTAAAGGTGTTAACAAAATGTGCAAGCTCCAGCGATCCATCTATGGACTGGTGCAAGCATCTCGGAGTTGGAATATACGCTTTGATAAGTTGATCAAAGCATATAGTTTTATACAGACTTGCGGTGAAGCCTGTATTTACAACAAAGTGAGTGGGAGCACTACAACATTTCTGATAAGTATATGTGAATGACATATTGTTGATCGGAAGTAATGTAGAATTATTCTGCAAAGCATAAAGGAGTATTTGAAAGGAGTTCTTTAAAATAAAGACCTCAGTAAAGCTACTTACATATTGAGCATCAAGATCTATTGAGATAGATCAAGGCGCTTGATAAGATTTTCAATGAGTACATACCTTGACAAGATTTTGAAGTAGTTCAAAATGGAACAGTCAAAGAAGGAGTTCTTGCCTGTGTTGCAAGGTGTGAAGTTGAGTAAGAGTCAAGACCCGACCATGGCAGAAAAATAGAAAGAGAATGGAAGTCATTCACTATGCATCAGCCATAGGTTCTATAAAATATGCCATGCTGTCTACCAGATCTATTGCATACCCTACCACTAAGCTTAGCAAGGGAGTGCAATAGTGATCTAGGAGTAGATCAATGGACAGCGGTCAAAATTATCCTTAGTGGAATAAGGATATGTTTCTCGATTATGGAAGTGATAAAAGGTTCGTCGTAAAGGGTTACGTCGATGCAAGTGTTGACACTAATCTAGATGACTCTAAGTCTCGGTCTAGATACATATTGAAAGTGGGAGCAATTAGCTAGAGTAGCTCCGTGCAGAGCATTGTAGACATAGAAATTTGCAAAATACTTACGAATCTGAATGTGAAAGACCCGTTGACAAAGATTCTCTCACAAGCAAAACATGATCACACCTTAGTACTCTTTGGGTGTTAATCACATAGCGATGTGAACTAGATTACTGAATCTAGTAAACCCTTTGGGTGTTGGTCACATGGCGATGTGAACTATGGGTGTTAATCACATGATGATGTGAACTATCGATGTTAATCACATGGTGATGTAATCTAGATTATTGACTCTAGTGCAAGTGGGAGACTGAAGGAAATATGCCCTAGAGGCAATAATAAAGTTATTATTTATTTCCTTATATCATGACAAATGTTTATTATTCATGCTAGAATTGTATTAACCGGAAACATAATACATGTGTGAATATATAGACAAACAGAGTGTCACTAGTATGCCTCTACTTGACTAGCTTGTTAATCAAAGATGGTTATGTTTCCTAACCGTGGACAAAGAGTTGTTATTTGATTAACGGGATCACATCATTAGTTGAATGATTTGATTGACATGACCCATTCCGTTAGCTTAGCACTTGATCGTTTAGTATGTTGCTATTGCTTTCTTCATGACTTATACATGTTCCTGTAACTATGAGATTATGCAACTCCCATTTACCGGAGGAACACTTTGGGTGCTACCAAACGTCACAACGTAACTGGGTGATTATAAAGGAGTACTACAGGTGTCTCCAAAGGTAGACGTTGGGTTGGCGTATTTCGAGATTAGGTTTTGTCACTCCGATTGTCGGAGAGGTATCTCTGGGCCCACTCGGTAATGCACATCACTATAAGCCTTGCAAGCATTCTAACTAATGAGTTAGTTGCGGGATGATGTATTACGGAACGAGTAAAGAGACTTGCCGGTAACGAGATTGAACTAGGTATTGGATACCGACGATCGAATCTCGGGTAAGTAACATATCGATGACAAAGGGACCAACGTATGTTGTTATGCGGTCTGACCGATAAAGATCTTCGTAGAATATGTAGGAACCAATATGGGCATCCAGGTTCAGCTATTGGTTATTGACCGAGAATAGTTCTAGGTCATGTCTACATAGTTCTCGAACCCGTAGGGTCCGCATGCTTAAGGTTTCGATGACAGTTTTATTATGAGTTTATGAGTTTTGATGTACCGAAGGAGTTCAAAGTCCCGGATGAGATCGGGGACATGACGAGGAGTCTCGAAATGGTCGAGATGTAAAGATTCATATATTGGATGATATGGTTAGGCCAAGGGGTCAAGCCCATGAGGCTTTAGGTCGGTGCAAAAGGAGTTTTGCGGAGGCCAGGGGGCCAAACGCCGGAGACCCTGGCGTCTGGACCTGGGCCAGACGCCGAGGCCCATGGCGTCTGGGCCAGACGCCAAGGATTGTGGCGTTTGGTCCTAGAGTCCGAGTGGGACTCTTGCCTTTCGGGCAAAACCGACTTTGAGGAGGCTTTTGCTCCAAGTTTCGACCCCGGGGCTCAACATATAAATAGAGGGGCAGGGTTAGCACCAAATACACAACAATTGATCCGTTGGATCTCTTAGCCGTGTGCGGTGCCCCCCTCCACCATAGTCCACCTTGATAATATCATAGCGGTGCTTAGGCGAAGCCCTGCAATGGTAGAACATCAAGATCATCACCACGCCGTCGTGCTGATGGAACTCTCCCTCGACACTCGGCTGGATCGGAGTTTGAGGGACGTCATCGAGCTGAACATGTGCTAGAACTCGGAGGTGCCGTAGTTTCGGTGCTTGATCGGTCGGGCCGTGAAGACGTACGACTACATCAACCGTGTTGTGCTAACGCTTCCGCTTACGGTCTACAAGGGTATGTAGACAACACTCTCCCCTCTCGTTGCTATGCATCACCATGATCTTGTGTGTGCGTAGGAATTTTTTTGAAATTACTATGTTCCCCAACACAGCTCCCCCGCGCCGCCGCCCCCACGCCCCCGCGCCCCAAGCCGGAGGAGGAGGACCAAGAGGAGGATGACGAGGAGGAGGAGACGATGACCGCCTCTACCTCAGCTCAGCTCTGTTGCGGCGTGGTCTTGTGCCGACCCCGAGCCCTAGGGATCCGGCACGACCGCGGCTTCCTCCGGGTCCAAGGCGGCCGGCCGGCGCCGTGTACGCCCTCGACTGCAGGTGAGCCCCTCCCCTCCACTTCCTTCTTCTTCTTCTTCCTCTTGCCCTCAACCTCTGCTCTGAGTCTCGACCGCTGTGCAGGGCCCGTCCATCTCCGGCGAGCCCACCACACCGTTTGACAGGAAGCACCACCGTCGTCACCGAGCCACTCCACGGGCAGCCACCATCCTCGCGCGCTTCCTCCTCGAGCAGGCCTCCCCACAAGCGTCACCGAGCACCAAGCCGCGGGTCTGCCCCCTCCACACGCCCCTAAAGCAGCAAACCCTTGGCCCTCCTCTCCAGCGAGCAGATCTGCATCCTCAATATCTTTTCCCTGGACATACCTGCCTCTTGTAATTCAAGTGACAGCCTGACAGGTGACATTTTGTTGCAATTTCCGTGTTTTTTTGTTCTGAATGTGCAGCTACGCAATGTGTAGAAGTGGTACAGGCCTGTAGTTAGAACAAATCATCAATTTTTAAATGCTTTGGTCTAATAACAACGAAAAAACCATGAGCCAGTCACATTTGAAGGTTCTTTGGTTACTAGCAACTAGCATTGCTAGATGAGTTCTTCTACTATCTTGTGATTATTGTAGTAGATTATAGCTTGCTTCAGTTTGTCATCATAAGTTGGTTAATTCAATATGCAGTTAACTTGATCATAGTTAGTTTACCGAATTGTTTAACAAAAAGGAGATCCAGCATGCACAGTGTCCTTCACTATATACTAATCTTTGTATGCCCAGGCACATTGATGCATCAGCCCTGTAAGAAGCATCAGGGAAACAGAGGTTGGTTGTGGCAATTTTCACATTAGCCTTGCGCTCTCCGACCAAATGTAAGATATGCAACAAATAACAGACAAATACCTAATAGTTTTCTAGAGCTAGCGAAGAGATTAAAATCTCTGTGAGATATTCATAGCCATGAAGCCCAGTAGCCTATAGTTCACTAAACTTATAGCCCAAGATCCAATTTACATGCTATACTCTTCAGCAACATTGCTTGCTAGAACTACTGTCACATGTGCACTTGGCAGGTAACACTAACTAAACCTAGCGTGCAAGAAGGATCACATGTTTTAGAGCAGTATCTGCTACTACAACCTGAGGGTTTTCTTAGCTAAATTAGGCTATATTCATTTTGTGTCAGCTCCTTGCTGTCCATGTTAACTTCTTTTCATGGTACCCATAGATTTGACTTTCAGTGTTGGTGATTCTGCAGTTGCTGTAGACTACTATAGTGATGAGTGTCTAGCTTTTGTAATCTACACTTCTTGCATAAGGATTTGCATGTGCCTTTGTACCATGAGTAATTTTGGGACTTGGGAATTGGTTCTTTCTTACTACAGTCTTGCTGCTATAGTATGGCTCTGTTCTTGGTGGAGGTTTCATTACTTGTTTTGTGTGGCTTAGGTTATATTTCAGTGGAATTTGTGTGACATGTTTGGCTGGACTATGCTCTTTTCACAGTTATAGTGTTGTCACTTTACAGCTTGCATGCTTGCCATACCAGACCATCAGTGTTCCGCTGTTATGATAAACTGTTCAATTCTTTGTATGGTTCTGTCTTTTTTCTATGATGGCAAGGGACACTGGTTGCTTATGCACTGAGTTGGGTTTTATGCGTCAAACAATCCATTTTGACAAGGCTCATTGATGGGTACTTTTTTTGTTGGGTGCATTTATTTATACTATATCATATTACTTCTATATCTGATCCACCATTGCTTGTACTAGTTTGTCAAGAATACATGTCTGTATAGCACAGAGAGCACCACAAGTTAAACACCTCAATCTATTAGTATTTGTCTGCATTTTCTCACATTCTTCTTGTATCTGATCCAGTATTGCTTGTAGTGGTTTGTCCAAAATGTTGAATGATACTTCCTAGAGATGCATATATTGTTTCACCTCTTCAGAGGCCAACGTATTTTCCATGTTGTGATGGAGGCCTTTTTTTTAACACTGGGCTTTGCCGCCTGTTGTTTTTCTTGTAAATATTGGACAGAGATTTAAGCAAGTAGCACATTGCCTTGTCCACCTAGGATAATGATTTTGCAGGTACCCCAAGAGGCCCTTGAGTTTGCCGGAATGTCGATTAACTTCCGTTCCGGCAAATTCAGGTACTCCATATGTCCTATTTTCAGCAAAGGTCATGCTAAAATTTTCCGTGAATTTTAGCATGACTTTGCTAAAAATAGGACATATGGGGTACTTGCGACTAATGCCTGTTATCATGCATGTTTTATGATCTGTTGTAAGGGTACTAATTGGTCTCTTCTGCTGCTTATCAGAGATGGCGGGAAGCAGCCACCGCCGCTCTGCGACACCGCAATACGAGTTGGATGCTTCCGAGTTCTTCACTATCATACTTGAGACTTCAGTATCATCCATGACGCAGGTATATAAAACGAGAGATCTCCCCTTCACCCATCTCATTATGATATCTGTTGTTTGCTACATCACTCATTGTCCCAAACTGCAGAGGTTGCCTGACAGTTTTATGAACATGCTGATGGGTGAAGATCCGCCAAATAATGTGAAGCTGCGACAGGCCGGCAGCGGGTTTCGCAGGCAATGGGATGTGGAGTTGGTGATCAAGGAGGGCCACATGTACTTGTCTCGTGGGTGGGAGAAGTTCTACCGTGCCTACGACCTGTGGCTGGGGTACTTCCTTCTCTTCAGGTACGATGACGACACCACCATGCTCATCCTGAAGGTGTTCAACACGACTACGTGTCGCATGCGCTACGCTGACGATGATGATGCCGATACGTTCTGCCTCTTCTTATTCCTCTACATTTGGCTTTGTCTCACATCGATTCTTAACGGTCATTGTTGCATTTTGGACAGGTAATGGGAGCAGCAGCAGCGACACTGGCTACAACCAAAGCAGCAGCGACTATGGCTGTAGCGAAAGCAGCAGCTATTCTGGCTGTAGCGAAAGCAGCAGCGATTCTGGCAGCAGCATAGACAACAAGAAGGATGATCCGGACTAGAGTGCGGGAGAAGAGGAGCAGAGTGGGGGTGAGGAGCTGCAGGATGACGATGGGCATTAGGCTGAGGATGACCTAGCGCTGGTGGTGGCTGACCAAGGGCAAGAGATGGTGGTGGCTGACCATGGGCAAGAGATGGTGGTGGCTGACCATGGGCAAGAGATGGAGGTGGCTGAGGATGACCTGGCGATGGTCGTGCCTGAAGGTGGCCTCGCGATGGTGGTGGTGCCTAACAATGACCACGCACCGGTGGTGGCGCCGGCGATCCCACAGCTGGGCGACATGACCACACCAATTGTGGTAGAAGACTACATCCCACTGCCTCCACTGCCTCCACCGCCTCGCCGCTCTTGGCGCATCAGGCTGAGGAAGGAGAAGGAGAAGGAGAAGAACAATGCATGAGAACTGAACTTTGTCAGGTATGTCAGATCTCCAAAATGATATATATATATATATATATATATATATATATATATATATATATATATATATATACTTAGTTACCTATGTTATCTTTAATATGCTTAGTTTCCTATAGGTTAGCTTCATTTTACCTAAGTTGGCTCTAATATGCTAACTTAGAGCTTAATTATATGCTTAGTTTCCCATAGGTTAGCTCCAAAATAACTTATGTTAGCACAAAATGATCAAGTTTACATAATAAGCTTATAGTCTTTTTTCTTATTCTTCTTCTTTTCCAAAATGACATAGGTTAGCTTCATTTTACCTAAGTTGGCTCTAATATACTAACTTAGAGCTTATATGCTTAGTTTCCTATAGGTTAGCTCCAAAATAACTTATGTTAGCACAAAATGATCCAGTTTACATAATAAGCTTATAGTCTTTTTCTTATTCTTCTTCTTTTCCAAAATGACATAGGTTAGCTTCATTTTTACCTAAGTTGGCTCTAATATACTAACTTAGAGCTTATATGCTTAGTTTCCTATAGGTTAGCTCCAAAATAACTTATGTTAGCACAAAATGATCAAGTTTACATAATAAGCTACTTCTTCTTTTCCAAAATGACATAGGTTAGCTTCATTTTACCTAAGTTGGCTCTAATATGCTAACTTAGAGCTTATATGCTTAGTTTCCTATAGGTTAGCTCCAAAATAACTTATGTTAGCACAAAATGATCAAGTTTACATAATAAGCTTATAGTCTTCTTCTTATTCTTCTTCTTTTCCAAAATTCTTCTTATTCTTCTTCTAGTGTTCTTCTTCTTCTATTATTCTTCTAGTCTTCTTCTTCTTCTTATTCTTCTAACTTCTTGTTTATCATTTTGCAGATTTGATTTAATTCACGGAAGCTTGCATGGATGGAGTGCTTCTTTTCCATTTGTGTTTTTATTTTGTATCAATGTGAAACTTTTGTGGATTGATGGATAACGGTGTTGGATGAACAATGTGAAACTTTTGTAATATGTAACGATGGAACTATGTGTTGGCTATGTATGTATATATGATGGAACTTGTGTGTTGGCTATGATTGTTATATGGATGCTTGTTGTATATATATGTGTTGGATTTCTCATATGTGAAATAGTGACCTGACATTAAGAATTTTTTTTTAAATTGTTACTAATGGCGCACTACCATGTGGTGCGCCATTAGTATAGCAGACACTAGTGGCGCACTATGGGCAAAACTAATGGCGCACTGGGTGGTGCGCCATTAGTACACCAGATACTAATGGCGCACCAGTGGTGCACCAGTGGTGCGCCATTAGTAAAAAATACTAGTGGCGTGATACTAATGGCGCACCGGTAGTGCGCCATTAGTAGGCAAAACCGGTGCACCATTAGTAGGCCTTTTCCTAGTAGTGGCTCTTATATTAGTTTACAGAGGGAATACTTTTTATAGTGATTAAAACGTTCTCCAAGACACACAAGAATTTCATCTAGTTACTTTCATCATGATTCATTGACAGACATTCATTGCTTTGATAAGTTGTTGTGTGGGTGGACTGGAGCTAAGGTCTTGTTCTTAGTTGAACAAACAACCTACTTATAATTACCCTCTCTAACAAGCATCCACAACTACAAAAGAAAATTAAGATAAATCTGACCATAACATTAAACATGTTCCGGTAAACCTGCAAGAATGGAGTTAAGAAAAATTATATGTATAAGTCCGATCATGATGAACCAAATACATAGGATAAAAATTTTGATGGAATTCCAGCTTCAACCGGTTCCAGTCCTATGTTCCGGTATCATCCAATAGCCTACATGCAAAAGTTTTTCCCCTCAAACATAAAGGGAATATTTTCTTCTTAACTCCATCCTTGGATAAACTTGCTAGCTTAAACAATCCACAAATTTCATCTAAATAGGTTAAGTGTATATCAGGATGTATTGTTTCATCTCCTGCATAATGATTAGCTAGCAGTTTCTCTAACATACCCGAACGAACTTCATACTAAATATTTTCAGTTGGTTCAGTGGGTTTAGAGGCAACTCTTATTGCTTCCGGTCGAGGTGAAGATATCTCGAATAAACCCCTCAAAGAATTATTTTCCATAGTGACAAGTGACAGTAAATTTTAGTGCGTAATAAAAATGTTCTATTACCAAATTCCACTTACCAAAGACACTTCACTCCTCGGCAATGGGGCCGAAAAGAGTTTTGATGACCCACAAGTATAGGTGATCAAATGTAGTCCTTTCAATAACACTAGTAGAAAACAGGGTACTAGTCCCGGTTCCAGAGGGCCTTTAGTCCCGATTCTGGAACGGGGACAAAAAAGGGACTAAATGTTAGGGAACGTTGCAGAAAATAAAAAATTTCCTACGGTTTCACCAAGATCCATCTATGAGTTCATCTAGCAACGAGTGATAGGAGTGCATCTACATACCCTTGTAGATCACGAGCGGAAGCGTTCAAGAGAACGGGGTTGAGGGAGTTGTACTCGTCGTGATCCAAATCACCGATGACCAAGTGCCGAACGGACAGGACCTCCGCGTTAAACACACGTACAGAGCGGATGACGTCTCCTCCTTCTTGATCTAGCAAGGGGGAAGGAGAGGTTGATGAAGATCCAACAGCACGACGGCGTGGTGGTGGATGCAGCAGAGTTCTAGCAGAGCTTCGCCGAGCTTCTGCGAGAGGGAGACGTGTAGCAGGGGAGAGGGAGGCGCCAAGACTTCAGGGTGCGGCTGCCCTCCCTCCCCCCTCCTTTATATAGGCCCCCAAGGGAGGGGCCTAGAGATGGGATCTCTAGGGGGGGCGGCGGCCAAGGGTGGTGGAGTGCCACCCAAGGCAAGTGGAGGCGCCCCCTCCCCTAGGGTTCCCAACCCTAGGCGCAGAGGGGCCCCCCAGGGGGGGCGCACCAGCCCACCAGGGGCTGGCCCCCTCCCCACTTCAGCCCACGGGGCCCTCCGGGATAGGTGGCCCCACCTGGTGGACCCCCGGGACCCTTCCGGTGGTCCCGGTACAATACCGGTGACCCCCGAAACTCTCCCGATAGCCGAAACTGCACTTCCTATATATTATTCTTTACCTCCGAACCATTTCGGAACTCCTCGTGACTTCTGGGATCTCATCCGGGACTCGAACAACTTTCGGTTTGCTGCATACTCATATCTCTACAACCCTAGCGTCACTGAACCTTAAGTGTGTAGACCCTACGGGTTCGGGAGACACGTAGACATGACCGAGACGGCTCTCCGGTCAATAACCAACAGCGGGATCTGGATACCCATGTTGGCTCCCACATGCTCCTCGATGATCTCATCGGATGAACCACGATGTCGAGGATTCAATCAACCCCGTATACAATTCCCTTTGTCAATCGGTACGTTACTTGCCCGAGACTCGACCGTCGGTATCCCAATACCTCGTTCAGTCTTATTACCGGCAAGTCACTTTACTCGTACCGTAATGCATGATCCCGTGACTAGACACTTGGTCACTTTGAGCTCATTATGATGATGCGTTACCGAGTGGGCCCAGAGATACCTCTCCGTCATACGGAGTGACAAATCCCAGTCTCGATCCGTGTCAACCCAACAAACACTTTCGGAGATACCTGTAGTGCACCTTTATAGTCACCCAGTTACGTTGTGACGTTTGGTACACCCAAAGCACTCCTACGGTATCCGAGAGTTACACGATCTCATGGTCTAAGGAAAAGATACTTGACATTGGAAAAGCTCTAGCAAAACGAACTACACGATCTTGTGCTATGCTTAGGATTGGGTCTTGTCCATCACATCATTCTCCTAATGATGTGATCCCGTTATCAACGGCATCTAATGTCCATAGTCAGGAAATCATGACTATCAGTTGATCAACGAGCTAGTCAACTAGAGGCTTACTAGGGACATATTATGGTCTATGTATTCACACGTGTATTACGATTTCCGGATAATACAATTATAGCATGAATAAAGACAATTATCATGAACAAGGAAATATAATAATAATCCTTTTATTATTGCCTCTAGGGCATATTTCCGACAGTCTCCCACTTGCCCTAGAGTCAATAATCTAGTTACATTGTGATGAATCAAACACCCATAGAGTTCTGGTGTTGATCATGTTTTGCTCATGAAAGAGGTTTAGTCAACGGATCTGCGACATTTAGATCCGTATGTACTTTGCAAATGTCTATGTCTCCATCTTGAACATTTTCACGGATGGAGTTGAAACGACGCTTGATGTGCCTGGTCTTCTTGTGAAACCTGGGCTCCTTGGCAAGGGCAATAGCTCCAGTGTTGTCACAGAAGAGTTTGATCGGCCCCGACGCATTGGGTATGACTCCTAGGTCGGTGATGAACTCCTTCACCCTGCTTCATGTGCTGCCTCCGAGGCCGCCATGTACTCCGCTTCACATGTAGATCCCGCCACGACGCTCTGCTTGCAGCTGCACCAGCTTACTGCTCCACCATTCAACATATACACATATCCGGTTTGTGACTTAGAGTCGTCCAGATCCGTGTCGAAGCTAGCGTCGACGTAACCCTTTACGATGAGCTCTTCATCACCTCCATAAATGAGAAACATGTCCTTTGTACTTTTCAGGTACTTCAGGATATTCTTGACCGCTGTCCAGTGTTCCTTGCCGGGATTACTTTGGTACCTTCCTACCAAACTTATGGCAAGGTTTAGATCAGGTCTGGTACACAGCATGGCATACATAATAGATCCTATGGCTGAAGCATAGGGGATGACACTCATCTCTTCTTTATCTTTTGCCGTGGTCGGGCATTGAGCCGAGCTCAATCTCACACCTTGCAATACAGGCAAGAACCCTTTCTTAGACTGATCCATTTTGAACTTCTTCAAAATCTTATCAAGGTATGTGCTTTGTGAAAGACCTATGAGGCGTCTCGATCTATCCCTATAGATCTTGATGCCTGATATGTAAGCAGCTTCTCCAAGGTCCTTCATTGAAAAACACTTATTCAAGTAGGCCTTAATGCTGTCCAAAAGTTCTATATCGTTTCCCATCAAGAGTATGTCATCTACATATAATATGAGAAATGCTACAGAGCTCCCACTCACTTTCTTGTAAACGCAAGCTTCTCCATAAGTCTGCATAAACCCAAACGCTTTGATCATCTCATCAAAGCGAATGTTCCAACTCCGAGATGCTTGCACCAGCCCATAAATGGATCGCTGGAGCTTGCATACTTTGTTAGCATTCTTAGGATCGACAAAACCTTCCGGCTGCATCATATACAGTTCTTCCTTAAGATGTCCGTTAAGGAATGACGTTTTGACGTCCATTTGCCATATCTCATAATCATAGTATGCGGCAATTGCTAACATGATTCGGACGGACTTCAGCTTCGCTACGGGAGAGAATGTCTCATCGTAGTCAACCCCTTGAACTTGCCGATAACCCTTAGCGACAAGTCGAGCTTTATAGATGGTAACATTACCATCCGCGTCCGTCTTCTTCTTAAAGATCCATTTGTTTTCTATCGCTCACCTATCATCGGGCAAGTCTGTCAAAGTCCATACTTTGTTTTCATACATGGATTCTACCTCGGATTGCATGGTTTCAAGCCATTTGTTGGAATCTGGGCCCGCCATCGCTTCTTCATAGTACGAAGGTTCACTGTTGTCTAACAACATTATTTCCAGGACAGGGTTGCCATACCACTCTGGTGTGGAACGTGTCCTTGTGGACCTACGAAGTTCAGTAGCAACTTGATCAGAAGTACCTTGATCATCATCATTAATTTCCTCTCCAGTCGGTGTAGGCACCACAGGAACATTTTCCTGAGCTGCACTACTTTCCGATTCAAGAGGTAGTACTTCATCGAGTTCTACTTTCCTCCCACTTACTTCTTTCGAGAGAAACTCTTTTTCTAGAAAGGATCCGTTCTTGGCAACAAAGATCTTGCCCTCGGATCTTAAGTAGAAGGTATACCCAATGGTTTCCTTAGGGTATCCTATGAAGACGCATTTTTCCGACTTGGGTTCGAGCTTTTCAGGTTGAAGTTTCTTGACATAAGCATCGCATCCCCAAACTTTTAGAAACGACAGCTTAGGTTTCTTCCCAAACCATAATTCATACGGTGTCATCTCAACGGATTTAGACGGAGCCCTATTTAAAGTGACTGTAGCTATCTCTAGAGCGTATCCCCAAAATGATAGCGGTAAATCAGTAAGAGACATTGTCGGTGTCAAAACCGGCGGATCTCGGGTAGGGGGTCCCGAACTGTGCGTCTAGGCGGATGGTAACAGGAGACAAGGGACACGATGTTTTTACCCAGGTTCGGGCCCTCTCGATGGAGGTAAAACCCTACTCCTGCTTGATTGATATTGATGATATGGGTAGTACAAGAGTGGATCTACCACGAGATCAAGGAGGCTAAACCCTAGAAGCTAGCCTATGGTATGATTGGTGTAATGGTTGTGTTGTCCTACGGACTAAAACCCTCCGGTTTATATAGACACCGGAGAGGGCTAGGGTTACACAGAGTCGGTTACAAAGGTAGGAGATCTACATATCCGTATCGCCAAGCTTGCCTTCCACGCCAAGGAAAGTCCCATCCGGACACGGGACGAAGTCTTCAATCTTGTATCTTCATAGTCTTGGAGTCCGACTGACAATGATAGTCCGGCTGTCCGGACACCCCCTAGTCCAGGACTCCCTCAGTAGCCCCTGAACCAGGCTTCAATGACGATGAGTCCGGCGTGCATATTGTTCGACATTGCAAGGCGGGTTCCTCCTCCGAATAATCCATAGAAGATTGTGAACACCAGGATAGTGTCCGGCTCTGCAAAATAATTTCCACATTCCACCGTAGAGAGAATAATATGTACACAAGTTCAATCTGCTGACGTATTTTGTGGCATGACGTCATACCACCACCAAGCCTTTACTTGAATCGTTTTTTATTATACCACCTCAGCGCGTTTAGCGAAGCGGTTTCCTTGGCACGTCTTGTCGAAGCAGAGATCGTGTTCCCCTTATTCCGGGATTCCCATCAATACGGACGTGGGTAACCCAACCGCGCCATTGATGGTGGCGCTTGGGAGATAAGCGAGTTTTACCAGGCCGGTGGGGACGCATAGTCTTCGTCCGCCTATATACAAGGGGATAAGGATCCACCTTTTACCTACGCCTTCTTCCTCCTTTGCTTATCCATCTCTGCGCACTCGAGCTCCAGCGCCCAAGTCCGCACACCTCGCCTCAACCTCCTCCGGTCATGTCCGGAGCGGGAGGCAAGTGGTTGGCCTCCTCCGTTATGGAGGAGCACATCAAAAAGCTGCGCGGCGCCGGATACCTTTCCAGCGACATCGCGCACCGGCTGCCCGACGAGGGGCAGCTCATCCCCACCCCCAGGCCCCATGAGAGGGTCGTATTCCTTCCCCACTTCCTCCGCGGACTGGGCTTCCCACTTCATCCCTTCGTCCGGGGGCTCATGTTCTACTACGGCCTGGATTTCCACGATCTGGCGCCAAACTTCATCCTCAACATCTCGGCGTTTATCATCGTGTGCGAGGCCTTTCTCTGCATCCGGCCCCACTTCGGCTTGTGGCTCAAGACCTTTAACGTCAAGCCGAAGGTAGTGAAGGGCGTCCAAGCGGAGTGCGGAGGTGCCATGGTGGGCAAGATGCCCAACGTCCTCTGGCTCGAGGGCGCCTTTGTGGAAACCATCAAAGGGTTGCAATCGGGTGGTTCTATATCACCGAGCCGCGAGACCCTAAATGGGCAGCATCCCCCGAGTTCAGATCTGGTGCCCCTATGCAGCTCACCTCCTGGAAAAAGAAGGGCTTGCTATGGGGCAGTTTGGAGGAGCTGACCGGACTCCGGTCCTGTCTCCAGACCTTGGTGAACAAGAAGCTCAAGCTTGTCAACGTGATCCAGGTCATGCTCGTCCGCTAGATTCTCCCCTGCCAACAACGGGCCTTCAATTTGTGGGAGTTCGATCCGGCACAGCACCGGACCCTGAGCGGGCTCTTCGACACGACGTACGAAGCTTCCTGGAGGGTGTTGTTCAAGGGCGGAGAAGCCCCCGCATTCGCGACGGAAGACCGCGGATTCAGCACCAAGCGCCCGGCCGGCGAGGTAAGCTTTGTTATCCTCTATGGGACACTTATTTTCTTTCATAGTTTGACTCTATGTGGGATTTTAAAAATTCCCAATGCCTTTGACAGGACTGGCAGAGGACGTCCGGACAGGTAGACTGTCCGGCGCCCCTTCCCGAAGACCCAGCGGACGCCCGTTTAACGAGGCTGCTAGTCCCGGCACTTTATGTGGTGCCGGAGAAGAAGGCCAAGAAGAAGGCCACGGGAACCCGAAGAAGTTCCCGGCACCAGGTGATATTGGACTCATCGTCCGATGGCTCCGAGGCGGACTCCTCCCCCGAAGACGAGGAGGAGAAAGAGGACTCTCTCCCAGAGGAGGGAGAGAGGAAGAGGAAGGCTTCCCAACGGGGGAGGCCAAAGGGTCCATGAGGGGAAGGACCCTTCCCCCGGACAGCTCCGCCAACGCCAACGTTGGCGACGAAGAGTGGCCCTCAAGGGCCCGGCCTCCGGCAAGATCGTAAGTATCCGGATTCCTGAATGATTTATAATTTATCTTTTGTGTCACATAGTGTCCTTCTAATGCCGCACACTGCCTGTAGTCCGGCCGATGATGATCTTCCCGCTTCATCGAGCGGGTCCTTGGCTCCGTCGGACGTGGATTCCATTCCGACCGCCTCCACCCCTCATGACGCTGACGACGTCGAGGTGGGATCCCAGGAGGGGACCCATCAGGAGGAGGCTCCGGAGGTGCCGCAAGGCAGCCTCCCGGACTTTGCGCCGGACTCTATGCTGGAACCCGCAGTGGTTCCGGAGTCCGGCAGGCGGCCCCTTCGTAAGAAGGGCAAGACCGTGACGCCGGCAGCCTCCGTCCAACCGGAGGCGCCGGACAACTTGTTGGAGGCGCTTAACGGCGCTTCCATCGAGGAAGAACACCGCACTATCATGAGTGCGGTGATTTAGAAGGTTCAACTCGCCAAGAGCAGGCTGACCGAAGCCTGCAGTAGCCTTCTAACAGGCTTTGAGGTAAGAAGTTTAAAATATGTAATGTAATACCGCATAGACAGTAGCCCCTGATGCTCGGTTCGGTGTTCGGAAAGAAAAACCGGACTGAGGATCTAAAAAAGATATACGCAGGAGTGCTAAAAATTATGTCAATATGGGTTTGCAGGCTGCGCTGCTGACCTCTGCCGCACTGACTGCGGAGGTCGGTGCTTTGAAGCAGGACCTCGAGCGGTCCGAGCAAGAGCTCGGCCTTGCCAAGAAGCAGCTCGAGGACAAAGAAGGTGAGTAACACCACTTTAAAAGTTGTACCTTACAGAAAAGGATTTTGGTTGCAATAGAAATAACAAGGATAACGTGGGTACTGCAGGGGCCACGAACAAGGAGGCGACCCTGAAGGAGGCCGTGTTCGCGGCCGAATGCAATGCGGCCGCGGAACGAGCGGAGCGATAGAAGCAGGAGGCGCGGGTGGCGGAGGTGCGGCAAGAACTCCAGGCTCTCATGGAAAAGCATGAGAGTTTGGAGCGCGACTCGAAGACTCGAGAGTCCGAGCTTGCCTCGGCTCTTGAAAGTTCCAAAGCCGCTAAGGCCGAGGCCCGTAAGGCCCTCCAGGAGATTGAGGATGTGAAGAAAATAGCGGCGGGTAAGGCATTTTTCATGCAAATCAAGCATGTGAATGTAAATTACCTGTTACTTACCCGAATTCGGAGCTCTCCAGGGGTGTTTGCAGATCTGCCTTGCAGTGTGTCTGATGCCGCCGCATTCTACCGAGCCGAGGAGGGGAGCTCAACGGAGAAGGTCTTCTGGTCTCAGTACGATGAGGCCAGACATCCGGTGCCCCTAGCGACCAGCTGAAGCAGCTGGTCGAATTCCACAAGGTAGCTGAGCAGGCCATGAAGGGCCTCATAGTCCGGCTGTGGCCTGGAGAGGCCATGCCTGGGAGCTACTTCGGCCTCATGCGGCGGCTGGTGGATGCGTGCCACTGGGTGGAAGTCATCAAGCGCTCCGCCTGCATTGAAGGTGCCCGTCGGGCCCTTGCCCGTGCAAAGGTGCATTGGGGCAGGCTGGATGCGGAGAGGCTTATCACTGACGCGCCGCCAGCGGGCAAGGAGTATCGTACGCCCGAGATGTACTATAAGACTGTCCTGAAGGGTGCCCGCAAGATTGCGGATGAGTGCCCCAGAGATGTAATTATTGAGTAAACTCGCAATGTGTTATCCTGTGCGCCGAAAACTTTGTTCATATGCGCTAAGAAACGCTTATTGATTTAAAATATTACCTTCTGTGCGGCCGTTTATTAAATCTGAGAGATGGCAAGTCGTCGGCTTCAGCCCCCATGCCACGAGTGCTGGGGTGTTCGGGATAAACTTGAGCACTCTTGTTCCCATTTTTGGGTCCATCTAGGGAGGCGCTCAACACAACGAACAAGGCAACTGGACTTATAATGCTTGAACACTCTCACTTAGCCATAGAATTATATAATTTTAAATTTCGGCGAAGCCCCTAGTATTCGGAAGACCGAGTTCGGGGCGCTATCCACGCCTGGGCCGGACACTGCAGGTTCCTCGCTCGAAGCGGCATAAGTCTTTAGGGACTCGAAAAGACCTCTCGAACAGCGATCAGTCTCTCGCCTTATCATGACAGTCAGTTTTAGCTTTCTCCACTGAGGCGCTCGCCCAGCTCAACCGGGGCGCAATCGCAGTGGTTCTCCCAGTGCTACCTTAGCCGACAGAACGGAACGTAAGGTACCAAAACATGGGAGCCGGGCAAACCCAACTATTGACCCAAGACATGATTCAGAGCCGATGCATATAATGCTATAAGTTCGGGGTGCCGCACTTGTGAAAGTGTTCGGACTTATCACACCATAATGCGGGAAACATAAGCCCCTGGTGTATTCGGCCGTACCAAAATGTACGGGTGCAAGATGTCAAGAATAAACATATGTGTAAAAAGGAAATGCAATTATAAACAAAAAGTGATGCATTGTTTATTCAAGAGATTCTGCCATGAGTGCAGAACGATACAAATAGTGCGGTAAGCAAGGGCTGGACTATTAGAAGTGTCTCCCTCCAGGGGTAGGCTACGGAATGGTGTATTTAACAAATTTAATGCTCGTAATGGAGACCACCTGAGTGTTCGTCGTAGCCTTTGTCCCTCCCTGGCTGTTTCATCGTGAGTTCGGCAGATCTACTGCCGGACAGGGCCTCTGGTGAACGGAGTCCTGTGAAAAAAATAAAAAAAGGAAGAAAAAAGAGTGACACACTTGGGAGCCCCTAGTGTGGTTAAGCCGCACTCTGGGCCTGTCGTGGTCGTGCCCCTCCTCCTATGCCCATGGTATCTCCAGAGCGTAATGATGTACGCGAAGAGCTGGTCTTGCAATCATGCAAGGGCTGGGGTTGGGGCCGCATTGCTACGCGTGCTCGGAACGTGCTAGGTGGTCTTGATTGATGTTACTCCGGGCGCGTTTGGCTATGTCCGGTCGTTTAACTGCCGGACTCGAAAATTGCCTTAAAAGGCTGCTCTGTACTTCTGCCGCGAGAGTCGCTGTGTGTTCCTCCGTTCGGAGGGAGCGTTCAGTATTTCCGTTGACCGTGATGACTCCACGAGGGCCTGGCATCTTGAGCTTAAGGTATGCATAATGCGGTACCGCATTGAATTTTGCAAACGCGGTTCGTCCGAGCAGAGCGTGATAGCCGCTGCGGAACGGGACTATGTCGAAGATTAACTCCTCGCTTCGGAAATTATCCGGGGATCCGAAGACCACTTCCAGTGTGACTGAGCCTGTACAATTGGCCTCCACACCTAGTATGACGCCTTTGAAGGTCGTCTTTGTAGGTTTAATCCTTGAGGGGTCTATGCCCATCTTGCGCACTGTATCCTGATAAAGCAGGTTCAGGCTGCTACTGCCGTCCATCAGGACTCTAGTGAGGTGAAATCCATCGACGATTGGGTCTAAAACCAATGCGGCGAATCCGCCATGGCGGATACTAGTTGGGTGGTCTCTTCGATCGAAAGTGATCAGGCAAGAGGACCATGGATTGAACTTCGGGGCGACTGGCTCCATCGCATATACGTCCCTAAGTGCTCGCTTCCGCTCCCTCTTGGGTATATGGGTTGCGTATATCATGTTTACCGTCCGCACTTGTGGGAGGAAACCCTTCTATCCTCTACTGTTCGGCGGCTGAGTCTCCTCCTCGTCGTCGCTGTGCAGCCCCTTGTCATTGTTTTCGGCAATTAACTAGCCTGCCTGCTTGAATACCCAACAATCTCTGTTGGTGTGATTAGCTGGCTTTTCGGAGGTGCCATGTATCTGGCAAGAGAGGTCGAGTATTCGGTCCAAATTGGACGGACCCGGAGTAGTTCTTTTGAATGGCTTCTTCCGCTGACCGGTTTTAGAGCCTCTGAATCCGGCGTTGACTGTTGTATCCTCATTGTTATCACCGTTAACGCGGCATTTGTTTTTGTTTCGACGCGACCTGCCATTGTGGTCCTTAGTATCCGGACTGCCAGCGTTTTTGCTGAGGTTGTTGCTGCGAGCTAGCCAGCTGTCCTCTCCCGCGCAGAAGCGGGTCATGAGTGATGTGAGGGCTGCCTTGGATTTCGGCTTTTCCTGTCCTAGGTGCCGGGCCAGCCACTTGTCACGGATGTTATGTTTGAAGGCTGCGAGGGCCTCTGCATCCGGACAGTCGATGATTTGATTTTTCTTTGTTAAGAACCGTGTCCAGAACTGTCTGGCCGATTCGTCTGGCTGCTGAATTATGTGGCTTAGGTCATCGGCGTCTGGTGGTCGCACGTATGTGCCCTGGAAGTTGTCGAGGAATGCGGCTTCCAGGTCCTCCCGACACCCAATTGACTCTGCGGGCAAGCTGTTAAGCCAATGCCGAGCTGGTCCTTTAAGCTTGAGTGGGAGATACTTGATGGCGTGGAGATCGTCGCCGCGGGCCATATGGATGTGAAGGAGATAATCTTCGATCCAAACCGCGGGGTCTGTTGTGCCATCGTAGGATTCAATGTTCATGGGTTTAAACCCTTCAGGGATTTGATGATCCATTACTTCGTCAGTGAAGCATAGCGGGTGTGCGGCGCCTCTGCATTGAGCAATATCACGACGTAGCTCAAGAGAGCGTTGTCTGCTATGTTCGGCCCGGCCGGAGTTGTTGTATCCGGCGCGACGGTAGTCGTCGTGGGTCGTGGGGCGCCCACGTGATCCATAGATAGATCTGGATTGTCTTGCCTTGTCCTCTAATATATCCCGCAAGTCCGGCGCATTCCCTCGTGGCTTCGTACTTTTCGAGCAGTGCCGGGGTACGGTCTTGATGGAAGGCCTAGATGCCTCTCTGTCGCGACCACGGGGTGGTCGGTCTGCCGTATTGTGCGCTGGTGATGAAGGTTTGTATGCGTCCTCCTCTAGTCGGGGGAGCAACTTGCATTTTGGGTAGCTCTTGGAGGGGCGTTCGAGTTCATATTCTTCGGCCGCGAGGACCTCGGTCCATCTGTCGGCCAACAGGTCTTGATCAGCTTGAAGCTGTTGCTGCTTTTTCTTTAGGCTATTTGCCGTGGCGATAAGCCTGCGTTTAAAACACTCTTGTTTGACGGGATCCTCTGGCACGACGAATTCGTCGTCGTTGAGGCTTGCTTCGTCTCCGGAGGGAGGCATTTAGTCTTCATCCTCCTCGTCTGTCGCTTTCTCTTGAGGGCTGGCTTCCCCGTCCTCCTGTGCTGAATCTTGCTGGAGGGGGTTGTCTTCGGCACTCTCTAGGGTGTTATTATCTCCGATGCCAGAATCTCCATTCTTGCTGTGGCGGGATTTAGAGCGGCGCCGCTGACGTCGGCGCTTGGGTTGTTTCTTAGAAGAATCTGCCTCCGCTGCTTCTTCGCTGTCCCCATCCTTTGGGGTGTCCACCATGTATATGTCGTATGACGAGGTGGTCTTCCAGTGCCCTGTAGGCGCTGGTTCTTGATCGTCTCCGGCATCGTCGTCCATACCGTCGATGTCTTCGGAGTCGTAGTCTAGCATGTCGGTTAGATCGTCGACAGTGGCTACAAAGTGGACGGTGGGTGGGCTTTGAATTTCTTCGTCGTCCGTACCCCAACCATCCTGACCGCAGTCCGGCCAGGGTTCTCCTGATAACGAGAGATGCTTCAACGAATTTAGGATGTCGCCAAAGGGTGAGTGCTGAAAGATGTCCGCGGCGGTGAACTCCATGATCGTCGCCCAATCGGATTCAATTGGCAGGGGCGCAGGAGGTTCGGAGTCCGGCAAGGAGTCCGGCGCCTCGGAGTCACGAGCTTTATAAGGAACAAGGTCGGTATTCGGCTCCATCTCCGTAGAAGTTGCAGCTCCCGAGGCGGTGTCCAGCCACCTGTCCTCGATCTGTGCGGTCTGCTCTGAACTATGGGTCAGAGCGGACTCGTGTGCGGCCTCCAGGGCACTATCCGGCGGCAGAGCTAAATCATGCCCGTCGTGACAGCGCGGCACGCTCGGCTGTGGCTCGAATCCATCGAAGATCAAGTCTCCGCGGATGTCGGTCATGAAGTTTAGGCTTCCAAACCTGACCTAATGGCCAAGGGCGTAGCTTTCGATCTGCTCTAGATGGCCATGTGAATTGGCCCGAAGTGCAAAGCCGCAGAACACGAAGATCTGTCCAGGGAGAAAATTCTCACCCCGGACTGCGTCGTTGTTAATTGAAGGAGCCATCAAGCCTATCGGTGATGACACAGAGGAACTCTCAATGAAAGCACCAATGTCTGTGTCAAAACCGGCGGATCTCGGGTAGGGGGTCCCGAACTGTGCGTCTAGGCGGATGGTAACAGGAGACAAGGGACACGATGTTTTTACCCAGGTTCGGGCCCTCTCGATGGAGGTAAAACCCTACTCCTGCTTGATTGATATTGATGATATGGGTAGTACAAGAGTGGATCTACCACGAGATCAAGGAGGCTAAACCCTAGAAGCTAGCCTATGGTATGATTGTTGTAATGGTTGTGTTGTCCTACGGACTAAATTCCTCCGGTTTATATAGACACCGGAGAGGGCTAGGGTTACACAGAGTCGGTTACAATGGTAGGAGATCTACATATCGGTATCGCCAAGCTTGCCTTCCACACCAAGGAAAGTCCCATCCGGACACGGGACGAAGTCTTCAATCTTGTATCTTCATAGTCTTGGAGTCCGGCTGACGATGATAGTCCGGCTGTCCGGACACCCCCTAGTCCAGGACTCCCTCAGACATCATAGACCGCACCTTATCCAATAGAGTGTGATTACGACGTTCGGACACACCATTACGCTGAGGTGTTCCAGGCGGCGTGAGTTGTGAAACGATTCCACATTTCCTTAAGTGCGTACCAAATTCGTGACTTAAATATTCTCCTCCATGATCTGATCGTAGGAACTTTATCTTTCGGTCACGTTGATTCTCTACCTCAGTCTGAAATTCCTTGAACTTTTCAAAGGTCTCAGACTTGTGTTTCATTAAGTAGACATACCCATATCTACTCAAGTCATCAGTGAGAGTGAGAACATAACGATATCCTCCGCGAGCCTCAACGCTCATTGGACCGCACACATCGGTATGTATGATTTCCAATAAGTTGGTTGCTCACTCCATTGTTCCGGAAACAACGGAGTATTGGTCATTTTGCCCATGAGGCATGGTTCGCATGTGTCAAATGATTCATAATCGAGAGACTCTAAAAGTCCATCAGCATGGAGCTTCTTCATGCGCTTGACACCAATGTGACCAAGGCGGCAGTGCCACAAGTATGTGGGACTATCGTTATCAACCTTACATCTTTTGGTATTCACACTATGAATATGTGTAACATTACGTTTTGAGATTCATTAAGAATAAACCATTGACCATCGGGGCATGACCATAAAACATATCTCTCATATAAATAGAATAACCATTATTCTCGGATTTAAATGAGTAGCCATCTCGTATCAAACGAGATCCAGATACAATGTTCATGCTCAAACTTGGTACTAAATAACAATTATTGAGGTTTAAAACTAATCCCGTAGGTAAATGTAGAGGTAGTGTGCCGACGGCGATCACATCCACCTTGGAACCATTCCCGACGCGCATCGTCACCTTGTCCTTCGCCAGTCTCCGCTTATTCCGCAGCTCCTGCTGTGAGTTACAAATATGAGCAACGGCACCGGTATCAAATACCCAGGAGTTACTACGAGTATTGGTAAGGAACACATCAATTACATGTATATCACATATACCTTTAGTGTTGCCGGCCTTCTTGTCTGCTAAGTATTTGGGGCAGTTCCGCTTCCAGTGACCCTTCCCCTTGCAATAAAAGCACTCAGTCTCAGGCTTGGATCCATTCTTTGACTTCTTCCCGGCAACTGGCTTACCGGGCGCGGCAACATCCTTGCCGTCCTTCTTGAAGTTCTTCTTACCATTGCCCTTCTTGAACTTGGTGGTTTTATTGACCATCAACACTTGATGTTCTTTCTTGATTTCTACCTCTGCCGACTTCAGCATTGAAAATACTTCAGGAATAGTTTTCACCATCCCCTGCATATTGTAGTTCATCACAAAGCTCTTGTAGCTCGGTGGGAGCGACTGAAGGATTATGTCAATGACCGCCTCGTCCGGGAGGTTAATGTCCAGCTGGGACAGGCGGTTGTGCAATCCAGACATTTTGAGTATGTGCTCACTGACAGAACTGTTTTCCTCCATCTTACAACTATAGAACTTGTCGGTGACTTCATATCTCTCGACCCGGGCATGAGCTTAGAAAACCATTTTCAGCTCCTCGAACATCTCATATGCTCCGTGTTGCTCAAAACGCTTTTGGAGCCCCGGTTCTAGGCTGTAAAGCATGCCGCACTGAACGAGGGAGTAATCATCAGCACGTGACTGCCAAGCGTTCATAACGTCTTGGTTCTCTGGGATGGGTGCTTCACCTAGCGGTCCATCTAGGACATATGCTTTCTTGGCAGCTATGAGGACGATCCTCAGGTTTCGGACCCAGTCCGTATAGTTGCTTCCATCATCTTTTAGCTTGGTTTTCTCTAGGAACGCGTTGAAGTTCATGTTGACATGAGCGTTGGCCATTTGATCTACAAGACATATTTGCAAAGGTTTTAGACTAAGTTCATGATAATTAAGTTCATCCAATCAAATTATCTAATGAACTCCCACTCAGATTAGACATCCCTCTAGTCATCTAAGTGTTACATGATCCGAGTCGACTAGGCCGTGTCCGATCATCACGTGAGACGGACTAGTCATCATCGGTGAACATCCTCATGTTGATCGTATCTTCCATACGACTCATGTTCGACCTTTCGGTCTCTGTGTTCCGAGGCCATGTCTGTACATGCTAGGCTCATCAAGTTAACCCTAAGTGTTTTTGCATGTGTAAAACTATCTTACACCCATTGTATGTGAACGTAAGAATCTATCACACCCGATCATCACGTGGTGCTTCGAAACGACGAACTTTAGCAACGGCGCACAGTTAGGGGAGAACACTTTCTTGAAATTATTATGAGGGATCATCTTATTTACTACCGTCGTTCTAAGTAAACAAGATGCATAAACATAATAAACATCACATGCAATTATATAGTATTGACATGATATGGCCAATATCATATAGCTCCTTTGATCTCCATCTTCGGGGCTCCATGATCATCTTCGTCACCGGCATGACACCATGATCTCCATCATCATGATCTCCATCATCGTGTCTCCATGAAGTTACTCGCCAACTATTACTTCTACTACTATGGCTAACGTTTAGCAATAAAGTAAAGTAATTACATGGCGTTAAATCATTGACACGCGGGTCATACAATAATTAAGACAACTCCTATGGCTCCTGCCGGTTTTCATACTCATCGACATGCAAGTCGTGATTCCTATTACAAGAACATGATCTCATACATCACAATATATCATTCATCATTCATCACAACTTTTGGCCATATCACATCACAAGGCAATTGCTGCAAAAACAAGTTAGACGTCCTTTAATTGTTGTTGCATCTTTTACGTGGCTGCAATAGGGTTCTAGCAAGAATGTTTTCTTACCTACGAAAAAGCCACAACGTGATTTTTCAACTTCTATTTACCCTTCATAAGGACCCTTTTCATCGAATCCGCTCCAACTAAAGTGGGAGAGACAGACACCCGCTAGCCACCTTATGCAACTAGTGCATGTCAGTCGGTGGAACCTGTCTCACGTAAGCGTACGTGTAAGGTCGGTCCAGGCCGCTTCATCCCACAATACCACTGAAGCAAAATAAGACTAGTAGCAGCAAGAAAGTTGACAACATCTATGCCCACAACAAATTTGTGTTCTACTCGTGCAACAGAGAACTACGCATAAACCTGGCTCTGATACCACTGTTGGGGAACATTGCAGAAAATAAAAAAATTCCTATGGTTTCACCAAGATCCATCTATGACTTCATCTAGCAACGAGTGATAGGAGTGCATCTACATACCCTTGTAGATCGCGAGCGGAAGCATTCAAGAGAATGGGGTTGAGGGAGTCGTACTCGTCGTGATCCAAATCACCGATGACCAAGTGCCGAACGGACAGCACCTGCGCGTTCAACACACGTACAGAGCGGATGACGTCTCCTCCTTCTTGATCCATCAAGGGGGAAGGAGAGGTTGATAAAGATCCAACAGCACGACGGCGTGGTGGTGGATGCAGCAGAGTTCTGGCAGAGCTTCGCCGAGCTTCTACGAGAGGGAGAGGTGTAGCAGGGGAGAGGGAGGCGCCAAGACTTTAGGGTGCGGCTGCCCTCCCTACCCCCTCGTTTATATAGGCCCCCAAGGGGGGGCGCCGGCCCTAGAGATGAGATCTCTAGGGGGGGCGCCGGCCAAGGGGGTGGAGTGCCCCCAAGGCAAGTGGAGGCGCCCCCTCCCCTAGGGTTCCCAACCCTAGGCGCAGAGGGGGGCCCAGGGGGGCGCACCAGCCCACCAGGGGCTGGCCCCCTCCCCACTTCAGCCCACGGGGCCCTCCGGGATAGGTGGCCCCACCCGGTGGACCCCCGGGACCCTTCTGGTGGTCCCAGTACAATACCGGTGACCCCCGAAACTCTCCCGATAGCCGAAACTGCACTTCCTATATATTATTCTTTACCTCCGAACCATTCCGGAACTCCTCATGACATCCGGGATCTCATCCGGGACTCCAAACAACTTTCGGTTTGCTGCATACTCATATCTCTACAACCCTAGCGTCACCGAACCTTAAGTGTGTAGACCCTACGGGTTCGGGAGACACGTAGACATGACCGAGACGGCTCTCCGGTCAATAACCAACAGCGGGATCTAGATACCCATGTTGGCTCCCACATGCTCCTTGATGATCTCATCGGATGAACCACGATGTCGAGGATTCAATCAACCCCGTATACAATTCCCTTTGTCAATTGGTACGTTACTTGCCCGAGACTCGATCGTCGGTAT
Source organism: Triticum timopheevii (assembly GCA_963921465.1). NCBI lineage: Eukaryota > Viridiplantae > Streptophyta > Magnoliopsida > Poales > Poaceae > Triticum > Triticum timopheevii. Next base: position 173,692,905 of record OY997274.1, on the reverse strand, counting down.
CCCAATACCTCGTTCAGTCTCGTTACCGGCAAGTCACTTTACTCGTACCGTAATGCATGATCCCGTGACCAGACACTTGGTCACTTTGAGCTCATTATGATGGTGCATTACCGAGTGGGCCCAGAGATACCTCTTCGTCATACGGAGTGATAAATCCCAGTCTCGATCCGTGTCCACCCAACAAACACTTTCGGAGATACCTGTAGTGCACCTTTATAGTCACCCAGTTACGTTGTGACGTTTGGTACACCCAAAGCACTCCTACGATATCCGGGAGTTACACGATCTCATGGTCTAAGGAAAAGATACTTGACATTGGAAAAGCTCTAGCAAAACAAACTACACGATCTTGTGCTATGCTTAGGATTGGGTCTTGTCCATCACATCATTCTCCTAATGATGTGATCCCGTTATCAACGACATCTAATGTCCATAGTCAGGAAATCATGACTATCTGTTGATCAACGAGCTAGTCAACTAGAGGCTTACTAGGGACATATTATGGTCTATGTATTCACACGTGTATTGCGATTTGCGGATAATACAATTATAGCATGAATAAAGACAATTATCATGAACAAGGAAATATAATAATAATCCTTTTATTATTGCCTCTAGGGCATATTTCCAACACTAAAGCCCAAAACCTTTAGTCCCGGTTTGCTTACGAACTGGGACAGAAGGGGCTCCACGTGGCCACTGCAAGGCACCCAGGCAGGACGACCTTTAGTCCCGGTAGGTAACACCAACCGGGACCAAAAGGTAGCATGCGTTAGCAGCTCGTAGGCGTTGGGTTTTTTTTTTAAAGCGGAGGGGGTATAGGGGTTTTGGAGGGTTAATTTAGGGGTTTCATAAAGTGTTGTCTAGCTAATAGAGAGAAGTGACCTCTCTTTCTTCGTGCTTGGTCGACGCTAGCTACTATACGTATAGAGAGAACTCGACACGCTAGCTAGTAAGCAAAGGAAGGAACCATTAATTACACAAGACCGTCATGAACATATACAAAGTGAAGTGACCTCTCTTTCTCCGAGATTGGTCGAACAACAAGTTTCCGTATATATCTATCTGACGCTACTACATATATACAATATAACATCTCTTACAATCCCTAACATCTAAAATCCATTTCAACTTCCATGTGGCATTCTCTGTCTTTATGTATGACGTGGTCAAGAAAGAATCCCGCCAATTCCTCTTGAATTGCTCGTATGCGATCATGTGGTAGGAGTTCACCTCGCATCTGCCACAACTAATTTAAAGAAGGTGGTCAATACATATATATGAATGAAACTCAACACAATTGATGGTAATAAAACAAAATTGTGAATATTGTTTACTTACTTCATATTGTTTGTCAGAGTAGCCCTGCTCAGAGGTCGAATGGCGGATGAACTCGCAAACATAGTATCCACATAAATTATTCCCCGCCTTCCTGCCACAAGTACTTTATGAGAACAAAGTTCAATCAAATTGATAATGAAGCATGATAATGGTATTGATGAAACAAGAATCAATGAGAGATGCGCGGAACTAGCTAGTACTACTAACTTTGTGGTGTGTAAATCACAGCTCCTTCTGCAGACCCGAAACCATTCCGGTGAACTATTTCCAAACCCTACCAAGCAAAGGAAATGATTACTTGATATCAGCAAATGAACAAAAGTTGCCGATACGGTGCGATAATGATCGATTGAACTTACTTCTGGAGCATTGCAGTCATGTCCGCATACTCTTGGGGATCTTTATGTCTCGAGTCTAAGACAGTTACTACTCCCCGGTCAAGCTTAATCTCTAGCAGAATATAGTGGAACCCGCGCACGCATAACTCATCAATTACATTACTATAACCTCGAGTAAGCGAAACCGAATATGCACAAGACAGTAACACTCACTTGAAGTTGTAAGGAAATAGTATTTTCCCTTTGTTTTGATGTCGAAGTAACGAGTGTAGCAAGTTGTCCTCAGTATCTTTAACTCTCTTTTGAACCGACCATTCATTTACGGTATTTGGGTTAATGAACCTAATGTCATAGATTTTTCCTTATTTGCATTCGACGATCTTAAATCTACATAATATAGTGAGGATAATTATATATACGTGCAATGAAAGAGCTGAGCTATAGAGACTTAATTACATAAGTAATACTTACAGACAATAGCAAGTCATGAGTTGTTTGTCGAGAGCATCTTGATTGAATAACTGAAATAACTCCACAAATTCAACAGGCATCAGGTCGACGCCAATGAAGTCATGCTCCTCTTTAATTCTCACCATCAAACTATCCTTCCCAGACTTCCTGCAGGTATCCATGTACCATTCATGCAATCTTCGCATCATCGTTGTTAGAGGAGGAGGATCAGGTTTGACAAGAGGCTTCTCGTACTCGTATCTGAAGATCTCTACCTCTAACATTTCAAACTGTACATTGTCGCTCAGGTAATCACCAAGATTGGTACCGGGCAATAGCCCCGGATGATTAGCGATGATATCGCTAGACACCTTGAGTGGGGGGCACGGTTGCTTCGCCTGTTCGTCGAGCTGGGGAATTGTTTTCCCACTTCTTCGTTGTGCTAATCTTGCATCACTGGAAGTACTTGCCAACCGCCACGCATCTTCATATGTCTTTTTTATACAACGCTCATAGCTGGAATCCGGCGGAGGCAATGGTGGTCGCTTCAAGGCATCCAGAGTGTGCTTCACTTTCACCGGATATACCGTTTCCTTTAGAGGTGGAGGTTTCCGTTCAAAATGGGTCTGCACTTCGGCTTACATGATTTCATCGGTTTCCTGGTCAGTCCTCTCATATGGTAACTCTGGAAGAGGCTTCAGGCTTGGACCAAATATGTATTTCTTCCCGCCTCTTGTACTGCTATCCGCTGGAGCGACTGTGTCTCTCTTCCGCCGTTGCTGACGCGGCGGAGTCCGCTGACACGCCGGAGGAGGCGGAGTGCTCCGACGTGCTGGAGGAGGCAGAGGAGGAGGTGGAGTGCCCTCACGCGCCGGAGGAGGCGGAGTGCCCTGATCACTCGCCGGAGGAGAAGGGGGAGGAGGCGAAGTGCCCTAACGCGGTGGAGGAGGAGGAGGAGGAGGCGTCCAGTTTGGAAGCTTGATGTACTCCTTTCTCCATAGACAGGTACTCCTTAAAGCATTTTCCAGATGAATCTCCCCTTCACCTGTAGGGTAGTCAAGCTCTAGCTCCTCAAATCCCTCCATTATTTCATCCACCGTCACAACAACATAGCCATGTGGAATCGAACGACAATGAAAAGTTCCCTTAGCTTCAGGAGGTACAACAGAGCCGATCGCCACCTTTAAGGTCAGGTTCTGCCATTTGTTCATTAGCTCGCAATGTTCAGCCTCCGTGATACTATCCATGGGGTAGCGAGGGGCCATGAAATCATGCTGAACGAGCTTCATGGAAGCCGCGCTGCTTCTCCACTCAGATGGTGGGGTAGCTTCTGGGGTAGCGTCGAAGCAAGGATCTTCGTGCCGCTGAGATGGTTGGCCGGTAGCTCGCTTGCTCTCAAGTTGCTCTAGCTTTGCTAATCTTGCATTGAGCCTCTGCATTTCGGTTGCTTCTGCTTTCCTCTTTTTCTCTCAACTTCTATAACGACCGCTGTCGGGACACACATGCACCCACTGAATGTATCCTAGTGTGCCTTGTGTTCGTCCAGGGTGCTCAGGAATCCTGAGGGCCTCTGTCAACTCGTCCTTCTCTCTATCAGGAATGAACGACCCTTCCCGCGCTGCCTTGATTGCTGCCTGAAGCTTCTTGATGGGTATTGCAAGTTGCTCGTTCGTCCAACAACACTCCCCTGTTTCTGGGTCCAAAGTTCCCCCAACCCTGAAGAACCAAGTCCTTGAACAATCTGGCCAGTGCAATGTCGCTGCTTGGACCCCTTTAGCAAGTAGGTCTTGCTCAGTTTTGTCCCACAATGGTCGGGCTTTGTAGTAGCCACCTGACCCCATGTGATGGTGATACAACTTCTTTGCAACATTTTTCTTGTTTGTCAGTGACCTTTTCTTACCCTTCTCTGATTTCTTGTAAGCCACAAATGCGGGCCAGTGATCTCTTATCTTCTCATATCGACCGATGAATTCTGGAGTCTTTCCTTTGTCGACAATCTTTGAGTTCAACTCTTTCTTCCAGTTCCTGAATAGTTCTGCCATCTTCTTAAGAACATACGCCTTGACCTTTGGCTCTATAACTGGGTTATTCGGCTCCTCCTCTGGCGGGAGGCTGAAATCTATCATCGACGAGGTCCAAAGATCACCTTTCAGTCTATCATGGACATAAGATACTTCAGGGTCATCCTTACTCTTATTCCATTGCATGATCCTGATCGGGATGTTGTCCCTAACAACAACTCCACACTGATGTACAAATTTGTCCTTATTCCGCTTGGGAGCAATCGGTTGGCCATCTTTCGCCACTTCTATGATCGTGAACCTTTCATCCTGGCGCAACATTTTCTTCGAGCCTCATCTCCTTACGGAAGTTTGGCTCGATCCGGAGGGCTGAAATAAGAAAGAAGCATTAATATATGTACATACCAAAACAATTAATTCATCAAGTTAGCACAGGCTTAATTAATATATATACCTCGTCGGACTTTGCAACAGCTCCCCCCTCCGTTCTGTCACCGGAGCCATCATCATGATCTCCTTCCTCCGGCATTCGGTCACCGGAGCCGTCATCCTCTCCTTCCTGACCATCGGTGTCGTTGAGAAACGACAAGGGATCACCTCCTCCGAGGATTATATCCCCCAACAATTGTTCTTGTTCTAAGTCTCTTTCCATAGTTTCTGCAAATATTACAACATGGCAATATACAAACATGAGAGATTGATTAATTAGTGGCAAACATAGACCTAGCTAATCACAACAAGGAACCATATGCATAAATGAGCAATGGATTAGTTGCGGACTGCCTCTCTCTCATGCATGTCCGACGTACTCCCTCATGTCGAAGTTATCGGGGTTATACTTTCAGGAGAGGACACTTTGCAAAAAATAATCGCTGTGTAGGAGGGGGTAGATCGACAACACTCTTTCTTCTAGGGGTTTGGGTGGACTCAAGCGTATTGGTCGGGCGAGAGGGGGTTCATCGACGTCCCCCCTCATGTCGAAGTTATCGGAGTTATACTTTCAGGGGAGAACACTTTGCAAAAAATAATCACTATGCAGGAGGGGGTAGATCGACAATGCTCTTTCTTCTAGGGGTTTGGGTGGACTCGAGAGTATTGGTCGGGCGAGAGGGGATGGATCGACATCCCCCCTCATGTCGAAGTTATCGGAGTTATACATTCAGGAGAGGACACTTTGCAAAAAATAATCGCTATGCAGGAGGGGGTAGATCGACAATGCTCTTTCTTCTAGGGTTTGGGTGGACTCAAGAGTTGGTCGGGCAAGAGGGGGTTGATCGACGTCCCCCCTCATGTCGAAGTTATCTGAGTTTTCTATGAACAAAAAAATCCACATGACAACATCTCATCTCCACAAAACATCTCATACATCTCATCTCATCTCCACATCAACATTATCTAAAAAATAGAGCACCACATTTATCTATCTATATCATCTCCACATGAACATACATCTCACCTCCATATGAACATACATCTCATCAAAAAACAGAGCACAAAATTTATCTATCTATCTATCTATCTCATCTCCACATGAACATATACATCTCATAAAAAATAGAGCACCACAGTGAACATATACATCTCCTCAAAAAATAGAAATTATCTAAAAAATATAGGAATGTGGGCTGCCGACGACCATGGAGCAGTGGCAGAGCAAGGTGCTCGGGGGCACGCGGCGACGGGGAGCAGGGGACCATGGGAAGGGGGGCTCAATGTGGGGGACGCAGCGATGGCTTGAGGCCGGCGGGCTCGGGGGGCACGTGCGCGGTGATGGGGAGGAGAGCGCGTCGGCGAGGGCTTGGGAAGGAGCAACAACGTGAGGGCTCGGGGACGGCGATGGCGGGGCAGGGGCACAGCAACGGCATTGGGGCAGCCTGGCGGCGGCGGCAGAGGAGAGATTGAAGAAACTGAGACAAATATTGCTAAGTGCCGCTTATATAGACAGAGCATTGGTCCCGGTTGGTGGCTCGAACTGGGACGAAAGGCCCCCTTTCATCCCGGTTCGTGACACCAACCGGGACCAAAGGTCAGTTTTGGCCAGGCGAAAGGGCGGGCAGCACAGCTCATTGGTCATAGTTGGTGGCCCGAACCGGGACGAAAGGGTGGCATTGGTCCCGGTTGGTGCCACTAACTGGGACGGAAGAGTTGCGACTGGTATGGCGTCGGGCGGGTGGATGTTTAGTCCCACCTCGCTAGCTAAGAGGCGTCGAGAGTGGTTTGTAAGTACGGTTGCGCCAACCCTCTCGAGCTCCTCTCTAATGCAGGCCTACAGGCCTAATCACACTCCTCTGCCTGTGGGCCTACTCGGCCTATTGCGGGCCTGCATCCTAGCCCAACTAGCTAGTTGGGTTTCTAGTCGTATGCAGGCCGTGGTAGCCCTATAGGCTGCATTTTAAAAAAACCCAGTATTTTTGTTTTGTTTTTTGATTTATTTAATTTTTTAGAGTTTTTGAGTGATTCTTTTTGCTTTAGGTCACAAAACTTATAATTTTTTTTGTTAGTGCCATTACTTTCCAAATTTGAATAGTTTAAATTTGAGTTCTATAAAATTTGTGTGAATCACTAGTTTATGAATAACTTTACTTTAAAAATAGATTATTGAGTGATTCTTTTTCCTGCTATTTAATATTAGTGCATTTTATCATTATATTCAATTTGGTAATTTTTAGGTTATTTTAAATGGGTGTTTTAATCAAAAACAGATTTTGTTATTTTAGTTTGCTATTAAAGTTTCTAACAAAAAATACTTTACGAAAATTCTTTTTTCTATTAATGTTTTGAACAAAAAATACTTTGATAATTTTAGTTGCATAATTTTTATATAATTTTAGTTTAAAAAATACTAGAGGTTTATAAAGCTTTTTAATTGATTCTTTTTGCTGTTGAAGAATATTATGGTTTTGTTTTAGTTGATCATAACAAAAAAATGATTCTTTTTAGTTGCATAAATTTTATATAATTTCAGTTGCATAAATTTTATTTTTTATTGATTGTTTTTAGTTGATTCCTTTTGCTATTATAGTTTTATAAAAGCTTTTTAGTTGATTCTTTTTGCTATTGAAGAATATTATAGTTTTGTTTTAGTTGATCATAACAGAATATTTTAATTGATTCTTTCTAGTTCACTCTTTTTGCTATTAGAGTTTTATTAAAGTTTTCTAGTTCATTCTTTTTGCCATTAGTCCATTCTTTGAGCTAAATGACTCGAAAATTGAAAAGCACTACAAATAAACTCTGAAAAGGTTGAAAGTTGACATGGTATCATCATTTCACCCACATAGGATGTGCTAAAAAATTGAGAGGGTTACGGTAAAAACTGGATGCACTTCGTGTACAAAATGGACAATATCTTTCGAAGTATCAGGGTTTCGGATGAAAACTCATCTGTTACAAAAGGATTTCAGCTTTTTGAACTTATTTGAACTCCAGACTTTTTGTGTGTTCAAAATGCACCATTCAAAGCCACATCATCAATTTTCAACCCTTTCTGACTTCATTTGGTATTTTTCATGCATTTACTAATTTTTTTGAGCTAAATGACCCTGAAATTGAAAAGCACTACAAATGAACTCTGAAAAGGTTGAAATTTGGCATGGTATCATCATTTCACCCACGTAGCATGTGCTAAAAAGTTGAGAGGGTTACAACAAAAACTGGATGCACTTCGTGTACCAAATGGACAATCTCTTTTTAAATATCAGGGTTTCGGATGGAAACTCATCTGTTACAAAGGGATTTCATTTTTTGAACTTGTTTTAACTCCAGACTTTTTGTGTGTTCAAAATGCACCATTCAAAGCTATATCATCCATTTTCAACCCTTTCTGACTTCATTTGGTATTTTTCATGCATTTACTGATTTTTTTTGAGCTAAATGACCCTAAAATTGAAAAGCACTACAAATGAACTCTGAAAAGGTTGAAAGCTGGCATGGTATCATCATTTCACCCACATAGCATGTTCTAAAAAGTTGAGAGGGTTACGACAAAAATTGGATGCACTTCATGTACAAAATGGACAATCACTTTGGAAGTATCAGGGTTTCACACGAAAACTCATGTGTTACAAAGGGATTTCATTTTTTGACTTATTTTAACTCTAGAATTTTGTGTGTTCAAAATGCACAATTCAAATCCACATCATCAATTTTCAACCCTTTCTGACTTCATTTGGTATGTCATGCATTTACTGATTTTTTTGAGCTAAATGACCCTGAAATTGAAAAGCACTACAAATGGACTCTGAAAAGGTTGAAAGTTGGCATGGTATCATAATTTCACCCACATAGCATGTGCTAAAAAGTTAAGAGGGTTACGACAAAAACTGGATGCACTATGTGTACAAAATTGACAATCTCTTTGGAAGTATCGGGGTTTTGGACGAAATCTCATTTGTTACAAAAGGGATTTCATTTTTTTGAACTTATTTGAACTCTAGGCTTTTTGTGTGTTCAAAATGCACCATTCAAAGCCACACCATCAATTTTCAACCCTTTCTGACTTCATTTGGTATTTTTCATGCATTTACTTTTTTTTGAGCTAAATGACCTTGAAATTGAAAAGCACTATAAATGAAATCTGAAAAGGTTGAAAGTTGGCATGGTATCATCATTTCACCCACATAGCATGTGCTAAAAAGTTAAGAGGGTTACGGCAAAAAATGGATGCACTTCGTGTACAAAATGGACAATCTCTTCTGAAGTATCAAGGTTTCGGACGAAAACTCATCTGTTACAAAAGGCATTTCATTTCTTGGCATTAACTGCAGTGATATTCTATATCAAAGGCATCATCAGATTAGTTGTGGAGAGAAAGTCTTCACTTTTTCTTCGCGTGTGTCCCTTGCTTATTGCGCTGTAACCATGGATAATCTTCATCTTTTAACAGGGTGCTTGGGTCAGCCTTGACTTTGAAGGGAGGAATTTCATGAAACTTTTCATAATCTTCAGACATGTCTGTCTTACCCTCCACTCCCACGATGTCTCTTTTCCCTGAAAGAACCATGTGGCGCTTTGGCTCATCATATGATGTATTCGCTTCCTTATCTTTTCTTTTTCTCGGTTTGGTAGACACGTCCTTCACATAGAAAACATGCGCCACATCATTGGCTAGGACGAATGGTTCGTCTCTGTACCCAAGATTGTTGAGATCCAATGTTATCATTCCATACTGTGGGTCTACCTATACCACGCCTCCTGACAAATTGACCCATTTGCACCGAAACAAAGGGACCTTAAAATCATTTCCATAGTCAAGTTCCCATATGTCCACTATGTAATCATAATATGTGTCCTTTCCCCTATTGGTTGCTGCATCAAAGCAGACAGCACTATTTTAGTTGGTGCTCTTTTGATCTTGGGCGATCGTGTAAAATGTATTCCCATTTATCTTGTACCTTCTATAAGTCAATATAGTCGAAGATGGTCCCCTGGCCAATGAGTACAGCTCATCTGCAATAGTGTTGTCACCCATGAGATGTATTTGCAACCAACTGTCGAAAGTCCTGATGTGTTCACATGTAATCCAGTCGTCACACTGCTCCGGGTCTTTGGAATGCAAAATATTCTTGTGTTCATTGACATACAGGGTCACCAAGGTAGATTCTGTAGAACTGTGTAGTGTGATTGAGACCAAGAATGCTCGTTCCTACACATTTTTGAGTTCGCTTTTAGCGTGCCTTTTCCGGCTAGTCTCCCCTCATACCGCGATTGAGGGAGACCAATCTTCTTAATGTCGGGAATGAAGTCAACACAAAACCCAATGACCTCCTCTGTTTGATTGCCCGTGGAGATACTTCCTTCTGGCCTAGCACGGTTACGAACATATTTATTTAAGACTCCCATGAACAGGGGAACATATTGTGTATAAATACAAGGCTTAGAATGGCAATCTCATCGACTAGATGAACTAGGACGTGCGTCATGATATTGAAGAAGGATGGTGGGAACACCAGCTCGAAACTAACAAGACATTGCACCAAATCACTCCTTAACCTTGGTAGGATTTCAAGATCGATTACCTTCTAAGCGATTGCATTGAGGAATGCACATAGCTTCACAATGGCTAATCGAATGTTCTTTGGTAGAAGCTCCCTCAATGCAACCGGAAGTAGTTGCGTCATAATCACGTGGCAGTCATGAGACTTTAGGTTCTGGAACTTTTCCTCTGCCATATTTATTATTCCCTTTATATTCGACGAGAAGCCAGACGGGACATTCATACTGAGCAGGCATTCAAAGAAGATTTCCTTCTCTTCTTTGGTAAGAGCATAGCTGGCAGGACCTTCATACTGCTTTGGAGGCATGCCGTCTTTTTCATGCACATGTTGCTAGTCCTCCCGTGCCTCTGGTGTATCTTTTGTCTTCCCATACACGCCCAAGAAATCTAGCAGGTTCACGCAAAGATTCTTCGTCACATGCATCACATCGATTCCAGAGCGGACCTCTAGGTCTTTCCAATAGGGTAGGTCCCAAAATATAGATTTCTTCTTCCACATGTGGGTGCGCGTCCCTCAGCGTCATTTGGAGCAGATAGTCCATCGGGACCCTTTCCAAAGATTACGTGTAAATCATTGACCATAGCAAGTACGTGATCACTAGTACAGATGGCGGGCTTCTTCCGATGATCTGCCTCGCCTTTAAAATGCTTGCCTTTCTTTCGACATCGATGGTTGGTCGAAAGAAATTGACGATGTCCTAGGTACACATTCTTCCTGCATTTGTCCAAATATATACTTTCGATGTCATCTAAACAACGTGTGCATGCGTGGATCCCTTGTTTGTCTATCCTAAAAGGTTACGGTGAGCAAGCCAATCATTGATGGTTACAAACAACAAAGCATGTAGGTCAAATTCCTCCTGGTCGTGCTGATCCCACACACGTACACCTTTTCCATTCCACAGCTGTAAAAGTTCTTCAACTAACGGCCTTAGGACACATCAATGTATTTGTTGGGTTGCTTAGGGCCTTGGATGAGCACTGGCATCATAATGAACTTCCGCTTCATGCACAACCAAGGAGGAAGGTTATAGATACATAGAGTCACGGGCCAGGTGCTATGATTGCTGCTCTGCTCCCCAAAAGGTTTAATGCCATCCATGCTTAAACCAAACCATATGTTCCTTCTGTCACCTACAAAGTCCCCCCATGTTCTCTCAATTTTTCTCCACTGCGACCCATCAGCGGGTGCTCTAAACTTCCCGTCTTTCTTACGGTCCTATTTGTGCCATCGCATCAACTTGGCATGCTCTTTGTTTCTGAACAGACGTTTCAATCCTGGTATTATAGGAGGATACTACATCACCTTGGCAGGAACCCTCTTCCTGGGGCGCTCGCCCTCAATATCACTAGGGTCATCTCATCTGATCTTATACCACAATGCACCGCATACCGGACATGCATTCAAATCCTCGTACGCACCACGGTAGAGGATGCAGTCATTAGGGAATGCATGTATCTTCTGCACATCCAATCCTAGAGGGCACAGAACCTTCTTTGCTCCGTACGTACTATCGGGCAATTCGTTATCCTTTGGAAGCTTCTTCTTCAATATTTTCAGTAGCTTCTCAAACCTGTTGTCAGATACACCATTGTCTGCCTTCCATTGCAGCAATTCCAGTGTGGTACCGATCTTTGTGTTGCCATCTTTGCAATTTGGGTACAACCCTTTTTGTGATCCTCTAACACGCGATCGAACTTCAACTTCTCCCTTTCACTTTGGCATTGTCTCTTTGCATCAACAATGCCCCGGCGAAGTTCATCATCGGGCACATCATCTGGTTCCTCTTGATCTTCAACTTCCCCTATTGCAGCATCACCATATTCAGGGGGCAGATAGTTGTCATCATCCTATTCTTCTTTGTTGTATTCCATCATAACCCCTCTTTATCCGTGCTTGGTCCAAACATTATAGTGTGGCATGAAACCCTTCTCAAGCAGGTGGATGTGAAGGGTTTTCGAGTCAGAGTAAGACTTCGTATTCACACAGATAGGGCATGGACAACACATAAAACCATTCTGCTTGTTTGCCTTAGCCACTTCAAGAAAATTATGCACGCCCTTAATGTACTCGGAGGTGCATCTATCACCGTACATCCATTGCTAGTTCATCTGCGTGCATTATATATAATTAAGTGTGTCAAAAACCATTACAGAACATCATGAATAGATAAGTGACCAAATTAATAGAAGTTCATCATCACATTAAAACCAAAGTACGTACAATAGTGATCAAATGTTATTACTGAAAAAAATACATAAAGTTCATACATAGTTCTCATTGAAAACATATAGCTCTTTAGAGCATCTAATTAAACTATACATTGAAACTATGTAAAACATTTCAATGCAACAACAAATGCGATCAAAATTGCAACTAAGGTAACAATTGATCCAACGGTATAATGATACCAAGCCTCAGTATGAATGACATATTTTCTAATCGTTCTAATCTTCGCATGCATTGCATCCATCTTGATCTAGTGATCATCGATGACATCCGCAACACAACTCCAATTTCATCTTCTCCTCCTCAATTCCTTTCAGTTTTTTCCTCAAGTAATTGTTTTCTTTTTCAACTAAATTTAACCTCTCGACAAGAGGGTCGGTATGAATTTCCGATTCACATACCTCCTAGATAAAAACATCTATGTCACGTTGGTCGACATAATTGTCATAAACACTAAGCAAATAGTTATAAAAGATAATATATACCACATCTGAATCATAGACAGGACGAGGGCCGACGAGGGCGGATACCAAAACCATCACAGTATATAATAACAAAAATAATAAAAGTAAGAAAATTATACAAGTATCTATCTAAATCATACAAGTAAGATTTTTTTTTCTTTTAGGAAGAAGATAAGAACAAGAGGCTCACCATGGTGGTTCCAGCGACAAGATCGGTGTGGGCGATCGACAACGATGAGGATGGGGACGGGATTGGACGGACCGCCAAACCTAGACAAATCTTGAGGAAAATGGAGCTTGGACAAGGAGCTTGGAGAGGAGAAAGCTTAAGTGTGGCTCGGGCATTTCATCGAACACCTCATGTGTATAGGAGGTGAGCTAGAGCAACACACACCTCTCCCATGGTCGGCCAAAAAAATAGAGCAGTGGCTCTGTTCGCGGGCAGGGGCAGGGGTATATATAGGGATCTCTTTAGTCCCGGTTGGTGGCTAAAACGGGACTAAAGGACAACATTTGATCTCGGTTCCAGCCACCAACCGGGACTAAAGGTGCTGGGCTAGGAGCGACGCCCATTGGTCCCGGTTCGTGTCTGGAACAGGGACCAAAGGGGTCAGACGAACCGGAACCAATGGCCCCCGAGGCCCGGCCGGCGCCCTGGCCTCACTAACCGGGACTGATGCACCCTTTGGTCCCGGTTCGTGAGTGAACCGGGATTAATGCCCTTACCCAGGCCTCAACCAAAGCCCTATTTTCTACTAGTGTAAGTAAGAGTGTCGAACCCAACGAGGAGCAAAAGGAAATGACAAGTGGTTTTCAACAAGGTATTCTCTACAAATACTAAAAGTAGCGGTGACAAATAGTATTGTAGTAAGATAGTTCGTAACAAGTAGCAAATAGAAAGAGTGACGAAGGTGCAGCAAGGTATTGTAGCGACCAGACCTCAAACAATCTAATCTCTGTGCTCAGTGTCATCCCTGGATCAGTAATGCTGACACCTCACAGTACTTGGAGGATTTATAACAGAGTAGCAATCACACACTTATTACATCGAATGTCTCAAGAGAGAACTTATTGAAATAAATATGGCTTAAGGCCATCTAAATACGATAACAGCGGAAGACTTGGAAGATAAGCGAGTCCATCAACTCCAACGGCATCACTGAGTATAGAACCACGACCTAAAAGCACCTTACTCGTCGTCTGAAAAGTCTGCAACATGAAACGTTGCAGCCCAAAAATGGGTCAGCACATGGAATATGCTGGCAATGTAACACATAGAGAATAACAACGGAATAAGCTATACTACATGCATATTTGGCTGGTGGAAAAGCTCTATGGTTACAGTTCTGTGAAAAGCCAATTTTTCCCTACTGCAAAGGAATAAATTTATTTAACTATCATGGTGGTTGTTAAACATTGAGAATGGTTGACAGCATTCTCAATCCCAATTAAAAGTACTCATTAAACCCAACAATATTAATTAAAATAACATGATGAGATTCACATGATATCCAAGTTCTAGATACTCAAAACGTCCATAACCGGGGACACGGCTAACCATGATTAGTTTATACACTCTGCAGAGGTTTGCGCACTTTTCCCCACAAGACTCGATCGCCTCCGTTGGATTCCTCGCACTACATGATGTTTGAGAAACGGATGACCGAGATATAGTCTTTCGGAAGCGCTAGCACCTTACATGTGGGTAGACCGGTACACCTACTTTCCCCTAGATCTGCTAGTCTACCCGTAAGAGTTCGCACAACTTAATCAACTATGTCAGAGCCCATAATGGCTTGTGGCTGCACACGAAAGTTTCTAGTTTGAATAATCTCATGATCCCTTTGAGCCTGGGTGGCGGTCCGAAGAAATACAGGCAAGTCCTGATAGAAACCAGGTGCCTCAATCCACCCAGATGTGTGTTTAAGTTGCCACCTTAAATAAACCATTAATTCACAAACTCACATCTGTCATGGAAAATCACTCACCCAATCCACGTCTACGAGCATAGCATGGCATAATAAGCAAACGTAGAAGTAACTCCAGGGGTTTGAAAATAAAATAGGTAATAGGTACTACCTCAACTACTTCCCATAACCCACAATTTAATTCAGATCCTAATCATGCAATTGTTTGGAGGATTGAACTAATGCAATAAAAACTGGGTATGAGAGGAGGTATGATCAAAGTATTACTTGCCTTGCTGATGATCCGTGAAACCTAGAGACTCGAAGTAACAGGCGGCGCACTCCGGGTATTCTATCGCAGACAAACAAACAAACATACCATAAGTACTCATCTAATGCACTGGTAAAACTCAAATAAAAGATCTAACCAGAAGGTTCCACTTAAGAACTCCGGTTTGCAAAAAGAATCAAATCAAACAAAGCAAGGAAAGTCAAACGGCGAAAGAAACAGCTTTGTTTTACTAATCTGGATCTAAGTCAAATTTTACAGAAGCAAAAGCTTGTTTAAGTTGATTATTCGGAAAGAGGGTTTCAAGATGAAACTCCAGGCGCTTGAATCGCCTGATTCCGATAAACAAGCGAAAAGTTATACTAAAACGAGAATCGGATCAGGAATCGCGATCAGAAAAATCGCGGATTAAATCCGAGGAAAAGAAAAACGACGAACGGGCTAACGAATGAACGTTCGTTAACTAAACCTAATCTGACGAACACGTTCGTTAAAACGAATGAACGAGCGAACGCTCGCTAATTAACCGAACCGAAAAAAACCGATCTAATAAAATAAATCGAAAAAAACAAAGAAAACCGTTCGGTTTTTGAGAAAACCGGCGGCACGGAAAACGAGGCGGCGGCGAACCTCGGCGGCGGGGTCGGCGGCGGCGGCGGCGAAGTCCGGCGGCGGCAGGCGGCGGTGGCGGGCGCCGGCGGCGGATCTGGCGGCGGCGGCGGGCGCGGGTTAGGGTTAGGGTTTCTGGCGAGTGGGCCGACGGCGGCGGCGGCTGGGCTGGCGGGGCGCGGGTGGCTGACAGGCTGGGGGGGGGGGGGCTCGGGGCGGCGCTATTTAAAGGCGCCCCCGGGCGGAGTCCCGCTCGGGCACGGCCCAAAGGCGGTTCGCGTTTTTTTTAAATAATTCCGCGCAGAAGAAAAATAAAAAGGAATACTAAACGGACTCCAAAAGTCCCGAAATAAATTTTCCCCGGCTTCTAAAATCAAGCCGGACAAGATGAACATTTATTTGGGGCCTAAATGCAATTTTGAAAAACGCGCATTTTTCCTAAATTCAAATAAAAAGGTGAAAACTCCAAAATAAATCTTATTTGATTTTTTTTATTAAATCTTCATTATTTCTTTATTTTGGGAAAGTCATTTTATTCCCTCTCTGAATTTTTGGTAGTAGAAATAATTGAAGATAAAATAAATATAAATCAAATGATCCTATTTTCAAAATTTGAGAAAACTCAAATATGAACATAACGAAATCCCCAACTCTCTCTGTGGGTCCTTGAATTGCGTAGAATTTCTAGGATCGAGCCAACAATGCAACAAAATGTGATATGCAATGATGATCTATGTATAACATTCCAAATTGAAAATTTGGGATGTTACAAACCTACCCCCCTTAAGATGAATCTCACCCTCGAGATTCGGGTTGGCTAGCAAATAGGTGAGGGTGGGCCTTGAGCAGATCTTCCTCTCACTCCCAGGTGGCTTCCTCCTCGGTCTGGTGGCTCCACTGAACTTTGCAAAACTTGAAAACCTTACTGCGGGTAACTCGGCTGGCATATTCCAGAATCTTAACCGGTTTCTCTTAATAGGTCAAATCATCTTTCAACTGAATCGCTTCCAGTGGCACTGTATCTCTCAGTGGTATATCAGCCATCTCTGCGTGACACTTCTTCAACTGTGAAACATGGAACACATCGTGAACTCCTGACAATCCCTCGGGTAATTCCAACTTGTACGCTACTTCTCCCATGCGTTCCAAAACTTTGTATGGCCCCACAAAATGTGGCGCTAACTTTCCTTTAACTCCAAAATGCTTAACTCCTCGAAGCGGAGATACTCGAAGATAAACTCTGTCTCCGACTTCATATTCTGTCTCCTTGCGTTTTGAATCCGCATAGCTTTTCTGCCTTGATTGGGCTACCTTGAGCCTATCGCGAATCAACTTTACTTTCTGTTCAGACTCCTTAATCAAATCCGGTCCAAACAACTGGCGATCTCCAACTTCATCCCACAACAACGGGGTTCTGCACCTCCTTCCATACAAGGCTTCGAAAGGGGCCATCCTCAAACTGGATTGATAACTGTTGTTGTAAGAAAACTCCGCATATGGCAAGTTGTCATCCCAACTTGATCCATAATCCAAAGCACAAGCTCTAAGCATATCCTCCAAAATCTGATTGACTCTCTCGGTCTGTCCATCTGTCTGTGGATGGAAAGCCGTGCTAAACTCCAGCCTGGTTCCCAATGTTTCGTGCAACTGTTTCCAGAACTTTGAGGTGAATTGGGTTCCTCTATCTGATACGATACTCCTTGGAACTCCATGCAAACATACAATCCTTGTCATGTATATCTTAGCCAATTTGGCACTGCTGTAGGTAGTCTTTACTGGAATGAAATGAGCTACCTTCGTCAAATGATCGACTACAACCCAAATCGAGTCATAGCCTGAACGAGTCCTGGGCAATCCCGTGATGAAATCCATGCCTAGTTTGTCCCACTTCCATTCGGGTATAGGCAATGGCTGTAACAATCCTGCTGGCTTCTGATGTTCTGCTTTCACCCTCTGACATACATCACAAACTGCTACATACTCTGCAATATCCTTCTTCATTCCGGTCCACCAGAAAGTTTCCTTCAAATCCATATACATCTTGGTATTTCCAGGGTGAATCGAATATGGTGAATCATGTGCCTCTTGCAGAATCAACTTCCTGATCTCCGGGTCATTGGGCACATAAACACAATCTTCAAACCGTAGGGTATCATGCTCATCCTCACGAAATCCCTTAGCCTTCCCTTCGCTCATTTTCTCCTTTATAGAGGCAACTTCCTTATCTGTCTTTTGGGCTTCCCTAATTTTATCCATCAATGTAGACTGAATCTCCAATGCTGCTACATAGCCTCTCGGAACTATTTCCAAACATAGCTCTCGTAATTCCTCGGCTAATTCCTTTGGTAAACCTCCGGTCATTAGAGTGTTGACATGGCTCTTGCGGCTCAACGTGTCTGCTACAACATTAGCCTTTCCGGGGTGATAATGCAATCTCATATCATAATCTTTAATAAGCTCCAACCCTCTCCTCTGCCTGAGATTTAACTCCTTCGGCGTGAAGATGTACTTCAAACTCTTGTGATCCGTGTACACCTCACAATGATTTCCAATGAGGAAATGTCTCCAAGTTTTTAGTGTGTGCACTACAACTGCTAACTCCAAATCATGAGTAGCATAATTCATCTCATGAGGCTTAAGCTGTTGTGAAGCATACGAAACAACTCTTCCCTCCTGCATAAGCACTGCTCCAAGTCCTCGACGTGAAGCGTCGCAATACACTTCATAATTCTTGGTCTGATCTGGCAGAATTAATACTGGTGAGGTAACCAAACGTTTCTTCAACTCTTGGAAACTAGCCTCACAGTCCTCAGTCCAAATGAACTTGGTATCCTTCTTCAACAATTCTGTCATAGGCTTCGCAATCTTCGAGAAATTTTCAATGAATCTCTGGTAGTATCCTGCGAGTCCAAGGAAACTCCGGATCTCTCCAACTGTTGTTGGTGCTTCCTAGTTTGTCACAGTGGCAACTTTAGTGGGGTCTACTGCGATACCTTCTGCGGATATAACATGTCCGAGAAATCCAACTTCCTTCAGCCAAAACTCACACTTGCTGAACTTGGCGTATAGCTGATGTTCTCTGAGCTTCTCGAGTAGCAAACGCAAGTGCTCCTTATGTTCCTCTTCATTCTTCGAGTAAACCAAAATATCATCAATGAACACCACGACGAACTTATCCAAAAACTCCATAAACACCTTGTTCATCATGTTCATAAAATAGGCTGGGGCGTTAGTCAGACCAAATGACATAACGGTATACTCATACAGCCCGTACCTGGTGGTAAAAGCCGTCTTCGGTATATCTTGCTCCCGAATCTTCAACTGATGGTACCCTGATCTCAAATCGATCTTGGAAAACACCTTAGCTCCTTGCAACTGATCAAATAGATCATTGATCATTGGTAGTGGGTACTTGTTCTTGATTGTTACTTCATTCAATCCACGATAATCAACAACCATTCTTAACGTTCTATCCTTCTTCTCCACCAGAAGTACCGGCGATCCCCAAGGCGAAGAACTTGGGCGAATAAAACCTTTGTCTAGCAACTCCTTAATCTGCTTCTTAATTTCCTCCAAATCTTGGGCTGGCATCCTGTACGGTCTCTTGGATATCGGCCCAGTGCCTGGCAGTAGTTCAATTAGGAACTCAATGTCTCTATCCGGTGGCATGCCTGGCAACTCTTCTGGAAATACATCAGGGAAATCCCTTACCGCTGGTACTTCCTCCTGCACAACTCCTGACAAGGAATTTACATGTGCCCTCCTCGGCTCATGCTGTGATACATACTTGATTCTTCTTCCTTCTGGTGTCGTAAGCAAAATTGTCTTACTGGCGCAATCAATGTTTCCTCCATACATCGACAGCCAATCCATACCAAGAATTACATCCAAACCTTGGGATTCCAGTATAATTAAATCCGTTGGGAAAACATGTCTTCCTATACTTAATGGCACCTGAAAACATCCTTCACTGACCATAAACTCAGCTCCCGGTGAACTTACTAGCATGGGTGTCTTAAGAGTCTTAGTGGGCAGGCTAAACTTATCCACGGACCCCCTTGATATGTATGAATGCAATGCACCAGTATCAAAAAGAACAACTGCAGTAAATGCCTTAACCAAAAACTTACCTATTACTGCGTCTGGCTGGGCTTCAACCTCCTCCACGGTAATGTGGTTCACTTGTCCTCTGTTGAAAGGGTTCGGCTTCTTTCCTGAGCTTCCATTGCCATTTCCATTTTGGGCTTCTGGGCAATCATTTGCATAATGCCCGGTCTTACGGCACTTATAACAAGTGATATGGCTCAGGTCTACCTTGGATGGTGTCGACGGGTTGGTGCGGCTTTGTCCATTGCTTCCTCCATTCCCGTTTCCATTCTTTGTGCCATTATGATTGTGCGAGCTGCCTCCTCCATGAGTATGCTGAAATTGCCCTCCTGACTTCGGGGTAAAGCGTAGTTTCTGCTGAGCTCCAAAATTGTACTTCCCCTGTCCATACTTCCTCTTACGATTGTCAATCTGCTGCTGCTTTCCTTCAATCATAAGAGCACGATCTACTAACTCCTGGTAGTTATTGAAAGTGGCTACCATCAACTGCATGCTCAGCTCATCATTCAGTCCTTCTAGAAACTTCTCCTGCTTACCTGCATCTGTAGCAATGTCATCTGGGGCATAACGTGCTAGCTTACTGAAATCATCCACATACTGGCCAACTGTCCGTCCTCCTTGGCGTAAGTTGCGAAACTCACGCTTCTTCATGGCCATAGCTCCTGCTGAAACATGGGCAGTACGAAAGGCTTGCTAAAACTGATTCCATGTGACAGTGTCTACAGGGTACGTGGTTGTAAAATTCTCCCACCATGCTGCGGCGGGTCCGTCAAGCTGATGTGCGGCAAACTTCACCTTTTCCCCATCTGTACATCCTGCAGTGGTCAACTCCCTCCCTATCTTACGAAGCCAATCATCTGCTACTATCGGCTCGGTGCTACTGGAAAACACCGGCGAATTCAGCCTTAAGAAACGTGCCAGATGGTCAATAGGTGGTGGTGGTGGGTTGTTGTTGTTGTTGTTGTTGTTGCCTTGGTTATGTACCAATGTTTGAATCAAGGCATTCTGCTGCTAAATCAACTGAGTGATCTCTGGCGGGAAAACAAATTCGGGGTCACGTCTCGGAGGCATCTGAGGGTTTAAAGAGGAGACGAGAGTTAAGAATAGAATGAGGTCTAGTGATATAACACTACCCATATGCACATGAGACAAAACACACAATATCACTCCAATCAATTCAAACAAGGGCATACAACGGTCTAACTATCGTTACAAAAGTGCTTGGACTAAAACTAATTAAATGGTGGAAATTCTACTACTGTTATGGTGGTCAACTAGAAAAACTGCTCCGATGAAGATTCCATGATATCTGCTCCAGCTTCATCAACATAGTCATCATCGTTGTTGTCGGGATCCGAGTCGGTGTCGTCAATGATGATATAATTATCTGGACAAGTAGGTTCATCCTCTTCTCCTCTGGGTGTTGATCCTCCCATGAATACTCCAGTCTTCTCCTTAAGGTCGTCATTCTGTCTTACTAGAGCGACGATTTCTTCCATATAGTGTTTACGTGTAGCCTTGAGTTCTTCTTCTAGCTCCTTAATCTTGGTCATAGCCTTCTGCAGATCTTCCATATCTGCGCACATCTGGTTCTCCTGGCATCGGATGTGTTGGTTTAATTCCTGGATATAAGCTGCGATGGATCTGTCCTTCCTGGTGGTGATCATCTCCCAATGCTCATCTCGGCGCCCACAAATCTGGTAGATAGTATTCTTGAGATCGTTGTGGTAAACTTCTCCAATTCTTCCCATGGCGATGTGAGCTGCCATGCTCTTTCCTAGGCTCCATGTTGGTGCATCAAAGGTAAACTCTATTGGCTCCATGACTGGTGCAAATGTCCTTCCTGGAATGTAGACTTGAATCCTCCAGCGCTCCTCTTCGGGTAAAGTGGCGTTGAAAGTCCCGGTAAAGCTTGGTACTCCTATGTTCAGGTATCTAGTGACTTCCTTCAAGTGATATCCAAAAGGTGAGTTTTCATCTGGTTGTATGAACTTGATCCTTGCATCCGCCATCCTAAAGAATAGAAAAGATGAGGAGTCAGAAATGAGAAGAAAGAGTAGTGATCTAGGGCTTTAGCTTAGTGGCCGTGTCCTACAGTCAGCGTGTGCTCTGATACCATCTTTGTAGCGACCAGACCTCAAACAGTCTGATCTCTGTGCTCAGTGTCATCCCTGGATCAGTAATGCTGACACCACACAGTACTTGGAGGATTTATAACAGAGTAGCAATCACACACTTATTACATCGAATGTCTCAAGAGAGAACTTATTGAAATAAATATGGCTTAAGGCCATCTAAATACGATAACAGCGGAAGACTTGGAAGATAAGCGAGTCCATCAACTCCAACTACATCACTGAGTATAGAACCACGACCTAAAAGCACCTTACTCGTCGTCTGAAAAGTCTGCAACATGAAACGTTGCAGCCCGAAAACGGGTCAGCACATGGAATATGCTGGCAATGTAACACATAGAGAATAACAATGGAATAAGCTATACTACATGCATATTTGGCTGGTGGAAAAGCTCTATGGTTACAGTTTTGCGAAAAGCCAATTTTTCCCTACTGCAAAGGAATAAATTTATTTAACTATCATGGTGGTTGTTAAACATTGAGAATGGTTGACAACATTCTCAATCCCAATTAAAAGTACTCATTAAACCCAACAATATTAATTGAAGTAACATGACGAGATTCACATGATATCCAAGTTCTAGATACTCAAAACATCCATAACCGGGGACACGGCTAACCATGATTAGTTTATACACTCTGCAGAGGTTTGCGCACTTTTCCCCACAAGACTCGATCGCCTCCGTTGGATTCCTCGCACTACATGATGTTTGAGAAACGGATGACCGAGACATAGTCTTTCGGAAGCGCTAGCACCTTACATGTGGGTAGACCGGTACACCTACTTTCCCCTACATCTGCTAGTCTACCCGTAAGAGTTCACACAACTTAATCAACTATGCCAGAGCCCATAATGGCTTGTGGATGCACACGGAAGTTTCTAGTTTGAATAATCTCATGATCCCTTTGAGCCTGGGTGGCGGTCCGAAGAAATACAGGCAAGTCCTAATAGAAACCAGGTGCCTCAATCCACCCAGATGTGTGTTTAAGTTGCCACCTTAAATAAACCATTAGTTCAAAAACTCACATCTGTCATGGAAAATCACTCACCCAATCCACGTCTACGAGCATAGCATGGCATAATAAGCAAACGTAGAAGTAACTCCAGGGGTTTGAAAATAAAACAGGTAATAGGTACTACCTCAACTACTTCCCATAACCCACAATTTAATTCAGATCCTAATCATGCAATTGTTTGGAGGATTGAACTAATGCAATAAAAACTGGGTATGAGAGGAGGTATGATCAAAGTGTTACTTGCCTTGCTGATGATCCGTGAAACCTAGAGACTCGAAGTAACAGGCGGCGCACTCCGGGTGTTCTATCGCAGACAAATAAACAAACATACCATAAGTACTCATCTAATGCACTGGTAAAACTCGAATAAAAGATCTAACCAGAAGGTTCAACTTAAGAACTCCCGTTTGCAAAAAGAATCAAATCAAGCAAAGCAACGAAAGTCAAACGGCGAAAGAAACAACTTCGTTTTACTAATCTAGATCTAAGTCAAATTTTACAGAAGCAAAAGCTTGTTTAAGCTGATTATTCGGAAAGAGGGTTTCGAGACGAAACTCCAGGCGCTTGAATCGCCTGATTCCGATAAACGAGCGAAAAGTTATACTAAAACGAAAATCGGATCAGGAATCACGATCAAAAAATCGTGGATTAAATCCGAGGAAAAAAAACGACGAACGGGTTAACGAACGAACGTTCATTAACTAAACCTAATCTGACGAACACGTTCATTTAAACGAATGAACGAGCGAACGCTCGCTAATTAACCGAACCGAAAAAAACCGTTCTAATAAAATAAACCGAAAAAAACCAAGAAAACCGTTCGGCTTTTGAGAAAACCGGCGGCACGGAAAATGAGGTAGCGGCGAACCTCGGCGGCGGCGGCGGCGGGGTCGGCGGCGGCGGCGGCGGATCTGGCGGCGGCGGCGGGCGCGTGTTAGGGTTAGGGTTTCGGGCGAGTGGGCCGGCGGCGGCAGCGGCTGGGCTGGCGGGGCGCGGGTGGCTGACGGGCCTGGGGGGGGGGGGGGGCTCGGGGCGGCGCTATTTAAAGGCGCCCCCGGGCGGAGTCCCGCTTGGGCACGACCCAAAGGCGGTTCGAGTTTTTTTTTAAATAATTCCGCGCAGAAGAAAAATAAAAAGAAATACTAAACGGACTCCAAAAGTCCCGAAATAAATTTTCCCCGGCTTCTAAAATCAAGCCGGACAAGATGAACATTTATTTGGGGCCTAAATGCAATTTTGAAAAATGCGCATTTTTCCTAAATTCAAATAAAAAGGCGAAAACTCCAAAATAAATCTTATTTGATTTTTTTATTAAATCTTCATTATTTATTTATTTTGGGAAAGTCATTTTATTCCCTCTCTGAATTTTTGATAGTAGAAATAATTGAAGATAAAATAAATAAAAATCAAATGATCCTATTTTCAAAATTTGAGAAAACTCAAATATGAACATAACGAAATCCCCAACTCTCTCCGTGGGTCCTTGAGTTGCGTAGAATTTCTAGGATCGAGCCAACAATGCAACAAAATATGATATGCAATGATGATCTATGTATAACATTCCAAATTGAAAATTTGGGATGTTACAGGTATCCTAATCCTTTTCATAGCAAAGGACAAGCCGGAATGTTTTCTTATAGTAAGCAAAGCGTTCTCGAGGAAACATGAGAATTATTATCTAGTCACGTTCATCATGTTTAGTTGATTCGCATTGGTTACTTTAAGAATTTGATATGTATGTAGACCGGTGATAGGGGCGTTGTTCTTACTTGAACAAGCAACCCTCTTAGGATTACCTCCTCTCACAATCATCCTCGACTACAAAAGAAAAAACTAGATAAATCTAACCATAGATGAAACTTATGGATCCAAATCAGCCCCTTACGGAATAAGGCATAAACTAGGGTTTAAGATTCCGTCACGCTCGCAACCCATCATCTACTTATTACTCCCCAATGCCTTCCATTAGGCCCAAGTATGGTGAAGTGTCATGTAGTCGACGTTCACATGACACCACTACAGGAAGAACAACATACATATAATCAAAATATAGAATGGATACCAAGTTCGCATGATTACTTATAACAAGACTTCTCCCATGTCCTCAAGAACAAAAGTAGCTAACCACAAATCATATTCATGTTCAAAATCATAGGTGTATTGAATATGCTTAAGGATCTGAACATTTAATCTTCTACCAAATAAACCAACTAGCATCAACTATAATATGTAATCAACACTACTAGCAACCCACAAGTACCAATCAGAGGTTTTGGGACAAATATTGAATACCACAGATGAACTAGGGTTTGAGAGGAGATGGTGCTGATTGATGTCTACTACACAACTTGTTCTTGTAGACTCGTGTTGGACCTCTAATGCGGCTTGAACTACATCAGTATTTCCCCAAAGAGGAAGGGATGATGCAACACAACGATGGTAGGTATTTCCCTCAGTGATAAGACCAAGGTTATCGAACCAGTAGGAGAACCACGCAACACCACGTAAACAGCTCCTGCACACAAAGAACAAATACTTGCAACCCGACATAAGAGAGAGGGGTTGTCAATCCCTCATGGGTAGAAAGATAGGTAAAATTGTAGTAGATTGGATAAATAGATATCGCGGGAACGCGAGATAAAATAAATAAATAAAAATTGCAGCAAGGTATTTTTGTGTTTTTGGATTAATAGATCTAAAAATAAAAGCAAATAAAAATATATCTCAAAGGCAAATATGATAAAGAAGAGACCTGGGGGCCTTAGATTTCACTAGTGGCTTCTCTCGAGAAAAATAGCATACGGTGGGTAAACCAATTACTGTTGGGCAATTGATAGAACTTCAAATAATCATGACGAAATCCAGGCAATGATCATTATATGGCATCGCGTCCAAGATTAGTAGACCGACTCCTGCCTGCATCTACTACTATTACTCCACACATAGACCGCTATCCAGCATGCATCTAGTGTATTAAGTTCATGGAAAACAGTGTAATGCAATAAGAACGATGACATGATGTAGACAAGATCTATTTATGTAGAAATAGACCCCATCTTGGTATCCTCAATGGCAATGGTACATACTGTTGGGGAACGTAGCAATAATTCAAAATTTTCCGATGTATCACCAAGATCCATCTAGAAGATTCTAGCAACAAGAGAGAGAGAGGAAGTGCATATTCATACCTTTGAAGATCGCTAAGCGGAAGCGTTACTAGAATGCGGATGAAGGAGTCGTACTCGCGGCGATTCAACTCGCGGAAGATCCGATCTAGCACTGAACGGACGGCGCCTCCGTGTTCAACACACGTACAGCCCGGGAACATCTCCTCCTTCTTGATCCAGCAAGGGGAGAGGATAAGTTGCGGGAGAGCTCCAGCAGCACGCCGGTGTGGTGGTGGAGCTTGTGGTATTTCTGTAGGCGGAGGAGGAGGAGGTGTTGGGGAGGGAGGGGCTGCACCAGGGAAGGGGTGCTGCAGCCCTCCCACCCTCCCTCTATTTATAGGGTGAAGGGAAGAGGGGCCCGGCCCCTCTAGATCCTATCTAGAGGGGGGCAGCGGCCAGGAGGGGGAAACTTGCCCCCAAGCAAGGTGGAGGCGCCCCCTTCCCCTAGGGTTTCCAAACCCTAGGCGCCTTGGGCCCTTGGGAGAGCGCACTAGCCTACTAGGGGGCTGGTTCCCTCCCATATTCATCCCATTAAGTCCCCCGAGGCAGGTGGCCCCACCCGGTGGACCTCCACACACCTTTCGGTGGTCCCGGTACACTACCGATAACCCCCGAAACCATTCTGACGACTGAAACTGGACTTCCCATATATAAATCTTCACCCCGGGACCATTTTGGAACTCTTCGTGATGTCCGGGATCTCATCCGGGACTCTGAACAACCTTCGGTAACCACATACAATTTCCCATAACAACTCTAGCGTCATCGAACCTTAGGTGTGTCGACCCTACGGGTTTGGGAACCATGCAGACATGACCGAGACATTCTCCGGCCAATAACCAACAGCAGGATCTGGACACCCATGTTGGCTCCCACATGTTCAACGATGATCTCATCGGATGAACCACGAGATCGGGGATTCAATCAATCCCGTATACAATTCCCTTTGTCCACCGGTATGTTACTTGCCCGAGATTCAATCGTCGGTATCCCAATACCTCATTCAATCTCATTACTGGCAAGTCTCTTTCCTCGTTCCGTAACGCATGATCCCGTGACTAACTCCTTAGTCACATTGAGCTCATTATGATGATACATTGCCGAGTAGGCCCAGAGATACCTCTCCGTCATACGGAGTGACAAATCCTAGTCTCGATTCGTGCCAACCCAACAGACACTTTCGGAGATACCTGTAGTGCACCTTTATAGCCACCCAGTTACGTTGTGACGTTTGGTACACCCAAAGCATTCCTACGGTATCCGGGAGTTGCACAATCTCATGGTCTAAGGAAATGATACTTGACATTTAGAAAAGCTCTTAGCAAACAAACTACACGATCTTGTGCTATGCTTAGGATTGGGTCTTGTCCATCACATCATTCTCCTAATGATGTGATCCCGTTATCAATGTCATCCAATGTCCATGGTCAGGAAACCATAACCATCTATTGATCAACGAGCTAGTCAACTAGAGGCTCACTAGGGACATGTTGTGGTCTATGTATTCACACATGTATTACGATTTCCAGTTAATACAATTATAGCATGAACAATAGACAATTATCATGAACAAGAAAATATAATAATAACCATTTTATTATTACCTCTAGGGCATATTTCCAACACATACGTGTTGGTTCCCCTTTCGTCACTGGGATCAAGCACCGTAAGATCGAACCCATCACAAAGCACCTCTTCCCATGGCAAGAAAAAACGATCTAGTCGGCCTAACTAAACCAAAGATTCAAAGAAGCAATACGAGGCTATAAGTAATCATGCATATAAGAGAATAACTTTCATGGATAAAAACATAGATCTCATCACAAACTCAAAGTTCATCGGATCCCAACAAACACAACACAAAAAGAGTTACATCAAATAGATCTTCAAGAGACCATTGTATTGAGAATCAAATGAGAGAGAGGAAGCCATCTAGCAACTAACTACGGACCCGTAGGTCTACATGAACTACTCACGCATCATCAGAGAGGCACCAATGAGGATGATGAACCCCTCCATGATGGTGTCTAAATCACGTGCATATTGGTACCACTTTTGCTAATTTTTACATGTTAGTACCAAGTTTGAGGCTAGCAGTTACAAAAAGGTCTAAACTGCGTATAAACATGTATTGTCGATGTATATGACTGGCGGGGCCCGCCCGTCAGATGCTGACGTGGTATATTTTTTTGCAGAAAACCCCCTTTCTTTGTATGTAATCACAAAAATGCTCAATTTTTTGAGGGAAAAAGGCTCGTGAGAGGCTTTTTTTCGTTCGCAATTACCACCACCGAATTGGACTAGTTTGAAAATTTCTGCCACTTGAACAAATAAATAAAAGAAGAGAAAAATCAGGCGCTGGCTGGAATCAATCCTGCATCAAATTAAACCACTCCTTTCACCACGGATAAAGACTTGGTGGGTGGGGATGAGACGCTAAGGTAGATTTCAGTCTGGATGAAACTATCTTTAACACGAGCTTCTTCGTTGTGCGAAGTACCACTTATTGGAATTCAGCATTGCATATTCACTACCGAGATCTCTTATAAGTTTTGGGACCAGAATGAATTCTTCCTACAAACGCCGTAAAGGGTGCGGTTTAGCAACCAAGCGTACAATGATCGGAACCAACAACTCCATCATTTCTGAGAACTTCTCTCTCGCATAGAGGAGATCTTGGCACTACTTTATGTGTTCAATCCAGGGAGCGGACCTCTTCTTCATATCTTGCTTGATATTGGTTTCATAATGAAAAGAGGAAGGAGTGTCGAAGCAATGTCGCTTCTCTGCTCTCAGCTCTTAGCTCGAGATGATGTGATCTGATCAACCAGTCTAGAATCTATAACCAATTGGCTAAGTCGCTAAGTCATTGCGGACACTTGTCATCCTCTCATATCGAAAGACAAACAATGACTTCTGGGGTAAAACGAAGGGCTAAAACCTGAGCCTCCTTTTCCATCCCAGGGGGTAGCAATTTCAAGAGTACTTGGTTTATAACTTCCAGTTTATTCAAGTAGTTCCACTTGATGAAAAATGCATTCTCTTGCTGATTCTCTATCACGCACCTCTGTCCCAAGCTATTCGTGTTAAGGTGGCCGATGGCGCTGAGTTAACTTCCTTATTTCTTCTGCTTGATTTGATCTTTGCAAGTATCTGCTGATACCGCTCCATCACATTGTTGGGGAACGTAGCAATAATTTAAAATTTTCCTACGTATCACCAAGATCAATCTAGGAGATTCTAGCAACAAGACAGAGAGAGGATGTGCATCTTCATACCTTTGAAGATCGTTAAGTGGAAGAGAGAATAGAACGCGGATGATGGAGTCATACTCGCAGCGATTCAGATCACGGAAGATCCGATCTAACGCCAAACGGACGGCGCCTCTGCGTTCAACACACGTACAACCCGGGGACGTCTCCTCCTTCTTGATCCAGCAAGGGAAGAGGAGAAGTTTAGGGAGAGCTCCGGCAGCACGACGACGTGGTGATGGAGCTTGCAATTCTCCGGCAGGGCTTCGCCAAGCACTACGGAGGAGAGGTGTTGGGGAGGGAGGGGCTGCTCTAGGGGAAGGGTGATGCAGCCCCCCACCCCCCACTATTTATAGGGGAAGGGGAGAGGGGGCCGGCCCCCTTAGATCCCATCTAAGGGGGGGCGGCCAAGGGGGAGGCTTGCCCCCCAAGCTAGGCGGGGCGCCCCCTTTAGGGTTTCCCCCAACCCTAGGCACATGGGCCCTAGGTGGGAGTTGGTGCCCAGCCCACCTAGGGGCTGGTTCCCCTCCATATTCAGCCCATAGGGCCCTCCGGGGCAGGTGGACCCTCCTAGTGGACCCCCGGACACCTTTCGGTGGTCCTGGTACACTACCGATAACCCCCGAAACTATTCTGGTGACTAAAACTGGACTTCCCATATGTAAATCTTTACCTCTGGACCATTCCGGAACTCCTAGTGATGTCCGGGATCTCATCCGGGACTCCGAACAACATTCGGTAACCACATACTATTTCCCATAACAACTCTAGCGTACGGGTTCGGGAACCATGCATACATGACCAAGACATCTCTCCGGCCAATAACCAACAGCGGGATCTGGATACCCATGTTGGCTCCCACATGTTCCACGATGATCTCATCAGCTGAACCACAATGTCGGGGATTCAATCAATCCCATATACAATTCCCTTTGTCCATCGGTATGTTACTTGCCCGAGATTCGATCGTCCCAATACCTCGTTCAATCTCGTTACTGGCAAGTCTATTTACTCGTTCCGTAACGGATGATCCCGTGACTAACTCCTTAGTCACATTGAGCTCATTATGATGATGCATTACCGAGTGGGCCCAGAGATACCTCTCCGTCATACGGAGTGACAAATCCCAGTCTCGATTCATGCCAACTCAACAGACACTTTCGGAGATACCTGTAGTGCACCTTTATAGACACCCAGTTACGTTGTGACGTTTGGTACACCCAAAGCATTCCTATGGTATCTGGGAGTTGCACAAGCTCATGGTCTAAGGAAATGATACCTGACATTAGAAAAG
Organism: Triticum timopheevii; assembly: GCA_963921465.1. Lineage (NCBI taxonomy): Eukaryota > Viridiplantae > Streptophyta > Magnoliopsida > Poales > Poaceae > Triticum > Triticum timopheevii. Next base: position 173,662,290 of record OY997274.1, on the reverse strand, counting down.
CTCTTAGCAAACGAACTACACGATCTCGTGCTATGCTTAGGATTGGGTCTTGTCCATCACATCATTCTCCTAATGATGTGATCCCATTATCAATGACATCCAATATCCATGGTCAGGAAACCACAACCATCTATTGATCAACGAGCTAGTCAACTGGAGGCTTACTAGGGACATATTACAGTCTATGTATTCACACATGTATTACGGTTTCCGTTTAATACAATTATAGCATGAACAACAAACAATTATCATGAACAAGGAAATATAATAATAACCATTTTATTATTGCCTCTAGGGCATATTTCCAACAGTCTCCCACTTGCACTAGAGTCAATAATCTAGTTACATTGTGATGAATCGAACACCCATAGAGTTCTGGTGTTGATCATGTTTTGCTCGTGGAAGAGGTTTAATCAACGGATCTGCGACATTCAGATCCGTATGCACTTTACAAATATATATGTCTCCATCTTGAACATTTTCACGAATGGAGTTGAAGCGACGCTTGATATGCCTGGTCTTCTTGTGAAACCTGGGCTCCTTGGCAAGGGCAATAGCTCCAGTGTTGTCACAGAAGAGAGTCATCGGGCCCGACGCATTGGGAATAACTCCTAGGTCGGTAATGAACTCCTTCATCCAGATTGCTTCATGTGCTGCCTCCGAGGCTGCCGTGTACTCCGCTTCACATGTAGATCCCGCCACGACCCTTTGCTTGCAACTACACCAACTGAGTTCCCCACCATTCAAAATGTACACGTATCCGGTTTGTGACTTGGAGTCATCCAGATCTGTGTCAAAGCTAGCATCGACGTAACCCTTTACGACAAGCTCTTCGTCATCTCCATAAACAAGAAAGATATCCTTAGTCCTTTTCAGGTACTTCAGGATATTCTTGACCGCTGTCCAGTGTTCCATGCCGGGATTACTTTTGTACCTCCCTACCAAACTTACAGCAAGGTTCACATCAAGTCTGGTACACAGCATGGCATACATAATAGACCCTATGGCTGAGGCATTGGGGATGACACTCATCTTTTCTCTATCTTCTGCCGAGGTCGGGCATTGAGCCGTGCTCAATTTCACACCTTGCAATACAGGCAAGAACCCCTTCTTGGACTGATCCATATTGAACTTCTTCAATATCTTATCAAGGTATGTGCTTTGTGAAAGACCGAGGCGTCTCGATCTATCTCTATAGATCTTGATGCCTAATATGTAAGCAGCTTCTCCAAGGTCCTTCATTGAAAAACACTTATTCAAGTAGGCCTTTATGCTTTCCAAAAGTTCTATATCATTTCCCATCAATAGTATGTCATCCACATATAATATGAGGAATGCTACAGAGCTCCCACTCACTTTCTAGTAAACGCAGGCTTCTCCATAAGTCTGCATAAACCCAAACGCTTTGATTGTTTCATCAAAGCGAATGTTCCAACTCTAAGATGCTTGCACCAGCCCATAGATGGAGCGCTGGAGCTTGCACACCTTGTCAGCATTCTTAGGATCGACTAAACCTTCCGGCTGCATCATATAGAATTCTTCCTTAAGGAAATCGTTAAGGAATGCCGTTTTGACATCCATTTGCCATATCTCATAATCATAGAATGTGGCAACTGCTAACATGATTCAGACGGACTTCAGCTTCTCTATGGGTGAGAAGGTCTCATCGTAGTCAACCCCTTGAACTTGTCGATAACCCTTAGCGACAAGCTGAGCCTTATAGACGGTCACATTACCATCTGCGTCAGTCTTCTTCTTAAAGATCCATTTATTTTCTATGGCTTGCCGATCGTCGGGCAAGTTTGTCAAAGTCCATACTTTGTTTTCATACATGGATCCTATCTTGGATTTCATGGCTTCAAGCCATTCTTTGGAATTCGGGCCCGCCATCGCTTCTTCATAGTTCGAAGGTTCACCGTTGTCTAAGAACATGATTTCCAGGACAGGGTTGCCATACCACTCTGGTGCGGAACGTGCCCTTGTGGACCTAGTAAGTTGAGTAGCTACTTGATCGGAAGTTCCTTGATCATCATCATTAACTTCCTCTCTAGTCGGTGCAGGCACCACAGAAACATCTTCCTGAGCCGCGCTACTTTCCGGTTCAAGAGGCAATACTTCATCAAGTTCTACTTTCCTCCCACTTACTTCTTTTGAGAGAAACTCTTTCTCCAGAAAGGATCCATTCTTGGCAACAGAGATCTTGCCTTCAGATCTGAGGTAGAAGGTATACCCAATGGTTTCCTTAGGGTATCCTATGAAGACGCATTTTTTTGACTTGGGTTCGAGCTTTTCAGATTGAAGTTTCTTAACATAAGCATCACATCCCCAAACTTTTAGAAATGACAACTTAGGTTTCTTCCCAAACCATAATTCATACGGTGTCGTCTCAACGGATTTAGATGGTGCCCTATTTAAAGTGAATGCGGCTGTCTCTAAAGCATAATCCCAAAATGATAGCGGTAAATCGGTAAGAGACATCATAGATCGCACCATATCCAATACAGTGTGATTACGACGTTCGGACAAACCATTACGCTGAGGTGTTCCAGGCGACGTGAGTTGTGAAACAATTCCACATTTCCTTAAGTGCGTACCAAACTCGTGACTCAAATATTCTCCTCCACGATCTGATCGTAAGAACTTCATTTTCCTGTCACGATGATTCTCCACCTCACTCTGAAATTCTTTGAACTTTTCAAAGGTCTTAGACTTGTGTTTCATTAGGTAGACATACCCATATCTACTTAAGTCATCAGTGAGGGTGAGAACATAACGATAGCCACCGTGAGCCTCAATGCTCATTGGACCGCACACATCAGTATGTATTATTTCCAACAAGTTGGTTGCTCGCTCCATTGTTCCGAAGAACGGAGTCTTGGTCATTTTGCCCATGAGGCATGGTTCGCACGTGTCAAATGATTCATAATCAAGAGACTCCAAAAGTCCATCTGCATGTAGTTTCTTCATGCTTTTGACACCAATGTGACCAAGGCGGTAGTGCCACAAGTATGTGGGACTATCAATATTAACCTTATATCTTTTGGTATCCACACTATGAATATGTGTAACATCACGTTCGAGATTAGTAGAAATAAACCATTGACCAGCGGGGCATGACCATAAAACATGTCTCTCATATAAATAGAACAACCATTATTCTCGGATTTAAATGAGTAGCCATCTCGCACTAAACGAGATCCAGATACAATGTTCATGTTCAAAGCTGACACTAAATAACAATTATTGAGGTTTAAAACCAACCCCGTAGGTAAATGTAGAGGTAGCGTGCCGACGGCGAGCACATCGACCTTGGAACCATTCCCGACGCGCATCGTCACCTCGTCCTTCGCCAGTCTCCGCTTATTCCGCAGCTCCTGTTTTGAGTTACAAATATGAGCAACCGCACCGGTATCAAATACCCAGGAGCTACTACGAGTACTAGTAAGGTACACATCAATAACATGTATATCACATATACCTTTGGTGTTGCCGGCCTTCTTATCCGCTAAGTACTTGGGGTAGTTCCGCTTCCAGTGACCATTTCCCTTACAATAAAAACACTGAGTCTCGGGCTTGGGTCCATTGTTTGGCTTCTTCCCAGCAACTGATTTACCGGGCGCGGCAACTCCCTTGCCGTCCTTCTTGAAGTTCTTTTTACCCTTGCCTTTCTTGAAACTAGTGGTCTTATTCACCATCAACACTTGATGTTCCTTTTTGATTTCCACCTGCGCTGATTTCAGCATTGAATATAACTCAGGAATGGACTTCTCCATCCCTTGCATATTGTAATTCATCACAAAGCTCTTGTAGCTAGGTGGGAGCGATTGGAGGATCCTGTCAATGACCGAGTCATCTGGAAGATTAACTCCCAGCTGAGACAAACGGTTGTGCAACCCGGACATAGTGAGTATATGCTCACTGACATAACTGTTTTCCTCCATCTTACAATTGTAGAACTTGTCGGAGACTTCATATCTCTTGACCCGGGCATGAGCTTGGAAAACCATTTTCAGCTCTTGGAACATCTCATATGCTCCGTGCTGCTCAAAATGCTTTTGGAGCCCTGGTTCTAGCTGTAAAGCATGCCGCACTGAACCAGGGAGTAATCATCACTACACGACTGCCAGGCGTTCATAACATCTTGAGTTGCTGGGAAAATGGGTGCGTCACCTAGCGGTGCTTCAAGGACATATGCTTTCTTGGCAGCTATGAGGATGATCCTCAAGTTTCGGATCCAGTCCGTATAGTTGCTACCATCGTCTTTCAGCTTGGTTTTCTCTAGGAACGCATTGAAGTTGAGGGCAACATTAGCATGGGCCATTTGATCTACAAGACATATTGTAAATGTATTTTAGACTATGTTCATGATAATTAAGTTCATCTAATCAAATTATTTAATGAACTCCCACTCAGATAGACATCCCTCTAGTCATCTAAGTGATACATGATCCGATTCAACTAGGCTGTGTCTGATCATCACGTGAGACGGACTAGTCATCATCGGTGAACATCTTCATGTTGATCGTATCCACTATAAGACTCATGTTCAACCTTTTGGTCTCTTGTGTTCCGAGGCCATGTCTGTACATGCTAGGCTCGTCAAGTCAACCTAAGTGTTTTTCACGTGTAAATCTGGCTTACACCCGTTGTATGTGGATGTTAGAATCTATCACACCCGATCATCACGTGGTGCTTCGAAACAACGAACTTTCGCAACGGTGCACAGTTGGGGGGAACACTTTCTTGAAATTTTAGTGAGGGATCGTCTTATTTATGCTACCATCGTTCTAAGCAAATAAGATGTAAACATGACAAACATCACATGCAAATCATAAAGTGACATGATATGGCCAATATCATCTTGCGCCTTTGATCTCCATCTTTGAGGCGCGGCATGATCACCTTCATCACCGGCATGACATCTTGATCTCCATCATCATGATCTCCATCATCGTGTCTTCTTGAAGTTGTCTCGCCAACTATTACTTCTACTACTATGGCTAATAGTTAGCAATAAAGTAAAGTAATTACATGGCGTTTTCAATGACATGCAGGTCATACAATAAATTAAGACAACTCCTATGGCTCCTGCCAGTTGTCATACTCATCGACATGCAAGTCGTGATTCCTATTACAAGAACATGATCAATCTCATACATCACATATATCATTCATCACATTCTTTTGGCCATATCACAACACATAGCATACCCTGCAAAAACAAGTTAAACATCCTCTAATTGTTGTTGCATGTTTTACGTGGCTGCTATGGGTTTCTAGCAAGAACGTTTCTTACCTACGCAAAAGCCACAATGATGATATGCCAATTGCTATTTACACTTCATAAGGACCCTTTTCATCGAATCCGATCCGACTAAAGTGGGAGAGACAGACACCCGCTAGCCACCTTATGCAACAAGTGCATGTCAGTCGGTGGAACCTGTCTCATGTAAGCATATGTGTAAGGTCGGTCTGGGCCGCTTCATCCCACAATGCCGCCAAACCAAGATAGGACTAGTAACGGTAAGAAAATTGAACAAACCAACGCCCACAACTACTTGTGTTCTACTCGTGCATAGGATCTACGCATAGACCTAGCTCATGATGCCACTGTTGGGAAACATAGCAATAATTCAAAATTTTCTTACGTATCACCAAGATCAATCTAGGAGATTCTAGCAACAAGAGAGAGAGAGAGAGAGAGAGGATGTGCATCTTCATACCTTTGAAGATCGCTAAGTGGAAGCGTTACTAGAATGTGGATGATGGAGTCGTACTGGCGGCGATTCAAATCGCGGAAGATCCAATCTAACGCCGAACGGACGGTGCCTCCGCGTTCAACGCACGTACAGCCCGGGGACGTCTCCTCCTTCTTGATCCAGCAAGGGAAGGGGAGAAGTTGAGGAAGAGCTCCGGCGGCACGACGGCGTGGTGGTGGAGCTTGCAGTTTTCCGGCAGGGCTTCGCCAAGCACTACGGAGGAGGAGGAGGTGTTGGGAAGGGAGGAGCTGCGCCAGGGGAAGGGTGATGCAGCCCTCCCACCACCCCACTATTTATAGGGGAAGGGGAGAGGGGGTCGGGGGAGGCTTGCCCCCAAGCTAGGTGGGGCGCCCCCTTTAGGGTTTCCCCCAACCCTAGGCGCATGGGCCCAGGGGGGAGTTGGCGCCCAGCCCACCTAGGGGCTGGTTTCCCTCCATATTCAGCCCATAGGGCCCTCCGGGGTAGGTGGACCCTCCCGGTGGACCCCTGGCCACCTTTTGGTTGTCCCGGTACAATATCGATAACCCCCAAAACTATTCCATTGACTGAAACTGGACTTCCCATATATAAATCTTTACCTCCGGACCATTCTGGAACTCCTCGTGACGTTCGGGATCTCATCCGGGACTCCGAACAACATTCGGTAGCCACATACTATTTCCCATAACAACTCTAGCGTCACCGAACCTTAAGTGTGTAGACCCTACGGGTTCGGTAACCATGCAGTCATGACGGAGACATCTCTCCGGCCAATAACCAACAGCGGGATCTGGATACCCATGTTGGCTCCCACATGTTCCACGATGATCTCATCGGACGAACCACGCTATCGGGGATTCAATCAATCCCGTATACAATTCCCTTTGTCCATCGGTATGTTACTTGCCCGAAATTCGATCGTCGGTATCCCAATACCTCGTTCAATCTCGTTACCGGCAAGTCTCTTTACTCATTCTGTGACGCATGATCTCGTGACTAAATCCTTAGTCACATTGAGCTCATTATGATGATGCATTACCGAGTGGGCCCAGAGATACCTCTCCGTCATACAGAGTGACAAATCCCAGTCTCGATTCGTGCCAACTCAACAAACACTTTCGGAGATACATGTAGTGCACCTTTATAGCCATCCAGTTACGTTGTGACGTTTGGTACACCCAAAGCATTCTGACAGTATCCGGGAGTTGCACAATCTCATGGTCTAAGGAAATGATACTTGACATTAGAAAAGCTCTTAGCAAACGAACTACACGATCTTGTGCTATGCTTAGGATTGGGTCTTGTCCATCATATCATCCTCCTAATGATGTGATCCCGTTATCAATGACATCCAATGCCCACCGTCAGGAAACCACAACCATTTATTGATTAACGAGCTAGTCAACTAGAGGCTTACTAGTGACATATTACAGTCTATGTATTCACACATGTATTATGGTTTCCGTTTAGTACAATTATAGCATGAACAACAGACAATTATCATGAACAAGGAAATATAATAATAACCATTTTATTATTGCCTCTAGGGCATATTTCCAACACACATCAGCCAAGGAGCCACACATTCCAGAGTTCAATGAATGCAACTCATAAGCCATTCTTATCTGTCTATGACCCATATCTTGGATCCGGGTCTACGTATGAATAGTATTCGTATCACAGCCGAGCAAGAGGATTAACTTACTCATTTCAAGCGGAAGTGGGGATTGAACCCAGTAGATACCTAGCAGCTAAAAGAGGTCCAAAGCACCGGATATGGCTCAAATAGTCCTTAAAGAAATGATCTACGAACTATAACCTTTCGATAAGAAAGATTAGTTACACAAGATATATTATTCTTTCTCACTTCCTCTAGAAACCAAAGGGAGAAGGAGTGGGATTTGAAAGCAACATAGATAAAGTACCAGTAGCTGCAGTCGTAGGTGGAAGCCATTCTTTCTTCTTGCACGTATTGATCTTGGCGCTCCTTGAGATCTCGGAATAGCTCCAAACCAGCAACCTTGAGCAGGTCTCCTCAAAACCACCATAACTACTTGCTGTGAGCCATGGTCCTTGTATGCTAAGGCAGAGATTAATTAATTGCTGCCACAACAGGCGCCTATCTGTAGACAGATTGGATCGATAAATATAAAAAACTTTTCAAGCTTTGCAAGGTCCCCTCCTCAGAACAGCAGCAAGTCAGCACCAGGTCAAATTATCCCATTACAGTAATATACCATAAATAATCATCCTTTAGGAGCTATATTATCTCTACTCCTAATGCCTTAGTTGGTAGTCTCCGTCGGTTAATTTTTATCCCACCTACCATGGTTTTTTTCATCCCCCCTCCCACCTCCCACCTCCCATCAATTCTCCCCCGAACCGACCAGCGGCAAAAAAAAGAGTTTGCAATGCTCCCGGGGTGCAAACCTCCGGTCGATCGATAGAAAAACCCATGTAAAAAATCTACGAAATGTAACCAACGAAGAAAAACCTACGAGGGCAGGTACTAGCGATTCCTCCTGCCTCGGACAAAAAAAAGGACGAACCGGGAGCAGGCCCCCTCGCATCCCCACCCACCCCCCATGCCCCTTCCCCTCAAACTCTTCCTCTCGGGTCCCAACCCTGGGCTAGGGTTCCATATGCCGCCGCCTTTGGTCGGACCACATATGCTGACGTCGAGGTCCGAGAGGAGCGGGCCGCCGCATCGTCTTCCGCCTCCACCAACCTTCGAGGCGCCCTACCTGTGGGCCGCCGCCACCTTGCGGAACCCCAGGGCAGGGCAGGGCGTGGTCGCGTTGCGGGCAGCGAGGAGCGGCACGCCGGCTCATGCGTAGCCAGTTAGCGAGAGAGGAAGGGAGAAAGGGAGTGGCGATTGTCCTGATGCCCTAGCTCCGATTGTCCTGCCTGGCTGCCTCCCGAAGCCCCCAAAAAAGATCCTCCATCCACAGTGCAGTACTGTTGCCACAACAAGTTTCTTCAGGTAATTTCTCCTCTGTTTTTTGACAAATCACAAGCTTTTTTATAAGTCCATGCCACTGATTGCTACCTTGTTCTTGTGATTTAGATGTAATTATTCCTGTGATGTAGATGTACTGATGCAATTTTTTGTCAAAATCTGTTAAAAGGGTATTTTCTTCTATGAACTATGTGAAGAATCAACTAAGGAACAAAATGGGCGATGAATATTTGAACAATAGCTTGCCAAAATAATATTTTGTTACTATTATTGATATATGGCCATTGACTCATTGATGTTGTTGTTATCTTACCACATATTTGTTGTCCTATTAGATTGCATTGCAATTTTTTTACAAGAATACCCAGGAGCAAATTCCTAGCTACGCCAACTAAATGGCGCCCATGCCTTCGAGTACGTCATGTTACTACCTCACCTCCCCTCCTTCATATTATAGGTTCATAGCATCATCTGCTACGACGTTGTCGCTCTCTGCTAACGCTCCTTGTGGTGGCTTTCTAGGTCCCTCGGCATTCGTGGGGGTGTTCGCAGCGTCGGGCTTGGGCAACGAGTTGGCGGAGTCTTCCGGCATGACGCACCTGCTGTAGAAGTTGGCGTTCAAGGACACGGGGCACCGGAGCCACTTGTAGATCGTGTGGGAGGTGGAGGCCACGGTGGGCAACATCCGCGCCTCTGAGTCCAGGTAGCAGTTGGTGCACAGCTACGACATGCTCTCCAGGCATACATACCGCAGGCCGTGCTTTGAACATGCTTCTTTGATGATAAGTAACAGACTTCTTCCTCCAATGGCTAAAACAAGCTTTGTGATTTACTCCTCTAATTCTCTTTTGACATGCTGATTAATTTCTCGCAATTTTCTAGATTAAATCCATTCCCCTGTCACCTATAATGGAATTTCACGTGTTTTACTTGCATGAACCAAACATATATGTGCTCTGGCTACATGCCCCTGCAGGTGTGTTGATTCTCGCGTCAAGTTTAGTAATTGTAGTTATATTTTTGCTGGAGCAGGGAACAAATATCAAGTTCATTTACATCTACACACTACAGTTGCTTGTTCATAACTATGTTTTCCTCCTGTTGCGTCATTCAGGTCTATGTTTGTTTTCCTCCTGCTGTGCACTAACCTAGAAGCCTGTAACCATGTCTGTAGCCTAAATTAGTACTATCCCTGAGTGAAGGTAACGTTTCTAGCAAGAGAATTGATAATGCTGACAGTGCCGTGATATTTCATAGCATTGTCAATGTCAGGCATGTCAAAATTTTGCTCTCTTTTTACTAAGGCAACTTATTTTACTACATGGGGTGTTTTGGAGTTTTGTTTCTAAAATAGATTCTGTTGAGTTTTTGTTCTGGAGTGTTTGTACTGATGCATAAAACTACATGCATATAAAATGGCATGGTATTAGTATTTTTTTTAAAAGTATGCCACTTGCCTTAAGCTTTCAGTTAATCAAAGTTATGTTCTGATGTTATCGACACTTCAATATACATTATGATTTAATGCACGTTCAACAAATAGTCAATGCATCACTATTTTCTGGAAACTGTCTGTTCTATGTGAAGTTTTGATTTCAGCTTGATATATTAATAATAATATTACCATGTTTCTTGTAAATGTCTATTTGCAAACTTTGCAGATAAATTGGTGCTTGTATATTATAGAAGTAAGACACTTGAAAATAGATTCAACATAGTTCCTGCACTACCAACTTTTCATGGTTGACTTCATGTCAGAAAACAATTATTCATCATGGGCAGTCATGGTTGTTCGCAACTCCGCAAGAAGATGATCAAGGGTTGGCGGCACGGCTGCTTCGTTGTCATCTTCGACGAGCACCGCCCGACACAATTTTCGGCTGGCATGTACCATGGAATGTCACTGCTTTTATCATGCCATCCGACACTTGCAGATGTGACTCAAAAGGGGATTCTGGAGTTAATGAACTTGGATGGCCTGATAGTGTACCATACCAACAACCGTCTCCAAGGACACAAACTTGAAAAGTTTCTAAGATTCATACACACCTTCAGGTACAGATACCTGCCTTGTTCTCTAGAATTCCTATGGATTTTAAGAGGATGAGCCACCCTGTTTGATTATGGTTCTTTCCTACACTCATAGCTAAAACTTGACAATTTGAACCCTTGATTGATGCAAGAGATTGAAGATACAGCTCATGGAATCTGAAAAATTAGAAGAAGAAAAAAAAGGTCAAAAGTCATTTTTATTTGAAAAGTGGACGTCGACTTATCTGGCTCCAAACATCCAAGTTATCTGTTTTATTCTACTATGGACTTTATTGCCGAATTATCATTTTTTATTTGTGAGATGCTGCATTATCGTTTATGTTCTTGCATATTCTGTTAGCCCTTAATACTGCCACTGACTACCAAGTGCTGCATATTTATTTCTCTTTATAGGAAAATGTAACTCATACAGCTATGATGAACATTTCTTTTCAGTATTTACATTGGCATTATTTTGTCACTGGATAATTTTATTGTCACATATAATGATGTTTATGAATCTGTTCATGTATTTTCGAGATTTAGATGAGTATATATACTGCCAACCTTGGTTGTCCTTTCAGACTAGGCCTACCAGGTTACCACGAGGTCACCTCAGTTGATTTCAGACTAGGCGAGCTCCTGGATAGCTTTGCAACTCGATGCTCGGTAATGCCTTGCGTACTATCCTTTTACCCTGATGGTTGTACGACTCAACGTGGCTAGCAGAATCACTTGATTCTTTACTTGATCTTTCATCTACTGGGATAACCATGTCCTATGGGCATGGATGTTTGTGTTGCTGGTATTGTAGAAATATCAGACGACATGATGTTGCATGTATATCACTGCTCTTTGTAGGGATGCGGTGGCATGTGAGAGGACAAGCAGGCATTGGGCCATTTACGAATTGCCAGAACATTGAGGGTGTGTAACATGACATTGTTTATACATGAGCATGTGCGAAAGGTTCATTTCACCACTCCCTATTTATACATGAAACTGTTTCCTTTACCTACATTTTTGTCTCTTATCAGTTTACGATATTGATGTGCGTATAAAGTTTAGACGATGATGTTAGTGGTGTAGCCCAAGCTTGGTTTATTCACTTGTCTTTCTTAATTCCGTTATTGATATTCTCTGCATCGGGCTAACTCATACATGGCGATCAAGGTTATGATGACTGTTGTTAATGGGATATTAGTTTATATATAATTCAGTCATAGGATTTAGCCATGGTGAGATAAAGGTGTGAGATAAAGTGATGATGAGTGTTGTGTGTTTTGCAGGTCTGGTCCTATTGCATTCGTAGTTGGAGTGGCATGGGGGCATTGCTTGTGATGGCGGCGGTTGGCGAGCACCCGAAGGTGCTGTACTTGATAGTATCATTTTAACGTGACCAGCAGCACACAATCGGACCACAACCTCAACACCTGGGTAGTTCTGTGCATGTACTCTAATAAGTTGACATGCTCTGTGAGCTTGCCCACCGTCTCTAGGACAGCTACGCATGTGCCCGAAACTGAGAACCGCCCCTCCTTATCACCATCAAAGCTTGTGAGCTCTCCCTCTACTCTTGCTGCTGCCGTTCCCAGACACACCTACTCTCTTCTACAATATTACGGTGACTTTATAATGATTGTAGCCTAATTTATCTTTCATTGTTGTTTGGTCTTTTTTGGGAGATTCAACAAATTTCTTCCAAATTATCACAAATGGGGAAGTTTGTGTGAACAATTATGTAAAAAGATTGGAATGACTGTCATATTAAAGTCAGGCGTAGTTGCATGAACAAGTGAGTATTGTCTAGCAAAGCGATTCTTGCCGGTTCAAATATCAGAATGGGTTGGCAACATAATAGGGCCAATAAAATAAATGGGACTATATTTCTTACAAATTTACTCTTACAACAAGGTGAGCAGTATGTTACAGAGGCTTGCAGCACGTGGCTCTTTTTTATGCAAGTTTTCTTGGAACATTTGAAGGTAACCTGCATCTTTCTTACCTTTATTTGGACCATTAATATTTTCCTTGTCTGATCCCACCAAAAGATATCTCACTGTAGCGACCAGACCTCAAACAGTCTGATTTCTGTGCATCAGTGTCATCCCTGGATCGGTAATGCTGACACGCACAGTACTTGAGGATTTATAACAGAGTAGCAATCACACACTTATTACATCGAATGTTTTAAAAGAGAACTTATTACAATAATATGGCTTAAGGCCATCTGAAAATGATAACAGCGGAAGACTTGGAAGATAAAGTGAGTCCATCAACTCCAGCGACATCACTGAGTGAAAGACAATGACCTATGGCACCATACTCGTCGTCTGAAAAGTCTGCAACATGAACATTGCAGCCCGAAACGGGTTAGCACATGGAATATGCTGGCAATGTAACACACAGAGTAATGAACAAAATAAATGCTATCACTACAAGCATATATGGCTGGTGGAAATCTCTATGGTTAACAGTTTTGCATAAAAGCCAATTTTCCTCTACAACAAAGGAATAAATTTTATTTAACTATCATGGTGGTTGTTAAACATTGAGAAGGTTCCTCCAACTCAATCCCAATTAAGCATCATCATTAAACCCAAACAAATTATATTTAGAGTGATGAGATCAACATGATAATCCAAGAACTAGATACTCAAAACGTCCGTAACCGGGTGTGACACCCTCGATTCAATCGTACACTAATCATACACGCAACTACGTACGATCAAGATCAAGGACTCACGGGAAGATATCACAACACAACTCTAGACACAAATTAAAATAATACAAGCTTTATATTACAAGCCAGGGGCCTCGAGGGCTCGAATACATAAGCTCGAATACACAAGAGTCGGCGGACGCAACAATATCTGAGTACAGACATAAGTTAGACAAGTTTGCCTTAAGAAGGCTAGCACAAAAGCAACATCGATCGAAAAGGCAAGGCCTCCTGCCTGGGAGCCTCCTAACTATTCCTGGTCATCGGCGGTCTCCGTCACGTGGTAGTAGGCACCCTCGGGGTAGTAGCAGTCGTCAAAGGTGTCATCTGGCTCCTGGACTCCGTCATCTGGTTGCGTCATCCGAGAAGAATGGAAAAGGGAAAAAAGAGGGAGCAAAGCAACCGTGAGTACTTATCTAAAGTACTCGCAAGCAAGGATCTACACTACATATGCAACATTATCAAAGGAAGGCTGTATATGTGGACTGGGCTGCAGAAATGCCAGAATAGAGAGAAGGCCTAGTCCTATCGAAGACTAGCATCTTCTGGAAACCATCATCTTGCAGCAACAGGAGGGAATAGAGTAGCATAAAGTAAAGTAGTAGTAGTGTTGTCAACCTCGATCAGAGATCCTTTCTTGACTCCCTGCGAGAAAGCAATCCCAGAGCCATACTATCCAATTGTCATCACAATCCAATTCTCATCACCATCCAATTCTCATCACAAGTATCCAGTTCTAGTTGTATCGATCGGGATACAACTCCAAGTGTCCGTTACCGTAGGACAGGCTATCGATAGATGTTTTCTTCCCTGCAAGGGTGCACCAACTTACCCACCATGCTTGATTAACTCCGGCTGGACACACTTTCCTGGGTCATGCCCGACCTCGGCCAAACAATACGTCGCAACCCGACCTAGGCTTAATAGAGAGGTCAGCACGCCGGACTAAACCTATGCCCCCAGGGGTCATGGGCCATCTCCCCGGGAACTCCTGCACATTGCGTGGGCGGCCGGTGAGCAGACCTATCTACCTCCTTCAACAAGGCAGGTGCTTACGCAGTCCAACCCGACGCGCGCCGCTCAGTCGCCGACGTCTATTAAGCTTCGGCTGATGCATACGACGCAGAACGCCCATACTATGCCCACGTGATGGTTAGTGCTATCAGGCCAGAGGCCCCTCGGATCAAATATCCAAATCATAGTGGATTAGGAACGCGCGGTAACAAGCAGAGACTCACGAAAGATGTGACCCCGTTGCCCCGTCTCGAGGACTTGCGGCAAGGGCTAGGAATGCCCGGCCACGCCTCGTAATTATCTCGCGGGCACCTTCCAGGTCAACCCGACTCCTCATCACTCGCAATTATGCTTGCGCGGCTACCCCTCAGGGTCGACCCGTCTTTAGTAACATGGTTCAGTGTAAAGTCATAGTAATCATAGTAACTGTGTGTCTAAACATCAAGGGGAAAACCCGAGGAATCACCCCCGATGAATTCCACTCGATGTAATCATCAAGGTGAACGTAAGAGGAATCACCCCCAAGGTTCACACTTGAGTGGTTGCACGACAGAGTCATATCAGAAGTGGTTAAGGTGGAATCACCCTCGATGACCATGACCGAATAGCTACACTACAGGGTTAACATCAGAAGTGATGTAGAGGTCTCACCCTCGGCACTCGATAGTAACCCAGCAGTGTCGAGCAACTAAGGGGAAAGTGATGTGCGGTGCCGGGGCCTGGTCTTCGATCCCGTTGATCGGGTCTTCAATGATGAAGCAGGGGCAACAAGTACAAGGTGGGGGTCACTGATGGATCACTAACCAACCTATACTAAGCAGTTTAGGATAAGCAGGTACGGTACAACAGCAGATACAAAAGCAGTCTATGCATCAGAATAGGAGCAATCAATAATAGTAGCAAAATCTAATGCAAGCATAAGAGAATGGAATGGGCGATATCGGGATGATCAAAGGCGAAGGCTTGCCTGGTTGCTCTGGAAAGGAGGGGTCGTCGTCGACGTAGTCGATCACAGGGGTGACATCGGTCTCGGGGTCTACCGAAGAGAAGAGGGGGGGGGGGGGGGGAGAAACAGTAAATACATAGCAAGCAAGTGCATAACAGGACCATAGGTAGAGCTAGACGTGTTCTACCGTGGGGCTACACGATACCGGCGAAGGGGGAAGTCAACCGGGAATGTATTCCCGGTTCCGGACCTGTGTCACATAGATGACCGGAGGGGGAATGTTTCATGTTCAGATAGTTAGAGGCATTTGACATGTAAACGGACCGCGCATTCGGATTCGTTGGATTTTTCTGAGCAACTTTCATGTAGAAAACATTTTCATCTGAGTTACGGTTTATTTTCTATGATTATTCAAAGATTAAAGCATTTTCAGAAACTATTTAAAATAACAGAAAAGGAATATTACATCAGCATGATGTCATAGTGACGTCAACAGCCAACAGGATGGCTGACCGGTCAAAACTGACATGGGGGACCCACCTGTCATAGACAGTGGGTTAAACAGGGTTTAAACTAATCTAAATTTAGTTAGTAAAACTACTGGGCCCACCTGTCAGTGTCTAATTAACTAAACTAATTAGTTTTAATTATTAAAATGTTTTAATTAGAGGATTAAGCGGTAGGACCCGCACATCAGTGGCTGGGGCCTGCCCAGTCAGCACAGTTGACCAGGTCAACGTGGTTAGCTCGGGCCCGGGGACCCACGGGCAGCGACCTAGGGTGGAACCCACGCGGTGCCAGCTCAGCGGAGCCGCCGGAGTTGCTCCGGCGAGCCTCCCGCGGTGGCGCTCTCGCTGGAGGCAATCGGAAATCGCGTACGGGGCACCAAATCGTGTGTCGCAGCTTGCATTAGAACGAGGAGAGCGCACCGCTCCATCTACGGCGTCGAAACACGCAGGTGGAAGACGAAAACACGCCGGCGTTGAGCAGTGGCGTCGACGAGCTTCGAGCGTGTGACGGGGAAGGCGAAGAAGTGTGGTACGGAGCGAAAGGAAAGGCCGGGGAGGATCCCCGTGGTGCGGTGAGTCCAACGGGCTTGAGCCCGTGACCAAAAGGTCATCGGAGCCTCGCCGGCTGCAAGCTCCGCGGCGATGCATTCGGGCGCTCATCGGGGACGGCGCTAGGAGGCATGGGAGGGAGCGTGCGCGTTGGGTTCCTGGAAGCACCAGGAACTCGATGCCGTGCTCAGGTGAGCACGACAGAGAGCGTGGCCACGGGGGCGAGGTGAACTGCGGCGGTGGGCTCACGGGCGAGACGTCGCGCTTGCTACGTCGTACAAGGGGATTAACGAGGAGGAGCAGGAGAAGGAGAAGCTCACGGCGCGGCTCACACGTAGGCCCTTGACGGCTTAGGAGCAGCAGGGGTGTTGGTGGAGCAATAGTGACGTCGCGGTGGCCGGAGATGGGGACGAGGACGAACGGCGGTTGCGGTGCCTCCCTGCTCCAGCTGAGGCCACCAGTCGACCCCAGCGGAGCTCACCGACAGGGTCAGCGGACGTGGGGCCACCGGTGGCCGCGACAACGACGGAGGGCGGCGGCGACTGCGCTCGGGCCGCGGATCTGGAGGAGAGGAGGGGCGGAGCGAGCGCGTGGGCGAGAGAGAGAGGGGGGCAAGTGGGCGAGTGGGAGGCGAGGGGGCCGAGGCGTCGGGGCGTCCTTATCCTCTCCCATTGACGGCGAGGTGGTCCGGTGGCGACGCGCGGGCGTGCACCCTCGGTTGGTTGAACAGGGGGAGGGGAGAGCGACGACCCAGGGGGGTGTGGGCCGGCCTGTTGGGCCAGCTGGCTTGGGTGGGTCGAAGCCTGAGTGAGGCAGAGGGCCTCTCTCTCTCCCCTCTACTTCTCCTTTTCTTTTTCTTTTTGTTGTTTTTTCTTTTCTTTTCCAGCAGCTTTTGCATTTTCTTTTAGCCACAATTGACTTTGCAAAATTATGCCACTAGCCAAAACAATTTCAAAGAATTAAAGTGCACTGCCTCAAAAAGGTTGGGAGGCTTTTGGAATAGTTGCCAATTTTATAAATTAAAATGGGCATTTAATTTATTGCTTAGGTCACTGTTTGAAGTAGTTTAGGCCACTTAAACCCCTTGCAAAAAAATGCTGGTTCACCACCAATATTAGTTGTGAAATATTTGGCACATGATGAACATTTTTTTTCATGTTTGAGAAATTTTGAATTCCCCTCATAATTTGAATTTGAATTTGAATTTGATTTTTCATCAAGTGATAATTAGCTCAGTAAGCATGGTGACCTGGTACCATTAACAGGGGATTATTGTAGCATGACACTGAGGGTGTTACAAATCTCCTCCACTACAAGAAATCTTGTCCCGAGATTTAAGTGGGGAAGAAAAGAGTAACTTCGGGAGAACTGACCCTTATGGGTTTAATTGTCTGGTGAACAATGCAGGTAATGTGACAGAAGTATCTCTCGAGTTGAAATTTAAGAATAACGTCGAGAGCAAAATATGAAGGTACAATAAGAAGTTTCAAGCGGATGGACAATCGATCGATACCCGAACAGAGTGTGAGAAGGGGTTCAGAGCATCAGGAATAGATCATCCCTCCGGGGGGGGGGGGGGGGTGGCTCGTGACATGATATGAAGCCAAATGCAAGAATATTTCGGAATCAAAGATATACAGGAGAGTCAGGTTTCGATCGTGTGGAACTATGGGTTATGGGCCCACCGTGTGGGTTAAAAGCAGGAAGGCGCTCAAATTTTGGACGGCCATGATAGCAAGGTAGGTCAGAGGATAGCCTGCCAATTATGTTGGCAACATCGTTGGTACCAAGGGCGAGGGACGAAGAGAACCATTTTCCTGCTCGTAATACGAGGTGGACCAATAGGCAAAGTTCTCGTCCATCGGTGGTTACCGGAATGTCATCAACAATAGTAACAGGGTCTTACTGACAGATTTGTACACCGAGGTGCTTACTTAAGCAGGGATTTATCTCTGCTCAAACAAGTTAGATGACAAGAAAGGTGAAACAAAACAATGGAAAGGAAAATGTGATTATTATGATAACCAGACCAATGGAAAGGAAAGATGTTTATACCCAAGTGTTAGAGTATAACTTTCCCAAGGAAAGGCAGAGCATGATAGGGCTCCAAGTATTAAGCCGTTTAGACAAAGGGGCAAGGAATTTATGAGGTTTACCCATACAACGGTGTTTGTATAATTGATCAAGAACAGTTAGCATTGCGCTCCCAATGTTCTTGTTGATGATCGGAGTACCACACACATGCTTCGGGATAGTGTTGACATGGTCATCAGGGAAAGGTCAAACTTTGGATACACAAAGGATCCATCGGAACAACTTATAAAATAAGTCATACAATTTCAGCAAGGAAAAGATGAGGATGGGGCCCACGGGCTCAACAACATTTCGTCGAGGGGGCAAGGATGGTATTTCTCATCATGAATTCGGTTGATATCCTAGAAAAGTTTGGAATGATGATGATGATCATGACACATTTGTCGAGAGGTTTCATGAAGATGTAATCGATCAACGACGACATTAAGCAAAAGAAATGATGAAGCGTAAGGTTAATTGAACCACGAGTACGACACAAACTCGAAAGCAAGCTTGCTGTTCATGGCAAAATGGTATGACGAGGAAGATCGACATAAGCTTAGCTCGTCGTCGAAAATTGTGCTCCAGAAAGGACCTAGTAGCACAGTTAAAATTTAGCATGATAATGATATAACCGATCAATCTAGGAATGATGCGATGGAGTATCATTCCAATGAGAATTCACAAGTGGTAGTGCAATGACACAATATAGTTGAGATAACAAGGGGCAATACTTGAGGTAGATCAAAAATAGAGGTTAGAAATATGAAATGATCTGCAGAAGACAAGTATTTTAACTTGTCCGGGAAATGGAGTTAAGGAGAAACTATGGGCGGAACCACGGTTACGAATGATCAAACCACCGATACAAGATGAACTTATAACAAGGGGTAATCATTTTTACGAGCAACTTCCACGATAAGTTCTACATCGGGTCCATGGGCATGAACACAAGGGTTCAAGGTCGACTCCCACTTCTTCAATGCATAACCTTTCATTCACTCCTCGCTTTTCAAAAAAATGTAGTGCAGAGGATTTATCTGGCGAAGTACCAGAAGTGTAAGACTCGTGAGAACTCTCGGGTTCACTCGAATTACGGAAGGCATAAGTTCAACCCATCGGGGCATTTTTACGAATCTATACAACCATCAACCAAGCAAAAGATACGAGTTCGAAAGCATAGTATCAAAGTCAAAGCAGATGATACAATATACCGAAGGTATTATGTATCAGGGAAATACTGATAAGATTTTGGATGTGAAGGACACTGTCGGATCACAACCCAGCAATGGATCTGGCGATTCACGACAGAGTTGATGTGAGTATCGGTAATCAATCAGATGAAGAAGGGGATGCAAAGGCATCGTCTTATATAAACGTCTGAATGATTCGATGCTTGGGTACACAAGAATTATGATTTCAAGACGAAGGATAAAAAGCAGAGGCTCTGATCAAAAGATGAGTAAGTTGAATAGACTTAGAGGTGCACCCGATCAAATCTTGATTGGGCAAGAACCAGCTCATATTCGAAACAATGCCTGAGCCGGAAAGAAATTTTCCAAGGATTAATTGATGTCGTGTGCATTCTCACACATGCTGAATCAACAAGATCAGAATGTTAATCCCAAAGGATTTTAACGAATATCACTAGACAAATGGAATTAACCATAAAGCAAGTATGCAAGAATTCCAAGAGCAACAGGTTGTAGAGGATTTTCGGAAGATCAAATAGTATTTCGAAGAATTTTGTGAATCACACGAACAACTGAGGATGAACTGATCCTCGGTGAGTGCGAGGAATTATTCGAAGGGGGGTATTCATGGGGCAAAGAACTGCAAGGCAGTAAGCTCAAAGGATTCTCGAAACAATAGAGAATTTCAGGGCATCTTGTAATATCAGAAGCAACTAGGGATGAAGGTACAAGCGGGAAGGATGTTATTCAAGGGGATTATCGGTGGTCAGGAACTGCAAGGCAGTTGGTACAGGGTCTCGAGAAACATAGAGGAGTATCCGCAGAATCTTATGGCGAAGCAAGCAATCATCGATAATGTCAAGGCTCTCCAGGAGGAAGTGGGTATGAGAACCTAATGTCAGAGTTTAGTAAAATGGTTAACCCGAACAGAAGAGAGATCAGAGTCCCAGAGTATAGACGAGGAATAAAAGATCCTAATACCACCCAATGGCGACGTGGGCCCGTAAGCCACACAGCCAATGTTAGTAAAAGTTTTTCAGTGACTAGACTCAACTTCGGCCAGGGAGTTGGAAAGGGGGCTACCTACAGGTAGTCGGCTCGGATACCAACTTGTGACGCCCTCGATTCAATCGTACACTAATCATACACGCAACTGCGTATGATCAAGATCAAGGACTCACGGGAAGATATCACAACACAACTCTAGACACAAATTAAAATAATACAAGCTTTATATTACAAGCCAGGGGCCTCGAGGGCTCGAATACATAAGCTCGAATACACAAGAGTCAGCGGAAGCAACAATATCTGAGTACAGACATAAGTTAGACAAGTTTGCCTTAATAAGGCTAGCACAAAAGCAACATCGATCGAAAAGGCAAGGCCTCCTGCCTGGGAGCCTCCTAACTATTCCTGGTCATCGGCGGTCTCCATCACGTGGTAGTAGGCACCCTCGGGGTAGTAGTAGTCATCAAAGGTGTCATCTGGCTCCTGGACTCCGTCATCTGGTTGCGTCATTCGAGAAGAATGGAAAAGGGGGAAAAGAGGGAGCAAAGCAACCGTGAGTACTTATCCAAAGTACTCGCAAGCAAGGATCTACACTACATATGCAACATTATCAAAGGAAGGCTGTATATGTGGACTGGGCTGCAGAAATGCCAGAATAGAGAGAAGGCCTAGTCCTATCGAAGACTAGCATCTTCTGGAAACCATCATCTTGCAGCAACAGGAGGGAATAGAGTGGCATAAAGTAAAGTAGTAGTAGTGTTATCAACCTCGACCAGAGATCCTTTCTCGACTCCCTGTGAGAAAGCAATCCCAGAGCCATACTATCCAATTGTCATCACAATCCAATTCTCATCACCATCCAATTCTCATCACAAGTATCCAGTTCTAGTTGTATCGATCGGGATACAACTCCAAGTGTCTGTTACCGTAGGACATGCTATCGATAGATGTTTTCTTCCCTGCAGGGGTGCACCAACTTACCCACCACGCTTGATTAACTCTGGTCGGACACACTTTCCTGGGTCATTGAAAGCACAAGTGCTCCCTAGGTGGTTTTGGTAATTAATGTCAACATATCTCTTGTTGGACTAACACTTTTATCTAGTATATTTCAGATAAGTTCAACAATGGAGTGGCATGGACTAAAGGACGTGGTAACTCCTCCAAGATGCCAAGGACAAAGGATTGGCTCACGCTTCAAGCTCAAGACTCTTCATTTTACACTTTTAGTGGTCCAAGATCACATTGAGTCTATAGGAAAAGCCAATACTATCAAGGAGGGATGAGGTGTTGCTTAATGAGCCTCTTGCTTCATGTGCTTAGTGATATGCTCCAAAACCCTCAGCTACTTTCCCACTTCCACAAATGACCTAAAACTCAAAGTCAAAATCGGTCACACCGATTCTTCCTATCCGGCGCCACCGATTCCAAAAGTCATAGCCACTGCCACAAACCCTAAGCAAATCGGTCTTACCGATAGGGATCTCGGTCTCACCAAGATGGGATTGTAATCGGTGTCACCGAGTTTGAGCAATCGGTACTACCGAGATTACAATGCAAACTCTCTGGAAACTTATTACCAAAATCGGTCCCACCAAGTTTGAGTGATCGGTCCCACCGAGTCTGCCTGACCAACTCTCTGGAAAGCTCATTACCAAAATCGGTCCCACCGAGTTTGTGTAATCGGTCTTACCGAGATTACGTTATGCCCTAACCCTAACCGAATCGGTCTCACCGAGATGCATGTCGGTCCCACCGAAAATCCTAACGGTCACATTGTTTGCTAAATCGGTCTGACCGAGTTTAACAATTCGGTCCCATCGAGTTTGGTAAATTGTGTGTAACGGTTAGATTTTGTGTGGAGGCTATATATACCCCTCCACCTCCTCTTCATTCGTGGAGAGAGCCATCAGAACGAACCTACACTTCCAGCATACATTTTCTGAGAGAGAACTACCTACTCATGTGTTGAGACCAAGATATTCCATTCCTACCATATGAATCTTGATCTCTAGCCTTCCCCAAGTCGCTTTCCACTCAAACCTTCTTTCCACCAGATCCAAAACCTATGAGAGAGAGTTGAGTGTTGGGGAGACTATCATTTGAAGCACAAGATCAAGAAGTTCATCATCAACGCACCATTTTTTACTTCTTGGAGAGTTGAGTGTTGGGGAGACTATCATTTGAAGCACAAGAGCAAGAAGTTCATCATCAACGCACCATTTGTTACTTTTTGGAGAGTGGTGTCTCCTAGATTGGCTAGGTGTCACTTGGGAGCCTCCGACAAGATTGTGGAGTTGAACCAAGGAGTTTGTAAGGGCAAGGAGATCGCCTACTTCGTGAAGATCTACCGCTAGTGAGGCAAGTCCTTCGTGGGCGACGGCGATGGTGGGATAGACAAGGTTGCTTCTTCGTGGACCCTTCGTGGGTGGAGCCCTCCGTGGACTCGCACAGCCGTTACCCTTCATGGGTTGAAGTCTCCATCAACGTGGATGTACGATAGCACCACCTATCGGAACCACGCCAAAAACATCGGTGTCTCCAATTGCGTTTGAATCCTCCAAACCCTTCCCTTTACTTTCTTGCAAGTTGCATGCCTTACTTTCCGCTGCTCATATACTCTTTGCATGCTTGCTTGATATGTATTGTGATTGATGAAATTGTGCCTAAACTCCACTTTAACTTAAAGAAACTTAAAAACTGCAACTTTGGTACTTAGTGTCTAATCACCCCCCCTCTAGACACCTCTTCTCAAGGTCCTACAAGTGGTATCAGAGCATTGGTCTTCATTGCTTTGGTTTAATCACCATTGGAGGAAGATGGATGAGTCTACTATTGGGAGTATTAGACATAGAGTGCCTATTCTTGATGGGGAGTATTTTCATGAGTGGAAAAATGAGATGCTTGTTATTTTCAATCAATATCATTTTAACAAGTACATTGCTAGCCCTTGTGCACCTTATGTTGATCCTATGCATCCTACCCATGATGAGTCAATTGACATGATTAGGAATCTTAGAACTGTCGATCTTATCATTAGAGGATTGCCTAGAAACTTGCTTGGATGTTTGCCTACTTTTAAGTGTGCCTACACTATATGGAAATTTCTTGAGGAACGATTTCTAGATTATTCCTTGAAAAATCTTGATGAAATTCTCCATAAGTCTATTGCCTTGAGTAAATTGAATACTAGTGATCCTATGTTTGGTGATCTTCTATTTGAGCTTACAAATCTTATGCGTGCCAAAGGAAATGTTGGTATTATTAGTGACATTATTTCCGAAGTTATAAAAATTCGTAAGCAAGATTATCAAACTCATTCTAATGAATCACCCTCTCTAGGACTTGATCCACCACATGACGATGTTGAACATGGATACTATGATGAGGATGATGATAGTGACTTCGATCTTGATGATGCAATGAGACACTTTGGTCTTATGGCAAATCTTCGGGGATATATGTCAGGAGGAAAGGAATGGGTTCTTGATAGTGGATGTACCGATCACATGACCGGAGATAAAGACATGTTCCGTGAGCTTGCTGATAATGATAGTCCTCGAAAGTATGTCACTTTCGGTGACAACTCAAAGGGTAAGGTGGTTGGCCTTGGTAAGGTGGCCATATCACATGATAGCTCCATACAAAATGTCATGCTCGTTGAATCTCTTGGTTACAACTTACTTTCATTATCTAGACTTGCTGATTTCGGTTTCAATGTTCTATTTACTGAAGTAGATTGTCAAGTGTTTCGTCGAGATAATCATAAAATGGTCTTTACCAGTGTGCGTAGAGGTGATCTGTACATTGTTGATTTCACTAAAAAGGCTCAACCTAAAACTTGCTTCATTGCTAAATCCTCAAAAGGTTGGTTGTGGCATAGAAGATTAGGTCATGTTGGTATGCGAAACCTTGACAAGCTTATTAGAGGAAATCATATCCTTGGAGTTAACGATGTCATATTTGATAAGGATAGACTTTGCAGCGCTTGTCAGGCAGGTAAACAGGTTGGAGGAAGGCATCCCGTGAAGAACATCATGACTACAAGGAGGCCACTCGAGCTACTTCACATGGATCTCTTTGGTCCCAACTCTTACAAGAGTCTTGGTGGAAATTCTTTTGGTCTAGTTATAGTTGATGATTTTTCAAGATTTACGTGGGTGTTCTTTCTCGATGATAAATCGCAGGTCCAAAATATCTTCAAAAACTTCGCAAGGAAGGCTCAAAATCAATTTGAAGTAAAAATCAAGAAGGTTCGTAGCGACAATGGAACGGAGTTCAAGAACGCAAATGTGGACACCTTTCTTGACGAAGAAGGGATTTCACACGAGTTCTCGGCTACGTACACACCTCAACAAAACGGAGTTGTTGAAAGGAAGAACCGGACGCTCATCGAAATGGCAAGAACGATGCTTGATGAGTACAAGACGCCGAAGCACTTTTGGGCGGAAGCGGTTGAGATAGCTTGTCATGCAACAAATTGCTTGTATCTTCACAAGCTACTCGGCAAGACGGCATACGAGCTCCTCACCGGTAACAAACCCCAAGTTGGATGCTTTCGAGTATTCGGCTCAAAGTGCTACATTCTTGATAAGCATCGTCGCTCTAAATTTGCTCCTAAATCTCATGAAGGTTTCCTACTCGGTTATGGCTCAAACTCTCACACTTACCGTGTCTACAACAATTTCACCCGAAAGGTTGAAGAGACGGTAGATGTGAAGTTTGATGAATCTAACGGCTCGCAAATAGAGCAATTGCCAATTGATGTAGGTGACAAAGATCCTTCGGAAGCAATTCAAGACTTGGCCATTGGCAAGGTTCGTCTAACGGAGGTGAAGGAGAGTACCTCGTCCATCCAAGTGGAAGCTTCGACTTCACAACAAGGTGAACCAAGAGTTGATACGGAAGCATCCACAAGAGGGACACACCAAGATGAAGAAAACGAGGAAGTGCATCAAGATGAACATCAACAACCTCCTTCTCCGCCACGACAAGAAAACGACAATGCCAACAATGAAGAAGGCCAAGAAGAAGAAGAACAAGATGAAGAAGATGTTCAACAAAGACCCAAGCAAAAGCTTTCACGAGTTCGAGCAAGAGTTGCTAAAGATCATCCCATCGAGCAAATCTACAATGACATTCAAACCAGGAGAATCACTCGCTCTAAAACTCGTTTAGCTAACTTTTGTGAAAACTATTCTTTCATCTCGAGCATTGAACCTATGAAGGTTGAAGAAGCATTGGAAGATCCGGATTGGATAAATGCTATGCATGAAGAGCTACATAACTTTGAGAGGAATCAAGTTTGGACATTGGTTGAGAAGCCCGACAACAACCACAACGTCATCGGTACCAAATGGGTGTTTCACAACAAGCAAGATGAAGATGGACAAGTAGTTCGCAACAAAGCATGTCTCGTCGCCCAAGGCTACACACAAGTCGAAGGTATGGACTATGGTGAGACTTACGCCCCCGTTGCTAGACTTGAGTCCATTCACATCTTACTTGCCTATGCTAATCATCATGATATTACCTTGTACCAAATGGACATTAAAAGTGCTTTTCTAAATGGTGAAATAGAGGAGGAAGTTTATGTTAAGCAACCTCCCGGCTTTGTCAATCCTAAGAAACCCAATCATGTTTACAAACTTCACAAAGCTCTTTATGGTCTTAAACAAGCTCCTAGAGCTTGGTATAAATGCTTGACCAAGTTCCTTATTGAAAAAGGCTTTGAAATTGGGAAAATTGATTCTACTCTTTTTACTAAAAGGGTTAATGGAGAACTATTTGTATGGCAAATTTATGTTGATGATATCATATTTGGTTCAACTAACCCTCATTTTAGTGAAATGTTTGGGAAGCTAATGTCGCAGAAGTTTGAGATGTCTATGATGAGTGAACTCAAATTCTTCCTTGGGATGCAAATCAAGCAAACTAAGGAAGGTACCTTTGTTTCTCAAACGAAGTACACCAAGGACTTGTTCAAGAAGTTCAATATCCAAGAATGCAAAGGTATGTCTACACCCATGCCTACTAGTGGACATAATGACTTGACCAAAGACGGTGAACCGGTTGATCAAAAGGTTTATCGCTCTATGATCGGTTCATTGTTATATGTATGTGCTTCACGTCCCGATATCATGTTAAGTGTGTGCATGTGTGCACGATATCAAGCTGCCCCTAAGGAATGTCATCTTAAGGCCGTGAAAAGGATAGTGAGATACTTAATCCATACACCAAACTTTGGCATTTGGTATCCTAAGAGGGCATCTTTTGATCTTGTTGGCTATTCCGACTCGGACTATGCCGGAGACAAGGTTGACAGAAAGTCCACTTCGGGTACTTGTCAATTTCTTGGTAGATCTCTTATGTCTTGGTCCTCCAAGAAACAAAACTCGGTATCCTTGTCCACTGCCGAAGCTGAATATATTGCCGCTGGTTCATGTTGTGCTCAATTACTTTGGATGACCCAAACTCTTAAGGATTATGGGATATATGTGAGACATGTTCCATTGCTTTGTGACAATGAAAGTTCTATTAAAATTGGTCATAATCCTGTGCAACATTCTCAAACTAAGCATATTGAAGTTCGTCATCATTTCATTCGAGATCATGTTGCTAAGGGTGACATTGATCTTAAGCATGTTCGCACCGAAAAGCAATTAGTGGATATATTCACTAAACCTCTTGATGAGAAAGTGTTTTGCAGGTTAAGAGGAGAATTGAACATCATTGATGCTTCAAACTTGGAGTAGAAACTCCATTGGATACATGCAAGACATGAGCTTATGACTAATCCTTGATGTTTTTCTCTTATGACGAATATCATATGTCTTGGATATATTTGTATCTTGCATGTTATCTAACTCTTGTAGGTACTTGGTGGAATCAAATTCCATGAGATTGTAATCTACTCATATCTTGAGCAATCTCTACATCACCAAGTCTCTACACTATGGTGGTTGAAGACAAGGAAGCACGGGACCACTCAAATATATCCTTTGACAAATTCTATGTTGAGCTTCATTGATTGTCATTTTTGGATACACAAGTGCTCTTCCTTGCAAGAACTAACCCATGTAGGTAGATGGACTAAAACTACAAGTGGTGCTCCAAATTCTTGATGAGCTACATCAACCTTGAGCACCCCACACAAGTTCAACTACATGGACAACACCACCAACCAAGGTATGCTATTCCATCTTAGAGAAGCTTTACTCCAAGTCATGAGCTAAAGCAACTCGACAAGATGTGAATACATCAAGATGCTTAAACGAAAAATGGCAACCCCATTTTGAGCTTAAACGATGAGTATGACCTATGATCAAGTGATCTCACTTGACTCCTAAGTCAATATACTCTAACATAGGTGACTTTGTCGCCAACAATCTCTAGATGAAGTTCTTTTGTGTTCTTTTCTGTGTTTTTGCATTTGTCTCATGCATATTCGTTTTCCCTTTCAAAAAAAACTTCATCTAGACTTCTTTCTTTCTGTTTGCTCTGCATTTTCTGCATTCCAATTCATTGCACATCTTTCAGTAAATTCCTTGCAAATCCTTGTGAGATCTTACTAGTCTAGTGAGCTGAGGTGACAAGTGTTTTCTCTGCGATGAACTCGGTTTCACCGGTTTGTTAATTTCGGCCCAACCGAATTCTCTCGGTACGACCGAAGTATACCACTCGGTGCCATCGATTTCATAACAGGAAAAATAGTTTGCCATATGATTCTGTGTTTCTTCTGATCCAGCTCCACTCAATGAATCTTGTCCTCCACAAGCATCACATTTTTATCATTGCTTTGTTCTGTGTCTCAAGGACCAAGCCCATTCGACAGGTTCCAGAAGATCCTTCTTGGAAATTGATGTCAAAGGGGGAGAGAGAGAACATCAAAGCTTATCATTTAGAGAGAGCATCAAAGCTTATCACCTTCCTTCTTAAGGGGGAGAGAGAGACCTTCTAGGGGGAGAGGATACTTAAGTAGAAAGTATTTGTCAAGGATCCCAGATGCTTCTTGTTCAAGAGGAGAGATGTCCACATGTCTTTTTAAGGGGAGAGACATGTTCATATGATCTATTGTGCTTATTTGCATTAGCATACATTAGCTCTAAACATTAGCTCTGATCATCATTCATATCTTTCAGCTCTATTTTCTTTTAGCTCTGATTTTCTGTTCCCTATCTTCTCCCAGTATCCCATGCTAGATTCAAGGGGAGCAAGACATCTAAGGGAAAGAGATCATTTAAATTCATTGCATATCTTTACTCTTGGGGACATGCTTAATTCAGTGTGGCACTTAGTACTCACTCTCTACATGTCATCCCAGTCTTGGTATTCTTGTGGTTTCTTTTGATTGCTCTGGTTAGTAGATGTATCTGTGTTATCTAACCTTGTTTACACAGGTTCATTTCATCCTAAGACAACTCAAGACTACAAGGTAAGTATATGCATCACAATCATGTGTATGAGGAATTCTTGCTGATGTACATATTGTTTGCAACAAGAACTCATGAGCATGAAGGTATTTTCCTTAACATCCTTTGCTCTGATGCATATGGCCAAGATACATGTAACACATTGCCTGCTCTATTATGTTTATGCTCTCACATGCTTCTATGTTCCATGTTCACATGATTGCATACATGTAGGGGGAGCCTATGCTCGTTACATGTCTTTCCAAAGCTTTACTTGCTATTATTTATATCTTTATCTAAAGCTTTGATGTATGTTGCCATCAATTACCAAAAAGGGGGAGATTGAAAGCACAAGTGCTCCCTAGGTGGTTTTGGTAATTAATGTCAACATATCTCTTGTTGGACTAACACTTTTATCTAGTATATTTCAGATAAGTTCAACAATGGAGTGGCATGGACTAAAGGACGTGGGAACTCCTCCAAGATGCCAAGGACAAAGGATTGGCTCAAGCTTCAAGCTCAAGACTCTTCATTTTAAACTTTTAGTGGTCCAAGATCACATTGAGTCTATAGGAAAAGCCAATACTATCAAGGAGGGATGAGGTGTTGCTTAATGAGCCTCTTGCTTCATGTGCTTAGTGCTATGCTCCAAAACCCTCAGCTACTTTCCCACTTCTACAAATGACCTAAAACCCAAAGTCAAAATCGGTCACACCGATTCTTCCTATCTGGCGCCACCGATTCCAAAAGTCATAGCCACTACCACAAACCCTAAGCAAATCGGTCTTACCGATAGGGATCTCGGTCTCACCGAGATGGGATTGTAATCTCTCTGTGTATGTCCATTATCAAATCGGTCTCACCGAGTTTGAGCAATCGGTACTACCGAGATTACAATGCAAACTTTCTGAAAACTTATTACCAAAATCGGTCCCACCGAGTTTGAGTAATCGGTCCCACCGAGTCTGCCTGACCAACTCTCTGGAAAGCTCATTACCAAAATCGGTCCCACCGAGTTTGTGTAATCGGTCTTACCGAGATTACGTTATGCCCTAACCCTAACCGAATCGGTCTCACCGAGATGCATGTCGGTCCCACCGAAAATCCTAACGGTCACATTGTTTGCTAAATAGGTCTGACCGAGTTTAACAATTCGGCCCCACCGAGTTTGGTAAATTGTGCGTAACGGTTAGATTTTGTGTGGAGGCTATATATACCCCTCCACCTCCTCTTCATTCGTGGAGAGAGCCATCATAATGAACCTACACTTCCAGCATACATTTTCTGAGAGAGAACTACCTACTCATGTGTAGAGACCAAGACATTCCATTCCTACCATATGAATCTTGATCTCTAGCCTTCCCCAAGTTGCTTTCCACTCAAACCTTCTTTCCACCAGATCCAAAACCTATGAGAGAGAGTTGAGTGTTGGGGAGACTATCATTTGAAGCACAAGAGCAAGGAGTTCATCATCAACGCACCATTTGTTACTTCTTGGAGAGTGGTGTCTCCTAGATTGGCTAGGTGTCACTTGGGAGCCTCCGACAAGATTGTGGAGTTGAACCAAGGAGTTTGTAAGGGCAAGGAGATCGCCTACTTCGTGAAGATCTACCGCTAGTGAGGCAAGTCCTTCGTGGGCGACGGCCATGGTGGGATAGACAAGGTTACTTCTTCGTGGACCCTTCGTGGGTGGAGCCCTCCGTGGACTCGCGCAGCCGTCACCCTTCGTGGGTTGAAGTCTCCATCAACGTGGATGTACGATAGCACCACCTATCGGAACCACGTCAAAAACATCCATGTCTCCAATTGCGTTTGAATCCTCCAAACCCTTCCCTTTACTTTCTTGCAAGTTGCATGCTTTACTTTCCGCTGCTCATATACTCTTTGCATGCTTGCTTGATATGTATTGTGATTGATGAAATTGTGCCTAAACTCCACTTAAACTTAAAGAATCTTAAAAACTGCAACTTTGGTACTTAGTGTCTAATCACCCCTCCTCTAGACACCTCTTCTCAAGGTCCTACAGTCATGCCCGACCTTGGCCAAACAATACGCCGCAACCCGACCTAGGCTTAATAGAGAGGTCAGCATGCCGGACTAAACCTATGCCCCCAGGGGTCATGGGCCTTCTCCCCGGGAACTCCTGCACGTTGCGTGGGCGGCCGGTGAGCAGACCTAGCTACCTCCTTCAACAAGGCAG
Source organism: Triticum timopheevii (assembly GCA_963921465.1). Classification (NCBI taxonomy): domain Eukaryota; kingdom Viridiplantae; phylum Streptophyta; class Magnoliopsida; order Poales; family Poaceae; genus Triticum; species Triticum timopheevii. The sequence goes on along the minus strand of OY997274.1, from coordinate 173,630,937 downwards.
GTGCTTATGCAGTCAAACCCGGCACGCGCCGCTCAGTCACCGACGTCTATTAAGCTTCGGCTGATGCATACGACGCAGAACGCCCATACTATGCCCACGTGATGGTTAGTGCTATTAGGCCAGAGGCCCCTCGGATCAAATATCCAAATCTTAGTGGATTAGGAACGCGAGGTAACAAGCAGAGACTCATGAAAGATGTGACCCCGTTGCCCCGTCTCGAGGACTTGCGGCAAGGGCTAGGAATGCCCGGCCACGCCTCGTAATTATCTCGCGGGCACCTTCCAGGTCAACCCGACTCCTCATCACTCGCAATTATGCTCGCGCGGCTACCCCTCAGGGTCGACCCGTCTTTAGTAACATGGTTCAGTGTAAAGTTATAGTAATCATAGTAACTGTGTGTCTAAACATCAAGAGGAAAACCCGAGGAATCACCCCTGGTGAATTCCACTCGATGTAATCATCAAGGTGAACGTAAGAGGAATCACCCCCGAGGTTCACACTTGAGGGGTTGCACGACAGAGTCGTATAGAAAGTGGTTAAGGCGGAATCACCCTTGATGACCACGACCGAATAGCTACACTATGGGGTTAACATCAGAAGTGATGTAGAGGTCTCACCCTCGGCACTCGATAGTAACCCAACAGTGTTGAGCAACTAAGGGGAAAGTGGTGTGCGATGCCGGGGCCTGGTCTTCGATCCCGTTGATCGGGTCTTCAATGATGAAGCAGGGGCAACAAGGACAAGGTGGGGGTCACTGATGGATCACTAACCAACCTATACTAAGCAGTTTAGGATAAGCAGGTACGGTACAACAGCAGATACGAAAGCAGTCTATGCATCAGAATAGGAGCAATCAATAACAGTAGCAAAATCTAATGCAAGCATAAGAGAATGGAATGGGCGATATCAGGATGATCAAAGGGGAAGGCTTGCCTGGTTGCTCTGGCAAGGAGGGGTTGTCGTCGACGTTGTCGATCACAGGGGCGACATCGGTCTCGGGGTCTACCGAAGAGAAGAGGGGGGGGGGGGGGAGAAACAATAAATACATAGCAAGCAAGTGCATAACAGGACCATAGGCAAAGCTAGACGTGTTCTACCGCGGGGCTACACGATACCGGCAAAGGGGGAAGTCAACCGGGAATGTATTCCCGGTTCCGGACCTGTGTCAGACAGATGACCGGAGGGGGAATGTTCCATGTTCAGATAGTTAGAGGCATTTGACATGTAAACGGACCGCACATTCGGATTTGTTGGATTTTTCTGAGCAACTTTCACGTAGAAAACATTTTCATCTGAGTTACGGTTTATTTTATATGATTATTCAAAGATTAAAGCATTTTCAGAAACTATTTAAAATAACAGAAAAGGAATATCGCATCGGCATGGCGTCATAGTGACGTCAACAGCCAACAGGACGGCTGACCGGTCAAAACTGACATGGGGGACCCACCTGTCATAGACAGTGGGTTAAACAGGGTTTAAACTAATCTAAATTTAGTTAGTAAAACTACTGGGCCCACCTATGAGTGTCTAATTAACTAAACTAATTAGTTTTAATTATTAAAATGTTTTAAATAGAGGATTAAGCAGTGGGACCCGCACGTCAATTGCTGGGGCCTGCCCAGTCAGCACGGTTGACCAGGTCAACGTGGTTAGCTGGGGCCCGGGGACCAAAGGGGCAGCGACCTGGGGTGGACCCCATGCGGTGCCAGCTCAGCGGAGCCGCCGGAGTTGCTCCGGCGAGCCTCCCGCGGTGGCGCTCTCGCCGGAGGCGATCGGAAATCGCGTACGGGGCACAAAATCGTGCGTCGCAGCTTGCATTAGAATGAGGAGAGCGCACCGCGTCCATCTACGGTGTCGGAACATGCAGGTGGAAGCCGAAAACACGCCGGCGTTGAGCAGTGGCGGCGACGAGCTTCGGGCGTGTGACGGGGAAGGCGAAGCAGCGTGCTATGAAGCGAAAGGAAAGGCTGGGGAGGATCCCCGTGGTGCGGCGAGTCCAACGGGCTTGAGCCCGTGACCAAAAGGTCACTGGAGCCTCGTCGGCGGCGAGCTCCGTGGCGATGCATTCGGGCGCTCATCGGGGACGGCGCTAGGAGGCACGGGAGGGAGCGTGCGCATGTGCGTTGGGTTCCTGGAAGCACCAGGAACTCGATGCCGTGCTCAGGCGAGCACGACAGAGAGCGTGGCCACGGGGGCGAGGTGAACTGCGGAGGTGGGCTCACGGGCGAGACATCGAGCTTGCTACGTCGTACAAGGGGATTAACGAGGAGGAGAAGGAGACGGAGAAGCTCACCACGCGGCTCACACGTAGGCCCTTGACAACTTAGGAGCAGCAGGGGTGTTGGTGGAGCAACAGTGACGTTGCGGTGACCGGAGATGGGGACGAGGACGAACGGCAGTTGCGGTGCCTTCCCGCTCCAGCTGAGGCCACCAGTCGACGTAGTCGACCCCCGCGGAGCTCACCGACAGGGTCATCGGACGTGGGACCACCGGTGGCCGCGACAACGACGGAGGGCGGCGGCGACTGCGCTCGTGCCGCGGATCTGGAGGAGAGAAGGGGCGGGAGAGAGAGAGAGGGGGGGGGGGGCGCAAGTGGGCGAGTGGGAGGCGAGGGGGCCGAGGCGGCCTTATCCTCTCTCGTCGACGGCGAGGTGGTCCGGTGGCGATGCGCGGGCGCGCGCCCTCGGTCGGTTGAACAGGGGGAGGGGAGAGCGACGACCGAGGGGGGTGTGGGCCGGCCTGTTGGGCCAGCTGGCTCGGGTGGGCCGAAGCCTGAGTGAGGCAGAGGGCCTCTCTCTCTCCCCTCTATTTCTCCTTTTCTTTTTCTTTTTGTTGTTTTTCCTTTTCTTTTCCAGCAGCTTTTGCATTTTCTTTTAGCCACAATTGACTGTGCAAAATTATGCCACTGGCCAAAACAATTTCAAAGAATTAAAGTGCACTGCCTCAAAAATGTTGGGAGGCTTTTGGAATAGTTGCCAATTTTATAAATTAAAAAGGGCATTTAATTTATTGCTTAGGTCACTGTTTTAAGTAGTTTAGGCCACTTAAACCCCTTGCAAAAAATGCTGGTTCACCACCAATATTAGTTGTGAAATATTTGGCACATGATGAACATTTTTGTTTTCATGTTTGAGAAATTTTGAATTCCCCTCATAATTTTAATTTGAATTTGAATTTGATTTTTCATCAAGTGATAATTAGCTCAGTAAGCATGGTGACCTGGCACCATTAACAGGGGATTACTGTAGCATGACACTGAGGGTGTTACACCGGGGACACGGCTAACCATGATTAGTATATACACTTTGTAGAGGTTTGCGCACTTTTCCCCACAAGATTCGAATACATCCATGGTCGGAGATTTGAGACACAGTCTTTCTGAAGCATTAACTCTCTACTCTGGATAGACAGTACCACCTACAACCCACTACATCTGCTAGTCTACCCTTCAAGAGCTTCACGCAATTTACTCAACTATGCCAGAGCCCATATTGGCTTGTGACTGCACACGGAAGTTTCTATCATGAATAATGTTATGATCCCTTTGAGCCTGGGTGGCGGACCGTAGGATGATCACACGGGTACTCCAGGATATCCTAGGACACTACTGGATTCTCCAGGTGCCCTGGCAACCACTGGGTACTCCAGGGTGCCTCAAGCAATCCACCCAAATGTGTATTTAAGTAGCCACCTTAAGTAAACCATTAATTAACAATACTCACATCTGTCATGAATCACTCGAACCAAACCACGTCTACAAGCATAGCTTAGCAATATAAGCAACGTAGAAGTAACTCCCAAAGGTTGGATAATAAACAGGACAATAGGTACTACCTCATCTACTTCCCGAAGCCCACATGTTAATCAGTTCCTAACCATGCAATTGTTTGAGGATTGATCTAATGCAATAAAACTGGGTAGTAAAGAGGTATGATCAAAGGGTTACTTGCCTTGCCGATGATCCGTGAAACCTAGGGACTCGTAGTAGCATGCTTTGCACCCCAGGTACTCTATCGCAAACAAACAAGCATACAATAAGCACTCAACTATAAGCACGGGTAAAACTCAAATAAGAGATCTAACCAGAAAGTTCAACTTAAGAACTCCGATTTGCAAAAAGAATCAAATCAAACAAAGTAACGAAACTCAAACTGCGAAAGAAACAAGATCCGTTTATTAATCTGGACTAAAGTCAAATTTTACAGTATCAAAATCTTGTTTAAGTTGTTTAAATAGAAAGAGGGCTTCAAGACGAAGATCTATGCGCTTGAATCGCCTGATTCCGATAAACGAGCGAAAAGATAAACTAAAACGAAAATCAGGGCACAAATCGCGATCAAAAATAATCGCAGAAAAACCCTGGAAAAAGAAAAATTGACGAACAAGCTAACGAACGAACGTTCGCTGTCTGCGGCTAATGAGTGAAAACCGTTCGTTAAAATGAACATACGAACGGGCGTTCGCTAAATAAGTAAACCGGAAAAAAGGGATCTAATAAAAAAACGCATCTAGGTTTTTCGAATAAAACTGAACGGTTTTTAGAATAAAAAGACGGCTACCTCGGTTCGCGTGATGGCGACGGCGGCGGGCAACTCCTACGGCGGTGGCGGGGTCGGCGGTGAGGTTGGCGGCGAGGTCAGCCTCCGGCGGCGGCGGGCGGTGGCGCGGGTGGCGGCGACGTCCGGCGGCGCTGGCGGCGGCGGCGGCGGGTTAGGGTTTCGGCGGGGTGGGCTGGTGGCTATGGCGGCTCGGGCCTCGCGGGTTATAAAGGTTGGCCGGGTCGATTCCTAGTCGGGCACGGCCCGGCTAGGTCAGTTGACTTTAAAAAAAAAATTCCTCGCAGAAAAACGAAGAAAAGAAATACTAAACGGACTCCAAAAATCTTGAAATAAACTTTCCCCATCCTCTAAAAATATAGCGGACAAAGTGAACATTTATTTGGGCCTCTAATGCAATTTTGAAAAACGCATTTTTTCCTAATTCAAATAAAATAGCGATAAAACTCCGAGTAAAATACTTATTTGATTTTAATATTTAACCTCCAATATTTCTTTATTTTGGGGAAGTCATTTTATCCCCTCTCTTTTATTTTTATAAAATAAATATTCGAAGAGAAAAATAATTAAAATCAAACAATCCTCTTTTCAAAATTTGAGAAAACTCAAATATGAAAATAACGAAATCCCCAACTCTCTCCATGGGTCCTTGAGCTGTGTAGAATTTCTAGGATCAACCCAAAATGCAATAAAATATGATATGAAATGATGATCTAATGTATAACATTCCAAATTGAAAATTTGGGATGTTACACTCACGCAGCTCTTTATAATTTAATTTAAAGCAGGATGACTTTCAACAGTTCCTTTTCAATCTTCATGCATCTATCAAGAGATTAGTTGACATCAAGTGATACAAACAAGTGATCCCCTAGAGATTCTTGTGTATAAGCAATCGGCTAAATGAGATTATTTGACATCTTGGTTGGTTCCTGAGGCGTACTATAGTGGTGACCAATATCAATGCTTTGATCACATTAAATTGCATATAGTATTTCTCTTCTGCTCGAAATAGATGAATGTGGCAAAAGTAAATTTGTGCTCCCCTAAAAGAATTTATATCTAAATTAGTCTACTTATGAAACATATCTACTCATCAGAAATATTAAGCAATACAAAAATAAGTAGTTAGCTTAAAAAAGAAATTAAGTATTCTGACATTCATTTAGATGTTCATGGATCTGGTGATCGAATATTAATGAAAATGAGCGGGGGTTATGGACCTAGAACATTCCCAAGCCTAAAGAATTCCTTCGAGATTGGGGGTTGCATAAGCGAATGAGCGGGAAGTAAGGTGGAGAGTAAAGCTATAGAAAGTATTCGATCAACAAGACTCGACTCACCATCGTCTGATTTAGGCGCTGCAGACACATGCAATGAAGGGTGACACAGGGAGGGGCAGAGAGGCACTTGCGATGGAGGTACGTGTCCAGATTCTCCCTCGTCTCCATAGACATGGAAGAGATTGCCGAGGTGTGCTCTTACGGGGGCATGCTATCATGGGGTTTGCGCTTGGACATGCAAGATGTGATTTCTACTATTAGATATATATGGCCATGGCTTGTGGTGTACTGTGTGAGGAGCCCATGGAGTGACGTCGTTCAAGCGAGTAACCATGATTACCATTCCGTACCAAGCATGTGGTACATTTAAATTTGTATGTTGCAAGTCACCGTAGCAATGTGCATACCATAATGAAATGAAATAAGTTTATGGTTACTATCATTTTAGTTAACCAGGTCTTTGTTTTAGTTTCTTTTTCTCCGATATACTTCACATTTATTTTTCTTTATGTTCCTTTGCAGTCCCAAAAATGTTACCTTCATTGGAGCCAAAAAAATCATTGCACTAAGTGCGTCTTTCATTATTTGTAAATTAGAAATTTAGTGTGCGGTCATTTCTCGTTGTATTCCATCTGTATTCCAATGGGAGGTCGGGCCCCACCATACGACGCCACAGGAGGCTGGGATGCCCTGCCGTCACCCTCCTTGTGTACCGATGGACTTCGCTGGCATCCCCTCAGGCGGTGGCGACGCGAGGGGTCAATCTGGGGAGCCGGCCAGCGGTGCAGCTAGGGTTACCCCCAAGTCGCCTGGGTGGCGGGGGTAAATATGGATTCAGTTTGTGTTTCTTGCTACTATTGTCACACACGCTATACAATTTTGAGAGAGAGATTAGCCACATGACGAGAGTGAAGGTTGATGGGAAGAGTCACCTAGGTAGCAGCGCTGGGGGGGGGTAAATATGGTTCAGTTTGCGTTTCTTGCTACTATTGTCACACGCTATACAATTTTGAAAGAGAGTAGACACATGACGAGAGTGAAGGTTGAGGGGAAGAGTCATGGGGAGAAGGACGTTAGTTTTTCTTCTTCTAAGGTTTACCTTCTTGTAAGGAGAGGATTGTTGAGGAGAGGATGGTTAAGGAGACACACCCCAGAGGAAAGGAGTGAGAGAGAAATAGTTTGTCGTTATATGAACAAAAATCACACACCATTATGTTTATAAACATTTTTGGATTAAAACATTATTTAATCCACATTGTGAAAACACATGGACATTTTTATTTCGAGGGAAGGGAGGCGGCGGGGACAAGAGCAGACAGGCTCCACCGGTGGTGTGGAGAGGAGGAGCACCGATGCTGTGGAGGGGAGAGGAGGGGGTGATCGTGGCAGGGAGAGGAGGAGCCGACCAATTCCGTCGAGAGGAGAGGAGTGGTCGGGCGATGGCGTTGAGCAAACGGGAGGCTCCATGGAAACGATGATTGTGTGGAGATAGTGAGAGGATTTCCCTGTTGTGCGGCCTCTTTGTGGTGAGTATATATTATTTCAACGAGCATAGATGATTAAATTTATATATTCCATTATCATAATAAACAAGAAACAAACATTTTTTTGTTATCACTATATCCAAGATAATATCAATTTAGGAAACTGCAGAGATGTGTCTGGGTATTTTGTTTTTTGGTTGTATGCTCTCACGGAATGGTAATGAATTGGTTTGTCTGGTTTGCACGATGAGCATTATTCATTGCACATTTTGAGACCTTTCACAAAAATATCGTGCTAACTACACATATATTACCCTTGCAACGTAGTTTTGAGCTAAGGAAGTTCTTATTATTCTTTGCTTAAATATCGTGTGAATGAAGTTAAAGACAACATTTCTGATATTATGCAGAATATCTTACGGGTATCAAGTAGATGTTAATTTATAAGAGATTATTAGTTAGATCACCGATCTCTATATATACACTGTCAAATTACCTTTTTATCAACTTATATCATAAGTGAGGTGGATTTCAATTATTACATGATTGTTACTGGCTACCTTTTCTATACATGTGAAATTTAACATGCATATATATAACTTAAAAAAAATTCAAAAGCACGTGGCAACGCACGGGCTTTCTACTAGTCCCTCTAGGGGAGCTAGTATAGTTGGCCATAAGGTCACACCCCTTCTTCATTCCATTTTCTGTTTTAGAACTTTGGGTTTCAAAGACTTTTCCCACAATAGAGGCTTTGTTCTTTTTGAGAAGAAAGAATGAATCTAGTATCGGCAAAATGGTATCTATCTTCTTAATATTCATTTTCTAGGGGAATGAGCCAACCCACACAAGAGTGCCTACTAGCTTGTCACGAACGCAGAGGAAAATAAGTAAGATACCCCCGCCCCCGAGGTGGGACCCCTTCTTCTTGTACCGCTAGTGGTCTTGGATGAAGAACCACAAGAGCAACCTGAGGTAGTCGAGGAGGATCCACAAGAGCAAGATCGCGGTTAAAATGAGATAGGTGGTAATACTTCATTGGAATTGCCGCTTGCACTATGCAGAGAGACTAGGACTAATGCTGGAAAGCCTCCGGTCCGATATCGCTATGAGCATGACATTGCAAATTGAGTTTTAGACTCTTATGTCTCACCCGCACACAAAGCATTAATTGCATCTCTACAATCAGTGTCTATTCCAAAGGATTGGAAGGCTGCAAAGCTGGATCCCCGGTGGAAAGAAAGACACAATGAAGGAGGAGCTTGGTGCACTTCAGAAGAACAAGACATGGGATCTTCTTCCACTCCTAGCGGGAAAAAGAGTAGCTGGATGCAAATGGGTGTTCATCGAAAAACAAACTCCAGAGGGTAAGGTGGATAGATAGAAGGCACGACTAATTGCAAAAGGTTATAGGAAGATGGGAGATAGACTATGATGAGACCAAAGCACCAGTGGCTAAGATGGACACGGTGAGAACCTTAATCTCATGCGCAGTCAACTTGCTTTGGGTGGCCTTTACATCAGCTAGATGTGAGAATGCTTTTCTTCATGGTGGTTATTTACAAGAAGCGATCCATATGGACATTCCTCCAGGTTTTGGAACAAACAGACTAATGGGAAGGTGTGTAGGATCAAGAAATCTTTGTATGGCTTGAAACAGTCGCCACAGGCGTGGACAGGTTCAGGAGAGTTGTTTGTGGTATGGGCTACTCTCAGTGTAATGGAGATCATACAGTACCGACATAGACGAATCCATATCACCATTTTGGCGGTGTATGTGGATGATATTGTGATTACTAGAGACGATATTGAAGAAATCAATTGTTTGAAGGCAAGACTGGGAGAAGCATTTGAGGTAAAGGATCTTGGACCTCTTCGATACTTCCTTCAGATTGAGATTGTTCGGTCGAATAAGCAGGTAACATTAAGTATAGTGAACAGGTAGCTGATTGTTTTACTAAACGAGTAGGTCCTTGTGAGGGTTTAGCAATTTGTAACAAGATAGGCATGTTAGATATATTTAGCTGGGGGAGTGTTGAGTATTGGGCTCGGATGTATAGTGTGTGTGTTAGGCCCCATGGCCCATGTACCTTGTATGTATAGCAGCACATAGGAGCAATGGAAGAGATTGATGATCACTCATGAAATAATACCCATAAAACGAATCCATACTCAGTGAGTGGTGAAGACCATTGACCCCAATAGGAATTCGAAAGACCTAATTATTGAAGAGAATAGTACAATTAACAACTAAACCTAAAGGGGTCCACTTTTCACAGAAGCAGTCTATAACTAATAGGAAGCGCCTATCTCTTACTTGATTTATGATTGATCTTGCAGAGCCAAACTGTTTGAACTTGATCGACCTTAAATGCTAGTTCAATTCTAGTACGACATCATATAATATATGCGAGGCTCAACCAATGATTCTGATTAGACACTTCTCCTTGTTGAATGAGAATGAAGGAAGAGTGTCGAGCGACTAAAGCTAACAACCTTCCCGGATACCTAAACTGAAGAGGATGTCCCACCATAGCAAGATATGATACAGACCAATTAACTGGTAAGCCAACCTTCCCCATTGCTTTTCTTTCAACTAACTAGAAAAAGAAGGGGGCTCTCACGCGACTAGGCCGAGGAAACCTCCACCACTGGCTGAACTGAAACACATCATCCCATCCATTCCATCAAGTAAGTATGGGCCCCCAGTGACATATTAAAGAATGCCAACTTTCTCCCAACTGGTCTGTGAGAAGAAATGCCTGATACTTGATATGAGGAGAGATCGGTAAGCAGGCAAAGAGCAAGGTATGGTAGGTTGAGCCTCTTCTGGGGCAGGAAATTGGTCTATACCCATAGTTGCTTTTGTTTTTTCGTATGGCACTCTTAGGGTGATTTGCGAAGTTGTTGTTTCTGACTGTAGCCTGTAAGAAAAGAAGTGTGTCTGCATCGATCGCATCAAGATTAATCTATGTTATTTTTCATACACACTTTATTTCACCGGGCTGCGGTTGGCCTTAGCTTTAGTAGCAGGTTTGGCGCTTTCTCTTCAATGAGGGAATGGCTGGCGCTATCACCCATGGCACCTTCTTCCTTAGCAAGAAGTGAGTATTTGCCATTTCTGGTTTCCAAACAAATGAATACAGATTGACCTTGTGGATCCGATGATACCACGCCTGGGAGACTTCCAAAAGAATAAGAAGAAGAAGAAGCCGGATTCAATTCTTCAAGTCAAAGTCAAGGGCTACTGGTAGTTTCCTATCAATAACGATCCTTTGGATCTATAATCATTGAAAGAGGTCTCTATATTACAACAATTAAGAGTTGCCTCTTTCTATCACTGTAAGTGCATCTAGTGCCACCCCTAGTTGGTTTTGGAGTATTGACGACAAACGTGGTTGAGGGACTAATGTGTTTGTGAGAATTGTAGGATAACACGGGTAGTGTCCCTCATCGATTCGGTTTACCTACTAGAGATGACCCCTAAAACTGTGTGAAGAAATTGAAGACAATGGTGGTTTGTGAAGACATTCACGACGAAGATTATGACTTGTGAAGCTATTCACTTGAAGTGTATGGAGTGCGAAGACATAGTTGTTTTGTAGTTTCCTTTCTTCTTTATTGAGTAATAGGAACCACCATACTGTTAAGTGGGGTCCAGGTGAACAAAGTCAGAGTGACTGAAGTGATGCCCAATCAAATCCTATGTCTTCGAGCGAAGACAATAAGAGCAAATATTATCCAGAGCTGTATGAGTCAGCTTTGCTTGTAGCCCAAGCCAAGCTGTCGCGTGTGTTTGAAATCTGACTGTTGGACACATGTCAGTTCCTTAGTTACCCAGGGTCATTTCGGACATATCAGGTCGGTTTGCCTCCTGGAGATAAATAGCCCACCCCCTACACCATAAATTGGTGGCTTCTTAGAGTTAGTGCACGGTTTTTGTCGTTTGAGAGCAACCCACCTTCAAAGCATTTGAGAGAGAGATCCTTGTGAGGACAAAGCCCAAAACACCCAGAGCCAAAGATTGTTAGGCATCACTGAAGTCTTTCTATCCACGTGATCTAAAGACTTGTTACACTTGAGGACTGTGAATCCTCCAGCCGGTTAGGGATCGCGTTCTGAGCATCAAAGAGTCATTGTGGATTGCCGGTGAACGAAGTCTATGAAGGTTTGGGAGTCTACCTCAAAGACTTACTAGACTGATTGGGCGAGGACTGGGTGTCCTTTGCTCAAGGGGAATAAGGTGAAGACACAGTCTTCTGAGTTCAATCTCAGCCTCCCTAACCAGACGTACAATTTTCACAGCAATTGGAACCGGTCTACCAAATCCTTGTCTTTGCCAAGCTACTGGTTCTATCCTCTACTCTCCTTACTTTACAGTTTGTCTTCGTGAAGTCATAGCTTGCCTGCCCGACTCGTTTGACTTCATTCCGTAAAGACTTATATCTGTTTAGCTTCGTACTATCTTCCATTCTGATCCTGTCTACCTAGTTGCAGTTATTCTTCATGCTTTCACTATATTGTATGTTTCACTAATGCTCGCCTAGTGTAGTCTTCATTCCGCTGCTTACTATATAGGCTTAGTTTACCTGTTTGTCTTCAAAGCCACCGTGTTTTGAAGACTTTCATAAAAATTGCATATTTGCCCCCCTCTAGTTGATAACTAGCACTTTGAATTGGTATCAGAGCAAGGTACTCCCTTATTCTGTGCGATTCGGTTTAACCACCTGGAGTGTTAGCTATGCCGACTGCAGGGATAATAAAGGTCTCTGCTGCGTGCCCCGTCTTTGATGGCACTGACTACCCCTACTGGAAGAACAAGATGCGCATGCATCTTGAAGCCATTGATGTTGATCTCTGGTATGTCATCAAGACTGTCGTTCCCAAACTCGATGAAGGTGTCACCGCTGCTGATGTCAAGAGATTTTCTCAATTGGACTCAACCGCCAAGAACATCATCTGTGGCCATTTGACCAAAGGGCAGTATGGCCGTGTGAGTGCACTCGAAACTCCAAAGCTGGTATGGGACTGGCTGTCCAAGGTCAATGAAGGCGTCTCAACTCAGAGAGACTCAAGAATCAATGTTCTTCGCAATATCTTCAACCGCTTCAAGGGAAATGACAATGAAAATGTCTAGCTCACGTTCGGTCGCTTGACTGACATCACCAATGAGCCGCGTGCTCTCGGCGCCACTGAGATAACTAAGCATGAGATCGCGAAGAAGCTTATGAGATCACTTGACAGCTTGTTTGACACCTTAGCCCTGATGATTCAAGAATGTCCTCACTTCAAAGATCTCGATCCGTTTGACATACTTGAGAGGCTCAACACACATGAGTTCTAGCTATCTAAGAAGCGTGATATCTATGGACCCAACTATGGCCGAACCCGTGCTTTGAAGGCTAAAGTTGTTTCCTCATCAGAAGAAGAATCGGACTGTAGCTCTGGTGATCCTGAAGAGCTTGGCAAAGAGCTTGCAATGCTCGTGAGGAAGTTCTAGAAGTTCTCAAGAAGAATCGATTTAGCAAGTCTTCAAGATCTAGCTCAAAGAACGATGAGGCTTCATCACGTGACTACAAGAAGAGGACTTGCCACAAATGCAAGAAGACAGGCCACTACATCTCTGAGTGTCCTCAGTGGGATAAGGAATCAAAGAAGAAGAAGAAGAAGAAGAAGAAGAGCAAGGAATATGATTCTGATGACAACAAGAAGAAGAAATCTTCAAAATCTTCTTCAAAGTCTTTGTCAAAGTCTTCATCTCACAAGAAGACCACATCAAGCAAGGCTCGTGCATTTATTGGCAAGGAAATGGATTCATAGGAGGAGTCTACCCCTGAGCAGGCGGATGTGGAGTCTCAGGAGGAGTCTGACTCAGGCATGGCAAGCCTGGCTCTAGCGTCAGCGTTTGTCGCCAAGTCAATCTTCAACACTGAAGACAATGATCGCAATGTTGAAGCCAAAGCTGGTGATAATGATGATGACGATGACTCTGCTCCAACCTACTGCTTCATGGCACATGGTGCCAAGGTAACTTCATGTGATGCATATTTCCAAACCTCTAGTGAAGATGACTCTGAATGTGAATCCAACCCTAGCTATAAGACACTTGCTAAAATTGCAACTAAGCAACAAACCGCTATGGAACATATTCAAAAGCTGCTAGACAAAAGCGATGACCTGTTGGACGCGGAAATGAATCGAACTCAGTCCTTAATCGAAGACATTAAAAGTCCTCGCATTAAGTACGAAGATCTTGAAAGTCGTCATGAAACTCTCTCAGCCTCTCATGAGAAGCTTTCCTACGATTATCTTCAAAGGAAGCAGGATCTAGAGAAACTGAGAGTGTCTCATGAAGATATTCAAAAGGAGAACGATTCACTACTCGCCCAACAGATTAGTATCGCTCAACTAGAATTTGTTCCACCATGCTTAAAGTGTCTTGAGCGCGATAATGTTGTCTCTGTTGCTGAATGTTCTACTACTTCTAATGTTGCAATATCTTCAATTGATGATGTGGTAACTAACCCCTCTACTGAGGATGCTACTACTATTGCTGATGAGAATGCTAGGTTGAAGACATTGCTTGAGACTGGCATGTACAAAAGTCTCAAAGGGCATCAAACCCTGTGCGATATCCTCAAGAAACAGATTCTGAACCGAAAACCTAGGAAAGAGGGTGTTGGGTTCGAGAGGAAAATGAATGTTGATGGCTCATATTGGACGCCTGAGCAATACCCCAAAACAACCTGGGTTCCTGCGAAGGATCCTTCAGTTGACCCATCCACTTTATCTGGGTTCACTTATGCTAACCCAATTGTCATTGATGAATCCTTTGATGCAAATTATAAACTATTTAAGAATCAGAATGGCGAAGTGTTTGCCAGGTACATTGGTACTAACTGTAGGAACGGGTCACCCCAGAAGCAGATCTGGGTGCCCAAAAGCTGTCTTGAGAAACATCTTGTGAATGTCATCATGACACCACCTAGGAAGAAGACAAACCCCCAACCAAAGGCGTCATATGGTCCAAAGGCTTCATACAGATAGAGAACCACTCATGGTCACCCTAACGCCAATGTTTTGCAGGAGAACTGCTATGAGACTCATGAATATGAGTGTGTTTCCTCTAACCGCTATGTTCACAAAACTAAGAACTTTTCTGCATATTCTTATGAGTATTATTCTCCTCCTGCGAAGCTATTTGCTAGGGCTCCCAAGCCAAAGTTATTAGATGCTGCACTTAGACTCATTGCTTCTAAGCGACCACTGAAGATGTGCATGGTTAAGAAGAATTAACTTCTCTTGCAGGGAAAGGTCTACAGCCAGAAAGCAAAATCTTCTGACGACAATGCTGGAGACCTAAAACATCTTGTGGGGCGCAAGATAAAATGCTACAATGGTCTTATCATGTATTTCGTCCCAGGGTTCCTTGACGAGCATCCTATCATGCCTAACCAGAATCTAAACTTTGATAATATGCTTGTTCGCTACATGTTTCTGCTTCACAATACTCTTGGTGAAGCCTATCCCGCTAACTGCACTATAGGGTACAACTCCGAAAGCCAATGAATGGATCATGGACAACGGCTGCACCAACCACATGACTGGTGATCGAAGTCTTCTTATGGATTCAACCCTATGTCCATCTACTAAGAGCCACATCACGTTTGCTGACACTGGTAAAAGCAAGGTATTGGGTCTTGGTAGAGTAGCTATCTCAAAGGATCAGCACATGGATAAAGTGATGCATGTTGAATCCCTTGGATACAACTTAATGTCTGTGTCTATGCTCTGTGATCTGAACATGATTGTGATATTTGGAAAATATCGTTGTCTTGTGCTAATGGAATCTGACAAATCTCTAGTCTTCGAAATCTATCGAAGAGGTCATCTGTATATGGTAGATTTCTCAGCAGGAACACAACTTGTCGTATGTCTTCTAGCAAAGGCTTCAGAATGCCGGCTATTGCATCGACGGCTAGGACATGCGGGCATGAGGAACCTGTACACTCTCGTGAAGAAGAAGCACATCATTGGCATCGAGGGCTTCAAGTTCAAGAAGGATCATCTATGTGGAGCCTATGAAGCTGGAAAGATGACTAGAGCCAAGCATCCCTGGAAGACAATCATGACTACCTCACGCCCCTTCGAGCTGCTTCACATGGATCTATTTGTCCCTACTCACTACTCTACCCTTACTACTACTGCACGTCTCTATGGCTTCGTTATTGTTGATGATTACTCAAGATACACCTGGGTGCACATAATTCTCTATAAGACTGAAGTGCAGGATGTCTTCAGACGCTTCGCAAACCGGGCAATGACGAATTATAGCAGCAAGATCAAGCACATCCGAAGTGACAATGGCACTGAGTTCAAGAATGATGGCCTCGATATTTATCTTGACACTTTGGGCATCACACATGAGTTCTCTGCTCCTTACACACCTCAGCAGAATGGCATCATGGAGCGCAAGAACAGAACACTCATTGAGATGGCGCGAACGATGCTCGATGAGTACAATAGTCCAAGAAAATTCTGGTCTGAAGCCATGGATACTGCATGCCACATCATCAACAGAGTATATCTTCACAAATTCCTCAAGAAGACATCTTATGAACTTCTGACTGGTAAGAAGCCAAACATCAGTTACTTCAAATTAAAGTCTTTGGTGCTAGGTGCTGGATCAAAGATCCACACCACACGTATAAATTCGCACCGAAAGCACATGAAGGTTTTATGCTTGGTTACTGAAAGGACTCACACACCTACAGAGTATTCAACCTCTTTCACTATAAAGTGGTTGAAACTGTAGATGTGCGGTTCGATGAGACTAACGGCTCGCAAAGAGAGCACCTGCCAAATGTGCTAGATGAAGCTACACCAGGTAAAGCTATGAAGTTGATGGGTACTGGAGAAATCATACCCACCAAGGAACAGGCTAAGGATGAGATTATCATTTCTGCACCCAATCAACCTGAAGACAAATGCTTAGTCCGAAGCCAATGCTGAAGATGAAGACAATAGTCAGTCAGATCAAAATCTTCGTCCAGCTCATCCCCGAGTTGCAAATGAAGTCCAGATTGAGAAGATCATTGATAGCATCTACGCTCCTGGCCCTCTCACTCTATCAAGAGCTACACAACTAGCAAAATTCTATGGTCACTTTGCTTTTTTCTCTATATTTGAACCCAAGAAAGTCGAAGAAGCCTTCATGGAACCTGAATGGACTCAAGCTATGCAAGAAGAGCTTCAACAGTTTGAGCTGAATAATGTCTGGGAGCTTGTCAAACATCCTGATCCTCGCAAGCACAATGTCATTGGCATGAAATGGATCTATCGGAACAAGCAAGATGAACTTGGACAAGTTGTCAGAAACAAAGCTAGCCTCGTTGCTCAAGGTTACACACAAGTGGAAGGAATAGACTTTGATGAAACCTATGCTCCTGTGGCTTGGCTTGAAGCCATTCGCATACTGCTGGCCTATGCCAACCATCACAACATTCTTCTATATCAAATGGATGTAAAGAATGCCTTTCTCAATAGCAAAATCGAAGAAGAAGTGTATGTCGCTCAACCGCCTGGTTTTGAAGATCCTAAGCATCCTGATATGGTGTACAAGCTCAACAAGTCATTGTATAGCCTCAAACAAGCACCTCGCGCTTGGTATGACACAATCAAGGAATTCCTGAAGAGCAAAGGCTTCAAACCTGGTTCACTAGATCCCACTCTCTTCATGAAGACATATGATGGTGAACTGTTTGTGTGTCAAATATATGTGGATGACATTATCTTCGGCTGCATGTATAAGAGATACAATGACGAGTTTGGATACATGATGCAAGAGCAATATCAGATGTCCATGATGGGGGAGCTGAAATTCTTCATTGGTCTTCAAATCCGTCAACAGTGCAATGGCATCTTCATATCGCAAGAAAAGTACCTCAACACTACAAAAAATACACTTCCGTGATGATACGTGTTTGTCACAGTAGGTCGCGTTTTTTGTCATGCATGTACATCCATGACAAATTTATGACAGAATCAAGATAGTCATACCTGTGCTGTTGTAGAAGTGTTCCATGACATTACCAAAATTACCATCACGGAAGTGTCCACTTCCATGACGATAAATCGCGCGTCACAGAACTGCTTTCGTCAAGGGTGACCGACACGTGGCATCCACCGTAACGGAACGCCGTTAAGCTATCGGGTCGGGTTTTGGATCCGATAACCCGTTAACAGCCCCGACCAATGGGGATTTTCCACGTGTAAAATCATCATTGGCTGGAGGAAACATGTGTCGGCTCACCGTTGGGACAGATGTCATCCGCTCATTGGACCGAAGGCGCCTATGATACGGCGACACGTGGCACGGCCCAACAAAGGCCCATTCCTGTGAAAAGGCCGGCCCGTTTGACTTGGTTAAAAGGTGGCGGGCCGGCCCACGGAAAGCCTGTTAACGGCATGTTCGCATATAGCCCATTTACAGCCCGCTAACCCAGGGCCCGTTACGCCCTATCCGAATTAGGCCCAGTAGCGTCATCTGGGCCGTCCAATATGATTCAACCCGCTTTAACTTCCGGCCCGTGTGTGGCCCATGACTTCTTTCGGCCCATATGAGGACCTTTGTAACTCTTGGCCCATTAATGGCCCGTGGTGAAACTGGCCCGTAATGAACAGTGTATCACTTTATACCCATTAACGGCTCGTTATTCCATTGGGCCATTTCCAGCCCAAGTTATCTTTTGGCCTTCTCAGGGCCCATTGATTCTTGGGCTCATTTGTAGCATTCGGTTACATACGGCCCGTTACTGTCATTTTCTGCTTGTGGGCCAAATTCAGCCCGTCGTTACAGTCGGCCCGTTTGCGGACCGTTAATACGTTGGGCCGTTTTCATGTAAAAAAATCCGTTGGGCTGTTTTCATAGAGTTATCAAATACGGCCTATTAACGACCCGTTATGGTCCACGAATAGTACAACCCATGATTGGCGAAATGATGATATGCCCCGTAGAAGGCCCATGGATCCTACGGCCCGTATGAGGCCCATGGATAGTACGGCCCGTAAAAGGCCCATGGACCCTACGGCCCGTAGAAGGCCCATTGATCCCTAAGGCCCGTATAGAAGGCCGATGGATCATATGGCCCGTATAGAAGGCCAATGCTCCTACGGCCGAACGAAGGCCCATGGATCATACGGCCTGCAGGAGGCCCATGGTTACAACAGTCCATGTGTTGCCATGATTATTTTGGCCTAGTTACCAAAAATAGGCTATTGTGGCCACTAGAAAAACACAGAAAAAGAACTGCAGTGACTACAAGCAAACAACTAAACAAGACAATAAGGAAATAAATAAGCAAGCAATTAAGGCTAGCCTATTACCGCTATTACACATATTACATCCACTGGGCATCAAAGTTTGCCACCAGTGCAAATATAGGGAACAAAGCAGAATATTAGATACACTTGGCCGTCAAAATTGGCCACCAGTGCAAATAAACGCGGCAGCAAAACAAGAGCATAACTGAAACAACTTCGGAAGAGCTCAAGAAACGTTATCCTGGGTATCCACCATGCTGGCAATAAGCTTAGCAAGCTGATTAGCTTTGTCTTGTTTGGCGCTAAAATCCTCCAACGCTTGCTGTTGCACCATAAGGTATGCATCTGAATGCTCCAGGGACTTCCGCAGTCCTTCCGCTTCTTGTCGCAGCACAGCTAATCGATGTCTTTCAGCTTGTAGTTGAGACTCAAGAAACCGAACTGATTCAGACAGTGAGTTTGAATAGCTTGTGCATGTGGTAGTGGCCAGTAACTCGAACACTAAACCAAGACAGGACTTTGGGGTTGTCTCGCTGTCTTCAAGATAGTCTTCCTTAGCTGTTTTATCAGCTTTGTTGGAGACCAACAAGGATGTGTCACTATCCTGAACCTCATCTGCATTACTTCCTTTACCATTGCTTAATAAGGCACTCTTCCCCAATATTCTGTCAGCATTCTAAAAGAAGAAACAAGCAGACACATAACAAGTTTAGCATGTACTAGTATATGAAACTGATTTCGGTGAACCAGTTGATTAGTAAGGTGGACATGATTAAACTACCAAGTCTTCTATTTCCAAGTACTAGTACATAATAAAAGCATCAAACAAACATATATCTATGTCCTATGGTCACTGCATTGTCTTGCCAAATCAAAATAGAGACACGGTTCAAATCATATCAGTTCAAGACAAAGCAGCAGTGAAAGAATACAAAGCGTGGGAAACTACACGGCACAACAAGATTTCAGATGGGTACCACGGGTCTACATGTACAACAACACTATTGGCTCTGTTGTGTGTCTAGTAATGTGCATGATATGAAAGTCAACTGTATACACAATTGAAATTGAAATCAAAAGAGTTATTGATAAGAGGAAACCTGTTAAAGAAACATGCGTGAACATACCTGCCATGCCATTGGAGTTTCGATTGGATCCTTCAATTTAAAAATAAGTTTGTATGAGTAAATACAATGATACAAGAGCAAAGTAATCATAGTAAAAAAAGGCACGCCTAAGCGAGCGCTTAAGCGCGCCTAGGCTCTAGGCGTTGGTAAAATGCATTGCGCATAACTACGCTTAATCTATGCATAACTGCACATAAGCATGCACTTTGGTTAGTAAAGTGCAAGGCGGTGGCAAAACACACAATTAACGCCTAGCGCTTTTTTGAACTATGATAGCAATGGAATCTTAAATTAGAACAGTTGTTCTTCAGGTTTAGGCACTTGTTCTACATGAACAGAGTACAGTAAGACGCAAGAATATAATACTTAAAAATAGAAAATGAGCTCATAGACCTTACCACATTCTTGGTTCGGGACCAGTACAGAACAAGGCATTCCCAGTCATCGTCCAGTAAATGTGTCTCAGGAGAACGTAAGGGAATTTGATGAGTTTCTTTGCCGATGAAGTACATTTTCTTCAGCTAATTCGATACTGCCACCAAGCATTCTTGAAGATAGCAGAGGTATTAGCACAGGTTACCTCATCCCGAGTTTCCAAATCGGTCCTTGCCTATAGAGAAAAATGGGAAAATTTGCTGTATTATAACCATCATGGAGGTAGGATGTATGGGACGAAGCAAAGTAATTGCCATGAATAACATTACTTACACATAACTCCTGGACAAACACCTGCAACTGGCATTTTCCTTCATCTTCAGTATAATATTTCCAAGATGGGAAGATACGCACATACGATTTAACAACATCAAATGCGATAGATGCTAAACTACGACTGGCTGGTTGTGCTTCCTCCACGGGAATAGGCGTACTAACTGGTGGAGTTGGGGTTCGCCGTGATAGTACTGGCCCTTTGGGCACTGGAGCTGCCTTACTAACTGCTCTTGTTTGGGAGCTCTGTGGTGGAGATGGTGTTGTGTCAACAGGAACTGGGTTACTATCGGCTGGGCTTGGGGTTAGATTGGGTGAAGCTGGTTCTTTGTCCATCGCAGTAGGGGTACAATCTGCGAGAGTTTGGGTTATGTGTGGTAGGGCTGGTTCTTGTGCATGTACAACCGGGGTGCTATCTCCACCAATAGGTAGCACTGTTTTATTTGAAGACCGTGTTTTTATTCCGCTAGATACTGGCATCACCCGCTCCAATTCAAATGGTTGACAAATAGGAAACATAGTTGAATGTACAGACATTGTATGAGAGATAGATGCAATAGATAGTGTGGAAAAAAGAGGGCATGAAATAGTTGACATGTATATTGTTTAACTAAAACGGATAGCATGACATAATTTCACATATATGATGTCTATCTAAACTGGATAGCATAGCATAACATAATTCAAAGATATGATGAATAACAAAACATGATCGCATGACAGAATTCACCTACATGTTATCTAAGTAATCAGGATCGCATCATTTAATTCACATATGTGATTTATATGCTAAACAGAGGGCATTCGATATAATGTCTGAACTAAGAACATGGTGTTGAATATTGTGTATATGATGTCTAAACTATGCAATGCAAGACACCGTATGCATGATATGAGCAATATAACCGTGCCAAGTTAGAGCATACACCTCAGTAGGGGAATAGGACTGGTCATCTGTCTCTGAATCCATCTCTGAGGAGCTATCGGGACCCAACAAGAGATCTGCTTCGACAGGTAGCACTGTCTGCTCTGAAGGCCTTGTTTTCACTCCAGATTTTTCCATCTCCCACCCAAATGTCTGATTCACAGGAAGAGTAGTTTAATGTACAAACATTGTCGACAAATGGAAATGTAATGAAGAAAAGGATGGGCAAGATATCATTCAAATATATGATGCCTGGTTAAACAGGATGGCATTGCACATTTCACATATATTATGGCTGGCTAAAAGACATGAGACTGCATAATTCCCATATATGATATAGAAACTAAACAGGTGGCATTACAGAACATGTCTAAACTAAGTAGATGACATATATGATGTCAAAAGTAGGCACTGCAAGGCAACATATGCATGATATGACTAACATCATCATGCCAAGGTAGAGCAAACACCTTGGGGGGTAAATAGGAATGGTCAGCGGCGTCTGAATCTGCCTCAGAACAGATATCTTCCTCTGGATTACAATCTGGAGAGGGGTGGGGAGGGTTTGCCATTGAACCCACCATGGAGCGATGTCTGCATGACATTGTATTGCCGCGCAAAACTCTTCTCTTCTTCTCTACATGTTCAGCATGACTGTGTACAATATCTGACATGCATATGAAAAAATATGGTGAGATTATGTAAGGAAAGCATGCAGAAATTTAGAGTGATGGTAACAACCAGTGGATGGATCCAAAAATAATGATAGCAGGCTGATGATTGCTTTAAATTAATGAAAAGATAGATGATGATTGCTTTACTATTTGTTTCCCACCCAAGATGAACAACATAGACATACCCTAGGTGAACCAGATATTAGACAAACATACTATTCATTGCTGCCTTGATATGTGCCCCACAACTAATTTAGAACTCAAGTTTGAACATGAATTTGGACCTGAGTTGGGAGTCCAAGAGCTGAACAGGACGATAAAGTAGCAGGTAAGTTTAAGCAATGCATAACATAAGCAGAAACAAAAGAGTGTGACCTCTCTTGTGGACCCGTGTACTCCTCAGGTTCATCTGCTGAGTCGATGATGGTGAGTCATTGGGGTGCGTTCCGGCGGCAGGGAAGGAGATCTGAGGCGGCGAAAGACGGTCAGGAGTCGTGATGTCTGGTTTGGTGGATGCTTCTGTTGATGGAGCAGCTCAGGTGAGGTGGACGACGTCGCGGCAGGAGCAGGACAAACCACACAAAGTTCCCTTCGACACGTACTTGTAACTGAAGTAATTCTGTAAGGGCTCATTTGGCTTGCATGATTCTTAAAACGCAGAGATAGGAAAAACACTGGAATAGGATAGGAAAATGCACATGGTAAACAGAGCATTTGTAAACACAGGATTTCTATCAACTTGGGTGTTTGGTTTACAGGAATTGGAACGGCAGAGGAATGCAAAGAAACATGGCCAAAATAAAGAGAAACCATATGAAAGCGTGTACAGTTAGAATGTTATTCTGGCACTAATGCACTTGGTCTTGTTTTCATGCATAGGATTTTGAAAAGTAGGTCCAGGTGGATGTTTTGCTTCATTCCTTTCAACAAAATGCATGAATAATTGAATAGTAGAGTGCCATTGGAAAATTCCCTATTGCTATGTTTTTCCGTTGAACCAAAATAGCCGTAATGGATCGACGTGAATGTATAGTAATAAGTGACGCAACAAGTGTATAACCTCTTTGCCGTAGCCGTGTCGACCTCAGCATCATTGGGTTGGTCGCTGACGTAGTTGAGACAGAGGTGGTTGTTGGAGGTGTGGAGGAAGATCTGAGGAATTTGTAGACGGCATCCAGGGCACTGCTCTGCTGTGATGGATCGTTCTATCGTTGGAGCAGCTCCGGTAAGCCGTAAGACGTCAAGGCTGAAGCAGCACAAGACAGACATCGTCAATCTCAAGTGGGATTCTAATAGCATCTCCAATAGATGATGAAAAATGGATGTAAAATTAACATCACAAAAAACCACCTGACTACAACAGATGAGGTAAAAACTGTTGACTCTGAACTTAACTGTCGAAACTGAAATTAACTGTGGAATCTGAATGCTACTGTCGAAACTGAACGCAATGGCAGTAGAGAGACAGTTGACATGTAGTTTAGGGAGGGCATGCAGTTCATCTTCAACCTGCACACCCCTGAGCTGCCTGCCACCACCGGCCGAACCGCCGGCCCCAGCGCCGCGTCGCCGCCCCGAAACAACTCGCCACCACCGCCCCGGCCAGCGCTCTAGCCCCCCCACCCTGAACCCTAAGATAGATAGTGGGGTACCTCTCCGGCGAGCCCCCATCCCCGCTGCGGGTGGTTCTTCCTTAACTCCGGCGAGCCCCCCCCCCCCAACCCCTGAAAATCGACTGACCCAAAAGTCGATTCAGTCGACTGAAGTGTGGCTTAATCAGAGCAGAGCAGCATCACGAGCGAGGGGGAGAGTAGCAGCAGCAGCTGGGCGAGCGAGCGATCGAGCGAGAGCCAGAGCAGCAGCAACAAATCCGGCTGGTATGGCCGCCGCCATCGAAGGGGCCTCGTACTGGGGGAGAACCACCATGGAGATGTCGCCCGCGGCGCCGGCTTCAAGGTAGCCGCTCCATGGGGGTGTGGGATGGAGCACCGTCGGCGCCGGGAGGTCGAGTTAAGGAGATGGTGTGATGCGATGAGTGTACAATCTCTTTGGTGGCGCCGAGTAGGCCTTGGCTTTGTCCGAGGAGTCGGTGAGGATGCTGCGGTTCTGGTGGAGCAGGTTAAGGCGGCGCTGTGGGGATGGAGCAGCTGCGATAGACGAGGCGATCGTTGGAGCAACTCCTTGGAGGTGGAGGATGGGGCGACTGAACCGGCGGGACGGCGAGATGGACGACGGATCCTCATCCGGGGAGGTGGACGAGGGACGTCGAGCTGTTGCGGTGGACGACGTCGTCGGGGAAGAGGCTCCGGCTGGGCAGTGGTGACGTGGCGGACAGAGGAGGGTGGGGTTTCGCGGCTGGAGCGGAGAGGTTATGGCAGCCTGGGATTTCAAATGGCGAAAAGGGGGCGATGGGAGGGGGTGAAGCATGACTTATGGACAAGCTTGTCCAAAATGTAGGGTGTGTTACAAAAGTACCCCCCACCGATTTGAACTAGCGGCCCTTTTGGCTCAGGGTTAGAAGGGGGATTTCACGTGTCGGGATTTGGCAGTTGGAGGGAGTTTTCGCGCGCGTTGTAATTTCGGGATAGCAAGGCGCTGGTTGTGAAGGCGCCAGTTTTGGGAGCACGATATCTAAATTTTCGGGATATAACAAACCTAACGTGTAGTAATATTGTACTTGTACGTACCAAATCAATTTGCACTTCCCTCAACCAAAAAGAA
Organism: Triticum timopheevii; assembly: GCA_963921465.1. NCBI lineage: Eukaryota > Viridiplantae > Streptophyta > Magnoliopsida > Poales > Poaceae > Triticum > Triticum timopheevii. Next base: position 173,606,134 of record OY997274.1, on the reverse strand, counting down.
AACGAAAAAAATAAAACTATTCACACCACACAAAGAGATAGTCTTACCCCGTTTTACTATACAAATGCTATTCAAAGCTACTCCCTCCTTCCATCTATATAGGGCCTAATGCGTTTTTCGATGCTAACTTTGACCAAATATTAGAGCAATGATATATGACATGCAACTTACACAAAGCACACCGTTAACTTCGTCTGTGAAAGGTTCTTTCAATGATATAATTTTCACATTGTGCATGTCATGTACTATTAATCTTGTCAATAGTCAAAGGCGGTCTTAAAAATCTCATTACGCCCTATATAGATGGAAGGAGGGAGTATGAATCCATGTTATGTCCGATTAATTTTGTTCGCTTTGCTGTATAATGCATGTAACCTACTCATACCAACATTTTAGTGCATTCCAAATGTCTATACTACCGCTGCAATTCGAACTAAATTTGAATTCGTTTCTCTATTTCAATAAGAATCTACAACCATGATTGTTGCCAACTTCAACCATCATTCGTGTATTACCTTAATAACACACCACATGATTACTATAGAGATAGATATGAACTATGTGTACTACATGAACTCGAATTCTATTTTTTGAATACACTTGATGTTGATTCCAAATAATAGCACATTTGATGTACTAACTATATATTCATAATCTAAACCATGTTCCATATGTACACCGTGTTTATCACACAAAGTATAGTGCCCCGCCCCCTACATTATGACAAGTATTTAGACATGAGTTGCAAAAGCCACACATTAGCCCAAATTATAATCAATGTTGTACATTATGATATCTTCTTCAAGTATCCATATCCACCTTTTTATAATGAATTATGATCTTTGTTCGTCTTTTACACCTTCACGATCCTCTTCTATTTGTAGCTAGCTAGCGCTAACTTTCTATCATGCATGCACATGCCCGCCCCCCCCCCTCACACACCCTTAGCGTCCCCTCCATCGCGCACGTTCATTATTTCTCTTTAGGTCGTCCACCAGCGGTGTGTGTAGGCCCCCGGCTCCTTCTTTCTGGCACACACCGGTCGATATACCTCTCTAGCCAAGTGTGCCTACAACAAACACATATATACTTCCCCTCTTCTCTTCTCACCGTCCATGCCCCCATATGTCCAATACGATTCCACGCAGGTGCACACTCCCACCCCTCTTTTCATTAGTCACATGCTCGCACACTCCTCCCCCCTCGACATGGTAGGCCTCTCGCACCACCTCCTAGCCACACTCTCTCCCCCTGTCTGCTTCTTCGGACCTTATTTGCTTCTAACACATGCAGGCGTGTATATGAACTGATCTCCCAACATATATCCAGGTTGACTATAATTCGTTTTCACCAAGCACCGATACACTTACCTCGCTAGTTCTGTCTCTCCTTTTCTCGGACACACGACAGTTGATCTTCCTATGTAGTTACGCATGCTTACCACAACCATATCTTCTCCCCTCATCATCCTTGAATACCTACCGACCCGTCCCTCACACACACGTGCATAGACTGACAGACATCCCCCACCCTCTCTTATTGATATTGCACTCATACCCTCCGTTTGTCTAGCAGGCCTCTCCCACCATTTGTGAGACGCCACTCCACCACCAACCCTCTGCCGCTCTACCTTTGTCTTTTTCCCAACCTTATTCCTCTGCTACACATATCCATGGATGTCGATCGATCTCCCTCAATACATAGCTAGGTCTCTCTCCTTCCCCAGACATATACTAGTCGACCGGTCTCTACCCCCCCCCCCCACACACACCGATAGTCGAACGTTGTAGGTAGGTATCCATGCCACATAGAAGAACTGCACATCTGCCCTCTCAAATTCCAGTAGGCCAGCTGCCCTGTATCTTTGACGTGGGCAAACACAAATTCGATGGCACTCTTTATAGATCGCGCAGCCACACACTTCATCCCTGTTTTCAATTCTATCGATATCTCACGTCCATGACTCCGTTTCACACACATTGCATACGTTACATTTTTCTGATTGAGATATCATCAACACATTGCCTCTGTTTCGCACGAACCATCTCTCTCACACCCACCCACGCACGTACCTACACCTACAGAAGAAGTGCATGCAGGACGCACGTACTCACGTCTCGTTCCCGGCCACACCCGAGCGGGTACACGGTGGAGTTTGTTTCTGTACGAAAAGGCAGCCCACGTGATAATTTGACGCGTGTAGCGGTTGTTTACTCGAAGGAGGGTCGAGTACCACGCCCAGAATATAAAACGATTGCCGTGGGGAAAATGGAAAAATGGGTTTGTCTCTCGTGAGTCTCGTCACACAATCTCACACAAGGCCGCCGTGGCCTCTCTCTCTCAGCATTGGTCAGTGATCCGGCCGCATCCCGTCCGCCAGCGGAAAGGGAGGATGTGCATCGTCTCTCCGTTCGACGGTGTTGAGGCAGCTCGTCCCAATCTGCGGTACCCGCCGTTCTCTCTGACCAAGCTCCGGCGCGGTAGGGCCTTCGCCACTTGCTCGCTGCCGCAGTATGGGCAGATCCCGGCCGCCGGCGCCCTCCTAGTAACATCCCGACGACCCTCAGGTACAGCTTCCTCCGGCCTTGCTCCACTGCCCATCTTCCCACGTTGCTGCATGTGGATCTTCTTTAGTTGTTTGCTTAAATCGTATCTCGGCCGGCGTACTTTCCATCTTGCAATCTCGTCCTCAAACCATTTTTGATAAACCACCATGTGCTATCTTTCCCTTTTTACATGGAACATGCTTCTTTTTTTTTCAGCGTATATGTCTTCAACTCGTGTTATTGGGCAGTAATTGTTTCCTTTCGACCTCCTTTTGCAAACAGGGCTATCCATTTTCACCTCGTTGCTATTGCGACCTTTTGGTGAACTGCACAAATCACTTTTCTGAAGAGTGTTTTGTGCAGTTTTGCCAAAATGTCACACGGGCAACGTTTTTACATTTCTGTGGGACTGCGAAAAGGGAGATTGGTTTTGCTATCCTCCTCATCCAACTTCGTGCCTAATCTTCTCCGACAAGAAGTTAGTCCTAAAGAGAGATCGTAGAGGTGATCGGCTTCTATTTATGTGTGTTATGTTTCATCATCTAGTTCCACTATTATTGTAATCACATTGACTGGATATCTTTGCAAACAGGGATGGTCCGCCCGATTTTAGTGGAGCTGCACAAAATGATCGGATTGTGGTGTCCTTCATACACCTCTTTTTTGGCTATGGAGCTGGGTGAAACTAGGTGCCAAGCAATGAACACTGTGCCAAGGAAATGGAGCCATGCCTACGAACAACATCGATCAATTATATTTTTTTTCTTTATTTGTACACCTTCTCACAACTTTGTCTTCAGTTGTGATGTGAATATTGGCGCTGATCTGCGAACCATTGAGATGCATTAGCCATGGTAGTTTCATTTGTATTTGATGGAATGTTGTAACGAGATAATTTCGAGGCAAGACACATGAATCCTAAGTTGAAACCTTTTTTTTCCTGCGGGAACCAGAGTTGAAACCTCCATAGCATCACAGTACAATTTCATCAAAATTATGCGTACATATAAATAAATCCTGAAGGATTGATAGCAATGCCAGAAACAATTCAACTTCGTTTCGCTGACATGTTGGACATCCTTCATCCGGCTCCACCTGCCATGCAGCAATATTGAGTGCACAACACAACTTCAGGGAAAGATTCACCCCGGTCGTTGCGCCGCAGTAGTAATGACTAGTGAGCAGTCAAATCACAGAGCCCCACCTTCGCCATAGTAAGTTGCTCGGACGAAGCAACCATCATTTCTCTGTTCCTTGAATCTGCTGGTACTCCCATATTCCCACAGTAAAGTTGCTCGGGCGAATCAACCATCACTATATCCTCTCACGTGTGATGACCACAGGAGCTATCCATTCAGATTGCATGTTAAAAAAAATAAAGGTCGATAACTAATGCGGCAAACTTTCAAAAAAAACTAATGCGGCACTTCGGGCCAATGCGGCCAGATCGCATTTTGCATGAGAAACTACACATCATGTTTCATTGACATGTGGTCCCTGTCGGTGTCAAAACCGGCGGATCTCGGGTAGGGGGTCCCGAACTGTGCGTCTAGGCGGATGGTAACAGGAGACAAGGGACACGATGTTTTTACCCAGGTTCGGGCCCTCTCGATGGAGGTAAAACCCTACTCCTGCTTGATTGATATTGATGATATGGGTAGTACAAGAGTGGATCTACCACGAGATCAAGGAGGCTAAACCCTAGAAGCTAGCCTATGGTATGATTGTTGTAATGGTTATTGTCCTACGGACAAAAACCCTTCGGTTTATATAGACACCGGAGAGGGCTAGGGTTACACAAAGTCGGTTACAATGGTAGGATATCTACATATCCGTATTGCCAAGCTTGCCTTCCACGCCAAGGAAAGTCCCATCCGAACACGGGACGAAGTCTTCAATCTTGTATCTTCATAGTCTTGGAGTCCGGCTGATGATGGTAGTTCAGCTATCCGGACACCCCCTAGTCTAGGACTCCCTCAGTAGCCCCTGAACCAGGCTTCAATGACGACGAGTCCGGCGCGCATATTGTCTTCGGCATTGCAAGGCGGGTTCCTCTTCCGAATAATCCATAGAAGATTGCGAACACCAGGATAGTGTCCGGCTCTTTAAAATAAATTCCACATACCACCGTAGAGAGAGTAATATGTACACAAGTTCAATCTGCTGACGTATTTTGTGGCGTGACGTCACACCACTACCAAGCCTTTACTTGAATCGTTTTTATTATACCACCTCAGCGCGTTTAGCGAAGCAGTTTCCTTGGCACGTCTTGTCGAAGCAGAGATCATGTCCCCCTTATTTCGGGATTCCCATCAATACGGACGTGGGTAACCCAACCGTGCCCGTTGCCACGCCTCCTCCATCGAAGGTGAGTTCCAAACGGTCACGGGACGGCTCTTGGTATTCTCCCTCTTTATAATGAGACCAAGGCTCGTTTCTTTTCTTCAATCCTCAACCGAATCTGCCCCTCGCCCCGAGTTCCAACACCCAGAGCTCCAGATTCGAGCGCCTCGGACCTTCAACAATGTCCGGCTTCGATCTACAGGGCCGGTGGATGCCCTCCTCTGTCACGGAAGAGGACGTGCTAAAGCTGAGAGAAGCCAGGTACCTGACCTACGAGATTTCGCATAGGTTGCCTGCCAAAGGGCAAGTCATTCCTACTCCCAAGCCCGGCGAGAGCGTCGTGTTCGTGTCCCACCTCCGTCGGGGTTTAGGCTTCCCGATGGATCCTTTTGTGAGAGGGCTCATGTTTTACTATGGGTTGGAATTCCATGACTTGGCTCCGGAGTCCATCCTCCATATCTCATCGTTTATTGTCGTCTGCGAAGCCTTCCTCCGCACTACCCCTCACTTCGGTATGTGGCTCAAAACCTTCAACGTGGAGCCGAAGATGATTGAGGGGCGTCAAGTAGAGTGCGGCGGGGCGGTCATAAGCAAGAGGGCCGATGCTCCATGGCCCGAGGGCTCTTTTCAAGAGGAGCTTGGCTTGTGGCAATTGGAGTGGCTCTATATTACTGCTCCCAGGGGCAGCTGGCAGACGCTGCCGCCCGTCTTTTGCCCGGGTCCTCCACAGCGGCTGACATCATGGGTCAGCAAAGGGCTTGACTGGGGGCCGCCCAAGGACGTACCCCTATTGCAGGGCCAGATTAGAGACCTCCAAGAGAGGGAGATCAATCTGGTCGTGGTGACGCAGGTTATGCTGATTAGGCGTCTTCTACCCTGCAAACGTCGCCCTCTCCGCCTATGGAATTCAATCCGGAGAGACCACGAGCTCTCCAACACTTCGTGGGTACGACACCCATGGAGATGTACAAATTGTTCTTCGGATCACAAGAGGTGTGTCCGGAATTGACCGAGGACGCCGGCCTAAGCTGCAATCGCCCGGATACTCAAGTAAGTAGCCCTATGTCCGGACATACCGTTCGTTTGCATATCTTGGATTTGCCTTTTAACCAATCGTCCTTTGAACAGGAGTGGATAGCGCAAGCGAAACTGATACGGTGTCCGGCCCCCCTCCCGGAGACCGCGCCGGATCCCGTGTTGGTCAAGATGCTGGAGGTTGTGCCTTCAGAGGAAGGCGAAGGGGAAAATAGAGAAACTACTGCCTCTACCAAGGAGGCTTTTGAGAGAGGGGGGATCAAGAATCCCTCCTTCCAGGGGGAGAAGAGGACCACTTCCGAAGACCCGGAGGCCAAGGCCTCAAAGCGGGGGAAGAAATCTTCACCAGAGGGTCCTGCGCCTGGGGAAGCCCCGGCCGCACTATCTCCCCTAAGGAATCAGCCCTCCAGCAAGCCGTAAGTAGAAAAAGGGGAGTTTTGTAATAAGGGACACCCCTATTTTTGCTTCTGAGGATAACCAAAGTTTTTACCTTGTAGTTCGGATCTCCGTCCTTCTCAGCTGAGCTCGTCTTCGGGGGACCTTCATCCGGAGATGATGGAGAGCGAGACGCCTCCATCTGCCGCACCGTCAGGCGGGGCAGACAACCCTGAGGTGTCGTCGCGGAGGGTATCCCCGAGTTCGGCAGGGCCGAAGAGTTCGGCACCAACTGGTGTACGGCCGGGGGAGCTGAAGGATCTGCTCGAGAGGGCGTCTATCTCAGAAGGTCACCGTACATTGATGAGTACAGTGATTGAAAGAATTTCATTTGCTGAGGGCGGGTTGCATGATGCCGTCAGAAGTTTGCTGTCGGGGTTTGAGGTACGTAAAAATGACATACCTTTTGACATTTTTTACACATAAAGTGCACCCTGTATAGATAGTAGCCCCTGAGACTCGGTATGTTGTCGAAAGCGACAGCGTGCCGAGGATCATAATCTCAGGTATTAATTCTCGCCTTTCCTATGCAGGTGGCGGATAGTCCGGTGGCCAGCCGGACTGATGGAGTTGCAGAACTAAAGCGGCAACTCGACATTGCGGATGCGGACATCGCGCTGGTCAATAAACGACTTGACGAGTCACAAGGTAGGTTGTTTCTCCGTGGTCACCTAGTAAGGGAGCTGATGCCCACTCCTTACAACATGTATGCTTAATGCAGATGGTGCCGCTACTGTGGAGGACCTTCAGGCAGAGCTTGCTCGAGCCAAGGAGCAGGCCAGAAGGAGTGATGCGGCTGCCTCGAAGGCAGCCGAAGAGCTAGAAGCCGAAAGGGCTGCTCACTGCCGAAGCAGGGAGGAGATGGCCGGAATGGCCGTGAAGCTGAAGGATGTTACCGACCGCTGTGAGGTTCTTGAAAAAGAACGCAGAGCGGAGCAAGAAGACCTGAAGAAGGCCACCGCCGAAGCCAAGGATGCCCGTTCTGCAATGAGGGCTATAAAGGAGGAGCTGCGTTAGGCCAGGGACATTGCGGCTGGCAAGCCCTTCTGCTGCGCAGGAAGTTCACAGATCAGAAATATGCTCAGCTTGGCAAGCTGTGGGGTGCGGAGGATCCTTATCTTGATCTGGCGGCGAGTGCGGCGGATGCGGTTGTGCACTTCCGAAGCCAAAAGGATCACGAGATGGAAGAGCTTTTTTGGTCTCAATTCCACAGTCCGGAGCGTTCACTTCCGTTGACCGATCGGTTGGCTGAGTGGGCTGAGCTGAATAGATTTTCCGGATTGGCCACGACGGATGTAGTGGCTCATCTGTGGCCGGATAGGCCCAAGCCGAAGAGTCGGCATGCATAGAGGGTGCACGGATGGCTCTCGCCCGTGTGAAGACATACTGGACGGAGATGGATGCCACCGATGTTGCAACCCGGGGTTCGGACGAGAGCCGGTTACCTGTCGACCACTATTTTGGGGAAGTCCTGCAGGGCGCTCGTGTAATAGAGTCGCAGTGCTCGAAAAATGTTATGTTCAAATGACATGCATGATTTGTAAAACGATATTCATAATATAAGTGCTTTTTATACTTGTGCGTTCAAGTAATGAAACATCTCCTGTGCGGCCGTTAATGTATACTTGTGTATAACCTGAAACATGGCAGTCTTCGGCTTCAGCCCCCACGCACATGGTGCGGGGGTGTTTGCAAAATGGCGCATTTTCACGCTTAATCCAACGTCTTGGTCCTGTGAAGAAGGTGGTAGCGTAGCAAACTAGGAAACCGGACTATAATGCTTTATCACTTTCACTTAGCCATAGGAGTTCGAAGGTGGGGCTACGATATAGCCCCTAGGGGCACCGCGCTCTCCGAATTCGGGGCGCGTATGTGCCTGACCGGGAAACGGTCCTTCGTCAAAGCGGAGGAATTCTAGACATTGCGGTAGTCGATCGAGTGGTTGACCAGTCTCTCGCTATATCATGACAGTCAGTTTTCGGCTTTCTCTACTGAGGTGCTCGCCCGGCCAAACCGGGGCACAATCGCAGTAGTTCTCCTAGTGCCACGCTAGCCGATGATACGGAACGTAAGGCAGCAAAACACAGGAGCCGGGCAAACCCAACATTTGACCAAAGACATGATTCGGAGCTGATGCATATAAGGCCTAACTCAAGACGCCGAACACTCCCTAAGGTATTCGGTCTTTATGATAACAGGCAGAATAATGCTCTAAGCCCCTAGTGTCTAGGTACGGGCGAAAATTTCTGACGCGGCCGATGCCAAAACGCCAGCCTCCTCATCGGTTATGGTAAAAAACCGGGGGATGTGTATCAACAAGAGACAGTAAGAAAGGTTTACGCAGGGTCTTAATCTGAAAAGAATCCTTGCAACGGGTCCCTGCTACACGTCTGTGCCTGTGTCTCCGTTGTGCTGTATCTTGGACGGGTGTAGCACGCTGTTCATCTGTAAAAGAGACGAACTTAGTTTGGAAAGATATCGTGCAAGAAATGTGTTTAAAACAGAGTATCATTAAAAATGAATAAAGTTGAGCTTTATTGGCTCTCGTTGTTTATGCACGCAGCCTTTTGTAGAGGGGTGTGCGTCTAGGAAGCCCCTAGTTTATTTATGCCGGACTCGCCTAGCCGTGTCCGGGGTCTTGAACGACCTTTTAATGAGATGATGCCGTGTGGACCGGGCATTTTAAGTGTAAGAGACGCGTAGTGCGGTATTGCGTTAAAGCGGGCGAAAGCTTCACGTCCCAATAGTGCTTGATGGCTACTTTTAAATGGGGCGACATGGAAGATTAGCTTTTCGCGACGGAAGTTGTCGGGTGAACCGAACACAACTTCTAGTAGTAAGGAGCCCGTGCACTTGGCGTAAGGGCCTGGCGTCACTCCTTTGAAGGAAGTGCGGCTATGGTGAATTTTAGTAGGGTCTATCCCCAACTTGCGGATTGTGTCCGGATATAGCAGGTTTAAATTGCTGCCGCCATCCATTAGGAGTTGTGTAAATTGTAGTCCATCGATTATAGGATCCAATATCAGAGCAGTCCATCCTGCGTTTCGAATACTTCTGGAGTAATCCAGGTGGTCGAAAGTAATTGGTTTTGACATCCAATCTCGGGATTCCGCTGGGGTGGACCGTGTGGCATGCGCTTTGGCAGGTGCCGCCCTATTTTTCCTTGTTATCACTTGAAGTGAATTCTCTGTTTTGACCTGTTGTGGGAAGTTCTTTTGTTGTCCGGCGCTTTGCTTGTGGGGTTCGTCATCGTCCTTGCTCGGTGTGTCGAGCCCCTTGTGTTCGGCGTTAAGTCGGCCGGACTGCTTGAAGACCCAACAATCTCTGTGGGTGTGGTTTGCAGGCTTCCCGGCGGTACTGTGAATTTGGCATATCCTATCCAAGATTTTGTTTAGGTTGGATAGCTCATCACTGTTGTCCTTAAGAGGCAGTGTTTTGTTGTTCTGTTGAGAGCTTTTGAATCCGGCGTTGACCGCCTTGTTCTTTGGGCCATTTTCCTTATTCCGGCGCTGATCTTTTCTGCGTCGTGATTTCCCATTTCCATCTCTAACCTCGGATGTACTCGGGTCGCTGGTGCTGCATCTTGCCAGCCAGCTATCTTCTCCCGCGCAAAAGCGGGTCATGAGGCTCGTTAGCGCGGACATTGTTCTTGGCTTTTCCTGGCCGAGGTGTCTGGCGAGCCATTCGTCTTCGGACGTTATGTTTAAAAGCTGCTAAGGCTTCGGCGTCCGGACAGTCGACTATTTGGTTCTTTTTGGTGAGGAACCTGTTCCAGAATTTGCGCGCTGACTCTCCGGGCTGTTGAGTTATGTGACTTAAATCGTATGCATCCAGAGGGCGGACATAAGTCCCCTGAAAATTTGCTCTGAATGCATCCTCGAGCTCTTCCCAACTTCTAATGGTATTTTCTGGGAGGCTTTTGAGCCAATGCCGAGCTGGCCCTTTGAGCTTGAGGGGTAGATATTTTATGGCGTGGAGATCGTCTCCTCTAGCCATATGTATGTGTAGGATGTAATCCTCAATCCAGACTCCGGGGTCTGTTGTTCCGTCGTATGCCTCTATGTTTACGGGCTTAAAACCCGCTGGAAATTCATGATCTAGCACCTCATCGGTGAAACATAGTGGGTGTGCGGTGCCCCTATATTTAGGTGTGCCGTTATCTTCGGACAATCGGTGTGTTGTGTTGCTTTCTGGAGCCCTCTTTTTTGGCCCATAGATGGACCTGACCGGGCCATCCTTTCTGCGAGGATCCTTATGTGGATCGTGTGCCAGCTTGTGTGCAGCACCGCCTGCTGCTCTTAGCCTATCGTCTGGTCGTCTATCCGGCCAGGCGGCCTCTTTGTTTTTTGATTGTGGGGGCTCGACAGCCTCCTTGTCAAATTCGGGCAACAGCTTGCGCTTTGGGTAGCTCTTTGTTTGGTGACTATCGCCGTATTTATCTGCGGTCTTGAGCACTTTGCTCCATCTCATTCTGAGTACGTCTTCCGCTGTTTTGAGCTTCCGCTTCTGCTTCTTCAAACTTCTTGCCGTGGCGACGAGCCTTTTGTGAAGGTTCTTATGCTCCGGTGATGTGTCTGGCGTGAGATCGTCTGGACTGTTGTTTTCGCCGGGGATGGATTGCTTGTCCAATTCATCCTGTTCAGATGGTTGCTTGGTTGCATGTTCGTCGTCCACTAGTTCGCCCTGCTCTACGGCTGGGTCATTATGGGTGCTGTTGTTATCGAGGCGGGACTTCGGGCGGCACTTGCGTCGCCGTTTTGGTTGTTTTTCGGGGGAATTATCCTTTGCTGCGTCCCGTTGTTCCTCGTTATCGCTTCCTTTTGGTGTGTCCACCATGTATATGTCATGAGTTGAGGTGGCTTTCCAGTGCCCAGTAGGCGCTGGTTCTTGGTCGCCTCCGGCATTGTCGTTCGTACCGTCGATGTTTTCGGAGTCGAAGTCTAGCATGTCGGTTAAATCGTCGACAGTTGCTATAAAGTGGGTGGTGGGTGGGCTTTGAATTTCTTTGTTGTCCGCATCCCAACCGTCCCGACCGCAGTTCGGCCAGGGCTCTCCTGATAACGAGAGATACCTTAGCGAATTCAGAATGTCGCCGAAAGGTGAGTGTTGAAAGATGTCCGCAGCGGTGAACTCCATGATCGGCGCCCGATCGGATTCGATTGGTAGGGGCGCAGGAGGTTCGGAGTCCGGCGAGGAGTCCGGCACCTCGGAGTCACGAGCTTCACAAGGGACAAGGTCAGTATTCGGCTCCATCGCCGTAGGGGTTGCAGCCCCTGAGGCGGTGTCTAGCCACCCGTCCTCGATCTGCGTGGTCGGCTCCGAATTAAGGGTCGGAGCGGACTCATGTGCGGCCTCCAGGGCACTGTCCGGCAGCAGGGCTAAATCATGCCCATCGTGACAGTGCGGCGTGCTCGGCTGTGGCTCGAATCCGTCGAAGATCAAGTCTCCGCGGATGTCAGCCGTGAAGTTTAGACTTCCAAATCTGACCTGATGGCCAGGGGCGTAACTTTCGATCTGCTCCAGATGGCCAAGCGAATTGGCCCGCAGTGCAAAGCCGCCGAATACGAAGATCTGTCCAGGGAGAAAAGTCTCACCCTGGACTGTGGTCGTTGTTGATGATCGACGGAGCCATCAAGCCTATCAGTGATGACACAGAGGAACTCTCAATGAAAGCACCAATGTCAGTGTCAAAACCGGCGGATCTAGGGTAGGGGGTCCCGAACTGTGCGTCTAGGCGGATGGTAACAGGAGACAAGGTACACGATGTTTTTACCCAGGTTCGGGCCCTCTCGATGGAGGTAAAACCCTACTCCTGCTTGATTGATATTGATGATATGGGTAGTACAAGAGTGGATCTACCACGAGATCAAGGAGGCTAAACCCTAGAAGCTAGCCTATGGTATGATTGTTGTAATGGTTGTTGTCCTACGGACTAAAACCCTCCGGTTTATATAGACACCGGAGAGGGCTAGGGTTACACAGAGTCGGTTACAATGGTAGGAGATCTACATATCCGTATTGCCAAGCTTGCCTTCCATGCCAAGGAAAGTCCCATCCGGACACGGGACGAAGTCTTCAATCTTGTATCTTCATAGTCTTGGAGTCCGGCCGATGATGGTAGTTCAGCTATCCGGACACCCCCTAGTCCAGGACTCCCTCAGTCCCATTCCAACATATCAGTGAGACGACGGCGAGTAGTAGGAGTATTTCCGAACCGACGTGTAGGCCGGGGTGCCCCTTCGTGAACCGTGGCAAACTGGCAACCGTCCACCGACGCTTCGCCTTTCCCTCTGGATTTGGAACTGCTGTCGCACGCTCTTCCTCTCCCTCCTCCGTTTTCCTTCAGCCCTTCATGCTTTCTGCTGCCATTGTTCGATCGTCTTCTCCATGGAGGGAACAGGACGAAAACGACCCCGTTATTCTTGCCCCGATCTGAAAGATGACGTGGTGGAGGAACTCATTGATCGGTGCGACGTCATCACCTCGGCTAGCATGGCAGGTTCGTTCAAGGCCATTCTTGACTCAACTAATAACATCATTACAAGGAACCCAAGAGTCAAGGAACGGTTTGATCTCCCCTATCTTCTTCGCTGTGACCCTGATGACCGACGCCGTCACGACGGAGGCCTCGCCCTGTGCAAGTTGATGCCGCTTGATAATGATATGTATGATGTTAAGATGCCATTGCTTGAGGGCAAGGCCTGGGTAGGTGAAAATGGAGATTGGGTTGTTTACATTGGGTCCAACTGCGAGTGGGAACTTGTGAATGTGTACACTCGTGACCGGGTTCCACTTCCAAAAATCTCAGCAGACTGCCCAGAGGTTGAGCACACCGGTATTGTACGCACGTTCAAATACAATCATGGTGACTGTCTTCTACGGAAGATAGCAATTTCTCGAGTCCCCACCCGCTCTTGGAATTACAACAACTATGAAGTTGTTGCTATCTTCGACAAGCTTGTTGCCGTCGTTGCTGGTTTGACTTGATGGACATTGCTCAAAAATCAGTTTCTGTACACGGATGAGTACTATGATGCAATTGAATACGAGGGCCTTGTGTTTGCTGCCACCACTCGTGGCACTGTTTTTGCATGGAATCGTTATGATTTCGGTACGTTTGTCTTCCACCGTAATTATAATTGTTTCATCCACTTGCATGCGGGTTAGCAAGTTTCCCTTTACTAATTAACCTTCTTCTTGTGTTTCCAAGGTCCTGTGAAAATTCCACCACCTATACTTGAAAAAATTTATAACCAAGGGGGAGATGACGATGGTGATGATCACGAGCATGAGGACGAGCAGCGCCCATATATTCGTTGGCGCCTGGCAACTAATTTCGATGGATCACCTCTTCTCGTGTGTATACAGCCCACTGATGATGTTACTGCTAAGGAAGCAGGTGTAGTCTCCCTTGGTCGCACTCTCCGGACCTATTCCAACACCCGTTGCATGGTATTCGGGATGGATACTAGTGTGCTAGCTCCAACACCTTCTCCCTGGTACAAAATTGATAGTCTTGGAGAAAACTCGCTCTTCCTTGGCCAAAACTATCCGATGATGGTGAAAGGCGATCCAACTGCTGTTGACACAACGTTACTAGCACCATTTATGAGAAGCAACTGTGTCTATACCTTGGACATTTGGGTGGTTCCCCACCCTGGTACTGATATAGTAGGCCTGGATGATCAGTCCTGCGTTGGTATCGAGATCGACAATAGATGCCCCGTCCCAGAGAATCACTTGTGGTTCAAAGCAAGCGTTTCCAACGCCGAGGAATGGTTGAGTTGAAGTTCATTTCATTGCTTGTTACTTGTTGTGTGGTGAAAACTTTAGTATTTATAATGTATCCTCATTGTCGATGTGGGTTGATGACCTGTTGTATGTAATAAAATGATATGCCTGTGATAAACTTACTAAATTTATGAATGGATTTCGAGTTGCTTCTGTGAGTGAGTGGTGCGACGAGGCAAAAAAATATTTTCCGAATACATAATTGTACGTGCATTGCAATAGGTTATCGGATGAGGCCAATCATCGACAATAGTAGTACACTATTTGTACTAGCTTCACATGCTTCGCGCGTCGTGCGGGTGTTTTTACTGTAGCCATACGTAACCAGCACCTCGAATCCTCGATACTAGTAGTACTATATTGTAAGTAGAAGGAGTAGTAGGGTGGCATGGGCCAGAACAAGCATTCACGTCCAGGAGTACGGCACACGCCACCAGCACGACTTCCATCTGACACCATATTTCTTGGAGTCCGTGCTAGAGCAATCTCTTCAACCTCATCGTTTCTCTAACTCAGCCATCGCGCGGCGGGCGAGGTGGGGGTTTGCCGATAGTCGGTTTCCTCAACTGCGGTCCCACTTGTAAGGCCAACTCCAACGCTCTATCAATATATGGATGTACTCTTCTTCCCAATACAAAAACTTGCATCCATTCTACTCCCTCCGTTCTACTACCTCCGTCCTGGTTTATAGGTCCCCTTTGTAGTTTGTGTCAAATTTTGACTAAAGATTTAACTAACAAAATGTTAATGCATGTCAAGAAAAATTATCTCATTGGATTCGTATTTGAACATAGTTTTCAAAAATATAATGTTTGGTGACATGCGTAAACATTTTGTTAGTTTAATCTATGGTCAAAATTTGGCACGGAATATAATGGGGACCAATAAACCCGGACGGAGGTAGTATTTTTCAAAATATATATGTATCTAGACATGTTTTAGTATATAGGCACATCCATTTTTGGACAAATGGAAGTCAAGTATTTTGGAACAGAGGGAGTACACAATAAAAATTTTAAGTTAGCACAACTAGTCTAATCCGACAACACAACCAAAGATTTGGTCGGGTTCTTCCTCCTTTTGCCGACACGTGGGACATCCAGCATCCAGGTCGTGTCATGAAAGAAAATAGAGTGGTAGTTGATAAGTTGAAGCCATGAGATGTGCATCTTGGGTTAAACTGTAAATAGAATCTTACTACTCTTGAGTAACTCCAAAAGCGGCCACCGAAGATCTTTCTTGGATTTTTTTTTTCATCACCAGCACGTCGAGGTGAAAGATGTGCAGGTTCAGTGGGTCCTCTTACGTTTTCACTGACATGTGGGGCCGCATGTGAGCAAACAGACGATGGGCTCCGCGCGTCCGCTAGTTGGCTGAGAAGAGAGATAGAGGAGTGCTGAGCATGGACTGCAGGAAATTTGTTCTACGTAACCAGCACCTTGATATTCGTGTGTGGTTGTTTCTAGAATAAAAAAAGGAGATACCTCTACTTATGTTACTCCCACTACGCCTAGCCTAGTAGGTGACCTTGCACTTGGCTCTTCGCCTCTTCCGGAAGTCGATGGTTCTACAGTAGTGCTTCTGGCAATCTGCCACCAAATGAACTGCTGCACGTCCTCCGCTTGTAAGCAAAAGTTTCTCCTCGTGCTGCGAGCCACCGCGCACGCGTTGGCGAGGGAGAAGGCGTAATCAAGCTTCTCGTCGTAGTGCGAGTTGATGGGACACATCAAAGTTATTTACTAGTAGTACGTACTCTCTCCAAAAAAGGGCTGACCATGTCATTTCTACCATCTCGTGCTCCGTCGTTGAGTACGTGCACTATTCACGTGCCATCGAGGAGAAAAAATATTGTCTAGGTGCCATCGAAGTGCACGACTCACTTACGGAAAAGGGTTTCCCCCCGCTCCCCCCCCCCCCCCGCACGACTCACTTACGCACTGCTTATCTGATTATCTCCATTTTCTTGCATGACATGTGCACCTTGATGCTAGATGTCTCGCGTGTTGGGAAAAGGACGAACAAAGCTCACGTAAAAGAAAAGAGTTGAAGAGCATAGATTCCCGACGACCGAGGACGAGCAAGGAACCTCGCGGTGGAGCGTCTGCAAGGAACCTTGCGCGTTTTCCTCTGTTTTTTGCCGCCTGCCCACCTATAAACAACTAAAAGAACATGAACTTTTCGCTAACCACTAGAAACAGTACATCAGGATGCTAAGTTGAAGATGTTTTATACTCCCTCCGTTCCCAAATATAAGTCTTTTTAGATATTTCAATAAGGGACTACATACGAAACAAAATGAGTGAATCTACACTCTAAAATATGTACACAAGCGAACGCACTTACTCCATCCGATCCAACTCATGCACATACGCGCACAGCATGGAGCACACAACGCACATACACAAGACGTGCATGCACACATGCTCGGCCGCAGAATGCACGTGAATAACACATGTATGCGCACACACTCGGCTTCATGGAGGCGTCCGCCATCCGCGGCGACGTCCGGTTCATTGTGCTACGGCGAAGCTCGCACGCAACGGCACACACGCATCTCTTGCAGCACCTCTTTGCCGTCGTTGCTCAACTACTAGTCGGAGACGAAGACGACCACAGCCTCGGCCTTAGAGCTAGCATCGATGGAAAAACACGCACGCTGCACGCACACGAGCACATACGGAGTGCCCACGACATGGTGTGGTGCGTCCCCAGTCGCCTCTACTCCTTCTGTGCACGTTGTCTATCAAGGCGGCTGCATGCTAATGATGATGTGGGTGAGGTCTTCTAGGACTCAGATGATGACAAGGAAAATTATGAGACACAAGGTGACATACACCGTCAAGGTCCACGGTCAAGGGGGTGCTAGCAAGTGCTTAGAGCAAGTACAATAGAGCTGAGTCAGCGGGCTACAAGGAATAAACTACTATATTTCTGCTTAGTTGAAGGAAAGAGAAGAGGAGAGAGAAGGTAAGCGGGCTCTTCGTGAAGAGCCAGCTCTAGCACGTGCTCCTAAGCACTTTGTGAGAATGAAAGGTGGGCCACATAATAAAAAAGTAATACACTCTTTTGATCTACTATTGTACATGTTGACTATAAGATTGGCTGTAGATGACATGGCACTGGCTTATAGCCAGAAGCTGGCTATACTATTAACCATGCTCTTAGATGTGCTTAGAGCAAGTACAATAGAGCTGAGTCAGCGGGCTATAAGGAATAAACAGTAGTATATTTCTGCTTAGTTGGAGGAAAGAGAAGAGGAGAGAGAAGGTAAGCGGGCTCTTCGTGAAGAGCCAGCTCTAGCACGTGCTCCTAGGCACTTTGCAGTACATGTTGACTATAAGATGGGTTTTAGGCTTATAGCAAGCAACTGGCTATACTATTAATGCTCTTTAGATGAGGTGCTAAGTGCATTAAATGGCTTAGTAACTCAAGTGTTCAATGCATAGGTGCTTAGTTTATTGGTGCCACATCATATTTTATGCCTATGTGGCAGGCTTAGCAGCTATACATGGTGGAGCACTGGGAGAGGCCAAGGCTGGTCATAGTGGGGAGTAACTTGTACTGTAACATATTACTATGTTACTCTAAACATCTCTATAAACCGGAAAGGAGGGAGTAGTACACTAGTGTCATATGCAGAGTATGGGAGCACATGATATTTCCCCGTCCGGACCGATCCCAAGTTGGCTTCTCACCTTCTTGGCCCAACAAAAACCCCTCCCCCCTCCCGCACGCGCTTCCCGCCCGGCGCCAGCTGAGCCCGCCGCTCCACATTGATGGCAAATCAGGGCGACCCGACCTCTCACTGCTTCCGCTGTTGAAGCGGCGCACCGATCGAGGGCATCGCCCGCTGCACGCCCGGCATTTCAGACTACACAGTGGATAGTAACTTTTAGAGCAAGTACTACTATAATTAGATGACATAAGTAGGCTATAAGGATTTAAATATAGTATTGTGCTTAGTTGAAGGAGAGAGAAGAGGAGAGAGAAGAGAAGCGGATTGTAAACGTGTGAGACAAAAGGTGGGGCCATTATTATTGATATTGTATTTATACTAAAGGGACTAACGGACGCCTTAATTACTCCGTTTTTTTGAGACAAACCTTGGTGGGGCTATTATTGACTTTTTTGAGCTATTATTGACTTGGACGTGGGGTTTGGGGGCCAAAGGCCTACTATTATACTCCGACCTGACAGGCTCTACCCTAGCCGCCACTGTATCATATGGTTTCGCACCGTTCCAGATCTTAGCGCCACCACGCAATTCTTCTCCAGCCCTCCTTCCAGCGTGCACCGCGAGAAGGGACAGCAGTCCTCCGAACCCCGCCTTTCGTGATCCTATACGGGAGAGGGGCGATCAGGTTTTTGGGGAGCACACTCCTGTGACTGCTGCCAGCGACGACTTCCTCAACGACAGCCTTCTTCCCCGACCTCGGTAACCTCTTCATCAACGACATGAGTGAAAACATCAACCACATCGGTTCTGCTCCCGCTGTACAGTATGTGATTCTGTCCTCCTGGTTTAGTCCGCATCATTACTTTGATGTTTTCAATTGTCGTCATGATCTATTTACTGCTGATTCAGATTAAATCTCATACTAAATTGCTCATATATTCAACAATCCAATCCAAATACCTGATCACAGGCAATTTACTCCGAGTTGTTTTGCTGCGCTTTTGAAGCCGCCTACTTTTAAGGGGGTGCAATATAAAAGGTGGCGCACAAGAGTAGTATATTGGTTTTAGATCATGTGCTGCTATGACGCCACTAAGGGTAAGCCTGAGGGCGATCTTAATCCTACACAGCAGGAAGCTTTTCAGAACATGGATACCCTCTTCAAAGCCGCCATGCTGAGTGTTCTTGACGATTCCATTGTGGATTCGTATATGTTGTTTGACAGCGGCAAAGACATGTGGGCTGCGCTCGAGGCCACGTTTGGGCCCTCGGGCGCTGGCAACGAGTTGTACGTCATGGAGCAATTCTGTGACTACAAGATGACTGACGAGCGCTCTGTTGTTCAGCAGACTCATGAGATACAGTCACTCTCTAAGGAACTTGAGTACTTTAAGTGTGTGTTGCCAGACAAATTTGTTGCTGGGACCATCATTGCCAAGCTTCCACCTTCGTGGAACAATTTTGCTACTTCTCTAAAAAACAAGAGACATGAGTTTTCTCTTTTGGATCTCATTAGCACTCTTGATTTTGAGGATAAGGCGAGAGCAAAAGACACACGTGCTCGGGTCGTCGAGGGAGCTTCTAGTGCCCACATGGTACACGAGAAGAACTTCCAGCCCAACCAGCCCCAAAACAACAAGAACAAAACTCAGGGGAAAGGCAAGTTTGATGCAAAGAACAAGCCATCACATTCTACCAGCTTCAAGAAGAATTCTCATAACGGGAAGGGATACAAACCTCAATTTTGGTAGCACCGCACAAAATTTATATGGCTGCATCTAGCTGCTGTCAGCTAACCTCATGGTGCTCCAGGTATTCCTACATTCGTAACTAGGTACAATGACCACGGCAAGATGAAATTAGCTTATTCGTACGTTGACTTGCCGAATGTAGTGCGGAACGATCCTGTCATGTCTGGAGGAGCAAACAAGCAGTGCAGCCGAAGGTGGAAATCAACCAAGGACTTATGAAATTATATGTAATCTTCCTCAGGCAGGTCAGTATCCCCTTCGTCCAGATGATCGTGTTTTGTCATGCCGAGCTATTGATATGTGCTACTGTTTTGGAACACCGTTTAAGTATAGCTACTGTTTTCCTATCTTTTCAGATTCAGGACAATGAATAGGATATCAGGGGAACTGCACAATATGGACCCATGTTGAGTCATCTCTATTGCCTCATGTGTTTGCTGCAAATATGTCAGCATCAATTGCAAGATGAGGCAGCTAGATAGCTGTGGAGTTGCCAACATGCTCAAAGTGCTCGCAACATTGAGAAGAAACAAGCATGCCTAGGAAATTAATGCGTGCGTAGGGAGGCCCTTTGCTCAGAGAAGCATCGATCGATTTTCTTTATTTCCACACCTTCTAACAGTTTTGTATATTGTTATAGTATGGTGAATCATTGAGATGCATAGACATGCTAAACTTTTGTTCTTCTAAATGTTAGTTTAATGTGAGTGTCTGCATCCAGTACCGCATCCTCTAATTTGGTGCATGCACACAGAGAAAATAAATCTCCTTAATTTACTCCATAACCACCCTATTAAAGAGGCCTAGTAACAAACCAGGGGCATGCAGTGGCCGGCGGGCACATGCATCCTGCATGCATGGCCAGTCATGCAGCAATGCAAAAGAAGAGAGCGGTTCTTGGGAAAAAGCGAGTAGTTAGTGCAGCGTGCCTTATGAACACGAACAACTCACTCTCCCGCTTCCATCTCCCCACCCAATTCCCCCCGCTCCCCAATCTTCCTCACTCGTCCAGAAAGCCCCGCTCACCTTCTTCCTCACTCGTACAGAACACGCCTGCTCCTCTTCTTCCACTCCTACAGAAATCTCCAGCCCTCCTTCTTCCCCACTCGCACTGCCACTAGGCTCGTCTCTGGCTACTCTGCTCAAACCCGTGAGCTCGGCGCGACGCCCACAAGTAAAATGGAGTCGTCTGGCCCCAACACCAAGAAGATGAGGCTCCCGCCAGTGGCGACGCCGGTTGTAGATCCCGCACCCGGTAGCGCAGGGAGAAGCGGCGAGCCCCCCCCCCCCCCACCCGGATCCGAGGAACCAGTAGAATCTCCGGTGGACCGCATCAGCGATCTCCCGGACGTCATCCTTGAGGAGATCATCTCGCTTCTCCCCACCAAGGATTGCTGCCGCACACAAGTCCTCTCAACTCGGTGGCGCCCTCTATGGCGCACCGCGCCCCTCAATCTCGACTGTCATCAGATATCTGTCCTTCCTGAATTTGATCTCATCAGAGCCATCGTCTCTTCTCACCAGTAGGGCCCCGTTCAATGCCTCTGCATCCCGACAAGCTACCTGCTGTCCATACCCGGCAAGGTGGATGCTTGGCTGACATCCCCTGAATTCAGAAAACTCCAGCAGTTTGAGTTCTACCATTACCACAAAAGTTTCATACCACGAACATACCAAGAATTCGTGCCCACACCACCATTGTCCATCTCGCGGTTTTCCTCCTCTCTCCACACTGCCACCTTCGCCCGGTGCCATCTACCAAACGATCTGGTACAAATGCTTCGACTCCTACTGCTAAAAAAACTTTCGCTTGTGGTAGTTTATCTGTCGGACGCCTCACTGCACAACATCATCCACTCCAGTTGCCCTGCCCTGGAGCGCTTGCTGATTGTTTTGGGAATAGAAATCGGTATCAGTTGTCTCCAAATAAAGTCGCCTCACCTTAAAAGCATTGGAATTTGTTTTAAAGGATAGCAGCTCATCATCGAAGATGCCCCTTCCACTTGAAAGGTTGCTCCTTCATAGTTGTTATACACCTTCAGAAATAACTGTCGTCTCTGCGCCCAAACTGGAGACCTTGGGTGTAATTCGTGACCCGTTTAATAATCACAAGGAGTTGGTGTTTGGCTCCTCACTTTTTCAGGTACCGTATATTTTCATCTACACATTTGTCATCATATGCTGCATTTTTCATTTGTGTGCATAAGTTTTATATCATCTTGGAGTACACTTTGGGTACTAATATTATGTTATATGCTCAATGAAGAGTTCGTCCATTGATAGCCTATCAATGCTACTGGATTCTGTCAAGATCATATATATCAGAATGTATAGTTTTGATCTAGACATAATTATTGGCTTGTTGCGATGCTTTCGATCTCTGGAGAATTTATACATAGAGGTGATGATTTCATGCACATTGAAAGCCCGTATATATTGTACTAGAATTAACTGTTCAGCTGTCGTTCTTTCGACATACTCTTTTTTCAGACCTTAACTGTTTTCAATCTTCATGTCTACTTAGGGAGAACCACATGGAGAAAAACATATAACCAATCATTGGCGTAATAAGCACAAGGATTTTCTCAATTCTCATGACATTCGTTTAATTACAATAACGATGGGACGATATGCATCCAACCAGGCAAACAGAAGCTTTGTCACATTCTTCCTGTTGAACGCGAAGTTACTATTGTCCATGAGGCTTAATTTTTACAGCAAGAGATTTCTCACGGACGAACATGTTGAACAGCAAAAAAAGAAGTTTTAGGTGGACAAATGGGCTTATAAACGTGCTCGGCTTATATTTACAATAAGTTGTAGACATTCTGAAATAATTTTTTTTGCACAGGATGTTGATTTTATGGATCAGACCGATCCATTTGTTTGTGACTGCAAAAAAGAGTGGTTGGGTTAGATGTTACTGTCATGTTCAATCTGGGTTTTGTCTAAAAATTTGATGGACAATTAATCCTTGGGCTTTTTGTACCATTTGTATGCTTGACTTGCATGTTGTTGCCCTCGTACTCCCGTCGACCTGCCACTACAGTGCCGCATCTTTCATGGCTGTTGTTCGTTCCCATCAGAGGCCTTGCCATCGTTCTCCGCCTTGGTTAGCTTGCTGTGCTCGCCGCCGTCTGGTGTTGTCAACATGGGCAACAACTAAGAGGAATCAGGAGATGACTGTACGTGGAGAGGCTGACAGTAGGGACCCACCAGGGTCATTGCATTTCGCAAGCAGGTGCCTCGTTATTACAAGCCAAAACAATACTTCCTCCTAATTGTTTGACAACTAGGTTCCACGCCATTGTCAATGTAGTCAATAAATGAGAAAATTACACAACGAGCGGATAACACCAGGGACCCAGCAGCTCGCCCAGTTGTTTTTCAGTTTCAGAGACGGAGCTCAACTGCGCGCAGTGCGGGGGCTATGGCCCGTCTAGCCCACGCTTACGCTTTTATTAAGCACATGATGATCCCAGTTGATATTTTTTTCTTTCTGAAATTGGCTAGCCCAGTTTTTTTTGAGAATACCAAAGCCGAGGCCTACTTGCTTTTCTCAGCCCTGCCGGGCTGCAAATCTTTCAAGACGAGGAGGGATAAGAAATGGGCTTCCCCAGAAAACGGGCTATAAGTTGTAAGAAATGGGCTGTAAATTTTTAAACCAAAGCCAACCGGCAAGTGCATTAAAATATCATTTTTTCAGGATTTCTCTACTCTCTACTCTTATAAAAACCAAAGCCAATTGGCAGTTACATTAAAATATCATCTTTTCACCCACAAGATAAACAACTCATACAAATGCATGTTCATGTTCCGTGCAACGAACGGGCATCTTGCTAGTTAAGATTCTAAATTTCATTCATTTTTTTTGCGGAGAATTGTTTTTTGAATTTTATTTTGATATAATTTTTTGAAAACTATTTTTAACGTGACTCGAAATTTCGTGATTAAAAGAGTTCGGACCCCACCGAAATATGCAAAATTTCATTGAATTTTTTAGCAGTGCCCAGAATATATGGTTTGTAATGCTAATAAAAAGAATATGAGCTTCAAATATCCTTTAGAATTAGCAAATGGGATGTAAATTATTGAAAATAATGGCTAATGGACTGTATGCTGTTTTCCACAGATTTGGAGGCTGACTTCTGGGCCTACTAGGTTGACGATGATGCTGTCCTAATTTTTTTTTGACGCGTACGCAAGGCTTTGTCAACTTAGTCAACACACAACAGTGACTGTTGGATGTCCATCCAATGGCCGCCGTGCTTCTTCAATCTCTGATCTTCCTGCTCTAGCCGCCCAAACCAGCGCCGGCGGGACTGCCTGCTCCCTCCTCCCGTGGCTGGCTGTGCTGTCGCCAGGCCATCCCTCTAACCACCCACACATCCTGTTATTTTCTGGCGACGTCAGCCTCACCCCACAGCCGACTAGTCAGTGCTCGTTCTCCCCTCGGCGTGGGCATCCGCTGCAGTGGCTTTGCCGGCTCCGGGTGGTTCTCTTCCTGGGCTCCACCCTCGTCCACCGCGTTTGTGCTCTCGGCGCGGCGAGGTCAACATGGTCAACAAACAACAGCCATCGGAAGAGGTTGACAGTAGGGGCCCACATAGGAAAATGCCTCCTTATTACGCACAAAATAATGATTCCTTCACCTGATAGCTGGGACCCACCGGAAGGGTCTGTATTTCGCGAAAAAAACATTCCCCCCGCTGTCATCTCGGACCCACCGGAAATGCCTCCTTATTACGCACACAAAAATGAATACTCCCCCTGCTAGCTAGGACTCACCTTGGTGGGAGGCTGACTTGTGGGCCTACTAAGTTTACGGGGATGGAGGGCTTTATCAACTTAGTCAATATGAACGACTCTAGATCCAGTGACCATACGATGTCCATCCAACGGCCGTAGTACTTCTTGAACCTTTGGTCTTCATGCTCCAGCCGCCCAAAGCAGCGCCAGTTGTGCCGCATGCTCCTGCCTCCCGTGGCCGGCTGTGATGCCGCGGAGGCCTCACTGCCCCCTACTACTCCCACCGCTGGCCAGGCCATCTCTCTACTCACCCACACCCCCTGTTATTCTGCGGCAACGGCAGCCTCACCCTCGTACTCCTCTTCGCGTGGGCATCCACTGATGCGTCTTCCCCGGCTCCGCGTCGTCCCCTTCCTAGGCCTTGCCGCCGTCCACCGCTGTGGTGCTCTCGGCGCGGCGTGGTCAATGTGGTCAACGACCGACTTCCATCGGAAGAGTACTGTGCGTGGAGAGGCTGACTGCTGGGTCCACGGCGGCCTCAAGGAAGTGCCTCCTTATTACACGCAAAATAATTATTCCTCCACCTGACAGTGGGGACCCACCGGACGGGCCACCGTATTTTGCGAAAAAAACGTTTCCCCCTGACTGCTGGGACCCACCAGCTACATCTTCGCACGCAAGGAAGTGCGTCCGGGCAAAAAAAAAACGATTCGCCCTCCTGATTGCTGGGACCCACCGGCTACATCTTCGCACGCAAGGAAGTGCGTTCGGGCAAAAAAAACGATTCGCCCCCCTGACTGCTGGGACCCACCAGCTATATCTTCGCAGGCAAGGAAGTGCCTGACAGTCGAGACCCACCTGGTCGAAGCGTACGTAGCGTTGTCATTCTGGTCACGAACGTGTACGTACATACTGGTCGTAGTAGAGGCACGCACGTACACGTACGTACATCAGCGAGGGTGCAAGAAAGAAAATACGGCCATGTACGTACATACGGGCAGGGTCTCGAACGCCTACTCGCGCATACGTACATGGCTGGGTCGGAACAGAGAAACAGCGTCGTCTTCGTGTTCATGGGGAGCCAACGGAATGCGTCGTGTTCATCGGGAGGCAACGGAATGCGTGGGAGCCAACCGGCTGGGTCGAAACGGAATGCGTCGTCGTGTTCATCGGGAGGGCTTGGATGGAATAGGCGATGGAAACGAGGCCTGGCGTACCGCACAACGGAGGAAACGGCCTTGTGTTCGACCGGCCACGTTTGAAATGGGGTCCTGTTGATCGGGAGGGGCCTGGCGTACCACAGAATGGAGGAAGCAGACCTCCTACGGTCGAAACGGGGGTCCTGTTGATCGGGAGGGGTGTGGCGTACCGCAAAATGGAGGAAACGGACCTCCTACGGTCGAAACGGGGGTCCTATTGATCGGGAGGGGTGTGGCGTACCGCAAAACAGATGAAACGGACCTCCTACGGTCGAAACGGGGGTCCTGTTGATCGGGAGGGGTGTGGCGTACCGCAAAACGGACGAAACAGACTTGTGTTGGAGCGCTACGGTCGAAACGGGGGGGAGGGGTGTGGCGTACTGCAAAACGGGACTCCACGGGATACTGTTCATCTCCACCGTCGACCTCCTCCAGCCTCCACGGGCTCCTGTTCATCCAGCCTCCACCGCGTGCTACTCCACCGGCTACTGTTCAACCACCCCTCCACGGGCACCCCTCCACCGTCTACTGTTCATCCAGCCCTCCACACCAAAGGGTCCTGTTAAACTATCCCTCCATCATCTACTGTTCATCCAGCCCTCCACACCACAGGTTCTTGTTCATCCAGAGGCAACGCCACCGCTCACTGTTCATCCAAACCCCCCGCAACGCTCACTGTTCATCCAATCGATCGGCTTCAGTTAGCAGCAGTAGCGAACGAATCACTCCATCGGGTTCAGTTAACAGCCATCGATCGATCACTCGGGTTCAGTAACGCGTAGCCTGCAGTGCAATCGCTCGGGTTCAGTTAGAGCCCAATGCCTCGCTCGGGTTCAGTTAGAGCCAACGCCTCGCACACACGCGCGTACGTATGAGAGAAACGCGCATCGCTCCGCCCCCGACCTCCCACCGTAACCGGCAACACCCCGAAATTTTCCTCCCCCTCGCTTCTACCACGGTTTTTCCCATCATGGACAGCCCAAAGAATGTCATGCAGTTGCGTCTCCGGCCCGCCCAGGACGAAAAGCCCATTTTCTGTCATGATTTTTTGTCATAGAAGTAGGAGCCCACCACATCTATGATGATACCGGGTTTTGTCACAATTATCGTCATAGAAGTGTCATATGTATGACAGAAAAAAAATTCGTTCGGTCCAAAATGTCATGGATGTGTCTTTTTTTGTAGTGCAAAGATTGCCTAAAATTTTTTGGAATGCAAGATTGCAAAGGGTACACGACACCAATGCCAACCAAAAGTCATCTCGGCCCTCACGACAATGATAAAGAGCTCGATCAAAAGGTATACCGCTCCATGTTTGGTTCTTTGCTTTATTTATGTGCATTTAGGCCTGATATTATGCTTAGCGTTTGCATGTGTGCCCGATTCCAAGTGGCACCAAAGGAGTCGCATCACCTTGCGGTGAAGCGAATACTTTGATATTTGGCTCACACCCCAACACTAGGATTATGGTATCCAAAAGGCTCAACATTTGATCTAGTTGGATATTCTGATACTGATTATGCTGGTGACAAGGTTAATCGCAAGTCCACTTTAGGAACATGTCACTTTCTTGGACGATCTCTTGTCTCTCGGTCTTCAAAGAAGCAGAACTGTGTATCACTCTCCACTGCTGAATCTAAATACATTGCTGTTGGATCGTGTTGTGCTTAGCTTCTCTGGATGATGCAAACTCTCAAGGACTACGACATCAACACGAAGAATGTGCCACTCTTCTGCGACAATGAAAGCGCCATCAAGCTTTCCAGGAATCCAGTTCAGCACTCGAAGACAAAGCACATCGAGATTCGTCATCACTTTATCAAAGATCATGTCAACAAGGAAGACATTGATATCATTCACGTCAACACTGAAGAGCAACTGGCAGATATCTTCACTAAGCCCTTGGATGAGAAGAGGTTTTGCAAGCTGCGGTGTGAGCTAAATATCTTAGAATCCTCAAATGTCCAGTGAATGGACACACATCCTAACGCTTATGCATGTTGATGACTTAGATGTGCAACACACGAAGTAACGTTTTCTTTAATAAATGAAGACTTACCCTCTGAGTGTGAATACATTAATGCGGAATTTGACTTTGGAGCGCCATGATAATTGTGCACCGTGTCTGGGTCTAATACTTCCTATACGGTGGGTAACGCCACCACCACAATTTTTTGAAGATTTTCATTCGGCGTCATGATTGCATTATCTTCGCATTTGGATTGTCTTCAACATTGTTTTATCTTCAAAGTCTATATCTTCGCAATGTTGGTTTATCTTCAATGTTATTGATATATAGATATGTGTGTTTTGTCCTCAACAACATTCACTTATAGATATGTCTTCACGTTGCTATTTTTTGAACTAAGTGAATGTGATCGGACCCTAATCCCTTCTGTGCTACTCCCTCAAATTCTTTCTGTCTAAGTCATATGCATTCTGTTGACACTTGTCGAATATCTTCTCTGTGTCCTTGTTAGCAGAAGATATAGAGACACACTTTTAAAATTGCTTTTAATGTCTTATCCTTTGCCTGAAAACCAGAGAAGCCGGAACAACCATCTGACAATCCAGGCATGCGTGGGAACATAGATCAACTCCTGATAAGTTGCATGCACGCCACATGTCCTTCAGATGTGAACCGCCAGGGGCACCTATGTAATTGCGCTGCGCCACCTCCTCCTTCCTATAAATACTCGCCCCCTCGCGGTCAATATCTGTTCTTCCACCTCGCCACCTCGCTCAAACCCTAGCACCACCGCTAGCCTACGTTGACGCCAGAGACGAAGCGCTTAGCTGCCGCGAGTTCTTCGACGCCGTCCTCATGCCGGCCATGGACCTCGTCCTCTCTGCCGCCGCTGTAGGTGTCTTCCACCGCCAGGATAGGGCACGGGAGATTGGACTGCTCAGCCCCCCTTCCACCTCATCTAGCAGTTCATCTGTGGTAATTAAATCTCACCTTTTACAGTCATTTCAATCTGTCAAATCCATCCACTTCAACCAAATGTGGTTTATTCATTTCCAAATCTGGATCTGTCTCTTTCTAAATCTCATATATTGCAAAGTATGTTCACTTATGCATCAAAACTAGTTAGATTCCTCACCTGTACCTATTTGTGGATTCGTACAAATCTGGAACCAACTTCCTTCAAGAAGTGAATGTCTTCGCACCGCGAGGTCAATGTCTTCTAAACTGATTTATCTTCAAAATCTTCTGAGAATGCATATGAACTCTTCCCCTTCCCTCACATCTCTAATCCTGTCACAGGTACATGTCAGTGGGAGAATCCCTTGGTTCTCATAGTCTACATTCATTTGCAGAATTCTTACAGCGTCACATCGAATCTCCTGAAGCCAGTTCTTGTCTAACCAGCAAACGGAAGCCTTTCACTATTCTGAAGCCTATCTATCTGAATATAATGGATTATGAGAAGTCTGCACGGAAAGGAGGCAGGCAACACCATGGCAACACAACACTGGACTTGCCTTCCAATCTATATGAACTCTACAAGTCTGACCCTGAAGAAAGCTACACACAGCGGAAGAACCGGATCCAGTGGATCCGAAGATATTGGGCAGAGCAGTGGTTCAAGTACAAGTTTGTAACACCTGAATATGCTGAGAAGAATGCCATCAAGCGTCCGTGGGGTGATTGTCTGTATCAAAACTTGGTACCGAAGACTAAGGCTGAAGCTATTGAACAGGAGTTCTATCTTATGGTGTCGAGGACCTCAGCCTGAGAACGCCGACCCATCATCCCTCTTATGGTGTCGTGAAGACAATCTCTTGAAGCGCAACTTTCAGTTTGCAAAAGATTCAGCTGTTAAGAACCAGAAGGAGTTTGGCCTCAACTCAACCCTGGCCCCTCTGCTCCAAGGTCAGATGGAACTTATGAAGCCAATGAAAACAGGATTGGCCCCTTCGCCAACTTTGATGGGCTTCTGTCCCATATTGCAGCCCAGAGAGCTGCTATGGAGCAATCTGCTGAAGAAGCAGACTCTGATGATGCTCCATCACCACCAAAGCAGAAGAAAAAGGCTAAAGCTTCAAAGCCCTCTGCTCCTACTGCTCCAAAATCTTCGACTAAGAAGACTCTGAAAACTGCACCTCCTGAATCCAGTGTGCAATCTGAAGATTTATCGCGTGTGTCCAAGAGTACCAAGAAGCCCTTACCCAAAAAGGTTTCTAGGCAACCCCTCACACCTGCTGCCATTCTGCACAACAAGGAAGACACCATTGATCTGTCAAGTGATGAAGATCTTGGTGATGAAGCTCTAGAGATGCTGATCAAGAGCTAGCAAGAGGCGGAGATCTCAGTGATCTGCCCCTCTTTGATGTTCAAATCTTGAATAACTTCATTGATGAGTGGTTCGATGACCAGAGCATCAACATTGACAGTTTGCAGCTGCCAGTGGGCATCAACATCACATTTCATGGAGCCATTACTAATGAGTTGGCCTTGGCTCAGAAAATCGTCGAGCTCAAAAACAAGATTGATTATGAGAAGGTGCACTTCAAGATGCATATGCACAAGCTCAGTGTGGCAGATGTGCAAATTTTCAAGAAGATGTTGCATGACCTCAAAACTGAATTTCACAAGAAGCCTGAAAAAGCCAAAAGCTCTCGAGAACGCATGAAGTCTTATGCACAGAAATGTGTGCAAGCAAACAATGAAGTTGAAAATAGGAAAGCTATTGGGCATCCTGGCATCGACCCTAGAATGGCTGCTAAGAAGAACAAGAAGCCTGCCGAAGCTAATCCTGATACTCCAAGGCAGGGACAACCCAGCATTGTCTTCCCTGCTAGCATGACTGGCTTGAAGCCAAAGGTCCCCTCTGCTGCTTCTGAGCTCAAGAAGACTAGGCAAGCTGAAGCCGAAGCTAGGAAGAGGAAGCATAAGGATACATCTAATGATGCTCCCGCAAAGAAAAAGTTGAAGCCAAAGGGCTCTAAGTCTTCAAGGAAAGAGCGTGCTGCTGCCCCAGAGCCCCTCATAGTTGAACCCATTTCTGTTGCCTACCCAACCTCTGCAAATCGCAAGCGCTGTCTCATTGTCCATAAGCCTGCTCCCACAGAGGCTCCAGATTCTAAAGAAGTTCCAGCTATTGACCCCAACGCAGCTGAAGACATTGGTCATGAAGACAATGTACTTGATGATGAAGTCCTTCCTCAGCTCGAGCCCTTGACTGCTTTAGGGATGTTGGTCTTCTGGCCTTCGAGACTGATAAAGAACACTGGAATGAAGAGCTTCTCCTACAGTTCTATGCCACCCTACACATTCGAGGCTACAACAGGGATCCGAAGACTTGGATCCTTGAGTGGATGACAGGTGATGTACATCACGAAGCCAAAGCTCAGGATATCATCGAGCTTACTACCCTGCCCACTCCAGGTGAGTTATACGAACCTAGTTGTTCACTTCATCAGAATGAACTGGAGACCATGTTTCAGAAGCCAGAGCCAAACATGAGCCAAATGCTTAGCATGATGAAGCCATTGCCCCAAGACGCTGAATATCCAAAGGAGTTCTTTGTTAAGGACCTTGAGTACCTTCCACGCACAGTGTATCACATTCTAAGGCGTACTCTCTGGCCCATCAAAGGCCATTCTTCTGAAGCCAAACATGAAGGCGCCATGAAGACTTTGGTATTCTATATCATCAATGGCATCAGATTCAACACCCAGGATTTCTTCATCACACAACTTGCTGCTTCCGGGATTGATCTATTTGGTCTGAGGTTTTATGCTCCATGGGTGATGCACTTGATTAAGCATCATTCAACTATTGACTACCGGCCATCAGCGCGCAACCACATTGTCTTTCTGCCTGATGTTGATATGTCTGTTGAAGCCATCTACTCCGAGCCCGCCAAGAAGCCCCTCCTGTTGGGGAACGCGGTAATTTCAAAATTTTCCTACGATCACGCAAGATCTATCTATGTGATGCATAGCAACGAGAGGGGAGAGTGTGTCCATGTACCCTCGTAGACCGAAAGCGGAAGCGTTAGTTAATGCGGTTGATGTAGTCGAACGTCTTCGCCATCCAACCGATCCAAGTACCGAACGTACGACACCTCCGCGTTCAACACACGTTCATCTCGATGAAGTCCCTCATACTCTTAATCTAGTTGAGGCCGAGGGAGAGTTTCGTCAGCACGACGGCGTGGCGACGGTGATGATGAAGTTACCGGCACAGGGCTTCGCCTAAGCACTACGACGATATGACCGAGGTGTGTAACTGTGGAGGGGGGCACTGCACATGGCTAAAAGATCAACTTGTGTGTTATAGGGTGCCCCCTTCCCCGTATATAAAGTAGCAAGGGGGAGGCCGGCCGACCCTCCTAGGGCGCGCCCCACAAGGGGAGTCCTACTAGGACTACTAGTCCTAGTAGGATTCCACCAAGAGGGAGAGAGGGGGAAGGAAGGAGAGGGAGAGGGAGAAGGAAAGGCCCCCCCCCCTTCCCTAGTCCAACTCGAACCCAAGGGGGAGAGGGCGTGCGGCCTGCCCTGGCCGCCCCTCTCTCTCTCCACTAAGGCCCATGTGGCCCATTAGTTCCCCCGGGGGTTCCGGTAACCCTCCGACACTCTGGTTTTATCCGAAACTTCTCCGAAACACTTCCGGTGTCCGAATATAGTCGTCCAATATATCAATCATTATGTCTCAACCATTTTGAGACTCCTCGTCACGTCCGTGATCTCATCCGGAACTCCGAAAAAACTTCGGTCATCAAAACACATAACTCATAATACAAATCGTCATCAAACGTTAAGCGTGTGGACCCTACGGGTTCGAGAACTATGTAGACATGACCGAGACACATCTCCGATCAATAAGCAATAGTGGAACCTGGATGCTCATATTAGCTCCTACATATTCTACGACGATCTTTATCGGTCAAACCGCATAACAACATACGTTGTTCCCTTTGTCATCGGTATGTTACTTGACCGAGATTCGGTCATCGGTATCACCATACCTAGTTCAATCTCGTTACCGGCAAGCCTCTTTACTTATTACGTAATACTTCATCCCGCAACTAACTCATTAGTCACAATGCTTGCAAGGCTTATAGTGATGAGTATTACCGAGAGGGCCCAGAGATACCTCTCTGAAACACGGAGTGACAATACTAATCTCGATCTATGCCAACCCAACAAACACCTTTGGAGACACCTGTAGAGCATCTTTATAATCACTCATTTACATTGTGACATTTGATAGCACACAAACTGTTCCTCCGGTATTCGGGAGTTGCATAATCTCATAGTCTGAGGAACATGTATAAGTCATGAAGAGAGCAGTAGCAATGAAACTGTAACGATCATAATGCTAAGCTAACGGATGGGTCATGTCCATCACATCATTCTCCTAATGATGTGATCCCGTTCATCAAATGATAACACATGTCTATGGTTAGGAAACATAACCATCTTTGATTAACGAGCTAGTCAAGTAGAGGCATACTAGGGACAATATGTTTTGTCTATGTATTCACACATGTACTAAGTTTCCGGTTAATACAATTCTAGCATAAATAATAAATAGTTATCATGAAATAAGGAAATAAATAATAACTTTACTATTGCCTCTAGGTGAAAGGGCTAGTTATCGACTAGGGGGGTGAATAGGCGATTTTTAGAAAGTCTTCAAAACGTGGGAGTTTCGAAGACACACAATATAAACAACACTATTCGATTGCAGCGGAAGGTAGACTACACTAGACAAGCCATAGTCAAGTATTCAATGAAGTGAAAGCACAAAGACTAATAGCAGCTAGGTAGTAAAGATCAGGATGGAAGATAGTATGAAGCCAATCAGAACAGGTAGTCACACAGTGAAGTCAAACAGATAATGCAAGTAGGCAATGACTTCACGAAGACAAACTGTAAGTAAAGAGAAGTAAGAGATAGAACCAGTGGCTTCAGAAGGACAGGGATTTGTTCGACCAATTCCAGTTGCTGTGACAACTGTACGTCTGGTTAGGGAGGCTGAGATTCAACTCAGAAGACCGCATCTTCACCTTATTCCCCTTGAGCTAAGGACACTTAGTCCCCGCCCAATCACTCTGGTAAGTCTTCAAGGTAGACTTCCGAACCTTCACAGACTTCGTTCACCGGCAATCCACAATGGCTCTTGGATGCTCAGAACATGACGCCTAATCGGCTGGAGGATCCATAGTCCTCAAGTGTAACAAGTCTTCAGATCACGCGGACAGAAAGACTTCAGTGATGCCAAACACTCTTTGGGCTCTGGGTGGTTTGGGCTTTGTCCTCGCAAGGATTCTCTCTCGAAAGCTTCGGCGGTGGGTTGCTCTCAAACGACAAAATCCGTATATTAACTCTAAGCAGCCACCCATTTATGGTGTAGGGGGGGCTATTTATAGCCACTGGGCAACCCGACCTGATTTGTCCGGAATGACCCTGGGTCACTAAGGACCTGACATGTGTCACAACGGTCAGATTTCAAGCACACGCGGCAGCTTGACTTGGGCTACAAGTCAAGCTGACTCATCCGACTCTGGATAAGATCTGCTCTCATTGTCTTCGCTCGAAGACATGGGATTTGGTTGAGCATCACTTCAGTCACTCTAACTTTGTTCACTTGGACCCACTTATCAGTGCGGTGGTTCCTATGACTCAACTAAGAAGAAAAGGAAACAACGAAACAACTAAGTCTTCGCACTCCATAGTCTTCACTCAATGTCTTCTCGTGTCATAGTCTTCAATGTGAATATCTTCACAGACCACCATTGTCTTCAATTTCTTCACACATTTTTAGGGGTCATCTCCGGTAGGTAAACCAAATCAATGAGGGACTACTACCTGTGTTATCCTGCAATTCTCACAAACACATTAGTCCGTCAACCAGGTTTGTCGTCAATACTCCAAAACCAACTAGGGGTGGCACTAGATGCACTTACAATCTCCCCATTTTGGTGATTGATGACAAACTGGTTGAAGTTTACAACGGGGATAAAAGTATGTGAAATTGTAAAGGATTAAGATATTTTCTTCATAGATGGCAAAAAGGCTCCCTGAGGGAGTCCTGGACTAGGGGGTGTCCGGACAGCCGGACTATCATCGTTCGCCGGACTCCAAGACTACGAAGATACAAGATTGAAGACTCTGTCCCGTGTCCGGATGGGACTTTCCTTGGCGTG
Organism: Triticum timopheevii; assembly: GCA_963921465.1. NCBI lineage: Eukaryota > Viridiplantae > Streptophyta > Magnoliopsida > Poales > Poaceae > Triticum > Triticum timopheevii. Next base: position 173,571,448 of record OY997274.1, on the reverse strand, counting down.
GAAGGCAAGCTTGGCGATACGGATATGTAGATCTCCTACCATTGTAACCGACTCTGTGTAACCCTAGCCCTCTCCGGTGTCTATATAAACCGGAGGGCTTTAGTCCGTAGGACACAACATCCATTACAACAATCATACCATAGGCTAGCTTCTAGGGTTTAGCCTCGTTGATCTCGTGGTAGATCCACTCTTGTAATACACATCATCAATATTAATCAAGCAGGACGTAGGCTTTTACCTCCATCAAGAGGGCCCGAACCTGGGTAAAACATCGTGTCCCTTGTCTCCTGTTACCATCCGCCTAGACGCACAGTTCGGGACCCCCTACCCGAGATCCGCCGGTTTTGACACCGACATTGGTGCTTTCATTGAGAGTTCCTCTGTGCCATCGCCGATAGGAAGGATGCCTCCACCCGTCTTCAAGGACGGTATTTTCGCCAAAGGGGCCTTGGCCGCCGGCCAAACTATCCGGCTAGGTGGTTTTCTTATGACCACCTGTCCGGCCACCGCTTCGACAATGACTTCTCAAGTCGTCAAAAGCAATCTTCACGTCAGCTCGGAATTTGCCGAGCGGCTGGATCCAATAGAGCTCTCGTCTGTCAATGAGCTCTTGGATCGCATCGCCGCCCTGGGAGTCACTACGGACTACAATCAGATTGGGCTTAAAACCGATCTGAGAGAGATTAACTCTCCCCAGGTCACCCACCACATCACAGTGGTAGAGGAACAATGCGGCGACTCTTCTCCTGTATTGAAAACTAGTCATGTCCGGGCTCCCGAACCCTCCATGCCGGATTCCCGCGGAGGGACGGACTTCGATCAAGCACTGAACTCAAAGTCAGGCATCGGACCGGACTCGTTGGACAACGTCCAGCAATCCAAGCTTCCAAATTTGGAAGCTTCACGGCCTTCAAGCCTTGAGATGGGTAGGGTTCCGGAGTTTATTCCACCCACCCGCCCAGACATATGCGATCTATCTCTAATACGGCAAGAGCCCGCTGAAACAGTACATCACTACTGGGCCAGATTCCTCCTGGTTATGGACAGGATAAAGGACTACCGAGAGGAAAACGCAATCTCAATTTTTTGCAATAATTGCACGGACAAAGGGAATATTGAACGCCATCAGCCGTCGTGAAATTACACGCTTCGCCGACCTGGCGTCCATAGTATGAAAGTACAGTGCGATGGAGAGTTTCCGGAAAACCGAAAATCAGTTTTGGGACAATCCGGCCCCGAATACAACCCTAGTCCGCAACTAAAGGGTGCATTACACTCAGGCCCCAGATACAAAAACCAAAAAGCAAAAACCCCATAGAGGGCACGGAACCGTACTGGAGGGATGGCTTAGCGGACCCTGTAAAATTCACAGTATAGAGGGCGCCGTCCCAACCCATAGCCTCCGAGCATGTTGGATATTACGGCAGGTGGCCAAAAGTGGCGAGGAGCTTCTAGCCCCGGAAAACCACTCCAACAATACCGGTACGGTATCAACAGTCTTCGAGACTTTCGCATCAAATAATATGCGGAAACGCACAATCCGCGGCCTCGCCGAAGCCTACCAAGTAGCAACAACAAATCCATGGAGCGACACAGCCATCACCTTCAACGCCAGCGACGAACCTAAATTCCGAACAGCCCGAGCACCAGCTGCACTGGTGCTTAGTCCAATAGTGGACGGCTTTCGACTTACAAAGGTCCTCATGGATGGCGGCAGCGGACTAAACCTCATTTACGAGGAAACTCTTCAAAAAATGGAAATAGACTGGAGCCGCATTGAGCGAAGCAGCACAACCTTCAGAGGAATAATCCCTAGCCGGGAAGCGCGCTGCACCGGAAAAATCACACTCGATGTGGTGTTCGGCTCGCCGGACAATTATAGATCCAAAGAAGTCACGTTCCAAGTGGCCCCGTTCAACGGCGGGTATCACGCTATATTAGGACGAGAGGCATTCACAATTTTTCAAGCTGTACCCCATTACGGGTACATGAAGCTCAAAATGCCTGGGCCTGGCGGAATAATCACTCTCGTTAGTGATCCGGACATAGCACTGCGCGCCGAAAACAAGACAGCCGCATTAGCCCTAGAGGCACTATCCGAAGCCCTAGCGGCAGAAGAACTTACCGCGCTACGCTCTACTGTGAACAGAGACGATGTGATACTCGATAAGAGATCCAAGTCCACCTCCTTTAAACCAGCGGACGAAATAATAAAATTCCAGGTCCATCCGACGGACCCGACAAAGACGGCTTCCATCGGGGCACAGTTGAACCCTGATGTAGACGCCGCACTGCGAGAATTCCTTCAGGAAAATTGGGACATTTTTGCCTGGCACCCTTCGGATATGCCCGGAATCCCATGCAGATTGGCAGAGCACATCCTAAACATCCTAAAAGGATTCAAGCCAGTCAAACAGGCTCTTCGACGATTTTCTGAACCTAAAAGACAGACAATGGGAGAAGAGCTAGCCAAACTATTGGAAGCCGGATTCATCAAAGATATCAAACATCCGGATTGGCTAGCAAACCTGGTAATGGTACCAAAGAAGGACAAATCCTGGCGCCTATGTGTCGACTTTAAAGACCTCAACAAGGCCTGCCCAAAGGATCCCTTCCCCCTCCCCCGCATCGACCAGATAATCGATGCTACCGCAGGACACGATTCACTGTGCTTCCTCGACGCATATTCCGGCTACCATCAAATCAAGATGGCGGAAGCAGACCAAGCCGCAACGGCATTCATCACTCCATATGGACCATTCTGCTTCAACATGATGCCCTTCGGACTTAAAAACACCGGCGCAACATATCAGCGCATGATTCAAACATGTCTAACAGTAGAGGCATACGTAGACGACGTAGTCATCAAAACCAAACACGTCAAAACTCTAGTAGACGACTTGAGGCTCACATTCGACAACCTCAGAGCATACGACATCAAGCTAAATCCGGAAAAATGTGTTTTCGGCGTACCAGCCGGAAAGCTCCTGGGCTTCATTGTATCCGGTAGAGGAATTGAAGCAAATCCAGCCAAGATCCGAGCTCTGTCTCAGCTAGATATTCCAAAAGACCTCAAACAAATACAAAGATTAACTGGATGCGTGGCGGCCTTAAGCCACTTTATCCCCCGTTTAGGAGAAAAGGCATTGCCCCTCTATCGCCTCCTTAGGTGCACCGAACACTTCGAGTGGACGGATGCTGCCACTGCCGGACTCGAAGAAATAAAAACCATATTGGCAACAAATCCGGTCCTGGCTGCGCCCAACCTGGGCGAACCAATGTTGTTATACATCGCGGCAACACATCAAGTTGTAAGCGCGGTACTCTTCGTCGAACAAGAGACAGAAGGGCATAAATTCCCTCTTCAAAAACCAGTGTACTACGTATCCACTGTGTTAACACCCTGCAATTCCCGTTACCCGCACTATCAAAAGATAGCGTATGCGGTGTTCATAGCATCCCGGAAGCTCCGACACTACTTTCAAGAGTGTTCGATAACAGTGGCCTCCGAAGTGCCCCTCAACGACATCATAAACAACCGCGACGCGACGGGCAGGATTGCAAAATGGGCCATTGAGCTCTTACCATTCGATATAACTTACAAACCTCGGCGAGCTATAAACTCACAAGTTTTGGCTGACTTTGTCGCTGAATGGACCGAAGCCGAACTCCCTAAAGAGTACGGCGCATACTCCAATTGGATTATGCACTTCGACGGCTCTAAAATGTTGGCCGGATTGGGGGCTGGCGTCGTATTGACGTCCCCAACCGAGGACATAGTCCAATATGTACTTCAGATAATGTACACAGACTCCAACAACGCAGCCGAATACGAGGCCCTTTTACATGGCTTCCGGATGGCAATCTCCATGGGCATTCAACGCCAAGAGGTGCGCGGGGATTCAAACCTTGCAATATCCCAAATAAATGGAGACTTTGACGCCAAGGATCCGAAAATGGCAGCATATCGCAACGCTGTCCTAAAAATGTCAGCTCGGTTTGAAGGACTTGAATTCCATCACGTAGCCCGGGATAATAACCAAGCAGCCGACGTACTGGCACGCATCGGCGCAAAACGTGACGCTGTCCCTCCAAACATCTTCCTGGAACGGCTCTTCAAGCCATCCGTACTATGGGAAGAGGAGTCCGGAAATAATAAACCGGAAAAAGCCGCGCCAACCGGCGATTCAGCCGATGACATAACACCTTCAGCCCACGACATAATGGCAGTAATCGCCCCGTGGACAACCATTCCTAGCCTACTTGCTTAGGCAGGAACTTCCCGAAGACCAAAATGAGGCCCGCTGCATAGTTCGGCGATCTAAAGCCTACAAGGTCCATGAGGGAGAACTTTATAAGAAAAGCACAACCGGAGTCCTTCAAAGGTGTATCTCCGAAGAGGAAGGGCGAAACCTTCTGGCTGAAATTCACGCCGGACTAGGCGGACACCACGCAGCAGCTCGGACCCTTGTAGGAAAGGCATTCCGTACAGGAATTTATTGGCCGACGGCCCGGGAGGATGCTCAGGACTTAGTCCAAAGATGCGTCGGTTGTCAGCTCTTTGCTAATCAGAGCCATATGCCACCCACCGCCCTCAAAACTATACCTATTACCTGGCCGTTCGCGGTCTGGGGGCTTGACATGGTTGGACCCCTTAAAGGGGGAACCCACAAGCAAAGGTACCTATTGGTCATGGTGGACAAATTCACCAAATGGATAGAGGCCAAGCCAGTCAAAACGGCAGAGTCCGGACCAGTGATAGACTTTATATCCGGGGTAGTACACCGTTATGGTGTCCCCCACAGCATCATCACCGATAACGGCACGAACTTCACGGCCGACGAGGTTAAGTCATGGTGCAAAAACATGGGCATCAAGCTCGATTACGCTTCAGTCTATCACCCTCAAACCAACGCTCAAGTGGAACGAGCAAACGGTCTAATAATGAGCGGCATCAAACCCAGACTAGTGCGGTCACTTACGAAATCTGACACGCACTGGGTAGAGGAGCTCGACTCCGTACTCTGGGGGCTGCGGACAACGCCCAACCGTACTACCGGATTCACACCATTTTTATGGTATACGGCGCAGAGGCAGTTCTGCCCTGCGACATCATTCATGACTCACCTCGAGTGTGCATGTACGAAGAAAGAGAAGCCGAGCTGGATCGGCAGGACAGCTTGGACGCATTGGAGGAAGAACGCGACATCGCCAAGGCTCGTTCCACATTCTATCAGCAGCAGGCTCGAAGATATCAAAGCAGAGAAGTACGGGCCAAGACTTACAACGTTGGCGAACTAGTTCTACGCCTGCCGGACAAGAAAAAGGACAAGCTCAAGCCCAAATGGGAGGGGCCCTTCATCATCGATCAAGTCCTGACTGGCGGAGCATACCGTCTACGAAATGCGTCGGACAACCGACTCGAGCCGAACCCATGGAACACAGCCCGCCTCCAAAGATTCTATGCCTAGCGCTGGACTAAGAGTTCGTCTCCTTCCCCCGTCCAAATTTTTACACTTCCGCTGTCTTTTGTTTCTCTTTTCTTCTCTTAACCCTTTTCCTAAAAAGCCCTTAAGGGCCTACTAGCGCATTGTTCGCACATACTTGATGTGCCATCCACACTCATTATACCTGGGGGCTTCTTTACCAGAAGCTCAATTATAAGGGCTTCATGCCCAGCACATGTGTCAAGCTTCCACATGTACCTTTTACTCACCATTATATGCATCGATATGACTTAAGTTTTGGCCAAGTTGGGTTGCCTGGCTCCTGTGCTTACCCCTAAATTCCCGATTGTTCGGCTAGGAGGTAAAGGGAGCACCTCTGCGATTGTTACTGCCGGGTCAGCCGGATGTGTACCTCAGACTGGGTGAAGCCGAAAGCTAGCGTTCTTAAGGGAATATTCGGTCGGTGACTTGAAATATGATTTTTTACCTACTTATTTATCTGTCCCCAGATGTTTTTCTGCTTTTTTCGCAGTCCGGACATGCACTTTAGGGCATGCCTCCCAGGGAAAGGAACCCTGAACGGAACTATTCTCCCTGGAAGATGTTTCTTACTAACCATGTAATATAACATAACTAGTTGGGCACTTGTCTGATAAAGCACTAATGACCCCTACGCCTGGTCTCCATGCATACCCCGGTTGTTTCTTAACCGAGAAGGTATTCGGACACACTCCGGACTCTAGGGTCCCGAGGTTGAAGCGAAAATGTCGGCAAAGACAAACGATCTACAATCCGGCTAGAAGGCATTTCACATGTCATTTTAAAATACATTGTCAAATCTACTGACTGTATTCTTCCTCAATGTCGTCTAACAGGCTGTATAATTTACAGTCCCGTTGGGAAAATTTAGCGGCCAGCTCTACTTGGCCGTATACTAAACTCACAGGGATCTCCTTCCCATCGGGCCCCATAGGTCCGACCTCGGCCATGTGGTTGGGATCCGCCTTCTTGTACTGCGTCTTCACCATGGCCCAAGCCTCCCTGGCACCTTGGCGGCAGGCCGAAATCTTCCATAAACGGAAGCGCTGCCGCACTCCCTGAAGCTTCTCCGCAAGCTCCCCAAGGCCCTCGGGAAGGGAGAGGGCTGGCCATAAAGCCCGGACGACGCTGCTCGTTGCCTGCCGAACTCGTTCGAGCAGCTGCAACAGCTCGGGAAGTTGATCACCCGTTGATACGGGCATCTCCTCCGCAGGGCGACCTGTGAGTATACCTACAAGACATATTTTGTCAATTGAATTCCTCGCCGAACTCTTCTTTTCAAAGGAGTCCGCTCAAGCACTTACTATAGATGCCACGACGAAGCCGCTGATTCTCCTTAACGGAGCCGGACAGCTCGGCCCGAACGCCTTTCAGCTCTTCTCCAAGCTGGGCGTGGGCATCTTGGAGCTTGTTCCTTTCTTGCTGCACTCTATTCAGCACCCTCTCGCCGGCCTTCAGCTGGCGCAGTAGTTCCTGCCTGTCCGAATCTTGTCCGGCAGCACCTGCAATGTCATTATTAGACTTGCGCGCACGCCGCACAGCGCTTATATTTTTTTAAAAAAATGTGTTACCAGGAGGGGCCTCTGTGTTTCCTCCCGCGGCAGCAAGTGCGGCCTCAAGTTGGGCCTTGCACTCTTGCTGCTCCTGAGACAGTTGGGTATTCTTCTCGGTAAGATCCTGCATTTCAAATGATCCTTAAATTAGTTAACATAACTACTTTAAGTCTCGGGGGCTACTGGCATATATAACTGTTAAATTCTTTTACCCGTATGTCTTTCACATACTGCTCTGTGGCTCTGGTAAAACCATCTTGAGCAGCACGGAGGTGTGCGTCCCCCGCGTTAAAGGCATTCAATGCCTCAGGGGAGAAGCACGCATCACGAAATACTGTCCGGCGGTGCCTATGGTTCATGGTGCTCTCCACCTCAGACTTGGTGGCGGACAACCTGTTGGCATCCTCCGTGGGAGGAGTGTCCGGTTCGCGCCTTGCGCTCGCCTCCCCCTCCAGACCGGGTGCTGGAGCCTGGCTGGTAGAGGTTGGATTGGCAACCTCCACACCCGCAGTCCGGCGGGCGCTTTTTCTCCTACAAAAGTCATGAGCACTCAAACGCTTCCTAGGAACGTTGCTCCAAATAATTAACTACGAGCTATACCTTTGCGGCGACGTTTCAGTCCGCGCCGCGCTCCTCTTCCGCCTACTGGTCCAGACTGGCCTTTGTTGGTCAGTCGCCGCGGGCTCGGCTTCCCGCCTTGAAGGCGCTTCCTGCAAAACACCATCGTACGCAAAGGTCAGAAATGAGCAAGGAAGAGATAATGGTGTCAGGACTTCTGTCACAATCACCTGGGAAGCCGGATATAGTCTGGGGTAGTCAGCCGTAATGGCGACTAAAGCATTATCCATGCTGAGCTGGTGGAACACCCCGTCGATTAGCTCCACCAGAATGTCCGGATCCTCTCCGGAGGCCGGATCCTGGGATCTCTCTGGATCCTCGGGTTGCGGAGCTGGACTTATCATGTCCTCCACAATCCGACGCAGCTCCTGCGTCGAAGACATAATATAAGAAGCTTAAACTTTGAAAGCATGGGTCGGGCCCTTAAAGTGTTCGCTTACCCAACACCGAGGGTTATTCATGGAGAACCCATTCAACGGGTTCGTCTGAAGGAAGTCCTCCTTCTCCCCCTTGTACAGGCCGGACAGGATCTGCACCAGATCCTCGGCCGAATACGGTCCTTTGCGGCCATGACGGGTGGCATCGTCTTCCCCGTTGAAATCCCACATGGGGTGGCCCCTGTATTGCAGCGGCTGCACCCCCCGCATAATGCATGTTGCCATGACTCCAATCATGGTCAACCCGGAATGGGCCAGTAGTCTTATTCGGCCCAACAGATAATGGACGCTCTTGTCTTCCTCCAGTTGGGGGCTCCGCGGGCGCCAACTAAGGCGTTTCTTCAGAGGAGCAGTACTGAACTCCGGGAGGCCGATCCGAACAGGGTCCGGCAGCGGAGCGTATTCTATGTAAAACCATTCCGAAGGCCAGTCTTCGGACGCCTTCTTAGGGGTACCGGATGGATATCCGGTCCCGGCAATGCACCATATTTCGGCGCCGCCCACTTGATATATGGACCCCTCGTGAGAACGGGGTACGAGGCAGAACAACCTCTTCCACAGTGCAAAATGGGGCTCGATGCCCAGAAATAGCTCGCAAAGAGCTACATAACCCGCGATATGCAGGATAGAGGCGGGTGTAAGGTGATGGAGCTGGAGTCCGTAGAACTCCAGGAGCCCGCGGAGGAACGGATGTATAGGAAATCCGAGTCCCCTTATCAGATAGGGGACGAAGCATACCCGCTCCCCTTTGTTGGGACTTGGGGTAGCCTCCGCTTGCTTCCCACCTTCGTAGGTGGCCAGCCCGGCTCGAACTGGAACCATGAAAGCCGGAGGGAGATATCCCTCCGCTTGGAGCTTCACCAGCTCGTTGTGCGAAACAGAGCATCTCCTCCAATCTCCTGGCAGAGGGCTGGGAGCGCGAGAAGAGGAGCCGCGTCGACGTTCCATGATGGAATGGATTCTGGGTCAAAAGCGCTCCGATGAGTATTCGCGAAAGGAAGATGGTGTGATTTGGATCTGGATTCTTGCCTCTCTTATAGGCAGATTATTTGCACAGCTAGGGGGTAAAACATAAAAGATACCCTGGCTTTTCGCATTTATGCGACGCGTGGAAGAAGGCCATTATTGGGCGTAGAAGCCAAGAAGCGCAACATTGATGAGGAAGCCGGATACTGTTCGGCAGGTACATGGAACTTAAAAGGAGAACCCACCTTGCAACGCCGAAGACTATATACGCGCTGGACTTATCGTCATTGAAGCCTGGTTCGGGGGCTACTGAGGGAGTCCTGGACTAGGGGGTGTCCGGACAGCCGGACTATCATCGTCCGCCGGACTCCAAGACTACGAAGAAACAAGATTGAAGACTCCGTCCCGTGTCCGGATGGGACTTTCCTTGGCGTGGAAGGCAAGCTTGGTGATACGGATATGTAGATCTCCTACCATTGTAACCGACTCTGTGTAACCCTAGCCCTCTCCGGTGTCTATATAAACTGGAGGGCTTTATTCCGTAGGACACAACATCCATTACAACAATCATACCATAGGCTAGCTTCTAGGGTTTAGCCTCCTTGATCTCGTGGTAGATCCACTCTTGTAATACACATCATCAATATTAATCAAGCAGGATGTAGGGTTTTACCTCCATCAAGAGGGCCCGAACCTGGGTAAAACATCGTGTCCCTTGTCTCCTGTTACCATCCGCCTAGACGCACAGTTCGGGACCCCCTACCCGAGATCCGCCGGTTTTGACACCGACACTCCCCCTGAAGATGTGCATATAAATGTTTTGCGTTGGAATGCAAATGCACATGGCAGGTTGTACTTGTGGAGATCCTCTTCACCATACGAAGACAATACATCATGCATGAACAGATATACAGGAATAATGACATGCATAATGAAAAATGGACGTCTGCGAAATGACTTCATGCGGGATTTATCATCGCATATGCGGAATTTATCATCGCATCACAGAATAGGAGAAAAAGTAGCAGACGACCATCAAGTTTTAAGTGTTACAACTCAAAGACCCAAATGTATCAAAAGCGAGAGTTGTAAGCACTAGGCAAAAAGTATATCAACTATCCATCTAGACCCACTTCAAGACTATCAACATATGCTTCTCCCCCTTTTGTCAGTAAGGACCAAAAAGGTTTGAAGACATAGTCTCTACTCGTTCCCGTGAGGAGTAGGTGAAGTAGCAGGGTCGTCATTGAGGTTTGGTGGTGCAGAAGAACTTGGTGCAGTGTTGACACGCGCTGAGGTTGGAGGTGGTGAGGTAGCATCATCTGCTTCATCCAAGACTTTGGCATTCATAGTTGCTACGGAGGAGGAGTACTCTGAATCTTCAAGAGACGGGGTTCGACGTAAGACAGCATTCCTGGGAGGAGTGGAGTCGAACTTGAATCTCTCAGTGAAGCCATCGTCTTGAAGATCAGCTTCAGCACTTAGCAATGTCAGACTCTTCCAGGACCTCCGGCAGGTTTCATGAGTGACAAAGGCATTCATGGTGGCAAGATTGCGAATGTGATTGACATCCACCAAGAGGCTTTGCATTTGACGCTTCATCCAGTAGTGATGCTTGTCATGTTTTTGATGCAAGGCCACGAGAAGCTCTCGGTCATTGAGCACACGAGATTGCTTCCGAGGCCTTGGAGCAATGGTGCTTTCTGTGGCTTCAGTGCATGCACGGCCAGTGTTGCCGGCCAGAGGATAAACACGAGAAGCAACCTGAACACCTTCAACATGCTGGGAAAAGCTCTAACGATCTGCATTGTGAAGATATAGGGCTTCCTTGGCAGGCTCTGGGTAAATGGCTTCAATGGACATATCAATCTCTGGTAGAAATATGAGATGGTTACGAGCAGAGGGCTGATAGTCAATGGCAGAGTGAAGCTTGATCATATGCATAATCCAAGGAGCATAGAATTTCAGATCAAAGATGTCAGATCCAGATGCAGCAAATTGGCGAATGAAGAAATTCTGAGTATTAAAGCTTTTGCCATTGAGAATATAGAATACCAATGTCTTCATTGCACCTTCAAGCTTTGTTGAGGAGGAATGCCCTTTGATGGGCCATAGAGTTCGCCTAATGATATGATAGATGGTGCGGGGCAGATACTCTAGGTCTTCAACAAGGAATTCCTTGGGATATTCAGCATCCTGAGGCAGTGGCTTCATCATAATTCGCATCTGGCTCATGTTGGGCTCTGGCTTCTGAAAGATGCTCTCCAATGCAGCGCGGTGAAGCTGACAACCAGGTTCATACAGTTCACCCAGAGTAGAAAGGCCGGTAAGCTCAATGAGATCAAAGGCTTTGGCTTCATGATGGACATTGCCTGTCATCCACTCAAGGACCCATGTCGTTGTATCCTTGTGGTAGCCGCAAATGTGGAGGGTTGCATAGAATTGCAGTAGAAGCTCTTCATTCCAATGTTCCTTGTCGGTGAAAAACTGCTGAAGGGCAACATCGGGAAAGCAATCAACGACTTCTTCTAGACAGGGCAGACCAGCAATGGCTTCAGTGTCCAGACGCATATGAGGGAATATGCGCTCCTGATTGTATAGAATACAGGAGTAGTAGCTGCACTGCTGATAGCTCCAGAACCGATCTGATGATATTCTTGGCTTCGAATATGTGTTCTTGGCAGTATCGAAGAAGGTGTTGTGTGCAATGAAGCCGTTGACATTGAATGAGCCTAGTGCTGATGCAGTACCTGGGAACCTTGGCAGCCTTGGTTTTGGCTTTTGAACCTGAGGCCTGTGCTCCACATGATAGTTAAACTGAGGTCCAGGAGCAGGCGGAGGAACCAGAATTGGCCATCTGACAGGAACAAGCTCGCCTTGGTAGAATGCATGATCAATGGTGTGGGGCCTTGGAGGCGGAACAGGAGCAGTGGCATCAGCAGAGGCGTCAGGCTACACATTCATTGCAGGAGCATCAATGGCTTCAAGCACAATGTTCATCGCAGGCGCCACATTGTCTTCAACCATGACAACGTCATTGGCTTCAGTAGTGTTGTTGGTGGCCGCCTCAGGATTCTCAACCTCCACTTGAGTAGCTGGAGGGTCGGGCACAAACACGTTCTCCTCGAGAACAACTTCTTGGGTGGTAGGTGGATTAGCAACATGCTCTTCTTCTTGTCTTTCTTCGGCTGATGCAGCCGGATTGTCTTCAGCAACATTGGCTTCGGACAAGGGAACCGTCACAGAAGGATTATCTTCAGGGAACACTTGATGTGCCACTGAGCTGGACTGGTTTGAGTCTTCTTCTGTGATGGTAGTCATGGAGACAAATGGCCTGAGACCTTTGCGAAGCCATTGAAACACGGGCGACGCCTTTGGCGAGGGTGTGGTCTCCATGTAATTATCATCATTCACCAACAGACTGGTGACTTGCGCTGGTGGAGGACGGGGTGTACTTGGTGAATCTTGACTTGGAATTGCTGGTTGGGGGCGATCAGCCCACGAGGCATCTTGAGAGACTGGCGTCAAAGGACGACCAATACTGATGAGCTCGCTGTTCATGAGAACAGGCGATGATACCATTGGGCGATCAATCTGAGGAAGGACTTCATCATCTTCTACATTGTCTTGGGGACCAATGTCTTCAGTCGCGATGGGGTCAACGACTGGAACTTCTAGAGCTTCAAGAGCCTCTGTGGAAATGGACTCATGAACGATCAACTGACGCTCTTGATTTTCAGGGTCAAGATGAGCAAAGGCAATGGGTTCAACAACAAGGGGCTCTGTGGGAGCAGCTCGATCTCTCTTCTTGGTTTTTCTCTTCTTGGGGGTGGTGCATCATTAGTGGTGCTCTTGATTTTCCGCTTCCTGGCTTCGGCTTCAGCTGCCTTGGTTTTCTTCTATTCTGAAGCCACTGTGGGGACCTTAGGCTTCGAGCCTATCATGCTGGCAGGGAAGACATTGTGAGGTTCTTCCCGCCGTGGAGCTTCAGTTTGGGCCACAGTATGCTTTTCTTCTTCTTGGCAGCCATCTTGGGTTAATGCCAGGATGCCCAAGAGCCTTGCACTTTTCAGCATTGTTGTAAGCCTGAACACACTTGGCAGCAAGATTTTCATGCGCTCTCTTGAGCCTTTGGCTTCCTCGCGTTTCTCACGAAACGCCTCCTTGAGGTCATTCAGCATCAGCTTGAATTTCTGAACATCCGCCACACTGAGCTTGGCCACATGCTTCTTGAACTGCTCTTTCTCAAAGTCTATCTTGTTCTTCAATTCAACAATTCGCTGGGCCAGAGCCAGCTCAGGAGCAATTGTGCCTTGGAAGGAAACGCTGACGTGAAAGTGCTAGTATCGACTAGAGGGGGGTGAATAGGCGATTTTTATGAAAGTCTTCAAAACTTGGAAGTTTCGAAGATAAACAATAGAAATGACCTAGTTGATATGCAGCGGAAGATAAACTACCATAAGCAAACCATAGTCAAGTATGCAATGATGTGAAAGTACAGGACTAATAGCAGCTAAGTAGTAAGGATCAGGATGGAAGATAGTATGAAGCCAATCAACAGTAGTAGTCAAGCAATGAAGTCAAACAGATACACAGATAGGCAATGACTTCACGAAGACAAACTTAAGTAAAGGAAGGAAGAGGATAGAACCAGTCACTTGTTGAAGACACAGGATTTGTTGGACCAGTTCCAGTTGTTGTGACAACTGTACGTCTGGTTAGGGAGGCTGAGATTTAACTCAGAAGACCGTGTCTTCACCTTATTCCCCTTGAGCTAATGACACACAGTCCTCGCCCAATCACTCTGGTAAGTCTTCAAGGTAGACTTCCAAACCTTTACAGACTTCGTTCACCGGTAATCCATAATGACTCTTGGATGCTCAGAACGCGACGCCTAACCGGCTGGAGGATTCACAGTCCTCAAGTGTAATAAGTCTTCAGGTCACACAGACAGAAAGACTTCAGTGACGCCTAACACTCTTTGGCTCTGGGTGTTTGGGCTTGGTCCTCGCAAGGATTTCTCTCTCTCAAAGGCTTCGAGGTGGGTTGCTCTCAAATGACAAATGCCGTGCACTAACTCTGAGCACCCACCAATTTATGGTGTAGGGGGTGGGCTATTTATAGCCACAAGGCAACCCGACCTGATATGTCTGAAATGACCCTGGGTCACTAAGGAACTGACACGTGTTCCAACGGTCAGATTTCAAACACACACGGCAACTTTACTTGGGCCACAAGCAAAGCTGACTCATCCAGGTCTGGATAAGATTTGCTCTCATTGTCTTCGCTCGAAGACATAGGATTTGGGTTGAGCATCACTTCAGTCACTCTGACTTAGTTCACTTGGACCCAACTTAACAGTACGGTGGTTCCTATGACTCAACAAAGAAGAAAAGGAAACAACGAAACCACACAGTCTTCGCGCTCCATAGTCTTCACTCAATGTCTTCTCATGTCATAGTCTTCAATATGAATATCTTCTCATACCACCATTGTCTTCAGTGTCTTCATACATTTTTAGGGGTCATCTCTGGTAGGTAAACCGAATCAATGAGGGACACTACCTGCGTTATCCTGCAATTCTCACAAACGCATTAGTCCCTCAACCAACTTTGTCGTCAATACTCCAAAACCAACTAGGTGTGGCACTAGATGCACTTACAATCTCCCCCTTTTTGGTGATTGATGACAAACTGGTTGAAGTTTTCAACGGGGATAGAGTATGTGAAATTGTAAAGGATAGGGTATTGTCTTCATAAGTAGCAAGGGCTCCCCCTGAAGATGTGCATATAAGTAATTTGCTTTTGGAATGCAAATGCACATGGCAGGTTGTACTTGTGGAGATCCTCTTCAACTTATGAAGATAATTCATCATGCATGAAATGATATAGCTAATAGAATGACATGCATAATGAAAAATGGACGTCTGCAGAATGATCTAAGTGCGGAAGTTATCATCGCACATGCGGAATTTATCGTCGCATCATAGTAAAGTAAATAAGTAGCAGACGACCATCGAGTTTAGGTGTTACAACTCAAAGAACCAAATGTTTCAAAATCAAGAGTTGTAAGCACGAGGCAAAATATAATGCAACTGCCCATATGAACCCGCTTGAAGACTATCAACTCATACGCTTCTCCCCCTTTTGTTAGGAACGACCAAAAAGGTTTGAAGACATAGAGCATCTACTCGTTCTCGTGAGTAGGTGAAGCAGCAGGGTTGGCGTTGTCGGTTGGCGGTGCAGACGTACTTGGTGTAGTGTCGATGCGTGCAGTAGTAGGAGGCGGTGAAGTAGCATCATCTTCATCATCGATCACTCTGGCATTCACAGTTGCCGTGGAGGAAGAATAGTCAGAGTCTTCAAGGGATGGAGTTCGACGTAGGACAGCAGTCCGTGGAGGAGTGGAGTCAAACTTGAATCTTTCATTGAAGCCATCGTCTTGAAGATCTGCTTCAGCACTAAGCAGTGTCAAACTCTTCCATGATCGCCGGCAAGTCTCATGAGCAACAAATGCATTCTTGGTGGCAAGATTTTGAATGCGATTGACATCCACCAAGAGGCTTTGCATCTGTCTCTTGAGCCAATAGTGATGCTTATCTTGTTTCTGATGAAGTGTCACAAGAAGTTCTCGGTCATTGAGAACACGAGAGCGCTTCTTAGGCCTTTGTGCAATGGTGCTTTCAGTGGCTTCAGTAGGTGCACGATGAGGCAGACTAGTATTTCTAGCCATTGGATAGATTCGTGTTGCTGCTTGGATGCCTTCAATGGGTTGAGTGAAGCTTTGGTGCTCGACATTCTGAAGACAAAGAGGCTTCTTGGCAGGGTCAGAGTATATGGTTTCAACTGACATATCAACCTCTGGTAAAAAGATCAGATGATTGCGAGCAGAGGGTTGATAGTTGACAGATGAGTGTCGCTTGATGAGGCGCATGACCCATGGAGCATAAAACTTCAGGCCAAAAAGGTCAGATCCAGAAGCAGCAAGTTGCCTGATGAAGAATTCTTGGGAATTGAAGCTGATGCCATTTAGGATGTAAAAGACCAATGTCTTCATGGCTCCTTCAAGCTTTGCAGCTGATGAATGTCCTTTGATAGGCCATAGAGTTCGCCTGATGATATGATATATGGTGCGAGCAGATACTCAAGGTCATCAACAAAGAACTCCGTTGGATATTCAGCGTCAGATGGCAAAGGCTTCATCATGCTCAACATCTGGCTCATATTGGGTTCAGGCTTGTGGAAGATGCTCTCCTGTGCATTGCAGTGTAGTTGACAGTCAGGTTCATAGAGATCTTCGGGGGTGGATAGGCCAGTAAGCTCAATGATATCAAGAGCTTTGGCTTCATGATGAACATTTCCAGTCATCCACTCAAGAACCCAGGTCTTGATGTCTCTGTTGTAGCCGCGAATGTGGAGGGTAGCATAGAATTGAAGCAGCAGTTCTTCATTCCAGTGTTCCTTGTCTGTCACAAAGTTGAGCAGACCAGCATCACGAAAGCAATCAAGTGCTTCTTCTAAGCACGGCAGTCCAGCAATGGCTTCAGTGTCGAGGCGCATATGAGGAAAAATGCGGCCTTGATCATACAGAACGCAGGCGTAATAGCTTCACTGCTGATAACTCTAGAACCAATCAGATGATATCCTTGGCTTTGAGTAGGGGTTCTTGGCGCTGTCAAAGAAGGTATTGTGGCTTTTGAAGCCATTGGCATTGAAGGACCCTGGAGAGTTTGCAGTACCTGGAAACCTTGGCAATCTTGGCTTTGGTTTCTGGACCTGAGGCCTATGCTCAACATGATAATCAAATTGAGGTCCAGAGGCAGTAGGCGGAGGTACCAGAATGGGTCATCGGACAGTGGTTAGCTGACCATGACTGTATGCTTGCTCAATTGTATGGGGCCTTGGTGGCGGAACAGGAGCAGTGGCAACAGCTGAGGCTTCAGGCTGCACAACAGGTGCTTCAGGAACAGTGGCCTCATTGGCTTCAGGCACACTGGTTGGTGCAAGCTCCACATTAGCTTCAGCCATGACTACGTCATTGGCTTCATCGGCGTTGGTGGTGGCAGCTTCAACATTTTCAACCTCCACTTGATGAGCAGGAGGGTCGGGCACTAGCACGTTCACATCAGGAACAGCTTCTTCAATAACTGGGGGAGTAGGGACACGTACGTCTTCTTGTCTTTCATCGGCTGATGCAGCCGGAATGTCTTCAGCAGCTTGGGCTTCAGACATGGAGACATTCACAGTTGGAGTGGGTTCAGAAAATACTTGACGTGCAACAGGGTGGTGTTGCACTTCTCCTTCTGGAACGCTCGACAGAGGGACTTGAGGCATTTGTCCTTTGCGAAGCCTGCGAAATGCTGGCAACGCCTTTGGAGATTGAGTTGGCTGGGCCTCAAAGTCTTCATCTTCTTCTTGCACGGGTGGTGTAGCTTGTTGTTGTTGTTGGGGAGTACTGGGGGAGTCTTGTTGCTGTGGGTGATCAGCCCACGATGCATCCTGAGTAGTTGGCATCAGAGGACGACCAATGTTGATGAGGTCGCTGTTCGTGAGAACAGGCGATGATACCACGTTGTGTTCGATCTGAGGAAGAACTTCATCATCTTCAACATTGTCATTTGACCAATGTCTTCAGCAGCGGTGGGTTCAGCTGCTGGAATGTCTTCAGCTTCATGTGCTTTTGTGGTAGCAGGCTCATGAACTATCATTCATCGTTCTTGATGTTCAGACGTAGGGCGAACCACTGAGATGGGTTCAACAACCAAGGGCTCTGTGGGAGCAGCCCTATTCTTCTTGGTCTTGTGCTTCTTCTTGGAGGGAGCGGCATCAGAGGCTTCAGTATTCTTCCTCTTTCTGGCTTCAGCCTCGGCAGCCCTCATCTTCTTCTGTTCTGAAGCGGTTGTCGTGACCTTTGGCTTCGAGCCAGTCATGTTGCTGGGGAAGATAATGCGAGGTGCTTCTTGACTTGAAGGCGCAGGTTGGGCAGTAGAGAGCTTCTTCTTTTTCTTTGCAGCCATCCTGGGGTCAATGCCAGGACGGCCAAGAGACTTGCGCTTCTCAGCCTCATTGTACGCAAGCACGCATTTGTCAGCCAAACTCTTCATGCGCTCGCGAGAGCCTTGAGCTTCTTGCCGCTTCTTGAGAAAGGCTTCTTTAAGCTCATGCAGCATCACCTTGAAGTTTCTGACATCTTGCACACTGAGCTTTGCCACATGCTTCTTGAACTGAGCCTTCTCATAATCAATTTTGTTCTTCAGTTCAACGATCTGCTGAGCGAGAGCTAGCTCGGAAGCAATGGCACCATTGAAAGAGATGCTGAGGCCAATGGGAAGTTGCAGATCTTCAAAGCTGAGATTTGGTGTGTCAAACCACTCATCAATGAAGTTATGGATGATTGCCACATCGAAGAGAGGCAGGTTGTTGAAGATCTCTGCTTCTTCCTTGCTTTTTATCAGTTGCTCAAGGGCATCATCTGCAAGATCTTCATCGCTGGACAGATCAATGGGTTCTTCACGCAGAATGGCAGCAGGAGTCAAGGTTTGATCAGTATGCCTGACAATTTGCTTTTTCTTCTCCGTCTTCTTGGAGATATGGGATTGATCTTCAGACTGCACACTGGTTTCAGGAGGTGCAGTGGCCAGAGGCTTCGCACGTGAAGCTTTTGGAGGTGCTGATTTAGAAGCCTTTGGCTTATTTTGCTTCTGCGGCTTTGGAGGAGGAGCTGGAGCTTCATCAGTGTCAGCATCATTATCAGAATGATCTACCCTGGCACCTTGGACCAAGATGTAGGTGATGAGGCCATCGAGGTTGGAGAAGGGGCCGGTGACATTAGGTTCTGCATCACGAGAGCCGTCTGCACGGGGAGCAGAGGGACCAGGGTTGAAGTCTAATCCCAAAGACTTATTGTTTTCTTTGTCCGAAGCCTTGGCGTGCTGAAAGTTGCGCTTGAAGAGAGCATCATCACGACACCAGAGTAATGATGTGGGATCGGCGTTCTCAGGCTAAGGTCCACGGACCATGCAAGGATAGAAGCCTTGCGCAATAGCTTCAGCTCTATTCTTGGGTTGAAGGCCTCGATAGAGAATATCGCCCCAAGGACTCTTGATAGCATTCTTCTCTGCATATTCCTTGGTCACGAATTTGTACTTGAACCATTCCTCATCCCAATAGCGTCGAATCCATTGGATTCGTGTCTTGCGCTGATGATAAGTCTCTTCAGGATCTGTCTTGTAGAGTTCTTCCAGGTTATCAGGCAGATCTTTGGATGTCCCCTCTCGGTGCTGTCTGCCACCCTTCCTTGCTGATTTTTATGCAGCCATGAACTTCAAACTGAATGGCTTCAATATGTTCAAAGGCTTCAGAGACTTGCGCTTGCTGGTCAAGCAGGAACTGGCTTCAGGAGAATTAATATGATGCTGTAAGTATTCTGCAAACGAATGCAGACTATGAGAACCAAGGGATTCTCCCACGGACATGTACCTGTGACAGCATTAGAGATGCGAGGAAAGGGTAAGAGGTCATATGCATTCTCAGAAGATTTTGAAGATAAATCAGTTTGAAGACATTGACCTCATGATGCGAAGACATTCACTTATATGGGGTGAGTTGGTTCCAGATTTGTACCAATCCGTGAATAAGTACAAGTGAGGAATCAAACTAGATATGAAATCTAAGTGAATAGACTAGGCAGTATGAGATGCAGACGGAATAGATCTAACACTATGTAGGCAGAAACCACTTTCGGTAAATAGGATGAATCTTGAAGATCAAAAAGGTGGTAAAAATAGAGTTATAATTACCGCATGAAGAACTGCTAGATGGGATGAATAGGAGACTGAGCAGTTCAGTCCACCGTGCCCTAACTTGGCGACGGAGGACACCTACGGCGACGGCGAAGAGGACGATGTCCGCGGCCAGCGTGAGGACGGCGTCGGAGAAGTCACGGCAGCTAAGCGCTTCGTCACCGGCGTCGTCGAGAGCTAGCGGTGGCGCTATGGTTTTGACGAGCTGGAGAGGTGGAAGAAGGATTTCTTTACCGCAGGGGACAAGTATTTATAAGTAGGTGTGCGGCACAGCGCAATTACGTTGGTGCCCCTGGCAGTTCACATCTGAGGGGCACGTGGCAAGCATGCAACATACTCAGAGCTGTCCCACGTTCCCACGCCCGCCAGGCATGTCGGATGGTTGTTCCGGCTTCTCCGGATTTCAACAATAAAGATGAGTTATTTCAAACAGACTTAATGTTTGTCTCTATGCCTTCTGCTGACTAGGACGCAGAGAAGACATTCGACAGTTTGAATAGAATGCATATGATTTGGACAGATAGAGTTTGAGATTGAAAGCATAGAGAGGTTAGGGTCCGATCACATTCACTTAGTTCAAAAGATTCAACTTGAAGACATAGCTATAAGTGAATGTTGTAGAGGACAGAATACTTGTATATGTATATATATCAGAAAGCAATCAAATCATCATAGTGAAGAAAATCATGAAGATAACTTGAAACTGAAGACAAACCAAATGCGAAGTCATTGCAAAAATAACGCCATGAGTGAAACACTTCAAATAGAGAAATTTGGTGGTGGTGTTACCCACCGTATAGGAAGTATTAGACCCAGACACGGCGCACAATTATCGTGGCGCTCCGAAGTCAAATTCCATGTTAATGTATTCACACTCAGAATGTAAGTCTTCATTGATTGAAGATATACAGTACTTCGTGTGTTGCACATCTAAGTCATCAACCTGCATAAGTGTTAGGATGTGTGCCTGATCACAGGACATTAGAGGATTCCAAGATATTTAGCTCACACCATAACTTGCAAAACCTTTTCTCATCCAAGGGCTTTGTGAAGATATCTGCCAGTTGCTCTTCAGTGTTGACATGAATGATGTCGATATCTTTCTTCATGACATGATCTCTGAGAAAGTGATGACGAATTTCAATGTGGCTTTGTCTTCGAGTGCTGAACTGGATTGTTGGCTATCTTCATGGCACTTTCGTTGTCGCAGAAGAGAGGTACTTGTTTCATATTGATGCCATAGTCCTTGAGAGTTTGCTTCATCCATAGAAGCTGAGCACAACAAGATCCAGCAGCAATGTATTCAGATTCAGCAGTTGAGAGTGATACACAGTTCTGCTTCTTTGAAGACCAACAGACAAGTGATCGTCCTAGAAAGTGACATGTGCCTGATGTAGACTTGCGATCCACCTTTTCACCAGCATAATCAGCATCCGAAAATCCAACCAAATCAAATTTTGAGCCCTTGGGATACCATAATCCGAGTGTTGGGGTGTAAGCCAAATATCGAAGAATGCGCTTCACAGCTAAGTGATGTGATTCCTTTGGTGCCGCTTGGAATCGAGCACACATGCAAACACTAAGCATAATATCTGTCCTAGATGCACATATATAAAGCAAAGAACCAATCATGGAGCGATATACCTTTTGATCGAACTCTTTACCATTGTCGTCGGGCCCAAGATGGTGTTTGGCTGGCATTGGCGTCGTGTAGCCTTTGCAGTCTTCCATTCCAAACTTCTTCAGACAATCTTTGAGGTACTTTTCTTGAGATATGAAGATGCCATTCCTTTGCTGACGAATTTGAAGACCAAGGAAGAACTTCAGCTCACCCATCATGGACATCTGATATTGCTCTTGCATCATGTACCAAAACTCATCACTATACTTCTGGTTGGTGCAGCCGAAGATTATGTCATCCACATATATTTGGCACACAAACAGTTCACCATCATATGTCTTCGTGAAGAGTGTGGGATCAAGGGATCCAGGTTTGAAGCCTTTGCTCTTCAGGAAGTCTTTGATCGTATCATACCATGCGCGAGGAGCTTGTTTGAGGCCATACAGTGCTTTGTTTAGCTTGTACACCATATCAAGATGTTTTGGATCTTCAAAACCAGGTGGTTGAGCTACATATACTTCTTCTTCAATCTTGCCATTGAGAAATGCACTCTTCACATCCATTTGATATAGCAAGATGTTGTGATGGTTAGCGTAGGCTAGTAGTATGCGAATAGCTTCAAGCCTAGCCACAGGAGCAAATGTTTCATCGAAGTCAATTCCTTCTACTTGAGTATATCCTTGAGCCACAAGACGTGCTTTGTTTCTAACGACTTGACCATGCTCATCTTGCTTTTTTCGATATATCCATTTTGTTCCAATAATGTTATGCTTGCGAGGGTCAGGTCGCTTGACAAGTTCCCAAACATTGTTCAGCTTGAACTGTTGAAGTTCTTCTTGCATAGCTTGAATCCATTCAGGTTCCATAAAAGCTTCAGCAACCTTCTTGGGTTCTGATATTGACACAAATGAAAAGTGCCCACAGAAGTTTGCTAACTGTGTTGCTCTTGAGCGGGTCAGTGGACCAGGTGCATTGATGTTGTCGATTATCTTCTGAATTTGTACTTCATTTGCAACACGAGGATGAACTAGACGAAGACTTTGCTCTTGCTGATCATTGTCATCACTGGAAGGATTGTCTTCGGTCTGAGCATTATCTTCAGGTTGATTTGGTGTAGAGATGATAAGTTCCTCTTCAGGCTGTGCTTCAGAAGGCATGATTTCACCAGTTCCCATCAGCTTGATAGATTCGCTTGGAGGTGCTTCATCTAGTGTACTTGGCAGGAGTTCTCTTTGTGAGCCATTGGTTTCATCAAATCTCACATCCACAGTTTCGACGATTTTGTAGAGATAGAGGTTGAAGACTCTGTAGGAGTGTGAGTCCTTTCCATAGCCAAGCATGAAGCCTTCGTGAGCCTTAGGTGCAAATTTTGACTTGTGATGGGGATCCTTGATCCAGCACCTAGCTCCAAATACCCTGAAGTAACTGACATTTGGCTTCTTGCCAGTGAGGAGCTCATAGGATGTTTTGTGCAGAAGCTTATGGATGTAGACACGATTGATGATGTGACATGCTGTATCAATAGCTTCAGGCCAGAACTTTCTCGGTGTCTTGTATTCATCGAGCATTGTTCGAGCCATCTCAATGAGGGTTCTGTTCTTGCGTTCAATGATGCCATTTTGCTGAGGTGTGTATGGAGCAGAGAACTCATGAGTGATTCCCATTGTATCCAAATAAAGATCAAGTCCGGTGTTCTTGAATTCAGTGCCATTATCACTTCTGATATGCTTGATCTTCACACCATAATTGTTCATTGCTCGATTGGCGAAGCGTCTGAAGACGTCTTGCACTTCAGTCTTGTAGAGAATTATATGAACCCATGTGTATCTTGAGTAGTCATCAACAATGACGAAGCCATAGAGACAAGCAGTTGTTGTGAGGGTGGAGTAGTGAGTAGGTCCAAATAAGTCCATGTGTAACAGCTCGAAGGGTTGAGATGTTGTCATGATTGTCTTCGAGGGGTGCTTTGCCCTTGTCATCTTTCCAGCTTCGCAGGCACCACACAGATGATCCTTCTTGAACTTGACATCTTCGATGCCTATGACATGCTTCTTCTTAACGAGTGAGTGTAAGTTCCTCATCCCAGCATGCCCTAGCCTTCTATGCCAAAGCCAGCATTCTGAAGCTTTTGTGAGAAGACACACGGCAAGCTGTGGACCTGCTAAGAAATCTACCATGTATAGATCATCTTTTCGATACCCTTCAAAGACTAGAGACTTGTCAGATTCCATTAGTACAAGGCAACGATATTTTCCGAATAGCACAATCATGTTTAAGTAACAAAGCATTAGACAGACATTAAGTTGAAACCAAGGGATTCAACAAGCATCACTTTATCCATGTGTTGATCCTTTGAGATTGCAACTCTACCTAGACCCAATACCTTGCTTTTACCAGTGTCAGCAAATGTGATGTGACTTTTGTCGGATGGACGTAAGGTTGAGTCCATGAGAAGACTTCGATCACCAGTCATATGATTTGTGCATCCACTATCCATAATCCATTCTGAAGCTTTTGGTGATGTACCCTACAGTGCAGTTAGGAGGATAGGCTTCACAAGAGTGCTGTGAAGCATAAGCATTTGGCGCATATAGGGATTGTCACAGCTTAGATCAAGATTAGGATACATAGTATGACAGGTAAGTGATTCAGATGTGATGTACATAGTAAGACATTTTATCATGCGTCCTTAATGTATTTTAGGTCCCCAGCAATAGCATCACACGCCATTGATTATAGGCTGGAGACCTTTCTCTGCAAAAGAAAGTTAATTCTTCTTCGCCACCCACATTTTCAGGGGTGGCTTAGAAGCAATGAGTCTAAGTGCAGCATCTGAGAATTTTGGCTTTGGAGCCCTAGCAAATAGCCTTGCAGGAGATGAATGATACTCATATGAATAATCCGAAAAGTTCTTAGTTCTATGAACATAGCAGTTCGAAGACACACGCTCATATTCATAAGTCTGAGCATGATTTCCCTACAAAACATTGGCGTTAGGGTGACTCTGGTGAGTCCTGTATCTGTATGAAGCCTTTGGGCCATATGAAGCTATAGGTCTGGGGGTATTCTTCTTCCTTGGTGGTGTCATGACGACATTCACAGGAAGATTCTCAATGTACTGCTTAGGTACCCATATCTTCTTCATAGGTGGTCCATTCCTGCAGTTAGTACCAATGTACCTGGCAAACACTTCACCATTCTGATTCTTGAACAGCTTATAGTTTGCATCAAAGGATTCATCAATGATAATAGGATTAGCACAAGTAAAGCCAGATAAAGTGGATGGATCTACTAAAGGTTCCTTCGTAGCAACCCATGTGGTTTTGGGGTACTGCTCAGGCTTCCAGTACGAGCCATCAACATTCATTTTCCTCTCGAACCCAACACCCTCTTTCCTAGGGTTTCGGTTCAGAATCTGCTTTTTGAGGACATCACAGAGTGTCTGATGCCCTTTCAGACTCTTATACATCCCTGTTTCAAGCAATGTCTTCAACATAGCATTTTCATCAGCGACAGTAGTGGTATCCTCCGCAGAGGGGTTAGTAACCACATCAGTAGGTGAAGACAATGAAACAGTAGCAGCAGTGGAACATTCAGCAATAGATGTAGCGTTATCACGCTCAATGCATTTTAGACATGATGGTTCAAATCCATCCTGAGCGGGACTGATCTGTTGAGCGTGAAGTGACTCATTCTCTTTTTGAAGATCTTCATGAGCTGCTCTCAATTTCTCAAGCTCTTGTTTCCTTTGAAGATAATCATAGCAGAGCCTTTCATAAGTAGTTGAGAGCGTTTCATGACGACCTTCAAGTTCTTGGTACTTAGCATGAAGATTTTTTATGTCTTCAACTAAGGACTGTGAACGTGTCATTTCCGCGTCCAACAGGTCATTGCTTTTGTCTAACAGTTTTTGAGTATGTTCCATAGCCTTGTGTTGTTCAGTTGCAATCTTAGCAAGTGTTTTGTAGCTAGGTTTGGATTCACAATCAGAGTCATCTTCACTTGATGTTTGAAAGTAAGCATCACGTGATTTTACCTTGGCACCACGTGCCATGAAGCAGTCGGTGGGAGTAGGATCGTCTTCGTCATCAGCTTCAGCATTGGTGTGGAAGTCATTGTCTTCAGTGTTGAAGATGGACTTGGCAACATAGGCTATGGCTAGAGCCAGACTTGCAACGCCAGGGTCGGACTCCTCTCCAGACTCCACCTCCACCTCCTCAGAAGCAGACTCCTCTTCGAAATCCATTTCCTTGCCAACAAAAGCACGAGCCTTGCCTGATGAGCTCTTCTTATGAGATGAAGACCTTCATGAGGACTTGGAAGAAGACTTTGAAGATTTCTTCTTCTTCTTGTCATCAGAATCATATTCCTTGCTCTTCTTTTTCTTCTTCTTCTTCTCATTGTACCACTGTGGACACTCAGAGATATAGTGTCCAGGTTTCTTGCACTTGTGACATGTTCTCTTCTTGTGGTCATGAGTGGTAGCTTCATCATCTCGTGAGCTGGATCGTGAAGACTTTCTGAAGCCTTTCTTCTTGGTGAACTTCTGGAACTTCTTCACAAGCATAGCAAGTTCCTTTCCAATGTCTTCAGGATCAACAGAACTGCAGTCAGATTCTTCTTCATATGAGGAAACAACTTTTGCCTTCAAAGCGCGAGTTCGGCCATAGTTTGGACCATAGATATCTCTTTTCTCAAAAAGCTGGAACTCATGTGTGTTGAGCCTCTCAAGTATATCAGACGGATCGAGTGTCTTGAAGTCAGGACGTTCTTGTATCATGAGGGCAAGGGTGTCAAATGAGCTATCAAGTGATCTCAGTAGTGTCTTGACGATTTCATGCTTGGTAATTTCAGTAGCGCCAAGAGCTTGAAGTTCATTTGTGATGTCAGTGAGGCGATCGAACGTGAGCTAGACATTTTCATTATCGTTTCTCTTGAAGCTGTTGAAGAGGTTGCGAAGAACACTGATTCTTTGATCTCTTTGGGTTGATACGCCTTCATTGACCTTGGATAGCCAGTCCCAGACTAGCTTTGATGTTTCCAGAGCACTAACACGGCCATACTGTCCTTTGGTCAGTTGACCACAGATAATGTTCTTGGCAGTAGAGTCCAGTTGAATGAACTTCTTGACATCAGCAGGGGTGACACCTTCACCAGTCTTGGGAACGCCGTTCTTGACGACATACCAGAGGTCGACATCAATGGCTTCAAGATGCATACGCATCTTATTCTTCCAGTAGGGATATTCAGTTCCATCGAAAACGTGGCAAGCAGCGGAGACTTTGGTTATCCCTGCAATCGACATAGCTAAAACTCCAGGTGGTTAAACCGAATCACACAGAACAAGGGAGTACCTTGCTCTGATACCAATTGAAAGTGCTAGTATCGACTAGAGGGGGTGAATAGGCGATTTTTATGAAAGTCTTCAAAACTTGGAAGTTTCGAAGACAAACAATAGAAATGACCTAGTTGATATGCAGCGGAAGATAAACTACCATAAGCAAACCATAGTCAAGTATGCAATGATGTGAAAGTACATGACTAATAGCAGCTAAGTAGTAAGGATCAGGATGGAAGATAGTATGAAGCCAATCAACAGTAGTAGTCAAACAATGAAGTCAAAGAGATACACAGATAGGCAATGACTTCACGAAGACAAACTTAAGTAAAGGAAGGAAGAGGATAGAACCAGTCACTTGTTGAAGACACAGGATTTGTTGGACCAGTTCCAGTTGCTGTGACAACTGTACGTCTGGTTAGGGAGGCTGAGATTTAACTCAGAAGACCATGTCTTCACCTTATTCCCCTTGAGCTAAGGGCACACAGTCCTCGCCCAATCACTCTGGTAAGTCTTCAAGGTAGACTTCCAAACCTTCACAGACTTCATTCACCGGCAATCCACAATGACTCTTGGATGCTCAGAACGCGACACCTAACCGGCTGGAGGATTCACAATCCTCAAGTGTAATAAGTCTTCAGGTCACACAGACAGAAAGACTTCAGTGACGCCTAACACTCTTTGGCTCTGGGTGTTTGGGCTTGGTCCTCGCAAGGATTTCTCTCTCTCAAAGGCTTCGAGGTGGGTTGCTCTCAAACGACAAAAGTCGTGCACTAACTCTGAGCAGCCATCAATTTATGGTGTAGGGGGTGGGCTATTTATAGCCACAAGGCAACCCGACCTGATATGTCCGAAATGACCCTGGGTCACTAAGGAACTGACATGTGTTCCAACGGTCAGTGTCGGTGTCAAAACCGGCGGATCTCGGGTAGGGGGTCCCGAACTGTGCGTCTAGGCGGATGGTAACAGGAGACAAGGGACACGATGTTTTTACCCAGGTTCGGGCCCTCTCGATGGAGGTAAAACCCTACTCCTGCTTGATTGATATTGATGATATGGGTAGTACAAGAGTGGATCTACCACGAGATCAAGGAGGCTAAACCCTAGAATCTAGCCTATGGTATGATTGTTGTAATGGTTGTGTGTCCTACGGACTAGAACCCTCCGGTTTATATAGACATCGGAGAGGGCTAGGGTTACACAGAGTCGGTTACAATGGTAGGAGATCTACATATCCGTATCGCCAAGCTTGCCTTCCACGCCAAGGAAAGTCATATCCGGACACGGGACGAAGTCTTCAATCTTGCATCTTCATAGTCTTGGAGTCCGGCCGATGATGATAGTCCGGCTATCCGGACACCCCCTAGTCCAGGACTCCCTTAGTAGCCCCTGAACCAGGCTTCAATGACGATGAGTCTGGCGCGCATATTGTTCGGCATTGCAAGGCGGGTTCCTCCTCCGAATAACTCATAGAAGATTGTGAACACCAGGATAGTGTCCGGCTCTGCAAAATAAATTCCACATTCCACCGTAGAGAGAATAATATGTACATAAGTTCAATCTACTGACGTATTGTGTGGCATGACGTCATACCACCACCAAGCCTTTACTTTTTATTATACCACCTCAGCGCGTTTAGCGAAGCGGTTTCCTTGGCACGTCTTGTCGAAGCAGAGATCGTGTTCCCCTTATTCCGGGATTCCCATCAATACGGACGTGGGTAACCCAACCGTGCCCGTCGCCACGCCCCCTCTATCGGAGGCGAGTCCTGAACGGTCACGGGGACGGCTCTTGGTATTCTCCTTCTTTATAATGGGACCAAGGCTCGTTTCTTTTCTTCAATCCTCCATCGAATCTTCTCCTTGCCCCGAGTTCCAACACCCAGAGCCCCAGATTCGAGCGCTTCGGACCTTCAACAATGTCCGGCTCCGACCTACAGGGCCGGTGGATGCCCTCCTCCGTCACGGAAGAGGACGTGCTAAAGCTGCGAGAGGCCAAGTACCTGACTTACGAAATTTCGCATAGGTTGCCCGCCAAAGGGCAAGTCATTCCTACCCCCGAGCCCGGCGAGTATGTCGCGTTTGTATCCCACCTCCGTCGGGGTTTAGGCTTCCCGATGGATCCTTTTGTGAGAGGGCTCATGTTTTACTATGGGCTGGAATTCCACGACTTGGCTCCGGAGTCCATCCTCCACATTTCTTCATTCATTGTCGTCTGCGAAGCCTTCCTCCGCGTTACCCCTCACTTCGGATTGTGGCTTAAGACCTTCGATGTGGAGCCAAAGATGATCGAGGGGCGTCAAGCAGAGTGCGGCGGGGCGGTTGTAAGCCGAAGGGCCGACGCTCCATGGCCCGAGGGCTCTTTCCAGGAGGAGCTCGGCTTGTGGCAGCAGGAGTGGTTCTACATAACCGCTCCCAGGGGCAGCAGGCAGAAGCCGCCGCCCATCTTCCGCTCGGGCCCTCCACAGCGGCTGATGTCATGGGTCAGCCAAGGGCTCAACTGGGGGCCGTCAAAGGACGTGCCCCTACTGCAGGGCCGGATTCAAGACCTCCAAGCGAGGGAGATCGATCTGGTCGTGGTGATGCAGGTCATGCTGATTAGGCGTCTCCTGCCCTGCAAACGCCGTCCTCTCCGGCTGTGGGAGTTTAATCCAGAGGGACCACGAATTCTCCAACACTTCATGGGTACGACACCCGCGGAGATGTACAAATTGTTCTTCGGATAACAAGAGGCGTGCCCGGAATTGACCGAGGACGCCGGCCTAAGCTGCAATCGCCCGGATACACAAGTAAGTAGCTCTGTGTCCGGACATACCGTTTGTTTGCCTTTTTATGATTCGCCTTTTGACCAATTGTCCTCTAAACAGGAGTGGATAGTGCAAGCGAAACTGATACGGTGTCCGGCCCCCCTCCCAGAGACCGCGCCGGATCCCGTGCTGGTCAGGATGCTGGAGGTTGCGCCTTCAGAGGAAGGCGAAGGGGAGAACAAAGGAACTACCGCCTCAACCAAGGAGGCTTGCGAGGAAGGGGGGATCGAGAATCCCTCCTTCCAAGGGGAGAAGAGGACCGCTTCCAAAAACCCGGAGGCCAAAGCCCCGAAGCGGGGGAAGAAATTTTCACCAGAGGGTCTTGCATCCGGAGAGGCTCCGGCCGCACAGTCTCCCCTAAAGAATCAGCCCTCCAGCTAGCCGTAAGTAGAAAAAAGGGAGTTTTGTAATAAGGGATATCCCTATTTGTGCTTCTGAGGATAACTTAAGTTTTTACCTTGTAGTTCGGATCTCCATCCTTCTCAGATGAGCTCGTCTTCGAGGGAACTTCGTCCGGAGATGATGGAGAGCGAGACGCCTCCATCTGTCGCACCATCGGATAGGGCAGACGAGCCTGAAGTGTCATCACGGAGGGTATCCCCGAGTCCTGCAGGGCCGAATAGTTCGGCACCAACTGGTGTGCGGCCGGGGGAGCTGAAGGATCTGCTTGAGAAGGTGTCTATCTTAGAAGGTCACCGTACGCTGATGAGTACGGTGATTGAAAGAATTTCATCCGCCGAAGGCGGGTTGCGTGATGCCGTCAGGAGTTTGCTGGCGGGTTTTGAGGTACGTAAAAATGACATACCCTTT
This sequence comes from Triticum timopheevii, assembly GCA_963921465.1. Lineage (NCBI taxonomy): Eukaryota > Viridiplantae > Streptophyta > Magnoliopsida > Poales > Poaceae > Triticum > Triticum timopheevii. Next base: position 173,541,012 of record OY997274.1, on the reverse strand, counting down.
GACAGTTTTACACATAAAGTGCGCCCTGTATAGATAGTAGCCCCTGAGACTCGGTAGGGTGTCGAGAACGACATCGTGCCGAGGATCAAAATCCCAGGTATTGATTTTTGCCCTTCCTATGCAGGTGGCGGATAGTTCGGTGGCTAGCCGGACTGATGGAGTTGCCAAACTAAAGCGGCAACTCGATGTTGCGGATGCGGACATCGCGCTAGTCAACAGGCGACTTGACGAGTCGCAAGGTAGGTTTCTTCTCCATGGTCACCTAGTAAGGGAGCCAAAGCCCACCCCTTACAATATGTGTGCTTGACGCAGATGGTGCCGCTGCTGTGGAGAGCCTTCGGGCCGAACTTGCTCAAGCCAAGGAGCAGGCCAGAAGGAGTGATGTGGCTGCCTTAAGGGCGGCCAAAGAGCTAGAAGCCAAAAGAGCTGCTCACCGCCGTAGCAGGGAGGAGATGGCTGAAATGGCCGTGAAGTTGAAAGTGCTACCGACCGCTATGTGTTTCTTGAAAAAGAACGCCAGGTGGAGCGAGAAGACCTGAAGAAGGCCACCGCCGAAGCCAAGGATGCCCGTTCTGCAATGCGGGCTATAAAGGAGGAGCTGTGCCAGGCCGGAGATATTGTGGCTGGTCGGCCGTTTCTGCTGCGCCGGAGGTTTACAGATCCAAAGTATGCTCAGCTTGGCCAGCTGTGGGGTCCGGAGGATCCTTATATGGATTTAGCGGCGAGTGCGGCAGATGCCGTTGTGCACTTCCGAAGTCAGAAGGATCACGAGACGGAAGAGCTGTTTTGGTCTCAATTCCATAGTCCGGAGCGTTCACTTCCGCTGACCGATCGGTTGGCTGAGTGGGCTAAGCTGAATAGGCTGTCCGGGCTTGCCATGATAGATATCATGGCTCATGTCTGGCCGGATAGGCCCAAGCCGAAGAGTTATTTTGGCTTATTGCAGCAATTTCTTGGGGCGGTGCTGCATATCAAGGCGATGAAGCGGTCGGCCTGCATAGAGGGTGCACGGATGGCCCTCGCCCGTGTGAAGACATACTGGACGGAGATGGAGACCGCTGTTGCGACCCAGGGTTCGGACGAGAGCCGGTTACCCGCCGAGCACTATTCTGGGGAAGTTCTGCGTGGTGCTCGTGAAATAGAGTTGCAGTGCTCAAAAAATGTCATGTTCAAATGAATGTTATGGTTTCTAAAACGATGTTTATAATGTAAGCGCTTTTTGTACTTGTGTGTTCAAGTATTGAAATATCTCTTGTGCGGCCGTTTATGTATACGTGTGTATAACCTGAAAGATGGCAGTCGTCGGCTTCAGCCCCCACGCACAAGGTGCGGGGGTGTTTGCAAAAATAGCGCATTTTCACACTTAATTCGACGTCTCGGTCCTGTGAAGGAGATGGTAGCGTAGCAACGAGGCAACCGGACTATAATGCTTTATCACTTTCACTTAGCCATAGGAGTTCGAGGGTGGGGCTACGATATAGCCCCTAGGGGCACCGCGCTCTCCGAATTCGGGGCGCGTATGTGCCTGACCGGGAAACGGTCCTTCGTCAAAGCGGAGGAATTCTAAACATTCCGGTAGTCGATCGAGTGGTTGACCAGTCTCTCGCTGTATCATGACAGTCAGTTTTTGGCTTTCTCTACTGAGGTGCTCGCCCAGCCGAACCGGGGCACAATCGCAGTAGTTCTCCTGGTGCCGCGTTAGCCGATGATACGGAACGTAAGGCAGCAAAACACAGGAGCCGGGCAAATCCAACATTTGACCAAAGACATGATTCGGAGCTGATGCATATAAGGCCTAACTCGAGACGCCGAACACTCCCTAAGGTGTTCGGTCTTTATAATAACGGGCAGAACAATGCCCTAAGCCCCTAGTGTCCAGGTACAGGCGAGAATTTCTGGCGCGGCCGATGCCAAAACGCCAGCCTCCTCGTTGGTTATGGTGAAAAACCGTGGGATGTGATCAACAAAAGACAGTAAGAAAGGTTTACGCAGGGACTTAATCTGAAAAGAATCCTTGCGACGGGTCCCTGCTGCACGTCTGCGCTTGTGTCTCCGTTGTGCCGTATCCTGGACGAGTGTACACGTTGTTCATCTGTAAAAAGAGAGGAACTTAGCTTGAAAGGAAATCGTGCAAAAAATGTATTAAAAATCAAAATATGAATGAATGATTAAGGCTGAGCTTATATTAGCTCATTATTGCTTATACGCATAGCCCCTTGTAAAGGGGTGTGCGGCTAGGGAGCCCCTAGCTTATTTATGCCGGACTCGTCTAGCCGTGCCCGGGGTCTTGAACGACCTTTTAATGAGATGATGTCGCGTGGACCGGGCATTTTAAGTGTAAGAGACGCGTGGTGTGGTACTGCGTTAAAGCGGACAAAAGCTTCACGTCCCAATAGAGCTTGATGGCTACTTTTGAATGGGGCGATATGAAAGATTAGCTTTTCGCGTCGAAAGTTGCCGGGTGACCCGAACACAACTTCTAGTAGTAAGGAGCCCGTGCACTTGGCGTAAGGGCCTGGCGTCACTCCTTTGAAGGAAGTGCGGGTATGTTGAATTTTAGTAAGGTCTATCCCCAACTTGCGGATTGTGTCCGGATATAGCAGGTTTAGATCGCTGCCACCATCCATCAGGACTTGTGTAAATTGTAGTCCGTCGATTATAGGATCCAATATTAGAGCAATCCATCCTACGTTTCGAATACTTCTGGAATAGTCCAGGTGGTCGAAAGTGATTGGTTTTGACATCCAATCTCGAGGTTCCGCTGGGGTGGACCGTGCGACCCCTACTTTGGCAGGTGCCGCATTGTTTTTCCGTATTATCACATGAAGTGAGTTTACTGTTTTGACTTCTCGTGGGAAAGTCTTTTGTTTTCCGGCGCTCTGCTGGTGGGGTTCATCGTCATCCTCACATGGCGCGTTGAGCCCCTTGTGTTCGGCATTGAGTCGGCCGGACTGTTTGAAGACCCAACAATCTCGGTGGGTGTGGTTTGCAGGCCTTCCGGAGGTGCTGTGGATTTGACATATCCGATCCAAAATTTTGTTTAAGTTGGATAGCTCGTCGCTGTTGTCCTTAAGAGGCAATGTTTTGCTGTTTGGCCGCGAGCTTTTGAATCCGGCATTGACCGCCGTGTTCTTTGGGCTTTTTTCTTTGTTTCGGCGCTGGTCCTTTCTGCGCCGTGATTTTCCGTTTCCATCTCTGATCTCGGATGTACTCGGGTCGCTGGTGCTGCATCTTGCTAGCCAGCTGTCTTCCCCCGCGCAAAAGCGGGTCATGAGGCTTGTTAGCGCGGCCATTGTTCTCGGCTTCTCTTGGCCGACGTGTCTGGCGAGCCATTCGTCTTGGACATTATGTTTAAAAGCTGCTAAGGCTTCGGCGTCCGGACAGTCGACTATTTGGTTCTTTTTGGTAAGAAACCTATTCCAGAATTTGCGCGCTGACTCTCTGGGCTGTTGGGTTATGTGACTTAAATCGTCTGCATCCGGAGGGCGGACATAAGTCCCTTGAAAATTTGCTCTAAAAGCGTCCTCGAGCTCTTCCCAACTTCCAATAGTATTTTCTGGGAGGCTTTTGAGCCAATGCCGAGCTGGGCCTTTGAGCTTGAGGGGTAGATATTTTATGGCGTGGAGATCGTCTCCTCTAGCCATGTGTATGTGCAAGATGTAATCCTCAATCCAGACTCCGGGGTCTGTTGTTCCGTCGTATGCCTCTATGTTTACGGTCTTGAATCCCGCTGGGAATTCATGATCCAGCACCTCATGTGTGAAACATAGTGGGTCTGCGGCGCCCCTGTATTTAGGCGTGCCATTATCTTCGGACATGCGGCATGTTGCGTTGCTTCCTGGGGCCCTCTTTTTTGGTCCATAAATGGACCTGACCGGGCCATCTGTTTTATGAGGGTCATGTGTCGTCTTGTGTGCGGCGTCGCTTGTTGCTTTTGGCATGTCATCTGGTCGTCTATCCGGCCAGGCGGCCTCTTCGCTTTTTGACTGTGGGGGCTCTATGGCTTCCTCGTCGAATTCTGGCAGCAGCTTTCGCTTCGGGTAGCTCTTTGTTTGGTGGCTATTACCATATTTGTCCGCGGTCTTGAGTACTTTGCTCCACCTCATTCTAAGTATGTCTTCCGCTGTTTTGAGCTTCCGTTTTTCCTTCTTCAGACTTCTTGCAGTGGCGACGAGTCTTTTGTGGAGGTTCTTATGCTCCGGTGGTGTGTCCGGCGTGAGATCGTCTGGACTGTTGTTTTCGCCGGGCATGGATTGATTATCCGATTCGTCCTGTTCAGATGGTTTCTTGGTTGCATGTTCGTCGTCCACTGGTTTGCCCTGCTCTATTGTTGGGTCATTAGGAGTGTTGTTTTTGTCGAGGCGGGACTTAGGGCGGCGCCTGCATCGCCGTTTTGGTTGTTTGCCGGTGGAATTATCCTTTGCCGCGTCCCGTTGTTCCTCGTTATCGCTTCCTTTTGGGGTGTCCACCATATATACATCATGGGTTGGGGTGGCCTTCCAGTGCTTGGTAGGCACTGGTTCTTGGTAGTCTCCGGCACCGTCGTCCATACCGTCGATGTCTTCGGAGTCGTAGTCTAGCATGTCGGTTAGATTGTCGACAGTGGCTACAAAGTGGGTGGTGGGTGGGCTTTGAATTTCTTCGTCGTCTGCATCCCAACCATCCTGACCGCAGTCCGGCCAGGGTTCTCCTGATAACGAGAGATGCTTTAGCGAATTTAGGATGTCGCCAAAGGGTGAGTGCTGAAAGATGTCCGCGGCGGTGAACTCCATGATTGGCGCCCAATCGGATTCGATTGGCAGGGGCGCAGGAGGTTCGGAGTCCGGCATGGAGTCCGGCGCCTCGGAGTCACGAGCTTTATAAGGGACAAGGTCAGTATTCGGCTCCATCGCCGTAGAAGTCGCAGCTCCCGAGGCGGTGTCCAGCCACCTGTCCTCGATCTGCACGGTCTGCTCCGAACTATGGGTCAGAGCGGACTCGTGTGCAGCCTCCAGGGCACTGTCCGGCGGCAGAGCTAAATCATGTCCATCGTGACAGCGCGGCACGCTCAGCTGTGGCTCGAATCCGTCGAAGATCAAGTCTCCGCGGATGTCGGCCGTGAAGTTTAGGCTTCCAAACCTGACCTGATGGCCAGGGGCGTAGCTTTCGATCTGCTCCAGATGGCCAAGTGAATTGGCCCGCAGTGCAAAGCCGCCGAACACGAAGATCTGTCCGGGGAGAAAAGTCTCACCCTGGACGGTGTTGTTATTGATTGAAGAAGCCATCAAGCCTATCGGTGACGACACAGAGGAACTCTCAATGAAAGCACCAATGTCGGTGTCAAAACCGGCGGATCTCGGGTAGGGGGTCCCGAACTGTGCGTCTAGGCGGATGGTAACAGGAGACAAGGGACACGATGTTTTTACCCAAGTTCGGGCCCTCTCGATGGAGGTAAAACCCTACTCCTGCTTGATTGATATTGATGATATGGGTAGTACAAGAGTGGATCTACCACGAGATCAAGGAGGCTAAACCCTAGAAGCTAGCCTATGGTATGATTGTTGTAATGGTTGTGTGTCCTACGGACTAAAACCCTCCGGTTTATATAGACACTGGAGAGGGCTAGGGTTACAAAGAGTCGGTTACAATGGTAGGAGATATACATATCCGTATCGCCAAGCTTGCCTTCCACGCCAAGGAAAGTCATATCCGGACACGGGACGAAGTCTTCAATCTTGTATCTTCATAGTCTTGGAGTCCGGCCGATGATGATAGTCCGGCTATCCGGACACCCCCTAGTCTAGGACTCCCTCAGTCAGATTTCAAACACACACGGCAACTTTACTTGGGCTACAAGCAAAGCTGACTCATCCAGCTCTGGATAAGATTTGCTATCATTGTCTTCGCTCGAAGACATAGGATTTGGGTTGAGCATCACTTTAGTCACTCTGACTTAGTTCACTTGGACCTCACTTAACAGTACGGTGGTTCCTATGACTCAACAAAGAAGAAAAGGAAACAACGAAACCACATAGTCTTCACGCTCCATAGTCTTCACTCAATGTCTTCTCATGTCATAGTCTTCAATATGAATATCTTCTCATACCACCATTGTCTTCAATGTCTTCATACATTTTTAGGGGTCATCTCCGGTAGGTAAACCGAATCAATGAGGGACACTACCTGTGTTATCCTGCAATTCTCGCAAACGCATTAGTCCCTCAACCAACTTTGTCGTCAATGCTCCAAAACCAACTAGGGGTGGCACTAGATGCACTTACATGATGCCTATGGGGAGTTGAAGCTCATCAAAACTGAGATCTTGATTATCGAACCACTCATAAATGAAATTATCCAAAATGTTCACATTGAAGAGGGGCAGATCATTAAAGATCTCCGCCTCTTGCTTGCTCTTGATCAGCTGCTCAAGAGCATCATTACCAAATTCTTCATCTGAAGACAGATCAATGGCTTCAGTTTCGTTCATCAGAACGGCAACTGGTGTCAGTGCTTGACTGGATCTCTGAACAGTTTTCTTCTGTGGCTTCTCGCGCTTCTTCGAGATGCGAGAGAGAGCTTCAGAGGTGTTACTGGGAGCAGGGGGCAGTTGCCAATGGCTTCACTCGAGAAGCTTTTGGAGCAGCAGATGATTTTGAAGCTTTAGCTTTCTTTTGCTTCTGCGGCTTTGGAGTAGGAGTTGGAGCCTCATCAGTGTCAGCACCATCATCAGAATGATCCACTTTTGCACCTTGGACAGCAATGTGTGTGATGAGGCCTGCAAGGTTGTAGAAGGGGCCGATCCTGTTCTCATTGGCTTCACGGGTGCCATCTTCCCAAGGTGAAGAAGGACCAGGGTTGAAGTCAAGTCCTAGAGCCTTCTTGTTCTTCGCAGCTGAGTCTTTGGCGAACTGGTAGTTGCACTTGAACAGATGGTCTTCACGGCACCACAGTAGAGAAGAAGGGTCAGCATTCTCTAGCTACGGTCTGCGAATCATGCACGGATAGAATTCTCGTTGAATGGCTTCAGGAAGGGACTGGGGTTGAAGATTTTTGTACACAATATCTCCCCAGGGTCCTTTGATGGCATTCTTCTCTGCATACTCTTCTGTGACGAAGCGGTACTTGAACCATTCCTCTGCCCAATATCTTCGAATCCACTGGATTCGATTTTTGTGACCTGTATAGGTTTCCTCAGGGTCTGTTTTGTACAACTCGTGCAAATCTGGAGGCAAATCCTTGGAAGTGTTCCCACGGTGTTGTCTGCCTCCCTTTCTTGTTGACTTCTCAGTGGCCATGAAGCTTAATCTGAAATGCTTCAGTACTTGCAAGGGCTTCAGATGGCTGGTCAGACAAGAACTGGCTTCAAGTGAATTGATGTGACTCTGTAAGAATTCTGCAAACGAATGCAGACTATGAGAACCAAGGGATTCTCCCACGGACATGTACTTGTGACAGCATTAGAGGTGCGAGGGAAGGGGAAGAGGTCATATGCATTCTTAGAAGATTTTGAAGATAAATCAGTTTGAGGACATTGACCTCATAACGCGAAGACATTCACTTATTTGATGAGAGTTAGTTCTAGAGTTGTACAAATCCAAGAATAAGTACAAGTGAGGAATCTAACTTGTAACGAGACATAAGTGAATAGACTAGGCAGAGTATGAGATGCAGAAAGAGATAGATTCAACTTGGAGATCTAGAAACCACTTTTGGTAAAGAAGGATGAATCTATCAGATAAAAAAGATGGTAAAAAGTGAAATTTAATTACCACACGAAGAACTGCTAGACGGAGCGAAGTTGGAGGCCTAGCAGTTCGATCTTCTGTGTCCTAACTTGGCAACGGAAGACACCTATGGCGACGGCGGAGAGGACGTGGTCCGCGGCCGGCATGAGGACAGCGTCGAAGAAGTCGCGGCAGCTAAGCGCTTCGTCGGCGGCGTCGTCGAGAGCTAGCGGAGGCGCTAGGGTTTGCGAGAGGTGGCGAGGAGGAAGAAGAATATTTGACCGAGACGTGACGGGTATTTATAAGGAAAGAGATGGCACATCGCAATTATGCAGGTGCCCCTGGCGGTTCACATCTGACAGACATGTGGCAAGCATGCAACACCTTGGAAGTTGTTCCATGTTCCCATGAACGCCTGGATTGTCGGGGTGGTCATTCCGAATTCTCCGGGTTTCAGGCAAAAAGGATAAAGCATTAAAAACAGATATAAATGTTTGTCATATTGACTTCAGCTGGCCAGGTCTTAGTGAAGCCAATCGACAGTTTTCAATAGAATGCATATGATTTGGACAGATAGAGTTGAGGTAGAAGCATAGATAGGTTAGGGTCTGATCAATTCACTTAGTTCAAAAAATTCAACACGAAACCATAGCTATAAGTGAATGCTGTAGAGGACAGAACACAAATAAATAAATATATATAGCTAGTATAAGGCCAAATCAACCAATTGAAGATAAACTTGAATATAAGCCAAGGATGAATATGAATCCAATATGAAGACTATGCAAACATAACGCCAAGAGAAACATTTCAAACAAAAGTTTGGTGGTGGCGTTACCCACCGTATAGGAAGTATTAGACCCAGACACGGCGCACAATTATCGTGGCGCTCCGAAGCCAAATTCCGCATTAATGTATTCACACTTAGAGTGTATGTCTTCATTGATTGAAGATATACATTACTTCGTGTGTTGCACATCTAAGTCATCAAAATGCATAAGTGTTAGGATGTGTGCCAAATCACAGGACATTTGAGGATTCCAAGATATTTAGCTCACACCGCAACTTGCAAAACCTTTTCTCGTCCAAGGGCTTTGTGAAGATATCAACCAATTGCTCTTCTATCTTGACGTGAATGATATCAATATCTTCCTTCATAACATGACCTCTGAGAAAGTGATGATGAATTTCAATGTGCTTTGTCTTCGAGTGCTGAACCGGGTTGTTGGCAATCTTGATGGCACTCTCATTGTCGCAGTAGAGAGGCACATTCTTCAGATGGATACCATAGTCCTTGAGAGTTTGCTTCATCCAGAGAAGCTGAGCACAGCAAGATCCATCAGCAATGTATTCAGATTCAGCAGTGGAGAGAGATACATAGTTATGCTTCTTTGAAGACCAACAGACAAGACATCGTCCCAGAAAGTGACATGTGCCTGATGTGGACTTGTGATCAACCTTGTCACCAGCATAATCAGCATTTGAGAATCCAACTAAATCAAACTCTGAGCCCTTTGGATACCATAATCCTAGTGTTGGGGTGTAAGCCAAATATCGAAGAATTCGCTTCACAGCTAAGTGATGCGATTCCTTTGGTGTCGCTTGGAACCGGGCACACATGCAAGCACTAAGCATTATATCTAGCCTAGATGCACATAAGTAAAGCAAAGAACCAATCATGGAGCGGTATACCTTTTGATCGAACTCTTTACCATTGTCATCGGGACCTAGATGACTTTTGGTTGGCATTGGCGTCGTGTATCCTTTGCAGTCTTGCATTCCGAACTTCTTCAGGCAGTCTTTGAGGTACTTTTCTTGAGATATGAAGATGTCATTGCGTTGCTGACGGATTTGGAGACCCAGAAAGAACTTCAGCTCGCCCATCATGGACATTTGATATTTCTCTTGCATCATGTGACCAAACTCATCACTGTATTTCTTGTTGGTGCATCCGAAGATAATGTCATCCACATAGATTTGGCACACAAACAGTTCACCATCATATGTCTTCGTGAATAGCGTAGGATCTAGTGAACCAGGTTTGAAGCCTTTACTCTTCAGGAAGTCATTGAGCGTATCATACCAAGCTCGAGGAGCTTGTTTGAGGCCATACAGTGCCTTGTTGAGCTTGTATACCATATCAGGATGTTTTGGATCTTCAAAGCCGGGAGGTTGTGCGACATATACTTCTTCTTCTATCTTTCCATTGAGAAAGGCGCTCTTCACATCCATTTGATACAGAAGGATGTTGTGATGATTTGCATAGGCTAGCAGTATGCGAATGGCTTCAAGTCTTGCCACCGGAGCAAATGTTTCATCGAAGTCAATTCCTTCCACTTGAGTGTAGCCTTCTGCAACGAGACGAGCCTTGTTTCTGACCACTTGACCATGCTCATCTTGCTTGTTGCGATATATCCATTTGGTGCAAATGATATGTGCTTCCGAGGATCAGGACGCTTGACCAATTCCCACACATTATTCAGCTCGAACTGTTGAAGCTCTTCTTGCATAGCTTGAATCCATTCAGGTTCCATGAAGGCTTCATCAACTTTCTTGGGTTCAGAGATTGAGACAAATGCAAAATGTCCACAGAAGTTGGTTAGCTGTGTTGCTCTTGAATGAGTGAGTGGACCAGGTGCATTCAAGCTGTCAATTATCTTCTCAATCTGAACTTCATTTGCAACACGAGAATGGGCAGGACAAAGATTTTGCTCTTGCTGATCAATGTCATTATTTGGGGGATTGTCTTCAGGCTGAGCATTGTCTTCAGGTTGATTAGGTGCAGAAATGACAAGTTCCTCTTCAGATTGATTCTCAGAGGGTATGATATCTCCAATTCCCATCTACTTGATAGATGCACTTGGAGGTACTTCATCTAGCACATTTGGCAGGTGCTCTCTTTGCGAGCCGTTAGTCTCATCGAACCGCACATCCACAGTTTCAACCACTTTGTAGTGAAAGAGGTTGAAGATTCTGTAGGAGTGCGAATCCTTTCCATAACCAAGCATAAAACCTTCATGTGCTTTCGGTGCAAATTTTGAAGTGTGATGTGGATCCTTGATCCAGCACCTAGCACCAAATACTCTGAAGTAGCTTACATTTGGCTTCTTATCAGTTAGGAGCTCATAGGATGTTTTCTTCAGAAGCTTGTGAAGATAAACACGATTGATGATGTGGCAAGCAGTGTCAATAGCTTCAGGCCAGAACTTCCGCGGAGTCTTGTACTCATCAAGCATTGTTCAGGCCATCTCAATGAGAGTTCTGTTCTTGCGCTCGGCGATGCCATTCTGCTAAGGTGTATAAGGAGCAGAGAACTCATGAGTGATACCAAGTGTATCCAGATAGAGGTTGAGGCCAGTGTTCTTGAACTCAGTGCCGTTGTCGCTTCTGATGTGCTTGATCTTGACGCCATAGTTCGTCATGGCACGATTGGCAAAGCATCTGAAGACATCCTGCACTTCAGTCTTGTAGAGGATTATATGCACCCAAGTATATCTAGAGTAATCATCAACAATGAAAAAGCCATAGAGGCAAGCAGTAGCAGTGAGAGTACAGTAGTGAGTAGGGCCGAATAAGTCCATGTGGAGCAGCTCGAAGGGTTGAGATGTAGTCATGATTGTCTTCGAGGGATGCTTGGCCCTAGTCATCTTTCCAGCTTCGCAGGCGCCACACAGATGGTCCTTCTTGAACTTGACGCCTTCGATGCCCACGACATGCTTCTTCTTTGCGAGAGCGTGCAAGTTCTTCATGCCAGCATGTCCTAGCCTTCGATGCCAGAGCCAGCATTCTGAAGCCTTTGCTAGAAGACATACGGCTATCTGTGGTCCTGCTGAGAAATCTACCATATATAGATCGTCTTTCCGATACCCTTCAAAGACTAGAGACTTGTCAGATTCCATTAGTACAAGGCATCGATATTTTCCAAATAGCACAATCATGTTTAAGTCACAAAGCATTGAGACAGACATTAAGTTGAAACCAAGGGATTAAACAAGCATCACTTTATCCATGTGCTGATCCCTTGATATTGCAACTCTGCCTAGACCCAATACCTTGCTTTTACCAGTGTCAGCAAATGTGATGTGACTTTTGTCTGATGGACGTAGCATTGAATCCACCAGAAGACTTCGATCATCCGTATGTGGTTAGTGCATCCACTGTCCATAATCCATTCTGAAGTACGAGGTGTCGTAGCCTACAGTGCAGTTTGGGGGATAGGCTTCACCAAGCGAGTTGTGAAGCATAAACATTTGATGAACAAGTGGAACATGAAAATTCAGATCTTGGTTAGGATAGATAGGGTGAGTATCAAGGAATCCTGGAACGAAGTACATAGTAAGACCATGTGGGCATTTTATCTTGCGCCCCACAAGATGTTTAAGGTCCCCAGCATTAGTTTTGGACGCCTTTGATTTCCGGCTGGAGACCTTTCCCTGCAAAAGAGAGTTAAGTTTTCTTAACCACCCACATTTTCAGGGGTGGCTTAGAAGCAATGAGTCTAAGTGCAGCATCTGAGAACTTCGGCTTTGGGGCCCTAGTAAATAGCCTTGCAGGAGGTGAATAATACTCATAGGAATAAGCAGAAAAATTATTTGTTTTATGAACATAGCAGTTTGAGGAAACACGCTCATATTCATGGGTCTGAGTATGATTTCCCTACAAAACATTGACGTTAGGGTGACTCAGATGAGTCCTCGGTCTATATGAAGCTTTTGGACCATATGAAGCCTTTGGTATGGAATTTGTCTTCTTCACAGGTGGTGTCATGATGACATTCACTAGAAGATTCTCAAGACAACTTTTGGGAACCCATATCTTCTTCATAGGTGGCCCATTCCTGCAGTTAGTACCAATATACCTGGCAAACACTTCACCATTCTGATTCTTAAACAGTTTATAGTTTGCATTAAAGGATTCATCAATGATAATGGGGTTAGCACAAGTGAAACCAGATAAGGTGGATGGATCAACTGAAGGTTCCTTTGCAGCAACCCATGTGGTTTTGGGGTACTGCTCAGGCATCCAGTACGACCCATCAACATTCATTTTCCTCTCGAACCCAACACCCTCTTTCCTAGGGTTTCGGTTCAGAATCTGCTTTTTGAGGACATCACATAATGTCTGATGCCCTTTGAGACTTTTGTACATCCCTGTCTCAAGCAGTGTCTTCAACCTGGCATTCTCATCAGCAATGGTAGTGGTATCCTCAGCAGAGGGGTTAGTTACCACATCAGTAGTTGAAGATATTGCAACAGTAGCAGCAGCAGAACATTCAGCAACAGAAGCAGCGTTATCACGCTCAATGCATTTTAGGCATGGTGGTTCAAATCCTTCTTGAGCGGGACTGATCTGTTGGGTGCGAAGTGACTCATTCTCCTTTTGAAGATCTTCATGATCCGATCTCAATTTCTCAAGTTCCTGCTTCCTTTGAAGATAATCATAGGAAAGCTTTTCATGAGAAGTTGTGAGCGATTCATGTCGACCTTCAAGTTCCTGGTACGTAATATGAAGATTTTTTATGTCTTCAATTAAGGACTGCGACTTGGTCATTTCCGCGTCCAACAGGTCATCACTTTTGTCTAACAGTTTTTGAATATGTTCCATAGCTTTCTGTTGTTCAGTTGCAATTTTAGCAAGTGTTTTGTAACTAGGTTTGGGTTCACCATCAGAGTCATCTTCACTTGATGTTTGAAAGTAAGCATCGCGTGATTTTACCTTGGCACCACGTGCCATGAAGAAGTAGGTGGGAGGCGAGTCGTCCTTGTCATTATCATCAGCGTTGGTGACGGAGCCATTGTCTTCGGTGTTGAAGATGGACTCGGCGACGTAGGCTATAGCCAGAGCCAGACTCGCAACACCAGAGTCCGACTCCTCCTCTGAATCCATTTCCTTGCCAACAAAAGCACGGGCTTTGCCAGATGAGCTCTTCTTGTGTGACAAAGACTTGGAAGAAGACTTGGAAGAAGACTTTGAGGATTTCTTCTTCTTCTTGTCATCAGAATCATATTCTTTGCTCTTCTTTTTCTTCTTCTCATTGTCCCACTGTGGACACTCAGAGATGTAGTGACCGGGCTTCTTGCACTTGTGACAGGTTCTCTTCTTGTGATCATAGGCAGAAGCTTCATCATTCCTTGAGCTGGATCGTGAAGACTTTCTGAAGCCTTTCTTCTTGGTGAATTTCTGGAACTTCTTCACAAGCATAGCAAGCTCCTTTCCAATGTCTTCAGGATCACCAGAACTGCAGTCAGATTCTTCTTCAGATGAGGAAGCAGCAGCCTTTTCCTTCAAAGCTCGAGTTCGGCCATAGTTGGGGCCATAGATATCTCGTTTCTCATATAGCTGGTACTCATGTGTGTTGAGCCTCTCAAGTATGTCAGACGGATCGAGAGTCTTAAAATCAGGGCCTTCTTGTATCATCAGGGCTAAGGTGTCAAATGAGCTGTCAAGAGAACTTAGTAGTGTCTTCACTATCTCATGCTTCGTGATCTCAGTGGCGCCGAGTGCTTGGACATTCTCGTTGTCGTGTCTCTTGAAGCGGTTGAAGAGGTTGCGGAGAGTACTGATACGTTGATCTCGCTGAGTTGTGACGCCTTCATTGAACTTGGAGAGCCAGTCCCAGACTAGCTTCGACGTTTCCAGAGCACTCACACGGGCATACTGTCCTTTGGTAAGGTGACCACAGATGATGTTCTTGGCAGTAGAGTCCAGTTGAATGAACTTCTTGACATCAGCAGGGGTGACACCTTCACCAGTCTTGGGAACGCCGTTCTTGACGATATACCATAGATCAACATCAATGGCTTCAAGATGCATGCGCATCCTATTCTTCCAGTAGGGATATTCAGTGCCATCGAAGATGGGGCACGCAGCGGAGACTTTGATTATCCCTGCAGTCGACATAGCTAAACTCTAGGTGGTTAAACCGAATCACACAGAACAAGGGAGTACCTCGCTCTGATACCAATTGAAAGGGCTAGTTATCGACTAGAGGGGGGTGAATAGGCGATTTTTATGAAAGTCTTCAAAACGTGGGAGTTTTGAAGACAAACAATATAAACAACACTATTCGATTGCAGCGGAAGGTAGACTACACTAGACAAGCCATAGTCAAGTATTCAATAAAGTGAAAGCACAAAGACTAATAGCAGCTAGGTAGTAAAGATCAGGATGGAAGATAGTATGAAGCCAATCAGAACAGGTAGTCACACAGTGAAGTCAAACAGATAATGCAAGCAGGAAATGACTTCACGAAGACAAACTGTAAGTAAAGAGAAGTAAGAGATAGAACCAGTGGCTTCAGAAGGACAGGGATTTATTCGACCAGTTCCAGTTGCTGTGACAACTGTACGTCTGGTTAGGGAGGCTGAGATTCAACTCAGAAGAACGCGTCTTCACCTTATTCCCCTTGAGCTAAGGACACTTAGTCCCCGCCCAATCACTTTGGTAAGTCTTCAAGGTAGACTTCCGAACCTTCACAGACTTCGTTCACCGGCAATCCACAATGGCTCTTGGATGCTCAGAACGCGACGCCTAACCGGCTGGAGGATTCACAGTCCTCAAGTGTAACAAGTCTTCAGATCACGCGGACAGAAAGACTTCAGTGATGCCAAACACTCTTTGGGCTCTGGGTGGTTTGGGCTTTGTCCTCGCAAGGATTCTCTCTCGAAAGCTTCGGCGGTGGGTTGCTCTCAAACGACAAAAGCCGTATACTAACTCTGAGCAGCCACCCATTTATGGTGTAGGGGGGATATTTATAGCCACTGGGCAACCCGACCTGATTTGTCCGAAATGACCCTGGGTCATTAAGGAACTGACACGTGTCGCAACAGTCAGATTTCAAGCACACGCGGGAGCTTGACTTGGGCTACAAATCAAGCTGACTCATTCGACTCTGGATAAGATTTGCTCTCATTGTCTTCGCTCGAAGACATAGGATTTGGTTGGGCATCACTTCAGTCACTCTGACTTTGTTCACTTGGAGCCCACTTATCAGTGTGGTGGTTCCTATGACTCAACAAAGAAGAAAAGGAAACAACGAAACAACTAAGTCTTCGCGCTCCATAGTCTGCACTCAATGTCTTCTCGTGTCATAGTCTTCAATGTGAATATCTTCACAGACCACCATTGTCTTCAATGTCTTCACACATTTTTAGGGGTCATCTCCGGTAGGTAAACCGAATCAATGAGGGACTACTACCTGTGTTATCCTGCAATTCTCACAAACACATTAGTCCCTCAACCAGGTTTGTCATCAATACTCCAAAACCAACTAGGGGTGGCACTAGATGCACTTACACTAGGGCATATTTCCTTCAGTATCCCACTTGCACTAGTGTCAATAATCTAGATTACATAGTAATGATTCTAACACCCATGGAGCTTTGGTGTTGATCATGTTTTGGTCGTGGAAGAGGCTTAGTCAATGGGTCTGCAACATTCAAATCCGTATGAATCTTGAAAATCTCTATGTCCCCCTCCGACACTTGATGACAGATGGAATTGAAGCGTCTCTTAATGTGCTTGGTTCTCTTGTGAAATCTGGATTCCTTTGCCAAGGCAATTGCACCAGTATTGTCACAGAAGATTTTCATTGGACCCGATGCACTAGGTGTGACACCTAGATCGGATATGAACTCCTTCATCCAAACTCCTTCATTTGTTGCTTACGAAGCAGCAATGTACTCCACTTCACACGTAGATCCCGCCACGACGCTCTGCTTGGGACTGCACCAACTAACAGCTCCTCCATTCAATAAAAATATGTATCAGGTTTGCGACTTAGAGTCATCCGGATCAGTGTCAAATCTTGCATCGACGTAACCGTTTACGATGAGCTATTTTTCACCTCCATAAACAAGAAACATATCCTTAGTCCTTTTCAGGTATTTCAGGATGTTCTTGACCACTGTCCAGTGCTCCACTCCGGGATTACTTTGGTACCTCCCTGCTATGCTTATAGCAAGGCACACATTAGGTCTGGTACACAGCATTGCATACATGATAGAACCTATGGCTGAAGCATAGGGAATGACTTTCATTTTCTCTCTATCTTCAGCAGTGATCGGGCATTGGGTCTGACTCAATTTCACACCTTGTAACACAGGCAAGAACACTTTCTTTGACTGGTCCATTTTGAACTTCTTCAAAACTTTATCAAGGTATGTGCTTTGTGAAAGTCCAATTAAGCGTCTCGATCTATCTCTATAGATCTTGATACCCAATATGTAAGCAGCTTCACCGAGGTCTTTCATGGAAAAACTCTTATTCAGGTATCCCTTTATGCTATCCAGAATTCTATATCATTTCCAATCAACAATATGTCATCCACATATAATATTAGAAATACTACAAAGATCCCACTCACTTTCTTGTAAATACAGGCTTCACCAAAAGTCTGTATAAAACCATATGCTTTGATCACACTATGCAAGCATTTATTCCAACTCCGAGATGCTTGCACCAGTCCATAAATGGATCGTTGGAGCTTGCACACTTTGTTAGCACCCTTTGGATCGATAAAACCTTCTGGTTGCATCATATACAACTCTTCTTCCAAAAATCCATTCAGGAATGCAGTTTTGATATCCATCTGCCAAATTTCATAATCATAAAATGTGGCAATTGCTAACATGATTCGGACAGACTTAAGCATCGCTACGGGTGAGAAAGTCTCATCATAGTCAACTCCTTGAACTTGTCGAAAACCTTTCGCAACAAGTTGAGCTTTGTAGACAGTAACATTACCGTCTACGTCGGTCTTCTTCTTGAAGATCCATTTATTTTCTATGGCTTGCCGATCATCAGGCAAGTCCACCAAAGTCAACACTTTGTTCTCATACATGGATTCCATCTCAGATTTCATGGGCTCAAGCCATTTCGTGGAATCTGGGCTCATCATCGCTTCTTCATAGTTCGTAGGTTCACCATGGTCTTGTAACATGACCTCCAGAATAGGATTACCGTACCACTCTGGTGTGGATCTCACTCTGGAAGACCTACGAGATTCAGTAGTAACTTGATCTGAAGTTTCATGATCATCATCATTAACTTCCTCACCAATTGGTGTAGGAATGACTGGAACTGATTTCTGTGATGAACTACTTTCCAATAAGGGAGAAGGCACAATTACCTCATCAAGTTCTACTTTCCTCCCACTCACTTCTTTCGAGAGAAACTCCTTCTCTAGAAAGGATCCATTCTTAGCAACAAAGATTTTGCCTTCGGAACTATGATAGAAGGTGTACCCAATAGTTTCCTTTGGGTATCCTATGAAGACGCACTTCTCTAACTTGGGTTCAAGCTTATCAGGTTGAAGCTTTTTCACATAAGCATCGCAGCCCCAAACTTTAAGAAACGACAACTTTGGTTTCTTGCCAAACCACAGTTCATAAGGCATCGTCTCAACGGATTTTGATGGTGCCCTATTTAAAGTGAATGCAGCCGTCTCTAAAGCATAAGCCCAAAACTATAGTGGTAAATCAGTAAGAGACATCATAGATCGCACCATGTCTAATAAAGTACGGTTACGATGTTCGAACACACCATTTCGATGTGGTGTTCCAGGTGGCGTTAGTTGTGAAACTATCCCATGTTGTTTCAAATGAAGACCAAACTCGTAACTCAAATATTCACCTCCATGATCAGATCATAGAAACTTAATTTTCTTTTTATGATGATTTTCCACTTCACTCCGAAATTCTTTGAACTTTTCAAATGTTTCAGACTTATGCTTCATTAAGTAGATATAACCATATCTGCTCAAATCATTTGTGAAGGTAAGACAATAACGATACCAGCCACGAGCCTCAACACTCATTGGACCGCATACATCTATATATATTATTTCCAATAAGTCAGTAACTCATTCCGTTGTTCCGGAGAACGGAGTTTTAGTCATCTTGCCCATAAGGCACGGTTCGCAAGCACCAAGTGATTCATAATCAAGTGGTTCTAAAAGTCCATCAGCATGGAGTTTCTTCATGCGCTTTATACCGATATGACCCAAACGACAGTGCCACAAATAAGTTGCACTATCATTTTGAACTTTGCCTCTTTTGGCTTCAATATTATGAATATGTGTATCATCATTATCGAGATTCAACAAAAATAGACCACTCAGCAAGGGTGCATGACCATAAAAGATATTATCATATAAATAGAACAACCATTATTCTCTTATTTTAATGAATAACTATCTTGCATCAAACAAGATACAGATATAATGTTCATGCTCAACGCTGGCACCAAATAACAATTATTCAGGTCTAAAACTAATCCCGAAGGTAGATGTAGAGGTAGCGTGCCGACGGCGAGCACATCGACCTTGGAACCATTTCCCACGCGCATCATCACCTCGTCCTTAGCCAATCTTCGTTTAATCTGTAGCCCCTGTTTTGAGTTGCAAATATGAGCAACAGAACCAGTATCAAATACCCAAGCGCTACTACGAGCATTAGTAACGTACACATCAATAACATGTATATCAAATATACCTTTCACTTTGCCATCCTTCTTATCCGCCAAATACTTGGGCAGTTCGTGAAGACAACCGGTGACCAGTCCCTTTGCAGTAGAAGCACTCAGTTTTAGGCTTAGGTCCAGACTTGGGTTTCTTCTCTTGAGGAGCAACTCTCTTGTCGTTCTTCTTGAAGATCCCCTTCTTCCCTTTGCCCTTTTTCTTGAAGCTAGTGGTCTTGTTGACCATCAACACTTGATGCTCCTTCTCAATTTCTACCTCCGCAGCCTTTAGCATTGTGAAGAGCTCGGGAATAGTATTGTTCATCCCTTGCATATTATAGTTCATCATGAAGCCTTTATAGCTTGGTGGCAGTGATTGAAGAACTCTATCAATGACACTATCATCAGTAAGATTAACTCCCAGCTGAGTCAAGTGGTTATGGTACCCAGACATTCTGAGTATGTGTTCACTGACAGAACTATTCTCCTCCATTTTGCAGCTGTAGAACTTGTTGGAGACTTCATATCTCTCAACTTGGGCATTTGCTTGAAATATTAACTTCAACTCTTGGAAAACCTCATATGCTCCATGACATTCAAAACGTCTTTGAAGTCCCGATTCTAAGTCGTAAAGCATGGCACACTGAACTATCGAGTAGTCATCAACATGCGTCTTCCAGGCATTCACAATGTGTGCAGTTGCTGGTGCGGGTGGTACACCTAATGGTGCTTCTAGGACGTAATTCTTTTGTCCAGTAATGAGGATAATCCTCAAGTTATAGACCCAATCCGTGTAGTTGCTGCCATCATCTTTCAACTTAGCTTTCTCTAGGAACGCATTAAAATTCCAAGGAACAGTAGCACGGGCCATTGATCTACATTAACATAGACATGCAAAATAACTATCAGGACTAAGTTCATGATAAATTAAAGTTCAATTAATCATATTACTTAAGAACTCCCACTTAGATAGACATCCATCTAGTCATCTAAATGATCACGTGGTCCAAATCAACTAAACCATGTCCGATCATCACGTGAGATGGAGTAGTTTTCAATGGTGAACATCACTATGTTGATCATATCTACTGTATGATTCACATTCGAACTTTCGGTCTCAGTGTTCCGAGGCCATATCTGCATATGCTATGCTCGTCAAGTTTAACCCGCATATTCTGCATGTGCAAAACTGGCTTGCACTCATTGTATGCGAACGTAGAGCTTATCACACCCAATCATCACGTGGTGTCTCGGCACGACGAACTATAGCAACGGTGCATACTCAGGAAGAACACTTGTACCTTAAAATTTAGTAAGGGATCATCTTATAATGCTACCACCGTGCTAAGCAAAATAAGATGCATAAAAGATAAACAACACATGCAATCAAAATATGTGACATGATATGGCCATCATCATCTTGTGCTCATGATCTCCATCACCGAAGCATCATCATGATCTCCATCGTCACCGGCGCGACAGCTTGATCTCCATCGTAGCATCGTTGTCGTCTCGCCAACTATTGTTACTACGACTATCGCTACCGCTTAGTGATAAAGTAAAACAATTACATGGTGATTGCATTGCATACAATAAAGCAACAACCATATGGCTCCTGCCAGTTGCCAATAACTTTGTTACAAAACATGATCATCTCATACAACAATTTATATCACATCATGCCTTGACCATATCACATCACAACAAGCACTGCAAAAACAAGTTAGACGTCCTCTACTTTATTGTTGCAAGTTTTATGTGGCTACTACGGGCTTCTAGCAAGAACCGCTCTTACCTACACATCAAAACCACAATGATTTTTTGTTAAGTGTGTTGTTTTAACATTCAACAAGGACCGGTCGTAGTCAAACTCGATTCAACTAAAGTTGGAGAAACAGACACCCGCGAGCCACCTTTGTGCAAAAGCACGTCGGTAGAACCAGTCCCATGAACGCGGTCATGTAATGTCGGTCCGGGCCGCTTCATCCAACAATATCACCGTATCAAAGTAAGACGTTGGTGGTAAGCAGTATGGTTATTATCGCCCACAACTCTTTGTGTTCTACTCGTGCATATAACATCTATGCATAGACCTGGCTCGGATTCCACTGTTGGGGAATGCGGTAATTTCAAAATTTGCCTACGATCACGCAAGATCTATCTATGTGATGCATAGCAACGAGAGAGGAGAGTGTGTCCATGTACCCTCGCAGACCGAAAGTGGAAGCGTTAGTTAACGCAGTTGATGTAGTCGAACGTCTACGTGATCCAACCGTTCCAAGTATCGAATGTACGGCACCTCCGCATTCAGCACACGTTCATCTCGATGACGTCCCTCGTACTCTTGATCCAGTTGAGGCCGAGGGAGAGTTCCGTCAGCATGATGGCGTGGCGACAGTGATGATGAAGTTACCGGCGCAGGGCTTCGCCTAACCACTACGATGATATGACCGAGGTGTGTAACTGTGGAGGGCGGCACCGCACAAGGCTAAAATATCAACTTGTGTGTTCTAGGATGCCCCCCTGCCCCTGTATATAAAGGAGCAAGGGGAGACCGGCCTACCCTCCTAGGGCACGCCCCACAAGGGGAGTCCTACTAGGACTACTAGTCCTAGTAGGATTCCACCAAGAGGGAGAGAGGAGGAAGGAAGGAGGGGAAGAGGGAGAAGGAAAGGGGGGCGCCACCCCCCTTTCCCTAGTCCAATTCGGACCCAAGGGGGAGGGGGGGCGGCCTGCCCTGGCCGCCCCTCTCTCTCTACTAAGGCCCATGTGGCCCATTAGTTCCCCCGGGGGGTTCCGATAACCCTCCAACACTCGGGTTTTATCCGAAACTTCTCCAAAACACTTCTGGTGTCCGAATATAGTCGTCCAATATATCAATCTTTATGTCTCGACCATTTTGAGACTCTTCGTCACGTCCGTGATCTCATCCGAGACTCTGAACAAACTTCAGTCATCAAAACACATAACTCATAATACAAATCATCATCAAACGTTAAGCGTGTTGACCCTACGGGTTCGAGAACTATGTAGACATGACCGAGACACATCTCCGGTCAGTAACCAATAGTGGATCTTAGATGCTCATATTGGATCCTACATATTCTACGGAGATCTTTATCGGTCAAACCGCATAACAACATACGTTGTTCCCTTTGTCATTGGTATGTTGCTTGCCCGAGATTCGATCGTCGGTATCACCATACCTAGTTCAATCTCGTTACCGGAAAGTCTCTTTACTTGTTCCGTAATACTTCATCCCGCAACTAACTCATTAGTCACAATGCTTGCAAGGCTTATAGTGATGAGTATTACCGAGAGGGCCCAGAGATACCTCTCTGAAACACGGAGTGACAAATCCTAATCTCGATCTATGCCAACCCAACAAACACCTTTGGAGACACCTGCAGAGCATCTTTATAATCACCCATTTACGTTGTGACATTTGATAGCACACAAAGTGTTCCTCCGGTATTCAGGAGTTGCATAATCTCATAGTCTGAGGAACATGTATAAGTCATGAAGAGAGCAGTAGCAATGAAACTGTAACGATCATAATGCTAAGCTAACGGATGGGTCATGTCCATCACATCATTCTCCTAGTGATGTGATCCCATTCATCAAATGACAACACATGTCTATGGTTAGGAAACATAACCATCTTTGATTAATGAGCTAGTCAAGTAGAGGCATACTAGGGACAATATGTTTTGTCTATGTATTCACACATGTACTAAGTTTCCGGTAAATACAATTCTAGCATGAAAAATAAACATTTATCATGAAATAAGGAAATAAACAATTACTTTATTATTGCCTCTAGGGCATATTTCCTTCACCCCCACCTTCAGAATGCTGAATTCCAGAGCTTCACACAGCCCATTGATGGTGTTCATGTGCCCAATGCTGCAACTCTGGCTTATCCTTTGGCTGGCAATCTGCGCCTACCGCACCATGCCAATACTGAAGCCACTGCAAGCACCATTGCTCAAAGGCCTCAGAAGCATTCTCGTGTGCTTAATGACCATGAGCTTCTGGTGGCTTTACATCAAAAGTAGGACATACATCATGACTGGCTGACGCGTCAGATACAAAGTATCTTGGTGGATGTTAATTGCATTCGCAACTTGGCCACCAAGAACTCGTTTGTAGCCCATGAAGCATGTCCGCATTCCTGGAAGAGTCTCACCTTGCTCTGCGGTGAAGATGATCTTCGCGCGGATGGCTTCACTGAGAATTTCAAGTTTGACTCCAGGCCTCCTCAAAATGCAAGTTGGCGTCGCACACCCTCCATTGAAGATTTTGAGTGCTCATCTTCGGTTGCAACTGTTGTTGCAAGAGTCGTCGATGAAGAAGATGACGCCACTTCGCCGGTTCTAACTGCATTGCATCACGATGTTGTACGAGGCCCGTCTGCACCACCAAACTCCAACGTTGACTCTGCTGCTCCAACTTTGTCTCCACCTGGGAACGAGTAGATACTCTATGTCTTCAAACCTTTTTGGTCATTACTGACAAAAGGGGGAGAAGCATATGAGTTGATAGTCTTCAAGTGGTTCCATACGGGTGGTTGCTTGTTTTTGCTCAGTTCTTATAACTCTTGTTCTGAAACTTTTGGCTTTTGAGTTGTAACACTTAAACTTGATGGTCGTCTGCTACTCTTGTTGCCACTTTATGATGCGGTGATAAATTCCGCATGAAGTCATTCTGCAGACGTCCATTTTCCATTATGCCTATCATTACCTTCATTACCTTTTTATATGCATGGTGAATTGTCTTCACACTTTGAAGATGGCCTCCACAAAGCAAAACCTTCCATGTGCATTTGCATTCAAAAGCAAACTATTTATATGCACATCTTCAGGGGGAGCCTCGTCATATGTATGAAGACAATACTCACAATACTGAACTTTCACATACTTTTATCCCCGTTGAAAACTTCAACCGGTTTGTCATCCATCACCAAAAAGGGGGAGATTGTAAGTGCATCTAGTGCCACCTCTAGTTGGTTTTGGAGTATTGACGACAAACATGGTTGAGGGACTAATGTGTTTGTGAGAATTGCAGGATAACACAGGTAGTGTCCCTCATTGATTTGGTTTACCTACCAGAGATGACCCCTAAAAATGTGTGAAGACATTGAAGACAATGGTGGTTCATGAAGACATTCACGATGAAGATTATGACTCGTGAAGTTATTCACTTGAATACTATGGAGTGCGAAGACATAGTTGTTTCGTAGTTTCCTTTCTTCTTTATTGAGTCATAGGAACCACCGTACTGTTAAGTGGGGCCCAGGTGAACAAAGTCAGAGTGATTGAAGTGATGCTCAACCAAATCCTATGTCTTCAAGCAAAGATAATAAGAGCAAATCTTATCCAAAGCTGGATGAGTTAGCTTTGCTTGTAGCCCAAGCCAAGTTGCCGCGTGTGTTTGAAATCTGACCGTTGGACACCAGTCAGTTCCTTAGTGACCCAGGGTCATTTCGGACATATCAGGTCGGGTTGCCTCCTGGCTATAAATAGCCCAACCCCAACACCATAAATTGGTGGCTGCTCAGAGTTAGTGCACGGCTTTTGTCATTTGAGAGCAACCCACCTCCGAAGCATTTGAGAGAGAGATCCTTGCGAGGACAAAGCCCAAAACACCAGAGCCAAAGAGTGTTAGGCATCACTGAAGTATTTCTGTCCGCGTGATCTAAAGACTTGTTACACTTGAGGACTGTGAATCCTCCAGCCGGTTACGCGTCGCGTTCTGAGCATCCAAGAGTCATTGTGGATTGCCGGTGAACAAAGTCTGTGAAGGTTTGGAAGTCAACCTCAAAGACTTACCAGAGTGATTGGGCGAGGACTGGGTGTCCTTAGCTCAAGGGGAATAAGGTGAAGACACAGTCTTCTGAGTTCAATCTCAGCCTCCCTAATCAGACGTACAGTTGTCACAGCAACTGGAACTGGTCTACTAAATTCTTGTCTTCGCCAAGCTAATGCTTCTATCCTCTACTCTCCTTACTTTACAGTTTGTCTTCTTGAAGTCATAGCTTGTCTGCCCGACTCATTTGACTTCATTCCGTGAAGACTTATATCTGTTTAGCTTCATACTATCTTCCATTATGATCCTATCTGTTGGGGAACGTAGTAATTTCAAAAAATTTCCTACGCACACGCAAGATCATGGTGATGCATAGCAACGAGAGGGGAGAGTGTTGTCTACATACCCTCGTAGACCGAAGCGGAAGCGTTGACGCAACATAGAGGAAGTAGTCGTACATCTTCCCGGTCCAACCGATCCAAGCACTGTTACTCCAGCACCTCCGAGTTCTTGACACACGTACAGCTCGATGACGCACCCCGGGCTCCAATCTAGCAAAGCTTCGGGGAGGAGTTCCGTCAGCACGACGGCATGGTGACGATCTTGATGTTCAACCGTCGCAGGGCTTCGCCTAAGCACCGCTACAATATGACCGAGGTGTAATATCGTGGAGGGGGGCACCGCACACGGCTAAGGAATGATCACGAAGATCAACTTGTGTGTCTATGGGGTGCCCCCTGCCCCCGTATATAAAGGAGTGGAGGAGGGGGAGGGCCGGCCCTCTCTATGGCGCACCCTAGGGGAGTCCTACTCCCACCGGGAGTAGGATTCCCCCTTTCCTAGTAGAACTAGGAACCCTTCCATGTAGTAGGAGTAGGAGAGAAGGAAAGGGAAGAGAGAAGGAGAAGGAAGGAAGGGGGCGCCCCCCCTCCCTAGTCCAATTCGGACTAGTCAAGGGGAGGGGTGAGGCCACCCTTTTGGCCCTTTCTCTCCTTTCCCGTATGGCCCAATGAGGCCCAATACTAATTCCCGTAACTCTCCGGTACTCCGAAAAATACCCGAATCACTCGGAACCTTTCCGAACTCCGAATATAGTCGTACAATATATCGATCTTTACGTCTCGACCATTTCGAGACTCCTCGTCATGTCCCCGATCTCATCCGGGACTCCGAACTCCTTCGGTACATCAAAACTCATAAACTCATAATAAAACTGTCATCGTAACGTTAAGCATGCGAACCCTATGGGTTCGAGAACTATGTAGACATGACCTAGAACTATTCTCGGTCAATAACCAATAGCGGAACCTGGATGCCCATATTGGCTCCTACATATTCTACGAAGATCTTTATCGGTCAAACCGCATAACAACATACGTTGTTCCCTTTGTCATTGGTATGTTACTTGCCCGAGATTCGATCGTCGGTATCCAATACCTAGTTCAATCTCGTTACCGAAAGTATCTTTACTTGTTCTGTATATGCATCATTCTGTAACTAACTCATTAGCTACATTGCTTGCAAGGCTTATAGTGATGTGCATTATCGAGAGGGCCCAGAGATACCTCTCCGACAATCGGAGTGACAAAACCTAATCTCGAAATACGCCAACCCAACATGTAACTTTGGAGACACCTGTAGTACTCCTTTATAATCACGCAGTTACGTTGTGACGTTTGGTAGCACCCAAAGTGTTCCTCCGGTAAATGGGAGTTGCATAATCTCATAGTTACAGGAACATGTATAAGTCATGAAGAAAGCAATAGCAACATACTAAACGATCAAGTGCTAAGCTAACAGAATGGGTCAAGTCAATCACATCATTCTCCTAATGATGTGATCCCGTTAATCAAATGACAACTCATGTCTATGGCTAGGAAACTTAACCATCTTTGATTCACGAGCTAGTCAAGTAGAGGCATACTAGTGACACTATGTTTGTCTATGTATTCACACATGTATTATATTTCCAGTTAATACAATTCTAGCATGAATAATAAACATTTATCATGAAATAAGGAAATAAATAATAACTTTATTATTGCCTCTAGGGCATATTTCCTTCAGTCTCCCACTTGCACTAGAGTCAATAATCTAGTTCACATCGCCATGTGATTTAACACCAATAATCATATCTGTATATGATTAACACCCATAGTTCACATCGTCATGTGACCAACACCCAAAGGGTTTACTAGAGTCAATAATCTAGTTCACATCGCTATGTGATTACCACCCAAAGAGTACAAAGGTATGATCATGTTTTGCTCCTGAGAGAAGTTTAGTCAACGGGTCTGTCACATTCAGAGCCGTATGCATTTTGCAAATATTCTATGTCTACAATACTCTGCACGAAGCTACTCTAGCTAATTGCTCCCACTTTCAATATGTATCCAGATTAAGACTTAGAGTCATCTGGATCAGTGCCAAAACTTGTATCGATGTAACCTTTTACGACGAACCTTTTATCACCACCATAATTGAGAAACATATCCTTATTCCACTAAGGATAATTTTGACCAATGTCCAGTGATCTACTTCTAGATCACTATTGTACTCCCTTGCCAAACCAGGGCAGAGTATACAATAGGTCTGGTTCACAGCATAGCATACTTTATAGAACCTATGACTGAGGCATAGGGAATGACTTTTCATTCTCTTTCTATTTTCTGCTATGGTCGGGTCTTGAGTCTTACTCAACTTCACACCTTGCAACACAGGCAAGAACTCCTTCTTTGACTGTTCCATTTTGAACTACTTCAAAATCTTGTCAAGGTATGTACTCATTGAAAATCTTATCAAGCGTCTTGATCTATCTCAATAGATCTTGATGCTCAATATGTAAGTAGCTTTACTGAGGTCTTTATTTTAAAGAACTCCTTTCAAACACTCCTTTATGCTTTGCAGAATAATTCTACATTATTTCCGATCAACAATATGTCATTCACATATACTTATCAGAAATGTTGTAGTGCTCCCACTCACTTTCTTGTAAATACAGGCTTCACCGTAAGTCTGTACAAAACTATATGCTTTGATCAACTCATCAAAGCGTATATTCCAACTCCGAGATGCTTGCACCAGTCCATAGATGGATCGCTGGAGCATGCACATTTTGTTAGTACCTTTAGGATTGACAAAACCTTCTGGTTGCATCATATACAACTCTTCTTTGAGAAAACCATTAAGGAATGCAGTTTTGACATCCATTTGCCAGATTTCATAAATTGTGGCAATTGCTAACATGATTCGGACAGACTTAAGCATCTCTACAGTTGAGAAAATCTCATTGTAGTCAACACCTTGAACTTGTCAAAAACCTTTTTGCGACAAGTCGAGCTTTGTAGATAGTAACACTACTATCAACGTTCGTCTTCCTCTTGAAGATCCATTTATACAATATGGCTTGCCGATCATCGGGCAACTCCACCAAAGTCCACACTTTGTTCTCATACATGGATCCCATCTCAAATTTCATGGCCTTAAGCCATTTTGCGGAATCTGGGCTCATCATCGCTTCCTCATAGTTCGTAGGTTCATCATGGTCTAGTAACATGACTTCCAGAATAGGATTACCGTACCACTCTGGTGCGGATCTTACTCTGGTTGATATACGAAGTTCAGTAACAACTTGATCTGAAGTTTCATGATCATCATCATTAACTTCCTCACTAATTGGTGTAGGTGTTACAGGAACCGATTTCTGTGATGAACTACTTTCCAATAAGGGAGCTGGTACTGTTACCTCATCAAGTTCTACTTTCCTCCCACTCACTTCTTTCGAGAGAAACTCCTTCTCTAGAAAGGATCCATTTTTAGCAACGAATATCTTGCCTTCGGATCTGTGATAGAAGGTGTACCCAACAATTTCCTTTGGGTATTCTATGAAGACGCACTTCTCCGATTTGGGTTCGAGCTTATCAGGATGAAACTTTTTCACATAAGCATTGCAGCCCCAAACTTTAAGAAACGACAACTTGGGTTTCTTGCTAAACCACAGTTCATATGGTGTCGTCTCAATGGATTTAGATGGTGCCCTTTTAACGTGAATGCAGCTGTCGCTAATGCATAACCCAAAAACAATAGTGGTAAATTAGTAAGAGACATCATAGATCGCACTATATCCAATAAAGTGCGGTTATGATGTTTGGACACACCATAACGTTGTGGTGTTCCAGGTGGCGTGAGCTGTGAAACTATTCCACATTGTTTTAATTGAAGACCAAACTCGTAACTCAAATATTCGTCTCCGCGATCAGATCACAGAAACTTTGTTTTCTTGTTACGATGATTTTTCCACTTCACTCTGAAATTCTTTGAACCTTTCAACTATTTCAGACTTATGTTTCATCAAGTAGATATACCCATATCTTCTCAAATCATCTTGTGAAGGTCGAAAAATAACGATACTTGCCACGAGCATCAACACTCATTGGATCGCATACATCGGTATGTATTATTTCCAATAAGTCAGTAGCTTGTTCCATTTTTCCGGAGAACGGAATTTTAGTCATCTTGCACAAAAGGCA
Organism: Triticum timopheevii; assembly: GCA_963921465.1. Lineage (NCBI taxonomy): Eukaryota > Viridiplantae > Streptophyta > Magnoliopsida > Poales > Poaceae > Triticum > Triticum timopheevii. The sequence goes on along the minus strand of OY997274.1, from coordinate 173,511,515 downwards.
TGGTTCGCAAGCATCAAATGATTCATAACCAAGTGATTCCGAAAATCCATCTTTATGGAGTTTCTTCATGCGCTTTACACCGATATGACCAAAACGGCAGTGCCACAAATAAGTTGCACTATCATTATTAACTTTGCATCTTTTGGCATCAATATTATGAATATGTGCATCACTACGATCGAGAGCCAACAAACTATTTTCATTGGGTGTATGACCATTGAAGGTTTTATTCATTTAAATAGAACAACAATTATTCTCTGATTTTAAATGAATAACCGTATTGCAATAAACAAGATCAAATCATATTCATGCTCAACGCAAACGCCAAATAACATTTATTTAGGTTTAACACTAATCCCGAAAGTATAGGGAGTGTGCGATGATGATCATATCAATCTTGGAACTACTTCCAACACTCATCGTCACTTCCCCTTCAACTAGTCTTTTTTTATTCTGTAACTCCTGTTTCGAGTTACTAATCTTAGCAACCGAACAAGTATCAAATACTCAGGGGATACTATAAACACTAGTAAAGCACACATCAATAACCTGTATATCAAATATACCCTTGTTCACTTTGCCATCCTTCTTATCCACCAAATATTCAGGGCATTTCCGCTTCCAGTGACCATTTCCTTTGCAGTGTAAGCACTCAGTTTCAGGCTTTGGTCCAGCTTTGGTCTTCTTCACGGGAGTGACAACTTGTTTGCCATTCTACTTGAAGTTTCCCTTTCTTTCCCTTTGCCCTTTTCTTGAAACTAGTGGTCTTGTCAATCATCAACACTTGATGCTCTTTCTTGATTTCTACCTTCGTTGATTTCAACATCACAAAGAGCTCGGGAATCATTTTCGTCATCCCTTGCATACTATAGTTCATCTCGAAGTTCTAGTAACTTAGTGATGGTGACTAGAGAATTCTGTCAATCACTATCTTATCTGGAAGATTAACTCCCACTTGATTCAAGCGATTGAAGTATCGAGACAATCTGAGCACATGCTCACTAGTTGAGCGATTCTCCTCCATCTTTTAGCTATAGAACTTGTTGGAGACTTCATATCTCTCAACTCGGGTATTTGCTTGAAATATTAACTTCAATTCCTGGAACATCTCATGTGGTCCATGATGTTCAAAACATCTTTGAAGTCCCAATTCTAAGCCATAAAGCATGGTGCACAAAACTATCAAGTAGTCATCATATTGAGCTAGCCAAACGTTCATAACATCTGCATCTGCTCCTGCAATAGGTCTGTCACCTAGCGGTGCATTAAGGACATAATTCTTCTGTGCAGCAATGAGGATAAACCTCAGATCGCGGATCCAATCCGCATCATTGCTACTAACATTTTTCAACACAATTTTCTCTAGGAACATATCAAAATAAAAATATGAAAGCAACAACGCAAGCTATTGATCTTACAACATAATTTGCAAAATACTACCAGGACTAAGTTCATGATAAATTTAAGTTCAATTAATCATATTACTTAAGAACTCCCACTTAGACAGACATCTCTCTAGTCATCTAAGTGATCACGTGATCCAAATCAACTAAACCATAACCGATCATCACGTGAGATGGAGTAGTTTTCAATGGTGAACATCACTATGTTGATCATATCTACTATATGATTCACGCTCGACCTTTCGGTCTCCGTGCTCCGAGGCCATATCTGCATATGCTAGGCTCGTCGAGTTTAACCTGAGTATTCCGCGTGTGCAAAACTGGCTTGCACCCGTTGTAGATGGACGTAGAGCTTATCACACCCGATCATCACGTGTGTCTGGGCACGATGAACTTTGGCAACGGTGCATACTCAGGGAGAACACTTCTTGATAATTAGTGAGAGATCATCTTAAAATGCTACCATCAATCAAAGCAAGAATAAGATGTATAATAGCTAAACATCATATGCAATCAAAATATGTGTCATGATATGGCCATGATCATCTTGCGCCTTTGATCTCCATCTCCAAAGTACTGTCATGATCTCTATCGTCACCGGCACGACACCATGATCTTCATCATCTTGATATATATCAATGTGTCATCACATGGTTGTCTCACCAACTATTGCTCTTGCAACTATTGCTATCGTATAGCGATAAAGTAAAGCAATTATTTGGCACTTGCATCTTATGCAACAAAGAGACATCCATAGGGCTTTTGCCAGTTGCCGATAACTTCAACAAAACATGATCATCTCATACAACAACTTATATCTTATCATGTCTTGACCATATCACATCACAACATGCCCTGCAAAAACAAGTTAGACGTCCTCTACTTTGTTGTTGCAAGTTTTACGTGGCTGCTACGGGCTGAGCAAGAACCGTTCTTACCTACGCATCAAAACCACAACGATAGTTCGTCAAGTTAGTGTTGTTTTAACCTTCGCAAGGACTGGGCGTAGCCACACTCGGTTCAACTAAAGTTGGAGAAACTGACACCCGCCAACCACCTGTGTGCAAAGCACGTCGGTAGAACCAGTCTCGTGTAAGCGTACGCGTAATGTCGGTCCGGGCCGCTTCATCCAACAATACCGCCGAACCAAAGTATGACATGCTGGTAAGCAGTATGACTTGTATCGCCCACAACTCACTTGTGTTCTACTCGTGCATATAACATCAACGCATAAAACCTAGGCTCGGATGCCACTGTTGGGGAACGTAGTAATTTCAAAAAAAATTCTACGCACACGCAAGATCATGGTGATGCATAGCAACGAGAGGGGAGAGTGTTGTCTACGTACCCTCATAGACCGAAGCGAAAGCGTTGACGCAACGTAGAGGAAGTAGTCGTACGTCTTCCCGGTCCAACCGATCCAAGCACCGTTACTCCGGCACCTCCGAGTTCTTGACACATGTACAGCTCGATGACGCACCCCGGGCTCCGATCCAGCAAAGCTTCGGGGAGGAGTTCCGTCAGCACGACGGCGTGGTGACGATCTTGATGTTCGACCATCGCAGGGCTTTGCCTAAGCACCGCTACAATATGACCGAGGTGTAATATCGTGGAGGGGGGCACCGCACACGGCTAAGGAACGATCACGAAGATCAACTTGTGTGTCTATGGGGTGCCCCCTGCCCCCGTATATAAAGGAGTGGAGGAGGGGGAGGGCCGTCCCTCTCTATGGCGCGCCCTAGGGGAGTCCTACTCCCACCGGGAGTAGGATTCCCCCTTTCCTAGTAGAACTAGGAACCCTTCCATGTAGTAGGAGTAGGAGAGAAGGAAAGGGAAGAGAGAAGGAGAAGGAAGGAAGGGGGCGCCCCCCCTCCCTAGTCCAATTCGGACTAGTCAAGGGGAGGGGTGCGGCCACCCTTTTGGCCCTTTCTCTCCTTTCCCGTATGGCCCAATGAGGCCCAATACGAATTCCCGTAACTCTCCGGTACTCCGAAAAATACCCGAATCACTCGGAACCTTTCCGAACTCCGAATATAGTCGTCCAATATATCGATCTTTACGTCTCGACCATTTTGAGACTCCTCGTCATGTCCCCGATCTCATCCGGGACTCCGAACTCCTTCGGTACATCAAAACTCATAAACTCATAATAAAACTGTCGTCGTAACGTTAAGCGTGCGGACCCTACGGGTTCGAGAACTATGTAGACATGACTGAGAACTATTCTCGGTCAATAACCAATAGCGGAACCTGGATGCCCATATTGGCTCCTACATATTCTACGAAGATCTTTATCGGTCAAACCGCATAACAACATACGTTGTTCCCTTTGTCATCGGTATTTTACTTGCCCGAGATTCGATCATCGGTATCCAATACCTAGTTCAATCTCGTACCGGCAAGTCTCTTTACTCGTTCTGTAATGCATCATTCCGTAACTAACTCATTAGCTACATTGCTTGCAAGGCTTATAGTAATGTGCATTACCGAGAGGGCCTAGAGATACCTCTCCGACAATCGGAGTGACAAAACCTAATCTCGAAATACGCCAACCCAACATGTACCTTTGGAGACACCTGTAGTACTCCTTTATAATCACCCAGTTACGTTGTGACGTTTGGTAGCACCCAAAGGGTTCCTCCGGTAAACGGGAGTTGCATAATCTCATAGTTACAGGAACATGTATAAGTCATGAAGAAAGCAATAGCAACATACTAAACGATCAAGTGCTAAGCTAACGGAATGGGTCAAGTCAATCACATCATTCTCCTAATGATGTGATCCCGTTAATCAAATGACAACTCATGTCTATGGCTAGGAAACTTAACCATCTTTGATTCACGAGCTAGTCAAGTAGAGGCATACTAGTGACACTATGTTTGTCTATGTATTCACACATGTATTACGTTTCCGGTTAATACAATTCTAGCATGAATAATAAACATTTATCATGAAATAAGGAAATAAATAATAACTTCATTATTGCCTCTAGGGCATATTTCCTTCACTATCTACCTAGTTGCAGTTAATCTTCGTGATTTCACTATATTGTATGTTTGACTAATGCTTGCCTAGTGTAGTCTTCATTCCGCTGCTTACTATATAGGCTCAGTTTACCTGTTTGTCTTCAATGCCACCATGTTTTGAAGACTTCCATAAAATCGCCTATTCACCCTCCCTCTAGTCGATAACTAGCACTTTCAATCACTACCTCGTACCAATCAAGGAGCTCTAAAGCATGTTGAGTTGGCCGGGCGGGATCAGTAGCTTCTGGTAATATGTGCTTGCCACTTCACTCGAGCCTTGCGAGAATCCGCCAAAGCCTATATCTACAAAAACAAAGAGAAAGAAATAAGCAATTCTGAATAATTTGATAGGAGGGAGTGCGGTGTTCTGTTCAAGATTTCTCTCAATCCTAAACCTTCAAAGCTAACTAGTAGGCTTTGGATCCATGGCTCTGACCTGGTGGAAGGTACTCTCCAGTAGCAAAAGTGAGTTCTATGAAAAACAGTGATTCTGCTTTTGTCATGCCCAATATGCGACCCTATCCAAAAGGAACTCGAAGGTCCCACCAAGGATAGACCCGCATATTGAAACGCTTTTGCAAGGTGGATATCATTACATCAACATTACATAATAGGTAGGGATACATACAAGAGGCATACCATGCCAAACAAATACAACATCATCATACAGAAGAGCAACATCCGACTACGGATGAAACACAAACAGAAGCTCAAACGACACCCACCCTGCTAGCCCAGGCTGCCGACCTGGAACCTATCCCCTAATCAAAGAAGAAGCAGAAGAAGAACTCAAGCAAGCAAGCATCGCTCTCGCGTCATGACCATCACATAACCTGTACCTGCAACTATTGGTGTAGTAATCTGTGAGCCACGAGGACTCAGCAATCCCATTACCATGGGTATCAAGACTAGCAAAGCTTAATGGGAAAGGAAGGGGTAAAGTGGTGAGGTTGCAGCAGCGACTAAGCATGATATGGTGGCTAACATACGCAAATGAGAGCGAGGAGAGAAACAAAGGAACTGTCATGAAGCTAGCAATGATCAAGAAGTGATCCTGAACTCCTACTTACGTCAAACATAACCCAAAGACCGTGTTCACTTCCCGGACTCCGCCGAGAAGAGACCATCACGGCTACACACGTGGTTGATGCGTTTTAATTCGGATCTGGTGTCAAGTTATCTACAACCGGACATTAACAAATTCCCATCTGCCACATAACCGCGGGCACGGCTCTCGAAAGTTTATACCCTGCAGGGGTGTCCCAACTTAGCCCATGATAAGCTCTCGCGATCAACGAAGGATATTCCTTCTCCTCGGGAAGACCCGATCAGTCTCGGAATCCCGGCTACAAGACATTTCAACAGTAATAAAACAAGACCAGCAAGACCTCCCGGTGTGCCGACATCCTGATAGTAGCCGCGCGTATCTCGTCTCAGGCCACGACTGGATGAGCAGTACGTACAACTAGAACTAGCCGTCAAGTTTCCCCGAGGTGGCGCTGCAAGTGGCTCTAGTTTGGACCAACACTTAGACAAGCATTGGCCCGGGGGGCTAAAATAAAGATGACCCTTGGGATGCGCGACTCCCAAGGGAAAAAGGTAATAGGTGAGGCAAATGGTAAAACCAATGTTGGGCCTTGCTGGAGGAGTCTTATTCAAAGCGAACTGTCAAGGGGGTCCCATAAATCACCCGACCGCGTTAGGAACGCAAAATCCGGGAACATAACACCGGTATGACGGAAACTAGGGCGGCAAGAGTGGAACAAAACACCAGGCATAAGGCCGAGCCTTCCACCCTTTACCAAATATATAGATGCATTAATAATATAAGAGATATTGTGATATCCCAACCAAAATCCTATCCACCATGGAGCAATCTTCAACTTCACCTGCAACTAACAACGCTATAAGAGAGGCTGAGCAAAGCGGTAACATAGCCAAACAACAGTTTGCTAGGAAGGGTAACAAAGGTTAGAGGCTGACATGCAATTTGGGAGGCTTGAGCAGCAAGTGGTAGGTAACGTAGCATAGCGATAGAACGAAGCAACTAGCATAGCAATGATAGTAGTGAGATCCAGGGTAGCGGTCATCTTGCCTGAAATCCCGCTAGGAAGAAGAACGAGTTCATGAAGAAGATGAAGCCACGAAGACAAACCACACGTAGACGAACGCATTCTCACGATCGCAACGAAATGGGAACTATCGAGAAGAAGCACACAATATGGTAAACACACCACACATAGGCAAGACATGATGCACAACAAGCATGATGCATGACAAGGCTACATGAAGCTACTCATGGCAAGAGATGATGCAAACAAGAACAACACATCAAGGCAAGTTTAAATGAGGCCGGGAACAACATATAACAATTCCGGTAAGTCCTCATATGCAAATTTCGAAATTGGTCCAGATCTGAATAAACCTTAAGTTGAAGTTGTTAAACAGCAAGTTAAAGAGCACCAAGAGGATCTACACGAAATTCTAGTCAAGTTACATATAAAGATCATTAGATTTGGAGCTACGGCCTAGAAGATATGAGCAAAACAAGTTAAGCATGGCATTGATGCAAATTGCATACAAACATCAAGCAAACAGCTCAAAACAAGGATGCAACATGATAATATGAAGCTACATGCAAAATCAAGCAAGTTTCATATAGAGCACACTCAAAACGGAGCAACGGTTCAACACATACACTCTATACAAGTCATAGCAACAATCTGTCCATAATAGCAACTAGGCATCTTACAAGCATCAAACCAACAGGCTACAGCATCTCAACGTAAGAACAAAAGGCATGAGCATGAAGTACAGGTAAAGCATGACAAGACATAAACACTGAGCTATCTCCAAAAACAACTAGAACATGCTCAAAAGGACATGGTAAGATTGCAAATAATAACAGTTTCAGACTTATCAGGAAATAACATCAGGTTGCAATGTTTAGAGCTATCAAACAACATGTTACAGGAACATATCATGGCAAACAAAGGCATGACATGAATCTACTAATTGCATAGAACAAAAGTCCCTTACTGACCATGAGCCAAAAAGGATCAGAAGATATGATGGCACCCATGTAAACATGGCAAGTTATATGACAGATTCATACATGGCAGAAACAACAATAAGTAGGCATGTTGGTGAGCTTGAACCACTCACCACAGAGCAATACATGGCATGGCAAGGCAACCAGAAGCAATAAGACATGTTTATGAAGCTAAGAATGGCAAGAGCAAGTTCATAGGGTGCATGAATTACTAGAAAAGCACATGGCCAAAACTGAACTTAATGTTAACAGGCTGACAGCAACATTATTTAGCAAGTTTGGAGCAAGATTACAACATGTTACAGCAGACTATAAATGCAACAAGGGGCATGAATGGATAGAGCAAGACATGTATAACAAAACATTCTTAGTGAACATCTCCAGATTATGCATGGAATGACTTGTGGAAGCAGGTTTACATAGCATCAAAACATAACAGAATCTGTCAGGAAAACAGCAACAACAAGTACCATACTTAACAAGCTCGATGCACTCAGCACACAACTCACAAAAATACATGGTTAGCACCACTGGAAAGATGGCATGGCATAGTTCAAAACACATGTAGACATCAACCTCATAGGATGCACACATCAAACATGGCAAAAATGACAAATGAGCATGTTATAACAGTTTCAGCAGGTTAACATCACATAGCACTCTTCCAACAGCATTTCGGGCATCAATATGAGCTCAAATGGAAATGATGCAATGGGATGAAATGATTTACTCTTTGAGACGAACAATTTGACATATTACACGCACGAAACGGAGCAGTATGCAGAGAGTTATGATGTGATGAACATGGCATGATAATGCAAAAATATTCGGGACAGTGGAATTTTTGGAGGGGGAAAGTCAACCTTCGGTGGATCCAGATCTGAAGTTCGCCGGAGTTCTTTCCGGAGAGGAGGGAGGTGGCCGGAGTTGGAGGAGGGGAGGCCGGATCCGGCGAGGAGGGAGTCGGTGGGGGCGCGGAACGGTGCCGGGGAGGTCGGGGACGGCCGGATCCGGTCCAGCCCGATCGGATCCGCGGCGACGGCGGCGGACGACGGAGCTCCGGCGAGGAGCCGGGCGACGCGGGGCGCAGTGCTCCGGCGAGCCGCGCAGCGCGGGGGCGCGGGCAGAGGAGGCCAGCGCGGGGCACGGCGCGGAGGCGACCGGGGGCGGCGACCGCGGGAGCGGACGGCGGCGGGCGACGCCGGGACGGCGGGCGGCGGAGGGCGGCCGGGCTGGGCGGCGGCGGGGCGAGCCCGGCCGGCGGCGGCGCGGGGAGCCGGTCGGGGCGGCGGCGCCTCGGGCGCGGAGGCGGCGGCGGGCGGGCCGCGCGGGCCCAGCTCGGGCCCTGCGGGCCGGCGGTGGTGGGAGGCGGCGAACGCCACGTGGCGCGCTGCAGTTGGGCGAGGGCGAGGGCGGACATGTCCGTCAGCGGGGAAGTTGTGTCCGGCGGCGCGAGGAGAGCGGGGCTAGGGTTTGGACCCGGGATTTGGACGGGGTGCACACATATTTATAGGTAGAGGGAGCTAGAGAGTCCAAATGGGGAGCGGTTTTCGCCCACACGATCGTGATCGAACGACCGAGAGCATGGAGGGGAGTTTGCTGGGTTTTGGGCCACTTTGGAAGGGGTGTTGGGCTGCAAACAAAAGAGGCCTTTACGGTTACCCGGTTAATCGTTGGAGTATCAAACGACCTCCAAATGGCACGAAACTTGACAGGCGGTCTACCGGTGCTATACCAAGGCCGCTTGGCAAACCTCGGTCCATTCCGAGAAAGTTTAACACCCGCACACGAAAGGAGACAAAAGGGGAACGCCGGAGGACATAGGAGTGCCGGATTGCAAAACGGACAACGGGAAAAATGCTCGGATGCATGAGATGAACACGTATGCGAAATGAGATGCACCTGATGACATGATAAAATGCAACACGCAAGCAAATGACAAGGCAACTACGGCGAATAACTGGCGGACATCTGGCGCAACGAATCCGGGGCGTTACAGCTTTCCTCCGCAATGTGGCCCATGGTAAGAAAAAGGTAAGGTTGCATAAGATATGGGAACTCCTAACCGACTATCGAACACAACTGAGAGTTCACTACTGGTCAAGTACACCAATTCCGCTCATGTTAAACTTACTGGAAAAAAACTCTAGTAAAATAGTAAGATGAATCAGTCAAAGGCAATTCAATATCCAAATCATCATAATAAGAATAGGGCCTTGATCAGAGCATATACTACCAGATAGAGAGTGAGGCAGATGGAGGGGATTATGGTTCCAATTTGTTCGCAGGTGCTTTCACTTTAAAAGCATAGTAACTTTTCAAGAGTTTGATGAATTGAAAACCGGTTCTGCTTCGCGACTATCGAACACAACTGAGAGTTCACTACTGGTCAAGTACACCAATTGCGCTCATGTTAAACTTACTGGAAAAACTCTAGTAAAATGGTAAGATGAATCAGTCAAAGGCAATTCAATATCCAAATCATCATAATAAGAATATGGCCTCGATCAGAGCATATATTACCAGATAGAGAGCGAGGCAAATGGAGGGGATTATGGTTCCAATTTATTGGCAGGTGCTTTCGCTGTAAAAGCAAAGGAACTTTTCAAGAGTTTCGATGAATTGAAAACCGATTCTGCTTCGCGACTATCGAACACAACTGAGAGTTCACTACTGTTCAAGTACACCAATTCCGCTCATGTTAAACTTACTGCAAAAAACTCTAGTAAAATGGTAAGATGAATCAATCAAAGGCAATTCAATATCCAAATCATCATAATAAGAATAGGGCCTCGATCAGAGCATATACTACCAGATAGAGAGCGAGGCAGATGGAGGGGATTATGGTTCCAATTTTTTGGCATGTGCTTTCGCTGTAAAAGCAAAGGAACTTTTCAAGAGTTTTGATGAATTGAAAACTGGTTCTATTTCGCGACTATCGAACACAACTGAGAGTTCACTACTGGTCAAGTACACCAATTCCTCTCATGATTTAAACTTACTGGAAAAAACTCTAGTAAAATGGTAACATGAATCAGTCAAAGGCAATTCAATATCCAAATCATCATAATAAGAATAGGGCCTTATGGTTCCAATTTGTTGGCAGGTGCTTTCGTTATAAAAGCAATGGAACTTTTCAAGACGATGAATTGAAAACCGGTTCTGCTTCTCTTGCTTTGTGGTCTTGAGCAAGGAACTACTCAGATTCTGTTTATTGGAAGGAAAACCCATTTTCAGTCAGAACGACGGAGCGTTTGGTTTACGTATAGTGGAAGGTTACATTTTGGAGAAAAATCAGGCGCTGGCTGGAATCGATCTTGCGACCTACCGTTCAAAGGCGTCCCGCGCTAACCACCAAGCCAACGCTGAGCTCCCGATGTACTACACGCGTTCCGCTCTTTATACTATGCCGGAAGCGCTGTGCCGGCCCATCGTGGCCTGCATTTTTTTTCATTTCGCACTTAACTAGCGCACGTGCTCGGCTCGTTCGTTGCCCCGGTTTCTATTCATTTCATTTCTCTTATGCTTTTATAATGCGCGGTGAAGTTCTTGTAATTTATGGTGAACATTTTCTTAATACATGCTGAGTTTCAAGAATATTATAATTACACAATTTTTTAATTTATAGTGAATATTTTCTTAATACATTGTGAATTTTTTGTATTTCAAAAAACGTTCAGCATGTATTAAAAACCTTATTGTGTAAAATCATTCTTGCATTTCCAGAAACACGTCAATTTTTTTATAAAAGATGAACAGTTTTAATTTATTTCTAAAATTTATTATGATTACACAATTATTTTTAATACAGGTTGTCAACTTTTTCTTTACAAACGGTTAACATTGTTTTCCATTATAATGAATGTTGAACACATTTGAAATGCAAATTGAACATCTTTCTAATATATCTTAAAAATTCTTAAGATATGATGAACATTTTACATAACGCACGGTGAACCTTTTATAATTTATGGTGAACATTTTCTTGATACACGATGAGTTTCAAGAACTTTTTGCCCCGGTTTCTTAACGATTTTTGCATTCAATGCATTAAAAGTTGAACATATAATTTTAGATGCATTAAATTTTAGAAACACGGAGAAGAACATGTATTAATTTTGTAATCTTAATAAATTTAGAAATGCATTAAAACTGTTTAACATTTATTATAAAAATCAACGTGTTTCTGGAAATGCAAGAATGATTGTACATAATAAGTTTTTAATGCTTGAACATTTTTTAAAATACAAAATTTCACCATTTATTAAGAAAATATTCACCATAATATTCTTGAAACTCACCGTGTATTAAGAAAATGTCACCATAAATTACAGAAAAAATCACCGCGCATTAAGTAAAAGGTTCATTATATCGTAAGAAAATTGATCAACATATATTAAAAAATGTTCAATTTGCATTTTAAATATGTTCAACGGATATTACCAAAGTTCATTATATTAAGAAAATGTTCACCGTTTGTAAAAAAAAATTCATCGTGCATTGAAAAATGTTCACTATAAGCAGAAAAAGTGCTCAGCGTACATTAAAAAAACTGTTCGTGCGTATTTGATAGCATAAGAGAAATGGAACAAATAGAAATCGGGGCAACGAACGACCCCAGCACGCGCGCCAGTTAAGTGTGGAACGGAAAAAATGCATGCCTCGATGGGCTGGCCCAGCGCTTCCGGTGCAGTATAAAAGGAAGAACGCCTGTAATACAATGCGTGCTCCGCGGTGGCCGGGTCGCAGGATCGATTCCAGCTAGTGCCTGTTTTTTCTTTTCTTTTATTTATTTGTTCAAGCGGCAGAAATTTTCAAACCAGTCCGATTCAGTGGTGGAAATTGCGAAAAAAAAAAAGCCTCTCACGGGTCTTTTTCCCTTAAAAAAGGGCATTTTGGTGATTACATGCAAAGCAAGGGTTTTTTTTGTGTGCAAAAAACAGGGCATGTTGGCATCTGACAGGCAGGCCCAGCCGGTCAAATACACCGTCAATACATATTTATACACGGTTTAGACCTTTTTGTAACTGCTAGCCTCAAACTTGTTACTGACATGTAAAAATTAGCAAAAGTGATACTAATCTGCATGTAATGCCCCAACTGTGGTACTTCCGTGCAATTAACTACTTTTGTTGGCATTTCAGTGATTTAGCAGAGGGAAGGTGACAAACATTGTTGATCAAGTGATCAATGGGGTGAAAAGGAGTGAAGTGCATTGTAGGTCCCTAAACTATTACAGGGGTGTCATGTAGGTCTCAAACTATGCAAATCGGCATACATGTCCTGGAAGTGCAGTAAGTGTCATTCAGGTCCAAAATCGGTCTGACTCCGCCTGACCGGCCAACTGGCACCGTTGACCCGTGACACGTTGGATAGGGCCCCCCGCAAGGTAATGGCCGGGACGGAAATATGCAAATAAGTTCTAGGGAATGATAAATGCACTTCACTCCAAATAAATTCAAACTCATGGTTTCAAAAAATGTTCGCGAATATGGGAAAAAATGTTCATGACATTAAAAAAATGTTTGCAAACAATAATTTCGAAAATGTCTTCGCAAACCACAAATTAATGAACATTTCAAGTCGATAACAATAAATTTGGAAATGCTAGCAATATTTTTAAAGTTTTGGAATTTTTTGCACTATTTGTGAACATTTTTTAAAATCTTGAACATTTAAATTAATGAACATTTTTTAAATTTATAAACATATTATTAAATTCATGAACATTTTTTAACCAAAACGTTTTCGTAAATCCGTGAACATTTTTAAATTGACAAAAAAATTGAAAATCGATAATTTTTAAAATGATTAATGAAAATTTATTATATTTTTGTAAAAAAATCAAATTCATCATTCATGAACATTTTTTTGATATTTGCCAACATATTTTGTGGTTCGTGAACATATTTTTAAATTTGTTGTTCGCGAACAATACTAGTGTTTGCGAACATATTTTCTTTTCTTTTACATTTATCCTTCGCAAATATGTTTTTTAAAACCGTGAATATTTTTCCAAATTCATTGTTCAGGAACTTTTTTCAAAGTCATCATCCGCAAACATTTTTGAAGGTCAGGAACATTTTTCCCATATTCGCAAACTATATTTGTGGTTCATGAACATATTTTCAAATTATTTTTCATGGTTACTTTTTAAAAGTTGTGAACATTTATTTCATATCCGCGAACAACAAAAAAAGTTCACAAACATATTTTCAAATTTATCATGTGAACATATTTTCTTTTCTAATAAAATTTATCGTTCGCAAACATTTTCTTAAACTCGCGCACACTTTTTCCAAATTTATTGTTCGTTAACTTTTTCTCAGATTCATCGTTCACGAACATTTTTCTAAAGTCGCAAAAAAATTTGGATCTTCATGAAAAAAATTATAAACTAATGAACATTTTTTTAAGTGGTGAACATTTTTTCATATTCGTGAACATTTTTTGAAACCACAAATACTGATCTATTTGCATATTTCCGTGACCGGCCGTTACATTGCGGGTTCCCCCTCTAACATGCCACTGTCGATGGCGCCAGTTGGCCGCTCAGGTGGGGGCGGACATATTTTGAACCTGAATGACGCACTTACTGCACTTTGAGCACCTGAATGCTGATTTTTATAGTTTTAGGTCCTACATGACATCCTTGAGATAGTTTGGGGACTACAATGCACTTCACACAGTGAAAAGAGAAAATTACAGTCAGCCTAGAAAAACTTTGTTTCCGGCTAAACTTTGTATTTTGAGCCTGCCATCCTTCATTGTTCCATGTCTCGCCGGCAGTGCCTCGGTGATGTGTGTCCTCGCTTTTGCTTGCTTGCGTCTGAAAAAGCGCGAGCTGCGCTCCAACCAGATGTGCCAAGCAATCAGGGCAAATCAACGATTTTGTGCCCTTTCACGCTTGGTGCCGCTGCATTTCTGATCATCTGAGCCCTTTCCGTCGTTGTAGTCCCCGTGTGCATTAGTTTGAAACAAAAGAGAAGTAAGAGGTTATCTCTCTCTCGAAAAAAAGAGAAGTAAGAGGCCGCAATCTAGCAAATGTGCAAATCTAGCAGAGTTAATCATTTTGACAGCGACAGACTATGACAATGTACAACTACTGTGTGTGCTAAAGCGGACCAAGGCTTCCCTTGTGTATTTTGTCAAATGTGAACCGTCTCACACACCAAAGAAAAGCCTGCAAGTGCTAGCGTCCCGCCCCGACCCGACCAGACGAGAGCTGAAATCTACCAAAGGTTCTTGTACTCATCCAGTCATCCGATAAGACGTCCAGCGCTGCAGCCCAGCCTCCGATTGGACGGACGAACCGCGCCTACTAGCAAAGCGGTGTCCTCCGATTGGGATGACCGGCAAATTAGTGGCAACCAGAGACGCAACGGGGAAAAGGCAGAAATTCTGCCATCCGTGTATTATTGGCCGCACAAGATATACTCCCATATCGTCGTGAATCTGCAAAGCGACGCCGCGATTCCAGCTTTCAGACCCGGCCCCCGCGCTTTTCCAGCTCACGGGTGAGTACGTGTATACAAGTAGATCAACATGCACAGCTTTGCCCACTTTGGTCACTGGCTTTGCCCAAATGGACACGACGGTCTTCTTTGTCTTCGAGCATGCGTGCCTGCTGCCCATGTCAGCTCTCTCCCTCCTTCTCCTTCTTCTTCTTCTTCTTCTTCTTCTTCTTCTTTCACACCGCACCGTGCGTGCCTCCGGCACAACTCAAATTGCACTCCGGATAGCTGATACTGATGGGCGATAATATTGTCACCAACGAAGAAAATGCTGGTGGTTGGCCGTGTCCAGTCATCTGACCACCGAACCATTTTTCCCCCCGCCTAGAAGGCTCGGACCAGGAGTATACTAATGGTGTTATTGCATACCCGACGAAGAATAATATATTCCCCGGCTGAATCTTGTGGTTTGTATCTACTCCGGGCTCGATCCGAGTCCACTTATTCATTTCTGTAGGTGGAGCGATACGCACCTCATGACGTGTTTGTTTAGAGTTTCTATATTTTAGTTCCGGGCTTAGAAAATTTCGAGAATGACGGAAGCTGGCGCCGCTCAAAGATGATAGTTAGGTCATGCTTGCTAAGGTGATCGAATAAAAATCAACTTGCTTGGCTATGACAGGGAAAGGTGTACGTTGGCCGTTGGGAGCCCATGCTTACACAAGAACTAACTTCTTCCAACTAAGAAAGAAAAACTTCTCTGGCCCTCGTTACAACTGAATACATGTACTCGTCATCAAGGCAAAAAAGGCATGTATATTCTTAGCCGCGTATCTAAATGCGAAAGCAAGGTATTCATTCTGTTCCTTGAACTAAAATCACAACACTTATTTTGGAATGAGGGGAGTTTATGCTTAAGCGGGACAAACCCATCCCATCCCGTCTCCAAAAAAAAGGTACAATATGCGCAAATATTATTCATCCGATTGATATAACTCGGAGGTTTATATTATCATCTCAATTTCCAAATTGGCTAAGTTCATATAATCCTCTCCGTTTCAAAGCCGGTTAAAATACCCCCCCCCCCCCCAACCCCCTACCAACTTCCGATACGCGTTAGACCCTCCACTCAACATTCTTCGACTTTTACAAAGATTTTCCTATGTGGTTGCCACATCATCATTGTCTCGCCTTCTAGTCCACATCGTCACACCAAATTTGAATTTTCAGACAATTAGTTAAAACACATCATTTTCTTTTAAACTACCCGAATGGGCTAAAATCATTGAAGTGTGTGTGATTTTTTCAAATATTTACAGAAGAAATAGTTTAGAGGGGTAATGTGGACTTGTCTCCATCTAGCTTCTACTTACAATGATATGCTACAACTTCTTCTAGTCTCTTATCGGGCCTCATACAACCATTCATGCCTAATTATGTGCTCATCGTATCACTCATGCCCATGCATGATACAAGACGTCACCTAATTGTTCATGCATCCTCTTCTCATCATGGTAACGACATTGCAATGATAGATCTTGAAAGGACAATTGGCTCGATGGCTTGCTAAGCTCGTGAATGATGGCTTGGCACAACGAGATACTAGATCCGGTAATGACGAGGCTTCTATTGACCGGCTCTACCATCGGCTAGCTAGTGGGGTGAGACTGGCAGTGCAAATTTCGATGTTGCATATGTTATGTGCCTTTTGCACATGTTTAATTGCATTATTGTTGCATGTTAGTCTTCCAAATTTCATGCATGTTTTGCATAGGAAAGAAAGATTTTATTTGAACATATTGACTTCGAAAGAGCTGGGCCCTAGGCAGGGCGGGGTTAGAGAAGGACAATGATGTACATATGTATACCCATTATTTTGGGAAGAGAAGTTTAATGATATGAGTTAATCTTCCTATAATTAATTAGTAAAACATCAAGCTTCAAGCTCTCTGTACGCCCAATAAAAGAAGGACCCTATATCTGGTGATCGTCAGTTGGGGAGGTTCCCCCTAGCGAACTATTCATTCGTGCAAGCACACACAATCCCTTGGTGGTTTTGGCAATTCATGCCAACATACATATCCTTGGACTAATATTGTTCTTGAGTATATTTCAGGAAAGTTCAATATATGTACAACAAGGGAAGTGAGAATGAACCCCTTAATATGCTAAGGACAAATGCTGGATCAAGCCTCAAGACTTCATTTTATCTTTAAGTGATCAAATATTACATTGAGTCCATAGGTATGCCAATACTATCA
Source organism: Triticum timopheevii (assembly GCA_963921465.1). Classification (NCBI taxonomy): domain Eukaryota; kingdom Viridiplantae; phylum Streptophyta; class Magnoliopsida; order Poales; family Poaceae; genus Triticum; species Triticum timopheevii. Next base: position 173,494,319 of record OY997274.1, on the reverse strand, counting down.
AAAAAAGGATGATGTTGGAATGATGAGTTCGTTGCTCAAGTGCTTAAAGATCCAAATCCGAAAGCCCATGCTTACAGAAGAAGTAACTTCTTCCAACTAAAAAACTTCTCTAGCCCTCATTACAACTGAATACATGTACCATGTTGGGGAACGTAGCATGTAATTTCAAAAAAAAAATCCTACGGTCACGCAAGATCTATCTAGGAGATGCATAGCAACGAGGGGGGGAGAGTGTGTCTACGTACCCTTGTAGACTGTAAGCAGAAGCATTTGACAATGTGGTTGATGTAGTCGAACATCTTCTAGCTCCGACCGGTCAAGCACCGAACGTATGGCACCTCCGAGTTCTGCACACGTTTAGCTCGGTGACGTCCCTCGCCTTCTTGATCTAGCAAGGTGTCAAGGTAGTAGATGAGTTTCGTCAGCACGACGCCATGGTGACGGTGATGGTGAAGTGATGCGCGCAGGGCTTTGCCTAAGCACCGCGAGAATATGACCGGGGGTGTAAACTGTGGAGGGGGCGCCGCACATAGCTAACAAGATGATGTTTTCTAGGGGCGACCCCCCCACATATATATAGGTTGGGGAGAGGGGAGGCAGCTAGGGGTGCCCAAGTAGGCTGAATCCTACTTGGGGTCTCTTCCCAATCCCCCCTTCCTTATTTGCCGGAGAGGAAGGAAAGAGGAGGGAGGAGGGAAGAAAGGGGGGGACCGAACCCCCCTTTCCTTTCCCTTCCCCTCTTTTCTTCGCCTCCTGCCCATATGGGGGGTGCACCAGCCCCTGGTGGCTGGTGTGTTTCCCCTCTTGGCCCAATAGGCCCATATCTTTTTTCGGGGGTGCCCGAAACCCCTTCCGGTGACCCGATATGTACTCGATACCGTCTGGAACACTTCCGGTGTCCGAATACTATCGTCCTATTTATCAATCTTTACCTCTCGACCATTTAGAGACTCCTCGTCATGTCCATGATCTCATCTAGGACTTCGAACAACATCCGGTCACAAAATCACATAGCTCATATAATACAATATTGTCATCGAACGTTAAGCGTGCGGACCCTACGGGTTCGAGAACTATGTAGACATGATCGAGACACCTCTCCGGTCAATAACCAATAGCGAAACCTGGATGCTCATATTGGCTCCCATATATTCTACGAAGATCTTTATCGGCCGAACCGTTATGACAACATATGTTATTCGCTTTGTCATCGGTATGTTACTTGCCCGAGATTCGATCGTCGGTATCTTCATACCTAGTTCAATCTCGTTACTGGTAAGTCTCTTTACTCATTCCGTAATACATCATCTTGCGACTAACTCATTGTTCACTTTGCTTGCAAGGCTTCTTATGATGTCTATTACCGAGAGGGCCCATAGATACCTCTCCAATACTCGGAGTGACAAATCCTAATCTCGATCTATGCCAACCCAGCAAACACCTTCGGAGATACCTGTAGAGCATCTTTGTAATCACCCAGTTACGGTGTGATGTTTGATAGCACACAAGGTATTCCTCTGGTATCCGGGAGTTGCATAATCTCATAGTCGAAGAAATATGTATTTGACATGAAGAAAGCAATAGCAATAAAACTGAACGATCAATATGCTATATGCTAACGGATGGGTCTTGTACATCACATCATTCTCCTAATGATGTGACCCCGTTCATCAAATGAAAACACATGTCTATGGTTAGGAAACTTAACCATCTTTGATTAACGAGCTAGTCTAGTAGAGGCTTACTAGGGACACAGTGTTTTGTCTATGTATCCACACATGTATCAAGTTTCCGGTTAATACAATTCTAGCATGAATAATAAACATTTATCATGAAATAAGGAAATATAAAATAATAACTTTATTATTGCCTCTAGGGCATGTTTCCTTCATACCCATCATAAAGAAAAAAGGAATGTATATTCTTAACCACGTATCTAAATGCCAAAGCAAGGTATTCACTCTGTTCCTTGAACTAAAATCACATCACTTATTTTGGAATGAGGGGAGTTTATGATTGAGCGGGACAAACCCATCCCATCCGACACATAGTATTCCCAGCTAAAAAAGGTTTAATATGCGCAAATATATTTGTTCATTAATACAACTCGGAGGTTTAGATTCTAATCTCAATTTCCAAATTGGCTAAGTCCAAATTATCCTCTCCATTTCAAAACCGGTTAAAATACGCAACCCCCCACCCACAAAAAATCAACCCCCCCCCCCCCCCCACACACACACATACACACCCTATCAACTTTTGATATGTGTGTCAGACCCTCCACTCAGCATTCTTCAAATTTTACAAAGATTTTCATATGTGATTGCCACATCATCATTGTCTCACCTTCTAGTCTACCCAATGATACCAAATTTGAATTTCAAACAAAAATTGAGTTAAGACATATCATTTTCTTTCAAACTACCCGAATGGGCTAAAATCATTGAAGTGTGTGTGATTATTTCAAACATTTATAGGCAATTCAAATTTTCGTACCAAAACCGAGGTAGCATTTAATGACATATCGTCTCTTAAATTGTTACTCAAAATGTTACTAGATAATTTCAAACGGCAGACTCAATGAATGATACTTGATTTGTTTGTAATTCAAATTGGATGTTTGATATTATGTAGTGTTTTTATTTTCAATATGTTGTTCAAATTGGTAGACAAATTTGGACGCAGCAAATTAATAAGTTATTTCCTGCGAGCTACACATGTTGTTTTTGTAATTTTTCCAAACTTGTCTCAGCTGGTTGGGAGGTGGCGCCAGCTAGGATGTGGGAGATGATAAGGTGTCAGTGACAACGTGGTTGTCAGACTCGGCCAAGTGCCATAAAATTGAGAGGGGGTGCAACCTGAATGTTATTGAGCGTCAAGGGATAGTATGACCATTTTTGGAGTTCAGGGTTAAAGTGAACACCATGAAATAGTTGCGAGGGGTAATGTGGACTTGTCTCTATCTAGTTTCTACTTACAATGATATGCTACAACTTCTTCGTCTCTTATCGTGCCTCATACAACCATTCATGCATAATTATGTGCTCACCCTATCACCCATGCTCGTGCTTGGTACAAGGCATCAACTCATTATTCATGCATCCTTTTCTCATCATCATAACAAAATTGCAATGATAGAGCTTGAAAGGACCATTGGCCTGATGGCCTGCTAAGCTCATGAATGATGGCTTGCTACAACGAGATACTAGATCCGGTAACAACGAGGCTTCTGTTGGCCGGCTCTATCATCGACTAGCTAGTGGGTGAGACTGGTAGTGCAAATTTTGATGTTGCATATGTTATGTGCCTATTGCACATGCTTATTTGCATCGTTGCATGTTAGTCTTCCAAATCTCATGCAAGTTCTACATAGGAAAAATATTTTATTTGAACATATCGACTTTGAAGGAGCTGCACCCTAGGCATGGCAGGGTTAGAGAAGGACATTGGTGTACATATGTACACCCATTATTTTGGGAAGAGAAGTTTAATGATCACAGTTAAACTTTGTATAATTAATTAATAAACATCAAGCTTCAACCGCTCTATACACCCAATAAAAGAATGACCCCAATATTTGGCGATCGCCAGCCAGGGAGGTTCCCCTAGCGAATGATTCATTCCTGAAAGCACATACAATCCCTTGGTGGTTTTGGCAATTCATGTCAACATACTTATCCTTGGACTAACATCGTTCTTGAGTATATTTCAGGAAAGTCCAAGATACGTACAACTAGGGAAGTGAAAATGGACCCCTCAATATGCTAAGGACAAATGTTGGATCAAGACTCAAACTTCATTTTATGTTTAAGTGATCAAATATTACATTGATTCCATAGGTATGCCAATACTATCAAAAAAGGATGAGGTCGAGATGATGAGCTCATTGTTCAAGTGCTTAAAGATGAAATCCAAACATTCAACTCAGACTCATTGAACCAATACCTTCAGAGTCACGGAGTCACATTGATATAGTGGTTGTCCTAAACCCTAAATTTTCGGTCTCACCGAGTTGATCCTTCGGTCTCACCGAAGAGCACTTGCCAACTTTATGTTGCCTACTGAAGTTCATTTTAGAATCTCTGAATAGTTTAAGTCGGGGACACCAAAGTGTGTACAATGCTTAGGTAAACACAACTCGGAGTCACCATAATATCTAAAGTTCAAACCTTTTGTACATATCGTTCTGACCGAGTGTTTTCAGCCGATCTCACCGAGATGTGCTAAAAGATGAGTAATGGTTAATTTTTTTTGTTCTATCTATATATACCCCACCCACTCACCATCGTCTATCGAAGCAACACATTTCACATCCATATTTCTGAGAGAAATTCTACTCCTTGTGTCAAGTTCAATGGAATTCCACTCCAACCATTGATCCATTGATTTCTGGTCCCCTCATTGCTTTCCACCCAAACCTCTCATACCCAAAAGCCAAAATATGTGAGAAAGTGTTCGAGTGTCGAGGAGATTATATTTGGAAGCACGAGATTAAGGAGGAAATCACCAACAATGCCGCTATTAGCTTTTGGAGGGTGTGTTGGGGAACGTAGCAGAAATTCAAAATTTTGTACGCATCACCAAGATCAATCTATGGAGAGACTTGCAACGAGAGAGAGGGGAGTGCATCTACATACCCTTGTAGATCGCTATGCGGAAGCGTTCAAGTGAACGGGGTTGATGGAGTCGTACTCGTCGTGATCCAAATCACGGATGATCCTAGCGCCGAACGGACGGCACCTCCGCGTTCAACACACATACGGTTGGGAGAGACATCTCCTCCTTCTTGATCCAGCAAGGGGAGGAGAGGTTGATGGAGATCCAGCAGCACGACGGTGTGGTGGTGGAAGTAGCGAGATCCCGGCACGGCTTCGCCAAGCGCAAGCGGGGAGGAAGAGGTGTCACGGGAGGGAGGGAGGCGCCAGGGACAAAGGTGCGGCTACCCTTTCCTCCCCTCCACTATATATAGGGGCCTAGGGGGGCGCCGGCCCCTTGTAGATCCCATCTAGGGAGGGGGCGGCTGCCCTAGGGGTGGCTTGGCCTCCAAGCCAAGTGGAGGCGCCCCCACCCCTTAGGGTTTCTAACCCTAGGCGCATGGGAAGCCCAAGGGGGGCGCACCAGCCCACCAGGGGCTGGTTCCCACGCCCCTTCAGCTCATGGGGCCCTCCGGGATAGGTGGCCCCACCCGGTGGACCCCCCAGGACCCTTCCGGTGGTCCCAGTACAATACCGATGACCCCCGAAACTTTCCCAGTGGCCGAAACTGGACTTCCTATATATAAATCTTTACCTCTAGACTATTCCGGAACTCCTCGTGACGTCTAGGATCTCATCCGGGACTCCGAACAACTTTCGGGTTACCGCATACTAATATCTCTACAACCCTAGCATCACCGAACCTTAAGTGTGTAGACCCTACGGGTTCGGGAACCATGCAGACATGACCGAGACAACTCTCCGGCCAATAACCAACAGCTGGATCTGGATACCCATGTTGGCTCCCACATGTTCCACGATGATCTCATCGGATGAACCACGATGTCGAGCATTCAATCAATCCCGTATTCAATTCCCTTTGTCTACCGGTATAGTACTTGCCCGAGATTCGATCGTCGGTATCCCGATACCTTGTTCAATCTTGTTACCGGCAAGTCTCTTTACTCGTTCCGTAACACATCATCCCGTGATCAACCCCTTGGTCACATTGTGCACATTATGATGATGTTCTACCGAGTGGGCCCAGAGATACCTCTCCGTCACACGGAGTGACAAATCCCAGTCTTGATTCGTGCCAACCCAACAGACACTTTCGGAGATACCCGTAGTGTACCTTTATAGCCACCCAGTTACGTTGTGACGTTTGGTACACCCAAATCATTCCTATGGTATCCGGGAGTTGCACAATCTCATGGTCTAAGGAAATGATACTTGACATTAGAAAAGCTTTAGCATACGAACTACACGATCTTTGTGCTAGGCTTAGGATTGGGTCTTGTCCATCACATCATTCTCCTAATGATGTGATCCCATTATCAATGACATCCAATGTCCATGGTCAGGAAACCGTAACCATCTATTGATCAACGAGCTAGTCAACTAGAGGCTTACTAGGGACATGGTGTTGTCTATGTATCCACACATGTATCTGAGTTTCTCATCAATACAATTATAGCATGGATAATAAACAATTATCATGAACAAGGAAATATAATAATAATAACTAATTTATTATTGCCTCTAGGGCATATTTCCAACAGTCTCCCACTTGCACTAGAGTCAATAATCTAGTTCACATCGCCATGTGATTAACACTCACAGGTCACATCGCCATGTGACTGATGTCTACTACACAACCTTCTTCTTGTAGACGTTGTTGGGCTTGCAATTGCACAGGTTTGTAGGACAGTAGCAAATTTCTCTCAAGTGGATGACCTAAGGTTTATCAATCCGTAGGAGGAGTAGGATGAAGATGGTCTCTCTCAAGCAACCCTGCAACCAAATAACAAAAAGTCTCTTGTGTCCCCAACACACCCAATACAATGGCAAATTGTATAGGTGCACTAGTTAGGCGAAGAGATGGTGATACAAGTGCAAAGTAGATAGTAGATATAGGTTTTTGTAATCTGAAATAATAAAAACAGCAAGGTAACGAGCGATAAAAGTGAGCGTAAACGGTATTGCAATGATAGGAAACAAGGCCTAGGGTTCATACTTTCACTAGTGCAAGTTCTCTCAACAATAATAACATAGATAGAACATATGACAAGCCCTCAACATGCAACAAAGAGTCACTCCAAAGCCACTAATAGTGGAGAACAAACGTAGAGATTATGGTCGGATACGAAACCACCACAAAGCTATTCTTTCGGATCGATCTATAAAAGAGTTCGTACTAGAATAACACCTTAAGATACAAATCAACCAAAACCCTAATGTCACCTAGATACTCCATTGTCACCTCAATTATCCGTGGGCATGATTATACGATATGCATCACACAATCTCAGATTCATCCAACCAACATAAAAGTACTTCAAAGAGTGCCCCAAAGTTTCTACCGGAGAGTCAAGAACGTGTGCCAACCCCTATGCATAGGTTCCCAAGTGTCACGAAACCTGCAAGTTGATCACCAAAACATACATCAAGTGGATAAATAGAATAACCCATTGTCACCACGGTTATCCCACGCAAGACATACATCAAGTGTTCATAAAAGACTCAATCCAATAAGATAACTTCAAAAGGGGAAACTCAATTCATCACAAGAGAGTAGAGGGGGAGAAACATCATAAGATCCAACTACAATAGCAAAGCTCGGGATACATAAAGATCGTGCCCTCGAGGGAACACGAGAGAGAACACGAGAGAGAGAGAGATCAAAACACATAGCTACTGGTACATACCCTCAGCCCCGAGGGTGAACTACTCCCTCCTCGTCATGGATAGCGCCAGATGATGAAGATGGCCTCCGGTGATGGGATCCCCCTCCGGCAGGGTGCCGGAACAGGGTCCCGATTGGTTTTTGGTGGCTACAGAGGCTTGCAGCGGCGGAACTCCCAATCTATCTTCTGTTCTGGAAGTTTTAGGGTACGTAGGTATATATGGGTGCAGGGGGTACGTCGGTGGACCTCCGGGGGGCTCACGAGGTAGGGGGGCGCGCCCTCCACCCTCGTGGGCAGCCCGGGACTCCCCTGGCGTGCACTCCAAGCCCATCTGGTTGGTTTCCTTCCAAAATTAACTTCTCCAGATGATTTCGTTCTGTTTTGACTCCGTCTGATATTCCTTTTCCTCGAAACACTGAAATAGGCATAAAACAGCAAATCTGGGCTGGGCCTCCAGTTAATAGGTTAGTCCCAAAAATAATATAAAAGTGGATAATAAAGCCCAATATTGCCTAAAACAGTAGATAAAGTAGCATGGAGCAATCAAAAATTATAGATACGTTGGAGACGTATCAAGCATCCCCAAGCTTAATTCCTGCTCGTCCTCGAGTAGGTAAATGATAAAAAAGAATTTTTGATGCGGAGTGATACTTTGGCATAATTTCAATGTAAATCTTCTTAATCATGGTATGAATATTCAGATCCGAAAGATTCAAGACAAAAGTTCATATTGACACAAAAATAATAATACTTCAAGCATACTAATCAAAGCAATCATGTCTTCTCAAAATAACATGGCCAAAGAAAGTTCATCCCTACAAAATAATATAGTTAGGCTATGCTTCATTTTCGTCACACAAAGATGTTCCCAACTTCTATACCCCTGATGACAAGCCAAGCAATTGTTTCATACTCAAATAATCTCAAACTTTTTCAACCTTCACGCAATACATGAGCGCGAGCCATGGATATAGCACTATGGGTGGAATAGAATATGATGATGGGGATTGTGTGGAGAAGAAAAAAAAGGAGAAAGTCTCATATTGACGAGGATAATCAACGGGCTATGGAGATGCCCATCAATTGATGTCAACATGAGGAGTAGGGATTGCCATGCAACGGATGCACTAGAGCCATGAATGCTCAACAAAAGAAAACTAGTGGGTGTGCATCCAACTCGCTTGCTCACGAAGACCTAGGGCATTTTGAGGAAGCCCATCATTGGAATATACAAGCCAAGTTCTATAATGAAAAATTCCCACTAGTATGAGCAAGATAATTTATGAGACTCACTATATGAAAAACATGGTGCTATTTTGAAGCACAAATATATGAGACTCTCTACATGAAGAACAAGGTGCTACTTTGAAGCACAAATATATGAGACTCACTACATGAAGAACAAGGTGCTACTTCGAAGCACAAGTGTGGTAAAAGGATAGTAACATTGCCCCTTCTCTCTTTTTCTCTCATTTTTTTATTTGGGCCTTTTCTACTTTTTTTTATGGCCTCTTTTTTCTTTCTCTCTTTTTTTATTTTCGTCCGGAGTCTCATCCCGACTTGTGGGGGAATCATAGTCTCCATCATCCTTTTCCTCACTGGGGCAATGCTCTAATAATGATGATCATCACACTTTCATTACAACAACTTGATATTACAACTCGAAACTAGAGCAATATATGACTCTATATGAATGCCTCCGGCGGTGTACCGGGATGGTGCAATGAATCAAGAATGACATGTATGAAAAATAATGCGTGGTGGCTTTGCCACAAATCGATGTCAACTACATGATCATGCAATGGCAATATGACAAAAGTAAAGTATGTCATGATGAACGGAACGGTGGAAAGTTGCATGGCAATATATCTCGGAATGGCTATGGAAATGCCATAATAGGTAGGTATGGTGGCTGTTTTGAGGAAGATATAAGGAGGTTTATGTGTGAAAGAGCGTATCATATCACGGGGTTTGGATGCACCGGCGAAGTTTGCACCAACTCTCAATGTGAGAAAGGGCAATGCATGGTACCGAAGAGGCTAGCAAATGCGGAAAGGTAAAAGTGTGTATAATTCATGGACTCAACATTAGTCAAAAGAACTCATATACTTATTGCAAAAATTTAGAAGCCACCAAAAATCAAGTACTACGCACAATGCTCCTAGGGGGATAGATTGGTAGGAAAAGACCATCGCTCGTCCCCGACCGCCACTCATAAGGATGCACAAGCTAGGTATACTTCATGCTTCAAATTTGTTACACAACTTTACCCATACGTGCATGCTACGGGACTTGAAAACTTCAACACAAGTATTTCTCAAATTCACAACTACTCAACTAGCATGACTTTGATATTATTACCTTCATATCTCAAAACAATTATTAAGCATTAAATTTATCTTAGTATTCAATTCACTCAAAAGAAAGTTTCACATATCTTGAACACTAAGTATATTAACATTAAGCAAATTACCATGCTATTAAAGACTCTCAAAATAATCTAAGTGAAGCATGAGAGTTCATCAATTTCTTCAAAATAAAACTACCACCATGCTCTGAAAGATCTAAGTGAAGCACTAGAGCAAAAACTATCAAGCTCAAAAGATATAAGTGAAGCACAATGAGCAAAACTATCAAGCTCAAAAGATATAAGTGAAGCACATAGAGTATTCTAGCAAATTCCAATTTGTGTATGGCTCTCTCTCATTAAAGAATTTCAGATCTTGGTATCTTATTCAAACAGCAAGCAAAACTAACAAAATAAAATGACGTTCCAAGCAAAACACATATCATGTGGTGAATAAAAATATAGCTCCAAGTAAAGTTACCGATGAACAAAGACGAAAGAGGGGATGCCATCCGGGGCATACCCAAGCTTAGTTGCTTGGTTGTCCTTGAATATTACCTTGGGGTGCCTTGGTCATCCCCAAGCTTAGGCTCTTTCCACTCCTTGTACCATAGTCCATCGAATCTTTACCCAAAACTTGAAAACTTCAACCACACAAAACTCAACACAAAACTCGTAAGCTCGTTAGTATAAGAAAATAAAACCACCACTTAGGTACTGTAATGAACTCATTCTAAATTCATATTGGTGTAATATCTACTGTACTCCAACTTATCTATGGTTCATACCCTCCGATACTACTCATAGATTCATCAAAATAAGCAAACAACACATAGAAAACAGAATCTGTCAAAAACAGAACAGTCTGTAGTGATCTGTATAAAACGTATACTTCTGGAACCCCAAAAATTATGAAATAAATTGCTGGACCTGAGAAATTTGTCTATTAATCATCTGCCAAAAGAATCAACCTAAAAGCACTCTCCAGTAAAAAATGGCAGCTAATCTCGTGAGCGTTAAAGTTTCTGTTTTTCACAGCAAGATCACATAAACTTCACCCAAGTCTTCCCAAAGGTTCTACTTGGCACTTTATTGAAACAAAAGCTATAAAACATGATTACTACAGTAGCATAATCATGTGGACACACAAAAACAGTAAGGATAAATATTGGATTGTCTCCCAACAAGCGCTTTTCTTTAATGCCTTTTAGCTAGGCATGATGATGACAATGATGCTCACATAAAAGATAAGAATTGAAACATAACGGGAGCATCATGAAGCATATGACTAGCACATTTAAGTCTAACCCACTTCCTATGCATAGGTATTTTGTGAGCAAACAACTTATGGGAACAATAATCAACAAGCATAGGAAGGCTAAACAAGCATAGATTTAAGAATTTAAGCACATAGAGAGGAAACTTGATATTATCGCAATTCCTACAAGCATATGTTCCTCTCTCATAATAATTTTCAGTAGCATCATGAATGAATTCAACAATATAACCAGCACCTAAAGCATTCTTTTCATGATCTACAAGCATAGAAAATTTACTACTCTCCACATAAGCAAACTTCTTCGTTATGGCATACGTATCATCACAATAATCATCATAGATAGGAGGCATGCTTTCATCATAGTAAATTTGCTCATCAAATCTTGGGGGACAAATATCATCTTCATCAAACATAGCTTCCCCAAGCTTGTGGCTTTGCATATCATTAGCATCATGGATATTCAAGGAATTCATATTAACAACATTGCAATCATGCTCATCATTCAAATATTTAGTGCCAAACAATTTAGAGATTTCTTCTTCTAGCACTTGAGCACAATTATCCTTTCCATCATACTCACGAAAGATATTAAAAAGGTGAAGCGTATGAGACAAACTTAACTCCTTTTTTTGTAGTTTTCTTTTATAAAATAAACTAGTGCTAAAACAAGAAACAAAAAGATTCAATTGCAAGATCTAAAGATATACCTTCACTTACCTAGCCTCCCCGGCAACGGCGCCAGAAAAGAGCTTGATGTCTACTACACAACCTTCTTCTTGTAGACGTTGTTGGGCCTGCAAGTGCACAGGTTTGTAGGACAGTAGCAAATTTCCCTCAAGTGGATGACCTAAGGTTTATCAATCCGTAGGAGGTGTAGGATGAAGATGGTTGTTCGCACACGAACACGTCACCGTGTACCTCCAACACCGAGGGTGATGCACCGCAGCTCACGTCGAAGGAGACCCATCCGGAAGCGTGGTACGCAGGCAATCCGGTGGGTGCTTTTGAAGACCCGAAACCCCACACGCCCGGGAGGGACCCCGTCTGGGCGCGCGGTGGCTATGGGCTGCCCTAGGTCGACCTGATCGCCCCTAGGGCCTCGAGGTTCGCCGCCCTGCAATGAAGAAGAACGAACGAAGAACGATGAAGAAGAAGAACTAGGGTTAAGGAGAAAAGATAAAAGATAAAAAGTGGTAGATTGATTGATCGATTGTGTGTTGTTCAATCGGCCGTTACCCCTTACGTATATAAGAGGCGCTTGGACTTCCCGTGCAAGGAAAGGCTTGGATTCATGTCCAAAACCCTAGTCAAATTCGGATTGGTTTTGTCCGAACTTTCCAAAACTGTTCGGTTTAAACTGGCTGAACCTTGCGGTCCACGTTTGAGGTAGTAAACGACCAAGGATGGAAACGAGCCCAAAAGCAATCTTGACTGTTTTGACGAGACGAACAACTTTCATGTTGAACATTTTTTGATCAGAGGCCATCTTGAGGGAGTTTTCGGCTGTTTTCCGAAGTCCGCGGCAGAAAAATCCAAAACCCGGACAAACACCCCCGGAGTGTCCGGCCATCCTCGGAGAAATCCAAAACCCGGATGGTCATTCCCGGAGTGTCCGGCCATCTTGATGCACCCGCGTGTTTTCGGCTGTAACTTTTGCATACGAACTCCGAATGAGACGTTTCTTATATCAAAATCAACCGTTTCGACGAGACGAAGACAATTCGTGTAGATCATTTTTCCGTTTGAGGTTTTCTTGGGGGCCTAATAGGCCAAACTCTACTCTGAATATAAGATCTTAGTACTTTGAGCGTAGTTTCGGCCTTCGAGATGAAACCGGACGGTGATGGCCCAAACTTCAAAGATGTTCATGTCAACAATACGGAACTCTTTCATGTAGAACACTTCTCCATTTGAAGCCATCTTAAATAAGTTCTTGACCGTGCCAAAATCTGGTGTCAACACATGTCCCCCTGTTTTTCGGCAAAGCTTGTGTGCCGAAAAATAATTTGAACATATCTTGCTCTGAGGACGATGTCAACACTCCATAGGCCATTTGTATGTGCTTAGGACGATAAGTATATATCATCCATTTCTTGTTTGAACCTCTTGATGCAACTTGGGTGAAAACTTCTCAACTTCATTAACAATCCGATGATATAGTTACATAAACATGTATCTCAATGTCATCCTTCGAACCATATTGTTCACCCTTTTGCTAGGATTTTGTAGATAATCAACAATAAACTTTCTCCAATCCTTACTTCCGCCTGCATAAAAATTTCATTAGTGGCCGAAGCTGTGGACTTCGGTTCGGCCTTACCTATGTTGACAAGACGAAGCATCGGCTATTGAGAGAAATGCAATACATTGATTAACATAGTAGCCGAATGGTTGCTGTGCCAACTCTTTCAAATTGTGATGTCTAGATATATGAACAATTTTATAGCAACCCAAGGTAATTTTGCATCTAGACATACTTTAAGATAAACTATAAGTGACTCGTCAAAACATTGATAACCCTTGGATATTTGTTGCACTACTAATAACGAATCACCGGAAGCCTCAATATGTATAGCACCTATAGCAAGGCAAAGCTCCAATCCGAATAACAATGCATATTCAGCTTTGATCATTGTGCAAAAATATCTTAAGCGGCATGAGGCTTCACAAACTAGCTCCATATGGAGATAAATAAACAACACCAACACTTTGGCCATTGCTACAAATTGAACCATCAAAATATAATCTCCATAGTACTAGAGAGACAAAGCTAATATCACTTAACATGTACCTTGTCTCGGTTCCAATTGAACTAAGGACGGTGTTAGAATTCCACACCGGCCATGATCAGATAGTTTCTTAGGACGATAGTTAAGTATCGGCCATTACCATGAGGCTCATGTAGAATTCATCCATTAAAACATGTATAGCCGAAATAAACAAATAAAATAGCAATAAAATATTTCGGCTCCTTTGTCTAGCAACAAAAATGTAACTAACCAAATGTATAGTGATTTGGTAATACTCTGTCATCATATAGAAAATTATGTTGCATCCATGGATCAAAATAAGTCCATGGAGGGTAACTGATCATACCTGTGGATGAATTCCATGGCAAAGGCATCAATGGCATTGTTGAAGAAAATGGATGATGTGCTAACTGAAGATTTTGATGTTGTGATGCACACCTTCGGCTTAATTGTTTGTTGCTTCCATCATTCTCCTTCTTCATTTTTATTGTACTTGTTGCAATTGAAGCATGCACATCGTTTTTGTTTTGATTGATCCTCTTGGGAACCCATGCCATGTTCTTCTTTCTAAGCTCTTTTGCACTAAGATTTTGTAATTCCTTCTTTTGCCAATACGATAAGCCGAGTGGGCATCTCGGCTGTGATTTTGTTTTGACCAATGGCAATTCCTTTTTGGCCTTGTGCACTCTCAAATTCTTTTCTTCAGATTTGGCACTTCGATTCTCAATAATTGGTTGCTTTGTCTCATTGCCTTTAGTAGCCAATGTCAACACTTTAATTGGCTCTTTTTCATTTGAGATCAAATCTGAAATTGCACTCTTACGACCATCTCTCTTAATGCAGTAAACCTGCTTGACCACCTCTTTCTTCTTCCTTGAGCTCTGGATCGATTCCTTATGATTGAAACGGTCTTTGAAGCGTGATTGTTCAAATGTTGATCTTCTAGGAGCTGCATAGTATTGGTGAGATGGTCTAGAATAAGATGGAGAATGTGCCCTTGTATCATACCTGTCCCATGATGAATATGTATCTATATGAGCATAGGGAGGCATCCACGGCATTGGCATTGGCAGCCCAAAATAAGGATATGAATATGTTGCATTAAAATTATCACTTTGCCAATACCGATCCTCATATTTGCGCCTTGGGGGTGACCTTGGTTTCTTTGCATGATTTGGCCGATAAGCATTCTTCTCTTCACTCTTCTTTTGATATTTATCCAATAGTTCAGCGAAGGTGACTTTTGATCTCTTACACTTGCGCTTATTTTGGCCTTTGTTTTCTTCTGGTTTGCTTTCATCGATCATTGCATTTGCTTGTTGCCCCCCAGTCCTTGGCGTCTCCATTGTAGCTTCGATGGAATTCTTGCCCTCAAGATTATGTTCATTATGCTCTTCAACAACTTCTTTACTTGAAAGCTTGATCCCATCACCTGTAGTTTTTACCTTCTCTTCAAATGTATCGGCTTGAAGCAGCCGATGCAAAAACTTTTTGCCATCAGGACCAATCGGAATAGACTGGTCATCTCTTGGTGTTTCAACAAACTTCAATCGTCCTTTTTCAATGGCCGATTTAACTATTTGACGGAACATGTTGCAATACTCAAAATTATGCTTGAACGAATCATGCAACTTACAATACATTCATCCTTGGATAGATGGCTCAACATGGTGGCCAAGAATTCTTATGTAATTATTTTTCAGCAATAAATCAAATATTTGGTCACACATGCTTGAATTGAAGGTAAACTTCTTGTTTTCTAGCCGATCTTGCTGTGTGAATGGCTTTGGAGATAAGCAAATGAATGGTTCAGATTTGGAATCTCCCCATTCGGCTATACATTGTGTTTTCCACTCTATCTCCAGTGTCTTTGGATAAGATATTATATTAGCATTGGATTTCTCAAAAGAAATTAACCTTGGCTTTAAACTTCTGAAACGAAAATATTTAGAACACACATGTCTCAATTGAGACCAAGTGCAAGCCAAGTACGAAATAAGCAAAGCTACCCAACTAGATACGAACTTTAGATAAAGCAACGGAAAAAGCTTTGGATGTAACAATAAGTCATTATCGGTCTTTATAAATGGTGCAATGTGTTGACCGATATGTTCCATAACAAGTTTATTCCTAACAAGTAAATTACCCTTCTTCATTGGTCTTTCAAAATTAATTATGAGAATATTTCTTATAGATGCATCAATAATGAAGTTGCGACCAAATCTGAAAATAGGCAAATTACTCTCTATGCATACCTCTTCAAATATGTTGGGAGAGCATGATGGTGGTGCCACTTGAAGAACATCTTGCTCCGTCTTTGGATGGCTCCCCAACACCTTGTCATCATCTTTTTCTTGATTCCGTGCATCATTGCTTTGAAGATCCATGTCAGCCGAACTTTGTTCGGCTACTTGTTCTTATCCTTGAGGCTTGTCAATTTCTATGGCACAAAACTCATAGGGCAGGAAGTAGGTTCCATTGACTTCGGAAAAATCAAGTATGGTTGTTTTGCTATGCTTTCCATGCCCTTTCTCAATAATGCTTGCCTCTTTGGATTTGATGGTCTCAGAATATATACTACTTGATTCGGCTTTTCTAATAACCGAATTTTCTTTGTTACCTGAATCAACAACTTTATCTTTTTGAATTTGCAAGGCTTCTCGCTCTGTCTAATTTTAGCCCACATCTCAGCTTGGCGAGCTTTAAACTTTTTCATCTCAATTTCCATCCACTCGTCATGAGATTGCCCCCTAATACTTTGAGACTCTTTCGGCAATGAGGTGCCGAAACTTTGCGATTTTTTAGGTGGTACACTGGATGGTACAGCACTGGGCGACTGCATCATTTGCACAATTCTAGCTTTTACAGCAGCAAAATCATGAGGCTTCCCGCCTTCTATTAGTTCCTGGCGAATAGAGTTGCACAAATCCCAAGAGAATGTAAGCTTGTTCTCAATTACCCAGTCTGGATATGGTTGCCCCCCAATGCTTGTAGACTCTTTCGGCAATGAGATGTTGCTGAAATTCTGTAATTGTGTAGGGGGGACATGATATGCCACGGTAGTAGGTGAAGGCATTTGTGCTCCTGCAGAAGTTTCACTTATTCGGCCATGACCATGAAGGTGCTGAGCCGAATTATGGACATCAATAGTTGCGTATGGTGCCAAAAAATTAGTAGCGTTAGGCGTAGCATATGATGTTCAGGGTAATTGGCCAAATAACTAGTAGTAACATGGCCAATTCCCCTCTCCACCGGCACGTTTGGATTAGCGTACTGCAAGTTATTTGCCGATGAATAAAAACTTGAAACACTTTGTTGCATACCATTGGAAGTTCCTACATAGGGTGTCTCAACTTGATTAACCAAACTCATCATGTTATTCATCGGCATATAAATTTGTGGGGTTGCCGATGCATGGGAGTTGGGATACATATGTTGCATGTTGCTAAAATTATATGAAGTAGAATCATGGAGATTTTGTTGCATCGGCCCTTGCACATAATTAGATGCATGATTGATAAAGCTAGGGCTAGCCGATACATTATGCTCATTAGATGATCTAGCAACAACATATGCATTATTTGCATCTACACATGTGAATTGGGTATTCATATTACCTTTGTAGATTGCAAACCCTAGATGACGATCTCTTCGTAGCAAGAACGGGCCGGAGACCGTTCAAAGCTTCGTCCCCAGCGGAGTCGCCAAAAAGTGTGTTCGCAGACGAACACGTCACCGTGTACCTCCAACGCCGAGGGTGATGCACCGCAGCTCACGTCGAAGGAGACCCGTCCGGAAGCGCGGTACGCAGGCAATCCGGCGGGTGCTTTTGAAGACCCAAAACCCCACACGCCCGGGACGGACCCCGTCTGGGCGCGCGGTGGCTATGGGCTGCCCTAGGTCGACCTGATCGCCCCTAGGGCCTCGAGGTTCGCCGCCCTGCAATGAAGAAGAACGAACGAAGAACGAGGAAGAAGAAGAACTAGGGTTAAGGAGAAAAGATAAAAGATAAAAAGTGGTAGATTGATTGATCGATTGTGTGTTGTTCAATCGGCCGTTACCCCTTACGTATATAAGAGGCGGTTGGACTTCCTGTGCAAGGGAAGGCTTGGATTCACGTCCAAAACCCTAGTCAAATTCGGATTGGTTTTGTCCGAACTTTCCAAAACTGTTCGGTTTAAACTGGCTGAATCTTGCGGTCCACGTTTGAGGTAGTAAACGACCAAGGATGGAAACGAGCCCAAAAGCAATCTTGACTGTTTCGACGAGACGAACAACTTTCATGTTGAACGCTTTTTTGATCAGAGGCCATCTTGAGGGAGTTTTCGGCTATTTTCCGAAGTCTGCGGCAGAAAAATCTAAAACCCGGACAAACACCCCCGGAGTGTCCGGCCATCCTCGGAGAAATCCAAAACCCGGATGGTCATTCCCGGAGTGTCCGGCCATCCTGATGCACCCGCGCGTTTTTGGCTGTAAATTTTGCATAAGAACTCCGATTGAGACGTTTCTTATATCAAAATCGACCGTTTCGACGAGACGAAGACAATTCGTGTAGATCATTTTTCCGTTTGAGGTCTTCTTGGGGGCCGAATAGGCCAAACTCTACTCTGAATATAAGATCTTAATACTTTGAGCATAGTTTCGGCCTTCGAGATGAAACCGTACGGCGATGGCCCAAACTTCAAAGATGTTCATGTCAACAATACGAAACTCTTTCATGTAGAACACTTCTCCATTTGAAGCCATCTTAAATAAGTTCTTGACCGTGCCAAAATCTGGTGTCAACAATGGTCTCTCTCAAGCAACCCTGCAACCAAATAACAAAAAGTCTCTTGTGTCCCCAGCACACCCAATACAATGGCAAATTATATAGGTGCACTAGTTCGGCGAAGAGATGGTGATACAAATGCAAAATAGATAGTAGATATAGGTTTTTGTAATCTGAAATAATAAAAACAGCAAGGTAACGAGCGATAAAAGTGAGCGTAAACTGTATTGCAATGATAGGAAACAAGGACTAGGGTTCATACTTTCACTAGTGCAAGTTCTCTCAACAATAATAACATAGATAGAACATATGACAAGCCCGCAACATGCAACAAAGAGTCACTCCAAAGCCACTAATAGTGAAGAACAAACGTAGAGATTATGGTCGGGTACGAAACCACCACAAAGCTATTCTTTCGGATCGATCTATAAAAGAGTTCGTACTAGAATAACACCTTAAGATACAAATCAACCAAAACCCTAATGTCACCTAGATACTCCATTGTCACCTCAAGTATCCGTGGGCATGATTATACGATATGCATCACACAATCTCAGATTCATCCAACCAACATAAAAGTACTTCAAAGAGTGCCCCAAAGTTTCTACCGGAGAGTCAAGAACGTGTGCGAACCCCTATGCATAGGTTCCCAAGTGTCACGAAACCTGCAAATTGATCACCAAAACATACATCAAGTGGATAAATAGAATAACCCATTGTCACCACGGTTATCCCCCGCAAGACATACATCAAGTGTTCATAAAAGACTCAATCCAATAAGATAACATCATAAGATCCAACTACAATAGCAAAGCTCGGGATACATCAAGATCGTGCCCTCGAGGGAACACGAGAGAGAACACAAGAGAGAGAGAGAGAGAGAGAGAGAGAGAGAGAGATCAAAACACATAGCTACTGGTACATACCCTCAGCCCCGAGGGTGAACTACTCCCTCCTCGTCATGGATAGCGCCGGGATGATGAAGATGGCCTCCGGTGATGGGATCCCCCTCCGGCAGGGTGCCGGAACAGGGTCCCGATTGGTTTTTGGTGGCTACAGAGGCTTGCGGCGGCGGAACTCCCGATCTATCTTTTGTTTTGGAAGTTTTAGGGTACGTAGGTATATATGGGTGTAGGGAGTACGTCGGTGGACCTCCTGGGGGCTCACGAGGTAGGGGGCGCGCCCAGGGAGGAGGGGCGCGCCCTCCACCCTCGTGGGCAGCCCGGGACTCCCCTGGCGTGCACTCCAAGCCCATCTGGTTGGTTTCCTTCCAAAATTAACTTCTCCAGTTGATTTCGTTCCGTTTTGACTCCGTCTGATATTCCTTTTCCTCGAAACACTGAAATAGGCATAAAACAGAAAATCTGGGCTGGGCCTCCGGTTAATAGGTTAGTCCCAAAAATAATATAAAAGTGGATAATAAAGCCCAATATTGCCTAAAACAGTAGATAAAGTTGCATGGAGCAATAAAAAATTATAGATACATTGGAGACGTATCAGTGACCAACATCCAAAGAGTTTACTAGTGTCAATAAACTAGTTCACATCATCATGTGGTTAAGACTCAACGAGTTCTGGGGTTTGATCATGTTTTGCTTGTGAGAGAGGTTTTAGTCAACGAGTCTGCAACATTCAGATCCGTATGTACTTCGCAAATCTCTAGGTCATATTGTAAATGTTGCTTCCACGCTCCACTTGGAGCTATTCCAAATGGTTGCTCCACTATACGTATCTGGTTTGCTACTCAGAGTCATTCGTATAGGGGTTAAAGCTTGCATCGACGTAACCCTTTATGCCGAACTCTTTATCACCTCCATAATCGAGAAACATGTCCTTATTACTCCAATGACAATTTTGACCGCTTTCCAATGATCCATTCCTGGATCACTCTTGTACCCCCTTGCCAGACACGTGGCAAGGAACATATCAGGTGCGGTACAAAGCATGGCATACCGTATAGAGCCTATGACAAAAGCATAGGGGACGACATTCGTCCTTCCTCTTTCTTCTGCCGTGGTCGATCTTTAAGTCTTAACTTCATACCTTACAACTTAGGCAAGAAATCCTTCTTTGACTGATCCATCTTGAACACCTTCAAGATCATGTCAAGGTATGTGCTCATTTGAAAGTACTATCAGGCGATTTTGATCTATCCTCATAGATCTTGATGCTTAATGTTCAAGCAGCTTAATCCAGGTTTTCATTGAAAAACACTTTTCAAATAACCCTATATGCTTTCCGGAAATTCTACATCATTTCCGATCAACAATATGTCAACAACATATACTCATCAGAAATGATATAGTGCTCCCACTCACTTCTTTGGAAATACAAGTTTCTCATAAACTTTGTACAAACCCAAAATATTTGATCATCTCATCAAAGCGTACATTCCAACTCCGAGATGCTTACTCCAGTCCTTAGAAGGACTACTGGAGCTTTGCATACTTGTTAGCATCTTTCAGGATTGACAAAACCTTCTGATTGTATCTCATACAAACTTTCCTCAAGAAAATCGTCGAGGAAACAATGTTTTGACATCCTATCTGCAAGATTTCATAAATAATGCAGTAACTGCTAATACAATTCCAACAGACTCTTAGCATCGCTACGAGTGAGAAAGCCTCACCGTAGTCAACTCCTTGAACTTGTCGGAAAACATCTTAACAACAAGTCGAGCTTTCTTAATGGTGATACTTACCATCATTGTCCATCTTCCTTTTAGAATCCATCTGTACCCAACATCCTTACGACCATCAGGTAGTTCTTCCAAAGTCTACACTTTGTTTTATACATGGATCCTCTCTCGGATTTTATGGCCTCGAGCCATTTGCTGGAATCCGGGCCCACCATCGCTTCTCCATAGCTCGTAGGTTCATTGTTGACTAGCAACATGACCTCCAAGATAGGATTAAGTACCACTCTGAAGTAGTACGCATCCTTGTCGACCTACGAGGTTTGGTAGTGACTTGATCTAAAGTTTCATGATCACTATCATTAGCTTCCACTTCAATTGGTGTAGGCGCCATAGGAACAACTTCATGTGCCCTGCTACACACTAGTTTAAGTGATGGTTCAATAACCTCATCAAGTTTCCTCCATCCTCCCACTCAATTCTTTCAAGAGAAACTTTTTCTCGAGAAAGGACCTGATTCTAGAAACAATCCCTTTTTGCTTCCGAAACTGAGACAGGAGGTATACCCAACTGTTTTGGGTGTCCTATGAAGATGCATTTATCCGCTTTGGGTTCGAGCTTATCAACCTGAAACTTTTTCACATAAGCGTCGCAGCCCCAAACATTTAAGAAATGACACCTTAGGTTTCTCTAAACCATAGTTCATACGGTGTCATCTCAACGGAATTACATGGTGCCCTATTGAAAGGATCGATATGGTTGACTAGAGGGGGGGGGGGGTGAATAGGCAACTAACAATTTTTAAGCTTTTCTTTATCAAATTAAACTTTGCAACAAAATAGGTTGTCTAGATATGCAACTAGGTGAGTAACCTATATGATGCAAGAACAACTAGCACACAAGCAAGCAAGAGATGTAACAATAAGTAAGCTTGCGGAAGTAAAGGCACGAAATAACCAAGAGTGGAGCCGGTGGAGACGAGGATGTGTTACCGGAGTTCCTTCCTTTGAAAGGGAAGTACGTCTCCGTTAGAGCGGTGTGGAGGCACAATGCTCCCCAAGAAGCCACTAGGGCCATCGTATTCTCCTCACGCCCTCACACGATGCGAGATGCCGTGATTCCACTATTGGTGCCCTTGAAGGCGGCGACCGAACCTTTACAAGCAAGGTTGGGGCAATCTCCACAACAATCGGAGGCTCCCAACAACAACAACACCACGAAGCTTCACCACGATGGAGTATGGCTTCGAGGTGACCTCAACCGTCTAGGGTGCTCAACACCCAAGAGTAACAAAATCCGCAAGGGATAAGTGGGGGGAATCAAATATCCTGTGGTGGAAGTGTAGATCGGGCCCTTGTCACCCAATCCCGAGCAAATCAACAAGTTTGATTGGCTAGGGAGAGAGATCGGGCGAAAATGGAGCTTGGAGCAACAATGGAGCTTAGAGGTGGAAGAGGTGGTCAACTAGAGGTAGAAGACACCCCTTATATAGTCGTGGGAAAAATCCAACCGTTATCCACATGTTCAGCCCGCGACGCACGGTACTACCGCTCCAAGGAGGCGGTACTACCGCGAGGCTGCGCGGTACTACCGTGGGAGACCACGGTACTACCGCGGTAGCAGCACAGGCCGGAACTAGCCTGTATAAGGGGCAGTACTACCGCTGGCGCGGTACTACCGCTCCCCCTTGCGGTACTACCGCAAGGCAGGAGAGTCACGGCCTGGGAAGGGCACGAATGAAATAAATTACATCTGTGCCTACTTCCACTGAAACTGGGGTGGTGCAAAAACCCGACGCGGTACTACCGCTTGCGAGGCGCGGTACTACCGTGGACGGTGCGGATGTAAAAAATTACATCCGCGCCTACTACCGCGATACTGCGGTACTAGGTCGAAGGGCCACGGTACTGCGACTCCTAGGGAGCGGTACTACCGTGGGCCCCTGCGGTACTACCGCGCTGGACGAGCGGTACTACCGTGGGGGGCGCGGATGTAAAAAATTACATCCGCCCCTACTACCGCACCGGAGCGGCACAAGGCCAGGGTGCCGCGATACTACCGCACCAAGAGGGCGGTACTACCGTGACACGCCACGGTACTACCGCTTGTACCTGCGGTACTACCGCAAGTACAGCAGTAGTCGCCAGTTTTCCGCACAACCAAGATAACGACGGGTAGCTCCAAAGTGCAAGGAAAGGAGGGACAAGTGTACGTGTGATTCCACCCTACCTTTCCGACGCGGACCCCCTCTTAATAGTACGGCTCTCCTACGACTCAACTCCACCAAAGAGAAACGTAGAACAACGCCGGCTTCAACAGTCTCCGAGGGGCACCGAATCGTCTTGTGCCTAATGATGAAGTATCTGAGGGACTCAAGGCACACGATTAGTCCGCAAAAGCATTGTCATCAATCACCAAAACACTTAGGGATAAATATGCCCTTACAATCTCCCCCTTTTTGGTGGATTGATGACAACACGGGATTTGCACATAGATAAGATAATTTAGAGCAGGGGCAAACCCCACCTCTCTAAAATATAGACGGGCTCCCCCTAGATGTGTGCACTTTAGATAAATGCTTTGGACTGCATGGCACACAAACTAGGATCAACACTCCCCCTATATTTTAGAGACCAAGGCATGATCATAAGCATAGCATATCATGATAATAAGCATAGCATAGCATAGCATGAAGGTAGCATAATATAGCACAAGCTAGCTAGGATAGATAGAGAGCATATGTCTTACACCATACGAGATAAAGTAACCAAAGTACGAACGAGAAAGCAGCAAATAGTTCAACCAAGAAGGCAGCAAACACACGCCACACACGACTCGCAAACTCGCAAATCCCTACACTCTCTCCCCCTTTGGCATCGAGACGCCAAAAAGGCAGAGAGGACACCTACACACACGAGGTGGCTCAAGCAGAGAAGTCGTCCCAAGCCTCTTCGTCAGACGCCTCTGCAGCTGGAATGGACTCCTCGACATCCTCCTCAGAATCAGTCCACCTGTATCCTTGCTTCTCCATCCACTCGGTCTCAGGAGTGATGTGCTCCTTGGACCCGCCAGACACATCCTCGCCATAGAGCTAAAAGACCTTGTTGTGCCAGCGACGACTCTCCTTGGACTCCACGTGAGCCCTGTACTGCCCCTTGGCTTGCATGCAGAAAAGAGACTTCATCTTATCCTTCAACTTCTTGGCCCATGATGGCCTAGTGGCACTCTGGGAAGGCCTAGCAGCATGACCCTCAGCAACATCCTCTGCGCCAGCATCCTCCTCATCAACAGCAGCCCTAGCAGCAGTCGCCTCGGCACGAGTAGTGGTGTTGGCCCAGTTAGACTTGATACGAAGACAAATGGGCTCATGGCGAATCCAGTCTGGAGCCAGGAACTCCTCCTCAGGGTACATCTTCTCCCAAGTCTTCGAAATCAGCAGAAACAGGTAGGACCCATAAATAGGCACCTTGCGGTTGAACACAGCAAACCGAAGCTCACACCACATGATGTGAGAGACATCAAGTGGCTGAGTCTGAGACGAGCGAGCCTCCTGGCAAATAAGCATCATGTCCACCATATAGGCATGAACCTTGTCTTTGTCACCAATGCGAGGAAACAGGGAGTTGCGGAAGATGCGGTACATGATATCCAGAAAGGGGTTGAGTACCAAAGTTGTCTTGTCATTGGCGAGCGTCTTCTCAACCATGAATGGGGTGAGCTTGTCCTTGTTGGCAGAATCAGCATTGCCATGGGGACGAACACCGACTGGAGTGTTAAGTCCTTCATCAGGAACCTGAAGCAAATCCATGAACTCCTTCCAGGTAGCAGACAGTTGACGGCCATTGGTCATCCAGGTCATCCTTCTTTCTTCATTGGAGTGAAAGTACACAGAGGCAAAGAACTGACATATGATCTCAGGGTCATAGTCCAGGTGGAAGGTGATCACATGCTCAATGCCAAACTGCTCCACCAAGTCCAGAGCCTCCCCAAAGTAGTCACGGAACTTGTCCTTCCTCATATGGTGCATATCAATCCATTTCACCTCCACATAGGTATTCTGCTTGTTCTTGATGACATCCAAATAGATTTGGGTTTGGGTCTTGTTCCAGAATAGCTCACAGCCTCTGACAGTGGAGCGCGGGTGCACATAGGGGTGAAGCTGCCTGAGACGGACATACTCAGTAGGGGCTATCTCATCCATACCCCTGGCGGGCTCCTTGTGCTTGCTAGCTGTGGTCTTGACATTGCGCTTGGACGCAGATGATCCCTCTGGAACTTCTCCTGGGTTGCACAGACGCTTGGAGCCAGTGTCACGAATGGGATTGGACCGGCGAGAGCCACCACCTGAGACACACACGCAAAGCACCAAAACAAAAGGCGAAGAGGATCAATGCAAAGGCCATAAAACAGCACATGAAACCCATAGAAGGTATACGAGAAAGTTGGCATGCGATAGATGTGAGCCACGGTAGAACTGCCACTGTTTGCGGTACTAAAAGATTAGTACTGCTCCAGATGCGGTAGTACCGTGCGAGGTCACGGTAGTACCGTGGCTGGAGCGGTAGTAGACCCTTAGTACCGCACAGGGCGCGGAAGTACCGCTCCCGAGGGGCGGTAGTACCGTGCGAGCGGTAGTACCGCGCCCTACGGGCGGTAGTACCGCATCACGTCAGATCTAACTGGTGATTTGAATTTGAAAAGAACCGCGAAACAATGGAGGTGCTACGGTGATCAGATCTAGCGCAAGGCAACAATACGAGTATAAATCCTATGCAATACCACACTCCTTCATCCTACTCTTGCAGAGATTTACACTAGGAATCTCAAGAACATACAAGTTTCCCCCAAAACCTAAAAACACCAAACACAATCAAAAAGGGAGGGAACTGGGGAAAAACCTTGGTCCATAGCAAGAGCATGTGGTGGGGAACGATCCCACCGGTCGGAATCACGGGAGGGTGACCGGTGGAGGAGATCCGGCGACGAATGCCGGCTCCGTTCTTGAGGACGGGAGAGGCAGAGACGGCGTGGAGAGAGAGGACACGAATGGGTATGGGGAGTTAGAACTCCCCCTGCCCGTCCTTATCCCCACGCGCTCGAACCGGCGTGGTAGTACCGTGCGTCATCGCGGTAGTACTGCTCGGGCGGAAGTACCGCGCCGAGGCGGTAGTACTGCTCAACCAGGCGGCAGTAAAAAATTACTGCCGCGTGGGGACGATAGTACCGTGCTCCCACACACGGTAGTACCGTGGCAGGCCGCGGTAGTACCGTAGCCGGCCGCGGTAGTACCATGAGCTCAAGACACCGCAGGTTTCAAAAGAGAGAAAAAAATGCCTTTTGCACGGGAACTAAACACACACAAGCAACCACAAGAAGAGCAGCAAGAAATCACCAAGAGACAAATCCTCTCGAGGAGAGAGGGTGGTGGCCGAAGCCACCTATGTTTGAGTTGAATGGTATGGCACAGCGAAGAATTATCCTTGGGCCCATGACCAAAACTCGTCTTTGAAACACAAGTACCATAAAAAATGGCTAATGTGAAAGAGGTGATCTATTTATGCATAATGGGGGAGGGAGAGTTCATTGAGAGAACAACACTCCCCCTATGTCCATGCCTACACCTAAACGAGACAACAAGTTGAGTGTGGTGGGGGGTTCACGGTTTCAAGTCACATTGCTCAAATCAATGATATTTAGCTCATGCCTTAACTCGCGAAATCTTGCTTCATCCAAGGGCTTCGTGAAAATATCTGCAAGGTTATCATGAGTGTTGACATACTTGAGCTCGATCTCCCCTCGCCTAATGTGATCCCAAATGAAGTGATACCGAATCTCAATGTGCTTCGCCTTGAAGTGTTGCACCGGGTTGAGAGAAATCTTGATGGCACTTTCATTATCACACCAAAGAGGCACTTTGTCACAAATGACACCGTACTCCTTTAAAGTTTGCCTCATCCATAGGAGTTGAGCACAACAACTACCGGCCGCCACATACTCTGCTTCGGTGGACGAGAGAGACACACAACTTTGTTTCTTGGAAGACCAACTTACCAAAGAGCAACCAAGAAATTGGCACCCTCCGGAAGTGGACTTCCTATCCACTTTGTCTCCCGCCCAATCGGAATCCGTGAAACATTCAAGCTTGAAGTTTGCTCCTCTTGGGTACCATAAGCCAAAGTTTGGGGTATGAGCCAAATATCGAAAGATTCGCTTGACCGCCACAAAGTGACTTTCCTTTGGTGCGGCTTGAAAGCGTGCACACATCCCCACACTCAACATGATATCCGGTCTAGATGCACAAAGGTAAAGCAAGGAGCCAATCATGGAGCGATATACCTTTTGATCCACCGCTTTACCATTGGGATCGATGTCAAGTTGGCACTTGGTAGGCATTGGTGTAGTAGCCGGCTTGACATCACTTAGCTTGAATCTTTTAAGCATGTCTTGAGTGTATTTGGCTTGGTTGATGAAGGTTCCTTCTCTTCTTTGTTTGATGTCGAAACCAAGGAAGAACTTCAACTCTCCCATCGAAGACATCTTAAACTTGGAGGTCATGAGAGCGGCAAATTCTTCATTGAAAGCTTTGTTAGGAGAACCAAAAATAATATCATCAACATATAGTTGGCATACAAACAACTCCCCGTTAACCTTCTTAGTAAAAAGAGTGGGGTCGATTAGCCCCACCTCAAATCCACGATCTTGTAACAACTCGGTAAGGTGGTCATACCACGCACGTGGGGCTTGTTTAAGGCCATAGAGTGCCTTATCGAGTTGGTACACATGATCCGGAAAGTAGGGATCCTCGAACCCGGGGGGTTGCTTGACATAGACCAACTCATTAATAGGACCATTAAGAAAAGCACTTTTCACATCCATTTGTTGCAACTTAAAGTTGTGATGGGAAGCATAAGCAATCAACAAACGAATGGATTCAAGACGAGCAACGGGAGCAAAGGTTTCACCGTAGTCGATACCCTCGACTTGGGAGTAGCCTTGTGCTACCAATATCGCCTTGTTGCGAATGATGTTCCCATGAGCATCTTGCTTGTTCTTGAAGATCCACTTGGTTCCAATGACGTTGTGGTTCCCGGATGGTCTTGGCACCAATCTCCACACCTTGTTGTACTCGAAGTTGTTGAGTTCTTCATGCATGGCATTGAGCCAATCCGAGTCTTCGAGCGCCTCATAGACCTTTTGGGGTTCAACACAAGAGACAAACGCGTGATGTTCACAATAGTTTGCCAATTGTCTACGAGTGCTTACCCCCTTTCTTAGGCTTCCAACCACATTCTCCATGAGATGGCCTTGGGTGGTGAGCTTGGAAGCAATCTTCGCGGCACGACGCTCTAATTCCTCCTCGAGTGTGGAAGGAGGAGGGTTGACTTGATCATCTTGAGCGCCATCTTGAGCTTGTTCTTGATCTTGAGGTTGCTCTTGATCTTGAACTTGCTCGAGGGGGAGAACTTGACCTTGAGCATCATCTAGAGGTTGATCTTGCCCTTGGTATTGTTCACGAGGTTGAGGGCCTTCACTTTGTTCTTCGGAAGCGTGTGGGTCTTCATGAGGTGATGGCTCTACTTGAGTAGAGCATTGTCCTTCTCCTTCGGCCACAAGGGGTTCCTCAATGGGTAGGATTTGACCAATACCCATTCTTCTTAGGGCTTGGGGAGGAATTTCATTACCTACATCACAAGTACCACTTTGCTCCACTTGGGAGCCGTTATTTTCGTCAAACTCCACGTTACACGTCTCCTTAATGAGTCTGGTGGACTTGTTGAGAACACGGTAAGCATGAGAGTTTGTAGCATAACCAACAAATATGCCCTCATGAGCTCTAGCCTCAAATTTAGACAAACGAACACCTTTCTTGAGAATGAAACACTTACAACTGAACACCCGGAAGTACTTGAGGTTGGGCTTGTTGCCGGTGAGAATCTCATAAGGAGTCTTGTTCAAGCCTTTGCGAATATAGAGCCGATTGGATGCATGACATGCGGTGTTGATGGCTTCGGCCCAAAAGTTGTACGGAGACTTGAACTCCGCCATCATGGTCCTTGCCGCATCCATCAACGTCCGGTTCTTCCTCTCCGCAACACCATTTTGTTGAGGGGTATAAGGTGCCGCATATTGATGCTTGATCCCCTCATCACTAAGGAACTCATCCAAGGTGTAGTTCTTGAACTCGGTGCCGTTATCGCTTCTTATTGTCAAGATCTTTGCATCATGTTGACGTTGAGCTTCATTTGCAAAGTTGATGACGGTTTGTTGGGTCTCACTCTTCCTCTTGAAGAAGTATACCCAAGTGTATCTTGAATAATCATCCACAATCACCAAGCAATACTTTCTTCCTCCAAGACTATCAAAAGATGGAGGCCCGAAGAGATCCATGTGAAGGAGCTCCAAGGGTCTCTTCGAGTAGATGATGGTTGAAGGAGGGTGAGCCTTTTCATGAAGCTTTCCTTCGATACAAGCACTGCAAGCACGATCTTTGGCAAAACTAACATTTGTTAGTCCACGAACATGGTCCCCCTTGAGAAGACTTTGCAAAGATCTCATATTGACGTGGGCTAAACGGCGATGCCAAAGCCATCCCACGTCAACTTTAGCCATTAGGCATGTCGCGGTCTTAGTGGGTCGCTCCGAAAATTTAACCACATAGAGACCGTTCTCGACATGCCCAACAAAGGCTACTTTAAGAGTCTTGCTCCACAAGAGGGCCACGGTATCAATATCAAAGAATGTAGCAAAGCCCATGAGTGCAAGTTGACGAACGGAAAGTAAATTGAATGCAAGGGACTCAACAAGCATGACTTTCTCGATCGTTAGATCATGAGAAATGACAACCTTGCCGAGGCCCAATACCTTAGAATGTGATGCATCACCCCACTCGACATTGGTGGGCATAGATGGAATCTCTTGCACGTCCACCACCAAGTCCTTGCTCCCAGTCATATGATTTGTTGCTCCACTATCGAGAAACCATGATCCCCCACCGGAAGCAAACACCTACACGAGATCAATGCTTGGTTTTAGGTACCCATTTAGTAATGGGTCCTTTGATGTTAGTAACAAGGGTCTTGGGAACCCAAATAGACCATTCAATGTACTCATAAGAAGAACCAACAAATCTAGCATAAACATGTCCATCACTAGCACGACACAACACATATGAAGGGTTAAAGTCGCCGGCTTTGTTTGAGGAAATGCTTTTGCCCTTTTGGACATCAACTTCCTTCACTTTCTCCTTCTTCTTCTTAGAAGCACCCTCTCCCTCTTTCATGAACGTTTGTTTGAGAGGAGGAGGACGATTGGCCTTGTTGTTGTTCTTCTTCTTGCTCTTGGACTTGGGTGCAAACCCAATTCCTTCTTTGCCCACAACTTCCTTTTGATTGCTCAAAAGGTCGTTGAGGTTTTTCTCACCTTGAATGCAAGACACAAGGCCTTTTCTCAAGTTGATCCTTCAACTTGGCATTTTCCTCCACAAGATGCACATGCTCACAACAAGGGTTAGTAGCACATGCATTATCAATTAATACCATATGAGGAAAGGTGGCCTTTTCCTTGATTAGCTTGACTTGGAGTTGAGCATGAGACTCTTTGAGGCTAGCACGAGTACCCTTCAAGACCTTGTGGGCCTTGTCAAGTATCTCAGACTCCTCTTTGAGTCTAGCATGATCAACCCCAAGTTTAGCCTTCTCGGAGGTTAGCACACGAGACATGACAAGAGCATGATCAAGATCTTTCTTTAACTTAGCATGGTCATTATTGTGTGACTCCTCAAGAGTCAAACGATGCACACGCTCTTCCTCAAGAGCATTAGAGAGATCCGATATCTCATCGGCATAGTCACGACTATGACCTTCCATCTTGGAGATGGTTTCTTCGTGAGCCTTGATCATGTCATTGGCCTCACCAAGTTGTTCCAAGAGAGCAACAAAGTGCTTCTTGGACTTTCCCTTGAGCTTACTCATAAAAGACTCAAATTCATTCACTTCCTCATTAGACTCAACATGTCCATCAATGCAATCCTCCAAGGAGGGATTAGTAATGATGGTGGTTGTGATGTTGGGGGTTACCTTGTTTGAAGCTTTAGCCATGAGGCATCTAGCGGTGATGTTTTCGTTGGGTGATTCGAAGAGAGACACCCGGGGAGTAGCAATGGCAATGGACGCCATGGCCGTTGCTTCTTCATTTTCATCATCATCGTCATCCTCTTGGTATTCTTCTTGAACCACCAACCCACGAGTGGGAGTCTTCTTGGTGAAGTTGTTCTTGTTGGGGAAGGACTTGGCTTTGTCTTTCCGAATGAACTTGCCACCATTGTCTTCCCTCTTCTCATAAGGACAATCCGCAACGAAATGGCTCACGTTGCCACAGTTGAAGAAAGTTCTAACTCGTTGCTCGCCCTTGACGCCACTTGAGTTGTTTTTGTTGAAGTTAGGTCTTGAGCTCTTCTTGCTCCAAAATTGTCTTGAAGCAAGGGCCATGTGCTCATGGTAGTCAAACTTGGTGTCTTCGGGGTTGCTTTCCTCATCTTCCACTTCTTCCTCTTCTTCCATAGTAACCTTGGCCTTCAAAGCAAGGTTGGGCTTCTTTGCTCTTTGAGAACGGAGCACCGCATTGTCGGCGGTCTTGTCCAAGATGCTCATTGCAACAAACTCATCCAACACTTCACTTGAGGTCATGCTGTGGAAGTCCGGTCGTTGACGAATGACGAAGGACATGGCCTTGTTGTTGGGCATCATGGCCTTGAGGAACTTCCGCTTGATCCAATTGTCATCCGTGTCCTTGCTTCCATGATCTCGAAGTGCGACCGCGAGTTTGGTCACTCTTCGGAAGAGCTCACGAGGTTCTTCATCTTCTTTCATTGCAAACTCATCGGCTTCATCTTGCACCACTTCATAGTTGGAGCGTTGAATGCTAGCACTTCCACGGTAGAGACCCTCGACACATTTCCATGCTTCTTTAGCCACGACATGGGGTCGAAGATGAGGGAGATCTTCGGGAAGGATTGCATCTTGGATGATGAAGAGAGCACTCTCATTGAATTGATTGTCCACGTCTTCTCGAGGGGTGAAGTTTCTTGGGTCATGAGGATAAAAACCTTCTTCAATGATTCTCCAAAGGTTAGTGTTCACATGTTTCAAATGACGCTTAAAGCGATAGACCCAATTATCAAAATCTGCATG
This sequence comes from Triticum timopheevii, assembly GCA_963921465.1. Classification (NCBI taxonomy): domain Eukaryota; kingdom Viridiplantae; phylum Streptophyta; class Magnoliopsida; order Poales; family Poaceae; genus Triticum; species Triticum timopheevii. The sequence goes on along the minus strand of OY997274.1, from coordinate 173,461,970 downwards.
TTTCTCATATTTAGGAGGTGGACCGGCATGATTCAAATGAGTGGAGGGGATTGGCCCTCCATAAACCGGGGGTTCCACATGGGCAAAGATGCCGGTGCCATTTCTACCACTAGGAGAAGGACTCTTTTCATTGTTAGCTTCCCCCTTGTCGGAGAAAGCATCCGTCACCTTGTTAGTAGGATCACCCACTTTCATAGGCGCGGTAGATAGTTTAAGTCCCTCTAGAAAATCATTAAACATGCTTTTAACCTCGGCCGTCATGGAGGTTTTCAATGTGTCTAGAGCCACATTGAATTCCTCACGAGAGACCGAGGTTCCCCCTTCGGCCGAAGACGAGACGGGATTCACACCGGAGTGTTCCTCCACACCATCGTTGGTGTCAACCATACTCTTCGGACGGCAAAGTCCTTAATAAAGAGACGAGGCTCTGATACCAATTGAAAGGATCGATATGGTTGACTAGAGGGGGGGGGGTGAATAGTCAACTAACAATTTTTAAGCTTTTCTTTATCAAATTAAACTTTGCAACAAAATAGGTTGTCTAGATATGCAACTAGGTGAGCAACCTATATGATGCAAGAACAACTAGCACACAAGCAAGCAAGAGATGTAACAATAAGTAAGCTTGCGGAAGTAAAGGCACAAAATAACCAAGAGTGGAGCCGGTGGAGACGAGGATGTGTTACCGGAGTTCCTTCCTTTTAAAGGGAAGTATGTCTCCGTTAGAGTGGTGTGGAGGCACAATGCTCCCCAAGAAGCCACTAGGGCCACCGTATTCTCCTCACGCCCTCACACGATGCGAGATGCCGTGATTCCACTATTGGTGCCCTTGAAGGCGGCGACCGAACCTTTACAAGCAAGGTTGGGGCAATCTCCACAACAATCGGAGGCTCCCAACAACAACAACACCACGAAGCTTCACCACAATGGAGTATGGCTTCGAGGTGACCTCAACCGTCTAGGGTGCTCAACACCCAAGAGTAACAAGATCCGCAAGGGATAAGTGGGGGGAATCAAATATCCTGTGGTGGAAGTGTAGATCGGGCCCTTGTCACCCAATCCCGAGCAAATCAACAAGTTTGATTGGCTAGGGAGAGAGATTGGGCGAAAATGGAGCTTGGAGCAACAATGGAGCTTAGAGGTGGAAGAGGTGGTTAACTAGAGGTAGAAGACACCCCTTATATAGTCGTGGGAAAAATTCAACTGTTATCCACATGTTCAGCCCGCGACGCACGGTACTACCGCTCCAAGGAGGCGGTACTACCGCGAGGCTGCGCGGTACTACCGTGGGAGACCACGATACTACCGCGGTAGCAGCACAGGCCGGAACTAGCCTGTATAAGGGGCAGTACTACCGCTGGCGCGGTACTACCGCTCCCCCTTGCGGTACTACCGCAAGGCAGGAGAGTCACGGCCTGGGAAGGGCGTGGATGAAATAAATTACATCCGTGCCTACTTCCGCTGAAACTGGGGTGGTGCAAAAACCCGACGCGGTACTACCGCTTGCGAGGCGCGGTACTACCGTGGACGACGCGGATGTAAAAAATTACATCCGCGCCTACTACCGCGATACTCCGGTACTAGGTCGAAGGGCCACGGTACTGCGACTCCTAGGGAGCGGTACTACCATGGGCCCCCACGGTACTACCGCGCTGGACGAGCGGTACTACCGTGGGGGGCGCGGATGTAAAAAATTACATCCGCCCCTACTACCGCACCGGAGTGGCACAAGGCCAGGGTGCCGCGGTACTACCGCACCAAGAGGGCGGTACTACCGTGACACGCCGCGGTACTACCGCTTGTACCTGCGGTACTACCGCAAGTACAGGAGTAGTCGCCAGTTTTCCGCACAACCAAGATAACGACGGGTAGTTCCAAAGTGCAAGGAAAGGAGGGACAAGTGTACGTGTGATTCCACCCTACCTTTCCGACGCGGACCCCCTCTTAATAGTACGACTCTCCTACGACTCAACTCCACCAAAGAGAAACGTAGAACAACGCCGGCTTCAACAGTCTCCGAGGGGCACCGAATCGTCTTGTGCCTAATGATGAAGTATCTGAGGGACTCAAGGCACACGATTAGTCCGCAAAAGCATTGTCATCAATCACCAAAACACTTAGGGATAAATATGCCCTTACACCTATTTAAAGTGAATGTGGTTGTCTCTAATGCCTAACCCATAAACGATAGTGGTAATCCGATAAGAGACATCATGGTATGCACCATATCCAATAGGGTGCAGTTATGACATTCGGACACACCATCACACTATGGTGTTCCAGGCGGTATTGGTTGTGAAACAATTTCCACAATGTCTTAATTGTATGCCAAACTCGTAACTCAGATACTCATCTCTATGATCATATCATAGACATTTTTATCCTCCTGTCATGATGATCTCCAACTTCACTCTGAAATTACTTGAACCTTTCAATAATTCAGGTTTGTGTTTCATCAAGTAAATATACTCAGTATCTACTCAAATCATCTGTGAAGTAAGAACATAACGATATCCACTGCGTGCCTCAGCACTCATTAGACTGCACACATCAAAATGTATTACTTCCAACAAGTTGCTTTCTTGTTCCTGAAAACGAAGCCTTTCAGTCATCTTGCCCATGTGGTATGATTTGCATGTCTCAAGTGATTCAAAATCAAGTGAGTCCAAATGATCCATCTGCATGGGGTTTCTTCATGCGCATATACCAATAGACATGGTTCACATGTCTCAATCTTTTCAAAAACGAGTGAGATCAAGGATCCATCAACATGGAGCTTCTTCATGCGTTTTATACCAATATGACTCAAATGGCAGTGCCACAAGTAGGTGGTACTATCATTACTATCTTATATCTTTTGGCATGAACATGTGTATCTCTACGATCGAGATTCAATAAGCCATTCATTTTAGGTGCAAGACCGTTGAAGGTATTATTCAAATAAACAGAGTAACCATTATTCTCCTTAAATGAATAACCGTATTGCGATAAACATAATCCAATCATGTTTATGCTCAACGCAAATACCAAATAACAATTATTTAGGTTTAACACCAATCTCGATGGTAGAGGGAGCATGCGATGCTTGATCACATCAACCTTGGAAACACTTCCAACACACATCGTCATCTCACCTTTAGCTAGTCTCCGTTTATTCTGTAGCCTTTTATTTCGAGTTACTAACACTTAGCAACCAAACCGGTATCTAATTCCCTGGTGCTATTAGGAGTACTAGTAAAGTACACATTAACATAATGTATATCCAATATACTTCTATCGACTTTGCCAGCTCATCTACCAAGTATCTAGGGTAGTTCCGCTTCAGTGACCGTTCCCCTTATTTCAGAAGCACTTAGTCTCGGGTTTGGGTTCAACCTTGGGTTTCTTCACTAGAGCAGCAACTGATTTGTTGTTTCATGAAGTATCCCTTCTTGCCCTTGCCCTTCTTGAAACTAATGGTTTTACTAACCATCAACAATTGATGCTCCTACTTGATTTCTACTTTCGCGACGTCAAACTTCGCGAATATTTAAGGATCATCATATCTATCCCTGATATGTTATAGTTCATCATGAAGCTCTAGCAGCTTGGTGGCAATGACTTTGGAGAAACATCACTATCTCATCTTGAAGATTAACTCCCACTCGATTCAAGTGATTGTTGTACTCAGACAATCTGAGCACAATCTCAACGATTGAGCTTTTCTCCCTTAGTTTGCAGGCTAAGAAACTCGTCGGAGGTCTTATACCTCTTGACGTGGGCACGAGCCTGAAATCCCAATTTCAGCCCTCGAAAACATCTCATATGTTCTGCGACGTTTCGAAATCGTCTTCGGTGCCTCAACTCTAAACCGTTTAACATTACTGAACTATCACGTAGTTATCAAAACGTGTATGTCAGATGTTCGCAACATCCACAGACGACGTTCGAGGTTCAGCACACCGAGCGGTGCATTAAGGACATAAGCCTTCTACGAAGCAATGAGGACAATCCTCAGTTTACGGACCTAGTCCGCATAATTGCTACCAACTTTCAACTAAATTTTCTCTAGGAACATATCTAAAACAGTAGAACTAAAGCGCGAGCTATGACATAATTTGCAAAAACCTTTTGACTATGTTCAGGATAATTAAGTTCATCTTATGAACTCCCACTCAGATAGACATCCCTCTAGTCATCTAAGTGATTACATAATCTGAGTCAACTAGGCCGTGTTCGATCATCACATGAGACGGACTAGTCATCATTGGTGAACATCTTCATGTTGATCGTATCTACCATACGACTCATGCTCGACCTTTCGGTCTCTTGTGTTCCGAGGCCATGTCTGTACATGCTAGGCTCGTCAAGTCAACCTAAGTGTTTCGCGTGTGTAAATCTGGCTTACACCCGTTGTATGTGAACGTTAGAATCTATCACACCCGATCATCACATGGTGCTTCGAAACAACGAACTTTCGCAACGATGCACAGTTAGGGGAACACTTTCTTGAAATTATTATGAGGGATCATCTTATTTACTACCGTCGTTCTAAGCAAATAAGATGCATAAACATGATAAACATCACATGCAATCAAATAGTGACATGATATGGCCAATATCATTTTGCTCCTTTTGATCTCCATCTTCGGGGCTCCATGATCATCATCGTCACCGGCATGACACCACGATCTCCATCATCATGTCTTCATGAAGTTGTCTCGCCAACTATTACTTCTACTACTATGGCTAACGGTTAGCAATAAAGTAAAGTAATTACATGGCGTTATCATTGTCACGCAGGTCATACAATAAATAAGACAACTCCTATGGCTCCTGCCGGTTGTCATACTCATCGACATGCAAGTCGTGATTCCTATTACAAGAACATGATCAATCTCATACATCACATATATTATTCATCACATTCTTTTGGCCATATCACATCACATAGCATACCCTGCAAAAACAAGTTAGACGTCCTCTAATTGTTGTTTGCATGTTTTACGTGGCTGCTATGGGTTTCTAGCAAGAACTTTTCTTACCTACACAAAAACCACAACGTGATATGTCAATTGCTATTTACCCTTCATAAGGACCATTTTCATCGAATCCGATCCGACTAAAGTGGGAGAGACTGGCACCCGCTAGCCACCTTATGCAACAAGTGCATGTCAGTCGGTGGAACCTGTCTCACGTAAGTGTACGTGTAAGGTCGGTCCGGGCCGCTTCATCCCACGATGCCGCCGAATCAAGATAAGACTAGTAATGGCAAGTAAATTGACAAAATCGACACCCACAACTACTTTGTGTTCTACTCGTGCATAGAAACTACACATAGACCTAGCTCATGATGCCATTGTTGGGGAACGTAGCAGAAATTCAAAATTTTCTACGCATCACCAAGATTAATCTATGGAGAGACAAGCAATGAGAGAGTGGGGAGTGCATCTACATACCCTTGTAGATCGCTATGCAGAAGCGTTCAAGTGAACGGGGTTGATGGAGTCGTACTCGTCGTGATCCAAATCACCGATGATCCTAGCGCTGAACGGACGGCACCTCTGCGTTCAACACACATATGGTTGGGAGAGACATCTCCTCCTTCTTGATCCAGCAAGGGGAGGAGAGGTTGATGGAGATCCAGCAGCATGACGGTGTGGTGGTGGAAGTAGCGGGATCCCGGCAGGGCTTCGCCAAGCGCAAGCGGGGAGGAAGAGGTGTCACGGGAGGGAGAGAGGCGCCAGGGACAAAGGTGCGGCTGCCCTTTCCTCCCCTCCACTATATATAGGGGCCTAGGGAGGGCGCCGGCCCCTTGTAGATCCCATCTAGGGAGGGGGGTGGCTGCCCTAGGGGTGGCTTGGCCTCCAAGCCAAGTGGAGGCGCCCCCACCCCTTAGGGTTTCTAACCCTAGGCGCATGGGAGGCCCAAGGGGGGGCGCACCAGCCCACCAGGGGCTGGTTCCCATGCCCCTTCAGCCCATGGGGCCCTCCGGATAGGTGGCCCCACCCGGTGGACCCCCCGGGACCCTTCCGGTGGTCCCGGTACAATACCGATGACCCTCGAAACTTTCCTGGTGGCCGAAACTGGACTTCCTATATATAAATCTTTACCTCCGGGCTATTTCGGAACTCCTCGTGACGACCGGGATCTCATCCGGGACTCCGAACAACTTTTGGGTTACCGCATACTAATATCTCTACAACCCTAGCGTCACCAAACCTTAAGTGTGTAGACCCTACGGGTTCGGGAACCATGCGGACATGACCGAGACAACTCTCCGGCCAATAACCAACAGCGGGATCTGGATATCCATGTTGGCTCCCACATGTTCCACGATGATCTCATCGGATGAACCACGATGTCGAGGATTCAATCAATCCCGTATTCAATTCCCTTTGTCTACCGGTATAGTACTTGCCGAGATTCGATCGTCGGTACCCCAATACCTTGTTCAATCTTGTTACCGGCAAGTCTCTTTACTCGTTCCGTAACACATAATCCCGTGATCAACCCCTTGGTCACATTGTGCATATTATGATGATGTTTTACCGAGTGGGCCCAGAGATACCTCTCTGTCACACAGAGTGACAAATCCCAGTCTTGATTCGTGCCAACCCAACAGACACTTTTGGAGATACCCGTAGTGTACCTTTATAGCCACCCAGTTACGTTGTGATGTTTGGTACACCCAAAGCATTCCTATGGTATCCGGGAGTTGCACAATCTCATGGTCTAAGGAAATGATACTTGACATTAGAAAAGCTTTAGCATACGAACTACACGATCTTTGTGCTAGGCTTAGGATTGGATCTTGTCCATCACATCATTCTCCTAATGATGTGATCCCATTATCAACGACATCCAATGTCCATGATCAGGAAACCGTAACCATCTATTGATCAACGAGCTAGTCAACTAGAGGCTTACTAGGGACATGGTGTTGTCTATGTATCCACACATGTATCTGAGTTTCCCATCAATACAATTATAGCATGGATAATTAATGATTATCATGAACAAGGAAATATAATAATAATAACTAATTTATTATTGCCTCTAGGGCATATTTCCAACAGGGTGTGTATTCTAGATTGGCTAGGTGCACTTGGGAGTCTCCAAATCTTGTGGAGGGACCAAGAAGTTTGTGAGGACAAGGAGATCGCCCACTTCATGAAAACTACCCCAAGTGAGGCTAGTCCTTTGAGGGCGTAAGCCAAGAGGGGATAGGAATGGTTGCTTTTTCACGGACCCATCGTGGGTTTGAGCCTCAATCAACGTGGACATACGGTAACGCCACATATCGGAACCATGAGTTAAAAAATCTTTCGTGTCACCACTGTAACCCTACTCCTTACTTTTCTTGCACTTGCATATTCTTTATATTTCCCTTCCTATACTCTGAAAATGCATATGTAGGGTGTGTTTGTATTACTCTAGCCTTTGCCAAAACCTTCCCAGATGTCAAACATGTTAAAATTGGTCGTTGGCTTGTGCTAGTTGTTTATTCACCCCCTCTAGACACTCCTTTCGATCCTACAGTTCACTTGGGGGGGGGGGGGGGGGATCGAACCAGCGAATGAAACGCTCCCCTCAAGCGTTTGTTCCAGTGGGGTCCAGCCTCCAGCGCCCCCCAGTTGACCTAGAGACCAGTGAGATGATTTTTTTCTTCAAAAATTTGCCATCAACAGGAAAACAAACATTTCCTTATACATAAAAAGGCAAAGAAAACATAAATTTAGAAATGCCATTTAAAATTGGCATCCTCCTCTATAAAAACAGTTTGTACAAAAGTTGTATCTCAACAAGTTAATAATTTGCCATGATGTTAAAAAATAAACTTCATGGCAATTTAGTGCAAAAAACACATAGTTTGCCATGATATATTTTCATTGTAAAAAACATAAGAATTATACACAGGAATTTGCCATGATAAATAAAATTGTCATGTTCTTAAAAATAAAATTGCCATGTTATTAAAATAAAAAATTCATGCTCTTAACAATAGAGTTTCCATAAAAAATGGTAAAAATTCCCAAAGCTATGCCATTGGAGCATTACAAAAAGACCCTACAATTGCCATGTTTGAAAGACAAAAATGTTATGAATTAAAATGTACCCCCTCCATCCAAAACGCTCTTATATTATGGGACGGAGGGAGTAGATAACAAAAATGTTTAAATCCGCCATATGTCAAGTTTTTTAAAAAAACTGCCATGTACATTTTCTTTCCAAGAAAGTTGCCATGTACCTAAAAACTAAATAAATCATATTTTGCCATCTACTCCCTCCGTTCCTAAATAGTTGTCTTTCTAGAGATGTCAACAAGTGACTACATACGGAACAAAATGAGCGAATCTACACTCTAAAATATGTCTATATATATCCGTATGTAGTAGTCCATTTGAATCTCTAAAAAGACAAGTATTTAGGAACAGAGGGAGTAGTAAAAAAAGGCGAAACCATCCCTAATCTCTCGAGTGGAGCTTAAGGCACTACCCAGTGTGCTGGGTGCATTGTGTTTAGAATGCGTTCGCGCAGTTTTCGTGTTCTAGCGAACGAGTTTCAAAACTGATGTGCCAAGCAACCACCCATCAAGATCTGTGGACGCATCCAACGGCAACCCATGTGTTTGCTGAGAGGAGCCAAAAATCTGATGTTTGCCAAATAGCTTTTTGTAGAAGAATGATGCCTCTTCCCGCAGAAAGAAAAGAAAAGAAAAGAATGCTGCCTTTGCCAATTAGGCTGGTCGTAATGCTAGTATCATGCATGCCAACTAGACAATTTTGATGAGGTGGCATAGAATAAAATGAAGAAAGAGATGGTTGAGTATCATATCATGATACCGTATCATAATTAATACTATGCTACTGTGTGTCATGCATGTCAATAAATATGTACTATATGATACTCATATATAATACTCCTTCCTTTCCGGTTTATAGGGCTTAAATATGAAATCTCATCAACCAAGGCATTTTGTGAGTGGAGGAATATATCTTGTACTTTACAAAACTACTCAAATTAAACTCATGCATTAATTCGAATTAATTGCAGTGCATGCATGCTTGACCACTACTCCCTCCGTTCCTAAATATAAGTCTTTTTAGAGGTTTCAAATGAACTACAACGTACGGATGTATATAGACATATTTTAAAGTGTAGATTCACTCATTTTGCTCCGTATGTAGTCCCTTCTTGAAATCTCTAAATAAAACTTATATTTGAGAAGAGAGGGAGTAGATGAGTAGGAACATTACATGCATTGGTGTGTTCATTTTTAATTATTGCATTGAAAGATTTAACGTGTCTCAAAAACTAAAAATAAGATGAAGATGAGCCCTTTAAATTGGAAAAACAAAAAAGTTGAAATAAGCTCTATAAACCGAAAATGAGGGAATACTATGCATTAGCGAAATAGTATCATACACTAATATAATATGCATGAGACTAGTATACGATACTTTCTCCGTCCCATAATGTAAGACGTTTTTTGACATTAGTGTAGTGTAAAAAAAACGTCCTACTCCCTCCGTTCCTAAATATAAATCTTTTTAGAGATTTTACTATGGACTACATACAGAGCAAAATGAGTGAACTACACTTTAAAATATGTCTATATACATTCGTATATAGTTTGTAATGCAATCTTTTAAAAGACTTACATTTAGAAACGGAGAAAATATATTATGAAACGGAGGGAGGGAGTACTTCCCATTACAACCAGCTCAGCACCGGGAGGACTGGCCGTCCGAGTGAGACTGACGTCCAGCCCTCGCTCGAACCTAGCCAGAATCTTCAATGCCAACTTGGCAGCGAGAGCCACGTGCGCAGACCCAAATCGCAACGCAAACCTAGAAGATTCCGCCACTAGGAAACACACGCCACCCAACCCGGTCACAGCCTCAAATTCCACAAGGAAGCAGTCGGGGCCCACCGCCTAGTGGCTGCTCCGCGGGGCCAGCCGATCCACCACGCCCATCACCCTACCCAGTTGCAGGCCAGCAGGCACCCCCACCCGCGTCCAAGTTGAGCCATTCAGCCACCCGACCCCACCCACTGTCAACCGCGTGGCTCGCGTGGGTCCTCGCTCCGCCCAATGCCAGGCGGGCCCGCGCGGGCGCACTCGGGATCCAAGGCCCCGCATGGCCTGGCGCGGGGCTTTCGAGGCGCAGCCGGCCAAGTTGCCTCCTTCCCTGCTCGCAGCGCCGCGGCACGTCCGGCGGCAAGTGGGACGCCAGGATGTGGTGTGGCCCTACGGTCCTGCCTGCCTGCCTGCCGTCACCAGTGCGCCGGGCCCCACGAGGCAGAGGGAGCCCCGCCCCGCCCACGGTGGGCCGGGTCCACGCGCGCCGGGACTGGCTGCCTTCGCTTTCCCGGCTCCCCTTCCTGCATGGCCCCTCCTGCAAGTTTTTCCCGTCGCTTTCCTCGGCCGCTTCCGCGAGTAGTCACGGCGACGTCACGTCCGCGGACCGCACGTCCCTCTCCCTGCCGCGCGGGCGCTCACCTCGCCCGGACCCACCCGTCATCGGCACGAGGCGCGCATAGTCCTGTCCCAACCAGCCGTGCCCCTCTCGCCCGCAACGAGCGAGAACTTTCCCTGTTACCCCAAACAAAACTTTCTTTATTGATTGCGCACAGTGCGCACCAATCGCGCTCAAGCGCTGATTTACCAGTGATTTTTCTACATTTAAAACGGAATTAAGCTAAGAGCACCCCGTCGGCTACACAGAAAGGAAAAAAAAAGAGTGTGGCGCGGCCGCAAGCAAGCGGGCAGCCGCCGGCCGGTGGCAGCGGAGCAAATAGTAAGCTGGGGTTAAGTTAATGCGGCTTTGGGCCGCTCGTAAGCAGCAGCAGCAGCAGCAGGTCAATACCGCCTCCTCTTGGCTACAGGGGGAGGCTATAGCCTATAGCCGCTTCGTCTCCTCAGCCTGCCTGCCTGCATCCGGAGCGATGTCGGATCCGCCACCGCCCCAGCACCACCACCACCGCAGCAGATAGCGCCGGCGTCGGCGGCGTCGGCGGCGGGCGTGCGCGATGAAGAACTTCCTCAGGAAGCTCCACATCGGCGACTCCGCCGGCGACGGCGCCTCGTCGCCCGCGCCTCCCCTCCCGTCCTCCAAAAAGGGCGGCGGCGGCGGAGCCGGGGGCCACCACGCGTCCTCTGGAATCTCGAGCTGGCTCAGCTCCGTGGCCGGGCGCCCGCACCCGCCGCAGCCGCCCTTGCTGGCGGCTGCGGCGGCGGCGGTGGAGACGGAGGCGGAGGAGCTGGCGCTGGCGTCGTCGATTGGGGAGAGGCAGGCGGCGGAGGAGGAAACGGCGAGGAGGGACGAGCGGAAGGAGGACAGGAAGAGGGAGATTGAGAAGCAGGAGAAGCGGGAGGACGAGCTGGAGGAGTACCACATGCAGCTGGCGCTGGAGATGAGCGCGCGGGAGGACCCCGAGGCGATGCAGATCGAGGTGGCCAAGCAGATCAGCCTCGGCTCCTGCCCGCTCCAGAGCTCCGCTGCCGAGGTCGTCGCCTTCCGCTACTGGGTAACTAATCCCTTCCTCCTCCGTCAGCTGATCCTACACATTTTTTTTTTTTTTTGCGTGGAGCTGATCCTACACATTAACACATTCGCATTGTAACTGTGATGGAATCTTACTCGTGCTCTAATGATGCAACTTGTCCGTTGGATTGCTCAAGTACACCCAGTAGGTTAGTTGAAACCAGATTGTATCACACATTTCATTTGTTTGCTGAAAATACGTGCCGATCATGGTGTTGTTCTTCCGATAACTGTTCAATTCAATCGTCACTGAAGGGATGGACCAATTTTTTTGTTGCTACTGTAGTTAGGCAACTTAGCTAGATATATATGATATATGCTGCTTCGCTTCACTGGTTGCTCCACAATGATGTTTGTGACTTGTGACCAATAGCACCTGGGTTCAAGGGCGACCACGGCTCAATCCACTGAGGATTTCTTAATTCCCAGCCCAAGCCGTGGTCCGCAGAGTTCTCATTCAACTGTAAAAAAGGGGGAGAAAACATGTTGATGCTATTCTGATTGCTACGCTCAGTCCACTGATATAAGAAGTTCTAAGTCGATTGCATTATCAAATCCAAATGAAATAACGAGCCAACGTGCTACTTTCGAAGATATGGGCTAACAGTAATTTGTTTAGTGAACACTCAACCAACAGTCCTGGAATATCCACCACGGATCCTTTCCGTAGTTAGAGAGTAGAGACTTTTAAGTGAGTATTGCCCTACATTTTTGCTATTCTTACAATTTTCGTACTTGCCTTATATGGTAGATTTGTTCGTGCTTCACAGAGTTTCAGTGCCCTTAGCTATGACGACAAAATATTGGATGGTTTCTATGACATTTGGGCCACTGGGGGCAAGCCCGCACTGCGAACCATACCCTCTCTGATGGAGCTGCATCAGCAACCTTTTTCTCTTGGAGCTAAAACAGAAGCTGTGTTGGTCAACAGAGCACAAGACTCCGAACTTGTAGACCTTGGGCAGAAGGCACTCATCATGGCCGTTGACTTCCGCTCTCAAACTTCACATTCTGTTGGTCGTGTTTTAATTCAGAGGCTAGCTATTTTAGTGGCAAACCACATGGGTGGGCCAGTTGTTGATCCAGAAAACGTGCTGTTGAAGTACCAGAACATGAGTAGTTCTCTGAGAGCTAGTATTAGAAACTTCGTCATGCCTCTTGGCCGCCTCACAATTGGCCTGGCTCGTCACCGTGCGCTGCTTTTTAAGGTCAGTAACTTATTTCATTGTGGCCAGCTCCTTTTTCTAATTACAAAGTTTATCTGACGGGGTATAGAATACATGAAAGTGTTAAGGCCAATCTATTTCTCAAATGCAATACCTGATCTATTTTCTCAAATTTAAGTTCAGTAGATAAATTCATGTGAGCATGTTCTTCCTCTCCTTGTCCCAGCAGTAGCACATAACCTGACTATATTCTTGTTGTACACTTCCTAGTCCTTGAGTTGAATTTCTGACGTAATAGGTGCAATGCATACACACAAGACTTATCCTTTAGTCAATTAGTTGTCGATGACAGTATGTTAATGCCCACTTCTGTGCAAACATGAACCTAGGTGTTGGCCGACAACCTTGATGTTCCTTGTCGACTAGTCAAAGGAAGGCAGTATACTGGATCAGACGATGGAGCCTTGAACATTGTGAAATTGAATGATGGAAGGTACTTATTGATTCCTTGACAGAATTTTATGTTACGCCACTTTTGCAGTGAGGAAAATGGAGAGTTGCATTACATTAATACATTGTCATGGTCTTACATGTACTACTTTCACATTTTGCAGGGAATACATTGTCGATCTCATGTCAGATCCTGGTACTCTTATTGCTTCAGACGGTGCAGACTTGGGTAGAGAATTTGAAGAAGGTTCCTTTGCAGATAACCACCAAGGTGACAAAGATGACGGCAACACTCAGTTGGGATCTTCTATTAGTGAACCCTCAAGTTCTGTGTGTGGTTCTTTTGAAAACGAGTCAAAAGGATCCACACCTACCAATGTTGTGGATCCGTATTGTATAACAACTAGCCAGACTCATAACCAAGGATCTTTGCAATCAAGTTCATTGGGGGAACTATCAGCTGGCTCACATGCAAGTGAAAGTTTGCCTATTATCAAGGAATCTAGAAATGCAGACCATACCTTGGCTGTGAAGAACAAAGAAAAGCCGATTGCAGCAAATAAGTCATCGTCAAGTTCACCTTCGTCTTCTGAGGTGGGTAGCTCTCCAGCTGTAAGGAGGACAAAGGTGAAAGATGTCTCAGAGTATATGATTAGTGCTGCAAAAGATAACCCCCAGTTAGCTGAGAAGATCCATGCTGTATTACTAGAAAATGGAGTTGTGCCACCACCTGATTTGTTTTCAGAAGAATCGAGGGAACAACCAAAAGACCTAATTGTGTACGATACATCTCTGTTTCAAACGAAAGGTGAAATGATAAAGAGGATGAATGAGCTTGAATCCACATCACATGATGAAAGTGATCATGGTCCTTCGTTGCCACCTCATCCTGGATATGAACACCAAACAAAGGCAGTTCCTTATCAGCCTAAACCTGTCCAAGGAATGGGTATTTATCACCCCTCAAATTTCCATGATAACAATAATCCATCTTTACCTCTGTATGAATCATCTGCACTTGCCCGGGAATACCCATTTCAACTTATCAAGCAAATGCCTGTTACAGCTGCTGCAGTTGCAACTGCTGCAGTGGTTGCATCTTCAATGGTTGTTGCTGCAGCTAAATCTAACAGTGATATTAAACTAGATGTGCCTGTTGCTGCTGCTGCCACTGCTGCTGCTGTTGTTGCTACATCCGCTGCTGTTAAGCAATATGAATACATGGATCCGGGTTGTCAATTGATTACCTTGCCTAGTTCTTCAGAGGCAAATGGACCAGTCCATAGAGTTCGACCTGACTGCTGGGACAAAGATCAGCTGGAAGTTGATCATGGACAAGAAAATGCTCTCGAGCAAGGAAATGCTTTGGTTGAAGTGCCTCGGGAAGCTGAACGGATCTCTGACAAGTCAATCGGGACAGAGAGTGTAAGATCTGATGTAACTATGGACGATGTCGCAGAGTTTGAGATCCAATGGGAAGAAATTGTTCTAGGAGAACGTGTGGGGCTAGGTAAAATTATCTCAATTTTCTGTAAATTATCTCGATTTTCTGTAAATTATTATTTTTCATAGCTCTGCTGATATTTTAACTATGTGAGTCTTTGTAGTATTACCGAGCTACCATTCACCAGACATTGTTATCCTATGACATAACGTGAAACATACCCTGTAATAGTGTTGTATTGCCCTTGAAAAAAGAAGTTCTATTTTATTATTTTCCCACTTTGTTTCCTTTTGTGCCTCACATGGCTTTCCCACAAGACAACATAAAGATCTCTGTAAAAGATCTTTGAACTAACATCTTTCTCCTCTTCTGTGCTTCAGGATCTTTTGGAGAAGTGTACAGAGGGGAATGGCATGGAACAGTAAGTTTTTCATTTAAATGGCTCAATGTATTTGGAAATCAATTCAACTTGCTTGGGACAATGTAACGTATTTCGAAACTATCACTAGATTGGAAGAATGAGCTTACACTTTTGGTCTATTGAGTTTAACTCCAATCAAGAAAAATGTGGTGTTTATATCATAGTCACAACATATTGCTAAGGATTAGCAAGAATTCTAACTTCCGACCATGTATAACTTAGCAACGACGAATCATCTTTTTCACTTCAACACTATCAACTCTTGTTACAAATTGCACCTAGATACCTGATTGCATTCTCAGGCATCAAATAATGTTTGTTGGTAATGTAATCATGGATGCCTCGTGCATGAAACAGTGCCAACCACTTTATCTTCCACAGTTCATTCATTGCTTCCAGCCTGTGCTGGAAACTAGCATTATATTTCTGTACATGCCATTCCACTGAGACAGAGGGTGTTCCTCTGGCTTGCTTTCAATGGCTGCCTCAACACCGTGGTAATGGTCACAAAGACTTGGGTCCTCATGCTAGATGTGATTGTTGTCCTGCAGTTGGATGATGGACCTATCTACCATGTTATGCTTCAGTATGATAGTGCCCAAAGAGTCGGACATCAACTGTCTTTGAACCGCTTGGCTTCGCGCTCGGCCACCGTTGGTGTTACTGTGGGAGCATGATGCATGCGCTGGCAGCAGTGCTATGTGAATCATCATTCCTGTCTGTTTGCTGCCTGTGCCCTGCACCTGCGGAAGGCGTGAAATATGCTGATCCTCGGCAACAAATCATTACTCTGGCCAATATCGCTTGGTTGATGCACGATGACTTTCAGCTCTGGACTTCAGTGACAAGTGAAGCCTGTCCATGATAGCTTGGACTGTCCTGCTTGACCTAAACTAGTACTGACAAATTCATGACTTTTCCTGCTTTCCTTTGTTTCCTTCGCTTGGGTGGTGGCCAGTTTTTCCGTCTGTTGCTGCTTTTGTTTCACCTCTGCTTTGAATCATCTCCGCTTTGTAACTTATTGTCTGTAACAGTTGTTTTCAATATAATGATAAGATAGAGACTCCTACCTTTTGCCTCAGATAATAATCATGGACCAATTAAAATTTGATCTAGCTATCATTCCTTCTCAGTCACTCTGTTTTCTTTGAGTCGTACTAATGTCTTCCACTACCATTTTGTAGTGTTCTTTTTTGCATCATATTAATTTTTTCCTTCTGTAGGAAGTTGCAGTCAAGAAATTCTTGCAACAGGATATTTCAAGTGATATACTGGAAGAATTGAAAGCTGAGGTATATGGCTTTCTGCAACTCAAATGCCTGAAGATTAAAAAAATGCATTCTCTTGTAGCTGTAGTACCGATGTGCTTACTTTTTTTAATGGGAATGATCCAATCATTGTGCCCCGGAGACAGTAATAGGAATTTAAGCATTAATATATCTTTCGGTTTGGCTGATGTTACTTTGTATTGTAGAGAAATACATATGACTGAGTTGATAAGATCTGATCTGCATGTATGCACAGCCCGTGGCAAGAGTATTTTGGCAAATAGTCGAATTCACAATACTGTTAATTACTTAAGAATTGTCTGTTGAGCTCCCAAAAGCTCCCTCCGTTGATCTTGTTTGAAAATACGACACTCATCTGCGCTCATTTATTTCCTGTCTTCAACATAATGAGTAAATAATCACACCTATATCCTTTTATTCCCAAGACATAACACCATGGATAACATGGCCGTTCCCTCTAGGACTCTCATTTCATGACCTTCTGAGTTCTGACTCCCCTTGCTATTTGTTGTATAGGTGCGAATAATGAAGAGACTGCGGCATCCAAATGTTGTTCTTTTTATGGGTGCTGTCACTCGTATACCCAACCTTTCTATCTTGACTGAATTTCTTCCGAGGTATGTTTTACTCCCTTGATGGCTTGATGCATTTTCTTTTGTTTTTTAGTGCAACTGTTTCAAAATTGAACAATACCGGGGCCAATTTACACGCCAAAGTTTCCCAGAATTTGATAATCTTGATCTAATATCTTTCCTCTAACCTTTTTTTTGTTTTGCTAAAACTGATTAGTGATTAGTTCACAGACTGTCACCTCATTTAAAAAGGAACTGAAAGAGGTTGTATTTGGCTCAAAGGTTAACAGTTGTGTGCGCTGTTCAAAGAAGTTTCAGATGAAGTTGTCGTCCCCATAGGACCAACGTGTAATTTCTTGATACGAATCAACCTCGTGAAAAGTTTATGGTCACCTGATCTTCTGGACTGTATCATCTTTGAATGAATAAAATAACAACTGGGAATATACAATCGAGGTAGCGAACTTTCAAATAATCTCCTAACGACAATTTTGAGACTCCTGACCTGATTGCCGGCTGAGAACCATATGTTGAGAGATACATACAATCACCCTCGGCTGAGAACAATACGTAGAGAACCTGCATATATACAATAACTCTCACTTTTTTTTACACATGGGAATCAAAGACTAGCTATCGTGCAGATAATTGTTGGGGAGCTAGTACTTTGGTCTAATGGAGTCCACATATTTGAGTCCACGGCCTAGTAAGAGTCCGACTATATATGTATTTGAATCCGACTATATCAGTATTTTGAGCCCTGATTCGATTGTTCCAAAAGGACTTCTATCACGAACTGGAGGGAGTAGTATATTTAAGCTTTCTAGATTGTGATGGTCTTAATATTTTCTCTCAGTAGACTGCTGGACTCGTTGACTACCATAACTGCTAACTGTGATATTGACAATGGCACAATGCAGAGGTAGTTTGTTTCGGTTGATCCGTCGCCCCAACAACCAGTTGGATGAAAGAAAACGTATAAGGATGGCACTTGATGTGGTATGCCTGCGTTTTTGTTATCCTAGCTCACTCATGTGCAGAATGTTGGACTATTGACAATCTGTATCTAACTTGCCTACCTGGTTCTTGTTTGCCACAGGCCCGTGGAATGAATTATTTGCACAATTGTACCCCTGTTGTAGTTCATCGAGATTTGAAGTCACCGAATCTACTTGTTGACAAGAATTGGGTTGTGAAGGTAGTAAACAGTGATATTTTTTGGATTCTTTCTGCCATTTCTTGCTGTATAACCATTTTCATTGTCTTGTTACTATTTAGGTTTGTGATTTTGGTTTATCACGTATAAAGCACAATACCTTCCTTTCCTCAAGATCCACGGCTGGAACAGTAAGCTTGCTTGTGATTGTGTTTAATTTTACATTTTCTACTAAACTAAGAATAGGATACTTTTTGGTTGGAAAAACATAGAGTATAGACAGCTTATGTGTTGGTTCTGCTTTTGTATGAACTTATTTATTTCACTGTAATGTAGGCTGAGTTTGTGCTTGCTGAGCTTTGTTGTGCTGGACTTATATTATAACCTGCTGTGGGTTAGCTGCAGAATCAGAATAAAGTTGGTTAGCTAAATGATAAAACATGCACAAGCTAGTTGAGAAAATGGGATTGTCATAATCTACATCATTGCCAAGCATAGCCATAAACATGTATATGGGTCTGTAACTCCATTGTGTAGGAAAAGTTGAAACGCTAGCTGAATTGATTTTAGAGATTGCTGTAAGTAGCTTCAGGGGTTGGGAGAAGGTTATTGAGCTGTTGGCCAGGCCAAGAAGCATAATTAGGCAGTTGCTTCGATTTATTGTGGTATGAATCTTCTTTAAACTTGCATGTATTTGTGTGGCAAAAGGTCTTGAACACCTGGAAAGTGCTCACAAAAGATAAAATTATGTAAGGACTTTCTATATACTCCTTCCGCCCCAAAATAAGTGTCTCAACTTCAGTACAATTTTGTACTAAGTATTACACAAAGGACCATGGTCCCTGGATAACAAACCTAGAGTACAGTTTGGCCCCTGTGTAGTGGACTTTGCATACCGATTCATCATTTATTATTCATAGTTACTTGTTTGTTTACCACCGAGTGATGCATTCCTGTGGCTATGAGACTGAGTGGATTGGAATGATGGTCAAATAATGAAATAACAGTACATCAATAAGAACACAGCCTTGATATGGCCATTTCCATGCATGTATTTAGACACAACTGGGTTATCTTGTTCCTCGACTGTGTGTTTACTGTACTATGGGCAAGTTAGCATTACATATTTTGAATGTACAAGTTCGCTATTCTCATATCTAGGGTATTCTTGAACATGGAAGTTTGCTGATCTGGTAGCTGGGTCTAGGTCAAATACTTTTACAGGTTACTGACCATGTGCATCAATTGCAGGCGGAATGGATGGCACCAGAAGTGCTTCGAAATGAACCGTCGGATGAGAAGTAAGTTCTTCATGTTGCTCCCTCATATGTGTGCTTTTCCTCTATTTTATTTGACAAATGATTTATTTACCGTTTATATTGCAGATGTGATGTTTTCAGCTATGGGGTTATATTATGGGAACTTTGTACCTTGTTACAGCCATGGGAAGGCATGAATCCCATGCAAGTGGTCGGAGCTGTTGGTTTTCAGGAACGACGCCTTGATATTCCAGCCGAGGTGGATCCTGCCATAGCAGAGATAATAGAGAGATGCTGGCAGACGTTAGTATGCTTTAACTTGCTTCATATACATCATTATCTGATAGAATATCACTGTTTCTATTATTTTCCTGGAGTACTTTGCTGCAAGATGCTGGTTGTTTCAAGGCATTGTGCATTTTGCTACTCACATCATAGTTACACTAGCAACTGTGGACATATTGCATGGGAAGTACTCCCTCCGTACCTAAATAGATCACCTATAAATTCAGTTAAAAAGTTTACTACTTCCAAGTTTGACCAAATATATGGAAGAAGCTATTAACAACTACTCCCTCCGTCCCAAAATAAGTGTCTCGATTTTAGTACTCCGTAAAGAAATATAAGATCATTATGGAAATATATTCCCCCCACAGCTAATAAGCTATTAACAACTACTCCCTCCATAGTGGATAAATTCATTATGAAAATATATCTAATAGTGGGCATATCAATATTGATTTGATATTGTTTATCTTCATATTTCTGTATATATGCTTGGTCAAACTTAGAAAGCATTGCTTTCTGACTCAGTTTATACGCCAGTAAAACTTAGAAAGCATTGACTTTTTGACTCAGTTTCTACGACATCTATTTGCGGATGGAGGGACTATACAAACAGTTGTGAAAATCCATATTTAGAATATAATTTGTCCACCATATAATTATTTCTTTCCCAACCGCTCAAAGAAGACGACTTGCCACTAAGCATAGGTTAAATTGCGAGCCATATACCTGCTATTAAGAGGTAATTAAGTGTGTCTTAAGCCTACAATTAAGAGGTAATGCGATGGGAGATACATTCATGATTTAGATTGGAAGTTTCACACACCAAACTGTTAGAAGTCGGAAGAAAAGTGGAATATGAACAATTTTGCTTAACCTTTAATTGTTTAAAAGGACACTAGCAGCACCCCTAGAGAAAATATCGCCTTCTTTTGCATGCTAGAGAAAGCTAGTGGTGCTATGCCTACTTGCCAAAGAACATCATGTTTCTGTTTGTCCTTACAAGCGAAGTTCTAGATGACACTTTTATTGGGATATTTGTATTTTCGGGTTTGTTGTAGTTGCTAGTTTCTGGTTTAGAAGTCGAATCTTGTAAGCTTGTTCAGATATCAAATTTGTATGTTCTCTTCTTGCATGATAAATTGTTAGAAGTTCCTATAATATTTCCACTTGTATAAAATGGTACTCCCTCCGTCCCAAAATAAGTGTCTCAACTCTAGTAAAGTTGAGACACTTCTAGTACAACTTTGTACTAGAGTTGAGACACTTATTTTGGGACAGAGGGAGTATAAGCAAAGGAGGTAGTCTTAATTTCACATTCGTTTTATATGTCTAAATGTGTTCAAGAAAGAACCTATCGCCAAGAAAGAACCTATCGACTCATTGTGTGAGGGAATAAAGTAATGACTTCGCATTATACTGGAGAAACTACATACTTTTTTTTATCACAAATACTAACATACACCATACCTGAAATGGTAAATTAGTAGTTAGTATAACAACATACACATGTTACTATCTGATGACCAATACTAAAACAACAGGTTACCATAGCCATTTCAACAAAGTTGAAAAAGAAACGATAGCTACATGATTCTTTTCTTCTCTTCCTTATCAGTCTTTCATCTCCAACTGTACTTACATATATGCTTAGGGTCTGAA
Source organism: Triticum timopheevii (assembly GCA_963921465.1). Classification (NCBI taxonomy): domain Eukaryota; kingdom Viridiplantae; phylum Streptophyta; class Magnoliopsida; order Poales; family Poaceae; genus Triticum; species Triticum timopheevii. The sequence goes on along the minus strand of OY997274.1, from coordinate 173,440,735 downwards.
TTCTGTTTGTATTTTGTCTGATTGTAGAGACCCAAAGACGCGTCCATCATTTTCAGAGATCATGGCTGCCTTAAAACGAGTATTGAAAAAATTGTCTGCCAACCAACCACGAAGACAGCGAGTACAGGAAACAGATGACTAAGAAAAATCAGAGATCAACATCAGCTGATAACATAAACAAAAGGGGTGCATTGGTTTTTCCTGCCGTCCACCAGCTGTCCGTCTGTAACTATACCATTCTTTGTATAGCTCCAACAAATGCTTGCCAATGATGGAAAAGGTGAGATTTTGGTCGTTTTAACCTCCAAAGGCAGCTGTAAATTTTCCAGTGACGCTGGCAGAAATCTGCCGAGCATTACTGCTTCAGTCCATCTATTGGGTGGAAGACAATCCAAAGAATAAACACATCCATCAAGCAAAGGAAAAAGAAGGAAAAGGAAGAAAAATTCCAGGACAGTTAGTCCACAATAGCGATGTTGGGCAATGTCATAACGAAGTTGAGATTTCAGAGTCGGCGTGTCAGGTAGAATGGGATCCTCCTTTGTTTAGTTATATGTCTTTAGTTTTCCAGCCAAAGTTGGATGATTCATGTTTATTCAACAGAAAGATGCTATCGATACGTTCACCTTGAGCATCAAGAGGCACCGTGGCCAGGGCCTTGTGTATATCACACCATGGCAAATTTGTCTGAATTGGCAGTTAGATTTCCAAAGAAAATCTCTGCTGTTTGTGCTAAAATCATTATTCTTTACAGCAGCAGTGTTGATTCTTCTCTTCTTTCTTTTTTTGCTGTAACAAGTGTACAAAAATATCCCATAGAATAGGGTGCTAATTGATCCTTTGCTGCAACATGAACTGTCCCTGAAATTAGGTGGCAAGGAAGAGTCGAACATGTTGCCACATTTCCTTGTCTTCAATATGTGCCCATATTTACCTTATTTATAATTCTGGTGCTCAGGTAGTTGAGTTGCTCCTGGAGTAGTGGTATGCCATTATCATGATTTATGGTAGGAACCGTGAGAAAGAAAATGTTTTATTGAACATAGCAAATTGCTCTTTTTAGATAAAACTATACTTATAAAACTATACTTATATTAGTTTTCTATAACTGCCCTGTAGTTAAAATATTGAAGGTCAGCTAGGTAATAGGACGACATATGTGAAGAGGAGAGGATTGCTATGGGATTCAACACACGCTTGCATTAGCTCTGCGGCTCAAGTTATATACAGTTACAGAGATGATTGTGTGCCACTACCAGCAGGGACGTGGGCTGGCTACATGCCCACTAACTCGCGCGTGCACTGACCATAGGTCGTGCTACATACGCTGTACATACACAGGAGAATACATACACTCTAACACCCCCCCCCCCCCCCCTCGCAGTCCATGGGCAAGCCTTTGGTCATGACGTCGGCGAGCTGTTGCTTGGTGGGGATGTGGAGAACGCGGAACTCGCCCAGCGCCACACGCTCCCGCACAAAATGGATGTCGAGTTCGACATGCTTGGTGCGCCGGTGGTGCACGGGGTTCGTGGAGAGGTAGCAGGTGGAGATGTTGTCGCAGTACACCACAGTCGCCGTGCGCACTGGCAGGGAGAGCTCGCCGAGGAGTTGACGAAGCCAGACGCATTCCGCAACGACATTGGCGACACCACGGTACTCAGCTTCAGCGCGAGAGCGAGAAACCGTGGCCTGCCGCTTTGACGACCAGGATATGAGTGCGTCGCCGAGGTAGACGCAGAAACCAGATGTGGAGCGACGGGTGTCCGGGCAGCCGGCCCAGTCAGCGTCGGTGTAGCCGCGAAGATCCAGTGTAGACGAGGCGCGCAAGTGGAGACCGTGAGCGGGCGCCCCGCGCACGTAGCGCAAAACGCGCTTGATGAGAGCTTGATGACAGGCCCGGGTGATGGTGAGGTACTGTAGAGCCCCGGCGAGGCTGCGATACTCCGACGGGTCATCCACACGTGGTCCTTCAGCTTGGGGAAGTTTGCCCTTGGTGTCGATCAGCGTGGGCGACGGCTTGCAGGTGTCCATGCCAGCGCGCTCGAGGACGTGCTTAGCGTACTGTTGTTGACAGAGGAAGAAGCCAGCTGCGGTACGCGTCACCTGGATGCCCAGGAAGAAGCGCAGGGCGCCCAGATCCTTCATGGCAAATGCACCGGTGAGCCGGAGGACGATCCGTTGGAGAAGCGCCCGGGTCGATGCGGTGAGCACAATGTCGTCGACGTAAAGGAGGAGAAAAGCCGCGTTCGCGCCATGAGTGTAGGTGAACAGCGAGGAGTCAGAACGTGTCGCGACGAAGCCGATCGTCTTGAGGAAGCCGGCGAACGTCTGAAACCAGGCGCGCGGGGCCTGCTTGAGCCCGTACAGCGACTTGGCGAGGCGGCAAACATGATGAGGTCGGTGTTCGTCGACGAAGCCAGCGGGTTGGAGGCAGTACACCTCCTCAGTAAGCGCCCCGTGCAAGAAGGCGTTCTTCATGTCCAGTTGATGAACCGGCCAGTTGCGGGAGGCAGCAATGGTGAGGACGTCGCGTATCGTCGCCGGCTTGACCACGGGGGAGAAGGTCTCGCCATAGTCGACGCCGGCGCATTGGCGGAAGCCACGGACGACCCACCGCGCCTTGTAACGCTCGAGCGAGCCGTCGGCACGGAATTTATGCTTGAAGATCCATTTGCCGGTGATCAAATTGGCGCCAGGCGGTCGTGGAACAAGCTCCCAGGTTTGATTGGAGGTGAGCGCGGCGAATTCCTCGCGCATGGCAGCAAACCAGTGAGGGTCGCGCACGGCGGCCCGTACGGAGTTGGGCAGTGGCGAGAGCGCGGTGGGTGATGAGATGATGGCGGCGTCGTAGTACTTGGGGTTCGGCCGAGAGATGCCGGACTGAGCCCGCGTGACCATGCGACGAGGCGGATCGGCCGGACCAAGCACGACAGGCAGGGGAAAGAGTTCTGAATTTGAGCGGGAGCTCGCAGCCGAACCTGGCGAGGGGGAACCGGAGCCGTCAGATGAGGAAGGAGCGGTGCAGTTTGAACAGGCCGAGCGCGCACTGGGGGTGGTGTGGTGGGAGCCGTCCGATGTCGATCCAGCAACCGAGTTTGAAGGCTGCGGAGACGCGGGAAGCGGCGAGGCAGCGATGCCATCGGAAAGTGATCCAACGGGCATGGTGGAGCGCGATGGCGCAGCGGGGAGGATCTGCAGAACTGATGGCGAGCTCAGCGGCGGCGGCGCGGGCAGGCTGTCAGCTACATGTGTGGCGAAGGGGAAAACATCCTCATGGAAGTAGACATGGCGTGATGTGAGAACACGTTTGGACTGAAGATCAAAGCAACGATACCCACGATGATCGGCATGGTAGTCGAGGAAAACACAGGCCACGGAGCGCCAGTCGAGTTTATGACGTGCAGTGGAGGCGGTGTTCGGATAGCAGAGGCAGCCGAAAACGCGTAGGATGTTGTAATCAGGAGCAACGCCGAGCAAAAGCTCACGGGGCATGCGCGGCGTGCTATGGTGATAGGGGCGCTGGTTCAGCAAGAAAGTGGCGGTGTTCAGAGTTTCAGCCCAGAACCGCGGCGGCAGTGACGCATGGAAGAGGAGAGCGCGCACACTGTCGTTCAGAGTACGGAGTGTGCGCTCGGCCTTGCCGTTCTGCTGGCTGGTGTAAGGACATGACAGGCGAAGCACGGTGCCGTGGGAGGCGAGGAGCTCACGCGAGGCATGGCTGTCAAATTCCCGTCCGTTGTCAGTTTGGACAGAGAACACAGGCAGCTGAAATTGGGTGCGAGCGTAGGCGTAGAAATCGCGTAGGATGGGTAGGACATCAAATTTGTGTTTAAGTGGAAACGTCAGACGTAGTGTGTGTAGTCATCGAGGATCACTAGATAGAACTGATAACCAGAGATGCTAGAAACTGGTGACGTCCATACATCAAGATGCAGTAGTTGAAAGGGAAAATAAGTACAAATGTCTGAATCTGAAAATGGGAGGCGCACATGCTTGCCAAGGCGACATGCATGGCAAGGATGTGGCGCAGTTTTGCTGAAAGAAAAACTACTATCGACAAGCCGGAGTTGTGCAGAACGGAGGTGAACAAGCCACTGGTGCAGGCGAGTAGTGGTGACGACGCCGACGAAGGGAAGAGCAGTGGGTCGTGGCCCCATCACGGAGTAGAGGTCGCCGGTGGAATCACAGCGCATGATCACCACCCGAGTTCGAAGGTCCTTGACAGAGAAGCCAAATAAGTCAAATTCAACTGAAACGGGATTGTCACGACAGATTTGACGAACGGAAAGGAGATTCTTGATCAAAGAGGGTGAAACAAGTATGTTGCGGATTTGGATGGGCGAGGTACCGGAGATGAGCGAGCCGGCGCCCGTGTGTGTGATAGGAAGATGCTCGCCGCTACCAACTATAATGTGAGAGGAGGAAGTAGACGGGAGAAGAGTGTGGAGAGTACCGGGGGTGTTCGTCATGTGCGTTGCCGCGCCGGAGTCCATGTACCACTCAGGAGCGCTCCCAGAGGACGACGGCCCTGCGGTGGCGCTGTGGAGCGCGTCCTGAAGGGAAGTCATGTCCAGGGGCTGCTGTGGCGCTCCGGGAGGGGTGGCGTAGGCAGGCGGCGGCCCGTAGCCATACGGTGGTGCGTAGCCGTAGCCGTACGCACCAGGAGCAGTTGGGGCCGGAGCAGCGTACATCGCCTGTTGTGGCGGAGTCCCAGGGCGAGGCCCAAGAACACCAGAGCCCGGAGCGCGCCATGGCATCGGCCACGCCTGGACGAGGCCGATCCACGAGTTGGTGCCGGGCGTGGGAGCAGGCAGACCAGGGACGCGGGGAGGAGCGGACGGCGGTGGTGCACTGCCGTTGCCGCGGCCGCGACGACGCCCACGCCCACCGCGCGCACGTCCACCGCCTGTGGCATCAGGCACGGCAGGGGGGCGGCAGGTGGGGAGGGAGGGGGCGGCGTGGTGCCACGCGCCGGCGAAGAGCGCGTGCGCGCCCTGGAGGCGCGCGGTCTGCTCGGCCCGGTGCTCTTCGAGAAGGAGGAAGGAGCGCGTCTGGAGAAGCGACGGCAGCGACGACTGCGCCGTGATGTGTGGGATGGCGCCGTGGAACTGGCGCTTGAGGCCGCGCAGGAGGTGGAAGACCTGCTGCGGCTCCGACACCGGCTGGCCGAGGTCCTGGAGCTGATCAGCGTACGCCTTCAACTTGGTGCAGTACTGCATGATCGTCAGATCGCCTTGCACCACGGCGTGATACTCGGCGTCGATGTAGACGGCCCGGGCAAGTTGATTGTCCTGGAAGATGCCGTCGATGGCCGTCCGGACGGTGAGGGCGGTGTCCTCCTGCGCCATCACGGCGTCCAGCAGATTAGGCGCGACGGTGGTGTTGAGCTAGTGGACAACGGCGTGGTCTGCCATCGCCCAGTCAGGGTCGTCGAAGCGCGGGACGGCGGTGGCGTCCACATGATCGCGGAGACCGAACATCCCGATCGCGGTGTCGAAGTGGCACCGCCACTGCGCGTAGTTGCCGGCGAGCAAGTCAAGAGTGACAGGAACGTGGCGGCGAATGTCGATGGTCTGGAGAACAGACGAAGCGACGGTGACCACGGGCGGCGGGCAGCAGCAGAGCCAGCCGCGGCAGCAGCGTCGGTGGAGACGGGGCGGCTGGAAGCAGAGCAGGAGGTGATGGAGGCGGAGCAACGACGGCAGGAGCGCCGGAGTCGTCAGAGGCCGTAGTCTCGGGGGAGTCGGGGTCGCCCATAGCGGCGGAAGCGGGATCGACGGCCAGAGCAAAGGGATTGATCCGGGCGGCGGTATCTGATACCATGAAGAGGAGAGGATTGTTATGGGATTCAACACGCACTTGCATTAGCTCTGCGGCTCAAGTTATATACAGTTACAGAGATGATCGTGTGCCACTACCAGCAGGGACGTGGGCTGGCTACATGCCCACTAACTCACGCGCGTGCACTGACCATAGGTCGTGCTACATACGCTGTACATACACAGAAGAATACATACACTCTAACAATATGAATGACGGACTAATGGGAGTTTTTTATGGCAATTTGTATTGTTGCGAGGATGGCGAATTTATCATGTTTGTCAACTAAACTTGCCATCCTTGGCCAACATAAATTGCTATGCAAGTCGTTCACAATTGTCATGCTCGGTTTAGTTGGTCCTAAAGAAGAATAGTGGAAATCACGGTAAAGACCTACACGTACGGGCAGATAATTACGGATTTTACGGAGATGCTTAGCTGGGCTAATCTAATTGAAAGAGATTAGAGTGAGGGGCCCACACTCCCTGAAAATCAGGGGGCGGTGGAGAGTTTAGATGGAATATCGTGTAAAAGGCCCGTAACGAGCCCGTGAGTGTAGTATTATCGTATATATTCCCATACATTTTGGCGAGTCTTCCCCAGTAAGAATCACGGTAAACACAGACGACAGTCACCTTATTACCCGGTGCGCGGTCACATGATTTTGGTGACGCGGTCACCCAGGCCAGGGCGCGGCAGCCGAACGTGCCGTTTTCACCCGTCGCGAGCGGTCAGATCGGGACGGAAAACCACCCATCCATTCCCCCGGTGCCGGGCGTCCAGCGTGCCCTGTCGGCAGCCCGTCTTCAACACCTCACCCGGTGTCCCAGTCCCACCGCCCAGCCACTCACCACCACGTGCACCCCGCGACTCCCACAGATCTCGCGTCCACCCCCACACGTCGCCGACGCGCTAATCGATCGCATCCCTCCCATCGCACCGCAGCATAAGCACGCGCGCCCTCTGGACTCCCAGGTCACACACCACTCCTTCCCCTCCCCCGATCTCCCCGCCGATCCCCCCACCAGCGCAGCAGCAGCCATGGCGACCGCCTACAACCTCAGGTCCCGCGACGAGCCGGACGACTTCGACGAGTTCGACTCCACGCCCTACGGCGGCGGCTACGACCTCTTCGCCACCTTCGGCCGCCCGCTCCCGCCCTCCGACGAGACCTGCTACCCCTGCTCCGCCCCCTCCACCTCCTACGACGCGCCCCACTACGCCGCCGAGGAGCCCTCCCCCTACGCCCACCACCAGAAGCCGCAGCCCGCCTACGGCTTCCGCCCCCAGAACGAGCAGCAGCAGCAGCCCTCCTACGGCGGCGGCGACGACTCCGGCTACGGATCCAGGCCCAAGCCCAAGCCCCAGCCCGCGTATGGCTTCCGCCCCCAGGCGGAGGAGGAGCAGCGCCCGTCCTACGGCGGCGGCGGGGAGGACGACGACTCCGGCTACGGATCCAAGCCGCAGCCCGCGTACGGCTTCCGCCCCCAGCAGGAGGAGCAGCCGGCCTACGGCTCCGGCTACGGGTCCAAGCCCCAGCGCTCCGAGGAGGACACCTACGGATCTGGCTACGGCCGGAAGCCGCAGCAGGAGGAGCCCGCCTACGGCTCCGGGTACGGCTCCGGCTACGGGAGGAAGCCGCAGGCCGAGGAGAGCTACGGATCTGGGTACGGGAACACGACGCAGCCGGAGGAGGGCTACGGCTCCGGCTACGGGTCCAAGCCGCAGGTGGAGCAGACCTACGGCGGATCGGAGTACGGCTCTGGGTACGGTAGGAAGCCACAGGTGGAGGAGAGCTATGGATCGGGCTACGGAAGCAGGCCGCAGGGAGGGGGAGAGGAGTACGGTAGCGCTGGGTATGGCGGGAGGAAGACTGAGGAGGAGGGCTATGGTGGTTCTGGGTATGGATCAGGGAGGAAGGTGCAAGAGGAGGAAGAAGGTGCCTATGGCTCTGGTGGGTACCAGAAGCCCAAGCCGTATGGAGAGGAGACTCAGGCTTCATATGGTGGTGGGTATGAGAAGCCCAGCTACGGCGGGGGGAACTATGGCCGCAAGAAGCAGGTGAGCTCCTGCCCGTTTCCGTTTACTGTTTTGGGCATATGATTTTGTTACAATTAACTTGTTTAGGCAATGGTCAAGGATCATGCAAGCAACTGCCCTTGTGCGTTTACTGTTTTGTGCCTATGCATTTTGTTGTCATTAACTTGTTTAGTGAGTGGTCAAGGAAAGGTTCGACGCTTATTACTTGTTGGCATGGTTGCAATTGTGTCTTGCATCAGGTGGGAGATGATGGATACAACCATTTCTTGCCATTCAACTACATGTCGGTAGCTGACAACAGTTCATGGGTTTTGAAACGGGTTAGAGTTAGCATGCCAATGCACAATTTAGAACTCATGCTTTATATGTTGGTCAAGAAATAAAAGAGTCGCTTGTATAGTAAATTTAAATGCTGGAAAGTGAGAAATGTTTTGCTGAAATAGTACAGTTGTTATGCTAACATGAACGGTTCTGTTCAGTCGGTCCATTGAAATGCTTAGTGCACTGGGAATTGTTTCTTGTTCCCAGTACTCAATAAGCATGCTCATGTTTCTACTAAAAATTGAGTTGGTGTAATGTTACTTTTGAGCATTGACAACACTGATTGATTATATATGTGGTATTTCTTTTGATTATTTGACAGTAGTGATTGACTCTATGTGGGAGTACTTCTTTGTTGCGCAACTTCATCATTTACTATACTGATATGGTTGCAAATTAGTTTGGTATATGCTATCGTTGTCTCCCAGAAGAATTTGTCAGAAATGTAGCTAAACAAATTAGTGAAAATCACACTAATGGTTATTCGTCTAAGATTGAACACCTGGCTTTAAGAATGCAATTTTATGACCCATACTCGTCGTACATTTGATAACTTATCATCTGTGTACTTGAGTAAATGCAATCTTTGTAAATTTAAGCTAAAAAAATTGTGCCGTAGCCCTCAGCAATAGTAGTATTGTTTGCAATCTTGCTTGTACCACCTTTTCGCTGTATTCTTTTCCCTTTTTTTGGTTCACTTCTTGAAGCAGACAAACATTATGCTTCCTGTAGAAGCAATCTCTGTATGTTAAAATCAGATCTTTCTCATCGACCCTAAATGTTTCGTGCTGGTTCTTTACAGGATGATGACTCTGATGACGAGAAGAAGAACCGTTACGCGAAGCGCGATGACTCTGATGATGAGAAGAAGGAGCGTTACGAGAAGCACCACCACCACCGCCGCCACAACTACGACGACTAAGCATCCAGCATGGTCTTTGACCTGTTGCCATCGCCCCCACATCTCGCTACTACACGAATAAAGATTGGTCTTGTTTCCCTTGTTGGTGCCGGATCATTCCCCTCTTTTATGAACTTGTATGACTGCAACCTAAAGTGTGCTGTGTGGGTGGCTTATATGTTTGAATTATCTCCTATTTGTGTGCTTGAGGTTATGTGTTTATGTACGTGGTTCGCTATATGCTGTGTCTGAGACTGGGTTCTGCTTCGTTATTTGATCTTTGCTGCTCTGCTCCTCTTTGAATTATTGGAACTTGCTGGGCTTGAATATCCCATATTATCCGTTGTAGGCTCCCTGCTGCCATCGTTGTGCTTGGCGCCACAGCCCAGCCACGCGACGCTACTCCTGGCGCTCCTATTGGCGACAGCTGGCATGACCTGCGCCCGAGGTTTCTCCATGGTGCATGCCGAACCCCGGGATGTCCCAGTCGCTCATTTTTGTGAAGCTTTGCAAATTTTGCATACACTAGTTTAAAAGTCTGTAAACTCACACTCGTTTTTTCTTTATGAATTTACCCTCAAGGTTCTTCTTTTGGATTTGTTAAAGCACATCCAGATGTGTCATAAGTAATACACACTCAAGTCCTATGTCATGGATTTTATGTGTTAGCACTTTGTTAATACGAAGTACTCCCTCCGTCCCAAAATTCTTGTCTTAAATTTGTCTAAATACGGATGTATCTAGATACATCCATATTTAGACAAATTTGAGGGAGTACTTGTTAGGGGGTCCCTCAAGAAAAGAGTACTTATTAAGGGGGAGGGGTTGGGGATCTTCCACATCATAAGCACGAGCACTGATATGCTCACAACACTATGCACACGATTTTTGAATGACAAATCCAATCCATGCATTGCAACAGATGGCAGCGCACCGCTAGATGGGCCATCGTGCAATGGTCGTGCACAGCAGTTCCGTTCTACCCCCCCCCCCCCAACCCCCATCGCTTCTCTCCACCCCTCTGTTGTAACAGTCATGCTCTTTGGACGCGTCCCCTCGGGGCATATAAATATGTAACTCCGCCTATGTTGTCTTAACATAACCGGTCTCAAGCCCAGTAGAGGAGGAGGGTTGTGGGTTGTGATAGGTTTGGTGAGCCAACGTCAAAACTTAGCCACTCTTATGGAGATGAAACCCAAAAGATTTTTATTATTTTTATTGTTGTAGTCGATGAATACTGTGCATAATGTTACTGCTCATCGTCTTCTCATTTTTACGGCAACCTTGACAATGGACCACTTGAAACAGCCTCATCGTCTTCATGATGGAATCAACCGTGCCCACATCGGATCAGCCACGCCCGAAAACGTTCTGGACCACCGGCAGGCAAAGCGGTCAAAACACGGGAGTTCATCAGCACATTGTCATCAACCTCCAAAGATCAGACGAATTCTGGCTCAAGAAAGGAACGGTCATCAGCACATCGTCTTCAACCTTCAAAGCTAATTCAATTAATGAGATCAGATGAATTCTGGCTCAAGAAATGAACATTAGACTAGCTAAGATTAGTAGGCACGCGAATGTGGGACCCTTGCTTGTATGGGTCAATGGCAACAGCGCACAGCATGTTGGCTCCGAAACTTCCCTATGGAGATAACTACTGTTGTTGATTCTGAATGTAATCATCATGGTTGATTAATAAAAAGTTACTTTCGTACATACATAGAAGTTTTAGGCCGTGTAACTTGTGCCATCACACACCATGATCCAGACAGCAATTCTTCACGATTAATTGAAGAACAAGAAATTATGTGTATTTACTTTTGCTCAATGACAACAGGCAATTAAGACAAGTTTGCGCCTCAGCGAAGCACAATTGAAATGTTAGTTCATTTACATGGTGAATACTTTCCAGGTCCGCATACAAAACATTCGAGCAAAGGTGCAAGCACAACATAGAGCATCAGTCAAGTTACAATTCGAATGCAGAACACAATATGCCATATGGTCTTTGAGTTTGGCCAAGCACCGTCTGGTCTACTCTTTCTTTGGCGAGAAATGGTTGCCACCGGTAGCAATTTTGAATAGATAGAATGCCGACATCAGAGCACTGTGACGGTGAACAAATTAGCTCTGTCAGAGATGCATATCGTGTTCACAACAGCGATATAAATGAAATATGTGAAAATTCTTCACATGGCGCTACCAGATGCACAACATTGTATAATCCAATGGGGGTGCATGGTGGGAAAAGAAAAAGGAAATGAGGTTACCTGAGGCCAGCAACGACACCAGCCGGCATTATCTTCGAAGTTTCAAGGTATCTTTGCCCCATAACAAAGGTCAAGGCCAGTGCGCAAACTGTTCGAGACCAAAATAAATGCACGGTTAGAGCAGAAAAAACAGATCAAAGACTAATGTTTCAGGCAAGCCGGCAAGCGCACAAGAGTAGGTACATTTCTTGCATAAGCTTCCTCATTCCTAATGGGGATTCAAGCATTGGTGATTAACATGTTACTTTTCTACTAGAGCAAACAATGTTCCAGTTAAAGTTCTGTGGAAGGAAGATATGACGATATGCTCAAAGCATTCCAGCACAGATGTAAAAGCAAAGGTACAGTTCATTGAGTTAGAAATCTACAATCCCGAAAGACGCTTTGCTAATGAGCCTCAAAGTTTGTAGTTACAAGTAACTCATTCACATTAAAGTGGATCTGAATATCAGTCCAAATCAAACATCAAAACAAAATTTGGAAGGATCAAGCCAATAATCTAGCATCTACATGCTTACATGAGACAAGGTATCGCAGGTTCCAGCTACACATTTACACACATTCCATTAAAGAATGACGGATAACGGATTAACCTGGTCACCAGGTACTCAAACACTCCAGGACCCAAGCAAAGCGCAACTTACAATGCCCTGCTGTCTGATCATTCAATTGACTATGCTCAAAGTCCCATTCAGTAAAGTCTATTCACCTTTAATATTATGACACACCAATGCAATTAACTGCAACTTTGAAGGGAGCATTTTACAGCAATGCACTCTACTATGACCACACCGGAACCATTCCTATGTCAACAAGAAGTGCTCTTGCCATGTCCTACATGAAAATGGCTACTATGCTGAGAAATACAACTACTCCATTTATAGTTTTTATAGTGCTCAAGCACGTCTGAATACATGTCAGGACCGGTTCTGCGTCGCTATCAACAAAGAGGAAATTTCGTGTGGCACCAATTTTCATTGACATCAGGACAGAAATCTCTAGTCCAATTCCCTGCATGTGCGATAACCACAAAATCCTGATCCTAACAAAATCAAAATGTTGGAAACCACCGTCTCTATTAGTAATTTCATTCACATTGAGATCGCGTAACTCCCATGATGCCCCGCCCACTTCGCATTAGTTTAACCAGTGACGTATCATCCACCATCAATGACAAAAACATTTTTTCCTTCTTCTGAATGGTATGATCCAAAAGATACAGAAACAAGAAACTGGCGGAGTAGTCTCGACACCGTGCAGCTATCCGTTTCTTTTCTTTTGTGATGAAGTAGAAAGCAGAAATTAAATGCGCAGAATTGAAACTGGAAGAAGGAGACGGAGCGTACGGGTCTCGAGTGCGATGGCGAGGTAGGAGTTGCGGCGCTTCTCGAAGGCCTTGAGGCTGACGAATCCTGCCAGGAGGAGAAGCCCGCCTACGCCGGCGCCGCCCGCCAGGGAGGCGGTGCTGCCGCGGCGGAGGTAGCCCAGCAGGCCGCCGGCCAGGACCGCGAACCCGTAGGGGATCGTGAAGCAGAAGTCGTGCATCTCCGAAGCACCTCCCTCTTTCTCAGATCTCTCTCTCGGAGCCGAGATCTTGAGGCCTGGCCTTTTCTTCTTCTTCCTCTGTTTCTGGTCGTCGACTTGTGCTTGTGCGCGTGGTGGTCTGCGCAGAAGGGGCCAATGGTGGTTTTCTAACGGCGTTGGCTTTCCACTAAAATAAGTGGTCTAGGCCGCTTTCCTTGACTGTGAGTTGGAATGGATCTCATTCACCTTCCCCGCACAGTAAGTTATATTGCACATGTGAGCATGTGAAGATTGTTTTCCACAACCGAGCATTGCACTCTCCCGCTCTCCCGCTCCCGCTCGGCGGTCCCGCTTCGGCACCGCCGCCCACCTCTCCCGCCGGTAGCCGCTCCGGCTCCGGCGTCCACCTCTCCCCACGGGCGCATGGCGTCGGCCTCGCGCAGCCCCCCCCTCGGTCTCCTCGGCGTACCCGATGGGCAGACCAGTGGTTTCTGGTCTGGGTCTCTCGGCATCTCTGGGCTCAGCGGGCTCGTCGTCGGTGGCTCGGGGCCAGGCTGCGCCGGCAGCTCCGGAGCCGGCTTTGGGATGGCGCCGTCCGGGTCCCTCGCGCAAGGCCATGTGTCGTCGTCGTCGCGCACTCCGGCGCCAGCAGGAGGCTGGTGCTCCGCGCAGATCTGGCTCGCCCGCGTCCTCGGAGCTGCGGCTCACCCCGCCGGACCTCCATGGACTCTGCTTCAGGTGTTTCGAGGAGGGCCACCGGCGCCAAGACTGCAGTAACCCACCGCTCAGCATCCGCTGTGGTGGCGCTGGCCACGTCTCCTCCCAGTGCCTGGCGCTGCGCAACTCCATTTCTGCTGATGAGCTCCGGCGTATCGTCATCGCCAGGGTCGCGCGGAGGGAGCCGGCTCCGCGTTCGCCTCCAGCCATTCGGCAACGATTGTTGGAGCCTAGGCAGAGCACACCTCCGGTGCCGCTCTCGCCAGTTGCGCCCAATCTTGTTTCCATGGCGTGGGGTGCGACATCTTCGCCGGCCTCCTCGGATATCTGCGTGCTACAGAGATCGGCAAGCATGGACGACCTCGAGCGCAGGCTGCAGCTCGCTGTGGTGATGTACGTGGGTGGGGCGCGGCCGCTGGTGTCGTGTGAGGATGCTGCGGAGGCGATTGCAGTTCAGCTTGGCATCCCAAGATTCCGGTTTTCGGTCCACAAATTCCACCCTGAGGACTTTCTTGTGGTCTTCGCGGCGCACCAGTTCAGGAACTTGGCTCTTGCGGTTCCGTCGATTGAACACCAGGGCTTCAAGCTGTTCATCAAGCCATGGCTCAGACAGGCGCAGGCTTCTTCTCGGTTGATGAGGGTTCAGGTGGACGTGATGATTGAAGGTGTGCCATCGCATGCGTGGTCGTAGGACACGGTGGCTGAGATTCTGGGCAACGCTTGCCTGATCGAGAGCCTGGCTCCGGAGACGGCAAGCAGGGAGGATCTGTCGCTCTTCAAGCTGCGGGCTTGGTGCGTAGACCCTGACGAGGTGCCGGTGTTTCGCAGACTCTGGGTGCCGGAGCCGGTGGGGTCGACGCGTGATCCAGCGGCGCGGGCACCTGCGTTCCGCCAGCTCCTGGAGTATCCTATTCTGGTTCACATTGGGAGGGTTCGGGACTTCTCTCCGTCGGAGCTATGGCGAGGCAGGTCGGGATCCGACGATGGGAGCGGTCAGAGTGGCCTGCCGGATAGTTCCCGCAGCTCGCAGCTTGGTGGGGACTGGGTGGTTCAGCCTTGGTCGCGTGGTGTAAGAGACGCGAGAGGTGCTGGCCGCGGGCAGCCTGGTCCGGCGAGCGGCGGCGCCGGTGGAGGGTCAGGCAGATCCTACCGGGCCGTGCTGGAAGGAAGGGTGGGGCCCTCAGAGTGGAGGCTTCCACACATGGGTGCTGGTCAAAAAGTTGGGATGGTGGGCCAGGATGGTTGCTTTACGACCTCGGCCGAAGGACTCCAGAGGTGTTCAAATTTGGTGAGGACCCACCAGGGTGTGCCAGCCACCAGGAGGGAGACAGCTGACGAGTTGGCGGCCTCGGATCCATTGGTAAAGGGGGGCGCGGCGCCCGACGCGACAGACAAATCGGCTTTTGCAGCGGATCAGGTTCGAGCAGAGGGGTTGGTGCAGGGTATGATGGTGCCAGGCCCGGAGGAGGCAGGTCAGGATAGGGCCACCAATCAGACGACGCCTACGAGGGAGATTCCGCATGTGGACGCGGCGGCTACCGAGGCTGATTTGGTGGTGCCCACTCAGGCGGATCCCGAGGCGGGACTGGGTGTGGAGCCGTCCACCTCCCTGGATCAGGTGCGGCCGGTTTCCACGCGGGTGCCCACATCACTGGTGGTGGCACAGGAGGCGGAGCCACAGCTGATCCCTGGCAACCGGATTTCTGTGGTGGGACAAGATCATTCCTTTGGCTGCGCCCCAGTAGCGGATCTTTTGCATGGCTCGGTGGGTGGACAGCCAATGAGCGCGGTCGAGATTGCCCCCACCTCGGGTCCTGGGGCCATGCAGCCAGACGTGGTGAGGAGGGACACTGTTGGCGACGTGACCACGTACGTTGCATGCGAGGAGTTGGCGCTGATCCGCTCGGAGCCGGGCGGCCAAATCATTGGCCAGGTATCGGACGCTACGGAGGCACGGCTATCCTACAAGGAGGAGTTGGCGGTGAACAACATCAAAACCTTCTGCGCCGGACTGCTCAAGAAATTGGCGCCCCCACTTCTCAAGGAGTTTGAGGGACTCAGGGGAGTCAAACCCGGCCAGGATCCTTTCACGCCCCGGCGCACCACTAGATCGCTGGGGGTGGGAGGGCCGCGCAAGACTAAAGCCTCGGCGGCTGAGACGGTTTTGTTGAAGACCCTGGGTTTTGACTGTGAGGATCTAGCGGTCTCTGAGGATGCGCTCGGGCAATTGAGGCAGGTGTTTGACTCGCCTCTGCAGGAGCCAGAGCTGAGGGCAATTGTGGCCATCTTTGGCAAGGCTATTCCTCTCGACATGGGTGGTGAAGTGGAGTGCAATGCTATGGCAAGAGCGTAGTGTAGAGGCCGGTACCTGACATGGGAGTCCATACTTCCCTATGTCGTACAATGCTATGGAGCTTGTGTGCTGGAACGTTAGGGGCCTCAATAGCCCTGCGAAAAGGAATGCTCTTAGGGAGTTTGTTGCTACGATCCATCCTGCCATCATGTGTACTTTAGAGACTAAGTTGGAGGTGGTCGATCAGTTTGTAATAATGCAATGCCTTGGGCCGGCGTATGATGGTTTTTTTATCTTCTTGCTGCTGACACTCGTGGAGGTATTTTCGTGGCGTGGGACTCTACCAAGGTGCGCTTGACAAATTTTGTCAATGACACCAACTTCACTACGGGTTATGTCACCCCGGTAGAAGGGCCGGCGTGGTGGTTGACGGTGGTGTATGGGCCTCAAGAGGACGCTGAGAAGATCATCTTCTTAGAGGAGCTCACTGCCAGATGACATCTCTGTCCAGGGCCCTGGGTCGTCATTGGCGACTTTAACATGATCCTCTACGCCCAGGATAAGAGTAATGCTCGCCTTGATCGCAGGATGATGAGCAGGTTCAAACGCTTCGTGGATGACAATGCTCTCAAGGAGCTCTTTCTACATGGCCGCAGATTCACCTGGTGTAGTGAGCGTGAGGTGCCTACTCTCACCAAAATTGATAGAGCATTTGTGTCAATCGACTGGGAATTGGATCACCCGGACTGCCTAATGCAAGCCCTATCCACTTCATCCTCGGACCACTATCCGCTATATCTAGCTATGGAGGAATGGTTACATTACAAGAGGAGGTTCAGGTTTGAGAAATTTTGGACGAAGCTCGATGGCTTCCTGGATGTGGTGAACGATGCGTGGGTCTGTGATGATGACATATTGGACCCGTTCCACAAATTGGATGTGCTGCTTAGGAACACGGCGAGAGCGCTGGACACCTGGGGGCAGAAGAGAGTGGGTAACATCAAGCTTCAGATAGCAGTAGCGAACTTGGTTATTTTGCAATTTGACTGTGCACAAGAGGACAGGATGCTATCTGAGGAGGAGCGCCGGTTGAGGAGCAACCTGAAGCAGATGGTGCTGGGCTTAGCTTCGCTAGAGAGAACGATCGCACGGCAACGATCGAGGATCACCTGGCTTCGGGAAGGGGACGCAAACTCACAACTCTTCCACCTAGTGGCTAACGGACGGAGGATGAAGAACTTCATCCCAGCTCTCCATGTTGACGGTCAGGTTGTTACAGATCAGCTGGGCAAGGAGAGGGCC
The DNA here is from genome assembly GCA_963921465.1 of Triticum timopheevii. NCBI lineage: Eukaryota > Viridiplantae > Streptophyta > Magnoliopsida > Poales > Poaceae > Triticum > Triticum timopheevii. The sequence goes on along the minus strand of OY997274.1, from coordinate 173,423,541 downwards.
TTCTTCAACGCTTACAGAGAGATTTTGGAAAAAGATGTGGCCCACGAGCACTCGCTTGACCTGGAAGCCTTGGGGATCCAGTCGGTTGATCTGATGGATCAGGAGCTGGTATTTTCTGAGGAGGAAATATGGCAGGTGGTGAAGGAGATGCCATCGGACCGGGCACCGGGACCTGATGGCTTCATTGGATTGTTTTTCCAATCGGCATGGGAGATCATCAAAGGAGATCTCATTGCAGCGCTGCAGAAATTCTTTCTGGGCAATGGCAATGGATTTGGGCGGCTCAATCAGGCTATTATAACCCTCATACCTAAATCTCCAGAAGCTAGTGGCATCAATGACTTCCGACCAATCAGCCTTGTACACAGCCTGCCCAAGATTGCATCTAAACTGTTGGCAACTCGGTTAAGGCCGAGAATGGGGGAGCTTGTGCATGTCAATCAGTCGGCGTTTATTAAAGGAAGGAACATTCATGACAATTTCCTGTTGGTCCGGCAAATGGCCCGAAAATTGCATAAGAGGAAGGCCAAAGGTGTGCTCTTGAAGCTTGATATCTCAAGGGCATTTGATTCGCTCTCTTGGCCGTTTCTCTTTGAGATTCTAAGGGCTAAGGGCTTCTCTGAGCGCTGGATTTCTTGGGTTGGTACCCTTCTAACCTCAGCAAGTTCTAGGATTGTGGTTAATGGATCGGCCGGACCGAAATTCATGCATGCAAAGGGCCTGAGGCAAGGTGAATCTATATCCCCCCTTTTGTTCGTCATTGCCATGGATGTGCTAACTGAGATTGTGATAAGAGCACATGACTCCGAGGTATTGAGTAGCATGAATGGCTGCACCCCACTACAAAGGCTATCCCTATACGCAGACGATGTTGTTTTCTTCATCAAACCTATGGTGGCTGATCTGTGTTTTGTCAAAGAAGCGCTCGCGGTCTTTGGAGAAGCCTCGGGATTGAAAATCAACTACAGAAAGTCTGCCGCTATTATGATTAGGGCGGAGGAAAGTGATGAACAGCTTGTGAAGGAGGCATTACCTTGGAAGATGGAAACCTTCCCCTGCAAATATTTGGGTTTACAGCTTAGCATCAAGCAATTGAAGCGCTCGGAATGGCAACTGGTTGTGGATGCTGCTCTGCACATTGTCCCGGGTTGGCAGAGGGGTTTTGTGACCCGGCCAGGGAGGCTGATCTTGGTAAATCAGGTCATGAGGGCTAGGCCGACGCACCACCTGATTGTGGCAGAGGCACCTAAATGGGCATTGGAGCGTTTGGATAGAGGGTGCCGCGCATTCTTCTGGGCTGGTTCTGAGGAAATCCACGGTGGCAGGTGTTTAGTATCCTGGAAACGTGTATGCAGACCTAAGGAGCTCAGTGGACTAGGGGTCATTGACTTACACAAGCAAGGGATCGCGCTCCGGATGAGGTGGGAATGGCTGTACAGGACTGACGCCACGCGGCCTTGGCAGGGGCTAAACTGGACTCCTGACAAGCAAGCAAGCGCAGCGTTTGCTAGCCTTGTGAAATGGCAGGTTGGCGAGGGCTCCAAGGTCATGTTCTGGAAGGATCGGTGGATCGGTGGGGCAACGATTGGAGAGCTGGCACCACTTATCTTCAAACGGGTCCGTACGCAAGTGGTGAATCGCAGGAGTGTGCAGGATGCGCTGCTATTGCATGCTTGGACTAACGACATCGCTGGGCAGTTAGACACGGATGAACTGGCCCAGTTCGTTCGGCTGTGGGATATTCTGATTGAGATACATCTGGAGCCGGGCTCTGAGGACAAACCTATTTGGTCATGGAACCGCGAAGGCGTGTACACGGCGTCCTCAGCTTACACGATGTTGTGCATGGGAGGAATCCGGTTCCAAGCTTATGCTGGCATATGGAAGTGTTGGGCACCGCTTGTGTGCAAGCTTTTCATGTGGCTAGTGGTACAACACAGACTCTGGACGGCTGACCGACGCTTTCGACATGGGTTACAGGACCAAAGATCGCCATGCTATCTCTGCGAGCAGGAGGAGGACACGGTGGATCATATCACGATGCAGTGTGTGTTTGCGAGGCAGGTAGGGCATTGCTGCTTTCTCAAAATGAACATCAATACAGCTCTTTGCCCGACACGCCGTTCCACTGTCAATGATTGGTGGGAGGATGTGAGGAAGCGTGTACCGAAAAGGCTTAGGAAGGGCTTTGACTCGGTGGTCATATCGACCTGCTGGAACATATGGAAACAACGCAATGGAAGGGTCTTTGGGCGTAATGACATTAGGAATGAAGGTGGGACGGTTGACTTGATCTGGCAAGAGTTGGCTTTATGGTCTAGAGCGGGAGCCACGGGAGTATCAATGTGGTGTGAGTAGTAGGGTAGAGTTTGGATGAATGGAGGGTTTGGTTGTGGGATCTTGTGTTCTCTCAACCGACCATGTAATCTCTTGCAAATACTTTCTCTCTTCTATAAAGCTATGGTACGCCTTTGCGTACCCTCGAAAAAAAGTTATATTGCACATTTCACTTATTTCAGTACTTGTTTCGATTTCACTTTCTTTTTTTGGTATTTCACATATTACATAATTCAGTTATTTTAAATATTTCCAAAGCATAACATTTTCAGTGCCTATTTTATACTCGCTTTGTCCAATAATATAAGAGTGTTGGTATATATTTTCGGAAATGTTAACGCCCACACGTGTGGGCGTTTGCACATCGCCCACACGTCTTCATCACCACTCATTTTGCCACGTATGAATAGATGACATCAGCATATTTTTTTTTGGTTTTCGGCTTAAAAATGTTGTATCTCTTAAATAAAAAAGCGAACTAAAAACCCGTTTTCACCATTAAATCCGTCTCGACGAAATCTTCAAAACTAGACCCCATGTTGATATGTTTCGACGAATTTTTTTTTTGCGAGAAGTTGCCACGATGTTTACACTGCAGTTGCCACAGGGCTTAAACTAAAGTTGCCATGTGGCAATTTTAGTTTGTAGATCATGGCAATTTTAGTATTTTGATGATGGCAACTCCAATACTTTGACCATGAAAATTATTTTTTGTATGAACCATGGCAATTTTACGTGCATGTATCATGGTAATTTTAGTTTATGGTTCATGGCAAGTCTAGTTTCTAAATTTCCCTTTTTATAAATGTCAAAATTTACTTTTAAATGTAGAAGAAAATAGCTGAAACATATCATGGCAACTTCAGTGTAAACATCATGGCAATTCATATGCAATAGACATGGCAACTTTTAATCCAATTTTTTTTTCATCAAAACATATCAACATGGGATCTAGTTTCGAAGATCTCATCGCGAGAGATTTAATGGTGAAAACGGATTTTCTCGGATTTTTCGTTTAAGAGATAAAACATTTTAAAAACTGAAAATCCAAAAAGATTCCTGCATGCATGCATGCGATGACGTGGCAATCTGTTTACATTAGAGACGTGTGGTGCGTCTCCCTTCCTGCCACACGTGTGGCAGTTAGCGCGACCCTATATTTTAGTTCACTTGTTGGTGTATATTTACAATATACTTCCTCCATTTCATAATATAGTGCTTATAGATTTTTTTTCTTCTAAAAGTCAAACTTTACAAATTTTGACCAAGTTTCTAGAGAAAATTAATGACATCTACAATACAAAACCCATACCATTGGGTACACTCTCGCATGTATTTTCATATTATATATGTGTGATAGATGGTTGCATCTCTAAAATTGGCCAAACTTAGTAAAGTTTGACTTATAGAAAAATATATAGGCTTTACATTATGGAAGTTTGACTTATAGAAAAATATATAGGCTTTACATTATGGAACATATGGGAGTATATCTCAATCATTTTTATTTTTGAAACAATTAAAATAATTTCTGAAATGACTAAAATCATTTTCTGAAATAGTTGTTTTTACTTGTGAATTCGTGAAACTTGTGAAATGTATTTGAATCAATTTGTCAATAGTGATATTCAAACAAGTTTTTTGCAGGTCTAAAAATTCAAACACGTTTAAAATATATCCAATGATGGTCTTGTTTAGAAGGTCTTTTCGCTAGGATTTCAAAAAATATAGAACAGTTTAAAAAATGCACTTATAGCTTAAAAGATATCAATAATCAATATATGCTAATAATAACAATAACAACAATAATAATAACAATAAGGATTTGTTCTGATTAGGGAGACAGGGGAGTGATTCTACATGCAACCAAACCTCTCTCTCTCTCTCTCTCTATTCTCTCACATTTACTATCATTCCAGATCATATCATCACTAGAATTATCACTCCATCAACATCCTCATCAGCACCGTGATAACCGCCAAGTGCAAGAAATCACAATGATGGAAGTGGTAAGTATGGAGTGTCAAACCCACATGAAGCTAAAGGTAAGATCAATATTCTCTCAAGCCCTATCTGCCATCGATACAACCCTACGTACACAGAGCGTTTGCTTTATCTAGAAACAATAAATAAAAGTGTAGGATTGAAAGTATGTCTAGAGGGGGGGGGGTGAATTAGACTACTTGACCAAATAAAAAATCTAGCCTTTCCCAATTTTAAGTTTTGGCAGATTTTAGCAACTTAGCACAAGTCAAGCAATCAACCTACACATGCAAATCTAAGAGTATAGCAGTGGAATGTAAATCATTGCACATGAAGGTAAAGGGAGGAGTTTGGAGGGAACAAACGCAATGTAGACACGGAGATTTTTTCCCGTGGTTCTGGTAGGTGGAGCTATCGTACATCCATGTTGATGGAGACTTCAACCCACGAAGGGTAACGGTTGCACGAGTCCACGGAGGGCTCCACCCACGAAGGGTCCATGAAGAAGCAACCTTGTCTATCCCACCATGGCCATTGCCCATGAAGGACTTGCCTCACTAGGGTAGATCTTCACGAAGTAGGCGATCTCCTTGCCCGTACAACTCCTTGGTTCAACTCCACAATCTTGACGAAGGCTCCCAAGTGACACTTAACCAATCTAGGAGACACCACTCTCCAAAAGGTAATAGATGGTGTGTTGATGATGAACTCAAGGTTGTCAGAATCGCGATTCTGTTATACGATTCTACGACTTTACGATCCAAACTAACCCCTCTGATTCTACGATTTTACTTCATAGAATCTACGTTTCTACGATCCTGATAGTGAAGATTCTACGATTTGCGATCCTACCATCAGAGCTCCGATCCGATTCAAAATCGCGATTCTGACAACCTTGGATGAACTCCTTACTCTTGTGCTTCAAATGATAGTCTCCCCAACACTCAACTCTCTCTCATGGATTTGGATTTGGTGGAAAGATGATTTGAGTGGAAAGCAACTTGGGGAAGGCTAGAGATCAAGATTCTTGTGGTTGGATTGGAATATCTTGGTATCAACACATGAGTAGGTGGTTCTCTCTCAGAAAATGAATGGTAGAAGTGTAGGCACGTTCTGATGGCTCTCTCCACGAATGAAGAGTGGGTGGAGGGGTATATATAGCCTCCAAACAAAATCTAACCGTTACACACAATTCACCAAACTCGGTGGGACCGAATCATGAAACTCGGTCAGACCGATTTATTGTGAACGTTAGGCTTTTCGGTGGGACCGACATGTCAACTCGCCGGGACCTATTTCATTAGGGTTAGGGCATAACATAATCTCGGAGAGACCGATCACATAAACTCGGGAAGACCGATTTCTGTAATAGGCAAACAGATAGTTGGTCAGGCAAACTAGGTGGGACCAAATCGCTCATTTCGGTGAGACCGAAACATTACGAAAGGGGAACAAGGAGTTTGCATTGCAAACTCGGTGGGATCGATCGCTCATCTCGGTTAGACCGAAACATTACGGAGGGAAACAGAGAGTTTGCAGTCCCGTCTCGGTGAGACCGAGATCCCTATCGGTGAGACCGAACTGATTAGGGTTTCTGGCTATGGCTATGTCAGATGAACTCGGTGGCGCCGGATAGATCAAATCGGTGGGGCCGAGTTTGAATTTTGGTTTGGTACATATGTGGAAATGAGAAAGTGGTTGAGGGCTTTTGGAGCATATCACTAAGCATTTTGAGCAAGCAAGCCATTAAGCAACACCTCATCCCCTTTTAATAGTATTGGCTTTTCCTATGGATTCAATGTGATCTTGGACCACTAAAATGAAAATGTAGAATCTTGAGGTTGAGCCAATATGTGTCCTTAGCATTTTGAGGGGCCCACATTCCTAGTCCATGCCATGCCAATCATTGAACTTTCTGAAATGATCATCTTGAAAGAGCATTAGTTTAATGAGCTATATGTTGTTAGGAATTACCAAAACCACCCAGGGATAGTTGCACTTTCAAAAAGTATGTTGCAAGTATAAATATGTAGTTTTGCAAGATAACGAAGAACGTAATCATAAACGATAGGTGCTTCCTAAGCAAAGATACAATATATTACAATACAATACAAATAACAAGTGTGGAATAATGGTGGTATGGTGTGCGGAACTGTCCTTAGGCAATTAGCTAAGTTACTAAACCAATTGCAAGTTTCCATGTGGGGGAGGCCTCTGCTAGCATGTCATCCCTTACTTTGAATTCTATGCACTTATGATTGGAACTATTAACAAGCATCCACAACTACTAACAAGTTAATTAAGGTAAAACCCAACCATAACATTAAGATATATTCTCCCCCTTCAATCTATGTATCAATTTCTATGGTTAGGGGAGGTTTCTATCGCTCCTACCCCTAGATGCATAGTCCCGTCAAAATACTACTAGCCCTAAGATGTGATCCACATGCGCGCTCATATGATGGGCACCAAAGGACAATAACATAACCACAAATACTCTAAACAAATCACAATAGTTCACCAATTAACCAGTAGGACAAAATAATCCATTCAAACACAATAGCGACAACACAAAATATAATTCATAACATCAAACACCATGTTCAAGTAGGGGATTATAGTAGGTTGCCTGAGAGTGGACCCTTGAAAAGAGGTGAGGAAGGTGATGAAGATGTCAGCAAAGACGGCGACGTTGATCTAGATGATAGCCGCGGTGATGGTTCCCCGACGGCACTCCGGCGCCACCGGGAGAGAGGGGGAGATAGGATCCCCCTACGGCTTCCTCCCATGGCCTCCTCCTAGATGGGGAGAGGTTCTCCCTTCTGGTCCTTGGCTATCATGGCTCCGGAAGGGGTAGGAGCCCCTCTGAGATTGGATCTCTTCTCTCTGTCTCTCTATTTTCCGGTGTTGTTTTTTGGCCTTTCACGATTTCTTATATAGCCGAAGATTCATAACTTCGACCGGACTGAAATTTTGAGGGGTCCTTCGAAAATTAGCTTTCTTGCAGCGAAAGAACAACTCCAACCGGCTTACTGGGTAGCCACACGGGCCCATGGCGAGACCAGGGGGTGGCCGCATGACCTGTCCATGTGGGCGCCCAGGCACTATTTTGTGTTGGTTCCTTCACCCAAAAATCACATATATTCCATAAAAATCATATTAAATCACCGGGATGTTCTGACCTTCCTAGATATTGATTTTTTAAAAACAAAAGGCATGCAGAAAAACAGGAACTGACACTAGATTAATAGGTTAGTCTAAAAAATATATGAAAGTGCACGAAAACCATTAAGAAATCGAAATATGTATGTGGCAACCATGTGGCAGATTGCAAAAACCACCTAACGCATCCAACACCATCAGATCCGATCACACGCACCCACCTTCCCCACCGGATCTGTCGACGCGAGCGGTGGAAGACTGGTCAATGCGGCACTGCGGGTGAGGGAGTCCTGGATTATGGGGTCCTCGGGTGTCCGGGCTGTGTAGCATGGGCCAGACTGATGGGCCGTGAAGATACAAGATAGAAGGCCTTCCCCCGTATCCGGATGGGACTCTCCTTTGCGTGGATGGCAAGCATGATGTCCGGATGTATAGTTTCCTTTCTCTGTAAACCAACTCTATACAACCCTAGGCCCCTCCGTTATCTGTATAAACTAGAGGGTTTAGCCCATAGAGGCTATCAGAAATTTCATAGGCTAGACATCTAGGGTTTAGCCATTACGATCTCGAGGTAGATCAACTCTTGTAACCCCTATACTCATCAAAGTCAATCAAGCAGGAAGTAGGGTATTACCTCCATTAAGAGGGCCCGAACCTGGGTAAAACATCGTGTCCCCTGTCTCCTGTTACCTTCGATTGTCAGACGCAAAGTTCGGGACCCCCTACCCGAGATCAGCTGGTTTTGACACCGACATTGGTGCTTTCATTGAGAGTTCCACTGTGTCATCGATAGAAGGTTCGATGGCTCGTTTGATCATCAACAACCATGCTGTTTCCGGGGAGACCTTCCTCCCCGGTCAACTTTTTGTATTCGGCAGCTTCGCTCTGCGCGCCAATTCAGTTGGTCACCTTGAGCAGATCGATGGCTACGCCCCTGGTCATCAGTTCAGATTCGGAAGCCTGAATTACGTCGCCTGTATCCAAGGAGACTTGATCTTTGAAGGGTTCACGACCTCGACCACTATTCCTCATCTCCAAGAAGGCAACCCATCGGATCCATCATCAGGCGCCGCTCAAAGACCAACTATCATCCCCGCCCTTGCCATAGATCCAGAGGAGGCCACCTCATCCGAAGATGGGATCTTGAAACCCACCGGACCCTCTCCTCCCATGGAGCTCTTTTCTGAAGATCTAGAAGCAACTATATGTTCGGCGAGCCTGGAATCAAACAGGACCCTCCTTGTCATTGGAAAACCGAACTCGCCTCTGGATGCCAACTCCGATCGCTCGAGGTCTGCATCTAGTAAGCACAGCCTGGCAGAATCTGTCGTGCTAGCCCTACAGGTCCTCGGTTCCCTGTCCGGCCTTCACTCTTAAACGAGGCCTTGGACTTAATGCGATCCCTCACCATCACGGAAGCATCACCTCCTAACTACGTCCAGCCCGGACTAGGGGCTGAGAGCGGGGAATTTTACATCCCACCCACCACCCACTTAATAGCCACTGTCGAGGGTTTGACCGACATGCTAGATTACTCCTCCGAAGATGTCGATGGTATGGACGACAATGCCGGAGACAGACAAAGCCAAGACCCTCCATTCACCGGGCACTGGACGGCTACCTCCACATATGATGTGTATATGGTGGATACACCCAAAGAGGACGACGATGAAGGAAGGAAAGATCCGAGTGAGGACAAGCCCGCGGATGCACCACCGAAACGTCGACGTCAGCGCCGCAGCTCAAAAGGACAGTAATACCGGCACCGGAGACAATAACACTCCAGACAACACCGAAGATCCCGAAAACCCCGTCGAGCCTACGTCCAAACAGGATGATTGGGAGGAGGGACAAGTGAACCCCGACGAGCCGGACGGGAATGAGGATTCGGAAGATAGTAACTATCTACCGATCTCTGAGAATGATGTCAGCCTCGGAAACGAAGACTTCATCGTGCCAGAGGAGCACCTCGAGCAAGAGCGCTTTAAGCGTCAGCTAATCGCAACTGCGGGAAGCCTAAAAAAGAAGCAGCAACAGCTCCAAGCCGAACAGGATACCCTCAACGACAGATGGACCCAGGTCCTAGCTGCCGAAGAATACGACCTCGAGCGCCCAACAAAGAGTTATCCGAAGCATCGGCTACTGCCACAATTCGATGATGAGGCCATTGATCCAATACCGTCAAGATATAATCATGCTGATGAACCAGACCGACTACCATGTGGGCGAGACAGACTGGCTGCTTACACCGAACACCAGCCCGCGCCACCTTGCCGTCGAGGCAAAGTGGTAGCGGCTCCGGGCTACACCTACGACTTATGTCAGGACCTGGACAATAGAGCCGGCCAGACCAGATCAATCTATGGATCAAGGGGGCGTGCTCCAACAAAAGACGATGGCCTTCAAGCTTGGCGCGAGCAGCATAACCGAACTCAGGCCAAAAACCAAACACAGATGTCATCCAAACTCCGTCGTGACTTTGCTTGATACAGAGGCGCCACACACCCCTTGTGCTTTACCGATGAGGTAATGCAACACCAATTTCTAGAAGGGTTTAAACCCGTAAACATCAAATCATACGATGGAACGACAGATCCCGCGGTATGGATTGAGGATTTTCTTCTCCATATTCACATGGCCCGCGGCGACGACCTGCATGCCATCAAATACCTCCCCCTAAAGCTGAAAGGACCAACACGACACTGGTTAAGCAGCTTACCAAAGAACTCTATTGGTAGCTGGGAAGACTTGGAGGATGCCTTTAGAGACAACTTCAAAGGTACCTACGTTCGGCCTCCGGATGCCGATGACCTTAGTCATATAGTCCAGCAAACCGGTGAGTCAGCCTGCAAACTCTTGATTAGGTTCTTAATTAAAAAGAACCAAATCCTCGACTGTCCGGATGCCGAAGCCCTTGTGGCCTTTAAACATAGCGTCCACGACGAATGGCTCGCCCGACACCTTGGTCAGGAAAAGCCAAAGTCTATGGCAGCTCTTACCGCACTCATGACCCGTTTAAGTGCGGGAGAGAACAGCTGGCTGGCTCGTAGAAGCAACAGTACCAGCGACCCTGGCACCTCCGAAGCCAGAGATGGCAATGGTAGGCCATGACGCAACAAACACAAGCGTCGAAGCAACAATGAAGATACCGAAGACATGGTGGTCAATGCCGGATTCAGTGGCTCCAAATCCGGTCAGGGGAAGAAGCCATTCAAAGGAAACAAAGATGGTCCATCCAGTTTGGACAAAATACTCGACTGACCTTGCCAGATTCATGGCACCCCTGACAAGCCTGCAATCATTCCAACAGAAATTGTTGGGTCTTTTAATAGGCCGGCAAGTTAAATACCGAACATAAGGGGAAAGAGCCGCCAAGCGAGGACGATGAAGAGCCTCACCCACCGAACACAGGGGGACAAAAGAAATCCCCCCGGAGGTGAAAATAGTGAACATGATATATGCCACGCATATCCCCAAGAGGGAACGCAAGCGCGCACTAAGGGACGTCTACACCGTAGAGCCTGTCGCCCCTAAATTCAACCCATGGTCGGCTTGTTCGATCACCTTCGATCGTAGGGAACACCCGACCAGTATCCATCATGGAGGTTTCAACAGCCCTGGTCCTCGATCCAATTATCGACGGATTCCATCTCACTCGAGTCCTTATGGACGGCGGCAGGAGTCTTAACATGATTTATCGACACGGTCCACAAAATGGGTATTGACCCAACAAGAATCAAGCCTACTAACACCACCTTTAAAGGAGTGATACCCGGCGTAGAAGCCCGCTGCATGGGCTCAATAACATTGGAAGTAGTCTTCGGTTCGCTGGATAACTTCCAAAGCGAAGACTTGATCTTCGACATCGTCCCCTTCCGCAGTGGTTATCACGCACTGCTGAGACGAACCGCCTTCGCTCACTTTAATGTGGTCCCGCATTATGCTTACCTAAAGCTCAAAATGCCCAGACCCCGCGGCGTTATCACAGTCAATGGAAACATGGAGCGCTCCCTCCATACCGAGGAGCACACCGCAGCCCTTACAGCCGAGGTACAGAGCGGCCCTTTCAAGCCGAACACTTCATCAGCCATCAAGCCCCCGGACACTGTCAAATGAGTCCGGCCTACCCTGCAGAATGACAACTCGGTCAATCCGGAGATGGACTAGCAATTTCGCCTTTGTCAATCGCCTCATCTTATCACGACATATGTACCGTGTGTGCATAACTACACACTTAAAATACCTTGGGCAATGACAGAGGCACATTGAGGACGAGGTCCATAATGCGGCTCGACCCTATTCAGACCTTAATCTTATTCTTCCCTTTTTCTTCTCTTTTTTATTTCAGGTTCTTTAAAACCTAAATCACTTTTCAGTGGTGCAAGGGCCCTTTCCTAGGCCCCTTTTATATACACGACCGTCGATCCTCTCAAAGGATCCTAAACCAAGGCGAAAAGCGGCACAAACGTGCGGCAGGGTGTCCAAAGGATCTTTAAGACCACCTTTTCTACTTTAGGACCTGTATACAGCTTTCCCTTGTTTACAAATTCTTGGCATGTAAAATAGCGTTGATGCTTATGGCATTATCTGTAAGAGCACGTTTTGACGTATCAATCAGACTATAATGGAAACAGTTTTGTCCTACCCTATTCGGTATTGGTTTATTTCATAATCTTTATTCCCTCTTCATGTCAGATTGGCACATACACTTCGGCATATGTTAAAATGCCAGGAGCGTTATTCGGCCACGTATATTTTTCCAAAAAGAAAACAAAGTCCGAACACTTTCAGAGTATGCTTCGGCGTCCCGAATATTGCATTATATGCATCAGCTCCGAATCATGTCTTTGGTCAATAGTTGGGTTGCCCGGCTCCTGTGGTTACTACCTTACGTTCCACTTGTTCGGCTAGGGTAGTAAAGGGAGAACTACTGCGATTGTGTTTCTAGTTTCGTCCGGTCAAACACCTCAGTAGAGAAAGCCGAAAACTGACTGTCATGATGCGGCGAGAGCTGGTCAGCGATTCAGCGACTTACTACATATCTCTTGCGATTTCTTCCGTATTATATGAAGGACTATCTTCTGTTCAGTCATCTGCCTAAGGCATCCCAGTTCGGATAGCCGTATATGCACCGGGGGCTAGTACTTAGTCCCATCGTCAAACCCCTATGGCTAAGTGAAAGTGATAAAGCTGCATAGTCCGATTTCCTGGTTCGCTACGTAGACACCTCCTTTACAGACCAAGACGTTGGGTCAAGAGTGATCATGCGCTATTCCGAACACCCCCGTACTATCTACATGGGGGCTGAAGCCGACGACTGACAAACTTTCAAGCTAACATAATACAGCCGCACAGGAGGCAAGCAATTCCAGATAAAGACATAAATATATTACAAAGCCTTGGTTGATAGAACAGCGACTGGGTAGCCCGGATACATTTACTCAAATACAATGTCCTTTGAGCATTGGCCCTCTATTAATCGGGCACCCTCCAGGATGTCTTCAAAATACCGCTCCGGCTTGTGGTGGTCCTTGTCTTCAGGTGGGCCCTCGACCGCTATGACGGTGGCCTTCATCTTCACCCAGTGCATCTTGACATGGGAAAAGGCCACCGCACACCTTCTATGCATGTCGAGCGCTTGACAGCTTCAATCCGGGGCAGCGTGTCGGCAAGTCGCTGCACTAGGCCGAAGTAGCTACCAGGAATGGTTCGGTTGGCCACAGACGGACTATGATGTCCTTCATGGACAATCCGGACATCCTGTGCAGCTCTGCCTGTTGCATCATCTGGTTGTTCAACAGCGCCGGACGCTTCGGCGCCGTAAACTGTGACCTGAAGAGCTTGTCCGTCGTGTGCCCCTCCTGGGCCCGAAAAAACTGCGCCGGCGTCGGTGGCACTCTTCGGAAGATCCGAAAATGCGTCTAGAGAACTCCATAGTCTAGTGAGCAAGGCATATCTTTGACCGCCAAATATAGTCTGTAAAAGAAAGGGCTTACCAGCCGTTGTCTGTTCGGACTGCCGGATTTCTTCACGAGCTGCCCGGGACTCGGTCTGCACCTCCTTGGCCTCTTGGAGGGCCTTGGCCAGTTTGGCTACCTGGGCCTTATTCTTCTCCTCCAAGGACTCACACTTGCCGGTGGCGTCCTTGAGCTCTTGCTCCACCTCGGTCACCCTTTCCTCGTACTGGCGGCGGGTGGCCTGTTCAGACTTTAAATCTGCAGCCGCTTTGTCTGCGGCCACTTTTCTCGCCTTCGTCTCCTCCTTGGCTTGGGCAAGGGCACTCTTGAGGGTCTCGACCTCGGCCACGCTGCCTGCAATCATACACATAGCAACACATGAGTTTAAACTTAGAGTTTGCATATCAATTCAGACATGTGCCTCATCGAACATACCTTGCGCCTCATCGAACCGCTTGTTCATGCGGTCGATATCATCATCAGATAGCTGCAGCCTCCATTTGAGATTGGAGACTTCAGCGGCCTGGGCGGTCGCCGCGAACAGAGAAGCCTGTTGTAAAAATAGAACAATCTGTCACCTCTACCAAATACTATGTGATCCTCTGTTCGACCTTTTTCAAAAACCGAACACAGTCTTAGGGGCTACTATCTATATACAGACATATTTTTTCATATGATAAGTGGCTAAGAATATTACATCGCATACCTCAAAGCCTGTTAGCAGGCTGGTGAAGGCTTCATTCAGCCTGCTCTTTGCAGACCGAACCTTCTCGACCACCGCACCCATCAGGGTGCGGTGCTCCTCTATGATGGCAGCACGTTGTAGTGCCTCCACCAGAATGTTCGGCGCCTCTGGATTAGTGGAGGTCGCCGCTGGAGTTGGCGCTCCCCCTCCTTCAAAGGGGTTGCACGCTCGATTCCGGAGCCGTATGGTTCTCCAGAATTGTGTTCGACTGGGGGCCGGATTGGTCAAAGCCCTCGCCGTCGGTCTCCATGGGGGTTGTGCCCCCCATGTTCTCGACGGCCAAGGCCTCACCCCTGGTGCCGTGTTCACGACCTCCCTCACCTCTCCGTGGCCCGGAGAGGCCCTTCGATACAACACCTCGGTGTCATCCGTGTTGGTCGGTGGATAGGCTTGCGGAGGCGTCTCGCTCTCCCCCATCCCTAGTGCAAGGGAGTTCCCCTCAGACAGCGATGGTTGGGGGAGGTCGCGGGCCGGGCTGAAACACACAATATGATATGTTATATTACAACCATAACAAACCGAATATTTGCAAAGTATCCTTTCCGACACTTATGATTCGGCCAGGGGCTTTTCCCTGAGGCGCCTCTTGGGTGTGTGTTCGGTATCCGTATCCAAACCGTCCGAGAGGGTTATCTTCTCCCTCTTGGATGCTCCCTCCTCCAGGTCTGTGGAGGCTACCCTTTTCTTCTTCCCCCCGTTTAGGGGAGAGCCACTTTCTGCCTCCTCCTCCTCTTCATCTTCATCCCCCTCGTGGGAGGAGTGGGCTTCGGTTTCTCCAGACACTGCGTCTAAAGTACCTTTACAGCGAGGCCGCCCTTTGCCTCCTTGCCCTTCTTCTTGGCCTTCTTCTCCGGCGCCTGATACGGCGCCGGAACCAACATCCTCATCAGCAGAGGATTGGCTGGGTTTTCGGGTAGCGGCGCCGGACACCTGATCCGCTCTGCCTTTGATGTCCAGCCATGAATGAGGAACAGAAATCTCAGTATACTCTTTGACTCATGGACCAAAAATATGTTCGGAGGCAAAATACTTAGCGGAGTAGCCGGATTCACGCTATTGAGACCGATGTCTTCGGTCTTCTCCGGCCACGTCTTCTGGGCCTTGAAGAGGAGCTTCCAGATCTCTTCCTGTATTGTGCCGAAGAAGCGCTGCAGGGTTCGGGGACCCTCCGGATTGAACTCCCACATACGGAGAGGACGATGTTGGCATGGGAGGATCCGGCGGAAGAGCATCACCTGAATCACGTCAGTGAGACTGGTGTCCTTGTTTATCATATTCTTGATGCGCTTTTGCAGCATCATCACTTCATTGGTCGACCCCCAATCCAGACCCTTGTTGGTCCATGATGCGAACCGCATGGGGGCCCGGATATGAACTCAGGAGCGGCTGCCTATCTGGTGCCGCAGGGTTCGGTGATGTAGAACCACTCTTGTTGCCACACCTTTACGGTCTCCACGAAAGCCCCTTTAGGCCATGTGGTGTTGGGACCTTTCTCACCATGGTGCCACCGTAGTCCGCATGCTGCCCGTTGACCACCTTCGGCTTCACATTGAAGACCATGAGCCAGAGGCCGAAGTGGGGGGGGGGGGGGGGGGGGTGATACGGAGCAGCACCTCGCCTGCGACGATGAACGCCGAGATGTGAAGGAAGGAGTTCAGGGCCAGATCGTGGAAATCTAGCCTGTAGTAGAACATGAGGCGGCGGACGAAGGGGTGGAGGGGAAACCCTAACCCGCGGAGGAAGTGAGGGATGAACACAACCCTCTCACCGGGCGCCGGAGTGGGGATGGCCTGCTTCTTGGCAGGAAGCCTGTGCGCGACTTCCGCGGTCAAGTACCCCGCCTCCCAGAGCTCCTTGACGTCCTTCTCTATGACGGAGGAGGCCACCCACTTGCCTTGAGAGCCGGGTCCGGACATGGCTAGAGAGGTTGGTGGCGGTGGAAAAGATTGAAGCTTGGGCGCTGGAGCTCGAGAATGGGAAGGTAGAGGAAGGAAGAAGGCGTGGGGTGAAAAGATGGATCTTTCCACTTATATAGGCAGTGAATATCAAGCGCCCTCCCTCAAGCCTTAAAACTCACCTATTCCCAAGGGGTCGTGGGAATGGCACGGTTGGATTACCCAAACCAGAATTGATGAGGATCCCGCAATGAGCGGACACGATATCTGCTTTGACAAGACGTGTCAGTGGAGGCCGCGCCTCAAAACGCGAAGCAGGAGTCCAAAAAATGGTTCGAAATAATAAAGAGGCTAGACGTAACATTTCACCGAAAAAGCTTTCTCTTGTTCAGAAGACAGCTTTGAAGTATTCGGAGGAGGAACCCGCCTTGCAATTCCGAAGACAATCTGCGTACCGAACACATCATCATCGAAAGACTGGTTCAGGGGCTACTGAGAGAGTCCTGGGTTATGGGGTCCCCGGGTGTTCGGCTATGTAGCATGGGCCGGACTGATGGGTCATGAAGATACAAGATAGAAGGCCTTCCCTCGTATCAGGATGGGACTCTCCTTTGCGTGGATGGTAAGCTTGACGTCTGGATGTATAGTTTCCTTTCTCTATAAACTGACTCTGTACAACCCTAGGCCCCTCTGGTGTCTATATAAACCGGAGGGTTTAGCCCATAGAAGCTATCAGAATTTGCATAGGCTAGACAGCTAGGGTTTAGCCATTACGATCTCGAGGTTGATCAACTCTTGTAACCCCTATACCCATCAAAGTCAATCAAGTAGGAAATAGGGTATTACCTCCATTAAGAGGGCCCGAACCTGGGTAAAACATCGTGTCCCCCGTCTCCTGTTACCTTCGATCCTCAGACGCACAGTTCGGGACCCCCTACCCGAGATCGGCCGGTTTTGACACCGACAGCGGGCATGTGTCTCCTCTGGACGAGATGTAGGCGACATCGCTGGCGACTTCCAGTGGGGAGGGCTTGGGTCTGGATGGCAGATCCGGTGGCCAGCGTCGTGGGGCCGGCTGAATTTGGTCGAGGACGGGCAGAGGTAATCGGCGGTGGTAGATGGTGGTGCAAGGGCTCTGTTGCAAGCTGAGGTCGACTAGGGCGGTCTATGCAAGGAAGAGACGAGGTAGAGAAGAAAGAAACAGAGAGGAATGGCTGGGAATAGAATGGAGGAGGGGCATGGCTGGGTTTCTGGCCTACTTCAGCGACCGGTGGTTACCGGCGACGTGGAGGCTCGTTGTCTCCTCGGGGACGGCACGCCACAAATGTGGCAGCGACATGGCTCATCCGCCACACCGGCGACGACCATCTCCAAGTAGCTGCTGATACTATCCATCGCACTGGTGCTGCTTTTCTAGCCAATCACCATGTGGACTTGCCGCAACAAAATACAGTAGCTGCCGTGCAAATGATCGATGGATGAGCCCTGTGCGCAAGCATCACTCCCATTCTGGTCGGCTGTGAAACAAGCAGAGAAGGACAGACCCGGCTGTGCCACCCATGTTTCTTGATCCATAATTTCTACTGTCTGATTGTGCAGAAAAACGACACACTGAAACTGCTGCTAATCTACTTAGTTAACACTTGTTTGAGTTCATGTACTAGTAGTTGATATAAGTAAGTAAAAGTAGTTGTTGCACTGTGCCAGATGGATTAATTAGTCCGTTTACAAATGCTACAAGGTTGCCTCAAGTGTAGTTGGTTGAAATTCAGAGAGGAAACTCAGGTACAGTCATATCAATTCAGATTCACAAAGAAGATGCTGGTTTTTATATGATTTATCATTTGAAATTAAGAGAGAAAATCCAATACTAAATGAAAATTAGTTTCTGCACAATACACTGCTTTCAGGTCATGTATATCATTTGTCTTGCTGATCTTTTTATTAAATTGTGTTTTAGCAATATGAGATCATAGATCTGCTACAACATTTGTAGTGCTAGTGACATAAGTCATAATCTCCCGCATAGAGCTCCTGGCCGTCTCTCCAGTGACTTAGGTATTATCACCATGATGTTTTTGACCGATGACAAAAAATTTGTTGAAAAACATAATCTCGGTAACATTTTTGTGTACATAGCATTGGGAATATACGCACCACGAACTACATAACTTATATATAAGCATCATGGTAACTTCTAGTCGGAGGGAAAAAATGTTGAAAACATACCTCCCGTGACTTCTGTAAAAATAGCACGATAATATATGCCCCACAGACATGATAACTTAGACGCAAACACCATGGTATTTTGGACCCAAGGAAAAAGTTGCTAAAAGCATACCCACAGTAAATTCTATGTAAGTAGCATGCATGGTAATATATGCACCACAAACCTGATATCTTAAGTGAAAACACCATGGTAACTTTGACAACTGGGAAGAAAATTGTTGAAAAGAACCCCCGTTGATTTCTAAGTGAATAGCGTGGTAACATACACACCGCAGACCTGTTAACTTGGGTATAAACACCACGGTAATTTTGACCATGTTACAAAAATTTGTTGAAAAGGTATCCTTGATAACTTCGGTGTAAATAGTATGATAATATACGCATCGCAGACCCGATAACTTAGGTGAAAACACCGTGGTAATTTGGACATGAGCAAAAAATTTGCTAAAATGTACCACCGGTAACTGATGTGTACATAGCATAGTAATATATGCACCACATAGCTGATAATTTATGTCCAAAACACCATGGTAACTTTTCAACCCATGGAAAAAAGGTTGATGAAACATACCCCGTAACTTTTGTGTAAATAGCGATATTTTAAGCACCGCAAACCCGATAACTTACGTACAAACACCGGGATAACTTTGGCCAAGGAGGAAAAAACTTGTTGAAAACACACCCCCAGTCACTTATGTAAACATAGCACGGCAATAGACGAACACATACTCGATGATTTACATATAAAGGATAACTTTGGCCAACGAGGTAAAAAAAGTTACTAAAAACATCTCCTCCCTCCCCCGCCTTTGATAACTCATGTGAAAATAGCTCGGTAATATATGAACCACATACTCGATAACTTACATACAAACACCACCATAACTTTTACCAAGGAGAGAAAACATTTGTTGAAAAATATACCCCTCGATAACTTATGTGACGGTAATATACAAACCACAAACCCCATATCTTATGTACAAATACCCTGGTAACTTGACTAGGGGGTTGTAAAGCATAACATGTGAAAATACCATGGTAATATATGAACTGCATATCCAATAACTTACGTACAAACACCACGGTAACTTTGACTGAAGTTAAAAAAGTTATTGAAAAAACATAACCCGGTAACTTATATCAAAACAACATGGTAATATATAAATAGCATAGCCGACACCGTGATAACTTTTGAGAAAAGAGGAAAATTTGTTGAAAAACATCCCCCGATAACTTATGTGAAAATAGCACAGTAATGTACGGATTTTCATTTTCATTCGATCTCATCTCAGGAAGGTACAAGTAGTTGCAAGTTGAAAGAAATCACATAATGCGGCGTAGCCCAGTTGGTTGTTGTTGCTAACTTAATTGTGGGAGGTTGTGTGTTCGATTCCCCTCCTTATTGCATTTTTTCGCATTTTTTCAAAATGCAAGTGCAAGTGTCACTACTAGGGAAAAGCCTAGCAGCAGCGCGGGTTTTGACCCTCTCAGTAGCGCGGGTACCGGCGCTACTAATAAGGCGCTATAGCTAACGTATAGCAGTAGCGCCTGTTGACCCACGCTACTGCTACACATGAATAGCTGCAGCGCTCTTTAGAAAAGGGCGCTACTGATATTATCTGCAGCGCTGTTTACAGGGAAGCGCTACCGGTAAGGCGGCGCTACTGCTAAATTTCCCCCATCGCTACTACTAGTTTTATTAGTTTTTTCCCTGCATATTTGTTTTTTATTTGTTTTGTATTTGAATAGGCTTTATACAATAATCTTTAGCATATCATCCACATACAAATGTAATCATAGCATATACATACAATTAGTCTCATCAAATCATGTCATCATCATAATCATCATCCAACACAAAGTGGTCTCTCGTCATCAATCTTGAAAATAGCGATACAAGTCTCGATTACTTGCAAATACATCGTCATCCATCTAAACAATGATATACGCAAGAATAGCTATCACTTTGAGTACATGAGTTCGTATCCCTCTCTCGCATTAGCGTGAACCTAAACTAACTACTGCGTGTCGCTCGGAAACCGAAAACCGGTACACCTGGGCCTGACACTCCGGCCACTTGTCGTATATATACTCCCGGGATAGCACTTCTTCGCCATTTATGATCTATGCACCTGCATCGTCACATGAGTCGATGATATGCAACATATATAGTTGAGCAACAGAAAGAGATAGACTTGGCAAAAATAGAAACAACATATCATAAGCATAAATAACAAAGTTCATCGTACCCAAAATGCCCTAAATAGAGTGATTTTCGCTAGTCGAGGAGGAGGACGGTTTAATTACATCACAAATAAAGTTTCACCATGCATAACTCAAAGTTTTGTCATAAAAGAAAGTATGGACTAAACGGACACATTGTCATATATCGACAATCACTCCATCATGTCGTGCCATCCATCCATGTCAGGGAGATAGTCCTCGAGCTTAGTGAAAGGCTTCATGTCAAGACACTGAGAGGCTATCCATGTTTGGACGTCTTCCCGCGACATTTGTCCTTCTGCGTAGAACATCCCTGTTTTTCCGACGACCTCATTCATGATGATTTGGGCAGATGTTATAGAACTCAGCTCGAAGTCGATGATCCTCGATATCTCCTATGTCCTTTGACCATTGCATAATATGGGCATCGCTAGATCTAGGTGACATGTGAAGGTTCTGGTGATCCCGTCTGTATTCCAGCATGTGGTGTAGGACATAGAATCCATCATTAAGAGAATCGTTCGGTTGCTGGATGCAGCAGAAGTCGGTCTTATGGCTGAAGGCGGCCCTACCGCCCCTTCTCTTCTTGTCCCTAACCTCTCCACCCCTTGCTTGGTAGTAAAACATAGCACTGTCGAGAACATCTTTGATGTGGGTGTAATCCTTTTTGTGAATGTTCTTCGACGAGTCCAAGTAAAGAGCGTGGGAGAATCGGGGGTAGAGGATGATGAGGACGGCGCGCCCGCCGCTGCGCAAAATAAGTACACCTCAAATTAATTAGCCTCCACCGTGCAAATGAATTATTAAAATCAAAGGAAGGATAGCAGCGCGGATGACTTACACGGGATGATAAGGCACAAGAATCGCCTCCTTGTCCTTATTGGCGAGCATGAAACTGACGATGTAATCTCTCGCGTATTCACGCTGCTCTACACAGACTCCCAAGAAGCCCTCGTGCATGTAGTACGGGTCAACGACACAGATATGACGTATCTGCTCAACCCCAATGATGTAGTTCATGTGCAAGGCATAAAGGCGGACAAACATAAAATCCAGCTTCTTCACGTGAAACATGTCGAATATGTAATCGAATCGGAGGAAGAACTTATCTGCTGGGAAGCTGTCGACGTACGACATTTGTCGCGGAACGTTAACCACGTAGAGTGGGTATCCTGGATCTTTCGAGGCTGTAACATCCCAAATTTCTAATTTGGCATGTTATACATAGATCATCCATGCATATCATATTTTATTGCTTTTTCGTTTGCAATCCTCGAAATCCTAATCAACTCAAGGACCCTCGGAGAGAGTTGGGGATTTTCTGATTGTCATATTTGAGTTCTATCAAATAATGAAGACGAGGATTTTGATTTTTATTATTTTTCTCTCCGGAAAAATATTTCATTTCAAATAAATAAATGAGGGGAGATAATATGACTTCTCCAAAACAATTGAAATATCAGAGGAAAAATGTTAAAATCATTATTTGGTCTTTATTTGATTTTATTCGGAATTTTATTTGCCCTAGAAAAAATTGCATGTTTTAAAAGTTGCATTTTAGGGGCCAAGAAAAGTTCATCTCTTTCTAAATATTCCATTTAGACGGAGAAAACTTGTTTTGGAATTTTTAGATTTTTGTTTATTTTTCCTAGGATTTTTTAAGTCGGCAGAACGTTTTAAAAAAAGGAACCCGCACCCGACCGGGCCAAGGGCCCAGCTAGGCCGGCCCGCCTCGCCGCCGCCTCCCCGCGCGCGCCGCCTTGCGCCGCACGGACGCCGAGGGGAGTCCGAGCCGGACTCCTCCCCGGGCGCCCCCTTCCCCAAGCCGGAGCCGCCCCCCTCCTTAAATACCGCAGCCCCGCCGCCCTCACCACCACCCGCCACCACCGCCGCTGCCCCTCGCCGAGCAGCGCCCGAGCCGAGCCGCCGCCGCCGCCTCCCGCGCCACCCCGCCTCTCGCCGAGCCCCGCCGCCTCTCGCCGAGCCCCGCAGCCCTGCCGGACGACCTCGCCGGAGGTAGCCATCCCGCCACCGGTTTTTTTTTTTCGAATAAAAAACCCCTTCAGTTTTTTTTGAGAAAACCCTAGTTCGTTTTTTATATATAGATCGGTTTTATTCTTCGGTTTATTTACTTAGCGAGCGTTCGCTCGTTCGTTCGTTTTAACGAACGTGTTCATCGTTTAGTTCCTGCTAACGAACGTTCGTTCGTTTAGCCGTTCGTCGTTTTTCTTTTTATCGGATTTATTCCGCGATTATTCTGATCGTGATTTCTGGTCCGATGTTCGAACCTGTTTATCTTTTCGCTCGTTTATCTGAATCAGGCGATTCAAGCGCCTGGAGTTTCATCTAGAAACCCTCTTTCCGAATAATCAACTCAAACAAGTTTTTGTTTCTGTAAAATTTGACCCTAGTTCAGATTAATAAATGGATCTTATTTCTTTTGCCGTTTGAGTTTCGTTGCTCCGTTTGATTTGTTTCTTTTTGCGAACCGGAGTTCTTAAGTTTAACTCTCCGGTCAAACTCTTTTTTTGGAGTTTTACTTGGTGCATCTTTGCTTGTTGCTTATGTATGTTATTGTTTGTTTGCGATAGAATTCCCGGAGTGCGAAGCGTGTTACTACGAGTCTCTAGGATTCACGGATCGTCAGCAAGGCAAGTAACACATTGATCATACTCTTTCCATACCCAGTTTTTATGCATTAGTTTCAACCCTCAAACATTGCATGATTAGGATGTCTTTAACTTGTGGGTTGGGAAGTAGTTGCTGAGGTAGAACCTATTGCCCTGTTTATTATCAAACCCTTGGAGTTACTTCTACATGTTGCTTATATTGCCATGCTATGCTCGTAGACGTGGATTGGGTTTGAGTGTTTCCATGACAGATGTGAGATTTTAATTAATGGTTTACTTAAGGTGGCAACTTTAATACACATCTGGGTGGATTGAGGCACCTGGGGTATCCAGTGATTGCCTGTTTTTTTGGAAATCCCGGGGTTACCGTGTGATTTTCCTATGGACCGCCACCCAGGCTCAAAGGGAACTGAGTTTATTCATGCTAGAAACTTCCGTGTGCAGCCACAAGCTATTATGGGCTCTAGCATAGTTGAGTAAGTTACGTGAAGCTCTTGAAGAGGTAGATCAGCAGGTAGTAGGTTTTGTAGGTTTGGTATGGTCTACCCGGAGTAGAGAGTTAATGTTTCTGAAAGACTGTGTCTCGGTCATCCGTTTCGCAAACACCATTTAGTGCGAGAAATCAACGGAGGCGATTGAGTCTTGTGGGGAAAAGTGCGCAAACCTCTGCAGAGTGTACAATCTAATCATGGTTAGCCGTGTCCCCGGTTATGGACAATTCTGAGTATCTAGTACTTGAGTATTCACATGTATCTCATCACTCTAAACTAATATTGCTGGGATGTTAATTATCTTAATTGGGATCATTGAGTTGGGGTTACCTTCTCTATGATGTTTCAACCACCATGATAGTTAAATTAAAATTATATTCCTTTGTTGTAGGGAAAAATTGGCTTTTCACAAAAACTGTAACCATAGAGCTTTCCACCAGCCAAATATGCATGTAGTGGTAGCATTACTCTGTTATTGCTCTTTTGTGTTACATTGCCAGCATATTCCATGTGCTGACCTGTTCTCGGGCTGCAACGTATTATGTTGCAGACTTTTCAGACGAGGAGTAAGGTTTGATAGGTCGTTGCCGTGCAGCTCAGCTATGCCGTTGGAGTTGATGGACTCACTTTATCTTCCAAGCCTTCCGCTGTTATCGCATTAGATGGCCTTAAGCCATATTATTGTAATAAGTTCTCTTTTGAGACATTCGATGTAATAAGTGTGTGATTGCTACTGTCGGTGTCAAAACCGGCGGATCTCGGGTAGGGGGTTCCGAACTGTGCGTCTAGGCGGATGGTAATAGGAGACAAGGGACACGATGTTTTTTACCCAGGTTCGGGCCCTCTCGATGGAGGTAAAACCCTACTCCTGCTTGATTAATATTGATGATATGGGTAGTACAAGAGTAGATCTACCACGAGATCAAGGAGGCTAAACCCTAGAAGCTAGCCTATGGTATGATTGTTGTAATGTATGTTGTCCTACGGACTAAAGCCCTCCAGTTTATATAGATACCGGAGAGGGCTAGGGTTACACAGAGTCGGTTACAATAGTAGGAGATCTACGTATCCGTATGCCAAGCTTGCCTTTCACGCCAAGTAAAGTACCTTCCGGACACGAGCCGGAGTCTTCAATCTTGTATCTTCGTAGTCTTGGAGTCCAGCGGACATTGATAGTCCGGCTGTCCGAACACCCCCTAGTCCAGGACTCCCTCAGTAGCCCCTGAACCAGTCTTCAATGACGATAAGTCCGGCGTGCATAATGTTCGGCATTGCAAGGCGGGTTCCTCCCTTGAATAATCCAGAGAAGATAATGAACACCAGGATAGTGTCCGGCTCTGCAAAATAAATTCCACATTCCACCGTAGAGAGAATAAAATGTACACTTAGTTTGAATCATTATACCACCTCAGCATTAGCAGAGCGGTTTCCTCGGCACGTCCTATCGAAGCAGAGATCGTGTTCCCCTTATTCCGGGATTCTCATCAATACGTGCGTGGGTAACCCAACCGCGCCATCAACGGTGACGCTTGGGAGATAAGCGAGTTTTACCAGGCCGGTGGGGGACACATAGTTTTGTCCGCCTATATATAAGGGATAAGGATTCACCTTCTCACCTACGCCTTCTTCCTCCTTTGCTTATCAATCCCCGCGAATTCAAGCTCCAATGCCCGAACTCGCGCATCTCACGTCGACCTTCTCCGAATATGACTGGAGCGGGAGGCAAATAGTTAGCCTCCACCGTCAAGGAGGAGGACATCACCAAACTGCGCAGCGCCGGATACCTTTCCGGCGATATCGCGCATCGGCTGCCCGACGAGGGGCAGCTCATCCCTACCCCTGGGCCTCATGAGAGGGTCGTCTTCCTTCCCCACTTCCTCCATGGACTGGGCTTTCCGCTCCATCCATTTGTCTGGGGGCTCATGGTTTACTACGGCCTGGATTTCCACGATCTGGCGCCGAACTTTATCCTCAACATCTCGGCGTTTATCGTCGTGTGCGAGGCCTTTCTCTGTATCCGGCCCCACTTCGGCCTGTGGCTCAAGACCTTTAACGTCAAGCCGAAGGTTGTGAAGGGTACACAAGCGGAATGCGGAGGCGCTATGTTGGGCAAATTGCCCAACGTCCCTTGGCTAGAAGGGACCTTCGTGGACTCCGTCAAGGGGTGGCAATCGGGGTGGTTCTACATCACCGAGCCACGCAAATCCACATGGGCGGCGGCCCCCGAATTTAGATCAGGCATCCCCGCGCAGCTCACCTCCTGGAAACAGAAGGGCTTGCAGTGGGGGAATCCGGTGGAGGTAACGGGACTCCGAGCATGTATCAAGAAGATGGTGAGCAAAAGGCTCAGGCTCGTCGACGTGGTCCAAGTCATGCTCATTCGGCGGATCCTCCCATGCCAAGAACGGGCTTTTAATTTGTGGGAGTTTAATTCGGAATAGCACCAGGCACTAAACGGGCTCTTCGATACAACATACGAAGGCACCTGGAGGGTGCTGTTCAAGGGCGCCGAAGCCCCTACGTCCGCGACCAAAGACCGCGTATTCAGCTCGCAGAATCCAACTGACGAGGTAAGTGATTCAACCCCATTACGGGACACTTGTGATAATTAGATTGACTCTAGTAAGGCTTCATTCTGCCTCTTCCTTTGACAGGAATGGATGGAGAAGGCCAAGCTACTCATCAGCCCGGCTCCCATGCCAGAAGACCCAGCAAACGCCCGCTTAACAGGGCTGCTGGTTCCGGCACCGCACGTGGTGCCGGAGAAGAAGGCCAAGAAGGTGGCCGCAGGGACTCGAAAGAACTCCCGCAATCAGGCGTCTGACGACGACGAGGATTCCTCCTCCGAAGACGAGGAGGAGGAGTACTCTCTCCCAGAGGAGGGAGAGAAGAAAAGGAAGGCTTCCCCCATCGGGGGGGCCGAAGGGTCCAAGAGGGGGAGAACTATCCCCCCGGACAGTTCCGCCAACATCAACGTTGGTGAGGATGAGCGGCCTCCAAGGGCCAGGCGTCCGGCAAGATCGTAAGCATCCGGATCCTTGATGTGTAATTTCTTTTATGTCGCGAAGTATCCTTCTAACGCCGCATTCTGTCCATAGTCCGGCCAATGATGATCTCCCCGACTCATCGAGCGGGTCATTGGCCTCGTCGGATGTGAATTCCATCCCGACTGCCTCCACCCCACGCGCCAACGAGGACGCCGAGGTGGGATCCCAAAGAGGGACCAATCAGGAGGAGGCTCCGGAGGCGCCGTCAGGCAGCCCCCCGGACTTCGTGCCGGACTCCACATCGGAACCCGCAGTGGTTCCAGAGTCCGGCAAGCGGCCCCTTCGAAAGAAGGGCAGGACCGTGACGCCGGCGGCCTCCGTCCAACCGGAGGCGCCGGATAACCTGCTGGAAGCGCTTAAAGGTGCTTCCATCGAGGAAGAACACCGCACCATCATGAGTGCGGTGATTGAGAAGGTTCAGCTCGCGAAAAGCGGGCTGACCGAAGCCTGCAGTAGCCTTTTAACAGGCTTTGAGGTAAGAAGTTAAAATTATGTAATATAATACCGCATAGACAGTAGCCCCTGATGCTTGGTTCGGTGTTCGGAAAGAAAAGCTGGACTAAGGATCTATAACAAGATATACGCAGGGTTGCCTAAAATATGTCAATATGGGTTTGCAGGCTGCACTGCTGACCTCTGCCGCACTAACAGCGGAGGTTGACGTGCTGAAAAAGAATCTCGAGCGGTCCGAGCAAGAGCTCGGCCATGCAAAGAAGCAGCTCGAGGAAAAAGAAAGTGAGTAACACCTCTTTGAATAAGTACCTTACAGAAAAGGATTTTGGTTGCGAATAAAATTGACAAGGATAATATGTGCATTGCAGGGGCCACTAACGAGGTGGCAACCCTAAAGGATGCTGTGTCCGTGGCCGAACGCAATGCGGCCGCGGAACGGGCTGAGCGAGAAAAGCAAGAGGTGCGGGTGGCGGAAGTTCGGCAAGAGCTCCAGGTTCTCATGGAAAAACATGAGAGTTTGGAGCGTGACTCCAAGACTCGAGAGTCCGAGCTTGCCTCGGCTCTCGAAAGTGCCAAGTCCGCCAAGGCCGAGGCCCAGAAGGCCCTTCAGGAGGTTGAGGACATAAAGAAGATAGCGGCGGGTAAGGCGTTTTTCATGCAAAGCAGGCATGTTAATGTGAACTACCGGACACTTTCCCGAATTCGGCGCTCTCCAGGGGCATCTGCAGATCTGCCGCGTAGTGCGGCTGATGCCGCCGCATTCTATCGTGGCGAGGAGGGGAGCTCGACGGAGAAGGTCTTCTGGTCTCAGTATACTGAGGCCGGCCATCCGGTGCCCCCAAGCGACCAGCTGAAGCAGCTGATCGAACTCCACAAAGTAGCTGAGGAGGCCATGAAGGGCCTCATAGTCCGGCTGTGGCCTGGACAGGCCATGCCTGGTAGCTACTTTGGCCTCGTGCGGCGGCTGGTGGATGCATGCCCTAGGCTGGATGTAGTCAAGCGCTCCGCCTGTATCGAAGGTGCTCGTCGGGCCCTTGCCCGCATAAAGGTGCAATTGGGCAAATTGGATGCGGAGAAGCTTCTCACGGACCCACCGCCACCGGGCAAGGAGTATCGCACGCCGGAGAAGTATTATAATATTGTCCTGAAGGGAGCCTGCAATATTGCAGATGAGTGCTCCCGAAATGTAATCTTTGAGTGAACTCGCTGTGTATTTATCCTGTGCGCTGAAAACTTCGTTCATATGCGCCATGAGCAACGCTTGTTTAATTTAAAATATTACCTTCTGTTTGGCCGTTTATAAAATCTGAGAGATGGCAAGTCGTTGGCTTCAGCCCCCAAGCCACAAGTGCTGGGGTGTTCGGTGATAAACTTGAGCACTCTTGTTCCCATATTTGGGTCCATCTAGGGAGGTGCTCAACACGACGAACAAGGCGACCGGACTTATAATGCTTTAACACTCTCACTTAGCCATAGAATTCTATAATTTTAAATTTCGGCGAAGCCCCTGGTATTCGGAAGACCGAATCCGGGGCGCTATCCACGCCTTCATCGGACATAATCCGGAACTTCGCTCGAAGCGGCGTGAGTCTTTAAGGACCCGAAAAAACCTCTCGAACAGCGACCAGTCTCTCGCCTTATCATGCCGGTCAGTTTTAGCTTTCTCCACTGAGGCGTTAACCCGGCTCAACCGGGGCGCAATCGCAGTGGTTCTCCCAGTGCTACCTTAGCCGACGGAACGGAAACGTAAGGAGCCAAACATGGGAGCCGGGCAAACCCAACTATTGACCCAAGACATGATTCGGAGCCGATTCATATAATGCTATAAGTTCGGGGTGCCGCACTTGTTAAAGTGTTCGGACTTTATCACACCATAAAGCGGGGAACATAAGCCCCTGGTGTATTATGCCATACCAAAAATATACGGGTGCCAGAATGTCATATAATGAACATATATATAAAATGTAATGCAATTGCGATAATAAAGGTGCTGCATTATTAATGAAAGAAAAAGTCTGCTAGTAGAGCGGACTGATACAAATAGTGCGGTAAGCAAGGGATTTGGACTAAATAAACATGTCCCCCTCCAGGGATGAGCTGCGGATTTGGTGTATATAATCGAATTTAATGCTCGTAATTGAGACCACCTGAGTGTTCGACGCGGCCTTCCTAAGTCCCTGACTGTTGTATCATGAGTTCGGCAAGTTCACCGCCGGACAGGGCTTCTGGTTAACAGAGTCCTGTGTACAAAAAAGAAGAAGGATAATAATAATAAAAAAAGGAGGCACATTTGCGAGCCCCTGGTGTGGTTGAACCGCACTCTGGGTCCGTTGTGATCGTGCCCCCTCCCCTGTGCCCATGGTATCTCGAAGGCGTAATGATGTACGCGGAGTGTTATTCTTGCGATCATACGCGGGCGAGGGTTGGGGCCGCATTGCTACGCGTGCTCTGATCGCGCCAGGTGGTCTTGGTTGATATTGCTCCGGGCGCGCTTTGCTGTATCCGGGCGTTTAACGGCCGGACTCGAGAATTGCCTTAAAAGGCTGCTCTGTACTTCTGCCGCGATAGCCGCTGTATGTTCCTCCGTTCGGAGGGAGCGTTCCGTATTCCCATTGACCGTGATGACTCCACGAGGGCCTGGCATCTTGAGCTTTAGGTATGCATAGTGCGGCACCGCGTTGAATTTGGCAAACGCGGTTCGTCCGAGCAGAGCGTGATAGCCGCTGCGAAACGGGACTATATCGAAGATTAACTCTTCGCTCCGGAAATTATCCGGGGATCCGAAGACCACTTCCAGTGTGACTGAGCCTGTACAATTGGCTTCCACTCCTGGTATGACACCTTTAAAGGTTGTCTTTGTAGGTTTAATCCTTGATGGGTCTATGCCCATTTTGCACACTGTATCCTGATAAAGCAGGTTCAGGCTACTGCCGCCGTCCATCAGGACTCTCGTGAGGTGAAACCCATCGACGATTGGGTCTAAGACCAATGCGGCGAATCCGCCATGGCGTATGCTGGTCGGGTGGTCTCTTCGATCGAAACTGATCGGACAAGAGGACCATGGGTTGAACTTTGGGGCGACTGGCTCCATCGCATAGACGTCCCTTAGTGCGCGTTTCCTCTCCCTCTTGGGTATATGGGTCGCGTATATCATATTCACCGTCCGTACTTGTGGGGGAAAACCCTTCTGTCCTTTGTTGTTCGGCGGCCGGGTCTCTTCCTCGTCGTCGCTATTTAGCCCCTTGTCATTGTGTTCGGCAATTAACTTGCCGGCCTGCTTGAACACCCAACAATCTCTATTGGTGTGGTTGGCTAGCTTTTCAGGGGTGCCATGTATCTGGCATGAGCGGTCGAGTATTCGGTCCAAATTGGACGGACCCGGAATGGTTCTTTTAAATGGCTTCTTCCATTGACCGGGTTTAGAGCCTCGGAATCTGGCATTGACTGTCGTATCCTCCTTATCGTCGCCGTGAATTCGGCGCTTGTTTTTATTTCGACGTGACCTGCCGTTGTTGTTCTTAGTATCCGGACTGCCAGAATTTTTACGGAGATTGTTGCCGCGGGCTAGCCAGCTGTCCTCTCCCGCACAAAAGCGGGTCATTAACGATGTGAGGGCTGCCATGGATTTCGGCTTTTCCTGCCCGAGGTGCCGGGCTAGCCATTCGTCCCGGATATTATGTTTGAAGGCTGCAAGGGCCTCTGCGTCCGGACAATCGACGATTTAATTTTTCTTTGTCAAGAACCGTGTCCAGAATTGCCTGGCCGATTCGTCTGGCTGCTGAATGATGTGGCTGAGGTCATCGGCGTCTAGTGGTCGCACATATGTGCCTTGGAAGTTATCAAGGAATGCGGCCTCCAGGTCCTTCCAACACCCAATTGACTCCGCGGGCAAGCTGTTAAGCCAATGCCGAGCTGGTCCTCTAAGCTTGAGTGGGAGGTATTTTATGGTGTGGAGATCGTCGCCGCGGGCCATATGGATGTGGAGAAGATAGTCTTTGATCCACACCGCGGGGTCTGTTGTGCCATCGTAAGATTCGATGTTTACGGGTTTAAACCCTTCGGGGATCTGATGATCCATTAATTCGTCAGTGAAGCATAACGGGTGTGCGGCGCCCCTGTATTGAGCAATATCACGACGCAGCTCGAGAGAGCGCTGTCTGCTGTGTTCGGCCCGGCCGGGGTTATTGTATCCGACACGACGGTATTCGTCATGGGTCGTAGGGCGCCCACGTGATCCATAGATGGATCTGGATTGCCTTGCTTTGTCCTCCAATATGTCTCGCAAGTCCGGCGCGTTCCCTCTTGGCTTCGTACTTTTGGAGTGATGCCGGGGTATGGTCTTGGCTGGGGGCCTGGATGCCTCTCTGTCACGACCACGGGGTGGTCGGTCAGTCATATCGTGCGCTGGTGATGGATGTATGTATGCTTCCTCCTCTAATCGGGGGAGCAGCTTGCGTTTTGGGTAACTTTTGGAGGGACGTTCGAGTTTATACTCTTCGGCCGCGAGGACCTCGGTCCATCGATCGGCCAGCAGGTCCTGATCAGCTTGAAGCTGCTGCTGCTTTTTCTTTAGGCTGTTTGCTGTGGCGATAAGCCTGCGCTTGAAGCGCTCTTGTTCAACGGGATCCTCGGGTACGACGAATTCGTCATTGTTGAGGCTTGCTTCGTCTTCGGAGGGAGGCATATAATCATGATCCTCAACCTCTTCATCTGCCGCCCCCTCATGAGGGCTTGCTTCTGCATCCTCCTGCGCTGAGTCTTGCGGGAGGGGATTGTCTTCGGCACTCTCTGGAGTGTTATTATCTCCTGTGCCGGAATCTCCGTTTTTGCTGTGGCGAGATTTAGAGCGGCGCCGCTGACACCGGCGCTTGGGCTGTTTCTTTAAGGAATCTGCCTCCGCTGTTCCTTCGCCGTCCCCATCTTTTGGGGTATCCACCATGTATACGTCGTATGACGAGGTGGCCTTGCAGTGCCCTGTGGGCGCTGGTTCCTGTTCGTCTCCGGCATCGTCTTCCATAGCGTCGATGTCTTCGGAGTCACAGTCTAGCACGTCGGTTAAATCGTCGACAGTGGCTACAAAGTGGGTGGTGGGTGGGCTCTGAATTTCTTCGTCGTTCGCATCCCAACCATCCTGGCCATAGTTCGGCCAGGACTCTCCTGATAACGAGAGATGCTTTAGTGAATTTAAGATATCGCCAAAAGGCGGGCATTGAAAGATGTCCGCGGCGGTGAATTCCATAACCGGCGCCCAATCTGGATCGATTGGTAGGGGCGCGGGAGGTTCGGAGTCCGACGAGGAGTCCGGCGCCTCGGAATCACGAGTTTCGCAGGGGACAAGATTGGTGTTCGGCTCCATCGCCGTGGATGTTGAAGCCCCCGGGGCGACGTCTATCCACCAGCCCTCGATCTGGGCGATCGGCTCCGGGCTAATGGCCGGAGCGGATTCGTGTGCGGCCACCAAAGCACTGTTCGGCGGCAGAGCTAGATCATGCCCATCATCACAGTGCGGTGCGCTTGGCTGTGGCTCGAGTCCATTGAGGATCAAATCTCCTCGGACATCGGCCGTGAAGTTTAAGCTTCCAAATCTGACCTGACGGCCAGGGGCGTAGCTTTCGATCTTCTCCAGATGGCCAAGTGAATTGGCCCGCAGTGCGAAGCCGCCGAATACGAAGATCTGTCCGGGGAGGAAAGTCTCACCCAGGACAGTGTTGCAGGTTGAAGATGCCATCAAGCCTATTGGTGACGACACAGAGGAACTCTCAATGAAAGCACCAATGTCGGTGTCAAAACCGGCGGATCTCGGGTAGGGGGTCCCGAACTGTGCGTCTAGGCGGATGGTAACAGGAGACAAGGGACACGATGTTTTTTACCCAGGTTCGGGCCCTCTCGATGGAGGTAAAACCCTACTCCTGCTTGATTAATATTGATGATATGGGTAGTACAAGAGTAGATCTACCACGAGATCAAGGAGGCTAAACCCTAGAAGCTAGCCTATGGTATGATTGTTGTAATGTATGTTGTCCTACGGACTAAAGCCCTCCGGTTTATATAGATACCGGAGAGGGCTAGGGTTACACAGAGTCGGTTACAATAGTAGGAGATCTACGTATCCGTATCGCCAAGCTTGCCTTCCACGCCAAGTAAAGTACCTTCCGGACACGAGCCGGAGTCTTCAATCTTGTATCTTCGTAGTCTTGGAGTTCGGCGGACATTGATAGTCCGGCTGTCCGAACACCCCCTAGTCCAGGACTCCCTCAGCTACTCTGTTATAAATCCTTCGAGTACTGTGTGTGTCAGCATTACCGATCCAGGGATGACACAGAAGCACAGAGACTTGACCATCTGAGGTCGGGTCGCTACAAGATGGTATCAGAGCACACGCTGAGTGTAGGACACGACCACTAAGATAAACCATAGGTCACTCTTCTCTACTCATTTCTGACTCCTCTCCATTTTCCACTCTTTAGGATGACGGAGATGAAGAACAAGTTTGCACAACCGGATGAAGACACACCTTTTGGACGCCACTTGAAGGAAGTCACTAGGTACTTGAATATTGGAATACCAAGCTTCACCGGGACGTACAACGCCACTTTACCAGAAGAAGAGCGCTGGATGATTCAAGTACGAGTTCCGGGAAGGACATTCTCGCCAACTTCCAAATCCATAGAGTTTTCTTTCGAAGCACCCACTTGGAGCCTTGGCAAGAGTATGGCAGCTCATATTACCATGGGACGCATTGGAGAAGTCTACAACCGGGAGCTTAAAGACACCACCTATCAAATATGTGGGCGCCGAGATGAACAATGGGAGATGATCAGCACCAGGAAGGATAGATCTGTCGCAGCTTTTATCCAGGAACTAAACCAGCACATTCGATGTCAGGAGAACCAGATGTGCGCAGACATGATGGAGATGAAGAAGGCGAAAACTAGGATCATCGAGCTGGAGGAAGAACTCAAGTTTACACGCGATGGATATGAGGAGGAAATCAAGACCCTACTGGAGAAGAATGACGACCTAGTCGAGAAGATCGGAGTCTTCATGGGAGGACCAGTCCCGGGAGAAGAGGAAGGAGATCCCACTTGTCTGGACAACTACATCATCATTGACGACACCAATTCAGATCCAAGTGATGATGACTACAAAGATGAAGCTGGAGCAGACATCATGGAGTCTTCCACCGATCAAAATTTTTAGATGACCACCATATAATAGTAGTATTCCCCCATGTAACTAGTAGTAGTTGAGCACTTTTGCGATAGTCCCAGACCGTTTTGTATGCCCTTGCTTGATTGATTGAATGAATGCTTGTGTCTGTCTCATATGCATATGGGTAGTGTTTTTCCCCTAGATCTTTTTCTATTCTAATCTCTTCCATCTAAACCCATCAGATGCCTCCGAGAAGAGACCCCGATTTTGTTTTTCCACCGGAGATCACCCAGTTGATCCAGCAGCAGAATGCCTTGATGAAATTGCTAGTTCAGAACTAGGGCAATGCCAACAACAACAATGCCAACAACAACCCGCCGCCAGTGGATAACCTAGCCCGTTTCTTAAGGTTACAGCCGCCGGTGTTCTCCAGTAGCACCGAGCCAATAGTTGCAGATGATTGGCTACGCTGTATTGGAAGGGAGTTAACCACCGCAGGATGCACAGATGCTGAGAAGGTGCGTTTTGCCGCACACCAACTGGACGGACCTGCAGCAGCATGGTGGGAGAATATCACAGCCACCTATCCTATCAACACTGTCACATGGGCCCAGTTTCAGCAGGCTTTTCGTACTGCCCATGTCTCGATTGGAGCTATGCAGATGAAGAAGCGTTAGTTTCGCAATTTATGCCAGGGGAACTGTACTGTTGGCCAGTACCTGGATGAGTTTAGCAAGTTATCACGCTATGCCCCTGATGATGTGGCCACAGATGCCATGAAGCAGGAGAAGTTTATGGAAGGGCTGAATGATGAGATGAGCATGCATTTGATGGTGGCAACCTTCAACAACTACCAGGAGTTGGTAGATAAGGCCCTAATGATTGAAGGAAAGAAGCAGCAAATTGAGAGCCGTAAGAGGAAGTATGGACAAGGGAAATACAACTCAGGAGCTCACCAGAAGCCTCGCTTAACCCCGAACTCGGGAGGACTTGTTCATAACCATGGAGGTCATAACCATACTGGAGGAGGATCGCATAACCATAATGGCGCGAAGAACGGGAATGGGAACGGAGCCAACAATAATCAGAATCGCTCTAACCCATCTACACCCGCAAAGAGGGACTTAAGCCAAGTTATTTGCTATAAGTGCGGGAAGACAGGGCACTATGCCAATGACTGCCCTGAAGGAAAGAATGGAAACGGAAATGGGAGCACTAGGAAGAATCCCAATCCATCAACAAAGGACAAGTGAACCACGTTAACGTGGAGGAAGTAGAAGAGCAGCCGGACGCGGTAATAGGTAAGTTTTTGGTTCAGTCATTTACCGCTATTGTTCTTTTCGATACTGGTGCATCGCATTCATACATATCAAGGGGATTTCTGGAAAAGTTTAAGTTACCAACCCAAACCCTTAGGACCCCTCTTTTAGTGAGCTCGCCTGGAGCAGAGTACATGGCTAGCAGATGGTGCACCCAGATACCCCTAATCATTGGCACACATGTTTTTCGTCTGACCTAATCATCTTGGAGTCGCAAGGATTGGATGTGATATTAGGTATGGACTGGATGTCAAAGTATGGAGGAAGTATTGACTGTGCTAGCAAGTCAATTTATCTTACCACCCCGGAGGGAAAAAGGATTAAGTATGTATCTAGGCATGTGCCTAGGAGGAGCCAAGTAAACGCCCTCACGAGAGTTGTACAAGAGGAAGTACCGGTAGTGAAGGATTTTCTGGATGTTTTCCCCGAAGAGTTACCAGGTATGCCACCGGATCGAGACATCGAGTTTTTGATAGAGCTATTGCCAGGTACAGGGCCAATATCCAAGAGACCCTATCGGATGCCAGCAAATGACCTGGAGGAAATTAAGAAGCAGATCAAAGAGATTGCTGAGATAAGAGAGAAGATGGGCGAAGGTAAAGCCAAAGGTTTTCGCGAGGATGAGCACGATACCTTGTGGTTTGAGGACCGGATTTATGTGCCCAACAATTCGGAGATCAGGAAGTTAATACTTCAGGAGGCCCATGACTCACCATACTCGATTCACCTCGGAAACACCAAGATGTATTTGGACTTGAAGGAACGTTTCTGGTGGACTGGTATGAAGAAGGATATTGCCGAGTATGTAGCCGTATGTGATGTATGTCAGAGAGTGAAGGCAGAGCATCAGAAGCCAGCAGGACTGTTACATCCTATGCCAATACCCGAATGGAAGTGGGACAAACTTGGTATGGACTTTATTACCGGATTACCCAGAACCAAGGCAGGATATGATTCTATATGGGTAGTTGTGGATCGTTTGACCAAAGTAGCTCACTTCATCCCAGTGAAAACAACATATACAAGTGCAAAGTTGGCCAAGATATATATGACCAGGATCGTATGTTTGCATGGAGTTCCGAGGAGCATCGTATCAGATAGAGGAACACAGTTTACTTCAAAGTTTTGGCATCAATCATACTAGACTTTGGGTACCCGATTGGAGTTTAGTACCGCTTTTCACCCGCAGACAGATGGACAGACAGAGAGAGTCAATCAGATTCTGGAGGACATGTTGAGAGCCTGTGCGCTAGATTATGGATCCAGTTGGGATGACAATTTGCCGTACGCAAAGTTCTCTTATAACAATAGCTACCAGGCCAGTTTGAAGATGGCACCGTTCGAAGCTTTGTATGGACGCAGATGTAGAACACCATTGATGTGGGATGAGGTAGGAGACCGTCAGTTGTTTGGACCAGATTTGATCAAGGAATCAGAGGAGAAGGTTAAACTGATCAGAGATAGACTAAAGATTGCTCAGTCCAGACAGAAGAGTTATGCAGATCCAAAACGCAAGGAAGTAACCTATGAAATTGGAGACAGAGCCTATCTACGAGTATCGCCCTTGAGGGGAGTAAAACGTTTTGGAGTTAAGGGAAAGTTAGCCCTGAGATTTGTAGGACCGTATCGTATTTTGGAACGGATGGGAGAAGTTGCCTACAAGCTGGAGTTACCTGAAGGATTGTCAGGAGTTCACGATGTGTTTCACGTATCACAGCTGAAGAAGTGCCATGTTGAGATGGCCGATATACCGTTGAATGATACAGTGCCTTTGGAGGCGATTCAGCTGGATAATAATCTGACCTATGAGGAGAAGCCAGTAAAGATTCTTGATTTTGACAGTCGAGTCACTCACAACAAGGTTATCAAGTTTGCAAAGTTCAGTGGAGTCACCACACCGAGGAGGAAGCCACCTGGGTGTGAGAAGAGGATATTCGCAAAGACCATCCGCACCTATTTTCTAGCCAACCCGAATCTCGAGGGCGAGATTCATCTTAAGGGGGTAGGTTTGTAACATCCCAAATTTCCAATTTGGCATGTTATACATAGATCATCCATGCATATCATATTTTATTGCTTTTTCGTTTGCAATCCTCGAAATCCTAATCAACTCAAGGACCCTTGGAGAGAGTTGGGGATTTTCTGATTTTCATATTTGAGTTCTACAAATAATGAAGACGAGGATTTTGATTTTTATTATTTTTCTCTCCGGAAAAATGTTTCATTTCAAATAAATAAATGAGGGGAGATAATATGACTTCTCCAAAACAATTGAAATATCGGAGGAAAAATGTTAAAATCAATATTTGGTCTTTATTTGATTTTATTCGGAATTTTATTTGCCCTAGAAAAATTTGCATGTTTCAAAAGTTGCATTTTAGGGGCCAAGAAAAGTTCGTCTCTTTCTAAATATTCCATTTAGACGGAGAAAACTTGTTTTGGAATTTTTAGATTTTTATTTATTTTTCCTAGGATTTTCTTAAGTCGGCGGAACGTTTTAAAAAAAAGGAACCCGCGCCCGACCGGGCCTAGGGCCCAGCCAGGCCGGCCCGCCTCGCTGCCGCCTCCCCGCGCGCGCCGCCATGCGCCGCATGGACGCCGAGGGGAGTCCGAGCCGGACTCCTCCCCGGGCGCCCCCTTCCCCAAGCCGGAGCCGCCCCCCTCCTTAAATACCGCCGCCCTGCCGCCCTCACCACCAACCACCACCACCGCCGCCGCCCCTCGCCGAGCAGCGCCCGAGCCGAGTCGCCGCCGCCCGCGCCCTGCCCGAGCCGCTACCGCCGCCTCCCGCTCCACCCCGCCTCTCGTCGAGCCCCGCCGCCCTGCCGGACGACCTCGCCGGAGGTAGCCACCCCGCCGCCGGTTTTTTTTCGAATAAAAAACCCCTTCGTTTCTTTTTGAGAAAACCCTAGTTCATTTTTTATATATATAGATCGGTTTTATTCTTCGGTTTATTTACTTAGCGAGCATTCGCTCGTTCGTTCGTTTTAACGAACGTGTTCATCGTTTAGTTCCTGCTAACGAACATTCGTTCGTTTAGCCGTTCGTCGTTTTTCTTTTTATCAGATTTATTCTGCGATTATTCTGATCACGATTTCTGATCCGATGTTCGAACCTGTTTATCTTTTCGCTCGTTTATCGGAATCAGGCGATTCAAGCGCCTGGAGTTTCATCTCGAAACCGTTTTTCCGAATAATCAAATCAAACAAGTTTTCGTTTTTGTAAAATTTGACCCTAGTTCAGATTAGTAAACGGATCTTATTTCTTTCGCCGTTTGAGTTTCGTTGCTCCGTTTGATTTGTTTCTTTTTGCGAACCGGAGTTCTTAAGTTGAACTCTCCGGTCAAACTCTTTTTTTGGAGTTTTACTTGTGCATCTTTGCTTGTTGCTTATGTATGTTATTGTTTGTTTGCGATAGAATTCCCGGAGTGCGAAGCGTGTTACTACGAGTCTCTAGGATTCATGGATCGTCAGCAAGGCAAGTAACACATTGATCATACTCTTTCCATACCCAGTTTTTCTGCATTAGTTTCAACCCTCAAACATTGCATGATTAGGATGTCTTTAACTTGTGGGTTGGGAAGTAGTTGCTGAGGTAGAACCTATTGCCCTGTTTATTATCAAACCCTTGGGAGTTACTTCTACACGTTGCTTATATTGCCATGCTATGCTCGTAGACGTGGATTGGGTTTGAGTGTTTCCATGACAGATGTGAGATTTTAATTAATGGTTTACTTAAGGTGGCAACTTTAATACACATCTGGGTGGATTGAGGCACCTGGGGTATCCAGTGATTGCCTGTTTTTTTTGGAAATCCCGGGGTTACCGTGTGATTTTCCTATGGACCGCCACCCAGGCTCAAAGGGAACTGAGTTTATTCATGCTAGAAACTTCCGTGTGCAGCCACAAGCTATTATGGGCTCTAGCATAGTTGAGTAAGTTACGTGAAGCTCTTGAAGAGGTAGATCAGCAGGTAGTGGGTTTTGTAGGTTTGGTATGGTCTACCCGGAGTAGAGAGTTAATGTTTCTGAAAGACTGTGTCTCGGTCATCCGTTTCTCAAACACCATGTAGTGCGAGAAATCAATGGAGGCGATCGAGTCTTGTGGGGAAAAGTGCGCAAACCTCTGCAGAGTGTACAATCTAATCATGGTTAGCCGTGTCCCCGGTTATGGACAATTCTGAGTATCTAGTACTTGAGTATTCACATGTATCTCATCACTCTAAATTAATATTGCTGGGATGTTAATTATCTTAATTGGGATCATTGAGTTGGGGTTACCTTCTCTATGATGTTTCAACCACCATGATAGTTAAATTAAAATTATATTCCTTTGTTGTAGGGAAAAATTGGCTTTTTGCAAAAACTGTAACAGCTTTCCACCAGCCAAATATGCATGTAGTGGTAGCATTACTCTGTTATTGCTCTTTTGTGTTACATTGCCAGCATATTCCATGTGCTGACTCGTTCTCGGGCTGCAACGTATTATGTTGCAGACTTTTCAGACGAGGAGTAAGGTTCGATAGGTCATTGCCGTGCAGCTCAGCTATGCCGTTGGAGTTGATGGACTCACTTTATCTTCCAAGCCTTCCGCTGTTATCGCATTAGATGGCCTTAAGCCATATTATTGTAATAACTTCTCTTTTGAGACATTCGATGTAATAAGTGTGTGATTGCTACTCTGTTATAAATCCTTCGAGTACTGTGTGTGTCAGCATTACCGATCCAGGGATGACACGGAAGCACAGAGACTTGACCATCTGAGGTCGGGTCGCTACAGAGGCGATGAGGCCTTTCTCTACCCGCAGCACATCGTCATGAAGTCTCCTTAGATCGCCGAATCTGGCCCGTAGCGCTGTTTCAGGTAGGATTGGTTGACCGGGGATATGCCATTTATCCGCATCGGGGATATCTACACGGTCCTGAAGCCGAGGCTGCTGAGGCGGCTGGATCATAGAATCAGCTTTTTTGCCTTTCCTCGCTCTCTTCCTAGACTTCTTTACTACCGGAAGGTCGTCAATAATACGTTGAGACGGTAATTCAGGCACCGACTCATGACGCTCAAACCCTGAGGAGGCGCCAGTATAGACATACTGTTCAGCGCCGTCGTCATCCTCATCCTCATCCATGGCGACGTCATCAGTGACTAATGGAGCCACCTGCTTACCCCGTCCGCTATCACCCAACCCGACACCCGACGCTAATTGGGTAGGTGGGCTGTTGATGTTCATACCTTGCTGAGGCTGCGTGCTCGTGGGTGTGCTCCCGGCCGCTAATATGGTGCACGGGATTTCGTCGGCCTGCAAAGAAAAGTCTGCGACGTGAGACATCCGAAAGGCAACGAAAACGGGAGATTATACATTTATATTGAAGGGAGCCGGTGTGACAGATACCGTGAGGGTGTTGAGCTCAGCCAAAGAGGAGGCACCACCGAGCACGTCCGGTGCGGGAGCAGGTGCGGGAACAGGTGCGGGAGCCGGTGCGGGAGCAGGTACAGGAGCCGGTGCGGGAGCAGGTGCTCCCAAGAAGTCAGCAAGGGGAAAGTCCTCTGCATTTTTTTCTGGATTTTGCCTTGTCCAAGTGAAAATGCCCGTCACCAAGTTAGTAGATATATCTGCAATCGCCTGTTTTGCGGCAGCTACCGCTGTTGCGACTATCTGAGATGATTTCTTCTCAACCGCAATCTCAACCTTCTTATCGATGTTTTCTTCAGTTAACCTCCGTCTTTCCTTTCTCTCCTCCGTGGTCTCACGGTAGTACTTCCACATGGCGCCGTCTCCGACACCGTGCACGCGTCCATACGACGGTTGAGTATCCACCGGTTGTTGTTTCAATATGTTCAACGCCCGGTTGAATGGAGTGTCCCACTTGGGCCTCGCCAATGCCTCAGACGGCGAGTCGCTTTCGGCCGCAATCCGGTGCTGCTCTCTCTGCAAAAGGCACAAGGATTGTTTACAAATATGACTAACGTGTGCAGTCGAATTGATCAGAAACTAAAATTACCAGGAGTCTCATGAACTCCGTAATGACCGGTGTTGTCTCGTAAACCTTCTTCACTGGGTCCCAACGGTGCCGGGCCCTCAAGACGTCACGCTCCTGCGGGACGGTGAAATCCGCCAAGGGGTCTAGGATGCCCAGACTCACGGCTTCCGCGTCCTCCTTGGCCCATTTGGACCTCTTTCCGCCGTAACCACGGCTTCCGAGGTGGTGGCTCCCAATGTTCCTCTTTTGAAGCCCCTTCATGTACTTAGACTTTTTTTTGGCAG
The DNA here is from genome assembly GCA_963921465.1 of Triticum timopheevii. Classification (NCBI taxonomy): domain Eukaryota; kingdom Viridiplantae; phylum Streptophyta; class Magnoliopsida; order Poales; family Poaceae; genus Triticum; species Triticum timopheevii. The sequence goes on along the minus strand of OY997274.1, from coordinate 173,381,654 downwards.
CTTCGGCCTCGCAAGCCTCCTTGAATATTTGAAACTGCTCTTCCGTGATTGTCGGATTATCCTTTACAATCTCGGAGTAGGGTTCCCCGTCGTTGATCTTTGCTTTCACTCGATTTTTCCAGGCGGCCAACGCGTCGCTAAACTTGGTCATGGCGTGTTTGTTTATCTTCTTCATTGCCGGGTCCTCGTCTGGATCTTCATAATCCTTCTCATTCCGGCCCGGGAACAAGAATATCTGGTGAAACTTCTTTAGGAGGGAGCTCCTCATATTTTCTATCTTCTGTAGTTTCTCATCATTGATGGTGGCGGTTGTCTGTATGATGCAGCCTATTTGATTGCCGTAGCAGCGACGTGCTTCCTCGGGCGCCTTTGGCTCAAAATTGCCGTCGTCCACCTCCGTGACCACCAGTCTAGTAGTCCTGAGTTTGTTAGGAACCCGTTGCCTCTTTGCTTTCGGTTCTACACCGGCTCCGCTCCCCGAGGCAGCACCGGTCTCAGCGCCGGTCTTGATGCCGGTCTGAATCTCAGCGCCGGTCTCAGTCTCAGCACTGGTCTGCGTGTCGGTCTCAGTCCCCGATGCCACCGGTGGGCCCAACAACAACATCTGTTGATCGTCGGTAAGGCTAAAAAATTCGTCTGCCGCCCGGTAGACGTCGTCGCAATCACCAGAACCCTGTCCTTGATTGTTGCTAGCCATGTTTCCTATGATTAAATCTAGTCAATTAATTCTAGACCTAATAAAATGAATAATGACATAAAAAAGGACTATTGTTTTGCAGGAATGTTGACTCCTTCCTGGTGCGGCAAATCCTGGGCACTCGATATGTCCTAGTTTGTAGCACAAGTCATGCCGAAATTCACGGAAAATTTTGGCATGACCTTTGCTAAAAAGTGGACAAATCGAGAACCTGAAATTTGCCCGAACAGAAATGAATCAATATTCCGGCAAAACATAGGCCACTCAGCATCATTCCCTAGAAACAACAAAGCCACTTGGGCACAATCGAACAACTTCAGTGAAAAGATATAACATGAGCAAACACTATTGAGGAATTTGCATATAACATGGCCACTTCAATGTAAAGATATAATCAACAATAATGGAATATGCAAATGAACATCAATGACATATATCATATAAAAACAATCTTGTTTTTTGTTTACATAGCAACAATTAGTTTGACCAAGTTTTTGAAAAGAAAAATAATTCTGTTTTTTGTTTATAGCTAAAGGCCATAGCTATTGTTTTTATTTATAGCTAAATACTTTTGTTTTTTGTCTAAAGCTAAAAGTCTAGGAACTACATTTTCTCTAATCCTTTTGAGCTCACCAAAATTTCCACAGCAAGACCTTAGTACCTACACCCAATTTCTTCAAAAATATTCAGGTCCATAGTCCAAATAATTCAAATTTCATTTGAATGAAATTTGGAACAAATTCAGGTCCGTAGTCAAAATATTTTTTATAGCTAAGTGTTTTTTGTTTATACCCTCTATTAATTTAAATCTAAATGCTACTATTATTTATATACCCTCTATTAGTTTAAAGCTAAATGGAATTACTGTTTAGGAATTTTCATAAAAATTGCCCTAGATAATTTCCTAACAAAATTGCTAATCATTTTTCCTAAATGCTATAAAATGCCTACTTCCCTAAAAAATCTAGGGTTCATATGAACACCTAGGGTTCATATGAACATCAACACAGTATCAACATATATATAATTTCCCTAGCAGAGAGACATAGCCTTACAGTCGGCGGCGAGGGCAGGCTCTGGCTCGGGCAGCGGCGGTGAGGTCGAGGGCGGCGGCGGTGAGCTCAAGGGAGGCGACAGTGAGGTCGACGATGGCCTCGGGGGGCGGCTGTGAGGTCGAGGGGGCGGCCTCGGGCGGCGGCGGTGTGGTCGAAGGCGGCGGGCGGCGGCGGCGTGGTCGAAGGCGGCCTCGGGCGGTGGCGGTGTGGTCGAAGGCGGCCTCGGGCAACAGCGGCGATGGAGCAGTTGGGGGACAGGGGGAGTAGAGAGAGAGGGGGGGGGGGGGGGAAGGACTTAGCGAAATTTTGAGCCTGGGCCACCGGGATTTGAGTCAAACTAGCAGTAGCGCATTTTGCCGAAACGCGCTATAGCTAAGATAGCTATAGCGTGTTCCAGGGAAACGCGCTACAGCTATCCCTTTCTGTTTTCTTTTTCTTTTTCTTTTGTTTTCTTTACATTTTCTTTTTTTTCCATTTCTCCTTTTTCTATTTCTTTCATTTTCATTTACTTTTCTACTTATTTTTCTATTTATTTTCTTTTACATAGCAGTAGCGCTCTACAGCAGAAATGTGCTGCTACAATGTTTTTAGCAGTAGCGTGCTTTTGGGAGAACCGCTACTACTATTCCTGGCCTACCGGCACTCGTGAGGGAATTTTAGTAGTAGCGCTTTTCTGTGAAGACGCGCTACTGCTAAAATAATGGTTGTAGCGTGGTTTTGCAACAAGCGCTACTACTAAGTAGCGCTGGCACCGAGTTTTGACCAATGCTACTGCTATACCTCTGTGTATAGCGTTTTCCCTAGTAGTGTGTATGTGTGCAGAATCGCGGCGGGCCCGCCCCCAGCGGGGGGATCCAGGTGGCCTAGAAAATTGGGAGAAGGGAGGGGTTCGTGCGGGGGGGGGGGGGGGTCGGGATGGCCCGGAAAATCAGGAGAAGAAGTGATGCGTTGCATGAGGGGGTGTGGTGGTTTTTCAATCTGGCACACGATTGCCAGTTATCACAGTCCTTAAGAAATTATGTAAATGTAACATGAATAGACCACGGATCCTTTGTTGGTACAGTTTATGGTGTTGGTTATGTTGGGAAACGTAGCATGCAATTCCTAAAATTTCCTACGCTCACGCAAGATCTATCTAGGAGATGCATAGCAACGAGGGGGGAAGAGTGCGTCCACGTACCCTCGTAGACCGAAAGCGGAAGCGTTTGACAACGCGGTTGATGTAGTCGAACTTCTTCTAGCTCCGACCGATCAAGTACCGAACATACGACACCTCCGAGTTCTGCACACGTTTAACGCGATGATGTACCTCGCCCTCTTGATCCAGCAAGGCGTTGAGGAAGTAGATGAGCTCCGTCAGCATGATGGCATGGTGACGATGATGGTGATGTGATCCGCGTAGGGCTTCGCCTAAGCACTACGAAGATATGTGAAGGAAATATGCCCTAGAGGCAATAATAAAGTTGTTATTTATATTTCCTTATATCATGATAAATGTTTATTATTCATGCTAGAATTGTATTAACTGGAAACTTAGTACATGTGTGAATACACAGACAAAACAAAGTGTCCCTAGTATGCCTCTACTTGACTAGCTCGTTAATCAAAGATGGTTAAGTTTCCTCACCATAGACATGTGTTGTCATTTTATGAACGAGATCACATCATTAGAGAATGATGTGATGGACAAGACCCATCCATTAGCTTAGCATTATGATCGTTTAGTTTTATTGCTATTGCTTTCTTCATAACTTATACATGTTCCTCTGACTATGAGATTATGCAACTCCCGAATATTGGAGGAACACCTTGTGTGCTATCAAACGTCACAATGCAACTGGGTGATTATAAAGATGCCCTACAGGTGTCTCCGAAGGTATTTGTTGAGTTGGCATAGATCCAGATTAGGATTTGTCACTCCGTGTATCGGAGAGGTATCTTTGGGCCCTCTCGGTAATGCACATCACTATAAGCCTTGCAAGCAATGTGACTAATGAGTTAGTTACGGGATGATGCATTACAGGACGAGTAAAGAGGCTTGCCGGTAACGAGATTGAACTAGGTATGGTGATACCGATGATCGAATCTCGGGCAAGGAACATACCGATGACAAAGGGAATGACGTATGTTGTTATGCGGTTGATAAAGATCTTCGTTGAATATGTGGGAGCCAATATAGAATCTAGGTTCCGCTATTGGTTATTGACCGGAGATGTGTCTCGGTCATGTCTACATAGTTCTTGAACCTGTAGGGTCCGCACACTTAATGTTTGATGACGATTTGTATTATGAGTTTTGTGTTTTGGTGACCGAAGTTTGTTCGGAGTCCTGGATGAGATCACAGACATGACAAGGAGTCTCGAAATGGTCGACAGGTAAAGATTCATACATTGGAAGGTTATATACGGACACCGGAATGGTTCCGAAGAAGATCGGGGATTTTTCGGAGTACCGGGAGGTTACCGGAACCCCCCGGGAAAGTTAATGGGCCTCATGGGCCGTAGTTGGGAGGAGGATGCAGCCACAGGAGGTGGCGTGCGCCCCCCAAGCCCAATCCGAATTGGACAAGGGGTGGGTGGCCGACCCCCTTTCCATCTCCCTCTCCACCCCTTTCCCCTTTCCCCCTCCGTTGGAAGGAAGGACAGGGGGGGGGGATCCTACTTGGACTGGGAGTCCAAGTAGGACTCCCCCCTTGGCGCGCCCCTCCTAGGTTGCCGGCCTCCTCCCCCCTTTATATACGGGGCGGGGGCACCCCAAAGGCACACAAAGATTTCTCTTAGCCGTGTGCGGTGCCCCCTCTCCACAGTTTACTCCTTCGGTCATAGCATCGTAGTGCTTAGGTGAAGCCCTGCGCAGATCACATCACCAACACCGTCACCATGCTTTCATGCTGACGGAACTCTCCCTCAACCCTCTACTGTATAAAGAGCTCGAGGGACGTCATCGAGCTGAATGTGTGCTGAACACAGAGGTGTCGTACATTCGGTACTTGGATTGGTTGGATCGTGAAGACATTCAACTACATCAACCGCGTTAACTAAGTGCTTCCGCTTTTGGTCTATGAGGGTACGTGGAAACACTCTCCCCCTCTCGTTGCTATGCATCTCCTAGATAGATCTTGCATGATCATAGGATTTGTTTTTGAAAATGATGCTACATTACCCATCAATATGACCAGAGGCGTAAACTGTGGAGGGGGGCGCCGCACACGACTAGGAATAAATGTTGTGTGTTCTAGGTGCCCCCTCCCCATGTATATATAGGTGGGAGGGGGAGGGGAGCAGCAAGGGTGCGCCCCAAGTAGGAGGAATCCTAGTTGGGGGCCTCCTCCAATTCGGCATCCCCCTTCCCTTTTTGCTGGAGAGAAAAGGGGAAGGGGGAAGGGAGAAAGGAAGGGGGGGCCGAACCCCCCTAGTTCCTTCTCCAATTCGGCCTCCTACCTAAGGGTGGTGTGCCACCCCTTGTGGGCTGGTGTGCTCCTTCTTATGGCCTGTATGGCCAATATCTTTCCCCCGGGGTCTCCGGTAACCCCCCGGTACTTCGATAAATACCCGATACTGTCCGGAACACTTCCGGTGTCTGAATACTATCATCCTATATATCAATCTTTACCTCTCGACCATTTCAAGACTCCTCATCATGTCCATGATCTCATCCGGGACTCCGAACAACACTCGGTCACCAAATCAAAAAACTCATATAATACTAAATCATCATCGAACGTTTAGCGTGCAGACCCTACGGGTTCGAGAACTATGTAGACATGACCGAGACACTTCTCCAGTCAATAACCAATAGCGGAACTTGGATGCTCATATTGGCTCCTACATATTCTACAAAGATCTTTATCGGTCGAACCATTATGACAACATATGTTATTCCCTTTGTCATCGGTATGTTACTTGCCCGAGATTCGATCATTGGTATCTTCATACCTAGTTCAATCTGATTACAGGCACATCTATTTACTCGTTTCGTAATACATCATTCCACAACTAACTCATTAGTCACTTTGCTTGCAAGGCTTCTTATGATGTGCATTACCGAGAGGTCCCAGAGATACCTCTCCGATACTCGGAGTGACAAATCCTAATCTCGATCTATGCCAACCCAACAAACACCTTCGAAGATACCTCTAGAGCATCTTTATGATCACCTAGTTAAATTGTGACGTTTGATAGCACACAAGGCATTCCTCCGGTATTCGGGATTGCATAATCTCATAGTCGAAGGAATATGTATTTGACATGAAGAAAGCAATAGCAATAAAACTGAACGATCAATATGCGAAGCTAATGGATGGGTCTTGTCCATCACATCATTCTCCTAATGATGTGATCCCATTATCAAATGACAACTCATGTCTATGGTTAGGAAACCTTAACCATCTTTGATCAACGAGCTAGTCAAGTAGAGGCTCACTAGGGACACAGTGTTTGTCTATGTATTCACACATGTATTTAGGTTTCTAATCAATACAATTCTAGCATGAATAATAAACATTTATCATGAATAAGGAAATATAAAATAACAACTTTATTTATTGCCTCTAGGGCATATTTCCTTCAGGTTACTTTGTGTAGTTAATGCTTATTATTTTTTTGGTGACAGATTAATTTGTTAATTTTTATTTATTTATATATTCATATCAACTGATTGATCCATATGATGTGTTGTGAGTAGTGTGTTATGTTCTTAAGGACATGTGATAAACCTTGTCGCTATTAATCTTGTGAAGTTGAACCTAGTTCAATGTTTTGATATCATGGTGTGATGTAATTCTCTAGTGGTGATGTGCAAACTCAACTGGATATCACTTCACCTTCATGGGTCTAGAGGATAGCATTGTGTAATTAGCTTGTTCATGGATGGTGGTTAGAGTGACTAAAATTACCAAACCCTAAGTTTAGAAACTATTGCATGATGGGCTGTTGGAACCTCATAGTTTAGCATAAGTACTCTCTCCATCCCAAAATACAAGACCATTTTGACACTAGTATAGTGTCAAAAATGGTCTTATATTTTGGGACAGAGGGATTATGTTATTTTTCAAGTAAGAACAACACATTATCATAGGTGCCACCACACATTAAATTATTAAAGTAATGAATAGTAACTCATGAAACTTAATGAAGGCAACTTTGTTAAACTCCCGTGTGTCCTCATGAGTGATTGGATTCCTATAAGTAAAACAACTGGCCTGTCCTTAGCACAATTGTGGATTGGACACTTTGCTGGACCGTTACATTTTGTACTATTTATGTTATTGCATTTTATCGTGTGATCAAACAAACTATCAAACAATCTTTGCATCTTTTGCAGTGAATTCTCACTTCCATCAACTAATTCCTTCTGCTCCTCGTTGGATTCGACACATTTACTTATCAAAAAGTCTATGCCAAATCTTCTACACTTGTGGGTTGTTAAGGGAGCGCAGAGGTCGATGGATGCAGGTGAGGTCATGATTGGGAAGTTTACCAACATATCCAGAGAGCATTCGTAGAGGTCGTCGGATCGGCGCGGGGGCAGGGAACTCATGACCCCATAGGAAGCAATGAGCCCCAACCATGGATGTGGGAGCATGCAGCTCAGGGGTAGGGGCACTACACGGGAAGGGGTAGGGATGTAGGGGCAAGCCAGAGCCAGCGAGGATGGACCCCGATGACCACGAACGGGTGACGACACATAGGAGAGAGGTTGATTGGGTGAGCCAACAGGGTGGATGAGTTGGGGAAGAATAGGAGGAAGTGGGGAGTTTAGTCGCTGGGGGGGGCACTACTGCAGGATGCTGCTAACGTGACATTACGATCAAAGACCCTGTGATGAAACTATGTGCAATGCATTAATCGCAAACGGGGATGTAAAAAACCCGTCAAAAAAGGTGCAAAATGTTTGTGATGGCGGAGCCATCAAACAAGGTTTAGATTTTAGTTGCGTGTGCCATGCAGGGCACACGGTTAATCCATTCGAACTGTTTGTGATGAGGCAAAACAACAGAAATGGGTAGCCATATCAATGTGTGTGTGATATACGGCATATAGTTTGCTCTGACGAACTGTTTGCTGTTAGGGAGTGCAATGGAAATGGTTAGCCAGATCAAGGTGTGTGTGATATACGACATACGGTTCACTCAAACGAACTATTTTCGATTAGGGAACAAGATGTGTGTGATACATGGCAAATAGCAGACTCGGATGAACTGTTTGCGATGAGAAATTACAACACAGATGGTTAATACAGTTAGTTCGTGTGCGATTCTGTGTGTACAGAAAACTTTGAAAAATGCAAACTAGTTGCTTGCGGTGGCTAGGAGTATCACACACGATGCATCTGCGAGTATTCGTGTGGGATGATTAGTAAGTTACACATACCTTTCCTTATATTAACACATGTTTGATAAATAACACGTGGCACCAGATACGGTATTGGGGTTGTGTGTGTGCTCCACTTAGTCTTCCTGCGCTCCACCGAATGATTCCCACGCTCCACATGGGTGAATTGTAAAAACCATGCCTCTTCCCTCATTGGTTTCCCGCGACCAGCTAATAGCTTGCTGCATATAACCCATGTGACAATGCACCATCGCGACACTCTGCACAGATCTAGTCCTCACCCATCTACCATTAATTATTCCAAGCATGCCAGGCAACGACCAAAGCTTCGACATCAACGCTTACCTGCGTTACATCTTCGGCGAGGAGAACAAGTCGGAGCAGGTCGGGGATCAAGAGCTTCATCGGCCGGTGCAGGTGAAATTGCAATCATGCCCTTTATCTTATTTTGAAATTGATGACAATATACTCATAGGGGACTAACAAAGTTTGTCAAGTATATCTCAGGTTTTAGTCCCCTTAGGATCATGTGTGTGTGTATTATGACTTCGGAAATCTTTATCTTCCTCAAGAACAAAGAAAGAAGTCTACTGGCTTAGGCACCTTTTTATGCTTTTCCTTGAGTATAGGGATCCCACACTATTAAGAGGGGAACATGGGGTCTTCTGAGAGTCTTGCTCAAAATCTTCTTCTAAAACTCATTTTCTGATCTTTGTCTCTGTAGGATGACCCATACTCACCGGACGTCCAGTTCCTCCTATACAGAGCCAAAACATCGGACGTCCGGTATTCACCGGATGTCCGGCAATCTCTCATCAATACCAAAACCTCGGACGCCCGGTATTCTTCGGTCGTCCCGTACCTTTTCTACAAAACCAAAACATCGGCTGTCCGACGTCCATCGGATGTCCGGTACTTTCTCTATCGAGCCAAAATATCGAACGTCCGGGATCCTCTAGTTGCCTGGTACCTTCTATACCGTGCCAAAACATCGGATGTCCAGTCCGTGTCGGATGTCCGGTGTCTGCCGAGCCCTCGGTCGTCCGATGTGTATCAGACGTCCGACGCTGCAGTGATGTTTTGGTCCCAAAGGCCACTTATTGAGGCATACTATAAATATCTCTCTCCTATCCCGTGTGAGGGTCGACCATTCACTTCAAACATCCTCAAGAACACTTTTCACTCTCTCTCTCTCACTCTCCTACACAAAATCTTAGATCCCTAAGGGATTTGAGAGCATTTGAGAGAACTTGTCCACCCAAGTGATAGATCCACTCCTTCCCCTTCTTTGCACCAAAGGAATTCGTGATTTGAGCAAGTCTTGAGCTTTTCCCCATTGTTCTTGTTACTCTTGGAGGTTGGAGACTCCTAGGCGGTAGGAGTGATTCGGAGAGGAATCGACCATTGTGATTACCCCCAGAAAGTTTGCGAGGGTTTGGAGATCACCCAAAGGTCTACCACTAGTGGTTGAGAAATGCCTTAGTGGTGTTGTATCAAAGGGAGAATAGGGTGAGCTTTCGTGGCGTTGGTGTGCCTTCGTGGTAACATCCACCTCTCTAACGGTGACGTAGCTTCCCTCCAAGGAAGTGAATATTGACATACATCCTCGACTCTCGAAGTTGCGGTTATCCCTAACCCTAACTTCCTACTTGTGGTTACTTGTCTCTTAGGCCTTACTTATATCATATTGTGCTTGCTCTCTCACTTACTTGTGTTACTTGTTTACCTTGCTTAGCTCTTAGCATCTTACTTGCAATTGTTAGGCTAAATTTCATATTCCGCATTATTGCCTAAAATTGCTAAGTAATAATCAAAATTTGTAATTGTACCTATTCACCCCCCTCTAGGTCCATCTCGATCCTTTCAATTGGTATCAGAGCCTCGTGCTCTATTCTTGTGGCTTAACCGCCGTAGAGCAAGATGAACCCCGATGGGACTCCCCTTGTTGCAGTTCCAAAGGTGAAGGGCAATGCTTCTTCGGAAGTCAAGTCCTTCACTTTTGAGGATCTGGAACAGGCCCTTGATAAGCAAAAGGAGGAGCATGATGCTTCTCTTGAGGCCTTGGTCCAAATGAGGCTAGCCAATTAACCACGATACTCGCGCCACTTTCAGGTGGTGCAGCCTCGAGGCAAACTGTGCCTACTCCTTCACTTGGCCAACAACCTCCTAGCAATGATCAAACTAGTATTCCATGGCTGTATGCTAGACATCAAGTTGAGAAACCTAAGTATAATCCTGGAGGAAAACCTCCTTTGCTTGATTCCAGTTCTGATTTTGCTTTCTGGAGAGTTGGTATGCAGGACCATCTTAGGTACGCCAATGATGAAATTTGGACATTCTGGAGCATGGCTACAACCGTGTTGACCCAAAGAATCTCACTCCAAGAGAAACTTATGACAAGCATCTCAACGACACGGCAATCATGTGCATAAGAAAAGGAATGAATGATAAGCAAAGGAGACCTTACATACACATCACAAGTGCCAAGGAATTGTGGGATAGCATTGTGAGGACCAAGACCGGTACCTCCAGTCTCCGGCTTGCTCAACATGAAATTGGCAAGGGTCAATTGCAAAACTTTTTTATGGAGAAAGGTGAATCCCCCAAGCAGCTCCTTGAGCATCTCATGACTCTCACCGCCGATATCAAGTCTTGTGATTGTGACAAGACACAAGATGGATTCAACTTGACTAAGCGATTTCTCGTGGACAAGTTGCTTCATGGTCTTGCTCCGTATCATCATCAAATGGTGTGGGACATTAGACAACACCATGGATTCAAGGAAATGACTCTAGATGACATCATATCCACTTTCCAACTATTTGAAGAGTCAAAGGCAAATGCTACAAAACATCTTGCCATGCATGGTACCTCAACATCAAAAATCAATCTTGCATTGATGGCCAAGCATGTATATGAAGAAGAGCAAAGTGAAGAAGAATAAAATGATGAGGATGAAGATGGTGATGAGATTGACTCCGATGAGAGCCCTTCATATGAAGACACTGCCCTCTTTGTCAAGAAGTTTAGCGTAGGAAAATTCAAGGGAAGATTCCACAAGAAGGAAGTGAGAAAATGCTACAACTGTGAAGAAACCAACCACTTCTCCAAGGATTGCCCTTATGAGAAGAGAGAAGATAAACCAAGGTTTCCCAAGACCTTTCCAAAGAAGAAGTTGCCAAATCCTTTGAACTCCGAGCTCAAGAAGAGAGATGGGAAAGCAATGGTTGCTCATGAAGAATCCGATCCGGATGATGTTAGTAGTGTTACCAGAGTAGCTCAAGATTCTCAAAACACTTTGAGGCTAGTCAACAAGAGTGGTAATTTTGTCACCTACAACTATATGAAAGACTACAAGGGCAACACTCACAAGTGCCTAATAGCAAAGGCCATGGTAGAAGATGGAGAGGACCAAAACTCTCCTGACAAGGTCAAGGTAACCCCACGATCAAACCCTCCTCTTTTCACTCCTACTCCTAGTGATGAGTATCTTGATGCAGAGGATATTTATGATGATGATATAGATGATCCTATGCTTGCTAAACTAAATAAGTTCATGTGCTCCCTCAAAGGAAAGAAGCTCACTATGTTTCGTATGCTTATGGAGATGGTGAGTAAGCACACCATCACCATTAAGGAACTCGAAACCCTCATTACCAAGGAAAATGGAAAATATGAAATCCTGTAGTGGAAAGTCCAATATCAGGAAGCATGAAATGATGAACTATGCATGAAAATTGGTGCAAACATTTATGTTCATGCTAAAGAACTTGCCTCCTTGAAAAAGGCTAAGGACTCTTGCGAGGAGTTGATGAATGATAAAAGTAAGCTTGCGAAGTCTCATGCTTCCATCTCTAAGGATTGTGAGCTTCTATCCGTGTCCCTCAAGACTAAGGAAGAAGAGCTCACCCTTCTTACAAAGAGATTTGAGACGCTCAAGCTTACTTATCTTGAAACTCAAGCCAAGGCTTACTCTTCTCCTATTATCAATATTGATGCTTGTACTGCTAACTCTAGTGGTGACCTAGCATCTATTCTTGAGGAGAATCACTTTCTCAAGGCTCAACTCAAGAAAGGACTCATGACATGTGCTCAAGGACAAAAGAACCTTAATGAGGTATTGAGCCAACATAATGAGGTGTTTGCCAAAGAGGGGCTCGTGTTTGACCCTAGCACAAGCAAGAAGAAGACGTCTTCTCAAAAGTGCACCACTCCTCTAAAAGAAACATTTGTACGAGAAGGACACAAGGAGAAAGGTAAGATTGTGAGTGCGAAGGCCACAAGGGGCATGCCCACTCTCAACAAGCCAAAAGAGTTCATGCCTCCATCCTATGTACTTCGTAAAACTAAGGATGGAGAAGTTTATGCAAAATTTGTTGGTCCTCGAAATGCATTCTGGTTTTATGCTATTTGGGTCCCTAAGATCCTTGTGTCTAACTTGAGAGGTCCCATTGCAAAATGGGTGCCCCTAACCAAGTCATAATTGTGTGTAGGTTGCTTTCTCTGGTGGAGTAAAATGGGTGATTGATAGTGGATGCACCAATCATATGACCGGAGATAGCAAATTGCTCTACGATTTCATGGAAGCTATTCAACCATTTATGAGCATTATGTTTGGTGGAGGATCAAAAGGATTGGTACTCGGGTTGGGCAAGTGGCTATCACAAATGACATGTCTCTTGCAAATTTCATGCTTGTTCAATCCCTTAAATATCATTTGCTTTCCATTCGCCAATTGTCTTCTGTTGGTTATGATACACTCTTTGGACTAACGGATGTGAAGTCTTTAAGAGAGATACTCTCGAAGTGGCCTTTGTTGGAGAGTTGGATGGCAACCTTTACACGGCCGATTTCTTGAAAGAGAGCACATTCCATGCAACTTGTCTAATGGCCAAGGCCGACAAGGGGTGTCTATGGCATCGCCGGCTAGCCCATGTCGGCAGGAGAAATCTTCAAGATCTCTTAAAGGGTAATCACATCCTTGGATTAACCAATATCTCTTTTGAGAAAGATCGTGTGTGTAGTGCATGCATAGCCGGGAAGCAACATCAATCAAAGCACCCACCCAAGAATATCGTGTCTACTTCAAGGCCTTTGGAGCTCCTTCATGTGGATCTTTTTGGGCCTCCTTCATGGGATAGTCTTGGTGGGAAAAAGTATGGACTTGTCATTGTTGATGATTACTCAAAGATATACATGGGTGTTATTCCTAAAGTCCAAGGACAAGACAAAGATCACCTTCACTGATTTTGCCAAGCAAGCACAACGCAAGTTTGACAAAGAAATCTTGGCAATAAGAAGTGATAATGGCTCCGAGTTCAAAAACTACACCTTGGAAGAATTTTTTAGTGATGAAGGGATTGAGCATCAATATTCCGCTCCATACACTCCTCAACAAAATGGTGTAGCCGAAAGGAAGAACCATACACTTGTGGAGATGGCAAGGTCCATGTTTGTCAGCGTTTTGGGAACGGGGGTCCCCAGACTTGCCTGCCCGCGGCCTGCGGCGTGGCTCAAGTGGTGGCCCAGTACGGCCCATCTTCATCAACGCAAACTCAAGACCCTCGCGAGGGGCCAAGCCTCGCGGGGCGGACGACGCAAGGCTTCCTAAGGAGCAGCCTCACCAGGCAGGCTCGCGAGGAGGCAGAGAGATCAAGGCAAGGTGTAAGTGCATCTAGTGCCCCTTAGTGATTTTGGTGTATTGAAGACTTATAGGTTAAGGGACTAATGCGTTTGTGAGTGTACACAGGTCTATAAGTCTATGAGGAGTTTGATATTTACAGAGAAAGTCGACCCCTAAAAATGAAGTTCTTCGACTGAAGACTTTGATATTCTGAAGACTTTCTGAAGACTTTGAAAGTGAAGAAATTGATGTGACCTTGAAGACTTGGTATTCATTTGAGGAACATGAAGCATGAAGACTTTTGTTTTCGTAGTTTCATTTTCTGTTTCTTGAGTCATAGGAAACACCGTACTGTTAAAGGGGGTCGAGGAAATACTAAGGAAAAATTTCCATGTGATGCTCAACTCAAAATCCTACACCTACCAATCCCTTCGAGTGAAGCCTTTGGAAACCTCATACAGTTCACTCACTTTCTTCAGTGACAGAGACGAAGTTCTTCTGGTCACTGAGGAATTTGCTCTAACTGAGGAGTTAGGAATTCGCCAGTGCGAATTGCCTACACAGTGAGGAACATGATAGCCCTGAGGAATTTGAGAGTCAAATTTCCGACTGTTGCTGTGCTGTGCGCCAGCTGTCCCAAAATATCCTATCCACCTAACGGTCATATCATTGAAGGGCATTTATGTCTTATCATGTCGGGCTGCTCCCTAGGCTATAAATAGCCACCCCCTCCAACCACTAGCTGGTTGGCTGCTCCGAGAGAACTTGACACTTGTCATTTGAGAGCAACCCATCCTCCAAGGACTTTGAGCGAAAATCATCAAGTAAGGAAAATTCAAAACCAAACCCCCACAAACCCAAAGTGATTGAGCATCACTGAAGAAATTGATCCTGCATGGATCCGACGCTTGTTACCTTTGAAGACTGTGCTTCTTCCAGACGGTTAGGCGTCATGGTCTAGAGCATCCAAGAGGAATTGTGGATCGCCGAGTGACCAAGTCTGTGAAGGTTTGGAAGTCACCTGAAGACTTACCACGAGTGATTGGACGAGGTCTGTGTGGCCTTAGTTCAAGGAGAATATGGTGAGGACTGGGTGTCCTGAGCTGCATGCTCAGTGACTGGGTGTCCGGGACTGCGTGTCCTCGAGTTTAAATACTCAGCCGCTCCAACCAGACATACAACTGAGACAACAGTTGGAACTGGTTTACCAAATCATTGTCTTCACCAACTAACTGGTTCTATTTCCTCAACTCTTTCATTTCCTCATTACTGTGTTGAGTGTTTGTTCATATCTGTGCTTGAAGACTTTGACTGAAGACTTTCTCAATTTCCTTAGTTCAATTTCTTCAGTCTGTTTGTCTTCATCTTGTGTTATCCTGTGATTACGCTTTCTGTACTCTGTGCTAGTCTTCATTTCATCATGATGACCATGCTTGTATTCTGTTATGCTTACTTCTGAGTACTTATTCCGCTGCTAGTAGTTCTTCGCTAAGGAATTTCCTCACCGGAAAATTCCTCAGTGAAGAATTCATAAAAATTGCCTATTCACCCCCCCTCTAGTTGATATAACGCACTTTCAATTGGTATCAGAGCAAGGTACTCCCTTGTTCTGTGTGATTTTGGTTTAACTGCCTGGAGTTTTAGTTATGTCGACCGCAGGTATGAAGAAAGTGACATGCCCTATCTTTGACGGTCATGATTATCCCAAGTGGAAGGCCATGATGAGGAAGCGCCTCATGGCAATGAACAGCGAGCTGTGGACCGTCACTGAGATTGGTCTTACTGATCTATGCAAGATGGCGGACGCTGATGATATTTGAAAGTACACTCGACTTGACATCTTGGCGAAGGATAGCATCTGTTCCTGCCTATCCAGATATCAATTTAGGCGCATTATGCATCTTGGCAATTCGAAGCTTATCTGGGACCGAATCTCTGATGTCTATGAAGGTCATCGAACCCATCATGATCCCTGGTTTGAGGACTTCAAGGAATCTCTCAAAACGATGACTTTCGAGCCAGAATCATCATCCTCTGCATCATGTCTCATGGCAGAGGGTGACGAGGTAACCGAATGCACCTCATCTGAGTTTTGTGACGATGAATCTGATAATGATGAATCTGATGATGATATTGAATCTTGTTATAACAAACTTGTTTGCATTGCCACTAAACAACAAACGGCTTTGGAACAAGTTCAAAACATGCTAGACAAAAGTGATGATATGTTGGGTAAAGAAATGGATCAGTCAAAAGCATTGGGTGAATGTCTTTAGAGAATTCACTCCAAGTTTGACGCCCTTCAAGGTCAACACAATACTGTCTTATCTGATCATGAGAAGCTAAGAGTGTGTTATGAAGATCTTCAGAAGGAGAGCGATTCATTACTAGCTCAACAAATCAGCGCTTCTCAGGAAGAATTTGTTCCTCCATGCTTAAAGTGCATTGAACGTGAATCTGCTAATTCTTCACCTGAATGTTCAAATGCTTCAACTGTTACAAATTCTTCACCTGCCTCTGCTATCACTAATTCCTCATCTGAGGACATTGCTAGTATCCCTAACAATGCAGGGCTGAAGGAATTATACATGACAGGCATGTACAAAAGCCTCAAAGGGCATCAGACTCTCTGTGATGTGCTTAAAAAGCAGATCCTCAATAGAAATCCTAGGAAAGAGGGTATTGCCTTTGAGAGGAAACTTAATGCTGATGGAACATATTGGAAGCCTGAGCAGTACCCCAAAACCTCATGGGTTGCTGCAAAGGGACCTCCAGTTGATCCATCTAACTTATCTGGCTTTACATGTGAATCTCCTCATTCTTCTGATGAGTCATTTGACTCCAACTATAAACTGTTCAAAAATCAGAATGGTGAAGTATTTGCTAGATATGTTGGCACTAACTGCAGGAATGGGTCTCCTATGAAGAAAATCTGGGTTCCCAAGAAGTGTCTTGAAAATCTTTAGGTGAATGACCTCATGACACCACCTGTGAAGAACAGGAACCCCAGATCAAATTCTTCATATGGACCAAACTCGTCATATGGATCCAAGTCCTCATACAGACCAAATTCCTCACGTGGATCAAATTCCTCAAAAGGATCAAAGTCCTCATATGATTATCATCGTGCTAACAACTCTGTCTCGCAGGGTAGAGCTAAGGGCTATGAATATGTGCATTATTCTTCAAACCATTATGTTCATAAGTCCTCAAAGAATTTCTCTGCTTATTCATATGCTTACCCTAACCCCTCTTATGTGAAACGAAATGGTTTGGCATCTTTGCCACCTTTTTCATATGGTGCTCGCAGAGTGATGAACTCTTTGCCACCCCTCCAGATGTGGGTGGTGAAGAAAAAGAACTAATCTCTTCTGCAGGGTCAGGTCTCCAGACGTGCTTTAACGTCTGAAGAATTTGCTGGGGACCTGACAAAATGCTTGAAAGGACGCAGGCTAATCATGATGAAATGAACCTTCATTTCACACGTCCTCATACTGATATATCTGCTTACTGCTTGATGAAATTCATCTGATGAACTTGATATCATATTCTTCACTGATGAAGCTTATGAGATTGTAAGCTACACTAATTCATCTGCAGGATGATCAACCCAAAACTACTGAGTGGGTCCTCTATAGTGGATGTACGAATTACATGACTGGTGACAAGAATCTATTGATGGATGCTCCCTTATCACCGTCACCTCTGAAGCATATCATCTTTGCTGACAAAGGCAAAAGTGAGGTATTAGGTCTTGGTAAGGTTGCAATCTCTAAGGATAAACACATGGACAAAGTCATGCTTGTTGAGTCCTTAGGATACAACCTCATGTCAGTCTCAATGCTTTGTGATCTTGATATGGTTGTTGTCTTTGGCAAGTATCGCTGTGTTGTGATTATGGAAGCTGACAATTCCAAAGTCTTCGAAGGCTTTAGGAGAGGAGATCTGTATATTGTTGATTTCTCTACAGGACCACAACGAGCCGTGTGTCTACTTGCAAAAGCTTCAGAAGGCTGGCTATGGCATCGACGACTTGATCACGCAGGCATGAGGAATTTGCACACGCTTGCGAAGAAGAAGCATGTCATTGGCATTGAGAATGTCAAATTCCTCAAGGATCACTTATGCGGAGCCTGTGAAGCGGGAAAAATGACCAAGGCCAAGCACCCAGCGAAGACTATCATGACCACTACTCGTCCATTCGAATTGCTTCACATGGACCTCTTCGGACCTAATCATTACTCAACAGTCACTAATGATGCATCTCTATATGGTTTTGTCATTGTTGATGATTACTCTCGATATACATGGGTACACATTGTTACTTACAAACATGAAGTGCAGGAAGTCTTCAAATGATTTTCCTCGAGGGCTTCAACCAACTTTGGTGTGAAGATTAAGCACATCAGAAGTGACAATGGAACTGAGTTCAAGAATTCCGGTCTTGATGACTATCTTGATGAACTTGGTATTAGTCACGAGTTATCTGCTCCCTATACTCCTCAGCAAAATGGCGTCATGGAGCGCAAGAACAGAACTCTTGTTGAGATGGCTTGCACTATGCTTGATGAATACAAAACGCCTCAGCGTTTCTGGATTGATGCAGTTGATACTGCGTGCCACATCATCAACAGAGTATATCTTCACAAATTCTTCAAGAAGACGGCCTATGAACAACTCACTGACAAGAAACCCAATGTGAGTTATTTCAAAGTCTTCGGTGTTAAATGTTGGATTAGAGATCCTCACCACAACTCTAAATTTGCACCGAAAGCACATGAAGGTTTTATGCTTGGTTACGTAAAGGACTCGCACACCTACAGAGTCTTCAACATTGTTCATCACAAGATTGTTGACACTATAGATGTGCGGTTCGATGAAACTAATGGCTCGCAAAGAGAGCACCTACCTTCTGTGTTAGATGAACCAGCACCTGATTATTCTATCAAGTTCAAGGCAACTGAGGATGTCATTCCTACTGAAGAATCTGCTAAAGAATTCATTCCAGTTCATGAAGAACATCGAGCTGATGCACCTGAAGAAAATGCTGAAGAAAATGGTGCTGAAGAAAATGCTGATCAAAATCCTCAGCGACAACCAGCTCATCCTCGCGTTGCAAAATAAGTGCAAGTGGAGAAGGTCATTGATGACATTAGTGCACCAGGTCCTCTCACACGCTCAAAAGCTTCACATTTATCTAACTTTTGTGGGCACTATGCTTTTGTCTCTATCACAGAGCCCACTAAGGTAGATGAAGCATTTCTGGAGCCGGAGTGGATTCAGGCTATGCAAGAAGAATTACATCAGTTCGAGCTTAACAATGTCTGGGAACTGGTCAACCATCCAGATCCTTGCAAGCATAATATCATTTGCACAAAGTGGATCTACCGCAACAAGCAAGATGAAAATGGCCTTGTGGTGAGGAATAAGGCACGACTGGTAGCTCAAGGCTACACACAGGTTGAAGGAATTGATTTCGATGAAACTTTTGCACCTGTTGCTAGACTTGAGGCTATTCGCATATTACTTGCTTATGCTAACCATCATGATATCATCTTATATCAAATGGATGTGAAAAGTGCATTCCTCAATGGTAAGCTTGAGGAAGAAGTATATGTTGCTCAACCCCCAGGTTTTGAAGATCCAAAGAATCCTGACAAAGTCTTCAGACTTAATAAGGCCCTCTATGGCCTCAAGCAAGCCCCTCGGGCGTGGTATGATACATTGAAGGAATTCTTCGTGAAGAATGGCTTCACACCCGTTCACTTGACCCTACTCTCTTTACTAAATCCTATGATGGTGAAATGTTTGTGTGCCAAATATATGTTGATGATATTATCTTTGGCTGTACTGACCAACGTTATAGTGATGAATTTGCCTATATGATGAGTGAAGAATATCAAATGTCTATGATGGGAGAGTTGAAATTCTTCTTAGGTCTTCAAATTCGTCAGCAGCGCAATGGCATATTCATATCTCAGGAGAAATACCTCAAAGATGTACTGAGGAAATTCGGCATGCAAGATTGCAAAGGCGTCAAAATTCCTATGCCCACAAATGGCCATCTATGCACTGATGAAAATGGTATTGACTTCTATCACAAGGTATACCACTCCATGATTGGTTCTTTATTGTACTTATGTGCATCTAGGCCAGATATAATGCTTAGTGTTTGCATGTGTGCCCGATTTCAAGGTGCACCGATGGAATCACACCATAAGGCTGTGAAGCATATTCTTCGATATCTAGCTCACACACCAACACTAGGATTATGGTACCCCAAGGGCTCTGCTTTTGATCTCATTGGATATTCTGACTCTGACTATGCTGGTGATCGTGTGGACCGCAAGTCAACATCTGGCACTTGTCATTTCCTCGGACGATCTTTGGTCTGTTGGTCCTCGAAGAAACAGAACTGCGTATCACTGTCTACTTCTGAAGCTGAATACATTGCTGCTGGCTCTTGCTGTGCTCAACTGCTTTGGATGAAGCAAACCCTCAAGGACTATGGCGTCAACGTGAAGAATGTGCCTCTCCTCTGCGACAATGAGAGTGCCATCAAGATTGCTCACAACCTAGTTCAACACTCGAAGACAAAGCACATTCAGATTCGTCATCATTTTCTTCGTGATCATGTGTTGAAGGGCGACATCTCCATCGAGCATGTGAAGACTACAGAAAAGCTAGCTGATATCTTCACTAAGCCCTTGGATGAGAAGAGATTTAGCAAGTTGCGGTGTGAGCTAAATATCTTAGAGTCTTCGAATGTTCTTTGAAAAGGACACACATCCTAACACTTATGCAAAGATGATGACTTAGATGTGCAACACATGAAGAAACGTTTTTCTTCAATCAATGAAGAATAACACTCTAAGTGTGAAGAAATTAATGAAGAATTTGATTCTCAGAACCCTATGACAATTGTACGCGGTGTCTGAAATCATCATTCTTATACGGTGGGTCACGCCACCACAAAAAGTTGAAAATCTTCAATTTGAGTTTTTCCTCATTTTTGAAATTCTTTAGTTTTTCAAATTCTTCAACTTTGCAAAATCTTCACTGTTTCCGTCGTTTTTCTTCATTGGCTATATATATATATATATATATATATATATATATATATATATATATATATATATATATATATATATATATATATATGAGTTTAAGTCCTGTACAACGTTCACTTATGGCTAGTTCTTCAAGTTGCTTTTTCTGCTAAGTGAATGTGATCGGACCCTTCCCCCTCTATGCTATACTCAACCCAAGCTATTCACAAATTCTTCATGTGCGTTCTATTTGAAACTCGTTCAAAATCTTCACTGTGTCCTTGTCAGCTGAAGAAATTGCGAACGAAACTTTAAAACAAATCTTATCCAAAATTTTCGTTTTTACCGCTCAAACCGTTCCACATCCCACGATGCATTATTATATTCACCCATGATCTTACACGATCTCATCTGCACAGTACATGGGTGACACATGTCGCATGAAGGAGAAAGGGCAGGGGCATGTTCGTCCCAAAATCTTTGGGCGAGCAGTTTTTCACCGTGGCTATAAATACCCCTCTCCCCTTCCTCACTTCATTTACTCCGCTCGACCGCTCTCTCTCTCGCTCAAGCTCCTCAAACCCTAGCGCCGCTGCTAATCCATCGTCGCCGGTGAGGAAGAGCTTCGCTGCCTCGACCTCGTCGTCGTCGTACTCGCGTCGGTTGCAGAAATCTTCACTCCGCCGCCGCCGTAGCTGTCTCCCCCTGCCAAGTTAGGGCGTGGGAGATCTAACCTGACGAACTTCTCAACTATTCTTCTCAGTTCATCGTGTTCTTCACTTCGGGTAATTAAAAGTTACTTTTATTACTCACTTTGATTCTTAAACTTTCTTCAAAATCTTCAAAGGTGTTTTATTCTTCAAATCTTCACACATATGAACACCTCACACATTATATGATCTTGATTCATTTCTCTAAGCAATCATTTTCTTCAAGATTCCTCAATTGTGTGGATCTTCTATCTGTACAACTCTGGAACCTAAGACAAAGAACGCTTAGTGAAATTCCTCAAGGCTCATCTGGTCAAATTCCTCAAAACTTGTCTTTTCGAAAAACCTTCTGAGAACGCATATGACCTCTCCAAATTCCTCGCACCTACACTCTGTTCACAGGTACTCATGTCCGCTGCTGAATCACTAGGTTCTCATCAACTTAACTCATTTGCAGCGTTCCTCGAAGAAAAACTGCATACTTTTTCAGAGTGTTCAATTGTTCAAATTCCTCATCTGAAGAATATGGCTGAAGGTAAGAGACCGCAGAAAGGAGGAAAGAAGCCTGAGGTCATGACTGCTTTCGAGATTCCCGATGAAATTTATGCTAACTATTGCACACCTGATGAAGCAAAATTTGGCAAAGAAACCAAAAATCAGCGCAAGGTGCACATACAGAGGATTGAAAGAAGATGGGCAAGAGAATGGAGGGAGTACAAATATGTGACTCCAAAGTACATGAAGAAATTCGCCCTCAATCCTCCATGCCCAAGAGCTCCATTGGCACCTGGCCAAGTAGCTGATCCCACCAGCATCAAAAGTGGTGAGGACTTTCCTGAACAATGGGCTAAGCGCCAAGCCAAATTGGCAAGACAAGCCAAGGAGGCAGTGAAGAATTCAATGAGGATTCTGCCACTACTGCTGCTACTGAGGCCTCGGTCAGACCGAGGAAATCCATGCCAAAGAAGCCTGCTCGTAAGCCAAGTGCTTCACCAACAGCGCCCTCACAGCCAAGTTCCTCAGCTATGCCCTCACGGCAAATTCCTCAGACTGCTACTGCTCCACCAAAGTCCTCAGCAGCTCCTTCAAAGTCCTCAGCTCCTGTGCATCTGGCTACATGTCAAAGGACTACGGGTTTCTCAATTGCCTCTGGTGTCTCAGCAAGTTCCTCAGCTGCACCAATTTCCTCATCAGGCCCCACACTGTTGAAGACTAAAGCAACAGCTGGACGCGGTCCTGGACCAAGTCCAAGGAAGAAACAGGTCGCTTTCCATGTGCCCTCTGATGATGAAGCTTCTGATGATGAACTTGCAGAAATCATCAGAGACAGACAAGTAAAGGCCGCTAGAGCCAAAGGCACATCTGTGCCACTGCTTTTGGATCCGAGGAAAATCCTCGACTACATTGACCTCTGGCACAAGGATCCAAACACCCCAATGCCTGATTTCCATCTGACTCTTGGTCAAAGTCACATGCTGACCCATTTCATCACTCAAGAGAAATGGAAATTTGAGAAGGCAAGAGAGATCAAGAAAGCGCAATACAGAAAGGAGAAGCTCCTGAAGAAAAACGTTGTCAGAATGACACCTGAGGAACTTCTCCAGGCTCAGTCTGAAATTCAAGCCCTCAGCAAAGACTTCGATGCCTACTATGCTGATTGGCAAGGAGCCAAAGTGAGATTCGTCAATCTGACGAAGAAAATGACTAATGTTGCAGCCCCATCGCAACAAGAAAATCTTCAGGCTGCAGACTCTGCTCAGCCTGCTGAAGAACATGCCAGCACCGCTGATGACTTTCAGTCCGCTGAAGAAAATGCTAGTTCCAGGGCTGGTGAAGAAATTCCAGCCGCTGATGAAATTGCCAAGGCATCCACTAGTGGTGCGCCTGAAGAAACTGAAGTGATCAGGGCAACTGCATCAGTTGCACCTGAAGAAAATCAACCAGATTCCTCAGCTCCTCCCGCGCCTACACCAACTCCAATTCTTCCATTTGCTTATGAGGTGAAGAAGACCAAGGCTGCAGAGCGAGCTGCAGTGAAGAAAAGGAAGGCATCAGCTGCGTCAAATTCTTCGGCTGTGAAGAAAATGAAGCCAATGACCAGCTCACTTGAAAATCCAATCGATGCCGTTCCAATTTCCTCCATGCCATCAAAGGACCTTGTTCCTTTTGGAGAAGACTCTGTGATCCCAAGCGGATCTGATGAAGAAAATCATTCTGCTGCTTTGTCAGAGCAGATTGATGAAGAAATTGAAGTGGATACAATCCCTTCAACGCCAGCCATTTCCTCACCTATGCCTCAGTTCACAGCTGAAGAAGCTGGTGTTGAGGAAATTGAAGATGAAGATGTGGATATCGGATGCACCACACCGGTGATGAACGATGACTTTTGGGAAAGTCAGCATCCCAATACTCCTCTCTTCACACCTATCCAACAGATTCCTGTGTCCCCTGCAACAACAGTTCAACTAGGCTCTGAAGAAACTCAACCCACTCCCTCTGTTCATGAAGAAATTCCAGCCACTAGTGCTGAAGAACCTGCTACTGTTGATCCTCCGGTTGCACAAGAAGAGGAACCAGAAATTCCTCAGCCTGAAGAACCTGAGCTCGCGATTCCTGAGGTGGTGATCCAACTCACTGACATCCCTCTGCCAAAACCGAAGGATCCGTTCTCAAGCAAACAGAAGTTCAAGGCTGAAGGCTTCTTTTCCGAGCATGTGTTCTTCACTGACTACAACCCCTATGACTCTGCTCGCATAAGGAAGAGGCGTTTCTGGACTGCTAGTCAAGCAAACTTCTATTCCTCCGTGTTGTTTGACAAAGACAAAATCTTCGATCATGAACATATTCCTCACGTGGATATGGAATCTTTGCCATGCTTCGAGCCAGTCCTCAGTGTTCTTCACGATGCAGGATTACTCAACTTCTACATTGACATCTGTGATTGGAATGAAGAACTCATTCTTCAGTTCTACGCTACACTGCATATCACTGGAGACGCTGAAAATGTCAATTCATGGGTGTTGGATTGGATGACTGAAAACACTCACTACAAGGCACCGGCAACTGAATTGCTTCGTGTCCTTCCTCTTGATCCTCCCCATGACAGTGCACGTTGCATCTACAATGACCCTGAACTGACAAATCACTATATGCAAGTGCTCATGAAGCCTTTGAAGCCTGGGCAGGCCCCTCGAATCAAATTCCTCGTCAAGGAGTTACTCTATGTGCCTCGGACTGTCTATCGAATTCTGACGAAGACAATGAGTCCTATCAAAGGCCACGACTCAAATGATGAAGAAGTCGTTGGCATCATGAAGAACATGCTTTTCAACATCATTCATGGCGTTCCCGTCAACTTCCATGATTTCTTCATGAGGACTCTGGCAAATGTTGCTATGTCACCATTCAAGCTGAAGCCCTATGCGCCTTGGATTATGAGATTCATAAGGGCAAGATCTTCACTGAATTACAAAGCTGACACTCTGAACCACGGTAGCTACTTGCCTCCCATTGAAGTCCTAAAACGGACAGTTTCATCAGCTGATGATAAAGGCAAGGCAGCCGCTGTGATCGATGAAGGCGTTCGTCCATTGGATGGTCAATTTCGCCTTGCTGCATCTTACTCTACCAATGACGACTCTGCCACACATGACACTGCCGCAAATACCTCAGCCAAGAAAAATCCTCAAGCCACAGCACCCAGGGTGATGACTGACCATTAGTTACTCCTCAGTCTTCATCAGAAGGTTGATCGCAATCACAAATGGGTAAAGCGTCAGTTTGCTGCCCTTCTTCACAATATGACCTCAACACATAATGCAGTGAAGAAAAACCATTATCACCTTCATGAAACCCTCAACCGCACCTGGGCTGTCCTCACTCATGTCTATAGCGCGGAAGAACTGAAGACTATGGGTCTCAAGGAAGCATTTGACTGGTCTGCACCTCCTCCGAAGAAATTCAAGAGGGTCAAAGTTCCTGATCTGGTGGCTAGCTCTTATTCTTCATCGCGTGACACTGATGAGTATGAAGATTTGGACGACACTACGGCAGGCCCTGCTACAACAAACAACCCCGACAACGCTGGCGCTCCTCCATCAACTTGAAATTCTTCAGGGGCGTTAGTCCTCAGTTTCAATCCTTTTGGTCATTTGATGACAAAGGGGGAGAAATCTGAGTTAGTCTTCAAGCGGGTCTATATAAAGGGCGTGTTTTTTTAAGTTACAACTCTCGTTCTTCCGAAATTTTTATTGGATCGAGTTGTAATCTTAAACCCGATGGTGCCCTGATACTTTTGGATGGTGCTCTGATACTTTTGATGCACCATGCTCTGATACTTTTGATGTGCTATTCTGCATGCTTATTCCTCGTTAATATTATTGCACGCATGCTGAATTACATCAGGCACCATATTTTATCATGCATTTCAAATTCTTCATATTATATATCAAATGCGTGTATGAATTACAAGATATAGGGGGAGATCTCCATGATTCAACTCTTCAAATGTGCATTGCCTCAAACGCAAATTCCTCACTATGCACATCTTCAAGGGGAGTTTTTCTATATCTTGCAATCAAATTCCTCAATATCAGTATTTACACTTCATATGTTTATCCCCGTTGAAAACTTAACCTATATTGTCATCAATCACCAAAAAGGGGGAGATTGTAAGTGCATCTAGTGCCCCTTAGTGATTTTGGTGTATTGAAGACTTATAGGTTAAGGGACTAATGCGTTTGTGAGTGTACATAGGTCTATAAGTCTATGAGGAGTTTGATATTTACAGAGAAAGTCGACCCCTAAAAATGAAGTTCTTCGACTGAAGACTTTGATATTCTGAAGACTTTCTGAAGACTTTGAAAGTGAAGAAATTGGTGTGACCTTGAAGACTTGGTATTCATTTGAGGAACATGAAGCGTGAAGACTTTTGTTTTGTAGTTTCATTTTCTCTTTATTGAGTCATAGGAAACACCGTACTGTTAAAGGGGGTCGAGGAAATACTAAGGAAAAATTTCCATGTGATGCCTAACTCAAAATCCTACACCTACCAATCCCTTCGAGTGAAGCCTTTGGAAATCTCATACAGTTCAGTCACTTTCTTCAGTGACAGAGACGAAGTTCTTCTGGTCACCGAGGAATTTGCTCTAACTGAGGAGTTAGAAATTCGCCAGTGCGAATTGCCTACACAGTGAGGAACATGATAGCCCTGAGGAATTTGAGAGTCAAATTTCCGACCGTTGCTGTGCTGCGCGCCAGCTGTCCCAAAATATCCTATCCACCTAACGGTCATATCATTGAAGGGCATTTATGTCTTATCATGTCGGGCTGCTCCCTAGGCTATAAATAGCCGCCCCCTACAACCACTAGCTGGTTGGCTGCTCCGAGAGAACTTGACACTTGTCATTTTAGAGCAACCCATCCTCCGAGGACTTTGAGCGAAAATCATCAAGTGAGGAAAATCCAAAACCAAACCCCCACAAACCCAAAGTGATTGAGCATCACTGAAGAAATTGATCCTGCGTGGATCCAACGCTTGTTGCCTTTGAAGACTGTGCTTCTTCTAGACGGTTAGGCGTCATGGTCTAGAGCATCCAAGAGGAATTGTGGATCGCCGAGTGACCAAGTCTGTGAAGGTTTGGAAGTCACCTGAAGACTTACCACGAGTGATTGGACGAGGTCTGCGTGGCCTTAGTTCAAGGAGAATACGGTGTGGACTGGGTGTTCTGAGCTGCGTGCTCAGTGACTGGGTGTCCGGGACTGCGTGTCCTCGAGTTTAAATACTCAGCCGCTCCAACCAGACATACAACTGAGATAGCAGTTGGAACTGGTTTACCAAATCATTGTCTTCACCAACTAACTGGTTCTATTTCCTCAACTCTTTCATTTCCTCATTACTGTGTTGAGTGTTTGTTCATATCTGTGCTTGAAGACTTTGACTGAAGACTTTCTCAATTTCCTCAGTTCAATTTCTTCAGTCTGTTTGTCTTCATCTTGTGTTATCCTGTGATTACGCTTTCTGTACTCTGGTGCTAGTCTTCATTTCATCATGATGACCATGCTTGTATTCTGTTATGCTTACTTTTGAGTACTTATTCCGCTGCTAGTAGTTCTTCGCTAAGGAATTTCCTCACCGGCAAATTCCTTAGTGAAGAATTCATAAAAATCGCCTATTCACCCCCCATCTAGTCGATATAACGCACTTTCACAAGGGTACCTCGTGAGGTGCCTGTGATGCAAGCCCTGACGATCGAGACCAGGTGGGCGCCAGGCGGGCGCCGACCTGTGCAGTGTCCTTGTTTGCTATTTGGTGCAAAGGGGGCAAGCACAGGTGTGGAGTACCGAGGCATCAGGGAAAGGTTACCGTTTCGGCGCAACGAGACCAAGACCAGCAGAGGGCAGGATGGAGGTCACCGTGGAGCCCAAGACAGCGTCATCGCCAGTGCCTTTGGCAGCCGAAGACCAACTTTAGTCAGGATAACTTGTACTAGATGTCCCCTTTGAAATGGCCGTTGTTGGCTCCCTTCCCGCTCAATATTTGGGAAGAGGACCAGTGCCTCTATAAATAGAGATAGCCACCACAGTAGAGGGGGATCGAATCCTTCCCTACGAGAACACCACACCAGCTCAAGAACACCTCTCGCGAGGCTGTTCTTCCCCTGTACTGTTCATTATCAGCCCCCGAGGCAATCCACCACACCACACACTGGAGTAGGGTATTACACCACAACGGTGGCCTGAACCAGTATAAATCTCGTGTCCCTCATGCTGTTCATCGATTTATCTTAGATTCTCGCGAGGCGATTGGACGTGGATTGGTAGGCGGAAGATCTTCGCGCGCACCCCAGAGTTCAAACCTCAAGGGTCTACCAGAACCCCATATATGACATTTGGCGCGCCAGGTAGGGGTGTGCCGAAATCTTCCTTCTTCCATCCTGCGTTCCGCCACTTCGCCGCCTCCATGTCCGGCGACCCGACGCCAACTCCGACCGCTTGCGGCATGGCCTGCCCATGGTGACCTCAACCCCGCACCTCAGGCAGCACGCGCTCCGCAGAGCGCTGCAGGGTGTGGGCGACGCGGCCAAGCGCTGCCTGCCCTCACTCCAGGGTAGGTGCGATCAGCAGCAAGGGCCTCAAGCCACGCTGCGGCCACAACACCACACACCCGACGGGAGCAGGCGAACATGAAGGCCGCGCTCACGGTGGCGCGAGAACTGTTGCAGTGCAGACTGCAAGAAAGCGGCCACGATGTGTTGCTGGAGCGGGTTGCTGAGCTCCTGGATGCCGCTGCTTTAGGGGCACCTCCGTTCTGCGTCCAGCTTCCACCCCAGGCGCCGGGCGGATCACACTGCAGGCCTATCAGAGCCCACGTGCCCCCGGGCACACCCCAAGGCTTCACCAACACCGGCCTGGCCGTCAGCACCGGGCGACAAGCTGCGCCGACACTGCCCCTGGTAAACGAGGGCATGCGCATCACTGCCTACGGCCCAGGCGGGCCGCCGCCCTACCGCCCCCAAGATGGAGCTTCAAGCCGAACTGCATGGCGGGTGGGGCACTACGGTGAGGCCTTTGGGGCGGTGACCTCGGAGGCCTATGTGCCCCACATGTTGGATCGAGAGTACGCACTTAATGAAGACCACGGCTCGTTCCTCGGGCCAGCCTGGGAGGAAGAGGCGCCAGAAACCAAGCCCTTTCAGGAACCTCACAGAAGCCTTGACAGCCGTGCCGGCGGCAGCAACTATCGGGTACCGGTAATTCCTCAGGAGCAACCTTATGCTAACCATGGGTCGCAGGAGGTTCAGGTCGCTGCAGAAGATGGCTGCCCAAATGCAGCAGCCTCCCTCCCCTCAGGAGGAGGGCACTGGGGGCTGCAGGAGAGGGGCCGGGAGCTAGGCTCCTCCCCATGGCACGCGGAGCAAGGCGTTCTTAGGAGGTAGGCCCTCTGCCGGGGAGGTGCCCCAAGGCCTGCCCCCGGCAGAGGACCCGTGGTCGTCGTGGTAACCGCTGGCATCCCCTTTTCCCCATTGGCGTCGTCCTGGTTTCTGGTCGCCGTCAATGGTGGTCAAGGGTGGCGCAAGGCGGGGCCCTCATCTGGTGATATGAAGCAAGGCCAGTACCTGTGAAGAAGGCCCAGTGCCTGTGAAGCTCGCCGCTCGTGACACTCTCACGTAATAATGAGTTGGGGTTGTACATGCCCCGGAGTCTCCGGAGAGCCGCCCTCGTGCCTCGGGGGCTCCCTCCCATGCCCAGTGGCAGCACTTAGCTCCGTGCTGGTGAGAAGATGTCGAAGACTAGACTAGGTGCCGGACACGGCCTTTTGCTTTTGCTTCCTCTTGTGCGAACAAGCTTTCTCGTTTCGGATCTAAGTTGAAGTCGGATTTGTGTTTGCGTATGCGGGGAGGGGCGTCTTGTCTTATTCGTATGCTTTCTCGTGTTCCGGTTTCTGCTCAAGTTGGAATTTGCACCAGCTGCCTCCCTCTCGCGAGCCCCTCGCGAGTAGGGCAGGGCCCAACATGTGCGCCCGCCGTCCCGCGGCTGACGTTTGCTCTCGCCAGGCTCTCGCCACGTGGTCCAACGGGACCTCCAAGAGACCCTCGGATGGATGCTGTGAGCCTACTCGAAGCTCGCCAAGACAAAGGTAAAACCACGATGACCAACTCATTGCGGAAGTCATGACATCATACGGGCGCCCATTCAGTGCCGTCCTTAATAACGCATGGACGATAATCCTTTTTGCATGAGGGGCTTCCCCTCCCAAAATGCTCTTATGACCTTCAGGGCCACACTCAAGCTTTCTCTGCGCAGGGTAAATAGCAGGGGGCGAAGGATCAATCGGACATGTCGCTCACCGCATCCTCTTGAACACCTCCAGAGGCGTCTCTGGCGCCGCCGTCGCTGTCGCTGGCCTCACCCCCGCCGTCGTTGGCACCATCTTCACCGCCGTTCACCACGTCGCCTTCATCAGCAGCGACAACCACCCCGTCATCGTCAGAGGTGAAGGCTCGGACAAGTGCATCCACATTGTCCTCCACCCATCACGCTAGGTCGCCTCGGACAGCCTCAGGCACCGGGGCGATGGCAGCGTCAAAGTCGAAGAGGGGGTCGATGTTCTGGAGATGGCTGAAGACGCGGAAGAATGCCCGTGCGAGCAGGCCGCGGCTCCGTTCTTCTACCAGCCGGCGAGACCTCTCAGAGCGGCTCTCTAGATGCATCACCATGTCAGTGAAGAACGGGAGATTGCCGGCGTAGTTGGTCACATGCGGCTCCTCAGCGGCTGCCTCGCAGATGTTGACCAAGGCCGCATTGACCCTTTCCCTGAGTGTTCGGAGCATGGGGCCATGCATGTGCTCCAGCGTCTGCTGCTGGCGAATCCCATCCTTGTTCCACTGTGCAATGGCCTCGGCATCATCGACCCAGCGTTCAAGAAGAAGCAACTCGGCGCGGGAGGAGGCGAGCTCAGCCTGCGCCGTGCCTAGAGCGGCTGTAGTGGCCTCAGCTCGCTGCATGGCTTCGGTCAACCTGGTTCTGAGAGCAGCAGTCCTGCCCGCGCCTTCGGCCTTGATCAGCTCCAGCCTCTCTTCATACTCGCGCTCAAGACCTGCGTGAGCTTCCGCCACGCGACGGTCGATCTCTTCTTGGATCCGGGCCTCCCGCGCACCGACGTCGTCCTCCACCTGGGTGACCTGGCGCTCCCTCATCTCCAACAGCTCAAGATCGAGGTTGCGCTCGGCAGCCTCCAATGTCAGCGCTTCCTTGCGCCTCCGGAGCTCCTCCTCTTCGGCGGGCGCCCCTTTCAGCGATGCAAGGGCAGCTCGGCGCAACTCCACTTGCTGCTCCAGAGAATTGCACCAGTCTTGGAGCTCCCACACGCGCTCCTCCGCAACTTCGCGTCGCTAATCTGCCTCCTGAGCCTCCTCAATGGCTCGGGAGCAGGCCTCCCGAGAGGCCACCAGAGATGCCTCGGCCTTGGCATTTTTGAGACCACGCTGGTGGCGTGCGAGACCAACAGCCTCCTTCAGCTTGCGTCGCTCCTCGATCAGCCGCAGGCCTTCAACTTCAAGACGCGCGTCCTCGCCCGCAAGCTCTACACCAAGCTGGCTCAGTGCATCTGTCGCCTTCTGGAGGAACTCTCGGCGGACAGCGTTGCACTCCCGCGCACGCCTGAGCATGTCGTCAACGTCATCCTCCGCCATCGACGCTGGCGGAGGACCCTGGAGTGGTTTGCCCCCTCTGTGCAGGGGGCTGGGGGCTGGTGCCCCCACGATCGCCGGACGGGCCCCGCAGGGGACCCAGCCCAGCGTCGATCCACCCCCTGAAGAGGAATCGAAGAACGACTTCAGCCACTCACCGCCTATGACCAGTGGAGGAGCCCGGGGCAAGCTGGTTGTGCCCGGGGGGAGCTCGCGAAGGAAGAGCGGCGTGCCCACAGGCTCAAGGCGCGCCGCGGGTCGGCCTACCTCTCTAGCTGAACTCGCGCCAAGGGTAGCACGCAGGCTCGGGGCGATCAAGGTCGGCGGTGGAGGTGAAGCCTGAGGAGGCGGCTCCTTGGCTGGCTCCGCGGGCTCGGTAGGAGGGATCCTGAAAGGCCACGGTCAGCGAAGGGAACGGCAAACAAGGAACTATAAGAAGGAGGGACTTACTCGTCCATGGCAAAGTACTTCCTGTGCTTCAATGGGCGGCACAGGCGATCATCACCACCCGAAGCCTCCTTCCTCTTGCGGAGGGCCTCGAAATCTATGTGGAACCGGCCCAAGATCTTGACGTGAGGGCCGGCACGAGGCATAGGAGCAGAAGCATCAGGACAACCTACATCAAGGGCGCCAGTCTGAGAGGAGCGATCAGGTGCCACCTCTTGGTGGCCTGCCGAGGCCTCGGGGGCTTCGGCCTCGGGAGCCGCAGGATGCGCCCCCTCATTAGCCACCACCTCGAGATGGGCTCCGTAAGCTTCGGAGGATGACGCCTCGGGAGCCCCGCGTGACGTCGGCACCTCAACGTCAGGCCCCCCAGCTCCTGCCGATGCTTGCCTCCCTGCACCGACTCCTGAGGTAGGACCGGCGCGGGCAACCGGGGGAGGAGCCACAGCAAGCAAATTCTCGCGGGGCCCCACAAGGCCAGACCGGCGCAACCCCCATTCGTCGAAGCGGGGCATCTGCCTCACGAACTCGACCCTGTTTGAGCAGAGATACAAGAGGGTGCCCCCATGTCGGACACTGCATGGAGAGGGGTCGCCAGTCAGGACTCTCAGCACCTTCCTAAGCATTTCAAGCGCAAGATCCCCTTCCTGGAGCCTCATGCGGTCCTAACGCCCGAAAAAAGCCCACATCAGATGGGAATGGCGCTGGAGAAGAGTGATGCGGCGCTGGAGGAACTCCTTCACCACCTGATGCGCCGTCACGCCAAGCGTCCTCAACCTCTCGAAGCGATGCCAGGCGAAAGCAAGCTGGGGGCTCGTGAGCTCCTCGTGACCCCAGCCGTGATTGGGAATAGTAGGCAATGTCGAGTGCGCGAGCAGGGGGCTAGGAACCCCAATGTCCACATACAGCCATCGCTCCCGGAACCCGCTCCTAGGAGACGGGAGACCAAAATCGATCCCCAAGGCATCCGTCTCCGGCACGGCCTAGAAGCTCATGCATCCTGAGCATTGGGAAGGGTCAGTCAGGCGCAGAGAGAAGAAGTGGCGCTGAAGAGCAATGGAAGGAGGAATCCCCACCATGGCCTCGCAGACAAAGGCGAAGACAGCAAGAAGAGTAATGGATTGGGGACCGAGATGCATCATATGGATCTGGTAATGGGAAAGCACCGCATTGAGGAAGGCGGAGAAGGGGGGAACTAGGCCCGCCCACAGGGCATCGATGAAGAATCGGACCTCCGTGACGATCCTGTTGAAGGAGGCATGGGACGCGGGCCAGGCCGTCGTCCTCCCGCACTCGTTGAAGCTGGAGGCAAGCATGGAGCGGACCTTGTCCAAGGCTTCCAGATTGAGTATGAGCGACTGGTCGACGGCGGGAGCAGCTGCCGGAGACGAGCTGGACGAAGGCGCAGGTTTCTTCCCCTTTCCTTTTTCATTGGCGCCATGGCAATGGAAAGGAGGAAGAACCCAAGATGGATTGGAGGCGGAAGCAGAGGCTCAAGGAGGAAAGGGGAACAAGAAGCGCGTGGGCAGCAAGGGGATAATAACTGTGTACAAGCCTCGTGGCTGCCTAGCTAGGCGCATAATGAGGGAGCATGGGGAAACGGAGACGCCCACGTCCAATCAACCGCCACGCGGCACCCAAGGCCGCAGGCTGTTTGGGCCTGTGGCGCTCCGCACTTGTCCCTTCGCTTCTCTGCTAAGCCAAGTCCGAGCATGCCTTGGGCCCGGGGGCTACTGTCAGCATTCTGGGAACGGGGTTCCCCAGACTTGCCTGCCTGCGGCTTGTGGCGTGGCTCAAGTGGTGGCCCAGTACGACTCATCTTCATCAATGCAAACTCAAGACCCTCGCGAGGGGCCAAGCCTCGCGGGGCGTACGACGCAAGGCTTCCTAAGGAGCAGCCTCACCAGGTAGGCTCGCGAGGAGGCAGAGAGATCAAGGCAGGGGTACCTTGCGAGGTGCCCGTGATGCAAGCCATGACGATCGAGACCAGGCGGGCGCTAGGTGGGCGTCGGCCTGCGCAGTGTCTTTGTTTCCTCTTTCGTGCAAAGGGGACAAGCACAGGCGTGGAGTACCGAGGCATCAGGCAAAGGTTACCGTTTCGGTGCAACGAGACCAAGACCAGCAGAGCGGCAGGATGAAGGTCACCGTGGAGCCCAAGACAGCGTCATCGCCAGTGCCTTTGGAAGCCGAAGACCAACTTTAGTTAGGATAACTTGTACTAGATGTTCCCCTTCGAAATGGCCGTTTTTGGCTCCCTTCCCGCTCAATATTTGGGAAGAGGACCAGGGCCTCTATAAATAGAGATAGCCACCACAGTAGAGGGGGATCGAATCCTTCCCTACGAGGACACCACACCAGCTCAAGAACTCCTCTCGCGAGGTTGTTCTTCCCCTGTACTGTTCATCATCAGCCCCCGAGGCAATCCACGACACCACACACTGGAGTAGGGTATTACACCACAACGGTGGCCCGAACCAGTATAAATCTCGTGTTCCTCGTGCCGTTCATTGATTTAGCTTAGATTCTCGGGAGGCGATTGGACGTGGATTGGTAGGGGGAAGATCTTTGCGTGCACCCCAGAGTTCGAACCTCAAGGGTCTGCCGGAACCCCATATCCGACAATGTTGGATGAATACAAGTCGACACATAGTATTTGGCCGATGCTGTTAACACCGCATGCCATGCATCAAACCGGCTCTTCCTCCACACAATATTGGAAAAGACTCCATATGAGCTCCTAACTGGGAACAAGCCAAATGTCAAGTACTTTCGTGTATTTGGGTGCAAATGTTTCATCCTCAACAAAAGAGAACGGTTAGGAAAATTTCAATCCAAAACAATTGAGGGCATATTTGTTGGCTATGGATCAAACTCTCACACCTATAGAGTCTACAACAAATCCAATGGATGTTTTGTAGAAACTTGTGACGTGGTGTTTGACGAATTTAATGGCTCCCATGGGAGCAAGTTGATCTAAGTGATGTAGGTGAAGAAGATTCTTCTCAAGGTATTTTGACCATGGGTGTTGGTGCACTTCTTCCAATGGAACAAGAACCTCATGATGATGAGGAAGAAGACAGAAGCTTCACACATCATCAAACCACTTCAACACCCATACCACCACAAGCTCCTATTGCTCAACAGATGCCCATTGTTCAAGTACAAGAAGATGATCAAGTCCCTCATCATGATCATTTTCAAGAACAAGATAATCACCAAGATCAAGAACAAGAAAGTGCATTCGTTGATGATGAACCTCAACAAATGCAATATGAAGAAGAAGATCTTCCACCACACATTAATGATCCATATGTTGAGGATGTGGATGATGGAGATGAACTTGAACCTCGCGAAACCCTAACCTCCATCATGCCCAGAGTGGCCGATCATGTTGATGTTGATCAAATTCTTACCGGCATATCGGAAGGTAGAGTCACTCGTAAACAATTGACAAACTTTTGTGCTCACTGCTCATTTGTTTCTAGTGTTGAGCCACTCAAGTAACAAAATGCATTGATGGATAACGATTGGCTCGTTGCTATGCAAGAAGAGTTGAGCAGTTTTGAGCGCAACCTAGTATGGTCATTAGTCAAGAGAACAACTATGGAACACAATGTCATTGGAAAAAATGGATTTTCAAGAACAATCAAGATGAGAATGGTATAATCATTCGCAACAAGGCAAGGTTAGTGGCACAAGGGTACTCAGAAGTTTAAGGTTTGGACTTTGGTGAGACCTTTGCTCCCGTTGCCCGTCTTGAATCTATTCGCATCTTACTTGCCTATGCTGCTTTCAATGGTTTTACATTACGTCAAATGGATGTGAAGAGTGCTTTCCTTAACCGTCCTCTACAAGAAGAAGTATATGTATCACAACCACCTGGGTTCGTTGATCCCGATCACAAAGACTATGTGTATAAACTTCACAAGGCTTTGTATGGCCTCAAACAAGCACCTCGTGCTTGGTATGATCATCTTAAAAAGTTTCTACTCGATGATGGTTTTGTGAGAGGGGTGATCGATCCCACTCTTTTTACTAAGAGCGACAAAGGTGATTTGATCCTATGCCAAATCTATGTAGATGACATCATTTTTGGTTCTCCTAACATTCATTTGTGCGAGAAGTTTGCGGCCTCCATGACCAAGAATTTTGAAATGTCACTCAATGCGGACTTGAAGTTCTTTCTCGGATTCCAAATTCAACAATTTCAAGAAGGAATTTTCTTGTCTCAAGCAAAATACCTCAAGGATATTCTAGAGAAGTTTGGCATGTCTGATGCTAGTCCATGTAAGACACCCATGCCAACAAAAATTGTACTCACTGAAGACACAAACAATATCCCTTTTGACCCATCTATTTACTGCTCTATGATTGGTTCATTGCTTTATCTTTGTGCATCTAGACCAGACATCATGTTCAGATTATGCATGTGTGCTAGATTTCAAGCTTCCCCTAGGTAAAGTCATCATAAGGCGATTAAGCATATTCTTAGATACCTTGTTCACACCCCAAAGTTGGGTCTATGGTACCCCAAGGATGCTAAGTTTGATCTCATTGGGTACACAGATGCGGATTGGGCTGGAGACAAAGTGGGATGGAAGTCCACCTCCAGTGCATGTCAATTTCTTAGACACTCCTTGGTAAGTTGGTCCTCGAAGAAACAAAATTGTGTTACCCTCTCCACCGCCGAAGCCGAATACATTGCAACCGCTAGTTGTGCAACTTAATTACTATGGATGAGGCAAACTTTAAAGGATTACCGTATCACCTATAGACATGTGCCTCTTCCATGTGATAATGAAAGTGCCATCAATATTGCTGAGAATCCCAAAGATCATACTCGCACCAAGCACATTGATATTAGGTATCATTTCTTGAGAGATCATGTAGAAAAAGGATACATTGATATTTCTCATGTTGGTACAGATATGCAACTTGCAGACATTTTCACCAAGCCATTGGATGAAGCAAGGTTTTGTCAACTTAGGCGTGAACTTGGTATCTTGGAGCTTGACAACATTATGTGAAATCTAGTACCCATCCATGCATTTACTTCATGTCTTGTTTAGATGTAGGCATATGTTTAGGGGGAGACACTCAACTCATGAGTATTCTCATCCTATATAATGCATAAAAAGAACAAACACTCTCAAAGTTACCATGTTATTCAAACTACAGTCCTTTAAATGACGGAGTAGTGTTATTGAACCCAAGAACAATATCTTCGCGGCATCACGACACTTATACTCACACATGGTAGGCTTTAGCCACTGACTCTCCTCAAAGGAGGGAATGTCCAATCATGCTTGGGGTTCATAACATGTGTGTCTAGTTGCTCATCATGTGGTATCATTCATGTCTGATTGCCCATATAATTTTGTCATATACACGTTCTTGTATTTTGGTTCATCTAGATATTTCTATGCGCTGTCTGTCAAAACTTTTGCCACCGGTCGTCCGACAGTTCCCGGACGTCCGATGACTCACAGCTTCCGGTCGTTCGGCGTCACTCGGATGTCCGGTTGCTGTGCAGAAATCGTGCACAACCCATTTCCTCCCTAGGCCTCGTATGTCCGAGATTCTCCGGTCGTCCATCGCCTGGCACGTACATCAGTCCTCGGACGTCTGACCTCTGTCGGTCATCCGACGAAATTCGTGGCCCATATAAATTTTGGGAACGAGCCTGACTGGGCAGTTGCCCTATCTTCCTCTCCCCACCTCGCGTCTGTATCCGCTGCCGTGCCGCCAGGGGGCGATTTCACTCGTCGTTGCCGGAGGCGGGGCCGCATCGCCGTGCCCCCTGCCTCATCTCCCTCGCCCCCGCCTACATCACCCTGATCTGGTGAGGTTCGTCCCACGATGGTGAAAATCAAGCACACTGCTCGCAAGGATGCCGGGGATACCTCTACCTGCGCCTCTCGTCGAGGTGGTTCTGATGACTCTCAAGAGGAGCTACGTCCGTGCAAGCATGCTGAGAAACGTCCTGTGATCAAGGAGTCCTCCTCTACTGAGGGCTCTGACAATGAAGAATAGATGGAAGAAGAGCATGGTGCTTAGTGGTGTTTTCGTCCTGCCTGCGCGGTTCTCAAAGAGCCACCCACATGCCTGCTCCTCCTCCCGACCAGCGGCATGCAGATGGTCATCACATTCCTCTTGAGGCTCCTCAACTTCATGGCATGTCCTCAAGGATTTCACCAAAGTGCCCAAGCCTGCATATCTTAAGTTCCGACGTGATGTTGATCAACTCGAGGTGGTTCAAGACTCTCTGGATCAACGTTTTCGCACAAATTTCCAGGCAGATATCTACACCTTTGTTGTCCTCCCAAAGGGTCTCTGTCGGTGTCAAAACCAGCCGATCTCGGGTAGGGGGTCCCGAACTGTGCATCTGAGGATCGAAGGTAATAGGAGATAGGGGACACGATGTTTACCCAGGTTCGGGCCCTCTTGACGGAGGTAATACCCTACTTCCTGCTTGATTGACTTTGATGAGTATAGGGGTTACACCCTACCTCGAGATCGTTATGGCTAAACCCTAGATGTCTAGCCTATATGAATTCTGATAGCCTCTACTGACTAAACCCTCCAATTTATATAGACACCAAAGGGTGCTAGGATTGTAAAGAGTCATTTTATAGAGGAAGGAAACTACACATCCGGATGCCAATCTTGCCATCCACGCAAAGGAGAGTCCCATCCGGACAAGGGGAAAGGTCTTCTACCTTATATCTTCACGGCCCATCAGTCTGGCCCATGTCACATAGACCAGACGCCCGAGGACCCCTTAATCCAGGACTCCCTCAGTAGCCCCTGAACCGGTCTTCAATGACGAGGTATTCGGTGCACAACTTGTCTTCGGCATTGAAAGGCGGGTTCCTCCTCGGAATATTTCAAAGTAATCTTCTGAATAAAAGAACTGTATCTAGCTCTGTATACTAGTCGCAACCCTCAACCTTGAAGGCAAAAATACTTAATCAAAATAAGGTCTATCAACTGACAACCCTTTCGGCGAAACGTCAAGTCTGGCCTCTTTATCATTTTGAACCGTTTTTTGGACTCCCGCTTCACGTTTCGAGGTGCAGCCTCCACTGACATGTCTTGTCAAAACAGATATTGTGTTCGCTTATTGCAGGATCCTCATCAATACGGGTTTGGGTAATCCAACCGTGCCATTCACACGACTCCTTGGGAATATGAGAGTTTTAAGGCTTGAGGGAGGGCGCTTGATATTCACTGCCTATATAAGTGGATAAAGATCCATCTTTTCACCTCACGCCTTCTTCCTTCCTCTGCCTTCCTGTCCTCAAGCTCCAACGCCCAAGCTTTAGTCTTTCCCACCGCCACCAACCTCTCCAGCCATGTCCAGATCCGGCTCTCAGAGCAAGTGGGTGGCCTCCTCCGTCACGGAGAGGGACGTCCAGGAGCTCCGGGAGGTAGGGTACCTGAGTGCGGACGTCGCGCATAGGCTCCCTGCCAAGCAGCAAGTCATCCCCACCCCGGAGCCTGGCGAAAGGGTTGTGTTCATCCCCCACTTCCTCCATGGGCTAGGGTTTCCCCTCCACCCCTTCGTCCGCGGCCTCATGTTCTACTATGAGCTAGATTTCCACGATCTAGCCCCAAATTCTTTCCTCCACATCTCGGCATTTATCGTCATGTGTGAGGCGTTACTTCGCATCCCCCGACACTTCGGCCTCTTGCTCAAAGTCTTCAATGTGAAGCCGAA
Organism: Triticum timopheevii; assembly: GCA_963921465.1. NCBI lineage: Eukaryota > Viridiplantae > Streptophyta > Magnoliopsida > Poales > Poaceae > Triticum > Triticum timopheevii. The sequence goes on along the minus strand of OY997274.1, from coordinate 173,341,834 downwards.
GTTGGTCGACGAGCAGCATGTGGACTGCGGTGGTGCCATGGTGAGAAAGCTCCCCAACACCACTTGGCCCAAAGGGGCCTTTGTGGAGACCATGAAGGTGTGGCAACAGGAGTGGTTCTACATCACCGAACCCGTGGCGCCAGATGGGCGGACACTCCTGAGTTCAGATCCGGGCCCCCCTATGCGGCTCGCATCATGGACCATAAAGGGCCTGGACTAGGGTCAGCCAACGAAGTGATGCTGCTGCAAAAGCGCATCAAGAACATGATAAATAAGGACACTAGTCTCATTGACATGATTTAGGTGATGCTCTTCCCCCGGATACTCCCCTGCGAACACCGGCCTCTCCATATGTGGGAATTCAATTCAGAAGGTCCCCGGACCCTGCAGTGCTTCTTTGACACAACACACGAAGAGATCTAGAAGCTGCTCTTCAAAGCCCAGAAGATGTGGCCGAAGAAGACCAAAGATATCGGCCTCGACAGCGAGAATCCGGCCACTCCTGTAGGTATTTTAGTTCCAAACACAACTTTGGTCCTTAAATCAAAGGATATACTGAGATTTCCATTCGCCATTAAGGGCTGGACAGCGAAGGCGGAGCGGATCAAGTGTCTGGCTCAGCAACCTGAAGACCCAGCCAATCCTCTACTAACGAGGATGCTAGTTCCGGCGCCGTATCAGGCGCCGAAGAAGAAGGCCAAGAAGAAGGGCAAGGAGGCCAAGGGCAGCCTCCGCCGTAAAGGTACTTTGGACGCAGTGTCCGGAGAAACCAAAGCCCACTTCTCCCATGAGGGGGATGAATACGAAGAGGAGGAGGAGGCGGAAAGTGGCTCTCCCCTAAAGGGGGGAAGAAGAAAAGGGCAGCCTCCACAGGCCTGGTGGAGGGGCGTCCAAGAGGGAGAAAATAACCCTCTGGGACGGTTCAGATACGGATGCCAAACACACCCCCAAGAGGCGCCTCAGGGAAAGGCCCCTGGCCAAAACGTAAGTGTCGGAAAGGATACTTTGCAAATATTCGGTCTGTTATGGTTGTAATATAACATATCATATTGTGTGTTTCAGCCCAGCCCGCGACCTCCCCCAACCATCGCTGTCTGAGGGAAACTCTCTAGCACCAGGGATGAGGGAGAGCGAGACACCCCCGCAAGCCTCTCCACCAACCAACGTAGATGACACCAAGGTGTTGTCCTGAAAGGACTCTCCGAACCACAAAGAGGCGAGGGAGGCCGCGAACACGGCGCCTGGGGGTGAAGCCTTTGCTACCGAGAACATGGGGGGCACAACTCCCATGGAGACCGACGACGGTGTTTTGACCAGTCCGGCCCCAGCCGAACACAATTTCGGAGATCCATACGGCTCCGAAATCGAGCAAGCAACCCCCTTCGAAGGAGGGGGAGCGCCACCTCCGTCGGCGACCACCACTAATCTGGAGGCGCCAAACTTTCTGGTGGAGGCACTACAACGTGCCGCCATCGTAGAGGAGCACCGCATCCTGATGGGTGCGGTGGTTGAGAAGGTTCAGTCCGCAAAGAGCGGGCTGAATGAAGCCTTCACCAGCCTGCTAACACGCTTCGACGTATGCGATGTAGTATTCTTAGCCGCTCATCATATGAAAAAATATGCCTGTGTATAGATAGTAGCCCCTGAGACTGTGTTCGGTTTTTGAAAAAGGCCGAACAGAGGATCACATAGTATTTGGTAGAGGTGACAAACTTTTCTATTTTTATAACAGGCTTCTCTGTTGGCAGCAACCGCCCAAGCCACTGAAGTTTCCGGTCTCAAGCGGAGGTTGCAGCTGGCGGATTATGATATCGACCACATGAACAAGCGGTTCGATATGCAAATTCTGAGTTTAAACTCATGCGCTGCTATGTGTATGATTGAAGGCAGCGCGGCCGAGGTCGAGACCATCAAGAATGGCCTTGCCCAAGCCAAGGAGGAGGCGAAGGCGAGCAAAGCAGCCACAGAAAAAGTGGCTACAAATTTAAAGTATGAACAGGTCACCCGCCGCCAATACGAGGAGAGGGTGACCGAGGTGGAGCAAGAGCTCAAGGACGCCGCCGACAAGTGAGTGTCCTTGGAGGATAAGAACAAGGCCCAGGTGGCCAAACTCACCAAGGCCCTCCAAGAGGCGAAGGAGGCGCCGACCGAGTCCCTAGCAGCCCATGAGGAAATCCGGCAGCCCGAACAGATAGCGGCTGGTAAGCCCTTTCTTTTGCAGACTATATTTGGCGGTCAAAGATATACCTTGCTCACTCGACTATGGAGTTGTCCAGATGCATTTGCGGATCTTCCGAAGAGTGCCGCCGACACTGCACAGTTCTTCCGGGCCCAGGAGGGGCACACGATGGAGAAGCTCTTCTGGTCACAGTTCGCGGCGCCGGAGCATCCGACGCTGTTGAACAACCAGATGATGCAACTGGAAGAGCTGCACAGGATGTCCAGATTGGCCATGAAGGGCCTCATAGTCCAGCTGTGGCCAACCAAACCCATTCCTAGCAGCTACTTCGGCCTGGTGTAGCGACTTGCCGACGCGCTGCCCCGGATTGAAGCTGTCAAGCGCTCGACGTGCATCGAAGGTGCACGGATGGCCTTTGCTCGTGTCAAGATGCACTGGGCGAAGATGAAGGCCGCCGTCATGGCAGTCGAGGGCGCACTCGAAGGCAAGGACCACCACAAGCTAGAGCGGTATTTTGAAGACGTCTTGGAGGGTTCCCGATTAGTAGAGGGCCAATGCTCAAAGGATATCATATTTGAGTGAATGTATCTGAGTTGCCCAGATGTTGTTTTATTAACCAAGGCTTTGTAATATATTTATGTCTTTATCTAGAATTGCTTGCCTCCTTTGCGGTCGTATTTTGTTATCATGAAAGTTTGCCAGTCGTGGACTTCAGCCCCCATGTAGATACTATGGGGGTGTTCGGAGTAACGCATGATCACTCCTGACCCAACGTCCTGGTCCGTAAAGGAGGTGTGTACATAGCGAACCAGGCAATCAGACTATGCGGCTTTAGCACTTTCACTTAGCCATATGAGTTTGACGATGGGACTAAGTACTAGCCCCTGGTGCGTATGCGGCTATCCAAACTGGGATGCCTTAGGCACATGACTGAATGGAAGCCAGTCCTTCGTATAATACAGAAGAAATCGCAAGAGATTTATAGTAAGTCGCCAAATCGCTAACCAGCTCTCGCCGCGCCATGACAGTCAGTTTTTGGCTTTCTCTACTGAAGTGTTTGACCAGACGAACCAGAAACACAATCGTAGTAGTTCTCCCTTTATTACCCTAGCCGAACAAGCGGAACATAAGGTAGTAACCACAAGAGCCGGGCAACCCAACTATTGACCAAAGACATGATTCAGAGCTGATGCATATAATGCAATATTCGGGACGCCGAACTATACTCCGAAAGTGTTCGTACTTTTTTTGGAAATATATGTGGCCGAATAAAGCCCCTAGTATTTTAAGCTATGCTGAAGTGTATATGCCAATCTAACATGAAGAGGGAATACAAATTGTGAAATAAGCCAATACCGAATAGGGTTGGTAAAAACAGTTTCCGTCATAGTCTGATTGATACGTCAAAACATGCTCTTACAGATAATTCCATAAGCATCAGGGCTATTTTACATGCCGAGAATTTGAGAACAAGGGAAAGATGTATACAGGTCCTAAAAAAGAAAAGGTAGTCGTGAAGATCCTTTGGACACCCTGCGCACGTCTGCACCGCTATTCGCCTTGGTGGAGGATCCTCTGAAAGGATCGATGATCGTGTATATAGAAGGGGCCTGGGAAAGGGCCCTTGTACCATAGTAAAGTGGTTTAGGTTTTAAAGAACCTGTAATATGAGAGAAAAGAGGAAAAAAGAAGAAGGAGATTAAGGTACGAATAGGGTCGAGCCGTATTATGGACTTCGTCTGCAGAGTGCCTCCGTCGTCACCCAAGGTATTTTGAGTGCGTAGTTATGCACACGCAATACATATGCTAAGATTAGATGGGGCGGTGGACGGAGGCAAAACTGCTAGTCTAGCTCCGGATTGACCGAGCTGTCGTTCTGCAGAGTAGGGTAGACTCGTTTAATAGTGTCCGGAGGGTTGATGGCTGATGGTGTGTTCAGCTTGATAAGGCCGCTCTGTACCTCGGCTACAAGGGCCGTGGTCTGCTCCTCAGTATGGAGGGAGCGTTCCATGTTTCCATTGACTGTGATAACACCGTGGGGTCCAAGCATTTTGAGCTTTAAGTAAGCATAATGCGGGACTGCATTGAAGTGGGCGAATGCAGTATGTCCGAGCAATGCGTGATAACCACTACGGAAGGGGACAATGTCGAAGATCAAGTCTTTGCTTCGGAAGTTGTTTGGTGAACCGAAGACTACTTCCAATGTTAATGAGCCTGTGCAGCGGGCCTCAACGCGGGATATCACACCTTTAAAGGTGGTGTTACTAGGCTTGATTCTTGATGGGTCAATACCCATTTTACGGACAGTGTCTTGATATATCAAGTTAAGACAACTGCCGATGTCCATAAGGACTCGAGTGAGATGATAACCATCGATAATTGGATCGAGGACCAGGGCCGTCGAACCTCCATGATGGATACTGGCCAGGTGGTCCCTGCAATCAAAGGTGATTGGACAAGCCGACCACGGGTTGAATTTGGGGGCGACAGGTTCTACGGCATAGACGTCCCTTAGTGCGCGCTTGCGCCCCCTCTTGGGGATATGCGTGACATAGATCATGTTTATTGTTTTCACCTTAAGGGGAAATTTCTTTTGCCCCCTGTGTTCAGTGGGTCGGGCTCCTCATCGTCCTCTCTTGGCGGCCCTTTCCCCTTATGTTCGGTATTTAACTTACCGACCTATTTAAAGACCCAACAGTTTCTGTTGAAATGATTTGCAGGCTTATCAGGGTTCCATGAATCTGGCAAGGCCGATCGAGTATTTTGTCCGAATTAGATGGACCATCTTTGTTTCCCTTGAATGGCTTCTTCCGCTGACCGGATTTAGAGCTGCTGAATCCAGCATTGACCGCTGTGTCTTCAGTTTCTTCGTTGTTGTTTCCGCGCTTGTGTTTGTTGCGTCGTGGCCTGCCATTGCTGTCCCTGACTTCGGAGGTGCCAAGGTCGCTGGTACTATTGCTTCTACGAGCCAACCAGCTATCCTCACCCGCGCAGAAGCGGGCCATGAGTGCAATAAGAACTGCCATAGACTTCGGCTTTTCCTGACTGAGGTGTCGGGCGAGCCATTCGTCACGGATGCTACGTTTAAAGGCTGCGAGGGCTTCAGCGTCCGGATAGCCAATGATTTGGTTCTTCTTAATTAAGAACCTAGTCTAGAGTTTGCAAGCTGACTCACCGGGTTGCTGCACTATATGACTAAGGTCATCGGCATTCGGAGGCCGGACATAGGTACCTTGGAAGTTGTCTCTAAAGGCATCCTCCAAGTCTTCCCATCTACCAATAGAGTTCTCTGGTAGGCTATTTAACCAGTGCCGTGCTGGTCCTTTCAGCTTTAGGGGGAGGCATTTGATGGCGTGGAGATCATCGCCGCGGGCCATGTGAATATGGAGAAGAAAATCCTCAATCCATACCGCCGGATCTGTCGTTCCATTGTATGATTCGATGTTTACGGGTTTAAACCCTTCTGGAAATTGAAGCTGCATTACCTCATCGGTAAAGCACAAGGGGTGTGCGGCGCCTCTGTATCAGGCAACATCATGACGGATTTCAGATGATATCTGTGTTTGGTTTCCGGCACGAGTTCAGTTATGCTGCTCGCGCCAAGCTTGAAGGCCACCGTCTCTCATTGGAGCATGCCCCCTTGATCCGTAGATTGATCTGGTCTGGCTGGCTCTATTGTCCAGGTCCTGACGTAAGTCGTAGGTGTAGCCCGAAGCCTCTACCTCTTTGCCTCGATGGCAAGGTGGCGCGGGCTGGCGTTCGGCATAAGCAACCGATCTGTCTCGCCCACGTGGTGGTCGGTCTGGTTCATCCACATGATTATATCTTGACGGTATTGGGTGTCACGCCCAATATGCGATACTATCCTAAAGAGACTCAAAGGTCCCACCAAGGATAGAACCGCATATTGATACGCTTTTGCAAGGTGGATATCATTACATCAACATTACATAATAGATGGGGATACATACAAGAGGCATACAACGCCACACGAATACAACATCATCATACACAAGAGCACCATCCGACTACGGATGAAACACAAACAGAAACTCAAACAACATCCACCCTACTAGCCCAGGCTGCCGACCTGGAACCTATACCCTGATCGAATAAGAAGCAGAAGAAGAACTCCAAAACAAGCAAGCATCGCTCTCGCGTCATGATCATCGCATAACCTGTACCTGCAACTGTTGTTGTAGTAATCTGTGAGCCACGAGGACTCAGCAATCCCATTACCATGGGTATCAAGACTAGAAAAGCTTAATGGGAAAGGAAGGGGTAAAGTGGTGAGGTTGCAGCAGTGACTAAGCAAAGTATGGTGCCTAACATACGCAGATAAGAGCGAGAAGAGAAGCAAATGGAACGGGCGTGAAGCTAGCAATGATCAAGAAGTGATCCTGAACTCCTACTTACGTCAAAACATAACCGAAAACCGTGTTCACTTCCCGGACTCCGCCGAAAAGAGACCATCACGGCTACACACATGGTTGATGCGTTTTAATTCGTATCTGGTGTAAAGTTCTCTACAATCGGACATTAAAAAATTCCCGTCTGCCACATAACTGCGGGCACGGCTCTCGAAAGTTTATACCCTGCAGGGGTGTCCCAACTTAGCCCATCACAAGCTCTCACGATCAACAAAGGATATTCCTTCTCCCAGGAAGACCCGATCAGTCTCGGAATCCCGGTTTACAAGACATTTCGACAATGGTAAAACAAGACCAGCAAAGCCGCCCGATGTGCCGACAAACCCCGATAGGAGTCGCACGTACCTCGTTCTCAGGGCACACCGGATAAGTCAAGCTACGAGTAAAACCAGCCCTCAAGTTTCCCCGAGGTGGCCCCGCAGGCTGCTCAGTTCGGACCAACACACGAAGGAGCACTGGCCCGGGGGGGTTAAATAAAGATGACCCTCGGGCTCCGGAAACCCAAGGGAAAAAGGCTTAGGTAGGCAAATGGTAAAACCAAGGTTGGGCCTTGCTGGAGGAGTTTTATTCAAAGCAAACTATCAAGGGGGTCCCATTAATCACCCAACCGCGTAAGGAACGCAAAATCAAGGAACATAACACCGGTATGACGGATGCTAGGGCGGCAAGAGTGGAACAAAACACCAGGCATTAGGCCGAGTCTTCCACCCTTTACCAAGTATATAGGTGCATTAATTAAATAAGAGATATTGTGATATCCCAACATAATCCTGTCCATCATGGAGCAATCTTCAACTTCACCTGCAACTAACAACGCTATAAGAGGGGCTGAGCAAAGCGGTAACATAGCTAAGCAATGGTTTGCTAGGAAGTGTGAAAAAGGTTAGAGGCTGACATGGCAATTTGGGAGGCTTGAAGAACAAATGATAGGTAGCACATCATAGCGATAGAATGAGGCAACTAGCATAGCGATGATAGTAGTGAGATCCAGGGTGACGGTCATCTTGCCTGAAATCCCGCTAGGAAGAAGAAGGAGTCCATGAAGAAGACGAACGGATGAAGCCGAACCAAGCGTAGTTGAATGAATCCTCACGATCGCAACGAAATAGGAACTATCAAGAAAGAAACAACATGGTAAATACACAAGCATAATCATGGTATGATGCACAATCAAGTATGATGCATGTCCGGTTTAATGAGGCATGGCATGGCAAATTGCAACAAACAATACTACGAGTTAAGTGGAGCTCAATATGCAACGAGTTGCATATTGACAAAACACCACATCAATTATTTAGTTCTCTCTCGGTTTTGTACCCAACAATATTAAATGTTATTAAACATGGCAAGGGGTGGAAGCATCTGAAAACTACCTATCTAGGCAATTTTAAATGAGGCCGGAACAACAAACAACAATTCCGGAAAATCCTCATGTCCATATTTCAAATTTGCTCCTGTTCTGCCTAAACCATATTTTAGAGTTGTTAAACAGAAAAGTAAGTGCACCAAGATAAACTAGGCATTTTTCCACCCCATTTACATATAAAGTTTATTTAAAACCGAGCTACGGTTATTTAGTTATGAAATAAAGCATTTTAGCATGGCATTTAAGCAAATTTAATCAAACAACATTTTAAAAATTTCAAACATGGATGAAAGTAGCAAATTATGAAACTAGATGAAATTCTAAGCATTTTCCATATATGAAGTATTTTAATCCGATGCACGGTTAATGAGTTATTATATGCATGAAGACTAGGGACTTTTCTGTAAAACAGACGTTCTCTAGAAAATAGCTAAATCCGTCCAGAAAAAAACAAGAGTTAGCCGAATCTGCTGGCCCAATAGTGCACAGGGCAGAGGGCTCCCAGGAGGCTCACCATGGGCTTCGGCCCAGATCGGTGAGGTGGGACTGGGCCTCGGTCAACGGGCGAAGAGGAGGAGGCCCAAGCGCGCGGAGGCGTAGTCAACAGGTCGAGCGGGGTCGAGGCGCTCGTCCTCTGCTCGATGTAGAGCTGCGGGCGGCACCTGGAGCAGAGCTCCGGCGAGTGAGGCGAAGGGGTGGTGAGTCGAGGGACTTGGCATAGGGTGGGGAGGTCGGCGACGAGCCCTGTGGCGTCAAACAGCGGCGGCAGGCGGGAGCTGCAAGGCCAGGCGGAAGCAGGTGACGGCGGTGAGAATCCTGGCAAGGTCGAGGTCGTCAGATCCAGTGGCGCCGGCGTGGATCCAGGAGCGGGGGTCGAGCGCTCGGGCTCTGGATCGAGAGGAGGAGCTCAGGGCCTTGGGAGCAGAGGAGGTGGCGGCTGTGGTTGGTCGGCGGTGCAAATCCAGGGAGGTGGTCCGAGGCGCTGGTTGGGTGGAGAAGGATCGGGAGGCGATCCCGAGAGGATTTGGTAGAGTGGCGGCGCAGAATAGGAAGGATGGGACAGCTCCCTACGTTTTAGGGTTGGACCTCTTATATAGCAAATGAAATTTAGGAAGGGGTCTAGAATGACCCTCCGGTTTAGATCGGACGCTCGAGATAAATAGGTTGGGAAGTCCAACAAAAACACGAAGATTTTTAAGGGATGTTTGAGGATGAATCGGATCCATCGGTCACGACTGCTCGGCTCGGGTTCGGGTAAGTTTCGGACACGCACGCAAGGGGATTTGGTCGTCACAGTCAAGAGGGAAGCGAAAACCCGATTGGTCTGGAACGGTCAGCACGGGCAAGGCGATCCGAGGGAAGGTGATGAAGGCAACGGGAGAAACGGCAACGATGAACGAATGCAAGTTTTAAAACATGACGGCAACGGAGTGCCGATGCAATGTGAATGATGTGATGATGAAATGCAACAAGCAAAGAAAACACACGACGACAACGAAAAACATGGAAGGCGTCTGGAGCGTCGGTCTCGGGGCGTTACAACACTCCACCACTACAAGAGGATCTTGTCCCGAGATCTAGGATGGCACCGGAGAGAAACAGAAGAGGAAGAGAAGAGGTGAACTAAGTTGCTTCCTTGACAAACGAGTGAAACCAATGAACCTCGAAAGGTTGAGAACTTGAAAGAATAGCACAATAGAGTTGAACGAAATTGAGAGCATTCCAGTAGAAAATGGAAACAAGGAACACCATGTGAACCTTGGAGGTTGCAAAGCTATGAATGACAAGTACAAAGGAAAAGAAGGAATTGGAACAACTCTAGTTGAAACGAGATAAACAAGGAACAAGGAAGAACAAATTCGGGCAGCACTCCGGTTGAAAAGAGATGCAAGACTTGATAAGATGAAAATAACTTGAAGAGATGATACAACACTCCGGTTAAATGGATAAGCACAAAAAGAACATGATCCTCACAATTCGAGATGATGAGTGAAAAGAGGAACATCACAAAGCCTCCGAAACGAAAGAATAGAAGTAAGATTGTTGGGATAAAGGGACGGATAAGAAAATGACATCTTCTGCCACAAATGAACTTGGAAAGCATCCTTGCAAAGAAGAATTGAACGGAGTTGTTGGAAAATCAAGAACGAAAAGAAAAAGCTTGTTGTGGGCTTATGAAACACATCTCAAAATTATGAAGTGACAACCGGCCGCTAACGGAAACAATTGCTTTGAGTGAGAGCACCAAAGAGATGAAAAACTTCTTCACCGAGATGAGAAGGAGAAAATTGGATCATTGATAAGCACCACAAATAGCTACATTCCTTAGGGAAGGCTGTAGGTGAAATATAACCCAATATAACTCCAACAAAAGATTGATTGATTGAAAAGATCTCTTGAACGAACAGAAAATGATGGATTTAAATATGTCACTCTTGAAAACTTGTGAATCCTGAAACACGAAGGAAAATTATCAAGAATGACATAACACCGCCTCAAAAGATAAGGTAGGAAGAATTGCACTTCGAAATGCAAGAAGAAGAATACTTGAACGCCTCAAAATAAAACATGTGTTGAGCACCATGTTTTATTTTGAGTATAGCTTGGCGGATCATCACCTCGAGAGAAATCTTGAAGAACAAATGAAGAACGAAAGGAATCCTTGACGAACCACCATGTAGAGCCTCCATGAAGAACTCTGGTAAAAAAAGGGTGATAGAAAGGAAGAGAAGTTGAAAACACAAGGTGAAGCCTTGCAATAATTTAGATGGAGCTTCGCAACGATATAACCGAGAAAACTTGGAACTCCGGAAAAGGAAAAGATGAAACACTAGAATTGATAATTACTTCATCATGAACAATCTCCGGAAGAAAAGAATTGAATCACCTCGAGGAAATAAGAATAATATTTATTGTATGCTTATCCTTCATCAAATTAAATTGATGACAAGCAATGGATTTGGCATACTACTTATTCTCATTGAAAAATGATTACAAATAGAGATATAGTGCAAACTTGAGAAGGTATTGATGGAACCACCGGTGGGATTTGGAAACAATGAATATTTGATATGATAACGGAGGAAGAGAAATCCTGAACGAACCACCGTAAGAATTGAGAATGAACATAGCAAAGGCACGATTCACCGGGAAGAATTGGAAAACAAACAAAGATACTTGAGGGGATTTAGCTACATGAGAACGAAGAGATCATGAACTGATTAGAGGATATTAGAACGATTCACCGGTAAGATTTGGAGAATGATAGCTACACGCTGAGAATGACGAATTATGACATGATGGCCTTCAGAGGAAAGAAATGGAAACAACTCATGAAATGCTCCGGATGGTAAGAAAAGAATTGTCACAATCAAAAACAATTATGAGGATGGCATGAAGCTAGAACCATGAATCTCTGGAAGAACGGGTAAGGATTTAGGAGGAACTCTTCTTCGGTCTTCAAAATTCGAGAATGACGACGAGAAACACCACCATGAATTGTTGAGACACTCCGGAAGGATTAAAAGAAAAAGGTTGAGCCAAAGATGAAAAGAATTTAAAAATGACCTTGGAGAAGGCATGTGACTGATGAAAATTCATTCTTACACCAAACTTGGAAAAGAATTTGGGAATGGCTCCTGATAATTAGAAGAGACAGGTAAGATCCTGGGAAAAGACCTGTGGGTTAGGGCCCAATAAAAGACACACCATTGAACGATTGATTGAAAGGGGGATTGCACCAGTTGAATAAAATGGCTTGAATGAGATAACAACCTCAAAATAACTTGAACGAATAGAGAATGGAAACACAGATCTTCCGAGATATCTTCAACACTCCGGATATGAACTGGGAGAGGTGAATAAATAAGAGAGCCTTGGATAAGAAATTCACATGAGAAGATATGTGAAACAAAAGAAGAGATATGATCAACACCGAAACTTGAAATTAAACCACTGGAGAAGAAAAGAGACGAAGAATAATAAACTTGAAGCTCGTGAGCATCTTCACGAGGGATCACCGGATCAGAACATTGATTGAAAAGAGTGAAGAGACTTCACATGAATAAATGGATACTTGATTAAGAAATCTGAGTCCTTGAAGAAAAAGGGTAGGAGGGAGGGAAAACAAAGGCAACTTTGGGACGGATGAAATGGATACCGTTGAGAAAACTTAGAATTGATCTCACAAATGTTGAAATGATCTGATCCACTTGAAGAGAAGCACACCGGTTGGAAAGAATTGACATGACAATCTCGATGATCAAAAGGATTAGTACTCCCATAGAAATATGAGAACACCGCTTGAAAGGTATGGAATCAACACTTGACACTGAAGCAACTCAAATACCACAACTCAAAACAAAATAAAGGATTGGCTTGCAGAAATAAGCCGGAACAACTACATATGATAGAGATTTACCGAATCCCATATCAGGCATCTGTCGGAAAGATATTCTAGGAGCTACTTGAATTCCCTCCTATAAACTCCCGAAACTTTCTGGTTATGCAATCTAGTGTTGGGGATACAGGGGAAGCAATATATCTCACCCAAACTAACAATCCCTACATCCAGCTGTATCCATCCGTCAACACATAACCAAGAAACCTCCGGAAATCGTGTACCTCAACCTTCGAAAAGCATCCGTTATACGAGCTATGGCAATACTCCCGAACTCCCCAGTACTAGGTGGCGTCGAGGTTATCTCACCAACAACTGCATAAAAGAGATTTTCGATGTCGGCAAAACTCAGGTATTCCAGAACTGCAATGATAAAATTATGATGACAACACCTCGGAGATCAACTCCCCGGGACACTACCACAACCCCTAAATGTCAGGAGGCACCAAGAACAATGTACTCGTCACAAGAATGTCAGAACGATACCAAGATACCCGCGTGATCCTAAAAAAATTTATGAAAAATTGAGGAGAGGAAAGACAAAGCATCTACGTCGAGAGTCCTCACCAGAGCGATGAAGGGGGCTGAGGAGTAAAAATAGTCCTACTCTCCGATATATATAATCCTAGGACTCAAAATAGTTTTCTTCTAGACTCAACAACGGCCAACAATCAAGGGGGCTCCTATGGTCGGTCGAGGCTAAGATACCAACTTGTCACGCCCAATATGCGATACTATACTAAAGAGACTCGAAGGTCCCACCAAGGATAGAACCGCATATTGATACACTTTTGCAAGGTGGATATCATTACATCAACATTACATAATAGATGGGGATACATACAAGAGGCATACAACGCCACACGAATACAACATCATCATACACAAGAGCACCATCCGACAACGGAGTGAAACACAAACAGAAACTCAAACGACATCCACCCTACTAGCCCAGGCTGCCGACCTAGAACCTATCCCCTGATCAAAGAAGAAGCAGAAGAAGAACTCCAAAACAAGCAAGCATCGCTCTCGCGTCATGATCATCGCATAACGTATACCTGCAACTGTTGTTGTAGTAATCTGTGAGCCACGATGACTCAGCAATCCCATTACCATGGGTATCAAGACTAGCAAAGCTTAATGGGAAAGGAAGGGGTAAAGTGGTGAGGTTGCAGCAGTGACTAAGCAAAGTATGGTGGCTAACATACGCAAATAAGAGCGAGAAGAGAAGCAAATGGAACGGACGTGAAGCTAGCAATGATCAAGAAGTGATCCTGAACTCCTACTTACGTCAAAACATAACCCAAAACCATGTTCACTTCCCGGACTCCGCTGAAAAGAGACCATCATGGCTACACACATGGTTGATGCACTTTAATTCGTATCTGGTGTCAAGTTCTCTACAACAAGACATTAACAAATTCCCATCTGCCACATAACCACGGGCAGGGCTCTCGAAAGTTTATACCCTGCAGGGGTGTCCCAACTTAGCCCATCACAAGCTCTCACGGTGAACGAAGGATATTCCTTCTCCCAGGAAGACCCGATCAGTCTCGGAATCCTGGTTTACAAGACATTTCGACAATGGTAAAACAAGACCAGCAAAGCCACCCGATGTGCCGACAAACCTCGATAGGAGTCGCACGTACCTCGTTCTCAGGGCACACGGGATAAGTCAAGCTACGAGTAAAACCAGCCCTCAAGTTTCCCCGAGGTGGCCCCGCAGGCTGCTCGGTTCGGACCAACACTCGAAGGAGCACTGGCCCGGGGGGGGGGGAGGGGGGTTAAATAAAGATGACCCTCTGGCTCCGGAAACCCAAGGGAAAAAGTCTTAGGTAGGCAAATGGTAAAACCAAGGTTGGGCCGTGCTGGAGGAGTTTTATTCAAAGCGAACTGTCAAGGGGGTCCCATAAATCACCCAACCGCGTAAGGAACGCAAAATCAAGGAACATAACACCGGTATGACGGATGCTAGGGCGGCAAGAGTGGAACAAAACACCAGGCATAAGGCCGAGTTTTCCACCCTTTACCAAGTATATAGGTGCAGTAATTAAATAAGAGATATTGTGATATCCCAACATAATCCTGTCCATCATGGAGCAATCTTCAACTTCACCTGCAACTAACAACGCCATAAGAGGGGCTGAGCAAAGCGGTAACATAGCCAAGCAACGGTTTGCTAGGAAGGGTGAAAAAGGTTAGAGGCTGACATGGCAATTTGGGAGGCTTGAAGAAGAAATGATAGGTAGCGCAGCATAGCGATAGAACGAGGCAACTAGCATAGCAATGATAGTAGTGAGATCCAGGGTGACGGTCATCTTTGCCTGAAATCCCGCTAGGAAGAAGAACGAGTCCATGAAGAAGACGAACAGATGAAGCCGAACCAAGCGTAGTTGAACGAATCCTCACGATCGCAACGAAATAGGAACTATCAAGAAGAAGCAACACCGGAAAGAAACAAACAACATGGTAAACACACAAGCATAATCATGGCATGATGCACAATCAAGTATGATGCATGTCTGGTTTAATGAGGCATGGCATGGCAAATTGCAACAAACAATACTACGAGTTAAGTGGAGCTCAATATGCAATGAGTTGCATATTGAAAAAACACCACATCAATTATTTAGTTCTCTCTCGGTTTTGTACCCATTAAATGTTATTAAACACGGCAAGGGGTGAAGCATATGAAAACTACCTATCTAGGCAATTTTAAATGAGGCCGAAACAACAAACAACAATTCCTGAAAATCCTCATGTCCATATTTCAAATTTGCTCCTGTTCTGCCTAAACCATATTTTAGAGTTGTTAAACAGCAAAAGTAAGTGCACCAAGTTAAAGTAGGCATTTTCCACCCCATTTACATATAAAGTTTATTTAAAACCGAGCTACGGTTATTTAGTTATGAAATAAAGCATTTTAGCATGGCATTTTAGCAAATTTAATCAAACAACATTTTAAACATTTCAAACATGGATGAAAGTAGAAAATTATGAAACTAGATGAAATTCTAAGCATTTTCCATATATGAAGTATTTTAATCCGATGCACGGTTAATGAGTTATTATATGCATGAAGACTAGGGACTTTTATGTAAAACAGGCGTTCTCTGGAAAATAGCTAAATCCATCCAGGAAAAAAACAAGAGTTGGCCGAATCTGCTTCCCAATAGTGCACTGGGCAGAGGGCTCTCAGGAGGCTCACCATGGGCTTCGGCCCAGATCGGTGAGGTGGGACTGGGCCTCGGTCAACGGGCGAAGAGGAGGCGGTCCAAGCGCGCGGATGCGTGGTCAACAGGTCGAGCGGGGTCGAGGCGCTCGTCCTCTGCTCGATGCAGAGCTACGGGCGGCGCCTGGAGCAGAGCTCTGGCGAGCGAGGAGAAGGGGCGGTGAGGCGAGGAACTTGACATAGGCAGGGGAGGTCGGCGACGAGCCCTGTGGCGTCAAACAGTGGCGGCAGGCGGGAGCTGCAATGCCAGGCGGAAGCAGGTGACGGCAGTGAGAATCCTGGCGAGGTCGAGGTCGTCAGATTCGGGTGCGCCGGCGTGGATCCGGGAGCAGGGGTCGAGCGCTCGGGCTCTGGATCGAGAGGAGGAACTCGGGGCCTTGGGAGCAGAGGAGGTGGCGGCTATGGCTGGTCGGCGGCGCAAATCCAGGGAGGTGGTTGGAGGCGCTGGTTGGGTGGAGAAGGATCGAGAGGGGATCCCGAGAGGATTTGGTAGAGTGGCGGCGCAGAATAGGAAGGATGGGACAGCTCCCTACGTTTTTGGGTTGGACCTCTTATATAGAAAATGAAATTTAGGAAGGAGTCTAGAATGACCCTCCGATTTAGATCGGACGCTCGAGATAAATAGGTTGGGAAGTCCAACAAAAACACGAAGATGTTTAAGGGATGTTTGAGGATGAATCGGACCCATCGGTCACTTCTGCTCGACTCGGGTTCGGGTAAGTTTCGGACACGCACGCAAGGGGGTTTGGTCGTCACGGTCAAGAGGGAAGCGAAAACCCGATTGGTCTGGAACAGTCAGTGCAGGCAAGGCGATCCGAGGGAAGGTGATGAAGGCAAAGGGAGAAACGGCAACGACGAACGAATGCAAGTTTTAAAACATGACAGCAACGGAGTGCCGATGCAATGCGAATGATGTGATGATGAAATGCAACAAGCAAATAAAACACACGACGACAACGAAAAACATGGAAGGCATCTAGAGCGTCGGTCTCGAGGCGTTACATTGGGTCAAGGACCTCATTGTCGAATTGTGGCAGTAGCCGACGCTTCGGATAACTCTTTGCTGGTCGCTCGAGGACGTATTCCTCGGCTACAAGGACCTTGGTCCATCTATCCTTGAGCATATCCTGTTCGGCTTGAAGCTGTTGCTGTTTCCTTTTTAGGCTCCTCGCAGTTGCGATGAGCTGTCGCTTGAAGCGTTCTAGGTCGAGGGGTTCCTCTGGCATGATGAAATCTTCATTGCCAAGGTTGACTTCCTCCCCGAAGAATGGTAAATAGTTACTGTCCTCCGAATCTTCATTCTTGGCCAGTTCGTCTGGGTTGACTTGTCCGTCTTCCCAATCATCCTGCTCTACGGCAGGCTTGATGGGGTGGTGATGTAGGGCGGAATCCTAGGGGCCGATCTTTCATGTTTGTAGAGGATCCCTACGAGGAACACGAAGAACGCGCGGAAGGAAACGAGGGAAATCATGGGGAGAAACAAGAGAAACACTCAACCAACAAGAATATGATCACACATGTGCTAGATCCAAGAAACACAAAGAGATACACGGTCCAAATCCAACAAAGGACGATACAAGTAGCGGTAGTTCATCTCTGAGAGGAGTTCTTGAATCCACAAGGGATCTTCCTGTAAAGGGGTCTTGAATCCATGGTGGATCTTCTCCGAAGAGGCCGCGGTCTCTCACGAGGAGGAGATCCGTATGGATGAGCAAAGCTCTATCTCAACTGAGCTAATCCTTTGCTAACCCTAACTAGGAGGAGGTGGGGGAGTATATATAGTGCTAGCCCACGAAGGGGTAAGTGAGAGGGGGGTACATGGGCCCTTGGCCCGTTCTCTGCGCACAGGCAGGTGCCGGATGTTCGGGTTGGGGCCGGATGTCCGGGGCCTGTAGCAGCTGGCTCTTCTTCCTTCTCCTCTTCCATGCTTGGCCTTGGTCCTTTGATTCTCCATGGTCAACTCGGTTGTACCTGAGTATAGGCAAGGTCCATGCATGAGGTAGTAGCCATGTCTCACATGTGGAAAGTGACGGTTCGAAGAGGAGTGAATTCACCTTGTGTCCAATGCGTATGTTTGAGGTCTCGTTATATGTCCTCTTGGGGCTTGGAGAGTATTCAGAGTGTACATGGGGATGAACTTGGGATGCTCCGCATCATCTCCCCCACGCCCTTGGGAAAGATCCAACCTCGGATCGCGATCCTCATCACCATGGAAACGGTTGTCGTGGACGGACATGTAGTTGGACGAAGTTGAAGACATCGCGCAATCCAAGTAGTCCAAGGTGCAGCCGGAGTGGTATACATGCAAAAGGAGCAAACACAAAGAACACTTGGAAATACTATGGTTAGCGCACACAAAGTGTCCATCATGTGAGAATGAGTCCGTGCGGCAAGATAGTGCATGGCAAGGCACAAGATGCTTATCCAAAAGATGATCTAGAATGATATGCAAATCATTCATGGGAGCAAATGCAATCATTGTGCACACAAATGTGTTATGAATATGAGGAATGCAACCACGGTGCAAAATGATGTCATAATGGGATGGTTTATCAAATGCATGAACATGGCAATGGATGCTCAATATGTGGATATTATCATGCAATTGATGGTCGACAATATGATCATTATGTATGAATATGCCATCAAGGAAGATCACAACAAATTTGCTAAGGAAGTGAACAAGCTCAAATATCATGGATGACATGGGAATACAAGATGCAACAAGGCAATCATAATGTGAGTCAATCCATGCATGGGGTGCAAACTTGTGGTGAGTATGAAATGTCCATCGAGCATAACATGTATGAGCACAATCAACAAATATGGAGGTGTTGGTGTACCAATGCTCCTTGTCGTGGCATGAGTGGAACTCTGAAGGTGCATTCAATAAGTGCGAGCGCTCCTCAATGTGAAGGTCCATAGAGCCAATCTCCAATGTCGCTCCTCCGTTCGTGAGATGTATCATGTAGACAACAAGGAGGAAACAACAATGAAAGAGTGACCCATCCAATATGAGTATTTGAGTATGGCTCAAAGAGAAGGAGTTCACCTTTATGAGGATGTCAAAAATGTTGGTGTTGCGCATCGTGTATGCCTTCGCATGACCAAGTTGTCGCATAACGGCACTGCCTTGTGAATCCTCCAAAATGAAAGAACATGACAAACACTCGGAAAAACAAATGAGGTTAGCAGAAATGCAAAACCTATCATTCAAGTGGTAAGATACCCAACAAGTGTATGCATCATGCTCGTCATAAGAAGGTACAAGGGAACATTTCATAGTATGGAGGCATATGATGCAAGAACAACCAAATACAAGAGGCTCAAGTAAACAAGCATGCATCACAAGTAAGGTGTCAAAGTCTCCAAGATCAATAACCATAGTATGGTTGCACTCAATACAAGTGGATATGAAAGAGGCAACTAATGGACACAAGAGACAATGATCAAGATATATCATGTGAGAGGCATGAGCATATATGTCATCAACCCAAGAAAGCAAGTAATAGTGGAACATGGGCGATGCAACATAGCAAGCAATCATAGCGATCAAGTCAAGCAAGCTAGTAGGGCGAAGACGCAACATACTAGAGGGAATAATGGCAAGCATGTCATGTTTGCAAATAGTGGGCATGAATAATGCACATGACATATCACAAGCATGAAAGCAAGATATGAGTAGAATGGCAAGAATGTATTGGTGAGAGACCATATGTAAATAGCAATGGGACATCATGACTCTCCCAACACAAGAATCAATAATAGCATGTGGCACATATTAAACATGGAAATAGCAACAAGTATCTCCACTAAGCATGCAAATACACATAGGAGTATCATAATGGTGCATCATGGGTAAATGCAAGCAAGGGTCACAATTGCATGGAAAAGGCATAGAAGCAAGCATAACATGCAAAGTGAACACGCTAGAATGGGCATAAGGTGATAAATGGTAAATAGCCCATAGCCGCGTGAGAGCCAAGAAGAAGAGATGCGCATAGTCATTGCGCGAAGGAAATGGTGGAAAGGATAGTCCACGGGATCCCAAGTCATCGTTGCTCTCAAGAGCTCGTTTCGTCAACTCTTGACATTGAGAGGTTGACGAGCATACATGAGTACCTACACAAAACAAAGACAAAGGGAAAATTGTGTGTGCGTGGTATATGTACACATCATCCATCATGATGCGCACGTGCTTGTGTTGGTTAGCACACAATATCCAATGCTCAAATAAATGAGATGCGTGATATAGAAACATGTCATCCATCATGATGGGTTTGTTTTTATGCATGACATAATGGAGACTCAAATTGTGTAATGCATCACGAGCAATATCTAGAGCATTTTTATTCATGGAATGCATATGGTGTACACTATCATGGGAATCATGCAAAGTATGAAATGCATCAAGATCTCCGGATATGTATGAGGAAACTATGGGGGTCTCCTCATGAGTAAGAGTAGAAACATCACATGGAGAATATTGACAACATCCAAAACAAAGCATATTTGGGACAATGTGATCATGGAGTGGCATAGTAGATGAATTGCGCAAATCATGTAAAGGAAGCATGTCAATATCATCACATGAAAAACAAAAGCCAATGACCATCGTCTCGTCATCTATGCCATAAGTGCAAATGGGATTGATTTTAATGGGGCATGCATAGTTACTATGTTGAGATTGTAAGGATGCAATATGGGAGATCTCACTCATAGCATATGACAAGTTCAATGGGTTGTCAAACATGATGTGACCAAAAGAATTTTGACATGATACCATATGGAGCATAGCATCACAACTAGGCAACTCAACATGCTCATCATCATATTCATCATAAATAGTTAAGTCATGACATGAGGAAGTCGCACTATCATGAAGCATGGGAATAGGTGTATCAACATCATGCAAGCAATCAATGGTAAGAGAGTCCACTAGTGGGACAAGATAAGCACCATCACCTATGTTACCTTTGGAGCATCACTCATGTGTTGTAGGTGAGGTGTGGAAGATCCACTCGTTGTCATCTTCATCTTGATGGAACCATGTGGGGGGTGCATCATTGTCCACCATGGCCATCAGTTTGTCCATTGGAGGGATGGACTCGTCGAGGATAGGCATGTCGTCATGTAGGAGACCTAGCACCAAAGAAGAAAACACACTAGGAGTAGAGGTTAAGTCATTAGAAATCATAGTGGCCTCACGTGCCGTGTCAACTACCTCACTCACTAAGTGTTGTGGCTCACTCACTCCCTCAAGGATGCTCTCAATCATATGGTTGGTGGAGTCATTCAAATGGCGCTCAACCTCACATAGGATGTGTGGCATGCTCTCATGTGTGGGGCTAGTGGTGGTCACACTTATCCTCTCATAGGAAATGCTCTCGATGTCACATATGGTGGAGTCACTCATCTCAGTCATGGGGTGGTGGCTCTCCTCACATGACAAATGGGGCATATCGACATATGTGGGTGTTGGAGAGATGTAGGTGCAAATGTCTCCATGCTCAACTCCTATCGTCGTGGTCGAAGGGGATGGACCTTGCTCGACATTCTTGTCACCGTCTTTGTGTGGGAGTCCCATATAATGTGGCACCTCGTAGCTCGTCCCCATGACCGAAGGGAATTTCCCATGCTCGGCCATCTTCCTTGAGGGGTTTCCGAAGATGGAAGTGTCGCCCTCGCTCGTAGGTGGTTGCCTTGGACTTGATGAAGTCGTTGTAGGCGTACTCATGGGAAGTAGGCGAAGATGCCGTACGTCCAAAGGCGAAGATGCCTTGATAGCACTTGGCGAAGATCCCGAAGTGGTTGTTGTAGCCGTAGCACCGTCTTGGTGGTGGTCGTCTCGCGGTCTTCTCTTTTTCTCATGAAGCTTGGACTTGGCGTGAAGTAGGGCTTGTTGGGACTTGTGCATTTGCGCTTGTGGAGCATCTTCATGATGATGTTGTCGTTGTCGTGCTTGAGCTCGTAGTAGATGTCGTGCGTCGTTGTCATGCACATGTTGCTTGGAGGTGACTTGACCTTCATGACGATGTGGATCACGAACGTGATGGTGGTCGCCATGTAGATGTGTACGAGGACGATTTGCACTTGCATTGTTTTCGCGCTCCGAAGACTTGTGGCTTGAACATCGCCGCCTTGAAGATGACGAAGGGGAAGAAGACTTGATCAAGGCTCTAATCTCCTCCATCCTTGCATCTTGCCTCTTTATGTGTGGAAAACTTCTTGTCGATGTAGTCCCTTTTCCTTGCTTCGGAGTGACGAATATCGATGGAGATGTTCTCGATGCGCTCTCGAAATCGTGATTGTGCGCCTTGCATTTGTCGTTGTAGATCGAAGATGGACGCTTTGGAGATGTAGTTTTTCACGCCGTTGTTGTTGTCCTAGACTGGAGAGGAAATGCCTTGCCTGTCCATCACAAGACTCGAGCAAATATGAGTGGGAGAAAGAGAAGAACTATACCAAATGTACCTTGACCAATGTTGAAGATGGATCAATGATCACTCAAATGTGTAACAAGGAAATAGCACAATTGGTACTAATTCTTGTCGGTTCTCACACCTACACAAGTAAACCTTATGGTGGAGCTCGATGAGGATAGTGGCACAGAAATTTAATGCAAAATGTTAGCAAGAGTCAATAATGTTGAAAGAGATTCACAAATTTGCAAGCGAAACAAGTAGACCAATAGCAATATGGATGGCACACGGAAACGCACACACGGATAGATAAATGGGGTCGTGCAACCAAGGAATGAGCACAAAATGTGGAATCCACGGAAAACGCTCGTGTTGTACAACTCAAGAGAGACGCTAGCACGATAGCTCAATAGGCGGATACGACACTTGTGCACCACCTATAAGATGCAAAATGTAGCAACTTTTATCCCAGGTATGCTATGTATGTATGGTTCCTGGTGTTGCTCGCAAGATGATCAAGATGATCGGATATGACAATCTTATATGCAATGTGGTATGATGCTATGGCACTTGCTTACAAGCTGTTTACTCTTTCTCTTTTGCTTAAAAGCTTATTCTTTTTTATGGCCACTTTTGCACAATGCACAAACCAAGATATCAATTGTGTATATGCGGGAACAAAAGATATGATACCAACATATGCACCACGATAGTATGGTATGTATGCTATGGGAAGTATGATCACTAATGTGCACAAGTAACGTTGCCGGCAATACACAAATGGCTGGTCTCGATAGGCAAGTGACGCAAAATGGGCTAGAGGTTATCAATGCAATTGCAAGGGGAATGTACAATGGAGGGATACCACGATACCAAGAAGATATGGAGGTTACCGTCGAGGGTTTCTCATTTGTACGCCACGGACGGATGATGGTGAGGTGGTCAAAGTCGATGACGACCTCGAGGCGATGATGAGTGGTGGTGTTCTTGATGTAGAAACCAAGATGATGGAGAGTCGTCCCTAAGTAGCCGAAACACCTAAGGAAACGGAAAAACCGCGAACTCAAAATCTCAAACATCAAATGCCAAAATGGTGGTAGCGAAAAGCGGTGGTGGTTTGCACTCGGCAATGCAGAAGTGAAATGATGGGCTATACACGTGTCGGAGATGAAGTTGCCGTCCCTAAGTAGCCGAAACACCTTAGGTGACACAAACCACAACACAAAAAAAATTGGGTTAAGTTGGGGTGGCGAAATGTATGGTGGGCAAGGTTATGCGCAAATGGTGGTGGTTGATGAAGAAGCAATCGTCCCTAAGTAGCCGAAACACCTTAGGAGACTCGAATCACTACTGAAACAACCACTAATGCAATGGCAAGCAAAATGGATTAGGTTGCGGAAGTCGGTGGTGGTGTAGTGGATGATGTGGTGGTGGCCCTAGGCAAAGATGCCAATGTTCACAAAATTTGATGGAGTCAAATGGTGTTGCAATCTATCTATATGGATGGGGGATGTCAATATCTACTCAATGAGCTAAAGAACGCTAAAATCAGACTCCGGATGTGAAAGTTATGGGCAAAACGGTGAAATGGGAAAAGCTGAAATGACAGCAGGCGGACATCCCGGTGTTTGGCTGGATGTCCGGGGCCTGATGTCTAGAACCTTGCGCGAAAATGCGCTCCAGGAGCCGGATGTCCGGGATAATGTCCGGATTTCCGGTATGGCCGGATGTCCGGGGGTCGGGCTAGATGTCCGGGCTCCAAATTGAGGATGAACTCGAGGAACTCGATTTTGTGGCAGAAATTGATGATTTCGGGGGCAAAATTGGATGGATTTCGTAGATGGAAAGTGGGGAAACTTGGGGAGATGCTAGATCCACTTGAAACCAAGCAAATCCATGGATCAAAATCAACAAAACATCATCAAAACCAACAAATCACAAAAAAAAATTGGGGGCTATTTTTGGTGCGGATTTTCGGATTTAGGACGAAAACAACAAAATCAAGCTAGAAAACACGGGTAGGGGCTCCAAAAACATGATCAACGTGGCTCATGATACCAAGATGATGTAGGGCGGAACCCTAGGGGCTGATCTTTCACGTTTGGAGAGGATCCCTATGAGGAACACGAAGAACGCGCGGAAGGAAACGAGGGAAATCACGGGGAGAAACAAGAGAAACACTCAACCAACGAGAATATGATCACACATGTGCTAGATCCAAGAAACACAAAGAGATAAACGGTCCAAATCCAACAAAGGATGATACAAGTAGCGGTAGTTCATCTCCGAGAGGAGGTCTTGAATCCAAGAGGGATCTTCCCGTAAAGGGGTCTTGAATCCATGGTGGATCTTCTCCGAAGAGGCCGCGGTCTCTCACGAGGAGGAGATCTGTATGGATGAGCACAACTCTATCTCAAATGAGCTAATCCTTTGCTAACCCTAACTAGGAGGAGGTCGGGGAGTATATATAGTGCTAGCCCATGAAGGGGTAAGTGAGAGGGGGATACATGGGCCCTTGGCCCGTTCTCTGCGCACAGGCAGGTGCCGGATGTCTGGGCTGGGGCCGGATGTCCAGGGCTTCGCGATTGGATGTCCGGGGCCTGTAGCAGTTGGCTCTTCTTCCTTCTCCTCATCCATGCTTGGCCTTGGTCCTTTGATTCTCCATGGTCAACTCGGTTGTACTTGAGTATAGGCAAGGTCCATGCATGAGGTAGTAGCCATGTCTCACATGTGGAAAGTGACGGTTCGAAGATGAGTGAATTCACCTTGTGTCCAATGGCGTATGTTTGAGGTCTCGTTATATGTTCTCTTGGGGCTTGGAGAGTATTCGGTGTGTACATGGGGATGAACGTGGAATGCTCCGCATCAGGTGGTCAGAGTCTTCGGCATTCTCCGGAGTATCATTGCCTCCGGTGCCGGTATTGCTTTCTTTTTCCTGCCGCGATCATGAGCGGCGCCGCTGGCGTCGACACTTTGGTGGTACCTCGACATGCTCGTACTCGATTGGATCCTGATTACCATCGTCATCCCCTTTGGGTGTATCCACCATGTACACGTCGTATGTAGAAGTGGCAGTCCACTGTCCGGTGTTAGGCGGGCTTTGGCCTGGTTCGGCATCGGCATCGTTGTCGAGACCGTCGATGTTTTTGGAGGCGTAGTCGAGCATGTCGGTTAAGTCTTCGACAGTGGTATCAAGTGGGTGGTGGGTGAGATGCAAAATTCCCTGCACTCAGCCCCTAGCTCGGGCTGGGCGTATTTCGGAGCTGATACCTCTATGATGGCGAGAGACCGCATTAAGTCCAAGGCCTCACTGAAGAGTGAAGGCTGGATGGGGAACCGAGGACTTGGGGAGCTGGGCATGGTAGACTCTGCCAAGTTGTGCTCACCAGACGCAGACCTCAAGAGTTCGGAGTTGGCATCCAGAGGCGAGTTCGGCTCTCTGATGATAGGGAAGGTCCTGCTTGATTCCAGGCTCATCGAACATACAGTTGCTTCTGGTTATTCGGCAAAGGGATCCATGGGAGGAGAGGGTCCGGTGGGTTTTAAGATCCCATCTTCGGATGTGGTGGTCTGCCCTGGATCTATGGCCAGGGCAGGAGCGATAGTTTGTCTTTGAGCGGCGCCTGATGACGGATCCGATAGGTTGCTTTCTTGGAGATGAGGAGTAGTCATTGAGGCTGTGAACCCTTTGAAGATCAAGTCTCCTCGGATATGAGTGACGTAATTCAGGCTCCCGAATCTGATCCGATGACCAGGGGCGTAGCTGTCGATATGCTCAACATGACCAACTGAATTGGTGCGCAGGGCGAAGCCACTGAATACGAAAACTTGACCAGGAAGGAAGGTCTCCCCGGAAACAGCATCGTTGTTGATGATCAAGCGAGCCATCGAACCTTCTGTCGATGACACAGTGGAACTCTCAATGAAAGCACCAATGTCGGTGTCCAAACCGACCGATCTCGGGTAGGGGGTCCCGAACTGTTCGTCTGAGGATCGAAGGTAACAGGAGACAGGGGACATGATGTTTACCCAGGTTCGGGCCCTCTTGATGGAGGTAATACCCTACTTCCTGCTTGATTGACTTTGATGAGTATTGGGATTACAAGAGTTGATCTACCTCGAGATCGTAATGGCTAAACCCTAGATGTCTAGCCTATATGAATTTTGATAGCCTCTACGGACTAAACCCTCCAGTTTGTATAGACACCAGAGGGGGCTAGGGTTGTACAGAGTCGGTTCACAGAGGAAGGAATCTACACATCCGGACGCCAATCTTGCCATCCATGCAAAGGAGAGTCCCATCCGGACGCAGGGAAAGGTCTTCTACCTTATATCTTCACGGCCCATCA
Source organism: Triticum timopheevii (assembly GCA_963921465.1). Classification (NCBI taxonomy): domain Eukaryota; kingdom Viridiplantae; phylum Streptophyta; class Magnoliopsida; order Poales; family Poaceae; genus Triticum; species Triticum timopheevii. Next base: position 173,315,457 of record OY997274.1, on the reverse strand, counting down.
GTCCGGCCCATGTCACATGGCCCGGACGCTCGAGGACCCCTTTATCTAGGACTCCCTCAGTCTCTCTCTACACCACTTCATTGACTTAGCACATATTCGGAAACATCCTGTGAAGTAGCCGGGTGCCATTAAGCTCATTGAGTCATCCAGCCTTGTTGCTCCATTTGCATTTCTGCATGATTCTAACCAGGCTGCTATACATCACTTTTATGCCACTTGCTTCTTTGCTCCTAACAAGACCGTCACCTGGATGACCTCTAACACCGAGCTCACTGGCACTTATGCTCAGTTTGTCGCTGCTCTTGGGTTTCGTGACATTGGATTCAAGATCCATAAAGATGACCCAAATCACAAACCCAAAGCCGTTGAGGCTTGTGGCTATCTTCTTAAGGAGCTAGATGATCTTACTGAGGAGGAAAAGATGAAGGATCTGAATCAATATTCTATTTGGGGATCTCCTTACTACATCATTTACCAATGTATCATCCGCACCTTCTATCCTAAGATGGGTGACAAGGGATCTTGCAATAGCTATTGTATTGATCTTATGTCTCGCCTCCATGAGTCTCCCAAAGGCAAGATCGATGTTCCTCATTTCCTATGGCATGAAGTCCGTCTTGCTAGCTTTCAGTATAAGCGTGCCTTCCCTCATGGTCCATTCATTCAGGCTCTTATTGAGAGTGTGGCTCCCTCCTCTCTTGTCCGCACTCATGTGCATGAGAAGTGGTTTATTCCTCCTCACATGGCCAACGATTTTGCTCCAAAGGGTACCTCCAAGTCTGCCCCTGCTCGTAGGTCTGTTGCTAGGTCTCATCCTACCACTGCCAGCTCTGCGTCCTTTGGGTGTTTTGCTCGTTTTATCGGCAAGGCTCACTCTGCCATGATGACGGCGTTCTCCTTCAACTGCACACAAAACCATTATGTTGTCACTAGCATGATCACTTCCAAGAATGCCTTGAAGTCTCATCTCCGTGACTCTGGGGCTACTGATGTGAGTGACGATGAGCGTCTTCCGGCGGCTCCTCCTTCAGACTTTGGTTTCCTTCGGGGCTCGAGTGGGATGATTTCCTCAACGATGCTGGTGGAAGTGGAGCTCCTAACAATGATGATGATGATGACCTGTGACTGTCTGTTGGGTTCTCTCTGTCCCTTTTGGGGAGAACTAGTACTATCTATTTATGTTCTTATGTTGAACCATTATGCTTTGAGTGGGTGTATGACTTTATCTATCTATGTCTTATGTTGAACCACTATGTATTATGTATGAAGAGATATTATGATATTGTGTTGATGTGTTTTTTATGGTGGTTATGTTTGACATTTTGTGATATTTTGCTCATATGTTTTTAGGGATAATTGGATTTATGCCCCTAGTTGTGTCCCACTCGTCTGTTTTACCCCTAATTCCCAAAAGTCACCGGTTCTGTCCAAGTCACTTTGCTCCTCTTGTGCTTTTGCCCTTTGACCGTTTGACCGTCAGTTTGAAAACTTCTAAACTAATTCATACGAAATCAGAAAAATGCAAATAAGATACCAAAATGTTCAGAAAAACATCACCTATATGTGAGTGTCATTTGCATTCATGAAAAAAGTGTTGGAAAGTGCCCATCTGAGTTTTAGCTCTTATGCTACCACCATGAATAGTAAAATCTAAAAAAATTCGAAAACTTCAAAAAAAAATTGGTGGCAAAGAATGACAAATGTTTTAAGTTCCTGCCAAGTTTCATCAAGGAATAACATTCGTGGGTGATGTTGTCACAGCCCCAGTTCAGCCCTTGCTTGTCTTTGCTTTATCATCCATGCATCATGTCTAAATTTATTGGAACTTGAAATGGGGATTGTTGAAACCCTAACACCAAATGGAATTTAACTAGGTTCAATAAAAATATTTTCAATAACCCAGAATGCCCTTTGGAAATGTTCATAATTTCTGTTAAAGGTGAAAACCTCTTCCAAAAATGATGAACATATTTATAGGCTATTCCTGGATTTTTTGAATTAAATTATATAGTACTTGCATTTGGGCATTTAATTGCTAATAATATTTTAAATGCTCAAATAATCATAAACTAAAATGTTTACTGTTGGATATATTCCAAATAGTAGTCATGATTAGTTTCATGATTTTTGGTAATGCCCTGACATTTTTAATAAAGCCCTGAAGTTACGAAAAAAAATTGAAAACAAAAACAATTAGCAGAGAGAGAGAGAGAACAGCACCTGGGCCTCTTACCTGGCACCCACCAGAGCCCACCTGGCTGGCCCAGCTGGCCAGCCCAGCCCACTAGCCACCCCCCCTGTCGTCTTCCTCGCGACAGAAGGACGCGGGCGTGTGCCCGACGCACGCGCGGCCACCTCCTGCTTGCCGACGAAGCCCCTGGACGCGTGGACGACTCCCGCGTGCCGTCCCGATCCCGCTCACCGCTTCGCTCACTCTCCCCCACGGCCCTCTCTCCTCTGCTCCCTCTCTCTCGCCCGGACCGAACGCGTCCGTCGCCGCTGATGAGCATCGCCGTGGCCACAGCCACTGCCTCGCCTCGTCGTTGCGCCCAGAGGCTCCGCCTCGACCCCCTCTTCCTCTCCATCGAGCCACGAGGTCCCGGACGCGCTACAACCCCGGCACCACCGTCGTCTTCCCCATCGGGCTCCGACCACCACCGCCGTCGATTCGCCGCACGCAGGACGCCCCCGAGCCCGCCGAGCTTCTCTCCGACATCACAGTGAGCTCCTGATTCGAACCCCTCTCTCCCCCCTCGCGTTTGCGAGCTCTAGGCCATAGCTCCGTCGCGGCCGAACTCCGGCCGCCGCTGACCTTGTTGCCACTGTCGCTATGGACGCTGCAGCTTGCGCCCGAGCACGTCATCGTCCTCACCTTGCTCCTAGGAGCCGAACGCACCTAGTAGCACGTCCGTAGCCGCATCGTAGCCCCCTAGCCGCTCGAGGCCGAGCTCCGGCCGCCGCCTCGCTCGCCGCGGTTGCCGCTACCGGCCACCCAAGCCACAGCTGCAGCCACCGCTGGACGCGCCGCGTCGTGGCCGTTCCAACAAGACCTGCCACACGTCCTCCCGACGCCGGAGTTGGCCGGACGGGCATCACCGCCGCGCTCCGGTTATCGCCGGAGTTAATCCGGTGACAAGGTAGATTAGTTAGTGCTAATGACCCTGCTAACTAACCCCATCTCACACTGACTACTGGGCCCCACGCCCTTAACTAACACCAGTTTAGTTTCTGTTTAGTTTTATTTAATCACAGTGGCCCCACGCGTCGGCGTTGACCTCGCTGACGTGGCCATTGACTGGCCCCACCTGTCTGTGACCTAGGCAGCACTTGGTCACTGACTTGTGGACCCCGCTGATCAGGTTTGACCTGGGCTGGCGCCTTTGACCTGCTGACGTCACCCTGACGCAATGCTGACGCATTAATTCAATTACTGGAATTATTCTTCTACAGGAAATTCCAGAAATTAGCATAAACTTCTAAAATTCATAGTAATTCAACTGTAACTCCAAATGAAACAAATTATATATGAAAAATGATCAGAAAAATCCAATCTTTCCATCTGTACTAGTTTCATGCATGTCAGAACACTTTAACCTTTCTGTTTAGGTGAAACAAGCTAATGCACTTATATCACTTATTATTTTGGGTGATCATTTGAATCCTTGGTTCAAATGGACTCAAACCTTTATGTCCCAAGTTGCATTAGACCTATCACACATCATATTGCCATGCCATAGCATGCATCATATTGTCACATTGCATTGATTGTGTCATTCTGTGTTTGCCGGTAACTGCCCCCTCTCAGTAGACGACGTTCCGACGACGAGATCTATGACACTAACGAAGAACTATATTTTCTTCAGAAGTGCCAGGCAAGCAAAACCCCCTTGTTCATTCCGATACAATCCTACTCTCTCGCTCCTGCTCTCTTTTACTGCATTAGGACAACAATGATTCAACTGTTACTTGCTGTGGTAGCTGAACCCCTTTATCCTTTGCATGACCTGTCATTCCATAGTAAATAGATGAAACCCACTAGCATGAGTAGGAGTTGTTTGAGCCCTGTTGTGCCTACTCATTCATGCTTGTTTGTCATGCCTGCTACTGCTTAGAGTTGAGTCGGGTCTGATTCATCGAGGATGGATCAGAGGTGTGTGAACATGTCCTACTGTGTGTGAGCTAAGTGTGTGAACACGATTTGGTAAAGGTAGCGGTGAGAGGCCATGTAGGAGTACATGGTGGGTTGTCTCATTGCAGCCGTCCTCAGGAACTGAGTTCTGTGTTTGTGATCCATGATACAGTTACTACCACGCATTGGGCCCGAAACCAATGGACCCTCTCGGCTTCTTAATCACCCTTGTCCTCTGTCCAGGAGTTGCAAGTAGTTTCTGGTGCTTGTAGTATGCTGGAGGCCGTGCGCAGCGCTGACCGTAGGGGTGGGCTGTGATGCGGTAGGCACGTGGCCAGGTAAACCGGGCGCCCGTTTGGTGTCACGGAACCCTGCTCACATCATTTGGGGCTGTGAGCGAAACTTTGGCCGGATCTCCTCATGGATGGAACCCGAATAGGCGATAAACCTGGACTAGGGACTTGAGTGTTTAGGTAGGCCGTGGCTGACACCCTCGTTGGGCTTCCGCTTGAAGGTTGCCGAGTACATGTCGTGTAAACGGCGGTAAGTGGTGAGAGCGTGTGTGAAGAAGTACACCCCTGCAGGGCTAACATCATCTATTCGAATAGCCGTGTCCGCGGTAAAGGACTTCTGGGTTGCCTATAACAGTTCATAGACAAGTGAAAGTGGATACTCTAAAATGCGCAAGATAAGCGTGAGTGCTATGGATGGCGTTCTCGTAGGGAGACGGGAGCGGATCCATAGTGGTGTATTGATATGGTGAATATGTGGACTCGTGTGCGCCACCTCAAAGAGTTACTTGCAGTCGTAGTTTAGGATAGCCACTGAGTCAAAGCTGGCTTGTTGCTGTTAAACTCCACCACCCCCTTTGTTGATAATGATGCATATGTAGTTAGTTCTGATGTAAGTCTTGCTGGGTACATTTGTACTCACGTTTGCCTATTTTATGTTTTTGCAGAGAGTTCAGTCTCGCTAGTAGTTTCTGCGTGGACTTCGACGTTTAGCTTGTTACCTCAGCTACGATCTTGTGCCCTCGGCAGGATCTGGTAGACAGTCAGGCTTCTCAGCCTTTTTCATTTATAGATGTCTGTACTCAGACATGATAGCTTCTGCTTGTGCTTTGACTTGTATGCTCTGAATGTTGGGTCATGAGACCCCTGTTTGTAATATCTCGCTCCTCGGAGCCTAATGAATAAATACTTGAGTCGTAGAGTCATGTTGTGATGCCATGTTGTATTTGCACATATCGAGCATATTGTGTGTATGTTATTGAAATGCTTGGTATGTGTGGGATCTGACTATCTAGTTGTTTATCCTTAGTAGCCTCTCTTACCGGGAAATGTCTCCTAGTGTTTCCACTGAGCCATGGTAGCTTGCTACTGCTCCGGAACGCTTAGGCTGGCCGGCATGTGTCCTTCTTCGTTCCTGTGTCTGTCCCTTCGGGGAAATGTCACGCATTGAGTACCGGAGTCCTGTTAGCCCGCTACAGCCCGGTTTACCGGAGTCCTGCTAGCCCAGTGCTACAGCCCAGAACTCACTCGCTGATGACCGACACGTTCGATGCTGGGTCATGGATGCCTGTCCCTGTAAGTCTGTGCCACTTTGGGTTTACGACTAGCCATGTCAGCCCGGGCTCCTTATCATATGGATGCTAGCGACACTATCATATACATGTGCCAAAAGGTGCAAACGGTCCCGGGCAAAGGTAAGGCGACACCCGTGGGAATACCGTGCGTGAGGCCGCAAAGTGATATGAGGTGTTACATGCTAGATCGATGTGGCATTGAGTCGGGGTCCTGACAGCTTTGGTATCAGAGCCTGACTGCCTGTAGGATTACCAAGCCAAACTGGTCGAAGTTGTGTCTAGAAATGCTTTAGTTATGTAAGGGAATTGATTGTGGGATGGAATGTAAGGCTCTTTTTACTCCTTATACCTCATGGCCTTCTGATCTGAGTCATCCTCTTCTTTTCTATGGGGATTAAGAACTAGGCCTTCTCATCTATCTATCAGGATGACGTGTTACTAATCCATAGACTTATAGAATTGTTAGTTTCAAATCTCAGTTCAGTTTTACTACTTCCATATGTTAACTGTTGATTTCAAAACCTTGATATTGTGATATTAAGTGGTTATGCCACCATTTTTGTTGTATGTCTCCAAACTTTTTGAGCATTTACAGCCGTTATGCTGTCCGAGTCATCCCAGGTTTCTAAACAATCTGATGCACTTGCAAATCCTTTCCCTCTGGTTTTGATGTTCCTTTGGGCCAGGTTAATCACACTAAATGCTGAGTTGAGGTATTCTATTGCCTCGACATATATGTTGGAATTATTATTACGACCCTAGGTGTCTTAGGGGATCATCTAGTAATCTAGCCATGATTTGTATCCCAGTGTGATGATTCTGGCCTTTATTCCCGAAAGCATCCCGTGATGCAATTCAGTTAGTAGGTATTCTACTCCTGGGTTTTTGAACCCGAGATTCACCCTACTTACTTCATGTTGATAGTGTTTGCTCGTTCCTTTAGGTTATTAGTAACCTTTGCATTAGTCCTCGAGGTCCGTGGTATTTCCTTCTTCCAAATACTATGAACCACTTATGGCAGAAGTTTGTTGGATCAAAAGATCACAACAAGAGTGCTCTTGAGGAGTTCTCCATTCACAATTGTGACTCTGCCAGTCCTACCTTCTCTGCATGGGTTATCTGGAAGAAAAATGTTGAACTTGGTTCGACATACTAATCTATGCATCCACAACTCAGAAAATCAAATGTTCCTTTGAGTTGTCCCTCTTTAGTTGTTTTCTGACCCTCGTCTATCAATGGATAGTCAAGAGTAGGCTTGCATTCGTTTATCGATGCCTATTACTCTTGTGGTCCGTCAAGCCATTCTATTCCAGAATGACTAGGAGAAACAAACTCCAGTACCTCATCCATATCCAGGATTGGGTCAAAGTAATTGTACTTCGCAGATCAAAATGCTAATCCAGCTTTTGTTCTGTTCTACCTTGGAGTATTACCATCTTTATATCAAGAATGTCATGGGAATTGTACACCAGCCTACGAACTCTTGATACTGTGATACTTCTCGCCACCATTATTCATTCCTCGGTCTCGTGTTGTTGTAACCGGAATACCGACAAGTGAATCGTGGTGTGTGAAATCTATACTCCTAGCAACTTTGTTGCTTGGTAGTTAAATGGACAATATTCCCATTCTTAGTGTGTTGGTTATTGAATCATCACCCTAAGGATGATCGTGCTACCTAGTCCTTATTTCCGGTGCACCCTTCGATCAATGAGTTAGGATTGTGCCAATCCCTCGCTCTTCTGGTCATATCGTCTTGCCTTGAAAAGCAAGATTGTTCTTGAGCTTAGTAACATATCGGTGGTTCGTGATTCTCTGATTGTCTTCTCGGAGGTATCACCAGGATGTCATCTGACCGCTATGTTGAGTTCGTGATCAAGTTGGTTTCATATAAACCACCCCTTCTCCAAGAATCTGTGTTGCATACCCCTGAGCTAGTTGGTTAAGCTAAACAACAACTTGGAGAGTTGGAAGACAAAAGCTTGTCCGACTTAGCTCATGTTAAGGGATATCTTGTGTGTGTGTTGAAGAAGATGATATCCTTATAAATTGATCCTCGAGACTAGTTGTTGGAGCTATTGTCTTGCCAAAACTTTGATTTGAGTATGGGCTATCATCAAATCAAATCAGAAACAACGATGTTCGTAATGTTGTCTTACTCGTGGATTTTCCTCGAGCATACACCATTATATCCTTTGGGTCTGACCAATACTATCACCTTGTTCACATAGTTATGGAATTCCATCTCCATGGGAATCTGGATGAATTGTTGTTGAGCCCATCGACAACATCCTTGTTTTCTCCATAATTTTGTTGAACATTAAGCTAGTGTTGGAAAATTTTGAAGCATTTGCTCATGCTAGCTCATGAAGCATATGTTCGGATGTAAGAAGTGATTTCCTCCAGTTCATGTGCATTTGATACAAGTTGCCGCCGTGGATTCGAGAAAGTCAATGTTGCCTCCTCTGGAATCATCCCAAATCGGTCATGCATACGTGCGAAGTATTCTGTGGTTCAGAGACTTGCAACCTCCATTCTATATGTGTTCCTAGCACACCAAGCCACTGATTGATTTGTTCAAGGTTAATAAGTTCTAAGTGCTAGTCCCGAAGGTACCAGACGGATTTGTACAAGATTTCGTTATCCTCGATGATGGTTCCCCACCAGAACTTGGTAGTGTTTTGTTGTAAGACTACTACGTGGTCATGCTTGTCTGGGACAGCGTGTTCACATGTTTTTAGCAGAACCGGCTCATATTTTGGAGCTTACTACCGTAGTCCATTTCCCGAGAATCTCGCAACGCCATCTCGTCGGTTTATGTTGCAAACCTTCATTTTTCTCTCTAGACTCGATGAGTCTGAATTATTCTGACACCAACCAGATCTGAATCTCAGGCAGATGTGATGGTTGGAACATTTTCCAAGAACTATAATATTGGTCTCTCGATAACCGGTAAAGTGGATGTCGTGGCCAACACACCCAGCCGGAAGACCTATTATTGTAGTATCTTGGTTGAAGAAGTTAGCCACATCTCCATAAGGATTTTGCAGGATTTACCTCCGTAGTTATTTTATGGATTCTTGAGCTTCCGAAGTTCGACCTGTTACTTGATGTTCTAGATACCAAACCGTTTCAACAAATGGATTGCGCTAGCACATCAAGGAGAACATTAGAAGCGGAGTGCTAAATGTCTCTCGGTCGATCATCCAGATTTTGTCCCCTTGGTCTCGCTAAGGTGAAATCTGAGAAAGTGTTATCTTCCTTTGCATCTGCATCCTCCACCAATATCCATCATGGTAGTATGTTGTGTTGCCAGGATCCTTGACACGGATGTTGGTAAAACCTTGATGATTATGGAAATGCTCAAGTTCTTGAGAGCACACACAAGCGCTAGGTGTTGTCATCGGCACTAACTGGGATTGCTCTCAATTTCCTCGGTTATGCTATAACTCTTCAAACAGTGGATTCACTCTCTACTGCTGAGCTTCTCCCCAGCTACTAAAATCATTCCTTGTGTTGTCTTCAACAAGGTAGTCCACATCATCCATTCTGGCCTGAGAATGTCATTCTTTTGGAATCCTTCAAATGATCGATTGTGATTTGCCTTAGGCTGGTATAAAGAGTTTCAATGATCTCTGAATCAAAGATAATTCTTTTGCCACTTAAGGTAATAATCTACGAATCACCCTCCTCCAAGATGTCTCGCTGAGGTATCATGGCAACTCAACTCCTCGCTACGTTGACAACCGTTCACCACCCTCTTAAGGGTAAAATTGTTGTCTACCTAGTGAACCCTCGTCATCTGTTCCACTCCATCCCTCTAGATGTGTGCTTCATGTCTCAGCTTGAGAGATGTTTCCATGCCTCAATCCATGAGTTGATCCTAAGTTGTTCGATCTTCAAGGAGATCGATCCTTCTAGAGTTTTCCCTTTCTTCTTGTCATCATGTTGAATGAAGATCTCGAAAGCAAAGATGTCAAGATCGATTTGAAGCAATGAATCAACATCTTCGAGGAATGCAATGGATCATGAAGACTGTGTCAGTTCCGTGTCCCCTCTGTCTTCTTACCTCCCATCTTGAATCTCGGGACGAGATTCTTGTTTAGTGGGGGTGAGTTGTCACAGCCCCAGTTCAGCCCTTGCTTGTCTTTGCTTTATCATCCATGCATCATGTCTAAATTTATTGGAACTTGAAATGGGGATTGTTGAAACCCTAGCACCAAATGGAATTTAACTAGGTTCAATAAAACTATTTTCAATAACCCAGGATGCCCTTTGGAAATGTTCATAATTTCTGTTAAAGGTGAAAACCTCTTCCAAAAATGATGAACATATTTATAGGCTATTCCTGGATTTTTTGAATTAAATTATATAGTACTTGCATTTGGGCATTTAATTGCTAATAATATTTTAAATGCTCAAATAATCATAAACTAAAATGTTTACTATTGGATATATTCCAAACAGTAGTCATGATTAGTTTCATGATTTTTGGTAATGCCCTGACATTTTTAATAAAGCCCTGAAGTTACAAAAAAAATAGAAAACAAAAACAATTAGCAGAGAGAGAGAGAACATCACCTGGGCCTCTTACCTGGCACCCACCAAAGCCCACCTGGCTGGCCCAGCTGGCCAGTCCAGCCCACTAGCCACCCCCCTGTCATCTTCCTCGCGACAGAAGGACGCGGGCGTGTGCCCGACGCACGCGCGACCACCTCCTGCTTGCCGACGAAGCCCCTGGACGCGTGGACGACTCCCGCGTGCCGTCCCGATCCCGCTGACCGCTTCGCTCACTCTCCCCCACGGCCCTCTCTCCTCTGCTCCCTCTCTCTCGCCCGGACCGAACGCGTCCGTCGCCGCCGATGAGCATCGCCGTGGCCACAGGCACTGCCTCGCCTCGTCGTTGCGCCCAGAGGCTCCGCCTCGACCCCCTCTTCCTCTCCATCGAGCCACGAGGTCCCGGACGTGCTACAACCCCGACACCACCGTCGTCTTCCCCATCGGGCTCCGACCACCACCGCCGTCGATTCGCCGCACGCAGGATGCCCCCGAGCTCGCCGAGCTTCTCTCCGACCTCGCAGTGAGCTCCTGATTCGAACCCCTCTCTTCCCCCCGCGTTTGCGAGCTCTAGGCCATAGCTCCGTCGCGGCCGAACTCCGGCCGCCGCTGACCTTGTCGCCGCTGCCGCTACGGACGCTGCAGCTTGCACCTGAGCGCGTCATCGTCCTCACCTTGCTCCTAGGAGCCGAATGCACCTAGTAGCACGTCCGTAGCCACACCGTAGCCCCCTAGCCGCTCGAGGCCGAGCTCCGGCCGCCGCCTCGCTCGCCGCGGTTGCCGCTACTGGCCACCCCAGCCACAGCTGCAGCCACCGCTGGACACGCCGCGTTGCGGCCGTTCCAACAAGACCTGCCACACGTCCTCCCGACGCCGGAGTTGGCCGGACGGGCATCGCCGCCGCGCTCCGGTTATCGCCGGAGTTAATCCGGTGACAAGGTAGATTAGTTAGTGCTAATGAACCTGCTAACTAACCCCATCTCACACTGACTACTGGGCTCCACGCCCTTAACTAACACCAGTTTAGTTTATGTTTAGTTTTATTTAATCACAGTGGCCCCACGCGTTGGCGTTGACCTCGCTGACGTGGCCATTGACTGGCCCCACCTGTCTGTGACCTAGGCAACACTTGGTCACTGACTTGTGGACCCCGCTGATCAGGTTTGACCTGGGCTGGCGCCTTTGACCTGCTGACGTCACCCTGACGCAATGCTGACGCATTAATTCAATTACTGGAATTATTCTTCTACAGGAAATTCCAGAAATTAGCATAAACTTCTAAAATTCATAGTAATTCAACCATGACTCCAAATGAAACAAATTATATATGAAAAATGATCAGAAAAATCCAATCTTTCCATCTGTACTAGTTTCATGCATGTCAGAACACTTTAACCTTGCTGTTTAGGTGAAACAAGCTAATGCACTTATATCACTTATTATTTTGGGTGATCATTTGAATCCTTGGTTCAAATGGACTCAAACCTTTATGTCCCAAGTTGCATTAGACCTATCACACATCATATTGCCATGCCATAGCATGCATCATATTGTCGCATTGCATTGATTGTGTCCTTCTGTGTTTGCCGGTAACTGCCCCCTCTCAGTAGACGACGTTCCGACGACGAGATCTATGACACCAACGAAGAACTATATTTTCTTCAGAAGTGCCAGGCAAGGAAAACCCCCTTGTTCATTCTGATACAATCCTACTCTCTCGCTCCTGCTCTCTTTTACTACATTAGGACAACAACGATTCAACTGTTACTTGCTGCGGTAGCTGAACCCCTTTATCCTTCGCATGACCTGTCATTCCATAGTAAATAGATGAAACCCACTAGCATGAGTAGGAGTTGTTTGAGCCCTGTTGTGCCTACTCATTCATGCTTGTTTGTCATGCCTGCTACTGCTTAGAGTTGAGTCGGGTCTGATTCATCGAGGATGGATCAGAGGTGTGTGAACATGTCCTACTGTGTGTGAGCTAAGTGTGTGAACACGATTTGGTAAAGGTAGCGGTGAGAGGCCATGTAGGAGTACATGGTGGGTTGTCTCATTGCAGCCGTCCTCAGGAATTGAGTTCTGTGTTTGTGATCCATGATACAGTTACTACCACGCATAGGGCCTGAAACCAATGGACCCTCTCGGCTTCTTAATCACCCTTGTCCTCTGTCCAGGAGTTGCAAGTAGTTTCTGGTGTTTGTAGTATGCTAGAGGCCGTGCGCAGCGCTGACCGTAGGGGTGGGCTGTGATGCGGTAGGCACGTGGCCGGGTAAACCGGGCGCCCGTTTGGTGTCACGGAACCCTGCTCACATCGTTTGGGGCTATGAGCGAAACTTCGGCCGGATATCCTCATGGATGGAACCCGAATAGGCGATAAACCTGGACTAGGGACTTGAGTGTTTAGGTAGGCCGTGGCCGACACCCTCGTTGGGCTTCCGCTTGAAGGTTGCCGAGTACATGTCGTGTAAACGGCGGTAAGTGGTGAGAGCATGTGTGAAGAAGTACACCCCTGCAGGGTTAACATCATCTATTCGAATAGCCGTGTCCGCGGTAAAGGACTTCTGGGTTGCCGATAACAGTTCATAGACAAGTGAAAGTGGATACTCTAAAATGCGCAAGATAAGCGTGAGTGCTATGGATGGCGTTCTCGTAGGGAGACGGGAGCGGATCCATAGTGGTGTATTGATATGGTGAATATGTGGACTCGTGTGCGCCACCTCAAAGAGTTACTTGCAGTCGTAGTTTAGGATAGCCACTGAGTCAAAGTTGGCTTGCTACTGTTAAACTCCACCACCCCCTTTGTTGATAATGATGCATATGTAGTTAGTTCTGATGTAAGTCTTGCTGGGTACATTTGTACTCACGTTTGCCTATTTTATGTTTTTGCAGAGAGACTTCAGTCTCGCTAGTAGTTTCCGCGTGGACTTCAATGTTTAGCTTGTTACCTCAGCTACGATCTTGTGCCCTCGGCAGGATCTGGTAGACAGTCAGGCTTCTCAGCCTTTTTCATTTATAGATGTCTGTACTCAGACATGATAGCTTCCGCTTGTGCTTTGACTTGTATGCTCTGAATGTTGGGTCATGAGACCCCTGTTTGTAATATCTCGCTCCTCGGAGCCTAATGAATAAATACTTGAGTCGTAGAGTCATGTTGTGATGCCATGTTATATTTGCACATATCGAGCATATTGTGTGTATGTTATTGAAATGCTTGGTATGTGTGGGATCTGACTATCTAGTTGTTTATCCTTAGTAGCCTCTCTTACCGGGAAATGTCTCCTAGTGTTTCCACTGAGCCATGGTAGCTTGCTACTGCTCCGAAACGCTTAGGCTGGCCGGCATGTGTCCTTCTTCGTTCCTGTGTCTGTCCCTTCGGGGAAATGTCACGCGTTGAGTACCGGAGTCCTGTTAGCCCGCTACAGCCCGGTTTACCGGAGTCCTGCTAGCCCAGTGCTACAGCCCGGAACTCACTCGCTGATGACCGACACGTTCGATGCTGGGTCATGGATGCCTGTCCCTGTAAGTCTGTGCCACTTTGGGTTTACGACTAGCCATGTCAGCCCGGGCTCCTTATCATATGGATGCTAGCGACACTATCATATACGTGTGCCAAAAGGAGCAAACGGTCCCTAGCAAAGGTAAGGCAACACCCGTGGGAATACCGTGCGTGAGGCCGCAAAGTGATATGAGGTGTTACATGCTAGATCGATGTGGCATTGAGTCGGGGTCCTGACAGATGTGGCCAAAAAAACAATCAGCACTCCAAAATAGATTATTTTTTTGCCACGACTTCCACGAATGTCGTTCCCTAATGAAACTTGTCAAGCACTTAGAACATTTGTCGTTCTTTGCCACCATATTTTTTTGAATTTTTCTGAATTTTTTTATAGTTTACTATTCATGGTGATATCAAAAGAGCTAAAACTCGGATGTGCACTTTCCAACACTTTTTTCACGAATGCAAATGACACTGACATATAGGTGATGCTTTTTTGAACATTTTGGTATCTTATTTGCATTTTTCTGATTTAGTATGAATTAGTTATGAAGTTTTCAAACTAACGGTCAAACAGTCAAAGGGCAAAAGCATAAGGGGAGCAAAGTGACTTGGACAGAACCAGTGACTTTTGGGAATTAGGGGTAAAACAGACAAGTGGGACACAACTAGGGGCATAACTCTAATTATCCCATGTTTTTAATGGTTTTCACTATGAGGGGGAGCTCTCCACATAATGTTCGCAATTATTATCACTCAGAGGGGGAGCTCTTCAATAAATCTGTCTTAAGCATAGAACAACCATTATTTCTTTTCTTCTGTGTGTATATTGTCATCAACTACGAAAAAGGGGGAGACTCAAAGTGCAATCATGTGCTTTATCTTATTTTGAAATTGATGACAATACACTACAAAAAAAAGACACATCCGTGACATTTTGGGCCGAACGAATTTTATTTCTGTCATACTTATGACACTTCTATGATGATAATTGTGACAAAACCCGGTATCATCATAGATGTGGTGGGCTCCTACTTCTATGACAAAAAATCATGAAAAAAATTGGCTTTTTGTCCTGGGCGGGCCGGAGACGCAGCTGCATGACATTCTTTGGGCCGTCCATGACGGAAAAAACCGTGGTAGAAGCGAGGGCGAGGAAAATTTTGCGGAGTTCCCGGTTACGGTGGGTGGTCGGGGGCCGAGCGATGCGCGTTTCTCTCGTACACGTACGCGTGTGTGTGTGAGGCGTCGGCTCTAACTAAACCCGAGCGAGGCGTTGGGCTCTAACTGAACCCGAGCGATTGCACTGCAGGCTACGTGTTACTGAACCCGAGCGATCGATCGATGGCTGTTAACTGAATCCGATCGAGCGATTCCTTCACTACTGCTGCTAACTGAAGCCGATCGATGTTGCCTCTCTGGATGAACAGTGAGCGTTGCGGGGGGGGGGGGGGGGGGTGGATGACAATGAGCGGTGGGGGTGGATGAACAGGACCCCGTGGCGTTGCCTCGATCGAGCTGGTTGGGGCTGGATGAACAGGACCCTGTGGAGGGCTGGATGAATAGGACGACCCCGTGGAGGGCTGGATGAACAGTAAACGGTGGAGGGGTGCCCATGGAGGGGTGGTTGAACAGTAGCCGATGGAGTAGCGCATGGTGGAGGCTGGATGAACAGGAGCCTGTGGAGGCTGGAGGAGGTCGACGGTAGCCCGTGGAGGCTGGAGGAGGTCGACGGTGGAGATGAACAGTATCACGTGGAGTTCCATTTTGCGGTACGCCACACCCCTCCCGATGAACAGGACCCCCGTTTCGACCGTAACGCTCTAACACAAGTCTGTTTTGTCTGTTTTGCGGTACGCCACAACCCTCCCGATCAACAGGACCCCCGTTTCGACCGTAGGAGGTCCATTTCCTCTGTTTTGCGGTACGCCAGACCCCTCCCGATGAACAGGATCCCGTTTCAAACGTGAACAGTCGAACACAAGGCCGTTTCCTTCGTTCTGCGGTATGCCAGGCCTTGTTTCCATCGCATGTTCCGTCCAAGCCCTCCCGATGAACACGACGACGCATTCCGTTCTGACCCAACCGGTTGGCTCCCCATGAACACGACGACGATGCTATTTCTCCGTTCTGACCCAGCCATGTACACGAGCCCTGGCCGTACGTATGCGCTAGTAGGCATTCGAGACCCCGCCCGTTCGTACACATACCTGGCCGTATTTTCTTTCTTACACACTGGCTGTTGTACGTACGTGTATATGCTACGTGCGCGCCTGTACTACGACACGTGCGCGCCTCTACTACGACACGTGCGCGCCTCAACATCCACCATTATGTACGTACACGTTCGCGACCAGAATGACAATGCTACGTACGCTTTGACCAGGTGGGTCCCGACTGTCAGGCACTTCCTTGCGTGCGAAGATGTAGCTGGTGGGTCCCAACAGTCAGGGGGGTGAATCGTTTTTTCGGACGCACTTCCTTGCATGCGAAGATGTAGCTGGTGGGTCCCAGCAGTCAGGGGGCGAATCATTTTTTTTCCCGGACGCACTTCCTTGCGTGCGAAGATGTAGCTAGTGGGTCCCAGGATTCAGGGGGTGAATCATTTTTTTCGCAAAATACGGTGGCCCGTTCGGTGGGTCCCTGCTGTCAGGTGGAGGAATAATTATTTTGCGCGTAATAAGGAGGCACTTCCTTGCGGCTACCATGGACCCAGCTGTCAGCCTCTCCACATACAGTACTCTTCCGATGGAAGTCGGTCGTTGACCATATTGACCACGCCGCGCTGAGAGCACCACAGCGGTGGACGATGGCGAGGCCTAGGAAGGGGACGACGCGGAGCCAAGGAAGACGCATCAGTGGATGCCCACGCGAGGAGGATTACAAGGGTTCACTGGTTCGGCTGCGGTGTGAGGCTGCCATCGCCGCAGAATAACAAGGGGTGTGGGTGAGTAAAGGGATGGCCTGGCTAGCAGTGGGAGTAGTAGGGGGTGGTGAGGCCTCCATGGTATCACAGCCGGCCACGGGAGGCAGGAGCATGCAGCACGACCAGTGCTGCTTTGGGCGGCTGGAGCACGAAGACCAGAGGTTGAAGAAACACTACGGCCGTTGGATGGACATCGTACGGTCACTGGAGCTAGAATCGTTCATATTGACTAAGTTCACAAAGCCCTCTGTCCCCGTCAACTTAGTAGGCCCACAAGTCAGCCTCCCACCAAGGTGAGTCCCAGCTAGCAGGGGGAGTATTCATTTTTTTTGTGCGTAATAAAGAGGCATTTCCGTTGGGTCCGAGCTGACAGCGTGGGGAATGTTTTTTTCGCGAAATACAGAGGCCCTTCCGGTGGGTCCCAGCTATCAGGTGGAGGAATCATTATTTTGCGCGTAATAAGGAGGCATTTCCCTGTGTGGGCCCCTACTGTCAGCCTCTTCCGATGGTTGTTGTTTGTTGACCATGTTGACCTCGCTGCGCCGAGAGCACAAACGCGGTGGACGAGGGCGAGGCCCAGGAAGAGAACCACCCGGAGCTGGGGAAGCCACCGCAATGGATGCCCACGCTGAGGGGAGTACGAGCGCTGACTGGTCGGCTATGGGGTGAGGCTGACGTTGCCAGAAAATAATAGGATGTGTGGATGGTTAGAGGGATGGCCTGGCGGCAGCACAGCCAGCCATGGGAGGAGGGAGCAGGCAGTCCCGCCGGCGCTGGTTTGGGCGGCTGGAGCAGGAAGATCAGAGATTGAAGAAGCACGGTGGCCATTGGATGGACATCCAACAGTCACTGCTGTGTATTGACTAAGTTGACAAAGCCTTGCGTACGCGTCAAAAAAAATTAGGACAGCGTCATCGTCAACCTAGTAGGCTCAGAAGTCAGCCTCCAAATCCGTGGAAAACAACATACAACCCATTAGCCATTATTTTCAATAATTTACAGCCCATTTGCTAATTCTTAAGGATATTTGAAGCCCATATTCTTTTTATTAGCATTACAGACCATATATTCTGGGCACTGCAAAAAAATTCAACGAAATTTTGCATATTTCGGTGGGGTCCAAACTCTTTTAATCACGAAATTTCGAGTCACGTTAAAAATAATTTTCAAAAAATTATATCAAAATAAAATTCAAAAAACAATTCTCTGCAAAAAAAAAATGAATGAAATTTAGAATCTTAACTAGCAAGATGCCCGTTCGTTGCACGGAACATGAAGATGCATTTGTATGAGTAGTTTCTCTTGTGGGAGAAAAGAAGATATTTTAAACTAATTGCCAGTTGGCTTTGGTTTAAAAATTTACAACCCATTTCTTACAACTTATAGCCCGTTTTCTGAGAAAGCCCATTTCTTACTACTTACATCCCTCCTCGTCTTGAAAGATTTGCAGCCCAGCAGGGCTAAGAAAAGCAAGTAGGCCTCAGTTTTGGTATTCTCCAAAAAAAAGGAACTGGGCTAGCCAATTTTAGAAAGAAAAAATATATCAACTAGTCTCGTCATGTGCTTAATAAAAGCATAAGCCTGGGATAGACGGGCCACGGCCCCCGCACAACGCGCAGTTGAGCTCCATCTCTAAAACTGAAAAACAACTGGGCGAGCTGCTGGGTCCCTGGTGTTATCCGCTCGTTGTGTAATTTTCTCGTTTATTGACTACATTGACAATGGCGTGGGACCTAGTTGTCAAACAATCAGGAGGAAGTATTTTTTTTGCTTGTAATAATGAGGCACCTGCTTGCGAAATGCAATGACCCTGGTGGGTCCCTACTGTCAGCCTCTCCACATACAGTCATCTCTTGATTCCTCTTGGTTGTTGACCATGTTGAGAACGCCAGACGGCGGCGGGCACAGCGAGTGAACCAAGGCGGAGAACGATGGCAAGGCCTCGGACGGGAACGAACAACAGCCATGGAAGATGCGGCAATGTAGTGGCAGGTGGAGGGGAGTACGAGGGCAACAACATGCAAGTCAAGCATACAAATGGTACAAAAAGCCGAAGGATTAATTGTTCATCAAATTTTTAGACAAAACCCAGATTGAACATGACAGTAATATCTAACCCAACCACTCTTTTTTGCAGTCACAAACAAATGTATCGGTCTGATCCATAAAATCAACATCCTGTGCAAAAAAATTTATTTCAGGATGTCTACAACTTGTTGTAAATAGAAGTCGAGCACGTTTAGAAGCCCATTTGTCCACCTGAAACTTCTTTTTTTGCTGTTCAACATGTTCGTCCGTGAGAAATATCTTGCTGTAAAAATTAAGCCTCATGGACAACAGTAACCTCGCATTCAATAGGAAGAATGTGACAAAGCTTTTGTTTGCCTGGTTGGATGCATATCGTCCCATCGTTATTGTCCTCAAACGAATGTCATGAGAACTGAGAAAGTCCTTGTGCTTATTACGCCATCGATTGGTTATATGTTTTTCTCCATGTGGTTCTGCCTAAGTAGACATGAAGATTGAAAACAGTTAAGGTCTAAAAAAAGAGTATGTCGAAAGAACGGCAGCTAAATAGTTAATTCTAGTACAATATATACGGGCTTTCAATGCGCATGAAATCATCACCTCTATGTATAAATTCTCCAGAGATCGAAAGCATTGCAGCAAGCCAATAATGATGTCCAGATCAAAACTATACATTCTGATATATGTGATCTTGATAGAATCCAGCAGCATTGATAGGCTATTGATGGACGAACTCTTCATTGAGCATATAACATAATATTAGTACCCAAAGTGTACTCCAAGATGATATAAAACTTACGCGCACAAATCAAAAATGCAGCATATGATTACAAATGTGTAGATGATAATATATGGTACCTGAAAAAGTGAGGAGCCAAACACCAACTCCTTGTGATTATTAAACGGGTCACGAATTACACCCAAGGTCTCTAGTTTGGGCGCAGAGACGACAACTATTTTTGAAGGTGTATAACAATTATGAAGGAGCAACCTTTCAAGTGAAGGGGCATCTTCGATGATGAGCTGCTGTCCTTTAAAACAAATTGCAATGCTTTTAAGGTGAGGCGACTTTATTTGGAGACAACTGATACCAATTTCTATTCCCAAAACAATCAGCAAGCGCTCCAGGGCAGGGCAACTGGAGGGGATGATGCTGTGCAGTGAGGCCTCCGACAGATAAACCACCACAAGCAAAAGTTTTTTTAGCAGTGGGAGTCGAAGCATTTGTACCGGATCGTCTGGTAGATGGCACCTGGCGAAGGTGGCAGTGTGGAGAGAGGAGGAAAACCGCGAGATGGACAACGGTGGTGTGGGCACGAATTCTTGGTGTGTTCACGGTATGAAACTTTTGTGGTAATGGTACAACTCAAACTGCTGGAGTTTTCCGAATTCAGGGGATGTCAGCCAAGCGTCCACCTTGCCGGGTATGGACAGCAGGTAGCATGTCGGGATGCAAAGGCATTAAACGGGGCCCTGCTGGTGAGAAGAGACGATGGCTCTGAGGAGATCAAATTCAGGAAGGATATATATCTGACGACCATCGAGATTGAGGGGCACGGTGCGCCATAGAGGGCGCCACCGAGTTGAGAGGACTTGTGTACGGCAGCAATCCTTGGTGGGGAGAAGCGAGATGATCTCCTCAAGGATGACGCCCAGGAGATCGCTGATGCGGTCCACAAGAGATTCTACCGGTTCCTCAGGTCCGGGTGGGGGGGGGGGGGGGGGCTCGCCGCTTCTCCCTGCGCTATCGGGTGCGGGATCTACAACCGGCATCGCCGCTGGCGGGAGCCTCATCTTCTTGGCGCTGGGCCCAGCCGACTCCATTTTTCTTGTGGGCGTCGCGCCAAGCTCACGGGTTTGAGCAGAGTAGCCAAAGACGAGCCTAGTGGTAGTGCTAGTGGGGAAGAAGGAGGGCTGGGGATTTCTGTAGGAGTGGAATAAGAGGAGCAGGCGTTTTCTGTACGAGTGAGGAAGAAGGTGAGCAGGGTTTTCTCGATGAGTGAGGAAGATTGGGGAGTGGGGGGAAATGGGGGGGGGGGGAGAGACGAAAGCGGGAGAGCGAGCTATTCGTGTTTATAAGCCCCGCTGCACTAACTACTCGCTTTTTCCCAAGAACCGCTCTCTTCTTTTGCGTTGCTGCATTTGAGCTGGCGCATGGACTTGGCTGACTGGCCATGCATGTGCCCGCCGGCCACTGCATGCGCCTGGTTTGTTACTAGTCCTATTTAATAGGGTGGTTATGGAGTAAATTAAGGAGATTTATTTTCTCTGTGTGCATCCACCAAATTAGAGGATGCAGTACTGGATGCAGACACTCACATTAAACTAACATTCAGAAGAACAAAAGTTCAGCATGTCTATGCATCTCAATGATTCACCATACTATAACTAATACAAAGCTGTGAGAAGGTGTGGAAATAAAGAAAATTGGTCGATGCTTCTCTGAGCAAAGGGCCTCCCTGCGCATGCATTAATTTCCTGGGCATGCTTGTTTCTTCTCAATGTTGCGAGCACTTTGAGCATGTTGGCAACTCCACAGCTAGCTAGCTGCCTCATCTTGCAATTGATGCTGACAGATTTGCAGCAAACACATGAGGCAATAGAGATGACTCAACATGGGTCCATATTGTGCAGTTCCCCTGAAATCATATTCATTATCCTGAATCTGAAAAGATAGGAAAACAGTAGCTATACTTAAACGATGTTGCAAAACAGTAGCACATATCAATAGCTCGGCATGACACAACACGATCATCTGGACGAAGGGGATACTGACCTGCCAGAGGAAGATTATATATAATTTCATAAGTCCTTGGTTGATTTCCACCTTCGGCTGCACTGCTTGTTTGCTCCTCCACACATGACAGGATCGTTCCACACTGCATTCAGCAAGTCAACGTACGAATAAGCTAATTTCATCTTGCGGTGGTCATTGTACCTAGTTACGAATGTAGGAATACCTGGAGCACCATGATGTTAGGTGACAGCAGGTAGATGCAGCCAAATAAATTTTGTGCGATGCAACCAAAATTGAGGTTTGTATCCCTTCTCGTTATGAGAATTCTTCTTGAAGTTTGTACAATGTGATGGCTTGTTCTTTGCATCAAACTTGCCTTTCCCCTGAGATTTGTTCTTGTTGTTTTGGGGCTGGTTGGGCTGGAAGTTCTTCTCGTGTACCATGTGGGCACTAGAAGCTCCCTGAGCGACCCAAGCACGTGTGTCTTTTGCTCTCGCCTTCTCCTCAAAATCAAGAGTGCTAATGAGATGCAAAACAGAAAACTCATGTCTCTTGTTTTTCAGAGAAGTAGCAAAACCGTTCCACGAAGGTGGAAGCTTGGCAATGATGGTCCCAGCAACAAATTTTTCTGGCAACACACACTTAAAGTACTCAAGTTCCTTAGAGAGTGACTGTAACTCATGAGTCTGCTGAACAACAGAGCGCTCATCAATCATCTTGTAGTCACAGAATTGCTCCATGACGTACAACTCATTGCCAGCACCCGAGGGCCCAAACGTGGCCTCGAGCGCAGCCCACATGTCTTTGCTGCTGTCAAACGACATATATGAATCCACAATGGAATCGTCAAGAACACTAGGTAGGGCGGCTTTGAAGAGGGTATCCATGTTCTGAAAAGCTTCCTGCTGTGTAGGATTAAGATCGCCCTCAGGCTTACCCTTAGTGGCGTCATAGCAGTACATGACCTGGAACCAATATACTGCTCTTCTGCGCCACCTTTTATATTGCACCCCCTTAAAAGTAGGCAGCTTCAAAAGCGCAACAAAACCACTCGGAGTAAATTGCCTGTAATCAGGTTTTTGGATTGGATTGTTGAATATATGAGCAATTTAGGATGAGATTTAACCCGAATCAGCAGTAAATAGATCATGATGACAATTGCAAACATCAAAGTAATGATGCGGACTAAACCAGGAGGACAGAATCACGTACTGTATAGCAGGAGCAGAACCGATGTGGTTGATGTTGTCACTCATGTCGTTAATGAAGAGGTTACCGAGGTCGGGGAAGAAGGCTGTCGTTGAGAAAGTCATCGCTGGCAGTAGTCACAGGAGTATGCTCCCCAAAAACCTGATCGCCCCTCTCCCGTACAGGATCACGAAAGGCGGGGTTCGGAGGACTGCTGTCCCTTCTCGCGGTGCACGCCGGAAGGAGGGCTGGAGAAGAATTGCGTGGCGGCGCTAAGATCTGGAATGGTGCGAAACCATATGATATAGCGGCGGCTAGGGTAGAGCATGTCTGGTCGGTCGTGCGAGTATAATAGTAGGCCTTTGGCCCCCAAACCCCATGTCCAAGTCAATAATAGCTCAAAAAAAGTCAATAATAGCCCCACCAAGTATTGTCTAAAAAAAGGAGTAATTAAGGCGTCCGTTAGTCCCTTTAGTATAAATAATATATCATTAATAATGGCCCCACCTTTTGTCTCACAAAGTATGTTGGAGTACAACCGGCTACACGTTTACAATCCGCTTCTCTTCTCTCTCCTCTTCTCTCTCCTCTTCTCTCTCCATCAACTAAGCACAAATACTATATTTAAATCCTTATAGCCTGCTTATGTCATCTAATTGTAGTACTTGCTCTAAAGTTACTCTCTACTGTGTAGTCTGAAATGCCGGGCGTGCAGCGGGCGGTGCCCTCGGTCAGCACGCCGCTTCAATGGCGGAAGCAGTGAGAGGTCGCATCGCCCTGACTTGCCATCAATGTGGAGAGGCGGGCTCAGTTGGCGCTGGGCGGGAAGCGCGCGCGGGAGGGGGGAGGGGTTTTTGTTGGGCCAAGAAGGTGAGAAGCCAACTTGGGATCGGTCCGGACGGGGAAATATCATGTGCTCCCGTACTCTGCATATGACACTAGTCTATGTTACTACTCCCTCCTTTCCGGTTTATAGAGATGTTTGAGTAACATAGTAATATGTTACAGTATAAGTTACTCCCCACTATGACCAGCCTTGGCCTCTCCTAGTGCTCTACCATGTATAGCTGCTAAGCCAGCCACGTAGGCAAAAAATATGATGTGGCACCAATAAACTAAGCACCTATGCATTGAAGACTTGAGTTACTAAGCCATTTAATGCACTTAGCACCTCATCTAAGCACATCTAAGACCTCTCCTAGTGCAAAGGTGCTTAGATGAGGTTCTAAGTGCATGAAATACCTTAGCAACTCAAGTCCCCAATGCATAGGTGCTTAACTCGTTGTTGCTAAACACACTTTATTTAATGAGTTAGCACCTAAAGTCTTTCATGCATTGGCCAAATTGTTTCATTTAAGTGTTTTGCCTAGGTTCTCGCGCTTGGCATTGGTTCTTCCTAGGGTCACCAAAGTACTCTCTTTCCTCCTTAAATGTTGTGCCATGTCACTTTTTTGCTTATGTGGCATGCTTAGCACCTGTCCACGGTGGAGCACTAGGAAGGGCCTAAGCACTTACTAGCACCCCCTTGACCGTGGACCTTGACGGTGTACGTCACCTTGTGTCTCATAATTTTCCTTGTCATCATCTGAGTCCTAGAAGATCTCACCCACATCATCATTAGCATGCAGCCACCTTGATAGACAACGTGCGTAGAAGGAGTAGAGGCGACTGGGGACTTACCACCACCACGTCATGGGCACTCCGTACATGCTCGTGTGCGTGCAGCGTGCGTGTTTTTCCATCGGTGCTAGCTCTAAGGCCGAGGCTGCGGTCGTCTTCGTCTCTGACTAGTAGTTGAGAAACGACGGCAAAGAGGTGCTGCAAGAGATGTGTATGCCCCGTTGCGTGCGAGCTTCGCCGTGGCATGACAAACCGGACGTCTCCGCGGATGGCGCACGCCTCCATGCAGCCGAGTGCATGCGCCTGCATGTGTTATTCATGTGCATTCTGCGGCCGAGCATGTGTGCATGCACGTGTTGTGTACGTGCGTTGTGTGCTCCATGCTGTGCGCGTATGTGCATGAGTTGGATCGGATGGAGTTAGTGCGTTGGCTTGTGTACATGCGTGGCTGCATGCGTCCTGTACATGCGTGGCTTGTTGCGTGGTTATCAATAATTCAATATAAACTACTCCCTCCATTCCTAAATATAAGTCTTTCTAGCCATTTCAAATAGACTACAACATACGGATGTATGTAGACATATTTTAGAGTGTAGATTCACTCATTTTGTTTCGTATGTTGTCCCTTATTGAAATCTCTAAAAATACTTATATTTGGGAATGGAGGGAGTATAAAACATCTTCAACTTAGCATCCTGATGTACCGTTCCTAGTGGTTAGCGAAAAGTTCATGTTCTTTTATTTGTTTATAGGTGGGCAGGCGGCAAAAAATAGGGGAAAACGTGCAAGGTTCCTTGCAGACGCTCCACCGCGAGGTTCCTTGCTCCTTCTCGGTCGTTGGGAATCTATGCTCTTCAACTCTTTTCTTTTACGTGAGCTTTGTTCATCCTTTTCCCAACACACGAGACATCTAGCATCAAGGTGCACGTGTCATGCAAGAAAATGGAGATAATCAGATAAGCAATGCGTAAGTGAGTCGTGCACTTTGATGGCACCTATGCAATATTTTTTTTATCCTTGATGGCACGTGAATAGTGCACGTACTCAACTACGGAGCACGGGATGGTAGCAATGACATGGTTAGCCCTTTTTTGGAGAGAGTACGTACTAAATAACTTCGATGTGTCCCATCAACTCGCCGAACGATGAGAAGCTTGGTTACGCCTTCTCCCTCGCCAACGCGTGCGCGGTGGCTCGTAGCACGAGGAGAAAATTTTGCTTACAAGCGATGGACGTGCAGCAGTTCATTTGGTGTCAGATTGCCTGAAGCACTACTGTAGAACCATCGACTTCCGGAAGAGGCAAAGAGCCAAGCGCAAGGTCACCTACTAACCTTAGGCTAGGCGTAGTGGGAGTAACATAAGTAGGGGTACCTCCTTTTTTTATTCTAGAAACAATCACACGCGAATATCAAGGTGTTGGTTACGTAGAACAAATTTCCTGGAGTCCGTGATCAGCCCTCCTCTATCTCTCTTCTTAGCCAGCCAGCGGACGCGCGGAGCCCATTGTCTGTTTGCTCACATGCGGTCCCACATGTCAGTTTGAACGCAAGAGGACCCACTGAACCTGCACATCTTTAATCTCGACGTGCTAGTGATGAAAAACAAATCCAATTAAGATCTTCGGTGGCCGCTTTTGGAGTTACTCAAGAGTAGTAAGATTCTATTTACAGTTTAACCCAAGATGCACATCACGTGGCTTCAACTACCACTCTATTTTCTTGCATGACACGACCTGGATGCTGGATGTCCCACGTGTCGGCAAAAGGAGGAAGAACCCGACCAAATCTTCGGTTGTGCTCTCAGATTAGACTAGTTGTGCTAACTTAAAATTTTTATTGTGTACTCCCTCCGTTCCAAAATACTTGACTTCCATTTGTCCAAAAATGGATGTACCTATATACCAAAACATGTCTAGATACATCTATATTTTGACAAATAGAAGGCATGTATTGTGGAACGGAGGGAGTAGAATGGATGCAAGTTTTGGTATTGGGAAGAAGAGTACATCGATATATTGATAGAGCGTTGGAGTTGGCCTTACAAGTGGGACCGCAGTTGAGGAAACCGACTATCGGCAAACCCCCACCTCGCCCGCCGCGTGATGGCTGAGTTAGAGAAACGATGAGGTTGAAGAGATTGCTCTAGCACGGACTCCAAGAAATATGGTGTCTGATGGAAGTCGTGCTGGTGGCGTGTGCCGTACTCTTGGACATGAATGCTTGTTCTGGCCCATGCCACCCTACTACTCCTACTACTTACTATATAGTACTAGTATCGAGGATTCGAGGTGCTAGTTACGTACAACGAACACATTAACATACGGCTACAGTAAAAACACTCGCCCGACGCGTGAAGCATGTGAAGCTAGTACAAATAGTGTACTACTATTGTTGATTGGCCTCATATGATAACCTGTTGCAATGCACGTACAATTATGTATTCGGAAAATATTTTTTTGCCTCATCGCACCACTCACTCAGAGAAGCGACTCGAAAGCCATTCATAAATTTAGTAAGTTTATCACAGGCATATCATTTTATTACATACAACAGGTCATCTACCCACATCGACAACGAGGATACATTATAAATACTAATGTTTTCATCACACAACAAATAACAAGCAATGAAATGAACTTCAACTCAACCAATCCTCGGCGTTGGAAACGCTTGCTTTGAACCACAAGTGATTCTCTGGGACGACCCATCTATTGTCGATCTCGAAACCAACGCAGGACTGATCATCCAGGCTGAAGCGGCCTACTATATCAGTACCATGGTAGGGAACCACCCAAATGTCCAAGGTATAGACACAGTTGCTTCTCATAAATGGTACTAGTAACATTGTGTCAACAACAGTTGGATCGCCTTTCACCATCATCAGATAGTTTTGTCCAGGGAAGAGCGAGTTTTGTCCAAGACTATCAATTCTGTACCAGGGAGAAGGTGTTGGCACTAGCACACTAGTATCCATCCCGAATACCATGCAACGGGTGTTGGAATAGGTCCGGAGAGTGCGACCATGGGAGACAACATGTGCTCCCTTAGTAGTAACAAACTCAGTGCGCTGTATACAAACAAGAAGAGGTGATCCATCGGAATTAGTTTCCAGGCGCCACTGAGTATATACGTTCTGCTCGTCCTCATGCTCATGATCATCACCATCGTCATCTCCCCCCTGGTTATACATTTTTTCAAGTATAGGTTGTGGAATGTTCATAGGACCTTGGAAACACAAGAAGAAGGTTAATTAGTAAAGGGAAACTTGCTAACCCGCATGCATGTGGATGAAACAATTACAATTACAGTGGAAGACAAACGTACTGAAACTATGAGGATCCCATGCAAAAACAGTGCCATGAGCGGTGGAAGGAAACACAAGACCCTCGTATTGAATTGCATCACAGTACACATCCGTGTATAGAAACTGATTTGTGAGCAATATCCATCGAGTCAAACCACACAGGACGGCAACAAGCGTGTCGAAGATAGCAACAACTTCGTAGTTCTTGTAATTCCAAGAGCGGTTGGGAACTCGACAAGTTGCTATCTTCCGTAGAAGACAGTCACCATGGTCGTATTTGAACGTGTGTAGAATACCAGTGTGCTCAACCTCAGGGCAGTCTGCTGAGATTTTTCAAAGTGGAACCCGGTGCCGAGTGTACACATTCACAAGTTCCCACTCGCAGTTGTACCCAATATAAACAACCCAATCTCCATTTGTGCCTGCCCAATCCTTGCCCTCAAGCGATGGCATCTTAACATCATACGTATCATTATCAAGCGGCATCAACTTGCACAAGGTGAGGCCTCCGTCGTCCCCACGCCAGTAGTCATCAGGGTCACGGCGAAGAAGATAGGGGAGATCAAACCGCTCCTTGACTCTTGGGTTCCTTGTAATGATGTTATTAGTTGAGTCGAGAATGGTCTTAAACGAACCTGCCATGCTAGACGAGGTGATGACGTCGCACAGATCAATGAGTTCCTCCACCACGTCATCTTTCAGATCGGGGCAAGAATAACGGGGTCATTTCTGGCCTGTTCCCTCCATGGAGAAGACGATCGAACAATGGCAGAAGGAAGGGTGAAGGGCTGAAAGAAAATGGAGGAGAGAGAGGAAGAGCGTGCGACAACAGTTCCAAATCGAGACGGAAAGGCGAAGAGTCGGTGGACGGTTGCCAGTTTGCCACGGTACACGAAGAGGCGCCCTGGCCTACACGTCCATTTGGAAATACTAGTAGAAAAGGACTCGCCATCGTCTCACTGATATGCTGGAACGGGACCACATGTCAATGAAACATGGTGTGTAATTTCTCGTGCAATATGTGATCTGGCCACATTAGTTTTTTTTAAAGTTTGCCGCATTAGTTATCGACCTTTATTTTTTTAACATGCAATCTGAATGGATAGCTCCTATGGTCATTACACGTGAGCGGATATAGCGATGGTTGATTCGCCAGAGCAACTTATTACTGTGGGAATATGGGAGTACCAGCATATTCAAGGAACAGAGAAATGATGGTTGCTTCATCCGAGCAACTTACTGTGGCGAAGGTGGGGCTCTGCGATTTGACTGCTCACTAGTCATTACTACTATGGCGCAATGACCGGGGTGAATCTTTCCCTGAAGTTGTGTTGTGCACTCAATATTGCTGCATGGCAGGTGGAGCCGGATGAAGGATGTCCAACATGTCGACGAAACGAAGTTGAATTGTTTCTGGCATTGCTATCAATCCTTTAGGATTTGTTTATATGTACGCATAATCTTGATGAAATTGTACAGTGATGCTACGAAGGTTTCAACTTTAGTTCCCGCAGGAAAAAAAGGTTTCAACTTAGGATTCATGTGTCTTGCCTCGAGATTATCTCGTTACAACATTCCATCAAATACAAATGAAACTACCATGGCTAATGCATCTCAATGGTTCGCAGATCAGCACTAATATTCACATCACAACTGAAGACAAAGTTGTGAGAAGGTGTACAAATAAAGAAAAAATATAATTGATCAATGCTCTTCGTAGGCATGGCTCCATTTCCTTGGCACAGTGTTCATTGCTTGGCAGCTAGTTTCACCCAGCTCTGTAGCCAAAAAAGAGGTGTATGAAGGACACCACAATCCGATCATTTTGTGCAGCTCCACTAAAATCGAGCGGACCATCCCTGTTTGCAAAGATATCCAGTCAGTGTGATTACAATAATAGTGGAACTAGATGATGAAACATAACACACATAAATAGAAGCCAATCACCTCTACGATCTCTCTTTAGGACTAACTTCTTGTTGAAGAAGACTAGGCACGGAGTTGGATGAGGAGGATAGCAAAACCAATCTCCCTTTCTGCAGTCCCACAGAAATGTAAAAACGTTGCCTGTGTGACATTTTGGTGGAACTGCACAAAACACTCTTTAGAAAAAAGTGATTTGTGCAGTTCACCAAAAGGTCATACTAGCAACGAGGTGAAAATGGATAGTCCTGTTTGCAAAAGGAGGTCGAAAGGAAACAATTACTGCCCAATAACACGAGTTGAAGACACATACGCCGACAAAAAAGAAGCATGTCCCATGTAATAAGGGAAAGATAGCACATGGTGGTTTATCAAAAATGGTTTGAGGATGAGATTGCAGGATGGAAAGTACGCCGGCCGAGATACGATTTAAGCAAACAACTAAAGAAGATCCACATGCAGCAACGTGGGAAGATGGGTAGTGGAGGAAGGCCGGAGGAAGCTGTACCTGAGGGTCATCGGGTTGTTACTAGGAGGGCGCCGGCGGTCGGGATCTGCCCATACTGCGGCAGCGAGCAAGTGGCGGAGGCTCTACTACGCCGGAGCTTGGTCAGAGAGAACGGCGAGTACCGCAGATCGGGACGTGCTGTCTTGACGCCGTCGAACAGAGAGACGATGCACATCCTCCCTTTTCGCCGGCGGACGGGATGCGGCCGGATCACTGACCAACGCTGAGAGAGAGGCCACGACCGCCTTGTGTGAGATGGTGTGACGAGAGACAAACCCATTTTTCCTTTTCCCCACGGCAATCGTTTGAAATTCTATACGTGCCATTGAGGAATATATAAATTTATTTAATGCTAACGCGTCAAGTCGAACTTTGTTCCGTCTAGGCGTGGTACCCGACCCTCCTTTGAGTAAACAACCGCTACACGCGTCAAATTATCACATGGGCTGCCTTTTCGTACAGAAACGAACTCCACAGTGTACACGCGCGGGTGTGGCCGGGAACGAGACGTGAGTACGTGCGTCCTGCGTGCACTTCTTCTTCAGGTGCAGGTACGTACGTGGGTGGGTGTGAGAGAGATGGTTTGTGCGAAACAGAGGCAATGTGTTGATGATATCTCAAACAGAAAAACGTAACATATGCAATGTGTGTGAAACAGAGTCATGGACGTGATATATCGATAGAATTGAAAACATGGATGAAGTGTGTGGCTGCGCGATCGATAAAGAGTGCCATCGAATTTGTGTTTGCCCACGTCAAAGATACAGGGCGGCTGGCCAACTGGAATTTGAGAGGGCAGAGGTGCAGTTTTTCTCCGTGGCATGGATACCTACCTACAACGTTCGACTATCGGTGTGTGTGTGTGTGGGGGGGGGGGGGGGGGGCAGAGACCGATCGACTAGTATATGTATGGGGAAGGAGAGAGACCTAGCTATGTATTGAGGGAGATCGATCGACATCCATGGATATGTGTAGCAGAGGAATAAGGTTGGGAAAAAGACAAAGGTAGAGCGTCGGAGGATTGGTGGTGGAGTGGCGTCTCACAAATGGTGGGAGAGGCCTGCTAGACAAATAGAGGGTATGAGTGCAATATCAATAAGAGAGAGTGGGGGATGTCTGTCTGTGTATGCACGTGCGTGTGAGAGACAGGTCGGGAGGTATTCAAGGATGATGAGGGGAGAAGATATGGTTGTGGTAAGCATACGTAACTACATAGGAAGATCAACCGTCGTGTGTCCAAGAAAAGGAGGGACATAACTAGCGAGGTAAGTGTATCGGTGCTTGGTGAAAACGAGTTATAGTCGACCTGGCTATATGTAGGGAGATCAGTTCATATACATGCCTGCATGTGTTAGAAGCAAATAAGGTCCGAAGAGGCAGACAGGGGGAGAGGGTGTGGCTAGGAGGTGGTGTGAGAGGCCTACCATGTCGAGGGGGGAGGAGAGTGCGAGTATGTGATCAATGAAAAGAGGGGCGGGAGTGTGCACCTGCATGGAATCGTATTGGACATAGGGGGGCATGGACGGTGAGAAGAGAAGAGGGGAAGTATATATGTGTTTGTTGTAGGCACACTTGGCTAGAGAGGTATATTGACCGGTGTGTGCCGGGGGGCCTACACACATCGCTGGTGGACGACCTCAAGAGAAATAATGAACATGCGCGATGGAGGGGACGCTAAGGGTGGGTGAGAGGGGGGCGGGCGTGTGCATGCACGATAGAAAGTTAGCGCTAGCTAGCTACAAATAGAAGAGGATCGTGAAGGTGTAAAAGACAAACAAAGATCATAATTCATTATAAAAAAGGTGGATACGGATACTTGAAGAAGATATCATAATGTAGAACATTGATTATAATTTGGGCTAATGTGTGGCTTTTGCAACTCAGGTCTAAATACTTGTCATAATGTAGGGGGTGGGGCTCTATACTTTGTGTGATAAACATGGCGTACGTATGGAACATGGTTTAGATTATGAATATATAGTTAGTACATCAAATGTACTATTATTTGGAATCAACATCAAGTGTATTCAAAAAATAGAATTCGAGTTCATGTAGTACACATAGTTCATATCTATCTCTATAGTAATCATGTGGTGTGTTATTAAGGTAATACACGAATGATGGTTGAAGTTGGAAACAATCATGATTCTAGATTCTTATTGAAATAGGGAAATGAATTCAAATTTAGTTCGAATTGCAGCGGTAGTATAGACATTTGGAATGAACTAAAATGTTGGTATGAGTAGGTTACATGCATTATATAGCAAGCAAAAAAATTTAATCGGACATAACATGGATTCATACTCCCTCCTTCCATCTATATAGGGCGTAATGAGATTTTTAAGACCGCCTTTGACTATTGACAAGATTAATAGTGCATGACATGCACAATGTGAAAACTATATCATTGAAAGAACCTTTCACAGACGAATTTAGTGGTGTCCTTTGTGTAAGTTGCATGTCATATATTATTGCTCTAATATTTGGTCAAAGTTAGCATCGAAAAGCACATTAGGCCCTATATAGATGGAAGGAGGGAGTAGCTTTGAATAGCATTTGTATAGTAAAACGGGGCAAGACTCTCTCTTTGTGTGGTGTGAATAGTTTTATTTTTTTCGTTTTCTTTTTGGTTGAGGGAAGTGTGAGTTGATTTGGTACGTACAAGTACAATATTAGTACACGTTAGGCTTGTCCCTAAAATTCAACCCGCTTCTTGTTATATCCCAAAAATTTAGATATCATGCTCCCAAAACTGGCGCCTTCACAACCCGCGCCTTGCTATCCCGAAATTACAACACGCGCGAAAACTCCCTCCAGCTGCCAAATCCCGACACACGAAATCCCCTTTCTAACCCTGAGCCGAAAGGGCCGCTAGTTCAAATTGGTGGGGGGTACTTTTGTAACATACCCTACATTTTGGACAAGCGTGTCCCTAAGTCATGCTTCACCCCCTCCCATCGCCCCCTTTTCGCCATTCGAAGTCCCAGGCCGCCATAACCTCTCCGTTCAAGCCGCGAAACCCACCCTCCTCCATCCTCCACCTCACCGCTGCCCAGCCGGAGCCTCTTCCCCGACGACATCGTCCATCGCAACAGCTTGACGTCCCTCGTCCACCTCCGCGGATGAGGATCTGTCGTCCATCTCGTCGTCCTGCCGGTTCAGCCGCCCCGTCTGCCACCTCCAAGGAGCTGCTCCGACGATTGCCTCGTCTATTGCGGCTGCTCCATCCCCATAGCACCGCCTTAACCTGCTCCACCGAAACCGCAGCATCCTCACCGACTCCTCGGATGAAGCCGAGGCCTACCTGGCGCCACCAAAGAGGTTGTACACTCATCGCATCGCACCTTCTCCTTAACTCGACTTCCCGGCGACGGCGGTGCTCCATCCCGCACCCCCATGGAGCGGCTACCTTGAAGCTGGCGCTGCGGGCGACATCTCCACGGCGGCTCTACCCCAGTGCGAGGCCCCTTCGGCGGCGGCGTCCATATCAACCGGATCTGCTGCTGCTGCTCCGGCTCTTGCTCGCTCGCTCGCGCTGCTGCTGCTGCTCCGGCTCTCGCTCGATCGCTCGCTCGCCCAGCTGCTGCTGCTGCTCTCCCCCTCGCTCGTGTTGTTGCTCTGCTCCGATTTATCCACACTTCAGTCGACTGAATCAAGTTTTGGGTTAGTGGATTTTCAGGGGTTGGGGGGGAGGGCTCGCTGGAGTTAAGGAAGAACCACCCACAGCGGGGAGGGGGCTCGCCGGACAGGTACCCCACTATCTATCTTAGGGTTCAGGGTGGAGGGGGGGGGGGGGGGTGGGGGGCCTAGAGGGCTGGCCGGGGCGGCAGTGGGGAGTTGTTTTGGGGCGGCGAGGCGGCGCTGGGGCCGGCGGTTCAGCCGGTGGCGGCTGGCGGCTCAGGGGGGTGCAGGTTGAAGATGAACTGCAGGCCCTCCCTAAACTACATGTCAAGTGCCTCTCCGCTACCATTGCGTTCAGTTTCGACAGTAGCATTCAGATTCCACAATAAATTTCAGTTTTGACAGTTAAGTTCAGAGTCAACAGTTTTTACCTCATCTATTGTAGTCAGGTGGTTTTTGGTGATGTAAATTTTACATCTATCTTACATCATCTATTGGAGATGCTATTAGAATCCCACTTGAGATTGACGATGTCTGTCTTGTGCTGCTTCAGCCTTGATGTCTTACGGCTCAACAGAGCTGCTCCAACGACAGAACGATCCATCACAACAGAGCAGTGCCCTGGACGCCGTCTACAGATTCCTCAAATATTCCTCCACACCTCCGACAGCCACCTCTGTCTCAACTGCTTCAGTGACCAACCCAATGATGCTGAGGTCGACATGGCTACGGCAAAGAGGTTGTACACTTGTTGCATCACTTATTACTATACATTCACGTCGATACATTAGGGCTATTTTGGTTCAACGAAAAAACATAGCAATAGGGAATTTTCCAATGGCACTCTACTATTCAATTATTCATGCATTTTGTTGAAAGGAATGAAGCAAAACATCCACCTGGACCTACTTTTCAAAATCCTATGCATGAAAACAATACCAAGTGCATTAGTGCCAGAATAACATTCTAACTGTACACGCTTTCATATAGTTTCACTTTATTTTGGCCATGTTTCTTTGCATTCCTCTGCTCTTCCAATTCCTGAAAACCAAACACCCAAGTTGACAGAAATCCTGTGTTTACAAATGCTTTGTTCACCATGTGCATTCCTATCCTATTCCGATGTTTTTCCTATCCCTGCGTTTTAAGAATCATGCAAGCCAAATGAGCCCTTACAGAATTACTTCAGTTACAGGTACATGTCAAAGGGAATTTTGTGTGGTTTGTCCTGCTCCTGCCGCGACATCGTCCACCTCACCTGAGCTGCTCCATCGACAGAAGCATCCACCAAACTATACATCACGACTCCTGACCGTCTTTCGCCCCCTTAGATCTCCTTCCCTGCCACCGGCACCCACCGCAATGGCGTCACCATCATCGACTCAGCAGATGAACCTGAGGAGTACACGGGTCCACGAGAGAGGTCGCACACTTTTGTTTCTGCTTATGTTATGCATTGCTTAAACTTACCTGCTACTTTATCGTCCTGTTCAGCTCTTGGACTCCCAAGTCAGGTCCAAATTAATGTTCAAACTTGAGTTCTAAATTAGTTGTGGGGCACATATCGATGCAGCAATGAATAGTATGTCTGTCTAATATCTGGTTCACCTAGGGTATACCTATGTTGTTCATCTTGGGAGGGAAACAAATAGTAAAGCAATCGTCATCTGTCTTTTTATTAATTTAAAGCAATCATCAGCCTGCTATCATTATTTTTGGATCCATCTACTGGTTGTTACCATCACTCTAAATTTCTGCATGCTCTCCTTACATAATCTCACCATATTTTTTTCGTATGCATGTCAGATATTGTACACAGTCATGTTGAACATGTAGAGAAAAAGAGAAGAGTTTTGCGCGGCAATACAATGTCATGCAGACATTGCTCCATGGTGGGTTCAATGGCAAACCCTCCCCACCCCTCTCCAGATTGTAATCCAGAGAAAGATATCTGTTCTAAGGTGGATTCAGACACCGCTGACCACTCCTATTTACCCCCAAGGTGTTTGCTCTACCTTGGCATGATGATGTTAGTCATATCATGCATATGTTGCCTTGCAATGCCTACTTTTGACATCATATATGTCATCTTCTTAGTTTAGACATGTTCTGTAATGCCACCAGTTTAGTTTCTATATCATATATGGGAATTATGTAGTTTCATGTCTTTTATCCAGCCATAATATATGTGAAATGTGCAATGCCATCCTGTTTAATGAGACATCATATATTTGAATGATATCTTGCCCATCCTTTTCTTCATTACATTTCCATTTGTCGATAATGTTTGTACATTAAATCTCACATCCTTAGTTTTGGTATGATCTAGACCAGCTAGTCATGTGTGCATCATGTTTAAATTCCATTTAAATTTGAACTGGGGATTTGTGAAACCCTCAGAATCATTTTTGGAAATGACCCAAATAAAAATTGCTCCAAGAAGGTCCAAGAAAATGCTCATGTTGCTCTCTGAAAATATTGGACGGAGATCAAAATCAAACCAATACTTTTAAGAGATCATAAGTATTTATTTTGGGCATTTGCAATTAATCCAATAATTAATTCCTTTGGATATATATTTGTTATGTATATAATATATGTCCAAAAATTCTGTTAATTGGTGAGGAGTTTTGGAGCAATCCAACTAGTTCCTACAAAAATAGACAGAAGTAAATAAAATGATTTAGTAGTATTACTAAATCAAAACAAATGTCAGAAAAATAGAAAAGAAAATGAAATGAAAAAACTTACCTGCGGCCCAGCTCCTGTGCAGCCCAGCAGCTGGCCCAGCCCGCCTCCTCCCCTGTCATCTTCCTCCTTGCCGGGAGGACGGGCGTGTGCCCGACGCGCGCGCACCGCCGCGCCGCGCCACCTCCTCCCTCCTTGCCTCCCTGTCCCTCCGCCGATGCATCTGGATGACGCCACGCGCCCCCCGGACCATCTCACTCTCCCCAGTCCTCTCCTCTCCTCTCCCTTGCTTTCTCTCTCACGGCCGAGCGCCACCGTCGCCACCGGCCACCGTTGCCGTAGCCACCGCCTCCCCCTCGCATCTCCGACCAGCTCAGAAGCTCTGCCACGTCGCCATCCACCTCTCCGTCGAGCCACACACCTCCAGACGGCCTCCATCATCGCCACCGTCGTCTTCTTCACCGCTGACCGTCGTGGATCTCCACCGCCCGCACGTCGCCGTCCAGCCGTCCTCGAGCTCGCTTCGACGCCTGCTATGAGCTGCTCCTCCTCCTTCCCCTCTCCGTTCTCACCCTCGCACACCACAGCCGCATCCCCGCTTGTGCCCAAACACCGGCCGCCGCCGCAAGCTCCGCTCCGGCGAGCTCTGGCCTCGCAGCTCCTCCCACCTGCCTCCCTGGATGCGAGCGAGCATGGGCTACGCCCCGGTGCCCTTAGCCGCCGCCCCCGTTGCCTTTAGCGCAAGTCCGGTGCATTGCCGCCGCGGGTTTGGTCGCCGCCGGCCGAACTCCAACGACAGCCGATGTGACGGGGTGATTAGCACTAATCCCCGCCAGCTGGACGCCACCTAGTCATTGACAGTGCGCCCCGCAGTGGGTCAAAGCCCAAGTCAACACGGGGTTAACCCCTGTCTCACTGACCAGTGGGCCCCGCTTGTAAAGTTTGACCTGGCTGGCCGTTGACTCGCTGACGTCACGCTGACATCAGGATGATGCAGTAAATCCTTTTCTGGAATTAGTTTAATTCTATTTAAGTCAGGAAATTCCAGAAAATGTTATAAACTTCAAAAAATCATAGAAATTCAACCGTAGCTCAGATTGAAACAATTTATATATGAAAAATTATCAGAAAAATGCAATCTATCCATCTGTACTAGTTTCATGCATGAAAAACCAATTTATACTACAGTATAAGTGAAAACATATAAATGGCATTTATAAAGACTTAACTTGGAGTTGCATTTGAATTCTGGGTTCAAATGGACTTCAACCAAATGAATGCTAGTTGCATTAGCTCAAACAACATCACATATTCATGCCATGTTCATGCATCATATTGTTGCAGATGCTTGTGTATTGATTGTCGACACTGTTCCTTCTCGATAGGTCCTGCTCCGGAGACCGTTCCAGAGTACCTGTCTGAGGAGCAGTGCCCCCTCTGTTGATCTACCAGGCAAGCAAACCCCCTTGTTCATTCCGATACAATCCTACTCTCTTGCTCCTGCTCTTAGTTATTGCATTAAGACAACTTCGATTCAACTGCTACTTTGTGCTGCGGTAGTTGAACCCATTCCTCTGCATGACCTGTCATTGCCACAGTAAATAGTTGAAACCCACTAGCATGTGTAGGAGTTGATTGAGGCCATTGTTGTGTTCCTACCATGCCATACCTGCTATTGCTTAGAGTGTGTCAGGTCTGATTCATTGGGAATGAATTGGAGTGCTACGTTCTGATGCTGAGAGTGAAGTGTGTGAACACGATTTGGTAAAGGTAGCGGTGAGAGGCCATGTAGGAGTACATGGTAGGTTGTCTCACTAGAACCGTCCTTAAGCACTGAGTTCTATGTATGTTGTCCAATGACTCGATACTACCACACATTGGGTTCTGGTAACTCGACCCCTCTCGACTTATTAACCAACTTGATCTCTGTCCAGGAGTCACAACTAGTTTCTGGTGTTTGTAGGTAGTGCTATTTTTCTACCAAGTGGCACCCGGCAGGGTGGGCTTGGGACAGACTAGGCACACGTGGCCTGGTGTACCGAGTGGCACCCGGATGGTGGGCTCGGGAACCCTGCACACATCGTTTGGGGCCGTGAATGAAACCTCGTCCGGATCTCCTTGCGGGTGGAACCCGAATAGGCGATAAACCTGGACTAGAGTCTTGTGTGGTTAGTCAGGTCGTGGCCGACACCCTCGCCAGGCTTCTGCTTGAAGGTTGCCGAGATACATGACATGTACATGGCGGTAAGTGGCGAGAGTGTGTGTGAAGAAGTACACTCCTACAGGGTTAACATGATCTATTCGAATAGCCGGGTCCGCGGTTATGGACTTCTTGGATGCTTACATGGTACATAGACAACTTGAAGTGGATACTCTAAAATGCTCGAGACAAGTGTGAGTGCTATGGATGGCCTTCTCGTAGGGAGACGGGGATGAATCCATAGTGGTGTATTGTGTGGTGATTAGTGGACTCGTGTGCGCCATCTCACCTCAAAGAAGTTCTCGTAGTCGTAGAACAGTATAGCCACTGAGTCAAAGATGGCTTGCTGCAACTAAACCCCACCTTACCCTCTTGATACAAATGCATGTATGCTAGGATCTGATGTAAGTCTTGCTGAGTACCTTTGTACTCATGTTGCTTTATTTATGTTTTTGTAGCGGAGACTTCGGTCTTACTATTGTTCTTGTGAGCTTCGACAAGTAGCTTGTACCTCAGCTACGATCTTGATCGGACGTCGTAGATAGTCAGGCTCTTCAGCCTTTTCATTTGTAGATGTCTGTACTCAGACATGTAATGCTTCCGCTTGTTGCTTGTTTGCTCTAAATGTTGGGTCATGTGACCCCTGTTTGTAATAAATGCTATGATGGCTCTTTGAGCCTTATCTATATGAGTTGTTGAGTTATGTTGTGATGCCATGTTGTACATCACATACTTGCATGTTATGCATACGTGTAATGTGTATTGCTATGTGTGGGATCTGACTATCTAGTTGTTTATCTTTAGTAGCCTCTCTTACCGGGAAATGTCTCCTAGGGCTTCCACTGGGCCCTGGTAGCTTGCTACTGCTCCGGAACAATTAGGCTGGCCGGCATGTGTCCTTCTTCGTTCCTGTGTCTGTCCCTTCAGGGAAATGTCACACGGTGTCTACCGGAGTCCTGTTAGCCTACTACAGCCCAGATTCTCCGGAGTCCAGCTAGCCCAGCTGCTACAGCACGGATTCACTCGCTGATGACCGACACGTTCGTTGCTGGATCATGTATGCCTGTCCCTATAAGTTAGTGCCACTTTGGGTTCACGACTAGCCATGTCAGCCCGGGTTCTTTGTCATATGGATGATAGCGACACCATCATATACATGTGCCAAAAGGTGCAAATGGTCCCAGGCATGGTAAGGTGACACCCGTGGGAATACCGTGCGTGAGGCCGAAAGTGACATGAGGTGTTACATGCTAGATCGGTGTGGCATAGAATCGGGGTCCTAACAGCTTTGGTATCAGAGCCTGACTGCCTGTAGGATTACCAAGCCAAACTGGTCGAAGTTGAGTCTAGAAATTCTCTAGTTATGTAATGAATTGATTGTGGGAAGGAACGTAAGGCTCTTTTTACTCCTTATACCTCATGGCCTTCTGATCTGAGTCATCCTACCTTTCCTACAGGGTTAAGGTACTAGGCTTTCTCTTCCGCCTATCAGGATCACGTGTTACTACTCCATAGTCAAATAGGATTGGTTGATTAGAGTCATATCCTAGTTTCGAGTACCTCTGGTGTAGCCTATTTAGTATGGTCTCATAACCTTGACTGGTGATGTTGAGTTGTTGTACTACCCCATTTTTGGCAGGATGTCTCATCTGAGCATTTTACTACCGTTATGCTGCCGGAATTGCCCTAGGAGTTCTAGAGATACTAATTCCTTATCCTACATTCTATAGCCTATAGTTGATATTGATTCCGTCCTTTGTCAACAGTTAAGCAAAGTTCTGTTGTCCGTAGCCAGAACCATGGAGATGGTATGGATGAGGATCCTCCCGACCAGCCTTCGTTAGCAGAGTTCATGTTAGAGATGGAGAGGAACAAGCATGAGTCTAACCACTTGTTGGCACGTATCGAGGAGAACACCGCACATCAGTTCAAAGGGTCTGCAACCATTCATGACTTCATTCGCTTGCACCCACCTACCTTTCATCACTCCATTGAGCCACTCGATGCAGATGACTGGCTCCGTAGCATCACTCATAAGCTGCGTTCCGCAAACGTAGCTGAAGATGATAAGGTCACCTATGCCACATACCACCTGAAAGGTCCTGCTAGTCTTTGGTGGTAGAACTATGAGGCTATGCTTCCAGCTGGCCAGATTCCTACCTGGAGGGATTTCACTGAGGCTTTTTGCGAGCATCACATTCCCCAGGCCCTCATTGATCGCAAGAGAGAAGAGTTCTGTAGTTTCACCTAGAGTAAGATGGTTGTTGATGCTTACAGCAGAGAGTTCAAGAACCTCACCCGCTATGCCACAGAAGAGGTGTCCACGGACGCCAAGAAGCAGGCTAGGTTTCGGAAGGGTCTCAACCCCAAGTTGCGTCATGATCTCCACCTGCATCATTGTGATACATTGCAAGCTCTTGTGAACAAGGCCATTAATGCAGAGGCAGCTCAGCTCACATACGAGGAGTCTCGTAAGCACACCCGTGATTTGGGATCTTCCTCCAGTTCTAGTTCTCAGAAGCGCCGGATTTGGGTTCCAAATTCCGCTCTTCCTTCTGGATATATACCGAGGCCATCCTATGTGGTGCCCCACCTAGCTCAGTCGTATGTTCCACCCAGGCCTACTGGTAGACCGCTTGTCAGTGCGGGTCCACGTCCAACTTCAGGGACTTGCTTCACATGCAGGAAGCCAGGACACTATGCACGTGACTGCTCTCAGACTAGTTATGCTCCACCCCAGCTCGAGAAGTCTGTTGGCTGTGTCAAGCCATCAAGCAAGACGATCAGTGCCAAGCCAGCTCGCACTAAATGTGGATGTGTGCATCACGTCTCAGCTAAAGATGCTCATGATGATCTGGATGTCGTTCTTGGTACCCTCCTTGTCAATTGTCACCCAACATCGGTTCTGTTTGATACTGGAGCATCTCACTCCTTCATTTTTGAAGGCTATGCTCGTTTGCACGACATGTCATTTTGTGATATGCCAACTCCGCTTGAAATCCAAACCCCAGGGTCTAGATGGCAAACCACCAGAATCAGCTATGGTAATGAAATCCTTGTTGACAGACTTGTATTCCTTGCATCACTTGTAGCCCTCAAGTCCTCAGATATTAGCATCATCTTGGGTATGGACTGGATGACAGCTCATCATGCCAAGATTGATTGTTATACCAGGTCTGTTCAGCTTACACACCCATCTGGCAAGATAGTCACTGTCTCCACTAGAGTTGCAAAGCGTCAGCTCTATTCCCTTAATGCCAACCCTCTTCCAGACATTGAAGATATCCCGGTAGTCCATGACTTTTTGGATGTATTTCCAGAGGAACTGCCAGGTGTTCCACCTGACAGAGATGTAGAGTTCATCATAGATCTTATCCCAGGAACCGCTCCAATCTCTAGGAGACCTTACAAAATGGCACCTTTAGAACTAGTCGATCTTAATAAACAACTTGATGAGTCCTTGGAAAAGGGTTTCATCCGTCCTAGTTCTTCTCCTTGGGCTTGCCCCGTCCTCTTTGTCAAGAAGAAGGATGGTACGGACTAGATGGTTGTAGATTATCGTCCCGTTAATTTGGTCACGATAAAGAACAAGTATCCGCTCCCCAGGATCAACGACCTGTATGATCAGCTCGCTGGATCCTCAGTCTTCTACAAGATGGATTTGAGGTTAGGCTACCACCAAATCAAGATCAGAAACGGGGACATCCCCAAGACAGCCTTTGTCACTCGTTATGGCCAGTACGAGTACACCGTCATGTCCTTCGGTCTAACCAACGCCCCAGCTACATTCTCCCGCTTGATGAACTCGATCTTCATGGAGTACTTAGATAAATTCCTCGTGGTTTATCTCGATGATATTCTTATTTACTCAAAGAATGAGGAAGAGCATGCCGAACATCTTAGACTTGTGTTAGAAAAACTCAGAGAGCACCGCCTTTATGCCAAGTTCTCCAAGTGTGAATTTTGGTTGCTAGAAGTGACCTACCTAGGCCACGTAATCTCTGGTAAGGGCATTGCTGTCAATCCCGAGAGAGTTAAGGCCGTTCTTGATTGGACTCCACCTGAAACCGTTAAACAAGTTAGGAGTTTCCTTGGTCTAGCCAGCTATTGTCGCCGCTTTGTTGAAAACTTCTCCAAAGTAGCCAAACCCCTCATGGAACTTCTCAAGAAAGATAAAAAGTTTGAGTGGTCCCCACAGTGTGAGTACAATTTTCAGGAACTGAAAAGACGCCTGACTTCTGCTCCCATACTTGTGCAACCGGATTTCACGAAGGACTTTGTTATCTACTACGACGCCTCACGACAGGGACTAGGTTGCATTCTTATGCAAGATCATCATGTGATTGCCTATGCATCTCGACAGTTGCACCCACATGAGGAGAATTATCCTACACATGATCTAGAGCTTGCAGCCGTAGTCTATGCACTCAAGACCTGGCGACATTACCTTCTTGGTAAATGTTGCGAGATCTACACCGATCACTAGAGTCTCAAGTATATCTTCACCCAACCAGATTTGAACCTTAGGCAAAGACGTTGGTTGGAGGTGATCTCAGATTATGATCTAGGGATTACTTACACTCCAGGTAAAGCCAATGTCATGGCTGATGCACTAAGTCGTAAATCCTATTGCAACAATCTCATGTTGCGGCAGGGCCAACCACTTCTTCATGAGGAATACTGTAAGCTTAACCTTCACATTGCTCCTCACGGATTCCTTTCTACCTTGGTGGCAAAACCTACTCTTGTGGATCATATCATAGAAGCCCAGAAGCATGATACGGGGTTTACCCAGATGAAGAGAAACATTGCCAAGGGTATTGATCGCAGTTTCTCTATAGATGATCAAGGTGTCATTTTCTTTGGGAACCGCCTGGTGGTCCCCAAGAAGCAGCATCGACAACTAATTCTTAAGGAGGCGCATGAATCTCCTCTCACGATTCATCCCGGTAGTACTAAGATGTATCAGGACCTACACTAGAGGTTCTGGTGGACTAGGATGAAGAGAGAAATTGCTCAGTTTATTGCTAACTGTGATGTTTGTCGACGCGTTAAGGCAGAGCATCAGAGACCTGCTAGCACCCTTCAGCCTTTAGCTATTCCTGAATGGGAATGGGATAAAGTTGGTATGGACTTCATCACCGGCTTTCCCAGAACCAAGAGAGGGAATAATGCTATCTTTGTAGTCATTGATCGTCTCTCCAAAGTGGCGCACTTCCTACCTGTTCGAGAGAGTATCACTGCTAGTCAGCTTGCTGACTTATATATCTCTCGAATAGTATCACTTCATGGTGTTCCACTATAGATCAATTCAGACCGTGGCAGTCTTTTCACTTCTCATTTCTGGGAGAGTTTCCAAACTGCCATGGGAACCCATCTTTCCTTCAGTACCGCTTTCCACCCTCAGTCGAGTGGTTAGGTGGAAAGGGTCAACCAAATTCTCGAAGACATGCTTAGAGCTTGCATTATCTCATCCGGTATGGATTGGGAGAAATGTCTTCCTTTCGTCGAGTTTGCTTATAACAATAGCTATCAATCCAGTCTCAAGAAAGCTCCTTTTGAGATTCTCTATGGACGAAGATGTCGAACACCTTTGAATTGGTCAGAACTGGTGAAAGACAATTCTTTGGACCGGACATGATCCAGGAGGCAGAAGAGCAAGTTTGCATCATTCGTGAGAATT
Organism: Triticum timopheevii; assembly: GCA_963921465.1. Lineage (NCBI taxonomy): Eukaryota > Viridiplantae > Streptophyta > Magnoliopsida > Poales > Poaceae > Triticum > Triticum timopheevii. Next base: position 173,271,263 of record OY997274.1, on the reverse strand, counting down.
TGAAAACAGCCCAGTCTCATCAAAAGAGTCAGTATGACCATCATCATAAGGATATGACTTATGAAGTTGGCGACAAAGCTTACCTTCGGGTTACCCCTTTGAAGGGTACCCATCGTTTCGATATCAAGGGCAAGTTGGCTCCTCGTTATATTGGTCCTTTTCGCATTCTCGCTAAACGAGGAGAGGTTTCCTACCAGTTGGAACTACCTCCACATCTTTCTTGAGTTCATGATGTCTTCCACGTCTCTCAACTCAGGCGTTGCTTCTCGGGTCCCATCCGCGGAGTGGACCACGAAACGCTTGATCTCCAAGATAACCTCACATATCAAGAGTACCCTATTCGCATTCTTGATCAAGTAGAGCGTGTCACTCGACGTCATAACATCAAGTTTCTCAAGGTTCAGTGGTCCCATCATTCCGAGAAAGAAACTACTTGGGAGCGAGAAGATCGTCTTCGACTGGAGTACCCCAATTTCTTTCCGTCGACCCCTGAATCTCGGGACAAGTTTCTTTCAAGTGGGGGCGAGTTGTCACATCCCTAGTTCTCGTATGACCTAGACCAGCTAGTCATGTGTGCATCATGTTTAAATTCCATTTAAATTTGAAATGGGGATTTGTGAAACCCTCAGAATCATTTTTGGAAATGACCCAAATAAAAATTGCTCCAAGAAGGTCCAAGAAAATGCTCATGTTGCTCTCTGAAAATATTGGACAGAGATCAAAATCAAACCAATATTTTTAAGAGCTCATAAGTATTTTTTTTGGGCATTTGGAATTAATCCAATAATTAATTGCTTTGGATATATTTTTTTATATATATATAATATATGTCCAAAAATTCTGTTAATTGGTGAGGAGTTTTGGAGCAATCCAACTAGTTCCTACAAAAATTGACACAAGTAAATAAAATGATTTAGTATTATTATTAAATCAAAACAAATGTCAGAAAAATAGAAAAGAAAAGGAAATGAAAAAACTTACCTGTGGCCCAGCTCCTATGCAGCCCAGCAGCTGGCCCAGCCCGCCTCCTCCCGTGTCGTCTTCCTCTTTGCCAGGAGGACGGGCACGTGCCCGACGCGCACGCACCGCCGCGCCGCGCCACCTCCTTCCTCCCTGCCTGCCTGTCCCTCCAATGCGTCTGGACGACGCCACGTGCCCCCCGGACCCTCTCACTCTCCCCAGTCCTCTCCTCTCCTCTCCCTCACTTTCTCTCTCATGGCCGAGCGCCACCATCACCATCGGCCACCGTTGCTGTAGCCAACACCTCCCCGTCGCATCTCCGACTAGCTCAGAAGCTCCGCCACATCGCCGTCCACCTCTCCGTCGAGCCACACACCTCCGGACGGCCTCCATCATCGCCACCGTCGTCTTCTTCACCGCCGACCACCGTGGATCTCCACCGCCCGTACGTTGTCGTCCAGCCGTCCCCGAGCCCGCTTTGACACCTGCTGCAACCGCTGTGAGCTCCTCCTCCTCCTCCCCCTCTCTGTTCTCGCCCTTGCACACCACAGCCGCATCCCCGGTCGCGCTCGAACACCGGTCGCCGTCGCGAGCTCCGCTCTGGCGAGCTTCGCTCTCCCAGCTCCTCCCACCTGCCTCCCTGGATGCGGGCGAGCCCGGGCTACGCCCCGGTGCCCTTAGCCACCGCCCCCGTCGCCTTTGCGCAAGTACGGCGCGTTGCCGCCGCGGGTTTGGTCGCTGCCGGTCGAACTCCGGCGACAGCCGACGTGGCAGGGTGATTAGCGCTAATCCCCGCCAGCTGGACCCCACCTAGTCACTGACAGCGGGCCCCGCAGCGGGTTAAAGCCCAAGTCAACACGGGGTTAACCCCTGTCTCGCTGACCAGTGGGCCCCGCTTGTAAGGTTTGACTTGGCTGGCTGTTGACTCGCTGACATCACGTTGATGTCAGGCTGACGCAGTAAATCCTTTTCTGGAATTAGTTTAATTCTATTTAAATCAGGAAATTCCAGAAAATGTTATAAACTTCAAAAAATCATAGAAATTCAACTGTACCTCAGATTGAAATGATTTATATATGAAAAATTATCAGAAAAATGCAATCTATCCATTTGTACTAGTTTCATGCATGACAAACCAACTTATACTACTATATAAATGAAAACATGTAAATGGCATTTATAAAGACTTAACTTGGAGTTGCATTTGAATTCTTGGTTCAAATGGACTTCAACCAAATGAATGCGAGTTGCATTAGCTCAAACAACATCACATATTCATGCCATGTTCATGCATCATATTGTTGCATATGCTTGTGTATCGATTGTCGACACCGTTCCTTCTCGATAGGTCCTGCTCCAGAGACCGTTCTAGAGTACCTGTCTGAGGAGAGCCGTGCCCCCTCTGTTGATCTACCAGGCAAGCAAACCCCTTGTTCATTCCGATAGAATCCTACTCTCTCGCTCCTGATCTCAGTTATTGCATTAAGACAACAATGATTCAACTGCTACTTTGTGCTGCGGTAGTTTAACCCATTCCTCTGCATGACCTGTCATTGCCACAGTAAATAGTTGAAACCCACTAGCATGTGTAGGAGTTGATTGAGGCCATTGTTGTGTTCCTAGCATGCCATGCCTGCTATTGCTTAGAGTGTGTCAGGTCTGATTCATTGGGAATGAATTGGAGTGCTACGTTCTGATGCTGACAGTGAAGTGTGTGAACATGGTTTGGTAAAGGTAGCGGTGAGAGGCCATGTAGGAGTACATGGTGGGTTGTCTCACTGGAACCGTCCTTAAGCACTGAGTTCTATGTATGTTGTCAAATGACTCGATACTACCACACATTGGGTTCCGGTAACTCGACCCCTCTCAACTTATTAACCAACTTGATCTCTATCCAGTAGTCGCAACTAGTTTCTGGTGTTTGTAGGTAGTGCTATTTTCTACCAAGTGGCACCCGGCAGGGTGGGCTTGGGACAGACTAGGCACATGTGTCCTGGTGTACCGAGTGGCACCCGGATGGTGGGATCGGGAACCCTGCACACATCATTTGGGGCCGTGAGCGAAACCTCGACCGGATCTCCTTGCGGATGGAACCAGAAGAGGCGATAAATCTGTACTAGAGTCTTGTGTGGTTAGTCAGGTCGTGGCCGACACCCTCGCCAGGCTTCCGCTTGAAGGTTGCTGAGATACATGATGTGTACATGGCGGTAAGTGGTGAGAGCGTTTGTGAAGAAGTACACCCCTGCAGGGTTAACATGATCTATTCGAATAGCCGGGTCCGCGGTTATGGACTTGTTGGATGCTTACATGGTACATAGACAACTTGAAGTGGATACTCTAAAATGCTCAAGACAAGTGTGAGTTCTATGGATGGCCTTCTGGTAGGAAGATGGGGATGAATCCATAGTGGTGTATTGTGTGGTGATTAGTGGAGTCGTGTGCGCCATCTCACCTCAAAGAAGTTCTGGTAGTCGTAGAACAGCATAGCCACTGAATCAAAGCTGGCTTGCTGCAACTAAACCCCACATTACCCTCTTGATACAAATGCATGTACCATAGGATCTCATGTAAGTCTTGTTGAGTGCCTTTGTACTCATGTTGCTTTATTTATGTTTTTGCAGCGGAGACTTCGGTCTTACTATTGTTCTCGTGAGCTTCGACAAGTAGCTTGTACCTCAGCTATGATCTTGATCGGACGTCGTAGATAGTCAAGCTCTTCAGCCTTTTCATTTGTAGATGTCTGGACCCAGACATGTAATGCTTCCGCTTGTTGCTTGTTTGCTCTGAATGTTGGGTCATGTGACCCCTGTTTGTAATAAATGCTATGATGGCTCTTTGAGCCTTATCTATATGAGTTGTTGAGTTATGTTGTGATGCCATGTTGTACAACACATACTTGCATGTTATGCGTACGTGTAATGTGTATTGCTATGTGTGGGATCTGACTATCTAGTTGCTTATCCTTAGTAGCCTCTCTTACCGGGAAATGTCTCCTAGTGTTTCCACTGAGCCCTGGTAGCTTGCTACTGCTCCGGAACACTTAGGCTGGCCGACATGTGTCCTTCTTCGTTCATGTGTCTGTCCCTTCGGGGAAATGTCACGCGGTGTCTATCGGAGTCCTGTTAGCCTGCTACAGCCCGGATTCTCCGGAGTCCTGCTAGCCCAGATCCTATAGCCTGGATTCACTCGCTGATGACCGACACGTTCGTTGCTGGGTCATGTATGCCTGTCCCTGTAAGTTAGTGCCACTTTGGGTTCACGACTAGCCATGTCGGCCCGGGTTCTTTGTCATATGGATGCTAGCGACACCATCATATACGTGTGCCAAAAGGCGCAAAAAGTCCCGGGCATGGTAAGGCGACCCCCGTGGGAATACCGTGCGTGAGGCCGCGAAGTGAGATGAGGTGTTACATGCTAGATTGGTGTGGCATAGAATCGGGGTCCTAACATTAAACTACTCTTCCTGTGAATCAGCCATTTGGGTGGGAGATGGAAAAATATGGAGTGAAAACAAGGCCTTCAAAGCAGACAGTGCTACCTGTCGAAGCAGATCTCTTGTTGGGTCCTGATAGCTCCTCAGAGATGGATTCAGAGATAGATGACCAGTCCTATTCCCCCACTGAGGTGTATGCTCTAACTTGGCATGGTTATATTGCTCATATCATGCATATGGTGTCTTGCATTGCATAGTTTAGACATCATATACACAATATTCAACACCATGTTCTTAGTTCAGACATCATATCGAATGCCCTCTGTTTAGCATATAAATCACATATGTGAATTAAATGATGCGATCCTGATTACTTAGATAACATGTAGGTGAATTATGTCATGCGATCCTCTTTAGTTATTCATCATATCTTTGAATTATGTTATGCTATCCTATCCAGTTTAGATAGACATCATATATGTGAAATTATGTCATGCTATCCATTTTAGTTAAACAATATACATGTCAACTATTTCATGCCCTCTTTTTTCCACACTATCTATTGCATCTGTCTCTCATACAATGTCTGTATATTCAACTATGTTTCCTGTTTATCAGCCATTTGAATTGGAGCGGGTGATGCCAGTATCTAGCGGACTAAAAACACGGTCTTCAAATAAAATAGTTCTACCTCTTGGTGGAGATAGCACCCCGGTTGTACATGCACAAGAACCAGCCCTACCACACATAACCCAAACTCTCGCAGATTGTACCCCTAATGCGATGGACAGAGAACCAGCTTCACCCAATCTAACCCCAACCCCAGCCGATAGTAACCCAGTTCCTATTGACACAACACCATCTCCACCACAGAGCTCCCAAACAGGAGCAGTTAGTAAGGCAGCTCCAGTGCCCAAAGGGCCAGTACTATCACGGCGAACCCCAACTCCACCAGTTAGTACGCCTATTCCTGTGGAGGAAGCACAACCAGCTAGTCATAGTTTAGCATCTATCGCATTTGATGTTGTTAAATCGTATGTGCGTATCTTCCCATCTTGGAAATAGTATACTGTAGATGAAGGAAAATGCCAGTTGGAGGTGTTTGTCCAGGAGTTATGTGTAAGTAATGTTATTCATGGCAATTACTTTGCTTTGTCCCATACATCCTACCTCCATGATGGTTATAATACAGCAAATTTTCCCATTTTTCTTTATAGAGTAGGACCAATTTGGAAACTTACGATGAGGTAACCTGTGCTAATACCTCTGCTATCTTCAAGAATGCTTGGTGGCGGTATCGGAATTACCTGAAGAAAACATACTTCACCGGCAAAGAAACTGATCAAATTCCCTTACGTTCTCCTGAGACACATTTACTGGACGATGACTGGGAACGCCTTGTTCTGTACTGGTCCCGAACCAAGAATGTGGTAAGGTCTATGAGCTCATTTTCTATTTTTAAGTATTATATTCTTGCGTCTTACTGTACTCTGTTCATGTAGAACAAGTTCCTAAACCTGAAGAACAACTGTTCTAATTTAAGATTCCATTGCTATCATAGTTCAAAAAAGCGCTAGGCTTTAATTGTGCGTTTGGCCACCGCCTTGCGCTTTACTGACCAAAGCGCATGCTTATGCGCAGTTATGCACAGATCAAGCGTAGTTATGCGCAATGCGTTTTGCCAACGCCTTGAGCCTATGCGCGCTTAAGCGCGCCTTTTTTAACTATGATTGCTTTGCTCTTGTATGACTGTATTTACTCATACAAACTTATTTTAAAATTGAATGATCCAATCGAAACTCCAATGGCACAACATGTATGTTCACGCATGTTTCTTTAACAGGTTTGCTCTTATCAATAGCTCTGTTGATTTCAATTTCAATTGTGTATACAGTTGACTTTCATATCATGCACATTACTAGCATCTCAACAGAGCCAATAGTCTTGTTGTACATGTAGACCCGTGATACCCATCTGAATTCTTGTTGTGTCGTGTAGTTTCCCATGTTTTGTATTCTTTCACTGCTGCTTTGTCTTGAACTGATATGATTTGAACCGTGTCTCTATTTTGATTTGGCAAGACAATGCAGTGACCATATGACATAGATATATGTTTGTTTGATGCTTTTATTATGTACTATTACTTGGCAATAGAAGACTTGGTAGTTTAATCCTGTCCACCTTACTAATGAACTGGTTCACCGAAATGAGTTTCATATACTAGTACATGCTAAACTTGTTATGCGTCTGCTTGTTTCTTCTTTTAGAATGCTGACAGAATATTGGCGAAGAGTGCCTTATTAAGAAATGGTAAAGGAAGTAATGCAGATAAGGTTCAGGATAGTGACACATCCTTGTTGGTCTCCAACAAAGCTGATAAAACAGCTAAGGAAGACTATCTTGAAGACATCAAGACAACCCCAAAGTCCTGTCTTGGTTTAGTGTTCGAGTTACTGGCCACTACCGCTTGCACAAGCTATTCAAACTCACTGTCGGAATCAGTTCGATTTCTTGAGTCTCAACTACAAGCTGAAAGACATCGATCAGCTGTGCTATGACAAGAAGCGGAAGGACTGCGGAAGTCCCTGGAGCATTCAGATGCATACTTTCTGGTGCAACAGCAAGCGTTGGAGGATTTTAGCGCCAAACAGGACAAAGCTAATAAGCTTGCTAAGCTTATTGCCAGCATGGTGGATACCCAGGATAACGTTTCTTGAGCTCTTCTGAAGTTGTTTCAGTTATGCTCTTGTTTTGCTACCGCGTTTATTTGCACTGGTGGCCAATTTTGACGGCTAGTGTATGTAATATGCTGCTTTGTTCCCTATATTTGCACTGGTGGCGAACTTTGATGCCCAGTGGATGTAATATATGTAATAGCGGTAATAGGTAGCATTAATTGCTTGCTTATTTATTTCCTTATTGTCTTGTTTAGTTGTTTGCTTGTAGTCACCGCAGTTTTTTTTGTGTGTTTTTCTAGTGGCCACAATAGCCTATTTTTGGTAACTAGGCCAAAATAATCATGGCAACACACGGACTGTTGTAACCATGGACCTCCTGCAGGCCGTATGATCCATGAGCCTTATTTCGGCCGTAGGATCCATTGGCCTTCTATACAGGTCGTAGGATCCATTGGCCTTCTATACGGGCCTTAGGATTCATGGGCCTTCTATGGGCCATAGGGTCCATGGGCCTTCTATGGGCCATACGATCCATGGGCCTTCTACGGGCCGTAGATCCATGGGCCTCATACGGGTCGTAGGATCCATGGGCCTTCTACGGGGCGTATCATCATTTCGCTAATCATGGGTCATACTATTCATGGACCATAATGGGTCATTAATAGGCCGTATTTGATAACTCTATGAAAACAGACCAATGGTTTTTTTACATGAAAACGTCCCAACATATTAATGGTCCACAAACGGGCCGACTTTAAAGATGGGCTGAATTTGGCCCACAAGCAGAAAATGACAGTAATGGGCCGTATGTAGGTGAATCACCGGTATATGGCTCTCCCACCTCCACCTCCACCGGCGCCCTAGGCTCTCCGGCGATGTCTCTCCTTAGCCACTGAATTCCTAATCCAATCCACTCATCATCTCCGACGTCTCCTTCTCTCTACGAGGATCACCATCTTCAATGGATCATGGTTCTGGTTCTACCCTGGACTTGGATTTCTCCCATGGGTTGGCTTTTGCAGATGAGATCTATAGATCTTGTGGTTTTTCGGTCCACCCATCAGATGGCATGGATCCTTTTGTCATGGTGGTATCTTTCAGTAGGCATGTCTTTGGCCTCTCTGATGATTCTGTGGCAGCACCTCTTGAGGTAGCGATTGGTGGTTCAGCAATTGAGTTCATGGTTTCCTCTATACGTGACAAGGTATTCTCCTTTCATGTTTCATGCAAAAAAGTTGGTCTCTATGTTCTTTCCCTTCGATCTTTTGCTTGTGAGCATTCCAAATGCTATTTTCATCTCTGGGGACATGTGGGTCCTAATTGGAAGCGTGAGGTTTTGATTTGGAGAAAGGAATGTGATGCTGAATGGATTTTTATTAGCCCTAACAAACGACGTGCTTCTATTGGCATGATGGCCATGCACAAACCTCCTGTCAAATCTTCCATGAAGTCTGTGCCTACTTGCAGGAAGAAACTCTCATTTGCCACATTCCAAGATTATCCTGCTGCAAGGGTTATCGCTATCCTGCCACTTAGAAATGCATTGACACGATTCAAGATGCGGGTTATGTTGTTAGCCCACATGAGCGTGTTATTATTCGTTCATCACCGGCGCCGGAGCTCCGGTGGACGATGGCGAACTCTCTGATCTGTTTGGGTACGGTTTCTGCGCTTTCCATTTGATCTGCGGCAATCTCGCCTGAGTTGGTTGCACATTCCTCGGAGCGATTGTTGGGCGGGACTGGGAGTTTTTCAAAAAATATTCCTTCTAATCCGCTTCCTGTTCATGGGCCTGGCGAGATTGTTGCACCGGTCATCCCATCTTATTTATCTTGCTCCTCCGCTTTGGGCTCCCCTTGCACTAAATCCCCCAATGCAGTGCCTTGCAGTAGCCCACTTGGACCAGTCAATATTGAATCTCCCAATGCGCAGCCATTCGGTCAGGATCAACAGTTATCTCCCACCAGGATTTTGGACCAATCGGTTAATGATTTGGATGGATTTTCTTCTATGGTTGATGAAATGGCGTTCAAAGTTTGGAAATGCCACAATTGTTTCTCGATGGTGCATATCACCTCAGGTTGCACCAATCAGGTGCGTTGCCGGCGTTGTTTTCGGTAAGGCCACAGGGCAAAATCCTGCATAGGATCTGCAACGGCTGGGGGTTTTAGGTGGGTCCCGCGTGTCATTAAGGGTTCTTCCAACACCCCACCATCGATTTTGCCGCTGGACGCCTCGGTTTCCACCCAACCTACTACGACCTCCTGCCCATTGCTACGTCCCGTCGGCGAGTTACATCCAGCTTTGCCATCTGTGCCTATTCCATCTCCTTCCCCGCCACCACCATTAACACCATCGCCTTCAGCTCCACCTCCGCCACCACCACTACCACAATCGCCTCCAGCTCCGCCCACCGCCCCACGCCCAGATACACCACCGCCTCCATCCTCAACGCCTCCACCGCTGCCACACACGCCTGCATCGCCTCCGCCGGAGATGGCCAACTTTGAGTTGGACCCCATGCAGTTTTTGTCCCCAGGCTTCGAGATTATTGATGGAGGGCTGCTACGTCTCCCTCGCACTTTCTTTGCTCCATCTGCTGCACCTGACAGAAGGCATGAGGAGTATGCTATTGGCATCGTCGAGCCAGAGCCTCTGCCGGAGGAGGTTCCCCTTTATCGCAACATGGTTAGTGATTTTGTGGTCAATCAGTTGGGAAGGGATGTTCTTGATGCTCAGCCTTGGATTCAGGGAGTTGGTCTGTTCTGTTTCGGTAGTGCAGTTTCTAGGCAAGTCATGGTGGATCATCCACCCTTTGATCTGGGCAACGACCGTTTTGTTCGATTTATTCCACATGATGAGGGGATCAATTATAGAGCTACTCAGGGTTTTCGTCGTGGTTGGATTATGCTCCTTGGTATTCCTCTTGACTATTGTAGGCCGCAGTACATTGCAGATGTGATTAGCACTTTCGGGCATTTCCACACCTAGCATCAAACGGATCAGCTTATGGTGAGGACACTTGCTTATGTCTCCTTCCCTTCTCCTTCCATGGTTCGCAGGGATGTTGTGTACCGCGAGTTTGGAGATTTTGGAGCTGCTAGGGTTTCATGGACTGCCCCAATATACATACTCTCTGCTGACTTTGCTGATGTGCTGCCTGCTGACGAAGATCTGATGCCTTTTGATGGGAATCCACACCCACTTCCTGGCCAGATGCATTTCAACAACCACAACTGGGTTATGCCAGAGTTCCCTGAGTTAGGTTGGAACGATGTGCCCCCACCTGCTGCTGCTGAAGACAACCTTAATGTTGATGCTTTTCATGGTAATGCTGCTGAACCTGTTGATCCTGAAGAAGTAGTTCAGTCTCAGGAGTCCATGGTGCTGCAGGTTTCTAAAGATTTTGTCAATGATGCCATTGATCATGGTGTTCCCAATGTTGAGCTTGCTCTTTTTCCTCAGCATGCTGCCCCGTTACCAGCTCAACAAGTTTTGCATGTTGGGCAGGTCTTTACTGTCTTTGGGCCAGTTTTGCTGCCTCAAATGCAATGGACTCGTACCTTCAGTAAGGTGATGCATTGTTTTGAGTTTTCTGTCATTCCTAGGCCTCTGCAAATGCCTATGTTTTCCTACATCAAGCATCCTTGGAGTTGTGGTCCCTCTGATGAGGTTTTGAAGTTTAGTCTGCTGCCACCATAGTCTTTTTCTGTGAGCGTTCATATGGAGCCACTCGCCAAGTGCCCGGTTGCTCGTGCTCTCTGTTTCGATGAGCCCATTGAGCTGTCTGAACCTACCACTGAGAAATTTCAGTTCTCTGCTATGCCTGTCTGTACCAACAAGAGGTCTCGCAAAGCTACTTCTGCACAACCAGTTCTGCTTGATTCACAAGTTCGTCGTAGTGCCAGACTTAGCACCTTGCGTGATGGTTTCCGTCATATGCCGCAGAATTCTGTCAGCCCCCAGCTTGTCAAACGCTCCAAGAAGCGTAAAACCAATGCGATGCCTACTTGCCCTTCTGCACCTGCTCCTGATGCTCCTGGTGTGCTGCCTCCAACGGCCATCTCTGATCTTCAACGACTTGGAGCTCGTCTACGTATTGCCCCAGAGAAGATAATGGCGGATAAGCTTGCTGCGGATCCTTCTGGTGCCAACTCTAGCAAGAGTTCTGATGATGTTTGAAGCTCTGTGCAGTTTGGGTCCCTGGCGAACCTTTTTAATCGCCACTTATCTTTTCTTTTATTGCGCTATGCTGCACTATTTGTCTCTGCTATGTGGATGTTGTAGGTCATTGAGTGACCTACTTTTGCTTTTATATTATTCGATTTGTAATGAATCAGACATCATTTAGAGATTGGAAAGTTCTTTGCTGGAATGTGTGTGACCTTAATTCTGAGGCCAGGCAACTTGCTGTTAAGCAGAAGATTGAGGAGAGTGGGTGCTCTGTTATCTGTTTGCAAGAATCTAAGTGTATGCATATTGATCAGCGTTTCCTTAGGAAGTTTTGTCCTAGGCATTTTGACAACTTTGTTTACATGCCCTCATCTGGTGCCTCTGGTGGTATTGTGATTATTTAGAATTCTACTTTCTTCTCGGGAAAATTAATTGAGACTCATCCGTATGGTATCATAGTGGAATTCCCCTCCATGCACACTTCTGAAGTTTGGATGTTGGTCTCTGTTTATGGTCCGTGTCAGAACCCTGCCCGTGATGATTTTGCTCAGTGGTTATATAATCTAAGCATTCCTTATGATGAGAAATGGCTGCTGATTGGGGATTTTAATTTCATGCGCTCTTTGGAAAATCGTAACTTGCCTGGTGGTAATGTGAATGACATTTTCCTTTTTAATGAAATTATTGGTCATTTATGTTTGGTGGAGCTACCATAAAGGAAGGCAATATACTTGGTCCAATATGCAATCTAACCCATTGCTGGAGCAAATAGATTGGTTCTTTACCACGGTTTCTTGGACCTCTGATCACCCTAATACCATGGTTTTGCCCCTTGCACGTACCACGTCAGATCACGTGCCATGTGTGGTTTCTATTGCCACTTCAATTCCGAAGGCCAAAATTTTCTGTTTTGAAAATTATTGGGTTCATCTGCCAGGTTTCTCTGAATGTGTTGCTGATGTATGGAACTTGCCTGTGAGAAAAACCACTGCTGCTGGTGTTATTTCAGCCAAGGTCAAGGATCTGCGCTATGCTCTTAAAAAGTGGCACGTCAGTCTATCGAAGGTTAAGAACCTAATTGCAGACTGTAACAAGGTGATCTTGTTCTTTGATGAGTTGGAAGAACTCCGACATCTGTCTTGGCCAGAGCTGAATTTTAGAAGGATTGTTAAGCTTCATCTGGAGGAAATCCTTTGTTTGCAATTCATTTATTGGAAGCAATGTTGCACTATCTGATCCATCAAGGTGGGTGAGGAAAATACCAAATTTTTCCATGCAATGGCGACTGAACGTTATCGAAGGAACACTATCTCTTCCATTAAGAATGATGTTGGCGAGATAGTGACTGACCATCAATAGCTTGCTTCCATGTTCTGGTCTGATTTTAAATTGCGTATGGGGCAGTCCAAGGGCATTAACATGCAGTTTCAGTTGGACAAGCTTCTGTCTAGAGTTGAGGGGCTTCAGGATCTTTCGAGGCCTTTCTCTGAGGATGAAGTGGATGACGTAATTAAACATATGCCCACTGATCGAGCTCCTGGACCGGATGGTTTTACAGGCCTTTTTATGAAGAAATGTTGGAGTATTCTTAAGAAGGATTTTATGAGTTTGGTTACTGAATTCTATGAAGGAAAATGCAATTTGGAGTGTATTAACACCTCTCTCATTGCTCTTATTCCTAAGAAGCTCAGCCCTGAACTTGTTGGTGATTTTAGACCAATCTCGTTAACTAATACTTGCTTAAAATTTTTAACCAAGCTCCTGTCAAATCGACTGTAGAAGGTGATCCTCCAATGCATCCACCGTAACCAATATGGGTTCCTCAAATGTCGATCTATCCAAGACTGCCCAGCATGGTGTTTTGAATATTTGCACCAGTGTAAAGCTTCTAAGAGGCCTATTGTGTTGCTTAAGTTGGATTTCACCAAAGCTTTTGATACAATTGAGCATGATGCTATCCTTCGAATTCTTCACTGTAAGGGTTTTGATGATCGATGGAATGGATGGATCAATAGCCTTCTCTCATCCGGGTCTTCCTCGGTACTTCTTAATGGTGTCCCTGGCCAACACTTTAAATGCAAGAGTGGAGTTCGACAAGGTGATCCTTTATCACCTCTGTTGTTCGTTATTGCAGTGGATCTTCTTCAATCTGTAGTAAATGACATGTGCAGACGTAACATCCTCTCCTTGCCGATCCCAACAAGATCCAATGATTTTCCGATTGTCCAGTATGCAGATGACACATTGATTGTGCTGCCAGCTGTTGATAGCCAATTAATTGCTCTCAAAGATATTTTGCAGACATTTGCTGAATCCACGGGCATGTGTGTTAACTTCAGTAAATCTTCCCTGATCCCAATGAACTTGTCTGAAGAGGAAGGTGCCAGAATTGCAGTGTTGCTTGGCTGCTCGATTGGATCAATGCCTTTCACGTACCTTGGTTTACCCATGGGCACGTCCAAGCCAACCATTTATGACCTCATGCCTTTGGTCGATCATATTGAGAGACGTTTATCTGCTTCTTCTTGTCTGCTCAATCAGGGTAGTAGACTGCAGCTACTTCAGTCAGTTCTCGCTTCCATGCCTATATATTTTCTCTGCTCCTTATCCCTACCACAGGGCATTCTTAAGAAGATTGAAAGGATTGAGAGGCAGTGTCTTTGGAGAGGGAACACTGATAATCCACGTCAGTCTCTTGCTGCATGGGAGCTAGTTTGTCGACCTAAAAAGCTGGTGGTCTAGGTGTTACACATTTGGGAGTCCAGAATGAAGCTCTTTTGATGAAGCATTTGTTCAAGTTCATCAACAGACGTGATGTCCCTTGGGTTGAGTTCATTTGGGATTCTTATTATCACTCATCTCCCCCACAAGTTACTCAGCTCTGTGGATCTTTCTGGTGGCGGGACATTCTGAAACTCTTTGATAAATTCTGTATGCTAGTAACTCCCCAAGTGCATGCAGGTGACACGGTGGTTTTCTGGCTTGATAGATGGAAAATTGATAACAGAGTGATTGCTCTAAAGGATCGTTTCCCTCGCTTACACTCTTTTGCCATTGATGATATGGTCTCAGTCAGGGATTTCTTTGGTTTTCAGTCATTGGTTGAAGATTTCCACCTTCCACTTTCTTCTGAAGCTTTCCTAGAGCTATCTCAACTACAAGTTTTGCTGGATCCCATTAGTTTAAACCCTGCTGAGAAAGACATTTGGAAATGGCCATCTAAATCTGGGGAATATGTGTCCAAGTTGTTGATACGTCCCCGACGTATCTACTTTTCCAAACACTTTTGTCCTTGTTTTAGACTCTAACTTGTATGATTTGAATGGAACTAACCCGGACTGACGCTGTTTTCAGCAGAATTGCCATGATGTTGTTTTATGTTCAGAAAATAAAAGTTCTCAGAATGACGTGAAACTCCACGGAACATCTTAGAAAAAACAATAAAAAATCCTCGCCAAAGATAAAGACCAGGGGCCCACACCCTGTCCACGAGGGTGGGGGGCGCCCCCCCCCCTAGGGCGCGCCCCCCTACCTCGTGGGCCCCCTGGTGGCCCTCCGACGCCAACTCCAACTCCATATATTGGCTTTCGGGGAGAAACAAATCGGAGAGAAGAAATAATCGCGTTTTAAGATACTGAACCGCTGCCAAGCCCTAATCTCTCTCTCGGGAGGGCTGATCTGGAGTCCGTTCGGGGCTTCGGAGAGGGGGATTGATCACCGTCGTCATCATCAACCATCCTCCATCACCAATTTCATGATGCTCACCGTCGTGCGTGAGTAATTCCATCATAGGTTTACTGGACGGTGATGGGTTGGATGAGATTTATCATGTAATCGAGTTAGTTTTGTTAGGGTTTGATCCCTAGTATCCACTATTTTCTGAGATTGGTGTTGCTATGACTTTGCTATACTTAATGCTTGTCACTAGGGCCCGAGTGCCATGATTTCAGATCTGAACCTATTATGTTTGCATGAATATATGTGTGTTCTTGATCCTATCTTGCAAGTCTATAGTCACCTACTATGTGTTATGATCCGGCAACCCCGAAGTGACAATAATCGGGACCACTCCCGGTGATGACCATAGTTTGAGGAGTTCATGTATTCACTATGTGCTAATGCTTTGTTCGGGTTCTCTATTAAAAGGAGGCCTTAATATCCCTTAGTTTCCAATAGGACCCCGCTGCAACGGGAGGGTAGGACAAAAGATGTCATGCAAGTTCTTTTCCATAAGCACGTATGCCTATATACGGAATATATGCCTACATTACATTGATGAACTGGAGCTAGTTCTGTGTCACCCTATGTTATGACTGTTACATGACGAACCGCATCCGACATAATTATCCATCACTAATCCGGTGCCTACGAGTTTTCCATATACCGGTTCTCGCTTATTTACTTTTCCGTTGCTACTGTTACAATCACTACAAAATACCAAAACCATTACTTTTGCTGTCTTTACTTTTGTTACCGTTACCACCACTATCACATTACTTTTCTACTAAACACTTTGTTGCAGATACTAAGTTTCCAGGTGTGGTTGAATTGACAACTTAGCTGCTAATACTTGAGAATATTCTTTGGCTCCCCTTGTGTCGAATCAATAAATTTGGGTTGAATACTCTACCCTGGAAAACTGTTGCGATCCCCTATACTTCTGGGTTATCAAGACCCTTTTCAGGCGCCGTTGCCGGGGAGCATAGCTCTATTCTTTGAGTCACTTGGGATTTATATCTGCTGGACACTATGAAGAACTTGAAAGACGATCGAACTACTATTTCTCCCTCAACTACGAGGGGAGGTAAGGAACTGCCATCTAGCTCTGCACTAGATTCTCCTTCCGTTATAAGTAAGCTTGCGACACCTAAACCTGTTACTGCTATGAATTCTGATATGTCGCATGTTATTGATGATGCCACTTCTGCTATGCATTATACTTATGATGAAACTACTCCTATGCCTGATAATACCGTGCCCCTTGGTGAATTTCTAGATGAACAAATTGCTAGCTCTAGAGAATGAGAAATTATTGAACCTGAATACGATGATGATAGTGATGATGAGAATATGCCTGCTATTCCTGAGGGTTATCTTTTTGATGCTGAATCTTCTGCAGCTATTTTTGCCTGCCAGGATAGATACGAACTTAAGAGGCTGCTAGTTAAATGGAGTAAAGAATCTCTTAGAGATAGGATGAGACCCGACCCTGCTTTTGCTACTTCACCTATCTGTGTTCCTGATAAGGATTATTATGAATTTTCTGTTGATCCAGATATAATTACTTTGGTTGAATCTGATCCTTTTTATGTCTATGAATCTGAAACTGTTGTGGCACATCTTACTAATTTAAATGATATAGCCGCCCTGTTTACTAATGATGAGAGATCGCGCTACCTTTATTTACTCAAAATATTTCCGTTCTCATTAATGGGTGATGCTAAGATTTTGTTTAATTCTCTTGATCATGGTTGTGTGCATAGTCCCTAGGATATGATTTATTACTTCTCTGCTAAATATTTCCCTGCTCATAAGAAACAAGCTGCTTTAAGGGAAATATACAACTTCATGCAAATTGAAGAAGAGAGTCTCCCACAAGCTTGGGGGAGGCTTCTCAAGTTAATTAATGCTTTCCCTGATCATCGTCTTAACAAACCTGAAATACTTGATATCTTTTATAATGGACTAATTGATGCTTCCAGAGATTACCTGGATAGTTGTGCTGGTTCTCTTTTCAGGGAAAGAGCACCGGATGAAGCTGAAATTTTATTGAATAATATGTTGACAAATGAAAATAATTGGGCACCTCCTGAGCCAACTCCCGAGACAGCTCCTGAGCCAATTACTGACCCTATTCCTAAACCAACTCCGAAGAAGAGAGGTGTTCTATTTCTCAGCCCCGAAGATATGCAAGAGGCAAAGAAATCTATGAAAGAAAAAGGTATTAAAGCCGAAGATGTTAAGAATTTACCTCCTATTTAAGAAATATATGGTCTTAATTTACCGCCTGTTGAAGAAGTATATGATCTCAATTACTTATTCACTGAAGAACCTCCTGATCTCGATATCCCGACACAGGTAGTAAAGGTAAATTCTCTCTATAGATATGATAAAGCTAAAGTTCCTCCTACTAAAATTGCTAGTCAGTGCTTGGATGAGTTTGATGACTTTATGTTTAAGCAAGATGACTTTAATGCTTATTTTGGTAGACAATTAAAACAGAATAGCTTTATGATTAAACGCTTGGGTGATTATATGGCTGATATTAGAGGTGAACTTAAACTTGTTAGCAAACATGCTTCTATGGTTACCACTCAAGTAGAACAAGTACTTAAAGCTCAGAAAGAAGTGCTTGATGAAATGAATAGTAAGAAAAATGATTATGCTGTTAGAGTGGATACTAGAACTGGTAGAATGACTCAGGAACCTTTGTATCCTGAAGGCCACCCTAAGAGAATCGAGCAAGATTCTCAGAGAAATAATATTGATGTACCTAGTCCTTCTAAAAGGAAGAAAAAGAAAAATGATAGGACTTTGCAAACTTCTAGTGAACCTATTGTTGAACCACCTGAGAATCCAAATGATATCTCTATTTCTGATGATGAAACACAATCAGGTGATGAACATGAACCTAGTGATAATGTTAATGATAATGTTCATGTTGATGCTCAACCTAGTAATGATAATGATGTAGAGATTGAACCTGCTGTTGATCTTGATAACCCACAATCAAAGAATCAACGTTATGATAAAAGAGACTTTGTTGCTAGGAAACATGGTAAAGAAAGGGAACCATGGGTTCAGAAACCCATGACTTTTCCTCCGAAACCATCCAAGAAAAAGGATGATGAGGATTTTGAGCGCTTTGCTGAAATGATTAGACCCATCTTTTTGCGTATGCGATTAACTGATGTGCTCAAAACAAATCCTTATGCTAAGTATATGAAGGATATCATTACTAATAAAGAAAGATACCGGAAGCTGAAATTTCCACCATGCTTGCTAATTATACTTTTAAGGGTGGAATACCAAAAAAACTTGGAGATCCGGGAGTGCCTACTATACCATGCTCCATTAAGAGAAATTATGTTAAAACTGCTTTATGTGATCTTGGAGCCAGTGTCAGTGTTATGCCTCTCTCTTTATATCGTAGACTTGATTTGAATAAGTTGACACCTACTGAAATATCTTTGCAAATGGTTGATAAATCAACTGCTATACATGTCGGTATTTGTGAGGATGTGCCTGTTGTAGTTGCGAACGTTACTATTTTAACGGACTTTGTTATTCTTGATATTCCCGAGGATGATAGTATGCCTATTATTCTTGGAAGACCTTTCCTTAATACTGCAGGGGCTGTTCTTGATTGCAACAAAGGCAATGTCACTTTTCATGTTAATGGCAATGAGCACACGGTACACTTTCCGAGGAAACAACCTCAAGTTTATAGTATCAACTCTATTGGAAAAATTCCATCGATTATATTTGGAGGTTTCGAATTTCCTCTCCCTACTGTCAAGAAAAAGTATGATATTCTTATTGTTGGGGATTTTCTTATCCCCGTTGAGGTAACTTAGTGTTATTCGAAATTTCTCCGTTTCCGTGTTATTCGGAATGAGTTTGTTAACAAGACTTGATCAACCTTGTTAGTGGGTTCATTTTGATGATCACGAGATGGATGAAACTAGAAGCACAACTTTCTGTACCCTCTTTATGTTTTCTATTATTTAGTAGAAATAAAGTAAAATAGTATTTTTCTGTCTGTTTCCTGACTTATCCGTGCAATATAAAAATATCCCGAAAATAAAAGTCCTCAGAATGCCATGCCAATTTAATATGATTTTTTGGGAATATTTGAGGATTTACTGTGCAAAAAATCACCACGGGGGGAGCTGCCACCTGTTCACGAGGGTGGAGGGCGCGCCCTACCCCCCTAGGCGCGCCCCCTGCCTCGTAGGCCCATGGTGGCCCTCTTCCACTTATCCCTACACCCATCTTCTTCCTCTGCCTCACACAAACACGAAAAACCAACTCAAGCACGAGTTCCAGCCGCTGTTGCTGTGATTTTTGATCTCCTTGCTGAAAGCACCTCTCGCAAAACTGCTTGGGGAGATTGTTCCTTGGTATGTGACTCCTCCATTGGTCCAATTAATTTTTGTTCTAGTGCATTATTCGTTGCAAATTTGTGCTGCATAGGTGACCATGTTCTTGAGCTTGCATGTCAAATTTATATGGTTCCAAGTAGTTCTAATGCTTGATATAGGCTCTAGGCACTTGTGGTAGTTGTTGTTATCAATTTTATTGAAGTTGGTTCACTTTTATTTGAAGTTACTAAAAATTTCAGATTGTTTCAGAAATAATGAAGAGACTTTTGAGGGCCTCGTCGAGCCGAAGCTCGAAGGAAAAACAAAAGGAAGATACATTATTACCAGAGAGGAGGCAAATGAGTACGAAAGGAGAATGGAGGCTGCTCGATGCCACGCTACAGCTCAGGTGGCGATAGCCGCTGCATCACAGTACGAACCCAGCTTCACCTACGGGTATCCGCCAGGCTACCCCTGGCAATAGACCAACTTAGGCCAAAAAGCCTAACCTTGGGGGAGTACGTATTTCTCACCGACATTATATTCATGTTCACACACACTCATTGCTAGATGTCGGTGCTCACACTCTTTCACTGTAATATCCATGCTAGTTTATTTTCTTTTTCCTGCTTTCTTCTTGTGTGTTTAATAAACCTTAAGAAAAAACCAAAAAAATTAGTAGTAGTTTATTTCTTTGCTGTAGTAACTAAAAAAAGAAAACCCAAAAATATTTCCCGTTCTTCTTGCCTGTTGGGAGTTTTCCCGTGTAAATAGTTTTGTTTTCTTTTCTTTCTTTTGGGGGTCGAGAAGACTATATTGAAATTGCTTAGTGGCTCTTATATGCATGATTGTTTATTTAACTTAGATCCCATATTACTTGTCTTCTCTTTTGAGTTGAATGCTTGTAGATTCCAGCTTAGTCCAATGCACGTGCACTCTTATTATTATACACATCGTTCGGTCGTGCAAGTGAAAGGCAATAATGATGATATATGATGGATTTATTGGGATGAGAAAAGCTGGTATGAACTCGACCTCTCTTTTTTTTGTAAATATGATGATTCATCGTTCCTGAGTCAACTATTATGAAATAAACATATTTGCAATGACATTTAGAGATTATAGTTGCTTGTGCCATGCTTGATTAGCTATGAGTTATAATGGTTTCCCTTGCGTGCCAACATGCTATTAGAATGATTATGATGTGGTATGATGGGATGGTATCCTCCTTTAAATGAATTAAGTGACTAGACTTGGCACATGTTCACGCATGTAGTTGAATCAAATCAACATAGCCTTCATGATATTTATGTTCATGGTAGATTATATCCTACTCATGCTTGTATTCGGTGTAAATTAATTTTAATGCATGTTTACGACTGTTGTCGCTCTCTCAGTTGGTCACTTCCTAGTCTTTTGCTAGCCTTCACCTGTACTAAGCGGCAATACTGCTTGTGCATCCAAACTCCTTAAACCCCAAAGTTGTTCCATATGAGTCAACTATACCTACCTATATGCGGTATTTACCTGCCGTTCCAAGTAAATTTGTATGTGCCAAACTCTAAACCTTCAAATAAACATTCTGTTTTGCATGCTCGAATAGCTCATATGCCAACTAGAGCTGCCCTTATCTTCCGTGTTAGGCGGGTTATTCTCAAGAGGAGTGGACTCCGCTCCTCATTCACGAGAAAATGGCTGGTCACCGGGATGCCCAGTCCCATGCTTTATGCAAACTAAATCAAAATAATTGCAAACAAAACTCCCCCTGGGACCCGTTGAATGTTGGAGGCACTCGTTGTTTCGAGCAAGCCATGGATTGATGCTTGTGGAGGAGGGGGAGAATAAACTTTACCATTCTGTTTAGGAACCTCCTATAATTTGTTTAGCATGCAAGATATCGTCATCTCTTAGTTGTTATGTTGACAATGAAAGTATGCCGCTCAAAATATAATTTATCTCTATTTCAAAATCGAGCTCTGGCACCTCTACAAATCCCTGCTTCCCTCTGCGAAGGGCCTATCTATCTACTTTTATGTTGAGTCATCATCCTTCTTATTAAAAGCACCCGCTGGAGAGCACACTGTCGTTTGCACTCATTATTATTGGTTTATATTGGGTATGACTTGATTGGATCTCTTTTACCATGAATTACAATGTTTAGTCAGTCCTTGATCTTTAAAGGTGCTCTGCATTTATGTTTTGCGGCCTCAGAAAGGGCTAGCGAGATACCATTTTGTTATATCATGTTATAATTATTTTGAGAAAGTGTTGTCATCCGAGTTTTATTATTATAGCTCGCTAGCTGATTATGCTATTGATGAGTAATTGTGAGACCTATGTGTTATTGTGAGTATGGTTAGTTCATAATATTTGCTGAAACTTAAATGCTGGCTTTTCATGTTTACAACAACAAGAGCAAACAGAGTTTGTAAAATCTTTTCTTTTTCTCTTTCAGTTTGTTAACTGAATTGCTTGAGGACAAGCAAGGGTTTAAGCTTGGGGGAGTTGATACGTCTCCGACGTATCTACTTTTCCAAACACTTTTGCCCTTGTTTTGGACTCTAACTTGTATGATTTGAATGGAACTAACCCAGACTGACGCTGTTTTCAGCAGAATTGCCATGATGTTGTTTTATGTGCAGAAAATAAAAGTTCTCAGAATGACCTGAAACTCCATGGAACATCTTAGAAAAAACAATAAAAAATCCTCACCAAAGATGAAGACCAGGGGGCCCACACCCTGTCCACGAGGGTGGGGGGTGCCCCCTCCCTAGGGCACGCCCCCTACCTCGTGGGCCCCCTGGTGGCCCTCCGACGCCAACTCCAACTCCATATATTGGCTTTCGGGGAGAAAAAATCAGAGAGAAGAAATAATCGCGTTTTACGATACGGAGCCGCCGCCAAGCCCTAATCTCTCTTGGGAGGGTTGATCTGGAGTCCGTTCGGGGCTCCGGAGAGGGGGATTCGTCGCTGTCGTCATCATCAACCATCGTCCATCACCAATTTCATGATGCTCACTGCCATGCGTGAGTAATTCCGTCGTAGGCTTGCTGGACGGTGATGGGTTGGATGAGATTTATCATGTAATCGAGTTAGTTTTGTCAGGGTTTGATCCCTAGTATCCACTATGTTCTGAGATTGATGTTGCTATGACTTTGCTATACTTAATGCTTGTCACTAGGGCCCGAGTGCCATGATTTCAGATCTGAACCTATTATGTTTTCATGAATATATGTGTGTTCTTGATCCTATCTTGCAAGTCTATAGTCACCTACTATGTGTTATGATCCGGCAACCCCGAAGTGACAATAATCGGGACCACTCCCGGTGATGACCATAGTTTGAGAAGTTCATGTATTCACTATGTGCTAATACTTTGTTCGTGTTCTCTATTAAAAGGAGGCCTTAATATCCCTTAGTTTCCAATAGGACCCCGCTGCAACGGGAGGGTAGGACAAAAGATGTCATGCAAGTTCTTTTCCATAAGCACGTACGACTATATACGGAATACATGCCTACATTACATTGATGAAATGGAGCTAGTTCTGTGTCACCCTATGTTATGACTGTTACATGACGAACCGCATCCGGCATAATTATCCATCACTAATCCGGTGCCTACGAGTTTTCCATATACTGGTTCTCGCTTATTTACTTTTCCGTTGCTACTGTTACAATCACTACAAAATACCAAAAACATTACTTTTGTTGTCTTTACTTTTGTTACCGTTACCACCACTATCATATTACTTTGCTACTAAACACTTTGCTGTAGATACTAAGTTTCTAGGTGTGGTTGAATTGAAAACTCAGCTGCTAATACTTGAGAATATTCATTGGCTCCCCTTGTGTCGAATCCATAAATTTGGGTTGAATACTCTACCCTCGAAAACTGTTGTGATCCCCTATACTTGTGGGTTATCAGCTGTATTATGACTTCACCTTCTCCCACTTGGGGATTGATCCAATTTTCAAGTGGATCTGGAAATGCTCCTGTACTCTCAAGATTAAAGTGTTTGGGTGGCTTCTTCTGATGGATCGTCTAAATACTAGAGAAAAGATGCAAAGGATACATTGGCACATTCTAGATGAAACTTGTGTTTTTTGTCAGTCCTCCATGCATGAAGATAGAATTCATCTCTTTTTCTCTTGCAACTTTAGCCAGAGAGTTTGGAATTATCTTGGAATATCTTGGCTGCCACAACCAACTCAATCTACCTTCATGATGGCCTCAGCTTCCAAGAAGGAGTTCAACAAACCTTTCTTCTCTGAGGTGGTTTTCACAACTGCTTGGAACATCTAGACACAAAGGAATGGGAAAGTTTTCAGAAATGAGACTCCTATCTTTAGGTCTTGGAGGAGAAACTTTGTGCATGACCTCTCTCTTCTAGCTCACAGGATCAAATGTAAATATAGAAATAGCTTGGTGGCTTGGATAGCCTCCCTCCCCTAGTTCTCTTTGTAAGTATTGTAACTTTTTCTCTCTTTCTTCCTCTTTTGTACAGTGTTCCTTTATTTCTTTTGATGAATAAAGAGCTGTGAGGCTATTGCCTTGTGAAAGTGCAACTAATCCCCGGGTGGTTTTGGTAATTAATAACAACATATATATCATTGAACTAATAGTTACTTGAGAATCATTTCAGAAAGTTCAGTGATATGGGTATGGCAAGGACTGAAGAAGTGGACCCCTCAAAATGCTAAGGCAAGCATTGGCAAAAGCTCAAGACTCCATTTTTTGGTTTAGTGATCCAAGATCACATTGAGTCCATAGGAAAAGCCAATACTATTAAAAGGGGATGAGGTTATGATGATGATCTGGTTGCTCAAGTGCTTAGTGATACATCTCCTAAACTATCAGCAATTTTCACTGCCATATACACTCATAAGTAGTCTCGGTCCCACCGATATTCCAAACTCAGTCACACCGAGATGAACCACCTCAGCCATAAGCCAAACCCAAGAAAACTCGGATTTTCCGATTCTGAACTCGGTCTCACCGAAACATGAGTTGCCAAGCTTCTGTAACCTTCTGTCATCAAATCGGTGTCACCGAGATGATGAAGTCGGTCCCACCGAAACTGGCATGCTCTTGTCATTGCACGAATCGGACTAACCGAGATTGTATTTTCGGTCCCACCGAAAATCCCAACGTTCACATTATTTGAACTATCGGTCTCACCGAGTTGTCCACTTCGGTCCCACCGAGATTGCTCAAATGTGTTTAACGGTTGGATTTTGTGTGGAGGCTATTTATACCCCTCCACCCCCTCTTCATTCGTGGAGAGAGCCATCAGAAAGAACTACCACTCCTATCTTATATTTCTGAGAAGAGAACTACCTACCCTTGTGTTGAGATCAAGTTGCTCCACTCCCACCATATGAAGCTTGATCTCTAGCCTTCCCAAGTTGCTTTCCACTCAATCCTTTCTTCCACCACAGCCAAATCAGTGAGGAGAGTTGAGTGTTGGGGAGATTATCATTTGAAGCACAAGAGCAAGGAGTTCATCATCATCTACAACATCTATTACCTTTTGGAGGGTGGTGCCTCCTAGATTGGTTAGGTGTCGCTTGGGAGCCTCCGTCATCGAGATGTGGAGTTGAACCAAGAAGTTTGTAAGGGCAAGGAGATCGCCTACTTCGTGAAGATCTACCCCGAGTAAGGCTAGCCCTCCGTGGGCGTAGGCCATGATGGAATAGACAAGGTTGCTTCTTCGTGGACCCTTCGTGGGTGGAGCCCTCCGTGGACTCGCGCAGCCATTACCCTCCGTGGGTTGAAGTCTCCATCAACGTGGAAGTACGATAGCACCACCTATCGGAACCACGAGAAAAATCACCGCGTCTCCAAAATTGCGTTTGCTCTTCTCCACCGCTCTTTACTACATGTGCAATTTACTTTCCGCTGCCTATACTCTAGAATTGCATGTGTAGGGTGATGCTTGACTTGATCATAAGTGTGAATCTGCCAAAAACTGTTCTTTATCAAAAGGCAGAATTTTTATATGGTCAAGTAGTCTAATCACCCCCCCTCTAGACATACTTTCGATCCTACAAGTGGTATCAGAGCTTTGGTCTCCATTGTATTGGTTTCCATTGCATTGGACTCCATAAGCTTGGTTTCACAACCTAGGAGAGTATGGCGTCTAGTGAGGGTAATTTTCGTAGAGGTCCTTACTTTGATGGTACAAATTTTGCTAGTTGGAAGCATAAAATGAAAATGCATATTCTTGGTCATAATCCAGCCGCATGGGGCATTATTTGTGTTGGTATGCAAGGTGAATTCTTCGAGGAAGGAAAAGTTCCGGATCGCGAAGCTACAACTGAAGAATTGCGGATGTTGCAAAACAATGCTCAAGCTTGTGACATTCTCTTCAATGCCTTGTGTCCCGAGGAGTTCAACAAAATCAGCCGTCTTGAGAATGCAAAAGAGATTTGGGATACTTTGGTTGAAATGCACGAAGGTACCGAGTCCGTGAAGGAATCAAAGCTAGATATTCTTCAAGGTCAACTTGACAAGTTCAAGATGAAGGATGGTGAAGGAGTCGCTAAAATGTACTCTAGGCTTGCTCTCATCACAAATGAGATTGCCGGCTTAGGAAGCAAAGAAATGACCGACCGATTCATCATCAAAAAGATTCTTAGAGCTTTGGATGGAAAGTATGACACCGTGTGCACTTTGATCCAAATGATGCCAAACTACAAGAATCTCAAGCCAACCGAAGTCATTGGAAGAATTGTTGCTCATGAGATGACACTTAAGGATAAGGAAGAGCTTCACAACAAGTCAAGTGGTGCTTACAAAGCTACAAGTGATGCTCCCACAACCTCAAGTGACAAGTTAGTTTCCAATGAAGAGATAAGCCTAATGGTCAAGAACTTCAACAAATTCTACAAGAATAGAGGCAAAGAGAGAAGCTCAAAGTCTAGATCATATGATGAAAAGAGATCTTCTAGTCGTGATCGAAACTGCTACAATTGTGGAAGACCCGGACACTACTCAAATGAGTGTACGGCTCCCCACAAGAGAAGAGAAGAATCTCCAAGAAGAAGAAGCTCAAGAGATGAGTCACCTCGGAAAGAGAGAAGGAGCAGAGATGATCGTTATGAACGAAGACCCTCTCGGAGAAGCAAGGATTCGGAGAGGAAAGACAAGTCATCAAGGAGCTACACAAGAAGAAAACATCAAGCTCATGTAGGTGAATGGGTCTCCGGCTCCGACTCCGACAATCAATCCGAAGGAAGCTATCACTCCGACTCCGACTACAGTCAAGATGAAGGTGTTGCCGGTCTTGCTCTCGTATCCTCCAACTCCAACTCCTACGACTTATTTGATTCACCAAATGAGGGAATTGGAAGATGCTTCATGGCTAAAGGCCCCAAGGTATCACACCCTGAATTCATTGACTTCAATAGTGATGAGGATGACTTGCTTTGTGAAGATGAGCTCTTGCTTAATAAATCCAGTGAGCCTAGTAACGATGAACATGCTAATAGTCTTTATAGTCGAGAAGAGTCGAATGACAATGCTATGAAGGAGATTGAGCGTCTAACTAAAGAACTAAACACTCTTAAGTTAGCTCATGAAACAACTCAAGAAGATCATAGAGAGCTCCTAAGATCTCATGAGAAGCTACGCTTCGAGAAGCTCACTCTAGAGCAAGAACATGAGTTTCTAAAAGCAATCAATGACGATCTTCGAAAGAAGAGTTCTTCATATCTTGCCAAACGACTTCTCTTGTCTAATTTCTTGCCACCCATTAAGACTAAGCATGACAAGCATAAGAAAAATTCTTCCTCTAGCAGTAACAATAACCATGCTAAATCCAATGTTGTTGCTTCTAGTAGTTCTCTTGATTCCACTAACAATGTTTCAAGCCAAGTTACACTTGAGCAAGAAAATAGTTTATTGAAAGGGATTATAGAGAAAGGTGTCTACAAGAGCCTTTCCGGAAGCAAGAACTTTGAGGAAATTGTTCGCAAGCAAGGAAGGCACCGGAAGAATCAAGGAATTGGTTTTGAGCGAAAGTTCAATGCCGAAGGCGTTGAGTGGGAAGAAGGTCAATATCCTACTCCACAGTTTGTTCCTCAAAAGGAGAAGTATGATCCTACTTCTTCCAATGCGGAACAAGCTCAAGATGACCTTCCACCACAAGACCACAAGCTAAAAGGCAAGGACAAGCTTCAAGAGGAGATTGATGCATTTGTTGAAGCACCTCAAGCCATGGTCAAGTGGGTTCCCAAGGAAACGTCAAGTTCTACTTCGTCAAGCTCAACTACAACCCCAAGGATTCCCATCAAGATGATGTGGATCCCGAAGAAGAAGAACTAGAAAGTTCTTGAGGGTGACTCCGCCAACATACTTCACTCACATTCATTTTGGCAAAAACTTGTGCAATCAACTTCCACATCGTGCACTAGTTCATGGAGTCACAAACCCTCTTGTTGGTATGTAAAGGGACAAGGTAATCATTGCTTTCATGGACATCATCTGTTGTGAACTTCAATCTATGTCCATGGATATCCTTGTTTGTTCCTTGTGGGACTAACCCATGTAGGTATTGAAAGTGCCCGAATCCTAAGGATAGCTCCCAACTCTTGATGATCTCCATCAACATTGAGCATCTACATCTTCAACATCTACATGAAGTCTTCTACGACAACCCAAGCTTAGTTTGACCCTTTAAAAGGGGTTCTCACATCTAGGGGGAGCTTTGCTCTAAAAATTGAGCTAAAGCATCTTCAAATGATGTGAACACATCAATGCTTTATGTAAAAGTGGTAACCCCACTTGTGCTTAAACGATGAGTATGACCTATGATCAAATGTTCTCATTTGGCTCCTAAGTCAATATACTCATATAAAGATGACCTAGTCATCGACAAATTGTGTGTTAGTAGCTAGAGTTTTGGTTGTGCATGTTTGACACATATTTCATTTGCTATCTTATTGTGTGAGCATGTTGGATGCATGATTTCATCCATTCGAGGACATCCATTTGTTGTTTTGGTTGTTTTGATTTTTTTCTGACCAAATGGATGGACAAGAATGCCTAAGTACCTCCCCTAGCTATCTATGCTTTCTTGTCTCAAATTCTATTCATGCTTACATCACAAACTTTGAACAAGTCATTTTCGGACCCTCCGGGTGAGGAGCACTCGGAGCCACCGATCCGTCAAGGGCTAACTTCCAAAACCTTCTAATTGATTTCGGCCAGACCAACTCACTCAAACTCAGTCAAACCGAAAGCATTTAGACTGATCTAGGTTTTCATCTCGGTGAAACCGAGTTGTGATTTTCGGCGTGACCGAAGTGCATAACTGCCTAGCAGTTATCCATCTCGGTGCCACCAAGTTTTACAACTCGGTCCCACTGACAGCGAAGGGGTATATACTCCGAGGGCCGCGCGAGTTGATTCCTCTTTCAAACGTTTCGCCCCCACACCCCTTGCTGCCGTCGCCTTGGTCTCCGGATCGTCGCCGTCGTCGCCTGTGCGCCCTCGCCGCAGGTCTCCGTCACCGTCAACGGACATCTCCTCCGCGCCGTTGCCGCCGTAGAAAAACTCCACCAAGTTAGGGTGAGTTTTGATCCCACTCGTGCTCCCATCTCCGATTCAATGCACGTTTGGTTTGCCTAGTATCTTGCCACGATTGAAATCCTCCTGTACACCAGATTAGTTCGTTTGAACTAGATTCGAGTAAAAGTTTTAGGGTTAGGTTTCCGCGGAACACATCTCGGTGAGACCGATTTTATAATTTCGGTATGACCGATTTGGCCTATGGCCATTGCACTGCAACTTTCGGTCCAACCGAGTTGTGCAAAATCGGTGTGACCGAAATGAAGATTCTGTGAAACCCTAGTGTTTTCGGCAGGACCGAAACCCACTTCGGTCAAACCGAAAGTGGTGTGCCAAGCTCCTGTTTAACACTTCGGATTCACCGAACCTTAAACTCGGTCTGACCGAAATGTCTTCTATGAAAACCTAATACTAGAATTTGAACTCATTTTTTTTGCAAAAAACTTCTGCAGTTTGTGATAACTCTTCTTATCTGCCTACACCTTATCTATTCACAGGTTGTCAGCCATGTCAGATGCCAGTGACAGTCAGAACAGGTCAGAAACACCCATTGCAGACATTCCAGAGGCAGGCACTAGTCCTGATCCTAGTAGCTCATCAGATGATGGTGAGAGGAGTACACCAAGTGGATTGCCTCCTGCAGCCACCAGAGCTAGAAAGAAGAGGAATTCAGATGATGAGGATTCTGATTTCGTTGTTGAGGAAGAGGTAACCTCAAAGCCCAAAAGGAAAGTTGTTGCCAAAGAGCCACAGGGTCAACAAACTAAGAAGGGCACCAGCAAAGTCAAGCAGTCAACTGTTGCTAAGAAGCTGAATTTGGGAGAGGCAGCTGCAAGCAAAGTGAAGAAAACCTCCAAGAGAAAGAGGATAGTGTATTACGCAGCAGTAGAGAATGAGGATGAGGAAGCACCCCAGCCTCCTCAGAAGCCGAAGCTCATGGGTGATGCCATTAAGGCTGGAGCCACATCAAAGCCCAAGAAATCTGCTCCAGCTAAGGCAGCTCCAGCAAAGCCTGCTACCAAGCCCAAGAAGACCGTCAGAAACATTCCAGCGTCTGAAAAGAACAAGGATGATGTGCCACCAGCTGAGTCAGACGATGAAGGACCAGTTTTGCTGAAACTTCGTCCAAAACTGCCACTCCATGATGATGCTCATCCTCAAGCTGAGGATATGAAGGCAAGGAAAGATAGAGGTCTCAGGCTATGGAGACAAACTGACCCATATGCCGTGAGGAGAAGAACTGCTGTAGATCCCAGATTTCACACCAGAGAGCAGCAGGACTTCTATGAGACCGTGCTGATGGACAAGAAGCCCATAGTCGCAGACACCCGATATGTTGACTGGAAGTACATTGACAGCGAAGAGCATAGAGATTTCTTTCCACATGTGCATGAAAGTTTCACTGCATGTGGCGTTGCAGACTTTGTAGGTCAGAAATTGACCAGTTGGAACGATGAGATGATAATGCAATTCTATGCCACAGCTCACTTCTACCCTGATGGAAAGATTACGTGGATGACTGAAGGTCAAAGGTTTTCTTCTTCTGTTGAAGAATGGGCAGAAATTCTGAATGCTCCAGTGCAACGAGAAGATGATATTGATGTATATGGGATTCCAAAGAAGAATCATGAATCCATGAAGAACATGTATAAAGAGATTCCAGCAGAGGATTTGGGAATCTGGAAGCTCGGCTCAGTCTATTATCTCCAGGCAGGCTTACCTACCACTAATACCATTTTGAGGCATACCTTGATGCCCAAGTCTGGAGATCATCGCATGATCAGAGGATACTCTATCAACATGCTGCACATACTTGATGAGAAAGCACCTTTCAAGGTGATGGACTTGATGGTAGAGACCATTAAGAGGACTGCAGCTGACCAGAAAAGGTCATGTGGATTTGCCCCGCAGATTCAGATGCTTATCAATGCCAAGTTTGGCACGGGCACATTCTTGTTGGATAGAGAACATTTACCGTTGCAGCCAGAGCATGAAGACAATGTTGTTGTGATGGATGAGGAGGATCCAACATCTGTTGAAGGTCAAGCCAAGATTAAAGCTGCCAAGAAAGCCAAAGCTGACAAGGAAGCAGCAGCAGCAGCAGCAGCTAAACCAAAGAATTTCGGAGAGCAAATTCTTGAAGCTACCCAAAGGATTGAACAACGCCTGGCCAGCATTGTACAGTCTCAGGAGAGCTTAGAGAGGATTGTTGAGGACAAGATCCACGCTTTGGATGTGAAGCTGACTGAAGTGCAAGTGACTGTCAACAAGCTTGAGGCAGACATTGAGGAAGCAAAGCGGGAGAAGGAAGAGCTTATGCATGAGATGCAGGATGACTTAGTCCAGGATGCTTATCAACAGACTGCTCCGGTTCCCATAGGACCCCGATCAGCTGCTATTCCAGTGACTGATACCAGGACTACAGCTTCAGCACCTCCCATAGTTCCAGCAGTTACTCCAACTCCAGCTCCAGTGACCACTCCTCCAGCACAGACATCAGCTGAAGTCTTTGCCGATGCTGTCATATCCACTCCAACATCAACCCAGACGGGAGCCGCCAGCAGAGTCCCCAGTGACGCTTAGCTCTATGCTTTTTCGAACTTTTTGGTAACTTGTTGCCAAAGGGGGAGAAATTGTATAGATCATAGGACTTCGAGAGAGAGAGTGCTGTTGTCTTTGCGCTTTCGTTCTTTCGTTCTTTTGCGGTTTCTTTGAGATACTTTTGGTTTTCGAGACATTCAGTGTGTTTGATACTCCGTTTGATTCTACCTTAATGAGTGCTTGGTCGTACTATGCTTTAATGTGTGCTTAATGCTTATCATATGCCATTCCTATCTCGTATGACCATTTACTCATGTCTTGGTGATTGGGTGCATGCTGTTCATTCTTATCATTTTGTGCGCTCCACCAAGATGTATGTGACATGGAAGAGTGACCCATGATCCTAATCGATTGTGCATTTGCATTCAAACGCAAATCTTAAATAATGCACAAATTTAGGGGGAGCTCTTGCTTATCACATACTTCTCAAAGCGACGATATTATTCATTGATTATATCCTTTGTCGAAGCTTTGATCTATATGTTGTCATCAATTACCAAAAAGGGGGAGATTCAAAGTGCAACTAATCCCCGGGTGGTTTTGGTAATTAATAACAACACATATATCATTGAACTAATAGTTACTTGAGAATCATTTCAGAAAGTTCAGTGATATGGGTATGGCAAGGACTGAAGAAGTGGACCCCTCAAAATGCTAAGGCAAGCATTGGCAAAAGCTCAAGACTCCATTTTTTGGTTTAGTGATCCAAGATCACATTGAGTCCATAGGAAAAGCCAATACTATTAAAAGGGGACGAGGTTATGATGATGATCTGGTTGCTCAAGTGCTTAGTGATACATCTCCTAAACTATCAGCAATTTTCACTGCCATATACACTCATAAGTAGTCTCGGTCCCACCGATATTCCAAACTCAGTCACACCGAGATGAACCACCTCAGCCATAAGCCAAACCCAAGAAAACTCGGATTTTCCGATTCTGAACTCGGTCTCACCGAAACATGAGTTGCCAAGCTTCTGTAACCTTCTGTCATCAAATCGGTGTCACCGAGATGATGAAGTCGGTCCCACCGAAACTGGCATGCTCTTGTCATTGCACGAATCGGACTAACCGAGATTGTATTTTCGGTCCCACCGAAAATCCCAACGTTCACATTATTTGAACTATCGGTCTCACCGAGTTGTCCACTTCGGTCCCACCGAGATTGCTCAAATGTGTGTAACGGTTGGATTATGTGTGGAGGCTATTTATACCCCTCCACCCCCTCTTCATTCGTGGAGAGAGCCATCAGAAAGAACTACCACTCCTATCTTATATTTCTGAGAAGAGAACTACCTACCCTTGTGTTGAGATCAAGTTGCTCCACTCCCACCATATGAAGCTTGATCTCTAGCCTTCCCAAGTTGCTTTCCACTCAATCCTTTCTTCCACCACAGCCAAATCAGTGAGGAGAGTTGAGTGTTGGGGAGATTATCATTTGAAGCACAAGAGCAAGGAGTTCATCATCATCTACAACATCTATTACCTTTTGGAGGGTGGTGCCTCCTAGATTGGTTAGGTGTCGCTTGGGAGCCTCCGTCATCGAGATGTGGAGTTGAACCAAGAAGTTTGTAAGGGCAAGGAGATCGCCTACTTCGTGAAGATCTACCCCGAGTAAGGCTAGCCCTCCGTGCGCGTAGGCCATGATGGAATAGACAAGGTTGCTTCTTCGTGGACCCTTCGTGGGTGGAGCCCTTCGTGGACTCACGCAGCCGTTACCCTCCATGGGTTGAAGTCTCCATCAACGTGGAAGTACGATAGCACCACCTATCGGAACCACGAGAAAAATCACCGCGTCTCCAAAATTGCGTTTGCTCTTCTCCACCTCTCTTTACTACATGTGCAATTTACTTTCCGCTGCCTATACTCTAGAATTGCATGTGTAGGGTGATGCTTGACTTGATCATAAGTGTGAATCTACCAAAAACTGTTCTTTATCAAAAGGCAGAATTTTTATATTGTCAAGTAGTCTAATCACCCCCCCTCTAGACATACTTTCGATCCTACACCTTGCAATACATAGTCAAAAAAGGGTTGTATGTAACCGAATGCTGCAAATGAGCCCAAGAATCAATGGGCCCTGAGAGGGCCGAAAGATAACTTGGGTTGGATACGGCCCAATGGAATAACGGGCTGTTAATGGGTATAAAGTGATACACTGTTCATTACGGGCCAGTTTCACCACGGGCCGTTAATGGGCCAAGAGTTACAAAGGGCCTCATATGGGCCAAAAGAATTCATGGGCCACACATGGGCCGGAAGTTAAAACGGGCTGGAACCATATTGGATGGCCCAGATGACGCTACTGGGCCTAATTCAGAGAGGTTGTAACGGGCCCTAGGTTAGCGGGCTGTAAATGGGCTATATGCGAACAGTCCGTTAACAGGCTTTCCGTGAGCCGGCCCGCCACCTTTTGACTAAGTCAAACGGGCTGGCCTTTTCACATGAATGGGACTCTGTTGGGACGTGCCATGTGTCGCAGTATCATAGGCACCTTCGGTCCAATGAGTGGATGACATCTGTCCCAACGGTGAGTCGACACGTGTTTCCTCCAGCTAATGATGATTTTACACGTGGAAAATCCCCATAGGTCGGGGCTGTTAACGGGTTATCGGATCCAAAACCGGACCCAATAGCTTAACGGTGTTCCATTACGGTGGATGCCACGTGTCGGTCACCCTTGACGAAAGCACTTCTGTGACGCGCGATTTATCGTTATGGAAGTGGACACTTCTGTGATGATAATTTTGGTAATGTCATGGAACACTTCTACGACAGCAGATGTATGACTATCTTGATTCTGTCATAAAATCGTCATGGATGTACATGCATGACAAAAAATGCGACCTATTGTGACAAACATGTATCATCACGGAAGTGTATTTTTTTGTAGTGATATACTCATAGGGGACTAACAAAGTTTGTCAAGTATATCTCAGGTTTTAGTCCCCTCGGGATCATGTGTGTGTGGATTATGACTTCGGAAATATTTATCTTCCTCAAGAACGAAGAAACAAGTCTACTGGCTTAGGCACCTTTTTATGCTTGTTCTTGAGGATAGGGATCCCGCACTATTAATAGGGGAACATGGGGTCTTGTGAGAGTTTGCTCAAAATATTCTTCTAAAACTCATTTTCTGATCTTTGTCTCTGTCGGACGACCAGTACTCAGCGGACGTTCGGTTCCTCCTATACAGAGCCAAAACATCGGACGTCCGGTGAATCCGGCAATCTCTCTTCAGTACCAAAACCTCGGACGTCTGGTATTCTTCGGTCGTCCGGTACCTTTTCTAGAGAACCAAAACATCGGTTGTCCCGCGTCCATCGGACATACGATACTTTCTCTACCGAGCCAAAACATCGGATGTCTAGGATCCTCCGGTCGTCCGGTACCTTCTATACCGTGCCAAAACATCGGACGTCCGGTCCCTGTCAGACATCTGGCGTCTGCCGAGCCCTCGGTCGTCCGGTGTGTATCGGACATCCGATGCTGCAGTGTTGTTTTGGTCCCAATACCCACTTATTGAGGCATACTATAAATATTTCTCTCCTCTCCCGTGTGAGGGTCGACCATTCACTTCAAACATCCTCAAGAACACTTTTCACTCTCTCTCTCTCACTCTCCTACACAAAATCTTAGATCCCTAAGGGATTTGAGAGCATTTGAGAGAAGTTGTCCACCCAAGTGATAGATCCACTCCTTCCCCTTCTTTGCACCAAAGGAATTCATGATTTGAGCAAGTCTTGAGCTTTCCCCATTGTTCTCATTACTCTTGGAGGATGGAGACTCCTAGGAGGTAGGAATCATTCGGAGAGGAATCGACCATTGTGATTACCCCCGGAAAGTTTGTGAGGGTTTGGAGATCACCCCATGGTCTACCACTAGTGGTTGAGAAACGCCTTCGTGGTGTTGTCTCAAAGGGAGAATAGGGTGAGCCTTACTGGCATTGGTGTGCCTTCGTGGTAACATCCACCTCTCTAACGGTGACGTAGCTTCCCTCCAAGGAAGTGAACATTGGCATACATCCTCGACTCACGGAGTTGCGGTTATCTCTAACCCTAACTTCCTACTTGTAGTTACTTGTCTCTTAGGCCTTACTTATATCATATTGTGCTTGCTCTCTCACTTACTTGTGTTACTTCTTTACCTTGCTTAGCTCTTAGCATCTTACTTGCAATTGTTAGGCTAAATTTCATATTCCGCATTATTGCCTAAAATTGCTAAGTAACAATTAAAATTTGTAATTGTACCTATCACCCCCTCTAGGTCCTTATCGATCCTTTCAGTAGGCACCATGGCCCATCGGCAGCGATATCAGCGTGATAGTCCTTGGGCACACAATTGACATATTGCAGAGGAGGTGTGATGAGCAGTTTGCCATCCACCATGCAAAAGATCCAAAGCTGCTCGGCGGCATGATTGACGACCCACCCGAAGAGCCTCCATCACCAGTGCTCATCGAGAGCCTGATGCCCGGCAAGGAATGGGCAGAGGACCTCTATGATTCAGTCAAGACACAGGCAGCCTACGGCTTCATCGTTGCCCATAGCGGCCGTGTCAACCTTGATCCCGATGATGTGGTGGCCAGGCTCGAGTGCATCCTTGGTGGAGTTGACGTCCCCGACGAAGTAGAACATTGCCAACATGATATCTTGAGGATGCAGGTGATGGACAGAATTTGCTACCAGGCTAGAGACATGGAAATGGAGCGGTTCTGCGGATATATCATGCGCGCGATTGCATGCTGTCAAGATCTTTTGGAAGAGGCCCAGTAGCCCCAAGAGCCTCCCAGCGCCAGCATCTCCGTAGGCGGAGGCGGGCCAGGACACTTGGAGTGAACAGCCGCAAGGGAGCCATGCTGATCATGGAGTCCAAGAAGACTGTCGTAGGAAGGCCGCCAGCTCAGCCTTTTAGCCTATTTTATTATAATTGTATGCATATGTAGGTCGTCAGTGTTCCAGGCCTTGCCGCATGTGGCATTTTTAATTGTCCTGAATATGTAAGGCAATTATTAACCGTTGCCATTGTAAATTTGCCTCAACGACGAGCAGAGCGCGCGCAGGGATGCCAGAGCAGAGCGTGCCGCGGCCGCCACAATGGCGAGCAAATCGCGCGAACGGACGCAAGCAGAGCGCGCCACAGCCGCCTCAACAGCAAGCAACCACGTGGTCAACCTTCTGCCATCAATAAATGTTGACCTTTTTTCTCGTCACATTGCAGATTACAATGCAATAAGTAATTGCAAATTTGCTCACACCTATCAAACTAATATGTGTTCACACTTAGCACCGGGCTATAAAAACTACCCACTTGAAAATTACTTCACATATCCTCTCCTCATCGCCCACAAAACTGGTCTTTCCTGTCAAGTCGTTCTGCCATGACCGGTAGGAAGAGTTTTGTGATAGCCTGGCTTAATAGGATGACAGACTACTCATATCAATAAGGAATTCCTTCTTTTCCGGAAGCCGATTCGGACAGAACTCCAAAGTTAAGCATGCTCAACTTTGAGTAATTTCAGGATGGGTGACCGACCAGGAAGTTGCTCCCGGGTGCGCATGAGTGAGGACAAAGTGCGCAGAAAAGAATAGTATTGATCTGTGGGGCTAGTCTAGATCCCGCCAGGAGTAACGACCACCAGCGGGTGTGTCCGGGGCGTTACAAGTTTTGGGTGGACATATAACTAGGGAGGAAAGATCAAGGACGCGGAAGCACTAGAGAGGTCCCGCCGCGAAGCGACAACCGCAACAGAGATGTCCCGACGCGTCGCGGAGCCCTTGAACGAGCTCTCAAGGGCACGCGAGGGCTCTCACAAGCACACTCGCCGCGTGGGCCATCACGATGAGCGTGCGTTCCTGAAGTCCTTGGCCGGCGACGACGACATTCTCGCTGGCGTCATTAAGTAGCATGAGCTGGTCGACGGCTTGATCAAGCTGCTTGAGATCAGCAATGCCTCGGTTGACAAGGCGGCCGGCCTCGTCGAGCAACTCATGGGTGACAATGCAAAGCTCCTCAAGGCGCTCACCGAGAAGGAGGAGGAGGCCACCGGATGGAAGATGCTGCATGAGCAGAGAAGTGGTATTTTCTTGATCAGGTTGAGAAACAGGTATTTGTGAAAAGCCAGAATATCCATCAAGGAAGCAAAAGTGTGTGTGCTTAGATAATCTTTCAAGCATTTGATCAATAAAAGGTAAAGGGTAATGATCTTTTCTAATTGCCTGATTTAATTTTCTAAATTCAATTACCAGTCTATAGCTTGTAACAATTCTTTGTGGAATAAGTTCATTCTTATCATTAGGAATAACAATTATACCTCCTTTCTTACGAACACAATGAACAGGACTTACCCATCTACTATCAACTATAGGATAGATTATACATGCTTCCAGAAGTTTTAATATTTCCGTTCTTACCACTTCTTTCATCTTCGGATTTAATCGACATTGGTGATCAACAACGGGTTTAGCATCAGGTTCCATATTAATTTTGTGCTGACATAGAGTGGGACTAATGCCCTTTAAATCGTCAAGAGTATATCCAATAGCAGCCCAATGCTTCCTTAGAACTTTCAATAATCTTTCTTCTTCATGTTCTGAAAGGTTAGCACTAATAATAACAGGATATATCTTCTTTTCATCAAGATAAGCATATTTCCATAGGATTTGTCCCTGTTCATGCTCAGGTACACAACATCTAATAATACCATCTACTCCTTTATAAATATGTGGGTCATCCCAAAAGTAATGTCTGAAATCATAGAAGATTTTTTTTCTTTTGTTGGTAAGTAAAGCTAGGTGGTAAATATTTAGCAACAATGTAATTAGTATTGTCAGCATACCAAGGAGTACTATGAGAAACATTTATTGCAGCTAACTACTCATCAAGAAAACTATCATCGATAGGTAGTGGGTCATCAGACACATTTTCAAGCCTAGATAAATTATCAGCTATGGGGTTCTCAGTTCCTTTTCTATCAATGATATGTAAATCAAATTCTTGCAACAAGAGAACCCATCGAATAAGTCTAGGTTTAGCATCTTTCTTTTCCATAAGATATTTAGTAGCAGCATGGTCTATGTGAACAGTTACATTGGAATCAACAATATAAGGTCTAAATTTATCACAAGCAAACACCACTGCTAAGAATTCTTTTTCAGTAGTAGCATAATTTCTTTGAGCACTATCTAGAGTTTTACTAGCATAATGAATAACATTCAATTTCTTATCAACTCTTTGTCCTAGAACAACACCAACAAAATAATCACTAGCATCACACATTATTTCAAAAGGCAAGTTCCAACCAGGTGGTTGAACAATAGGTGCATAAATTAAGGCTTTCTTGAGTGTTTCAAAGGCTTCTAAACAATCATCATCAAAAACAAAAAGAATATTCTTTTGCAAAAGACTAGTGAGAGGCCTAGAAATTTTAGAAAAGTCTTTGATAAATCTCCTATAGAAACCAGCATGACCTCGGAAACTATGAATACCTTTTATATCTTTAGGACATGGCATTTTCTCAATGGCATCAACCTTAGCTTGCTCCACTTCAATACCTCTTTCAGACATTTTATGACCCAAGAATGTCAGCGTCCTAGGAACGGGGGTACCCAGACTTGCCTGCCCACGGCCCATGGCATGGCTCAGCCAATGGCCTAGTATGGCCTATCTTCGACAACGACAGCTCAAGACCCTCGCGAGGGGCCAAGACTCGCGAGGAGGACGACACCAAGACCTCCCTTGGGTGGCCTCCCTAGGCCGGCTCCCGAGGAGCGGGGATATCTATGCAAGGAGCGCCTCGCAAGGTGCTCGTGATGTGAGCCATGACGACCAAGGCCAGGTGTGTCGGTGTTTCAGGAACGGGGGTCCCCAGACTTGCCTGCCTGCGGCCTGCAGCGTGGCTCAAAAGGGGGCCCAGCACGGCCCATCTTCATCAACACAAGCTCAAGACCCTCGCGAGGGGCCAAGCCTCGCGGGGCGGACGACCAGGAGCTTCCTCAGGCACGGCCTCATCAGGCTGGCTCGCGAGGAGGCGGAGAGATCAAGGCGGGGTACCTCGTGAGGAGCCCCATGACGCAAGCCATGACGACCAAGGGCGCCAGTCGGGCGCTAGCCCGCGCAGTGTCCTCCTTTCCTCTTTGGTGCAAAGGGAGCAAGCGCAGGCGAGAGCATCAAGCAAAGGCATCCATTTTGGTGCAACAAGACCAAGACCAGTCCAACGGCAGGGAGGAAGTCATTGTGGAGCCCAAGCAGGCGTCACCACCAGAGCCTTTAACAGGTGAGGACCAACTTTAGTCAGGATAAGTGTACCCGATGTTTCCCTTCAAAATGGCCAATTGTTGGCGCCCTTCCCGCTGAATATTTGGGAAGAGGCTCAGGGCCTTTGCCTATAAATAGGACTAGCCACCCCCAGGGTAGAGGCATCTGGATCGGTACCTAAAGCAAGAGAGAGAGAGAGAGAGAGAAGGGCGGCTGAACTCCTCCTAGTAGTTCATCGTCCCAGCCAAGAACAGGCCCTCGCGAGGCTGTTCTTCCTTGTATTGTTCATCATCAGCCCAAGAGGCAATCCACCACACACACACTGGAGTAGGGTATTACACCACAATGGTGGCCTGAACCAGTATAAACCCTGTGTCTCTTGTGTTGTTTCTTTCGTAGTTTAGATCCTAGCGAGTCGACGAGGAGCGGGTAGGTAGAGGGCGAAATCTCCATGCGCACCCCAGTGTTCGAACCTCAAGGGTCTGCCGGAACCCGAAATCCGACATTTGGCGCGCCAGGTAGGGGTGCGCCGGGATCCACCTTCTGCCACTTCGCGTCCGGTCGCATCATCATCACCATGTTCAGCGACCAGGTGGGCAACCATGATCCCTGGGCGGCTTGGCCCGCCCGTGCAGAGCCGCTCGCCCCGGGCGACCCCATGCCCCAGGCAGCTCGCGGTCCATAGGGTGCTGCGGGCCGTGGGCGACGCGGACAGGCTCCGACAGCTCTCACACCGCGGCAGATGCGGTCGGCAGCAAGGGCCTCTAACCACGCCGCGGCCACGGCGCCGTACACCCACCAGGAGCAGGCGAACTCAAGGGCCGCGCTCACAGTGGCCCAAGAGCTGCTGCAGTGCAGGCTGATGGAAGGCGGCCACGACGTGCTGCTAGAGCGGGTGGCCGAGCTCCTGGGCTTTGCCGCCTCGGGGGCTCACCCCTTCTGCACCCAGCTCCCGTCTCAGGCCCAGGGCGGCCCGCGCGGGGGCTTCGCGTGCACCCGCGGGCTCCCAGGCTGCTCCAACACCAGTGAAGCTGTCAGCACCGGGCCGGCGGCCGCAACAAACCCGCCCCCGGTCACCGAAGAAGGACTCGTCGCGACCCACAGCCCTAGTGGGCCGCCGCGCCACCACCCCTAGGGGGCGCATCAAGCAAAGTTGCATGGCACGGGGATCGCTATGGCGCGGCCTTCGGTATGGCGCCCCCAGAAGAATACGTGCCCCACTTGATGGACCAAGGGCACCTGCACGAGGGCGAACAAGGCTCGCTCCTCAGCCCAAGCTGGGGGGACGAGGCGCCAGAAGCTGAGCTCTACCAGGAGCCCCGGGACAGCCCCACCGGCCGCGCAGGAAGCAACGACTATCGGGTACCACTAATTCCTCAGGAGCAGGTATATGCTAATCATGGGTCGCATGAGGTGCAGGTCGCCACAGCGAGCAGCTGCCCCGCTCCCGCAGTCTCCTACCCCTCAGGAGGAGGGTGTCGGGGGCTGCAATAGAGGGGCCAAGATCCGGCATCACCACAGCGTCGTTCGGAGCAAGGCGTTCTCAGGAGGTAGGCCCTCTGCTGGGGAGGTGCCTCAGGGCCTGCCCCTGGCGGAGGACCCGTGGTCGTCGGGGGAACCGCTGGCGACCGCTCTACCCCATCGGCGGCGTCCTGGTTTCCGGACGTCGTTGATGGCACTAGAGTGTGGCGCAAGGCGGGGCCCTCATCTGGCGATATGAAGCAAGGCCGGTACCTGTGAAGAAGGCCCAGTGCCTGTGAAGCTCGCCGCCCCGTGACACTCTCACGTAATAATGAGTGGGGTTGTACACGCCCCTGAGTCTTAGGGGTGCCGGCCTCAGGCCCTGGGGCTCCCTCCCACGACCAGTGGCAGCACTTATCTCTGCGCTGGTGAGAAGACGTCCAAGACTAGACTAGGTGCCGGACGCGGCCTTTTTCTGCTTTCATTGCTTTTCCCTTGGTTGTTGCTTTCCCCCGCTGGATTTAAGTTGGACTCGAATTTGAGATTTGCGTGTGTTTGGGGAATGGGTGCTTAGTCTCGTTCGAGCAATCTCTCGTGTTTCGGTTACGACCTCGCCTCAGCTGCCTCCCCTCGTGAGCCCCTCGCGAGCCGGGTCTGGCCTAGCTTGCGTGCAGCCCAGACTGCCGCCATCATATCCTCTCAGGAGGTTTTTCACTGCAGATCCTACGAATTCGATCAGGAGGCACTCGAGACACCACAGCCTCCCACAAGTTATCCCAGGACCCGCACGGGACAAAGGTAAACTAGCCAGCCGGCTCGTTGCCTAGCCAACCACTTGGCGCGGGCATATGGGTGATGTAGCATCCACTAGTACACTGAACATAAGTTTTACATGAGGGGCACCCCCTCCCAAAATGCTCTCACAACCATCGGGTCAAAACCTGAGTCCTATTCATGCAGGGTAAGGAAACAAGAGCAATGCGCGGTCAGTTGGATAAATCCCCCAATGCATCCTCAGGAGCACCGTCCGAACTGTCGCTGGCATCGCTAGCCTCGCCATCACCCTCTGTGTTGTCACTAGCGGCGTCAAGACCATTCACCACGCCGCCCTCATCGGCGGCCACGATCGCGCCGTCGTTGTCTGAAGCGAAGGCCCTGACGAGAGCGTCCACGTTGTCTTCCAACCAGTACGCCAGGTCGTCCCGGACGGCCTGGGGGACTGGGGCGATGGAGGCGTCAAAGTCGAAGTGGGGATCCATGTTCCGGAGATGGTTGAAGACGCGGGAAAAGGCGCGCCCGAGCAGGGCGCGGCTCCTCTCGTCCACCAACCTGTTGGCTCTGACCGACCGCGCCTCCTGCTACGTCATGATCTCGGTGAAGAACTGAAGGTTGCCGGCGTACTTAACTGCGTTCGGCTCGACAACAGCCGCCTCGTAGATGTTACCCAAGGCCGTGTTGGCTCTCTCCCGAAGCGTAGTGAGCATGGGGCCGTGCTCATGCTCCAGGAGCCGCCGCTGGCATATCTCGTCCGCATTCTGGCGTGCGACGGCCTTAGCCTCATCCACCCGTTGGCGAAGGAGAAGCGCCTCGGCATGGGAGGTAGTTGACTCCCCCTGAGCCACCTCAAGTGCGGCCCGCAAAGCATCGACCCGCCGTGTCTCTTCCTCCAGCTTGACCCTCAAGACAGCGGTCCTACCTTCAGCCTCGGTCCGTATCAACCCCAGCCTCTCCTCGAACTCGCGCTCGAGGTTCGAGCGCGCCGTCGCCACCCGGCGTCCAACCTCCTCCAGGACATGAGCTTCCCTCGCAGCGACATCATCTTCCGCCTGCGTCACCAAGAGCTCCCTTGTCTCCAGGCGTTCATACTCGCGTGTGCGTTCAGTGGCTTCCAGCGTCAGCGCCTCCTCACGCTTCTGGAGCTCCGCTGGGTCGCCTGAAGCAACCTTGATCGACGCGAGGGCCGCCTCGCGCAGCTCCACCTCCTCTTCCAATGAGCGGCACCGGGCCAGGAGTTCCCGTGCCCGCTCCTCCGCCACCTCTCGCCGCCGGTCAGCTTCCCGGGCCTTCCCGACGGCCCAAGAACGGACCTCCCGAGAGGCCGCCAGCGACGCCTTGGCCTTCTCATCGTCAAGATCGCGCTGATGGCGCGCGAGGGCAACGGCCGCCTCCAACTCGTGCCTCTCTGCAACCAGGTGCAGGCCCTCGTCCTCAAGGCGCGCGTCCTCATCGGCGAGCTCTTCACCAAGCAGGCTCATCGCGTCAACCGCCCTCCGAATAAACCCTTGACGAAGAGCGCGATGCTCCCGAGCGCGCTCGAGTACGTCTTCCACACCATCATCCGCCCCAAGCGAGCGCCGGGGGGCACAGATCAGCACTCCCCCTCCGGGCAGGGGGCTAGGGGCTGGCATCCTTGCGGCAGCCGGGCACGCCTCGCCAAAAGCCCAGCCTGGAGCCAGTCCATCCCCAAATGAAGAACGCAGGGAGTACCCCAGCCGGTCGCGGTCCATGATCAGACGAGAAGCCCACGGCAGACTGGCTATGCCACGAGAAGGCTCGCGAAGAAAGGTCGCGAGGCGCGCAGGGCCGCGATGCGCCTCAGGATGGTTCGTCTCTCCAACCGGCCTCACCACAAGGGCTCTGCTGCTCGAAGCTATCGAGGATGATGGAGAGGGCGGAGACAAGGGGGGCGGCTCCTCAGTCGTCTCCATGAGCTCGGCGGGAAGGGCCCTGCGGAGCAAGGATCAGGAAAAGCAACGGAAGAATCTTGAGCTGGGAAGGGAGAAGGCTTACTCATCGGTGACGAAGTACTTCCTACGCTTCAGCAGGCGACAATGGTAATCGTCACCCAGGGCCTCCCTTCTCTTCCGGAGGGCCTCAAAGTCCAGGCGGAAGCGACCCAGGAGTTGAGCGCAGGGGTCAACCTGCGAAGAGGAAGAAGCGTCAAGACGACCCGCGTCAGGGGTGTCTGCGTGATGCGCGCTGCCGATCGCCTCACCAAGAAGAGTAGCTGGGGCCTTAGGGGCCCCAGACTCAGGCGCTGCGGGCGGCTGCTCGCCTCCCTCAGCCACAACAGCCCGGGCCTCAGGAGCTGCTCCCTCACGAGCGCCGCCCAGCACCGTCACCTCGGCGGAGGCCCCCTCGGCCTCCGGTGGCTCATGCCTCCCTGCTCCGCCACTTGAGGAAGAGTCGCCTTGGCCGACTTCAAGGGGGGCCACCACCACTGGGTTCTCGCGAGGCCCCTGGAGGCCAGCGGGGCGCAGCCCCCATTCATCGAAGATGGGCATCTGCTTCACACAGTTGTCTCTATTCGGGCAGAGGTACAGCAAGGCCCCCCCCTTGCCGGATGCTGCCGGGGGTGGGGTCCCCAGTCAGGACCAAGAGCACCTTCCTCAGCGCTTCAGGCGTCAGGTCCTCTTCCTGAAGCCTCATACGATCCTCACACCCGCTGAAGGCCCACATCCGGTGAGAATGGTGTTCGAGAGGGGCAACACGACATAGCAGGAACTCCTTCACCACCTTGGGCGCTGTCACGCCAAGCTTCCTCAAGAACACGAAGCGACGCCAGACGAAGACAAGCCGGGAACTCGTGAGTGTCTCCTGGCCCCATCCTGAGTTGGGGACAGCAGGTGAAGATGGCTCCGACAGCAGGGGACTGGGCACCCCTACGTCCACGTACAGCCACCGCCCGCGAAACCCAGGTGCGGGCGGAGGAAGACTAAAGTCGATCCCTGAAGCCACTGTCTCACGTAAGGGTCGACAAGGCAACC
The DNA here is from genome assembly GCA_963921465.1 of Triticum timopheevii. NCBI lineage: Eukaryota > Viridiplantae > Streptophyta > Magnoliopsida > Poales > Poaceae > Triticum > Triticum timopheevii. Next base: position 173,226,280 of record OY997274.1, on the reverse strand, counting down.
GAGCATTGGGTGGGGTTGACAAGGCGTAGAGAGAAGAAGTGGCGCAACAAGGCAACCGAAGGAAGGATGCCCATCATCGCCTCACAAACGAAGGCGAAGACCGCAAGAAGAGTGATGGATTCAGGACCCAGATGCATCATGTGGATCTGATAGTGGGAGAGCACGACATTGAAGAAATCGGAAAAGGGGGGAACCAGTCCCGCCCACAGGGCGTCGACGAAATACCGGACCTCAGTGACTATCATGTCGATGGAGAAGCGGGACGCGGGCCAGGCCGTCGTCCTCCCGCATTCGTTGAAGATGGTGGCCAGAGCCGAGTTGACCTTGCCCAAGCCCTCTCGATTGATTATAATAGACCGATCGACGGCGGGGGCCGGCAACGACGGTGAGCGAGGCGGCGGCATGGGTTTCTTCCCTTGTCCCTTCTTTGCCGGAGCCATGGCAACAGAAGGGGGGAGGGAAGGTTCAAGATTGGATTGAGAACGGAAGCTGGAGTTCGAGAGGAGGAAGGGTAGTGGACGCTTGGGCAGCGAAGAGGGAAGCGGCTGTGTACGACTACGAGTCCGCCTAGCATGGCACAAAATAAGGAGGCGTGGGGGAACAGTGCCTCCCACGTCCAATCAACCGCCACGCGGCGCCCAAGGCCGCAGGCTGTTAGGGCCCGCGGCGCTTCACACTTGCCCTTTCGCCTCTCCGCTCTGCCAAGTCCAGGCGCGCCTTAGTCCAGGGGCTACTGTCGGCGTTCTGGGAACGGGGGTCCCCGGACTTGCCTGCCTGCGGCCTGCAGCGTGGCTCAAAAGGGGGCCCAGCACGGCCCATCTTCATCAACACAAGCTCAAGACCCTCGCGAGGGGCCAAGCCTCGCGGGGCAGACGACCAGGAGCTTCCTCAGGTACAGCCTCATCAGGCTGGCTCGCGAGGAGGCGGAGAGATCAAGGCGGGGTACCTCGCGAGGTGCCCCATGATGCAAGCCATGACGGCCAAGGGCGCCAGTCGGGCGCCAGCCCGCGTAGTGTCCTCCTTTCCTCTTTGGTGCAAAGGGAGCAAGCGCATGCGAGAGCATCAAGGAAAGGCATCCATTTCGGTGCAACAAGACCAAGACCAGTCCAATAGCAGGGAGGAAGTCATTGTGGAGCCCAAGCAGGCGTCACCACGAGAGCCTTTAACAGGCGAGGGCCAATGAGGGAGTCCTGGACTAGGGGGTATCCGGATAGCCGGTCTATCATCGTCGGCCGGACTCCAAGACTATGAAGATACAAGATTGAAGACTTCGTCCCGTGTCCGGATGGGACTTTCCTTGGCGTGGAAGGCAAGCTTGGCAATACAGATATGTAGATCTCCTACCATTGTAACTGACTCTATGTAACCCTTGCCCTCTCCGGTGTCTATATAAACCAGAGGGTTTTAGTCCGTAGGACAACAATCACAACAACAATCATACCATAGGCTAGCTTCTAGGGTTTAGCCTCCTTGATCTCGTGGTAGATCCACTCTTGTACTACCCATATCAATATTAATCAAGCAGGAGTAGGGTTTTACCTCCATCGAGAGGGCCCGAACCTGGGTAAAAACATCGTGTCGCTTGTCTCCTGTTACCATCCGCCTAGACGCACAGTTCGGGACCCCCTACCAGAGATCCGCCGGTTTTGACACCGACATTGGTGCTTTCATTGAGAGTTCCTCTGTGTCGTCACCGATAGGCTTGATGGCTCCTTCGATCATCAATAATGATGCAGTCTAGGGTGAGACTTTTCTCCCCGGACAGATCTTCGTGTTCGGCGGCTTTGCACTGCGGGCCAATTCGCTTGGCCATCTAGAGCAGATCGAAAGCTACGCCCCTGGCCATCAGGTCATATTTGGAAGCTTAAACTTCACGGCTGACATCCGCGGAGACTTGATCTCCGATGGATTCGAGCCGCAGCCGAGCGCGCCGCACTGTCTCGATGGGCATGATTTAGCTCTGCTGCCGGACAGCACCCTGGAAACCGCACATGAGTCTGCTCTGATCCTTAATTCAGAGCCGACCGTGCAGATCGAGGATGGGTGGCTAGACACCGCCTCGGGGGCTGCAACCTCTACGGTGATGGAGCTGAATACTGACCTTGTCCCTTGCGACGCTCGTGACTCCGAGGTGCCGGACTCCTCGCCGAACTCCGAACCTCCCGCGCCCCCTCCAATCGAATCCGATTGGGCGCCGATCATGGAGTTCACCGCCATGGACATCTTTCAACACTCACCTTTTGGCGACATTATGAATTCGCTAAGGTATCTCTCGCTATCAGGAGAGCCCCGGCCGAATTGCCGTCAGGAGGGTTGGGATGCGGACGACGAAGAAATTCAAAGCCCACCCACCAACCACTTTGTAGCCACTGTCGATGATTTAACCGACATGCTAGACTACGACTCCGAAGACATCAACGGTATGGACGACGATGCCGGAGACGACCAAGAACCAGCGCCTACGGGGCATTGGAAGACCACCTCGTCATACGACATATACATGGTGGACATCCCAAAGGATGGGCATGGCAAAGAAGCAGCGGAGGCAGATTCCTCCAAGAAACAGCCCAAGCGCCGGCGTTAGCGGTGCCGCTCTAAATCCCGCCACAGCAAGAATGGAGATTCCGGCATCGGGGATAATAGCACCCCAGAGAGTGCCGAAGACAACCCCCTCCAGCAAGATTCAGCACAGGAGGACGGAGAAGCCAGCCCTCATGAGAGAGCAGCAGACGAAGAGGTAGAGGATGATAATCACATGCCTCCCTCCAGAGACGAGGCAAGCCTCGACAACAACGAATTCGTCGTGCCGAGGATCCCGTCGAACAAGAGCGTTTCAAACACAGGCTTATGGCCACGGCGAATAGCCTAAAGAAAAAGCAGCAACAGCTTAGAGCTGATCAAGACCTGCTAGCCGACAGATGGACTGAAGTCCTTGCGGCCGAAGAGTATGAACTCGAACGCCCCTCCAAAAGCTAGCCCAAACGCAAGTTGCTCCCCCGATTAGAGGAGGAGGCATATAAACCTACATCACCAGAGCACAATACGGCTGACCGACCACCTCGCGGCCGCGACAGAGAGGCCTTTAGGCCCTCCATCAGAACCGTACCCCGGCATCGCTCGAAAAGCACAAGGCCATAGGGGAATGCTCCAGACTTGCGAGATATATTGGAGGATAAGGCAAGACAATCAAGATCGATCTACGGATCGTGTGGGCGCCCCACGGCACGCAACGACAACCGTCGCGCCGGACACAGCAAGTCCGGCCAGGCCGAACTCAATAGACAAAGCTCGTTTGAGCTACGTCGTGATATAGCCCAATATAGAGGCGCCGCACACCCACTATGCTTCATAGATGAAGTAATGGAGCATCAAATCCCCGAAGGGTTTAAACCCGTGAACATTGAATCCTACGATGGCACAACAGACCCCACGGTTTGGATCGAAGACTATCTCCTTCATATCCACATGGCCTGCGGCAACGATCTTCACACCATCAAATATCTCCCACTCAAGCTTAAAGGACCAGCTCGGCATTGGCTTAACAGCTTGCCAGCAGAATCAATTGGGTGTTGGGAAGACCTGGAAGCTGCATTCCTTGACAACTTCCAGGGCACATATGTGCGACCACCAGATGCCGATGACCTAAGCCACATAATTCAGCAGCCAGACGAATCGGCCAGACAGTTCTGGACACGGTTCTTAACAAAGAAAAATCAAATCATCAACTGTCCAGATGCAGAGGCCCTCACAGCCTTCAAACATAACATCCGCAACAAGTGGCTGGCCCGGCACCTAGGACCAAGGTAGTCAGAGTCGGGATTCGGAGTCGGATCGGTTTTCCTCAGACAGAATCGAGTCGTAAGATCGAGTCGTGGAATCGAGGATTCTACTAGATTTACACAAATAAGATATTTTGTATGCACACAAGAAATGTATATGGGTTCTATAGAGTTTTGACACTAAATGTGGAGCAAAGAATGTACATATCAATGCTAGTTGTATTCCACTTCTTTTTATGGCTAACCTACCATCTAGCTCGCATGTATGGAACGTATATGAGAGCGAAATATATAGAACATTTAAACCTTCAATGCACGAAATTTACTTATGTTCTTTTTAGAGTGCGTGAATAGTCGATCACTTGTCTATGTGACCTACAGTGCTAAACATTGAAGGGTCTTGCTCTCCTTCTCCGATCAATCTTGAAGTATCCTCCTTTTCATGCCAATTCCATATGTCGACAAGCCTGATGCTCAACTTCGATCTAGGGTTTCTAAGAGCTAGATCAAAGGTGTCTACGGCTGAGCATTTGGACTTGGGAGGGGAATAAAGGTCCATGAGGTATATGAAAAGGGGTTTGGATGATGGCATACTATTTTGTTACAACTAAACAAACGACTTAGATAAGTTAGTAGAGTCGGATGTAGTCCCTAGCATAGTCGGGATTGTACAGTTTTGTACAGGATTCTATGATTTGGATCGCGACTGACATGGATTCTACTTGATCCGGATTCATAGTGGGATTAGGATCGACATGCTTCCGTAGGGTCGTGAAGTCGTAGGATTCTAGCAGTCGAATCGGGATTCTGACTACCTTGCCTAGGACAGGAAAAGCCGAAATCCATGGCAGCCCTCACATTACTCATGACCCGCTTCTGCGCAGGAGAGGACAGCTGGCTAGCCCGCAGTAACAACCTCAGCAAAAATTCTGGCAGTACGAATACCAAGGACCGCAATGGCAGGTCGCGTCGAAACAAAAACAAACGCCACGTTAACGGCGATAACACTGAGGATACAGCAGTCAACGCCGGATTCAGAGGCTCTAAACCCGGTCAGCGGAAAAAGCCATTCAAAAGAACTACTCCGGGCCCGTCCAATTTGGACCGAATACTCGACCGCTCTTGCCAGATACATGGCACACCCGAAAAGCCATCTAATCACACCAACAGGGATTGTTGGGTATTTAAGCAGGCAGGCAAGTTAATTGCCGAAAACAATGACAAGGGGCTGCATAGCGATGACGAGGAAGAGATCCGGCCGCCGAACAATAGAGGACAGAAAGGTTTCCCCCCACAAGTGCGGACGGTGAACATGATATACGCAACTGACATACCCAAGAGGGAGCGGAAGCGTGCACTCAGGGACGTATACGCAATGGAGCCAGTCGCCCAAAAGTTCAACCCATGGTTCTCTTGCCCGACCACTTTTGATCGAAGGGACCACCCCACCAGTATCCGCCATGGCGGATTCGCCGCATTGGTTTTAGACCCAATCGTCGATGGATTTCACCTCACTAGAGTCCTGATGGACGGCGGCAGCAGCCTGAACCTGCTTTATCAAGATACATTGTGCAAGATGGGCATAGACCCCTCAAAGATTAAACCCACAAAGACGACCTTCAAAGGCGTCATACCAGGTGTAGAGGCCAATTGTACAGGCTCGGTTACACTGGAAGTGGTCTTCGGATCCCTGGATAACTTCTGAAGCAAGGAGTTAATCTTCGATATAGTCCCGTTCCGCAGCGGCTATCATGCTCTGCTCAGACGATCCGCGTTTGCAAAGTTCAACGCGGTGCCGCACTACGCATACCTCAAGCTCAAGATGCCAGGCCCTAGAGGAGTCATCACGATCAACGGAAACACTGATCGCTCCCTCCGAACGGAGGAACACACAGCGGCTCTCGCGGCAGAAGTATAGAGCAGCCTCCTAAGGCAGTTCTCGAGTCCGGCCGTTAAGCGACCGGACACGGCCAAACGCGCCCGGAGTAACCTACAACAAGACCACCTGGCATGTTCCAAGCACGCGTAGCAATGCGGCCCCAAGCCCAGCCCTTGCATAATTGCAAGACTAGCCCTTCACGTACATCATTACGCTCTGGAGATACCATGGGCATAGGGGGAGGGGCACGACTGCGACAGGCCCAGAGTGCGACTCAATCACACCAGGAGCTCCCAAGTGCGTCGCTCTTTTTATTTTTTATTTTTTTTCTTACCCACAGGACTCCGTTCACCAGAGGCCCTGTTCGGTAGTAGACCTGCCGAACTCATGATGCAACATCCAGGGAAGGAGAAAGGCTACGACGAACACTCAGGTGGTCTCCATTACGAGCATTAAATCCGTTTAATACACCATTCCGCATCCTACCCCTGGAGGGGGTCATGTTTAATAGTCCAATTCCTTGCTTACCGCACTATTTGTATCGTTCTGCATTCATGGCAGTATTTCTGGAATAAACAATGCATCGCTTTTTTGCTTATAATTGCATTTCTTTCTTATATATGTTCATTTATGACATGTTGCATCCGTACACTTCGGTACGGCTAAATACACCAGGGGCTTAAGTTCCCCATATTATGGTGTGATAAGTCCGAACACTTTCACAAGTGCGGCACCCCGAACTTATAACATTATATGCATCGGCTCCGAATCATGTCTTGGGTCAATAGTTGGGTTTGCCCGGCTCCCATGTTTTGGTACCTTACGCTCCGTTGTATCGGCTAAGGTAGCACTGGGAGAACCATTGCGATTGCGCCCCGGTTGAGCTGGGCGAGCGCCTCAGTGGAGAAAGCTAAAACTGACCGTCATGATAAGGCGAGAGCCGGTCGCAGTTCGAGAGGTTTTTTCGAGTCCCTAAAGACTTATGCCGCTTAGAGAGAGGAACCGGCTTTGTCCGGCCCAGGCATGAATAGCGCCCCGAACTCGGTCTTCCGAACACTAGGGGCTTCGCCGAAATTTAAAATTATAGAATTCTATGGCTAAGTGAGAGTGTTCAAGCATTATAAGTCCGGTTGCCTCGTTCGTTGTGTTGAGCGCCTCCCTAGATGGACCCAAACATGGGAACAAGAGCGCTCAAGTTTATCTCGAACATCCCAGCACTAGTGGCATGGGGCCTGAAGCCGACGACTTGCCATCTCTCAGATTTGATAAACGGCCGCACAGAAGGTAATATTTTAAATTAACAAGCGTTGCTTAGCTCATATGAACAAAGTTTTCAGCGCACAGAATAACAAAATGCGAGTCTACTCAAATATTACATCTTTGGAGCACTCACCCACAATCATGCGGGCACCCTTCAGGACACTCTTATAATACATTTCGGGCGTACGATACTCCTTGCCCGCCGGCGGCGCGTCCGTCAGAAGCTTCTCAGCGTCCATCCTGCCCCAGTGCACTTTTGCATGGGCAAGGGCCCGACGGGCACCTTCAATGCAGGCAGAGTGCTTGACGACCTCAACCCAGGGACACGCATCCACCAGCCGCCGCACCAGGCCGAAGTAGCTCCCAGGCATGGCCTCCTTGGGCCACAGCCGAACTATGAGGCCCTTCATGGCCTGTTCGGCTACCTTGTGGAGCTCGACCAGCTGCTTCAGCTGGTCGCTAAGGGGCACCGGATGTCCGGCCTCAGCATACTAAGATCAAAAGACCTTCTCCGTCGAGCTCCCCTCCTCGGCCCGGTAGAAAGCGGCAGCATCTGACACGCTGCCGGGCAGATCCGCGAACACTCCTGGAGAGCTCCGAATTCGGGTAAGTAATTGGTAATTTACATTCACATGCTTGCTTTGCATGAAAAATGCCTTACCCACTGCTATTTTCTTCAAATCCTCGATCTCCTGGAGGGCCTTGTGGGCTTCGGCCTTAGCGGCTTTGGTGCTCTCAAGAGTCGATGCAAGCTCGGACTCTCGAGTCTTTGAGTCGCGCTCCAAACTCTCATGTTTTTTCATGAGAGCCTGGAGCTCTTGCCGCACCTCCGCCACCCGCGCCTCTGCTTCTCCCGCTCGGCTCGCTCTGTGGCTGTATTGCATTCGGCCGCAGACACCGCCTCCTTCAGGGTCGCCACCTTGTTCGTGGCCCATGTAGTACCCATGTTATCCTTGTTATTTCTCTTGCAACCAAATCCTTTTCTGTAAGGTACAAATTTAATATGGTGTTACTCACCCTCCTTGTCCTCGAGCTGCTTCTTGGCATGACCGAGCTTGCTCTCGGACCACTCGAGGTTCTGTCTCAAACCATCGACTTCCGCAGTCAGTGCGGCAGAGGTCAGTAGCGCAGCCTGCAAACCCATATTGACATATTTTTTAGAACTCCTGCGTATATCTTTTTAGATCCTCAGTCCGACTTTTCTATCCGAACGCCGAACCGAGCATCAGGGACTACTGTCTATGCGGTATTATATTAAATATCTTAAAATTCTTACCTCAAAGCCTGTTAGAAGGCTGCTGCAGGCTTCGGTCAACCCGCCGTTGGCGAGCTGAACCTTCTGAATCACAGCACTCATGATAGTGCGGTGTTCTTCTTCGATGGAAGCGCCGTTGAGCGCCTCCAGCAAGTTATCTGGCGCCTCTGGTTGGACAGAGGCTGCCGGTGTCACAGTCTTGCCCTTCTTACGAAGGGGCCGCTCGCCGGACTCCCGGACCACTGCAGGTTCCGGTGCGGAGTCCGGCGCAGAGTCCGGGAGGTTGCCTTGCGGCACCTCCGGGGCCTCCTCCTCCTGGCGGGTCCCTTCTCGGGATCCCACCTCGGCGTCGTCAGCGTCGCGGGGAGTTGAGGCAGTCGGAAGGGAATCCATTTCCGACGTGTCTAAGGACCCGCTGGACGAAGCGGGAAGATCGTCCTTGGCCGGACTACAGGTTGTATGCGGCATTAGAAAGACAACATGTGGCAAAGTGAAAAATTGTAAACTATCTAGGAGTCCGGATACTTACGATCTTGCCAGGGGCTTGGCCCCTGAAGGCCACTCCTCGTTGTCGTCGCCAACGTTGGCGGAATAGTCCGGGGGAAGGGTCCTTCCCTTCTTGGACCCTTCGGCCTCCCTCGTTGGGGAAGCCTTCCTCTTCTTCTCTCCCCCCGCTAGGGGAGAGGCTTCTTTCTCCTACTCCTCATCCTCAGGGGAGGAGTCTGCTTCGGAGTCATCGGACGATGAGTCCGATCCCACCTGACGTCGGGAACTCCTTCGGGTTCCCGTGGCCTTCTTCTCCGGCACCATGTAAAGTGCCGGGACCAGCAGCCCCGTCAAATGGGTGTCCACTGGGTCTTCTGGAAGGGGAGCCGGACAGTTAACCTGTTCGGACGTCTTCTGCCAGTCCTGTTAAAGGCATTGGGAGTTTAGATCCCACATAGAGTCAAACTATGAAAGAAATGAGTGTCCCATAAAGGATAATATAGCTTACCTCGCCGGACGGGCGCTGCGTGCTGAACCCGCGATCTTCGGTTGCAGATGCGGGGGCTTCTCCGCCCTTGAACAGCACCCTCCAGGCGGCTTCGTATGTCGTGTCGAAGAGCCCGCTCAAGGTCCGGTGCTGTGCCAGATCAAACTCCCACAAATTGAAGGCCCATTGCTGGCAGGGGAGAATCCGGCGGACAAGCATGACCTGGATCACATTGACAAGCTTAAGCTTCTTGTTCACCAGGGTCTGGAGACAGGACTGGAGTCCGGTCAGCTCCTCCAAACTACCCCATAGCAAGTCCTTCTCTTTCCAGGAGGTGAGCTGCATGGGGACACCAGATCTGAATTCGGGGGCCACTGCCCATTTAGGGTCACGCGGCTCGGTGATGTAGAACCACCCCGATTGCCACCCTTTGACGGATTCCACGAAGGCACCCTCAAGCCAAGTGACGTTGGGCATTTTGCCCACCATGGAGCCTCTGCACTCCTCTTGGCTGCCCTTCACCAGCTTCGGCTTGACATTGAAGGTCTTTAGCCACAAGCCGAAGTGGGGCTGGATGCAGAGGAAGGCCTCGCACACAACGATAAACGCCGAGATGTTGAGGATGAAGTTTGGCGCCAGATCGTGGAAGTCCAGGCCATAATAGTACATGAGCCCCCGGACGAAGCGGTGAAGTGGGAAGCCCAGTCCGCGGAGGAAGTGGGGAAGAAATACGACCCTCTCATGGGGCCTGGGGCTGGGGATGAGCTGCCCCTCGTCGGGCAGCCGGTGCGCGATGTCGCTGGACAGGTATCCGGCGCCGCGCAGCTTCTCGATGTGCCCCTCCGTAATGGAAGAGGCCATCCACTTGCCTCCCGCTCCGGACATGGCTAGAGGAGGTTGAGGTGAGATGTGCAGACTTGGGCGCTGGAGCTCGAGTGCACGGAGATGGATAAGCAAAGGAGGAAGAAGGCATAGGTAAAAGAGGTGGATCCTTATCCCCTTATATATGGGCGGACGAAAACTATGCATCCCCACCGTCCTGGTAAAACTCGCTTATCACCCAAGCGCCACAATCAATGGCGCGGTTGGGTTACCCACGTCCGTATTGATGGGAATCCCGGAATAAGGGGAACACGATCTCTGCTTCGACAAGACGTGCCAAGGAAACCGCTTCGCTAAACGCACTGAGGTGGTATAATAAAAACGATTCAAGTAAAGGCTTGGTAGCGGTGTGACGTCACGCCACAAAATACGTCAGCAGATTGAACTTGTGTAAATATTATTCTCTCTATGGTGGTACATGGAATTTATTTTACAGAGCCGGACACTATCCTTGTGTTCTCAATCTTCTATGAATTATTCGGAGGAGGAACCCGCCTTGCAATGCCGAAGACAATATGCGCGCTGGACTCGTCGTCATTGAAGCCTGGTTCAGGGGCTACTGAGGGAGTCCAGGACTAGGGGGTGTCCGGATAGCCGGACTATCATCGTCGGCCGGACTCCAAGACTATGAAGATACAAGATTGAAGACTTCGTCCCGTGTCCGGATGGGACTTTCCTTGGCGTGGAAGGCAAGCTTGGCAATACAGATATGTAGATCTCCTACCATTGTAACCGACTCTATGTAACCCTAGCCCTCTCCGGTGTCTATATAAACCGGAGGGTTTTAGTCTATAGGACAACAATCACAACAAAAATCATACCATAGGTGTAACGCCCCGGATTCGATGCGTCAGGTGTCCGCCAGTTATTCGCCTTCGTTGCCATGTCATTTGCTTGCGTGTTGCACTTTGCCATGTCATCATATGCATTTAGTATCATGTCATCATGTGCATTGCATTGCATACGTGTTCATCTCACGCATCCGAGCATTTTCCCATTTGTCCGTTTTGCAATCCGACACTCCTATGTCATCCAGCGTCCCCTTTTTGCCTCTTCTCTTGTGCGGGTGTTAAACGCTCTCGGAATGGACCGAGGTTTGCCAAGCGGCCTTGGTATAGCACCGGTAGACCGCTGTCAAGTTTCGTGCCATTTGGAGGTCGTTTGATACTCCAACGGTTAACCGAGTAACTGCAAAGCCTCTTTTGTGTGCAGCCCAACACCCCTTCCAAAGTGGCCCAAAACCCATCTAACTCCCCTCCATGCTCTCGGTCGTTCGATCACGATCGCGTGGCCGAAAACCGCTCCTCATTTGGACTCTCCTAGCCCCCTCTACCTATATAAACACCTCCTCCCCCGAAATTCCGGATCATATCCACCCCTAACCCTAGCCCCGCTCCTCTCCACGCCGCCGGACACGTCTGGTCCGGCCGGACAACGTTCGCCGCCGCCGCCGCGGCCAATCTGCGGCCGCCACGTGGCATCGCCGCTGCCCCCTCGCCGCCGGCCCGCGGAGCCCATCGCGGTCCCGCGCGGGCCCTCGCGCCGACGCCGCCCCGGCCGGAGCCGCGCCTCGCCATCGCCCCCGCAGGAGGAGCCCGGCCGCCCCGCGCCCCTCTGCACGCTCCTCCGCCGTGCCTGCCGCTCTGCGCCGCCTCCCGCGCCCGCCGGCGACCTCGCCCGCTGCCGCCGCAGCTCCGACCGCGAGCTCGCCGGAGCCCGCGCCCTCCGCCGTCCCTGCACCGTTCCCCGTGCCCTCCTCTAGCCAGATCCGGCCAGGGGTCGACCGGATCCGCCCTCCCCCGGCTTCCCCGACCTCTCCCTCGACTCCGGCCGCCGTCCCTTCCATCTCCGACGAGATCCACGCCGCCCGTTAACTTTCCCCCCGAGGTCCAAATCTCTCTAAGTCCCAGATTTTTGACATTACCATGCCATGTTCATCGCATTGTATCTCTGCATCCGTAGCTCCGTTCCGTGCGTGTAATATGTCAAATTGTTTTTCTTAACAAGCACTTCATTTCATTCCATTGCATCATTTTCTTTTGAGCTCATCTTGATGCCCGAAATGCTGTTGGAAGAGTGCATGTTGATGTTAATCTGCTGGAACTGTTATAACTTGCTCATTTGTCATTTTTGCTATGTTTGATGTGTGCATCCTATGAGGTTGAGCTCTACATGTGTTTTGATCTATGCTATGCCATCTTTCCAGGGGTGCCATCCATGTATTTTTGTGAGTTGTGTGCTGAGTGCATCAAGCTTGTTAAGTAGGGTACTTGCTGTTGCTGTTTTGCTAGGCTGATTCTGTCATATTTTGTTGCTATGTTAACCTGCTGCTACAAATCATTTCGTGCATTATTCTGGAGATGTTCACTAAAGATTTTTTGTTATACATATTATGCTCTATCCATTCATGCCCCTGGTTGCATTTATAGCCTGTTGTATCATGTTGTAATCTTGCTCTCAAAACTGCTAAACGATGTTGCTGTCAGCCTGTTAACATTAAGTTCAATGTTTCCATGATTGTTTGCTAGTGATCCATGCACCCTATGAACTTGCTCTTGCCATTCTTAGCTTCATAAACATGCTTTCTTACTGTTGGTTGCCTTGCCATGCCATGTATTGCTCTGTGGTGAGTGGTTCAAGCTCACCAACATGCCTACTTATTGTTGTTTCTGCCATGTATGAATCTGTCATATAACTTGCCATGTTTACATGGGTGCCATCATATTTTCTGTGCCCTTTTGGCTCATGGTCCGTAAGGGAGTTTTGTTCTATGAAATTAGTAGATTCATGTCATGCCTTTGTTTGCCATGATAAGTTCCTGTAACATGTTGTTTGATAGCTCCAAAGATTGCAACCTGATGTTATTTCTGCCAAGCCTGAAACTGTTATTATTTGCAATCTTACCATGTCCTTTTGAGCATGTTCTAGTTATTTCTGGAGATAGCTCAGTGTTCATGTCTTGTTATGCTTTACCTGTACTTCATGATCATGCCTTTTGTTATTATGTTGGGGTGCTGTAGCATATTGTTTTAATGCTTGCAATATGCCTAGTTGCTGTTTTGGACACATTGTTGTTATGACTTGTATAGTGTGTCTGTTTTGAACCGTTGCTCCGTTTTGGGTGTGCGCTATATGAAACTTGCTTGATTTTGCATGTAGCTTCATATTATCATTTTGCATCCTTGTTTTGAGGTGTTTGCTTGATGTATGTATGCATTTTGCATCAATGCCATGTTTAACTTGATTTGCTCATATCTTCTAGGCCGTAGCTCCGAATTAAATGAACTTTATATGTAACTTGACTAGAATTTAGTGTAGTTCATCTTGGTGCATCTTAACTTGCTGTTTAACAACTTCAACTTAATGTTTATTCAGTTCTGGACCAATTTCGAAATATGCATATGAGGACTTACCGGAATTGTTATATGTTGTTTCCGGCCTTATTTAAACTTGCCTTGATGTGTTGTTCTTGTTTGCATCATCTCTTGCCATGAGTAGCCTCATCTAGCTTTCTCATGCATCATGCTTGTTGTGCATCATGTCTTGTCATGTCTGGTGTGTTTACCATGTTGTGTGCTTCTTCTCGATAGTTCCCGTTTCGTTGCGATCGTGAGGATGCGTTCGTCTCCGTGTGGTTCGTCTTCGTGGCTTCATCTTCTTCATGGACTCGTTCTTCTTCCTAGTGGGATTTCAGGCAAGATGACTGCTACGCTGGATCTCACTACTATCATTGCTATGCTAGTTGCTTCGTTCTATCGCTATGCTGCGTTACCTATCTTTTGCTCATCAAGCCTCCCAAATTGCCATGAACCTCTAACCTTTGACACCCTTCCTAGCAAACCATTGTTTGGCTATGTTATCGCTTTGCTCAGCCCCTCTTATAGCGTTGTTAGTTGCAGGTGAAGTTGAAGATTTCTCCATGGTGGACAGGGTTATGTTGGGATATCACAATATCTCTTATATTATTAATGCATCTATATACTTGGTAAAGGGTGGAAAGCTCGGCCTTATGCCTGGTGTTTTGTTCCACTCTTGCCGCCCTAGTTTCCATCATACCGGTGTTATTTTCCCGGATTTTGTGTTCCTTACGCGGTCGGGTGATTTATGGGACCCCCTCGAAAGTTCGCTTTGAATAAAACTCCTCCAGCAATGCCCAACCTTGGTTTTACCATTTGCCTCACCACCACCTACCTTTCCCTTGGGAGTAATTAACCCAAGGGTCATCTTTATTTTAGCCCCCCCCCCTGGGCCAATGCTTGTCTAAGTGTTGGTCCGAACCGAGTAGACTGCGGGGCCCCCTCGAGGAAACTCGAGGTCTGGTTTTACTCGTAGGATGTCTCATCCGGTGTTGCCCTAAGAACGAGATATGTGCAGCTCCTATCGGGATGTTGGCGCATCGGGCGGCTTTGCTGGTCTTGTTTTACCATTGTCGAAATGTCTTGTAAACCGGGATTCCGAGACTGATCGGGTCTTCCTGGGAGAAGGAATATCCTTCGTTGATCGCGAGAGCTTATCATGGGCTAAGTTGGGACACCCCTACAGGGTATAAACTTTAGAGAGCCGTGCCCGCGGTTATGTGGCAGATGGGAATTTGTTAATGTCCTGTTGTAGATAACTTGACACCAGATCCGAATTAAAACGCATCAACCGCGTGTGTAGCCGTGATGGTCTCTTCTCGGCGGAGTCCGGGAAGTGAACACGGTTTCTGTGTTATGATTGACGTAAGTAGGTGTTCAGGATCACCTCTTGATCATTGCTAGTTTCACGACCGTTCCTTTGTTTCTCTTCTCGCTCTCATTTGCGTATGTTAGCCACCATATATGCTTAGCCGCTGCTGCAACCTCACCACTTTACCCCTTCCTTTCCCATTAAGCTTTGCTAGTCTTGATACCCATGGTAATGGGATTGCTGAGTCCTCGTGGCTCACAGATTACTACAACAACAGTTGCAGGTACAGATTGCGATGATCATGACGCGAGAGCGATGTTGCTTGTTTTGGAGTTTCTTCTTCTGCTTCTTCGATCAGGGGATAGGTTCCAGGTCGGCAGCCTGGGCTAGCCGGGTGGATGTCGTTTGAGCTTCTGTTTGTGTTTCATCCGTAGTCGGATGTTGATCTTATGTATGTTGTATTGATGTATTTGTGTGGCATTGTATGCCTTATGTATGTATCCCCATCTATTATGTAATGGTTATGTAATGATATCCACTTTGCAAAAGCGTCTTCAAGATGTGCTTCTATCCTTGGTGGGACCTTCGAGTTCCTTTAGGATAGGGTCGCATCTTGGGCGTGACAAGTTGGTATCAGAGCCTCGACCGACCCTAGGAGCCCCCTTGATTGATCGTGTAGTTTGGCCGTTGTTGACTCTAGAAGAAAACTGTTTTCGGAGTCTAGTTATATCGGAGAGTAGGAATTCTTTTTACTCCTCAGCCCCTTCGTCGCTCTGGTGAGGAATCTTGACGTAGGTGTTTTGAACTACTCGTCTTCCCCTTCAAATTTTTCTTTAGGATCACGCGGTTCGTTTTTGTTCGTTGTCCATCCTCTTTTGTCCGGCACATTTCTCGTCAAGTTGACTCGAGCCTCTTCATCTTTGAGTTCAATCCTCAGTTGTCTTCTTTTCCCACCCGCCCCCCCTTTTTCTTCTCAGAACCGTAGTCCGTAATCGAGTACCCATCCTACTTGTGTGAAGTCTTTGCTTTCTTTCCTCAATGATTTTAACCGGTGTTTTCTCTTCAAGTTATTCGTTGGTTCCCCCGCCCAAGTTGCCTTTGTTTTCCCGCCCTCCCACCCTTTTTCTTCCCAGAGTCTGAGCCTCTTTCGAGCATCATTTTCATTCGTACGGAGCCTCTTCAGTCTTTCCTCAATTATTTCAACCGGTGAGTTCTTGTCTCATTCATCATTCTTCATCCCTTTCTTTTTCCGGTGGATTCAATTCAAGTTTTTCGGTGTTGATCACATTCTTTTCCTCGGCTCAAGTGTTTTCCTTGCTTGTTCGCCTCTCGCCAGCTTATCCTTCCGGAGTGCTGAAGACATCTCAGAAGATTCTGTTTGCATGCAATTATTTCGAGGTTGTCACCTCATTCAAATATTTCAATTGTTCCGGAGCATCATCTATCTCTTCAACAATCCTTTTCAACGGCGTTTTTTCTCTTTAGTGGGCCCTAACCCACAGGTATTTTCCCAGGATCTTACCTGACTCTTCTGATTCCCCCGGAGTTATTTCTCATTTCTTTTCAAGTTTGACGTAAGAATGGATCCCATCAGTCACTTGCCTTCTCCAAGATCTCATTCAAATTCTTTTCATTGTTGGCTCAACCTCTTCGCTTTTCATTCTCCTGGAGTATCTCAGTAATTTTGGTGTTGTTTTCCGTCGCCATTTGAAGACCAAAGAAGAAGATTTCTGTTAAATCTTGTCCGTTCCCCGGAGATTCGCGGTTCTAGCTTCATGTTATCCTCTCGAATTATTCCATTTGTTAGATATTCTTTTCTTACCCATCCGGAGTATGTTAGGAGTTGATTTCTATTTCTTTTCACCGGAGGCCATCTTTCCAGTTATCGTTCTCTATTTATCCCGGTGCTCCGTTCAAGTGTTCTTTAATTAGCTCGTGATCTCTTTGTTCTTTGGCATCTAAATTCCCTTAAGAATATTTGTTCTTCTAATTCTTCCCGGTGATTAAGTCTCTTTCATCAGTCATTTTCGAATTCTTAAGGTGGTTCATTCAGATTCTTTTCCTTTGTCATCATTTAAATCCATTCGTTCTTTTCTATCCTACCGGTGGTTCATGAAGACCTTCTCAAGTTTGCGATATGTCACTTCTCAATCCTTTTCAAGAAGAATAAGTAGTATGCAAGAATCTGTTGCTTGTCATCAATTTAATTTGATGAAGGATAAGCATACAATAAATCTTATTCTTATTTCATCCAGGTGATTAATTCCTTTATTCAGAGTTTGTTCTTGAAGAATAAATTCTAGTTCCAAGTGTTTTCATCTTTTCTTTTCCGGAGTTCAATTTTCCTCGGCCATTTCGTCAGAACCTTCATCTAGTCATCGCAAGGCTTGAATCTTATTCTTTTCCTTCATTCTATCTCATCATCCTTTTGTCACCGGAGTTCTTCACGGTGGTTCTTCATGATTTAATTCATTCCTCAAGTGTTCATCAAGATTCTTCTCGAAGGAGTTCAAGTATCTTCTCTTCTCGCATCTCGAAGCGCAATTAATTCTCCGTATCCTTTTGAAGTGGAGTTTTGCATTTCTTAGTTCTTCTCAGCTATTTAATCTTTTCCGTTTGTGGTCGGTTATCACCTCGTAATTTTGAGAAGTTTTCCATAAGTCCACAACAAGCTTATTCTTTTGTTGTTGATTTTCTCAACAACTTCATTCAATCCTTCCTTCTAAGTTCTTTTCATTCAATTATTTCAATTCCTCCGGAGGCATTGCATTGGTCATTTCGTCAAGTGCCATCTCTTTGGGTGAAGCTCGTGTTCTATTCCTCCAAGTTTCAGCCGGAGTGTTGCCTAAATACTTTCAGTCTTATCCGTTTCTTTTCTCATTCTAACCACTCCAGTTAGAACGAGTGGTTTCATAGTCTATCTGATTCCGTGGGTTTTCGATTCTCGTCATTCTTGTTGTTCCTCTCTTCTTCTCGAGTGTTCTCGATTCTTTGCTTCTTCTCATGAATTCTTGTTTCACCTCATCCCTTTTTCCCTTCCGTCTCGGTCCTAAGATCTCGGGACGAGATCTGTTGTTAGTGGAGGAGTGTTGTAACGCCCCGGATTCGATGCGCCAGGTGTCCGCCAGTTATTCGCCTTCGTTGCCATGTCATTTGCTTGCGTGTTGCACTTTGCCATGTCATCATATGCATGTCATCATGTGCATTGCATTGCATACGTGTTCGTCTCACGCATCCGAGCATTTTCCCATTTGCCCGTTTTGCAATCCGACACTCCTATGTCATCCAGCGTCCCCTTTTTGCCTCTTCTCTTGTGCGGGTGTTAAACGCTCTCGGAATGGACCGAGGTTTTCCAAGCGGCCTTGGTATAGCACCGGTAGACCGCCTGTCAAGTTTCGTGCCATTTGGAGGTCGTTTGATACTCCAACGGTTAACCGGGTAACCGCAAAGCCTCTTTTGTGTGCAGCCCAACACCCCTTCCAAAGTGGCCCAAAACCCATCTAACTCCCCTCCATGCTCTCGGTCGTTCGATCACGATCGCGTGGCCGAAAACCACTCCTCATTTGGACTCTCCTAGCTCCCTCTACCTATATAAACACCTCCTCCCCCGAAATTCCGGATCATATCCACCCCTAACCCTAGCCCCGCTCCTCTCCGCGCCGCCGGACACGTCCGGTCCGGCCGGACAACGTCCGCCGCCACCGCCCCGGCCAACCCGCGGCCGCCACGTGGCATCGCCGCCGCCCCCTCAACACCGGCCCGCGTAGCCCATCGCGGGCCCGCGCGGGCCCTCGCGCCGCCGCCGCCCCGGCCGGAGCCGCGCCTCGCCATCGCCCCCGCGGGAGGAGCCCGGCCGCCCCGCGCCCCTCCGCGCGCTCCTCCGCTGCGCCTGCCGCTCGGCGCCGCCTCCCGCGCCCGCTGGCGACCTCGCCCGCTGCCGCCGCAGCTTCGGCCGCGAGCTCGCCGGAGCCCGCGCCCTCCGCCGTCCCTGCACCGTTCCCCGTGCCCTCCTCCGGCCAGATTCGGCCAGGGGTCGACCGGATCCGCCCTCCCCCGGCTTCCCCGACCTCTCCCTCGACTCCGGCCGCCGTCCCTTCCATCTCCGACGAGATCCACGCCGCCCGTTGACTTTCCCCCCGAGGTCCAAATCTCTCTAAGTCCCAGATTTTTGACATTACCATGCCATGTTCATCACATTGTATCTCTGCATCCGTAGCTCCGTTTCGTGCATGTAATATGTCAAATTGTTCTTCTTAACGAGCACTTCATTTCATTCCATTGCATCATTTTCTTTTGAGCTCATCTTGATGCCCGAAATGCTGTTGGAAAAGTGCATGTTGATGTTAATCTGCTGGAACTGTTATAACTTGCTCATTTGTCATTTTTGCCATGTTTGATGTGTGCATCCTATGAGGTTGAGCTCTACATGTGTTTTGATCTATGCTATGCCATCTTTCCAGGGGTGCCATCCATGTATTTTTGTGAGTTGTGTGCTGAGTGCATCAAGCTTGTTAAGTATGGTACTTGCTGTTGCTGTTTTGCTAGGCTGATTCTGTCATATTTTGTTGCTATGTTAACCTGCTGCTACAAATCATTTCGTGCATTATTCTGGAGATGTTCACTAAGGATGTTTTGTTATACATGTTATGCTCTATCGATTCATGCCCCTAGTTGCATTTATAGCCTGCTGTATCATGTTGTAATCTTGCTCTCAAAACTGCTAAACGATGTTGCTGTCAGCCTGTTAACATTAAGTTCAATGTTTCCATGATTGTTTGCTAGTGATCCATGCACCCTATGAACTTGATCTTGCCATTCTTAGCTTCATAAACATGCCTTCTTACTGTTGGTTGCCTTGCCATGCCATGTATTGCTCTGTGGTGAGTGGTTCAAGCTCACCAACATGCCTACTTATTGTTGTTTCTGCCTTGTATGAATCTGTCATATAACTTGCCATCTTTACATGGGTGCCATCATATTTTCTGTGCCCTTTTGGCTCATGGTCAGTAAGGGAGTTTTGTTCTATGCAATTAGTATATTCATGTCATGCCTTTGTTTGCCATGATAAGTTCCTGTAACATGTTGTTTGATAGCTCCAAAGATTGCAACCTGATGTTATTTCTGCCAAGCCTGAAACTGTTATTATTTGCAATCTTACCATGTCCTTTTGAGCATGTTCTAGTTGTTTCTGGAGATAGCTCAGTGTTCATGTCTTTTTATGCTTTACCTGTACTTCATGATCATGCCTTTTTTTTATTATGTTGGGGTGCTGTAGCATATTGTTTTGATGCTTGCAATATGCCTAGTTGCTGTTTTGGATAGATTGTTGTTATGACTTGTATAGTGTGTGTGTGTTGAACCGTTGCTCCGTTTTGGGTGTGCGCTATATGAAACTTGCTTGATTTTGCATGTAGCTTCATATTATAATTTTGCATCCTTGTTTTGAGGTGTTTGCTTGATGTTTGTATGCATTTTGCATCAATGCCATGTTTAACTTGATTTGCTCATATCTTCTAGGCCGTAGCTCCGAATTAAATGAACTTTATATGTAACTTGACTAGAATTTTGTGTAGATCATCTTGGTGCATCTTAACTTGCTGTTTAACAACTTCAACTTAATGTTTATTCAGTTCTGGACCAATTTGGAAATATGCATATGAGGACTTACCGGAATTGTTATATGTTGTTTCCGGCCTTATTTAAACTTGTCTTGATGTGTTGTTCTTGTTTGCATCATCTCTTGCCATGAGTAGCCTCATCTAGCTTTCTCATGCATCATGCTTGTTGTGCATCATGTCTTGTCATGTCTGGTGTGTTTACCATGTTGTTTGCTTCTTCTCGATAGTTCCCGTTTCATTGCGATCGTGAGGATGCGTTCGTCTCCGTGTGGTTCGTCTTCGTGGCTTCATCTTCTTCATGGACTCGTTCTTCTTCCTAGAGGGATTTCAGGCAAGATGACCGCTACCCTGGATCTCACTACTATCATTGCTATGCTAGTTGCTTCGTTCTATCGCTATGCTGTGTTACCTATCTTTTGCTCATCAAGCCTCCCAAATTGCCATGAACCTCTAACCTTTGACACCCTTCCTAGCAAACCATTGTTTGGCTATGTTACCGCTTTGCTCAGCCCCTCTTATAGCGTTGTTAGTTGCAGGTGAAGTTGAAGATTTCTCCATGGTGGACAGGGTTATGTTGGGATATCACAATATCTCTTATATTATTAATGCATCTATATACTTGGTAAAGGGTGGAAGGCTCGGCCTTATGGCTGGTGTTTTGTTCCACTCTTGCCGCCCTAGTTTCCGTCATACCGGTGTTATGTTCCCGGATTTTGTGTTCCTTACGCGGTCGGGTGATTTATGGGACCCCCTCGACAGTTCGCTTTGAATAAAACTCCTCCAGCAAGGCCCAACCTTGGTTTTACCATTTGCCTCACCACCACCTACCTTTCCCTTGGGAGTAATTAACCCAAGGGTCATCTTTATTTTAGCCCCCCCCCCCCGGGCCAAAGCTTGTCTAAGTGTTGGTCCGAACCGAGTAGACTGCGGGGCCCCCTCGGGGAAACTCGAGGTCTGGTTTTACTCGTAGGATGTCTCATCCGGTGTTGCCCTGAGAACGAGATATGTGCAGCTCCTATCAGGATGTCGGCGCATCGGGCGGCTTTGCTGGTCTTGTTTTACCATTGTCGAAATGTCTTGTAAACCGGGATTCCGAGGCTGATCGGGTCTTCCTGGGAGAAGGAATATCCTTCGTTGATCGCGAGAGCTTATCATGGGCTAAGTTGGGACACCCCTATAGGGTATAAACTTTCGAGAGCCGTGCCCGCGGTTATGTGGTAGATGGGAATTTGTTAATGTCCGGTTGTAGATAACTTGACACCAGATCCGAATTAAAACGCATCAACCGCGTGTGTAGCCGTGATGGTCTCTTCTCGGCGGAGTCCGGGAAGTGAACACGGTTTCTGTGTTATGATTGACGTAAGTAGGTGTTCAGGATCACCTCTTGATCATTGCTAGTTTCACGACCGTTCCTTTGTTTCTCTTCTCGCTCTCATTTGCGTATGTTAGCCACCATATATGCTTAGCCGCTGCTGCAACCTCACCACTTTACCCCTTCCTTTCCCATTAAGCTTTGCTAGTCTTGATACCCATGGTAATGGGATTGCTGAGTCCTCGTGGCTCACAGATTACTACAACAACAGTTGCAGGTACAGATTGCGATGATCATGACGCGAGAGCGATGTTGCTTGTTTTGGAGTTTCTTCTTCTGCTTCTTCGATCAGGGGATAGGTTCCAGGTCGGCAGCCTGGGCTAGCCGGGTGGATGTCATTTGAGCTTCTGTTTGTGTTTCATCCATAGTCGGATGTTGATCTTATGTATGTTGTATTGATGTATTCGTGTGGCATTGTATGCCTTATGTATGTATCCCCATCTATTATGTAATGTTGATGTAATGAGATCCACTTTGCAAAAGCGTCTTCAAGATGCGCTTCTATCCTTTGTGGGACCTTCGAGTTCCTTTAGGATAGGGTCGCATCTTGGGCGTGACAACAGGCTAGCTTCTAGGGTTTAGCCTCCTTGATCTCGTGGTAGATCCACTCTTGTACTACCCATATCATCAATATTAATCAAGCAGGAGTAGGGTTTTACCTCCATCGAGAGGGCCCGAACCAGGGTAAAAACATCGTGTCCCTTGTCTCCTGTTACCATCCGCCTAGACGCACAGTTCGGGACCCCCTACCCGAGATCCGCCGGTTTTGACACCGACAGCCAACTTTAGTCAGGATAAGTGTACCCGATGTTCCCCTTCAAAATGGACAATTGTTGGTGCCCTTCCCGCTCAATATTTGGGAAGAGGCCCAGGGCCTTTGCCTATAAATAGGACTAGCCACCCCCAGGGTAGAGGCATCTGGATCGGTACCTGAAGCAAGAGAGAGAGAAGGGCGGCTGAACTCCTCCTAGCAGTTCATCGTCCCAGCCAAGAACAGGCCCTCGCGAGGCTGTTCTTCCTTGTATTGTTCATCATCAGCCCAAGAGGCAATCCACCACACACACACACTAGAGTAGGGTATTACACCACAATGGTGGCCTGAACCAGTATAAACCCTGTGTCTCTTGTGTTGTTTCTTTCGTAGTTTAGATCCTAGCGAGTCGACGAGGAGCGGGTAGGTAGAGGGCGAAATCTCCGCACGCACCCCAGTGTTTGAACCTCAAGGGTCTGCCGGAACCCGAAATCCGACAAGGTGGGCGCCAGTGGGTGCAGTGTACCAGTTTCCTCTTTGGTGCTAAAGAGGCAAGCACAGGCGAGGAGTCCCGAGGCATCAGGGAAAGGTTCCATATTGGTGCAACGAGACCAAGACCAGCAGGACGGCAGGACGGAGGTCACCACGGAGCCCACAGTAGCGTCACCACCAGAACCTTTGGCAGGCGAAGACCACCTTTTGTCAGGATAACTTGTACTAGTTGTCTCACTTCAAAATTGGCCGTTGTGGGATCCCTTCCTGTCTACATTTGGGAAGAGGACCGAGGCCTCTATAAATAGGACTAGCCACCACCATAGGAGGCAACTCATCTATGGAGAGAGAGAACCAACCTTGGATCGGATCCAGTCCATCCTCTCTAGCTCATAGAGCTCAAGAACACCTCTCCTCCTGAGGCTGTTCAACCATTGTACTAGTTCATCCTCAACCCATGAGGCAATCCACCACCACCACACTAGAGTAGGGTATTACACCACAACGGTGGCCCGAACCATTATAAACCTCTGCAACTCGTGTTCTTTGGGTTTGTCGATCTAGGCCTTGAGATCGCTGAGTGAGTGAGCTAGGGAGAGGGAATCCTTTGTGCGCACCCCAGAGTTCGAACCTCACAAGGGTTTGCCGGAACCCAGAATCCAACATTTGGCATGCCAGGTAGGGGTGCGCCGAAGCTTCGCCTCTCTGCCAGCTTCACCTCTCCGTCCGGCCCCCATGGCCGGCACCGCACCTCCGACTGGACCAACGGACGCCCGCGACTACGCCATGGGCCTCAGGGCCCTCATCCCCGCCTTGCGGCAGGTGCAGTGACTGCACAAGTTTAGGCCAGAGATGCCCCCTCGCTATGACGGCGCGACGGATCCATCGGCCTTCCTGCTGGCGTATGAGGAGGCCGTTCTGGAAGCTGGAGGCGACGACAAGGTCATGGACAACTGGTTCCCCATGGCCCTCGCTCACGCGCTGCGCGCCTAGCTGCTCAACCTGCTAGGTTCTTCTATGGCTTCCTAGGAGGGACTGCGCCGCCTCTTCGTCGCACACTTCGCAGCACCAGCACCCCTCGCCGTTGCAGCCCTCCTCGGCGGTTTGCATGCGCCGCCCTCGGACCGCCACGTCAAGCAGTTCTTCCTCCAGATTGGCGCTGCCTTTGTGTGATAGGGAGCCCCTCCGGGATGGGCGGCACCCAAGGCCTACCTCACCTTCGACTCGGGGGACCACCCCGCAACCATTGCTGGCTTGGGCGCGGTCCGGATGCTCTGCACACCCACCATCTGCAACGTAGCAGTGACCAAGACCCTCATCGACGGTGGAGCTGGCCTCAACTTGCTCTCCGTGGAAGCTTTCGGCTTGCTTCACGTACCGTACGGACGGCTCCGTCCCACCAAGCCTTTCTCCAAAGTCGGCAGCAGTTCCACCAGCCCCCTAGGGCAAATACGCCTCTCGGTCACCTTCAGCACCCGCGGCAACTACCGCACCGAGCTTATCAACTTCGACATCGCTTGCATTGGCCTCCCTTAGAACGTTATCCTCGGGTACCCTGCCCTAGCTCAGTTCATGGCAGCGACCCATCTGGCCTACAACCTCATGAAGATGCTAGGGAGCAGCGGCGTCCTCACAATGGCCGGGGACACCAAAGAAGCCCTGACGGCTCTCAAGCTCGCCTTCAGGGCTGCCGCGGCAGCACACCCGGCTGACAGAGCCGCCCAAGTGGCTAAGGGGGCTGCGCCAGCGAAAAAGAAGTAGTTGTTTACTCAGGATATGGCAGAAATAAAGCAAGTGCCAGTCGAGGAAGACGGAGCCTGGGGAGCCACCTTCACCATAGGCGTCGACCTTGACCTGGACAAAGAAGAGGCATTGGTGAAGTTCCTGTGTGCGAACAAGGAGGTATTTGTCTGGGAACCCAAGCAGCTGTGGGGGTTCCAAGGGGGGTAATCGAACATCACTTAAGGGTGTGCCTCAATGTGCACCCCATGAAGCAGAAGGCAAGACGACAGTCCACGGAGAAGCAGTCCTTCATCATCCAGGAAACCCACAAGCTGCAGGCAGCGGGTGTCATCCGTGAAGTCTGGTACCCGGAGTGGTTGGCGAACCCCGTCGCCGTGCCCAAGAAAGGCGGGAAGGAACGCATGTGCGTCAACTTCACTAACCTCAACAAAGCCTGCCCTCAAGACCCGTTCCCGCTTTGATGCATCGACCATATTGTCGACTCCACCACTGAGTGCGACCTGCTATACTTCCTAGATGCATTCTCGGGTTACCACCAGATCAAGATGGCGGTGGAGGAAGTGGAAAAAGATGGCCTTCTTGACCCCTTGTGGGGTGTACTGCTACACCTGCATGCCGTTCGAACTACGCAACATGGGGGCAACCTTCCAGCGGCTGATGCACATTTCCCTGGGCCAGCAACCCAGGAGGAACGCTGAGGCCTACGTCGATGACGTCGTGGTAAAATCTCGGGAGGCAAGGACCCTTAGTCAGGACCCGGAGGAGACTTTTGCCAGCCTGCGCTAGGTGGACCTGCGGCTCAATCCCGAGAAATGCATGTTCGGCATCCCCTCCGGCAAGCTGCTGGGTTTTCTCGTGTCGCACAAGGGGATCGAAGCGAATCCGGAGAAGGTCAAGGCAATAGAAGACATGAGTCCGCCGCAAACTCTCAAGGAAATGCAAAAGCTCGCGGGCTGCGTGACCTCGATGGGGCGCTTCATCTCCAAGCTTGGGGAGCGTGCCCTGCCGTTCTTCAAGCTTATGAAGAAGAAGGGCCCATTTGAGTGGACCCCGGAGGCCGACCTGGCGTTTCAAGACCTCAAGAGATACCTGACCAGCCTGCCGGTCATGGTAGCACCTCGTCCCCTCGAACTCCTGGTGCTCTACCTCTCCGCCATGCCTCACTCTGCCAGCGCGGTGCTGGTGGCCGTCCGGGAGGAGAACTAGGACAAGGCCCCGCCGTGCAATGCTGCACCTTCAATGGGGACAATGCGACACCAAGACGGCGCCACTAAAGCCTTAGCGACACCGACAGATGATTAGGCCCCACAAGATGGCGTTCCTGGGACTGCAGTGTCCCTGATGGGTGACCAGTCTCTCGAGGTCCCACGGCCCGAGGAGGCGCCCCAATCCCCGGGGGCCTCGGGCTCCATCGACGCTCCCGCTATCATCGAGCACCCGGTGTACTTCGTCAGCACGGTGTTATGAGACGCAAGGGCACGCTATCCCATGCCACAAAAGCTTCTACTCGCACTCCTAATGGCCTCGGGCAAGCTGCGTCACTACCTCCAAGGCCACCCTATTAAGGGCGTCTCAGCCTACCCACTGGAGAGGGTGCTCCGAAGCCCCAATGCTGCGTGAAGAGTCGCCGAGTGGAGCATCGAGCTGCAGGCGTTTCAGCTGGAGTTCAGCACAACCAGGTTCATCAAGGGAGCCGCCCTCACCGTCTTCGTGGTGGAATGGACCGACGCTCCGGAACCGGAAGCGGGCGAGAACCGATCCCTCGCGCCAGGAAGTGAAGCACCATATGGCTGGGTCATGTACTTCGACGGTGCATTCGCGCGTCAGGGCGTGGGGGCTGGAGCCGTGCTCATCTCGCCCACCCAGGACAAGCTCTACTACACCGTGCAGCTCTGCTTCCAGCAGGGCGAGAAGGTCTCCAACAACATCGCGGAGTATGAAGGCCTCATCGCCGGCCTTAAGGTTGTAGTAGCCTTGGGCGTGAAATGCCTCACCATCAAGGGTGACTTGCAGCTCCTCATCAACTTCTCCAACAAGATATACGAGCCGAAGGACGAGCACATGGAGCCAGACCTCGAGGAGGTACGCAAAATAGAGAAGCAATTCTAGGGTCTGGAACTGCTACACGTGCCCCGCCGCACGAACAAGGAGGCCGACGAGATCGCCAAGAGGGCATCCAGACGCCTGCCTCAGGAACCTGGCGTATTCGAAGAGCGGCTCTTCAAGCCATTAGCAGCCCCTCCGGTAGCGGAACTGGCGCCACCTCAGGAGGGGCTTCCCCCACCACCAGCCTCGGGGGCTCCTGCCTGCTGTCCAACCTCAGGAGCACGCCTGCTCCTGGTGCTCGAGCCCCAGGAGGCGTGCTAGACCGAGGAGTTTAGGGCGTACCTGGTGCAAGGAACATTGCGAGAGAAGGAGGATGACGCGGAGCGCGTGGCCTGGCAGGCTACTGCATACTGCATTCAAGACGGTGAGCTATATAGAAAACGACCGAACGATGTTACCTTGTGGTGTATCTCTAGGAAGCAGGGGTGCGAGATGTTGGCTGACATACATGGCAGGGATTGCGGGCATCACTCATCGTTGCGCACCCTGGTGGGCAAGGCGTTCCGCAGCGGATTCTACTGGCCCACGGTGTTTAACGACGCAACCGAGTCGGTGAGGTCCTGTGAGGCATGCCAGTTCTACGCCAAGAAAATCCACCAGCATGCTCAGGGCTTTCAGACCATTCTGCTCTCTTAGCCATTTGCGATCTAGGGGCTGGACATTCTGGGTCCATTCCCTCGAGCGCCCGGGGGCTAGCGCTACCTCTACATCACCATCGACAAGTTCACCAAGTGGGCGGAGGTGGAAGCCGTCCGCACTATCCCAGCCGGCTCCGCAGTCAAGTTCATCAAGGGCCTCGTGAGCTGGTTCGGGGTCCCTAACCGCATCAGCACCGACAATGGCTCGTAGTTCACTAGCAATCTCTTCAAAACATATTGTGCTAACCTTGGAACGCAGATATTCTATGCCTCAGTGGCACACCCCAGGAGCAATGGCCAAGCCGAGCGTGCCAATGCGGAGGTCTTGAGAGGCCTCAAAACTAGGACCTTCAAGAAGAAGCTCAAGGCATGCGGTAGAGGCTGCCATGACGAGCTCCAGTCCGTGTTGTGGTCCATCTGCACCACCGCCACCAAGCCAATAGGCGAGACCACGTTCTTCCTCGTCTACAGAGCCGAAGTGGTTCTCCCTCACGAGGTCATGCATCGCTCCACGCGGGTCCTGGCATTTGACGAGGCATGTCAAGATGTCATGCGGGGGATGGACCTCATGCTGGGGGAGGAACGCTGCCGCCAAGCCTTGCTCCAAGCGGCAAGGTACCAGCAGGCGCTGTGGCGGTACCACTGCCGCAGCATCCGCTCCAGGAGCACAAGGTGAGCGATCTCGTCCTGAGGCGCGTGCTCTCCAGGGAAGGTCTGCATAAGCTCTCACCCATGTGGGAGGGCCCGTTTAGGATTGCATGTGTCTCCTGGCCTGGCACCGCGCGCTTGGAGACGCAGGACGGGATCCCCATCCAGAACGCCTGGAACATCCAGCACCTCCAGAAGTTATACCCATGAAGCAAGGCCTAGTGCCTGTGAAAGTCTCCACTCATGACACTCTCAGGTAATAATGAGTGGGGTGGTACATGCCCCGGAGTCTCCGGAGTTCCGCCCTCGGGCCTCGGGGGCTCCCTCCCACGTCCTAGTGGCAGCACTTAGCTCCGCGCTGGTGAGAAGACTAGACTAGGTGCCGGACACGGCTGTTCATTTGCTTTCTGTAGTTGGCTTGCAACCTTTTAATGGCATTTGAAGTTCTGGCATTTCTCGATTGCTTGGTTGAGCCCCCTCTTTTCTCCACTTCTTCGCT
Organism: Triticum timopheevii; assembly: GCA_963921465.1. NCBI lineage: Eukaryota > Viridiplantae > Streptophyta > Magnoliopsida > Poales > Poaceae > Triticum > Triticum timopheevii. The sequence continues at coordinate 173,197,717 of OY997274.1, read as the reverse complement.
CGGTTCTTTGCTTTGCGCCAGGGAGGACGGCAGTTGCCCGACACTCTCCCTCGCGCGCCTCGCGCGGAGGCTAGGCAGGTGTGTGCATGCACTGGAACAGCCTAGCCATGGACACACCACGCCAAAGCCCTGTTGCTCTAGAGCTTCGGCTCCCCTGATCTTCGCAAGGTGCCCTCGATTGAGCTCGTGATTGGCGCACCCCGTGCCCCACTGGTACCGTGACGTGGTGCATTAGGCCATGATCAACCCATGCCTGAGACCTCGTGCAAGGAAGGATGAGGCATCCAACGAACGTCCTAACAAATTATGTAGCTTTGTGACACCTCCGGAGGTCAGCGGCTCCTGAGTCAGCAATCAGGGGGCCTCACCAGGTGCCAGGGGACGTGCCCTCACGAGACAGGAGACTACACCGGGAGCATCAAGCTAAGTTATCCTTCTACGTCCACATGAAGCACGAATACCACAACACAACACGGGAACAATAAACATAACATAGCAACATGAAAATCATGGTTCATTACACAACCTCGCAGGGCCCCATACTTGTTTCTTGAAATGCAGGAAGAAAGGAGAGGACGGGCAAAAGCGGCACGCGCACCCGCGGCAGCTCACGAGGGTTGGCTCCCAGCTCCCTCCGGACTCAGCCGGAGCCATCCTCGTGTTTCACCGAGGCATGGCGATGGGACGACCCACCACCATCCTCGAAGAGAGCCCAGCAACGTGGCGGTTGGTTGTAGCCACCGTTGCTGGACGAGCCGCGGCCATCGTCGAGGGCGATCGCCCTCATCCTCGCCACGGCCGTCGCCAAGGCCGAGCACATCACCACCGCCGCTCTCTTTGGGGCAGCACCCTGCGCGGAGACCATCTTCCCTAAACACCCTCACGAAGAGGGTCACGGTGCCGTCGTACTTGAAGTGAAGGGTGCACCGCCCGCTCAGGCCGCACGCGCGGGCGAATGTCTGCCAGCCACGGGCGAGGGCCACATTGCCCGCAACGGAGACCTCCACCGCGACCCATGAGGCCTTACTGCAGCAGCCGTCGGCCTACAGCTAGAGGCCGCCAGGACCCACGGCCGGTAGCTCACCGGCAAAGGAGCGCGGAAGCTGGAGCCAGGTGTCGGCCGGTCTCTCTAACCACACGACGAACTCCGACAGCATCTCCACCGAGTGGAAGCATGGTCGGGGAGGCCGGGCAACCATGGCGTGCCTCCCCTTGTTAGGGGGACGGCCACGTCTCGGGCGGATTTTGCCGCGAGAAGAGACGCCGTTGCGACCGCCAAGAGCGGCGCCGGACCCTGAAGGAGTCCGCCCGCGCCCCCGAGGGACAACAACCGGGGTCGCAGCATGCTTGAGGGGGCGCCAACGCCCCCTTTTGGGCGGAGGTGAGCTGGGCTCCTCCTGGCAAGCTTTTCCTTTTTCCGCGGCCGAGAACCTCTTCGTTGGCGCCATGGGTGTCGCAGCAAGATGGCGAAGCAAGGAGGAAGAAGAAGGAGCATGCAGCGAGAGGAGGAGACGATCAACGGTGGCTCCGGCCCTCCCCTCATTTATAGCCAGCGGGAGGCCAACCGTCGGCCTCCACGATCACACGCAATGATGGTTTTCTTCTGCATGCAACAGGGTCTCGTCAAGTGGAGGACGGTTGCCAAGCCGGCATGGGGAAGCGGAAACGCCCACGTCCAGTCAATCGCCACGCGTCAACCAAGGCCACAGGTGGTTGGGGCCCACGGCGCTCCACACTTGCCCTTTGGCTTCGCCTCGAAGCCAAGTCCGAGCGCGCCTTGGGCCCAGGGGCTACTGTCGGCATACTGGGAACGGGGGTACCCAGACTTGCCTGCCTGCGGCCCGCGGCGTGGCTCCACCAACGGCCTGGTACAACCTAGCTTCGACAATGATAGCTCAAGACCCTTGCGAGGGGCCAAGCCTCGCGAGGCGGATGACACCAAGACCTCCTTGGGGGCGGCCTCCCTAGGCCGGCTCCCAAGGAGCAGAGATATCTATGCAAGGAGCACCTCATGAGGTGCTCGTGACATGAGCCATGACGACCAAGGCCAGGTGGGCACCAGCGGGCGCAGTGTACCAGTTTCCTCTTTGGTGCTAAAGAGGCAAGTGCAGGCGAGGAGTCCCGAGGCATCAGGGAAAGGTTTCCATACCGGTGCAACAAGACCAAGACCAGCAGGACGGCAGGACGGAGGTCACCACGGAGCCCAAAGCAGTGTCACCACCAGAACCTTTGGTAGGCGAAGGCCACCTTTTGTGAGGATAACTTTTATTAGTTGTCTCCCTTTAAAATTGACCGTTGTGGGATCCCTTCCCGCCTACATTTGGGAAGAGGACCGGGGCCTCCATAAATAGGACTAGCCACCACTATAGGAGGCAACTCATCTACGGAGAGAGAGAACCAACCTTGGATCGGATCCAGTCCATCCTCCAGCTCACAGAGCTCAAGAACACCTCAACTCCTGAGGTTGTTAAACCATTGTACTAGCTCATCCTCAGCCCACGAGGCAATCCACCACCACCACACTGGCGTAGGGTATTACACCGCAACGGTGGCTTGAATCGGTATAAACCTCTGCATCTCGTGTTCTTTGGGTTCATCGAGCTAGGCCTTGAGATCATTGAGCGAGTGAGCTAGGGAGAGGGAATCCTTCATGCGCACCCCAGAGTTTGAACCTTACAAGGGTTTGCCGGAACCCAGCATCTGACAAAGACAATGCCTTCATTAACCATAAAGTGGCACTTCTCCCAATTAAGGACAAGATTTGTTTGTTCACATTTCTACAAAACTCGATCAAGATTGCTTAAACAATCATCAAAAGACTTCCCATAAAAAGAGAAATCGTCCATGAAAACCTCAACAATCTTTTCACAAAAGTCGGAGAATATAGCAGCCATACATGTTTGAAAGGTAGTAGGTGCATTACATAAACCAAAAGGCATATGTCTATAAGCATAGGTTCCAAAAGGACAAGTAAAAGTGATCTTTTCTAGATCAGGCTGAGAAACAGGTATTTGTGAAAAGCCAGAACATCCATCAAGGAAGCAAAAGTGTGTGTGCTTAGATAATCTTTCAAGCATTTGATCAATAAAAGTTAAAGGGTAATGATCTTTTCTAGTAGCCATATTAAACTTTCTAAAATCAATTACCATTCTATAGCCTGTAACAATTCTTTGTGGAATAAGTTCATTCTTATCATTAGGAACAACAGTTATACCTCCTTTCTTAGGAACACAATGAACAGGACTTACCCATCTACTATCAGCTGTAGGATAGATTATACCTGCTTCCACAAGTTTTAATATTTCCGTTCCTACCACTTCTTTCATCTTCGGATTTAATTGAGGTTGGTGATCAACAACGGGCTTAGCATCAGGTGAAAGTGCAACTAACCCTGGGTGGTTTTGGTAATTCCGAACAACATATAGCTCATTGAGCTAATGCTATTTCAAGATAAATATTTCAGGAAAGCTCAACAATTTGCATGGCATGGATGAGAAAAGTGGATCCCTCAAACTGCTGAGGAAAAAAGGATTGGCTCAAGCTCAAAGCACAAGACTCTACATTTTCTATTTTAGTGACCCAAGATCACATTGATTCTATAGGAAAAGCCAATACTATCAAGAGGGGATGAGGTGTTGCTTAATGAGTTTCTTGCTCAAAGTGCTTAGTGATATGCTCCAAAGCCCTCAACTACTTTCTCACATCCACATATGTCCCAAACCAAGATTTAAACTCTGCCCCACCGAAACCATCTATCCGGCGCCACCGAGTTCACATGTCATAGCCACAACCACAAACCCTAGTCTTTTCGGTCTCACCGAGATGGGATTGCAATCTCTTTGTTTCCCTTCGTAAAGCTTTGGTCAAACCGAGATGAGCGATTGGTCCCACCAAAATTGCAATGCAAACTCACTGTTTCCCTTCCGTAACATTTCGGTCCATCCAAGATGAGCGAATCGGTCCCACCGAGTTTGCCTGACCAACCCTCTGTGTGTCCATTACCAAATCGGTCTCACCGAGTTTGTGTAATCGGTCTAATCGAGATTATGTTATGCCCTAACCCTAACCATATCGGTCCCGCCGAGATGACATGTCGGTCCCACCGAAAATCCTAACGGTCACATTATTTACTAAATCAGTCCGACCGAGTTTCAGGATTCGGTCCCACCGAGTTTGGTAAGTTGTGTGTAATGGTTAGATTTTGTGTGGAGGCTATATATACCCCTCCACCCACTCTTCATTTGTGGAGAGAGCCATCAGAACATGCCTACACTTCCAACATACATTTTCTGAGAGAGAACTACCTACACTTGTGTTGAGGTCAAGATATTCCATTCCTACCACATAAATCTTGATCTCTAGCCTTCCCCAAGTTGCTTTCCACTCAAATTTCTTTCCACCAAATCAAAATCCTGTGCGAGAGACTTCAGTGTTGGGGAGACTATCATTTGAAGCACAACAGCAAGGAGTTCATCATCAACATACCATTTGTTACTTCTTGGAGAGTGGTGTCTCCTAGATTGGCTAGGTGTCACTTGGGAGCCTCCGTCAAGATTGTGGAGTTGAACCAAGGAGTTTGTAAGGGCAAGGAGATCGCCTACTTCATGAAGATCTACCCTAGTGAGGCAAGTCCTTCGTGGGCGACGACCATGGTGGGATAGACAAGGTTGCTTCTTTGTGGACCCTTCGTGGGCAGAGCCCTCCGTGGACTCGCACAACTGTTACCCTTCGCGGGTTGAAGTCTCCATCAATGTGGATGTACGATAGCACCACCTATCGGAACCATGGCTAAAAAATCTCCGTGTCAACATTGAGTTTGCTCCCTTAAACTCCTCCCTTTACCTTCATATGCAATTTTTTATATTCCGCTGCTATACTCTTAGAATTGCATGTGTAGGTTGATTGCTTGACTTGTGCTAAGTTGCTAAAATCTGCCAAGAACTAAAATTGGGAAAAGGCTAGATTTTTATTTAGTCGAGTAGTCTAATCACCCCCCCCCCCCTCTAGACATACTTTCGATCCTACAAGTGGTATCAGAGCTTTGGTCTCCATTTGCTTTGATTTCCATAGATTTTGGTGGTCATAGCCTTGGTTTCACAACCTAGGAGAGTATGGCGTCTAGCATGGGAAATTACCACCATAGAGGTCCTTACTTTGATGGTACTAATTTTGCTAGTTGGAAGCATAAGATGAAAATGCATATTCTTGGACATAACCCCGCCGTTTGGGCTATTGTGTGTATTGGCTAGCAAGGTGAATTCTTTGATGGGAGAGAACCGAACCGCGAAGCTACCGCGAAAGAGTTGAAGATGCTGCAATACAATGCTCAAGCTTGTGATATCCTCTTCAATGGATTGTGCCCCGAAGAATTCAACAAAATCAGCCGTATTGAGAATGCAAAGGAAATTTGGGATACTTTGATTGACATGCACGAAGGTATCGACTCCGTCAAGGAATCTAAATTGGATGTGCTTCAAAGTCAATTTGACAAGTTCAAAATGAAGGATTGTGAAGGTGTCACTGAAATGTACTCTAGGCTTGCTCTCATCACAAATGAGATTGCCGGCTTAGGAAGTGAAGAGATGACCGACAAAATCATCATCAAGAAGATCCTAAGAGCCTTGGATGGAAAATATGATACCGTGTGCACATTGATCCAAATGATGCCCAATTACAAAGATCTCAAGCCAACGGAAGTCATTGGAAGAATTGTTGCTCATGAGATGTCACCCAAGGATAAGGAGGAGCTCCACAATAAGTCAAGTGGTGCTTACAAAGCCTCATGTGAAGCTCCCACATCATCAAGTGAGAAACAAACCTTCAATGAAGAATTGAGCCTAATGGTGAAGAACTTCAACAAGTTCTACAAGAGTAGAAGCAAGGAAAGAAGTTCCAAGTCAAGGTCCTACAATGACAAAAGATCTTCTAGTCATGAGTGTAATTGCTACAATTGTGGAATACCCGAACACTACTCCAATGAGTGTACGTCTCCCTACAAAAGAAGAGAAGATTCTCCAAAAAGAAGGAGTAGAAGAGAAGAATCACCATCCAGGGAAAGAAGGAGTAGAGATGATCGTTATGAACGAAGAACATCCCGGAGAAGCAAGGATTCGAAAAGGAAGGACAAGTCATCAAGGAGCTACACAAAATGAAGACATCAAGCTCATGTTGGTGAATGGGTATCCAACTCCGACTCCGACAATCACTCTGAGAGAATCTATCACTCCGACTCCAAATATACTCAAGATGAAGGTGTTGCCGGTCTAGCACTTGTGTCAGCCAACTCCTACGACATATTTGACTCACCAAATGAAGGAATTGGAAGATGCTTCATGGTTACAGGCCCAAAGGTATCACACCCCGAGTATGTTGATTTCAATAGTGATGAGGATGACTTGTTAGGTGATGATGATTTACTTGTTGACAACTCTAGTGATGAATACTATGATGAAACGTCAATTAATCATGCTAATCAAGATAAAACGAATGACAATGATAAGGAGAAGATTGAGCGCCTAACTAAAGAACTAAACACTCTTAAGTTAGCTCATGAAACTATCTTGGAAGATCATCGAGAACTTTTAAAGACTCATGAGAAGTTACGCTTTGAAAAGCTCAACCTTGAGAAAGAGCATGAGTTTTTAAAGGCAATCAATGATGATCCTCGCAAGAAAAGTTCTTCTTACATTGCCAAGCGTTTACTCTTATCTACTTACATGCCACAAGTCAAGTCTAGTAACAAGAACAAGAAAGTCCTCTTGATCCCACTAATGATTCTCCTAGCCAAGTTACACTTGAGCAAGAAAATAGCTTATTGAAGGGAATTATAGAGAAAGGTGTTTACAAGAGTCTTGCCAGAAGTAAGCAATTCGAGGAAATTGTACGCAAGCAAGGAAGGCACCGGAAGAATCAAGGTGTTGGTTTTGAACGAAAGTTCAATGCCAATGGAGTTGAGTGGGAAGAAGATCAATACCCCAAGACGAAGTTTGTTCCTCAACAAGAGAAGTATGATCCTACTTCTTTCAAAGGGACACGAGCTCAAGATGATCTTCCACCACAAGACCACAAGCAAAAAGGCAAGGACAAGCTTCAAGAGGAGATTGATGCATTTGAAGAAGCTCCTAAGGCCTCAAGTGGATTCCCAAGACTACATCAAGTTCTACTTCAACAAGTACAACTACAACTCCAAGGATTCCCATCAAGATGATGTGGATCCCAAAGAAGAAGAACTAGAGAGTTCTTGAGGGTTACTCCGCCAGCATACTTCACTCATATCATTTTAGCAAGGACAAGTGCAGTCAACTTCCACATCTTGCACTAGTTCAAGGAGTCACAAACTCTCTTGTTGGTAAGACAAGGGACAAGGTAACCTAATGCTTTCATGGACATCATCTTGTGTATGCATCACTCTATGTCTATGGATATCCTTGTTTGTTCCTTGTGGGACTAACCCATGTAGGTATTGAAAGTGCAACTCACTCCAATGGATTGCTCCAAACGATCTACATCAACATTGAGCATCCACATCTTCAACACCTACATGAAGTCATCATCGACAAAACCCAAGGTTAGTTCATCCCTCTTAGGGGGGATCTCACATCTAGGGGGAGCTTTACTCTAAGTATTGAGCTAAAGCAACTCTAATGGTGTGAACACAACAATGCTTTATGTAAAAGTGGTAACCCCACTTGTGCTTAAACGATGAGTATGACCTATGATCAAATGTTCTCATTTGACTCCTATGTCAATATACTCATGTATAGATGACCTAGTCATCGCCAATTGTCTGATAGACGCTAGAATTGGTTGTGCATGCTTTGCCACATATTTCATTTGCCACTTTATTGTGTGAGCATGTTGGTTGCATATTTTACTCATTCAAGGACATCCACTTGTTGTTTTGATTATTTGGTTTCTTTTATTTTGCCAAGTGGATGGACAAGAATGCCTAAGAACCTTCTCTAGCTATCTATGATTTTCTTGTCTCAAACTCTATTCATGCTACATCACAAAGTTTGATCATGTCAGATTCGAACCACTCTGTGTGAGGAGCACTCGGAGTCCCCGATTCGTCATAGACTTAAACTTCCAAGACCTCTTTGTGCATTTCGGTCTGACCGATTCACCATTTTCGGTCACACCGAGATCACTAAGTTGATCTAGGTTTTCAACCTCGGTGCAACCGATTAGAACTTTTCAGTCACTCCGAGTTGCAGTAACTGCTTGCAGTTTTGCATCTCGGTGCCACCGAGTTGTTCCACTCGGTTACACCGATAGGGTCAGGCTATATATACCCTCGGGTCAAATTTTGGAATTTTTTCCGAAACCCTTCGCCCGCGCATAGCCTGCTCTGCCTCTTCGAGTCTCCGGATCGTCCTCCTCGTCGCCAGCGACCTCCCGCCACTGGTCTCCACTGTCGTCAACGGCATTCTGCCCCGCCGTTGCCGCCATAGCAAGTTCACAGCCGCATTAGGGTATGAACTTGAAACTTTGTGCTATCCTTAACTCCGATTCCTAGCACATTGCTTTGCCATGATTCTTGCCACATTTGAAATCATTCTATCCAGGGAAAGCACTCTATAGATTAGATTTGATTTGAAAATTTAGGGTTAGGTTTCCGCCGAACTCATCTCGGACCAACCGAGTTGTAGAAATCGGTCTCACCAATTTGGCTTAGGCCATTGCACAAGTGATTTTCGGTCTGACCGAGAATTGCAAATCGGTGTGACCAAGATCGATTCTTTGTGAAACCCTAGCAATCTCGGTGCCACCGAACTGTGACTCGGTCTGACCGAGTTCACTAGTTTAGGTTCCAAAAGCTGCTTTGGTATCACCGAGTTTACAAATCGGTAGCTCTGAAATGCTTTCTGTGGAAAACTAAAACTAAGTTTTTGACTCAAGTGTTTTGCAAAAACCTTTGCACTTTGCGATGCTCATCCACTCTACCTCATCTATATCTATTCACAGGGTCTACTGTCAGTGAGTTTGCAAAATGTCTGATCAAATTGATAGCCAGAACAAGACAGAGGAGCATGCTCAGATGAGTGAGTGCACTAGTCCCGCAAGCAGCTATGATGAGGGTAGCAGGAGCACACCCAGCAACTTGCCAAAAGAAGCCACCAGGACAAGGAAGAAGAAAACCTCAGATTCTAAAGATGCGGACTATATTGCTGTTGAGGATGAGGCCACTTCTAAGAAGAAGGTGCTGAAAAAGGAGTATGGCACAGCTGCTACCACAAAGCCAGGCATGAACAAGAAGGCACCTGCCAAGAGAGTGCCCACATCCAAACCTAGGAAGGTTGCCACTGGTGAAACCATGAAGTTCACCATTGAGTCTGATGAAGAAGCTGCTGGCCAAGATAAGAAGAAGAAGAGGGTCAGAACAACTACTGCCAAAGTCCTTGGCAAGCCCTCTATGAGGAGAGATTCTAATGAGGAAGAAGAAGAGGAACAGGATGTTGCACCAGCTCCTAAAGCTCAGAAGCTAATGGGAGATGCAATCAAGTCAGGGGCTGCTCCATCTAAGCCCAAAGCTGCTCCCAAGGCTGCTGCTCCAGCACCAAAGCCTAAACCGAAGAGGAATGCCAGAAGTATACCTGCATCAGAGAAGAACAAGGCCCCAGTGCCTGAAGCTGCTAAAGAAGATGATTCTCTTGTTTTGAGAAAGTTGAAGCCCAAGATTCCTGACCACAATGATGCTCATCCTGTAGCTGAAGACATGCATATCAGAAAGGATGTTGGAGTGAGATTATGGAGACAGTAAAATCCTTATGCTGTGAGGAGAAGGACAGCAGTTGACTAGAGATTCCACACAAAGGAGCAACATGATTTTTATGAAACAATTTTGCTTGACAAGAAGCCCATTGTGTGTGACATGAGATGGATCAACTGGGACTACATCAAGTAGAATGAAGCTCACTATCCAGGAGTATATGATCGCTTCAAGTCTTGTGGAGTTGATGACTTTGTTGCCCAGAAGCTCACCAAGTGGAATGATGAGCTCATCATGCAGTTTTACTCCACATCTCACTTCTACCCAGATGGAAAGATTGTCTGGATGTCTGAAGGTACTAGGTATCAATCCACAGTTGAAGAATGGGCTGAGTTGATCAATGCTCCAAAAGAATCTGAAGATGACTTGGATGTATATGCAGAGAAGAAGAAAGACCACAACTCTATGGCTCACATGTACAGAGAGATCCCAGATAAAGCTGTGGAAACTCACAAGCTTGGATATATACACTTCTTGTTGTCTGGTCTGCCTACAATCAACTGGATACTTAGGCACACATTGCTTCCCAAGTCTGGAGATCACAAGATGATCAGAGGTCATGCTATCAACTTGCTGCACTTGTTTTATATACCTCAGAAATTCAAAGTCATGAGCCTGATTATGGAAACAATCAAGAGAACAGCAGCTGATCAGAAGAGGAGTTGTGGGTATGCTCCACACATTCAGGAGCTCATCAACTCAAAGATGGGCACATGCACATATCTTTTGGATAAGGAGCATCTACCCCTATACCCTGAATTTGAATATAACACAGTTGAGATGAATGAGGAGGAACCATCATCTGTGCAAGCACATGAAAAGAGAGATAAAGCAAGGGCAGAGAAAGCTGCAAAGATGTCAACTGCTGAAGAGGCATCTCAAGTGTTTCTGAAGAGCAAGCAAGACCAGCTTGGCTACTTGATTGCCTCCACCTTGAGGATTGAGAAGGGCTTGATCACCCTGAATCTAAACCAGGAGAGCTTGGAGAGAATCATAGAGCAGAAGTTTTATGCACTTGATGTGAAGGTCACAGAAATCCAAACTGTAGTTGAGCAACTTCAGGAGGATGTGGAGGAGAAGAAGGGCAAGTCTACCACAGATGCATTTGCTAGAGTGCCCAGAGGATAGAGATCTGCTGCAGTGCCTATTCCAGACACCAGAGCTACATCATCTGCACCAGCTGCCACAACTTTAGTGCCACCAGCTCCAGCAGCCACTCCACCAGCTCCAGCTACATCAACTGATGCTTTGGTCCTTGGAGTTATTTCTACACCACCTCATGAAGACCAAGCCTGAGAGTCGTTTAGCACTATGCATTTTTGAACTTTTTGGTAACTTATTGCCAAAGGGGGGGAAAATGTATAGATCATAGGCTTCGAGAGAGTGTTGCTTTTTATCTCTCTTGCTTTTGGTGGTTGAACTTCTTTATTTTTGTGTGTGTTTTCTTGATACATTATGCTTTTGTGAGATACTTGGATGATCATGTGTTTGATCATATGCTACCTTAATGCTTGTTGGATGATATTATCTCTTATATCCTTATATGATCATTCACTTTGCTTGGTGATGAGTGCATATGTTCAATTATTATCATTCTGAGCGCTCCACCAAGATGTATGTGACATGAAAGAGTAACCCATGGTCCTAACACATTGTGCAATTGCGGTCCAAAGCAAAATTTTAAAATAATGCACAACTTTAGGGGGAGCTCTTGCTTATCACATACTTAAAGCGACGATGTTTTTCAATCTTATTATCATGTGTCGAAGCTTTGACTATATGTTGTCATCAATTACTAAAAAGGGGGAGGTTGAAAGTGCAACTATCCCTGGGTGGTTTTGGTAATTCCTAACAACATATAGCTCATTGAGCTAATGCTATTTCAAGATAAATATTTCAGGAAAGCTCAATGATTGGCATGGCATGGATGAGAAAAGTGGATCCCTCAAAATGCTAAGGGCAAAAGGATTGGCTCAAGCTAAAAGCAAAAGACTCTACATTTTCTATTTTAGTGATCCAAGATCACATTGAGTCTATAGGAAAAGCCAATACTATCAAGAGGGGATGGGGTGTTGCTTAATGCATTTCTTGCTCAAAGTGCTTAGTGATATGCTCCAAAGCCCTCAACTACTTTCTCACATCCACATATGTCCCAAACCAAGAGTTAAACTCGGGCACACCGAAACCATCTATCCGGCGCCACCGAGTTCAGATGTCATAGCCACAGCCACAAACCCTAGTCTTTTCGGTCTCACCAAGATGGGATTGCAATCTCTCTGTTTCCCTTCGTAACGCTTTGGTCAAACCGAGATGAGCGATCGGTCCCACCAAGATTGCAATGTAAACTCACTGTTTCTCTTTCGTAACGTTTAGGTCCATCCGAGATGAGCGAATCGGTCCCACCGAGTTTGCCTGACCAACCCTCTGTGTGTCCATTACCAAAACTGGTCTCACCGAGTTTGTGTAATCGATCTCAGCGAGATTACGTCATGCCCTAACCCTAACCATATCGGTTCCACCGAGATGACATGTCAGTCCCACCAAAAATCCTAACGGTCACATTATTTACTAAATCGGTCCGACTGAGTTTCAGGATTTGGTCCCACCGAGTTTGGTAAGTTGTGTGTAACGGTTAGATTTTGTGTGGAGGCTATATATATCCCTCCACCCACTCTTCATTCGTGGAGAGAGCCATCAGAACATGCCTACACTTCCAACATACATTTTCTGAGAGAGAACCACCTACACTTGTGTTGAGGTCAAGATATTCCATTCCTACCACATAAATCTTGATCTCTAGCCTTCCCCAAGTTGCTTTCCACTCAAATCTTCTTTCCACCAAATCCAAATCATGTGAGAGAGAGTTGAGTGTTGGGGAGACTATCATTTGAAGCACAACAGCAAGGAGTTCATCATCAACATACCATTTGTTACTTCTTGGAGAGTGGTGTCTCCTAGATTGGCTAGGTGTCAGCCTCCGTCAAGATTGTGGAGTTGAACCAAGGAGTTTGTAAGGGCAAGGAGATCGCCTACTTCGTGAAGATCTACCCTAGTGAGGCAAGTCCTTCATGGGCGACGACCATGGTGGGATAGACAAGGTTGCTTCTTCGTGGACCCTTCGTGGGTGGAGCCCTCCGTGGAATCGCGCAACCGTTACCCTTTGTAGGTTGAAGTCTCCATCAACGTGGATGTACGATAGCACCACCTATCGGAACCACGGCTAAAAAATCTCCGTGTCAACATTGCGTTTGCTCCCTCAAACTCCTCCCTTTACCTTCATATGCAATTGTTTTACATTCCGCTCCTATACTCGTAGAATTGCATGTGTAGGTTGATTTCTTGACTTGTGCTAAGTTGCTAAAATCTGCCAAGGACTAAAATTTGGAAAAGGCTAGATTTTTATTTGGTCAAGTAGTCTAATCACCCCCCCCCCCCTCTAGACATACTTTCGAACCTACATCAGGTTCCATATTAACTTTGTGCTGACATAGAGTGGGTCTAATGCCCTTTAAATCATCAAGAGTATATCCAATAGCAGCTCGGTGCTTCCTTAGAACTTTCAATAATCTTTCTTCTTCATGTTCTGAAAGGTTGGCACTAATAATAACAGGATATATCTTCTTTTCATCAAGATAAGCATATTTCAAAGTGTGCGGAAATTGTTTTAATTAAAACACAGGATCACCTTTAGGTGGAGGAGGACCTCGTAGAGTTTCAATTGGCAAATTGTGTTTCAGCAGAGGACGTTGTTCAAAGAAAATCTTATCTATTTCATTTCTTTCATGCATATGTAAATCATTTTCATGGTCTAGCAAATATTGTTCTAAAGGATCCGTAGGTGGTACAGCAATAGAAGCAAGACCAATTAATTCATCCTTACTTGGCAATTCTTTTTCATGAACATTTCTACTAAACTTGGAAAAATTAAACTCATGAGACTCATCACCAAAACTAACACTGACAGTTTGTTTCTTACAATCTGTTCTAGCATTAACGGTGTTCAAGAAAGGTCTACCAAAGATAATGGGACAAAATCATCTTGTGAGGAACCAAGAACAAGAAAATCAGTAGGGTATTTTATTTTCCCGCACAAGACTTCAACATCTCTAACAATCCCAATTGGTGATATAGTGTCTCTATTAGCAAGTTTAATAGTAACATCTATGTCTTCTAGTTCTGCGGGTGCTACGTCATTCATAATTTCTTGATATAAGGTATAAGGGATAGAACTCACACTAGCACCAATGTCACATAAACCATGATAAAGTGATCTCCTATTTTAACTGAGATGACAGGCATGCCAACAATAGGTCTATGTTTATCCTTTTTATCAGGTTTGGCAATTCTAGCAGCTTCTTCACAGAAGTAAATAACATGCCCATCAATATCTTCTTCCAAGAGATCTTTAACCATAGCAATGCTAGGTTCTACTTTGATTTGTTCATCAGGTTTAGGTGTTCTAATATAGCTTTTGTTAACCACAGTTGAAACTTTAGTATGTTCCTTAATCCTAACAGGAAAAGGTGGTTTCTCAATATAAGGAGAAGGGACAACTGGATCAACATTATAAAGTATAGTTTCTTCTTTAACTGGTACCGGTTATTTAATTTCTTCTTTAATAGGTGGGTGATATTTAAGCCACTTCTCTTTAGGGAGTTCAACATGAGTAGCAGATGATTCAAAAGGAGGCTACTATCTCAGAGTCATGTCCATATTTAGTGCTAAACTTTTGAAAAGCATCGGTATCCATAAAAGATTTAACACAATATTACTTAAGCTTAATACCTGACTCTTTACCTTCGTCGAGTTCCCAATCTTCAGAGTTGTGTTTAATTCTTTCCAAAAGATCCCACCAGAATTCAATAGTCTTCTTCATAAAAGAACAAACACAAGAAGTATCAAGCATGGTTTGATCATTACGAGAAAGCCGAGCATAAAAATTCTGGATAATAATTTCTCTTGAGAGCTCATGATTGGGGCATGAATATGACATTGACTTAAGCCTCCCCCAAGCTAGAGTGATATTTTCTCCTTCACGAGGCAAAAAATTATATATATAATTCCGATCACGATGAACTAGATGCATAGGATAATTTTTTTTGGTGAAATTCCAATTTCAATTGATTCCAATTCCATGATCTAATATCATCGCATAGCCTATACCATGCCAATGCTTTTCCCTTAAAAGATAAAGGGAAAACCTTTTCATAACTTCATCTCCGGGTAAACCTGCAAGCTTAAACAATCCACAAATTTGTTCCACATATATCAAGTGCATATCAGGATGTTCGGTTCCATCTCCTGCATAAGGATTAGCTAGTAGTTGTTCTATCATACCCAAAGGAATTTCATATTCAATATTTTCAGTAGGTGCAGTAGGTTGAGGGGTAGCTAATTGTGGTTTTGGACGAGGTGAACAAACCCCTCAAAGGATTGTTTTTCATAGTAACAAGTGGCAATAAATTTCAGCACACTATATAAATGTTTCCTTACCAAATTCCACTTACCAAAGGCGCTTCACTCCCCGGCAATGGCGCCAGAAAATAGCCTTGATGACCCACAAGTATAGGGGATCAATTGTAGCTATTTTTGATAAGTAAGAGTGTCGAACCCAACGAGGAGCAGAAGGAAATGACAAGTAGTTTTCAGTAAGGTAATGTCTGCAAGTGCTGAAATTGTAAGTAGCGGAGTAGTTTGATAGCAAGATAATTTGTAACGAGCAAGTAACAATAGTAGTAACTGATACGTCTCCGTCGTATCTATAATTTTTTATTGTTCCATGCCAATATTCTACAACTTTCATATACTTTTGGCAACTTTTTATACTATTTTTTGGGACTAACATATTGATCCAGTGCCCAGTGCCAGTTCCTGTCTGTTGCATGTTTTATATTTCGCAGAAATCTCATATCAAACGGAGTCCAAACGGGATAAAAACAGACGGAGAATTATTTTGGAATATTGTGATTTTTGGGAGGAAGAATCAACGCGAGACGATGCCCGAGGTGGCCACGAGATAGGGGCCCACGCCCACTCCAGGTGGGCGCGCCGCCCACCCTCGTGGGCCACTCGTAAGGCAGTTGATGCTCTACTTTGGCTGCAAGAAAGCTAATTTTTGGAAAAAGATCTGGGCGAAGGTTTCAACCCAATCGGAGTTATGGATCTCCAGATATAAAAGAAACGGTGCGAGGGCAGAATCCCGGAACGCAGAGAGATAGATCCAATTTCGGAGGGGATCTCGCCCCTCCCATGCCATGGGAGCAAAGGACCAGAGGGGAAACCCTTCTCCCATCTAGGGAGAAGGTCAAGGAAGAAGAAGAAGAAGGGGGGCTCTCTCCCCCTTGCTTCCGGTGGCGCCGGAACGCCGCCGGGGGCCATCATCATCACCGCGATCTTCACCAACACCTCCGCCATCTTCACCAACATCTCCATCACCTTCCCCCCTCTATCTACAGCGGTCCACTCTCCCGCAACCCGCTGTACCCTCTACTTGAACATGGTGCTTTATGCTTCATATTATTATCGAATGATGTGTTGCCATCCTATGATGTCTTAGTAGATTTTCGTTGTCCTATTGGTGGTTGATGAATTGCTATGATTGATTTAATTTGCTTGTGGTTATGTTGCTGTCCTTTGGTGCCCATCATATGAGCACGCGCGCGGATCACACCATAGGGTTAGTTGTATGTTGATAGGACTATGTATTGGAGGGCTAGAGTGACAGAAGCTTCAACCTAGCATAGAAATTGATGCATACGGGATTGAAGGGGGACCAATATATCTTAATGCTATGGTTGGGTTTTACCTTAATGAACGTTAGTAGTTGCGGATGCTTTCTAATAGTTTCAATCATAAGTGCATAGAATTCCAAGTCAGGGATGACATGCTAGCAGTGGCCTCTCCCACATAATACTTGCTATCGGTCTAGTAAAGTAGTCAATTGCTTAGGGAAAATTCCGCAGCTCCTACCACCACTTTTCCACACTCGCTATATTTACTTTATTGCATCTTTATCTAAACAGCCCCTACTTTTTATTTACGTGTTCATTATTATCTTGCAAACCTATACTATCACACCTACAAAGTACTTCTAGTTTCATACTTGTTCTAGGTAAAGCGAACGTCAAGCAGTAGAGTCGTACCAGTGGCCGATAGGACTTGAGAGAGTATTTGTTCTAACTTTAGCTCCTCGTTGGGTTCGACACTCTTACTTATTGAAATAGGCTACAACTATCCCCTATACTTGTGGGTTATCAAACAAATGTGTAGCTTGGTAGCCCAATCCTTCTAAGGCAAAGGACAGGCCAAAACGACCTCTTATGATAAGCAAGGCGTTCTTGAGGGTACACGGGAGTTTCATCTAGTCACTTTCATCATGTTGGTTTAATTCATGCTCGCTACTTTGATAATTTGATATGTGGGTAGACCGGTGCTTAGGTGTTGTTCTTACTTGAACAAACCTCCTACTTATGATTAACCCTCCCGCAAGCATCTGCAACTATGAGAAAAGTATTAAGAATAAATTCTAACCATAGCATTAAACTTTTGGATCCAATCGGTCCCTTACAGAATAGCACATAAACTGGGATTTAAGCTTCTGTCACTCTCGCAACCCATAATATAATTGCTACTCCACAATGCATTCTTAGGCCCATATATGGTGAAGTGTCATGTACTTGACGTTCACATGACACCACTAGGGGAATCACAACATACATACTATCAAAATATCAAACACATATCAAATTCACATGATTACTTGCAACATGATTTCTCTCGTGACCTCAAGAACAAAAGTAACTACTCACAAATAATAATCATGCTCATGATCGGAGGAGTATTAAATAGCATAACGGATCTGAACATATAATCTTCCACCAAATAAACCATATAGTAATCAACTACAACATGTAATCCACACTACTAGTCACCCACAAGCACCAATTTGTAGTTCCGGTAACAAGATTGAACACAAGAGATGAACTAGGGTTTGAGATGAGATGGTTCTGTTGAAGATGTTGATGGAGATTTCCCTCCCCAAGATGGGAGAGTTGTTGGTGATGATGATGACGATGATTTCCCTCCCCGAAGTTCCCCCAGCGAAATTGCTCCGCCAGAGGGAAAAAGTGCTCATGCGCAAGTTCCGCCTCGAGACAGCGGTGCTCCATCCCGAAAGTCCTCTCCTTATTTTTTTTCTAGGTCAAAATGACCTATATACCAGAAGATGGGCACCGTAGGTGGGCCTGGGTGAGCACAACCCACCAGTGCGCGCCTGGGCTCCCTGGCGCGCCCAGGTGGGTTGTGCCCACCTGGTGGGACCCCTCTGGTGGTTATTTGCTCCAATATTCCATAAATATTCCATAAAAAATCTCCGTGAAGTTTCAACTTGTTTGGAGTTGTGCAGAATAGGTAGCATGACGTAGGTTTTCTAGGTCCAGATTTCCAACTGCCGGAATTCTCCCTCTTTGAGTGTACCTTGCAAATTATGAGAGAAAGGGCATTATAATTACTCCAAAAAGCATTATTATGGGTAAAAACATTATAAATAACAGTAAGAAAACATGAAGCAAAATGGATGTATCAACTCCCCCAAGGTTAGACCTCGCTTGTCCTGAAGCGAAAACCAAAATCGAAAAACATGTCCACATGCCTTGAGAGAGAGAGGTGTCGATAAAAACAAAATACGAACATGGAAGCATCATGTTGATTATTATAATAGCGACAAATTTAAACATAAGACTTTTATCATAGAACTTTTATCATACACTTCTCATGAATAAGTAACAGTTCATCACACAATCGAAGTATAAAGCAAAAACTCTATTAGAAACCAACAAACTCACCTCACCTCATGAGGTTGTTCCACCACTGTACTAGTTCATCCTCAGCCCCTCGAGGCAATCCACCACAAAGCTGGAGTAGGGTATTACACCGAGTGGCCTGAACCAGGATAAATCCCTATGTCTCTTGTCCCTTGGGTTCATTGAGCTAGGCCGGGGAATCGTTGTGCGGGTAGACTGGGGAGAGAGAGAGAGAGAGTTCTTCATACGCACCCCAGAGTTCGAACCTCTCAAGGGTCTGTGGAACCCCAAATCTGATAGTCGATCCCAGAGCAACACGTAGCCGCGGTAGCTGGAGAAGACGTTGACTACGTTGACATGCCAAAGGCTTCATGTTAGTGGGCTAGCGTATTACTGTATCTCGGGAAAGCTGGCTACGACATCAAGCTCGTTGACAGCAACGACTTCACGCGGGACATGTCACAGGTTAAGTGGTCGATCCCCAACCCCTCTGGTTCAACCGCCGTTGATCTCTTCGACGGCCCTGCTGATGATCTCCTCCGCCAAGCGGTCAAGGATTTGTGTTCCTTATACACCATAGAGCCCATTTTGTCATTTCTGACGGAAACATTCTACGGCTGCGGTTTGGGATCCTCAATTGCCAAGTCAGATCTCATCGATCATGACACGAGGAGGGCACCCACAAAGGTTCTTCCAAGGTGAAACAACCCATCTGTGACATCAGAGAGCGCACCATGGGTCTGTGCTCTTCCAACTGGAAGGATCCCGTCCATGAAATGTGAGGCAACATCCTATCAGCAAGGGAATTGCTTAAACAGTCCCAGGCAAATCCTCTCCCAGTGGAAGAGCAGATAGCTACTATTTATACTGGAACAAGAGGATTTCTTACCTTTTCTAGCTTTCCAACCCGTACCCTTTGTTGTAGTAGCATTTGTCGTGTGGTGCTTTAACTGTGTCGTGTTTAATTATTTCAGTTATGCAAAAATGTATTGCTCAATAGGGCTATGTGATGTTTAAGTATGAATTGTCCACTCCAGTTTCATGAATGGCTATATTTGGTTGTTTATAGTGAGTAGATGCCTTGTTTATCTGTATTTGGTTGTTAGGTTCGTTGTAGTGAGCATTTTTCCAGTTATCGAGAAGATGCCTTGTTTATATGTATTTGGTTCTTAGTTTGGTTGCAGTGAGCATTTGTACGGTAATCAAGAAGATGCCTTGTTTATCTGTATTTGGTTGTTGGGTTGGTTTATTTAGCATTTGTCCAATTTTCAAGCAGATGCCTTGTTTATATATCTGCTTGTTAGGTTGGTTGCAGTGAGCATTTGTCCAGTTTTCAAGCATATGCCCTGTTTATCTGTATTTGCTTGTTAGGTTAGTTGAGACTCTGTCTAGTTTTCAATGGCTATATTTGGTTGTTATACTGATCATTTATGCCTTGTTTATTTCAGTCATTCACAATGTGTTGTTCATTATGTGCAAGTCGGAACTGTGCAGCTTGACTGCATCAATACTAGTTTGAACCACTATATTTGGTTCCAGTTATGCCTGGTGTAGTTAACACATGCCCTTTATTTCAGTTTTACACATTTATCCAGTGTGATGTTTAAGCATTACCTACGTTCTATTCATTTTGAAAATACCAGTTTGAATTGCAATATTTGATTGTTGTTAAGCCTGCTGTTGGTAATATTGCCTTCCATTTTATATTTGCTTTAACAGCATGCTGAAACCAACACATTCAAGCTATCATTTCGAGATGATGTTGTTTCCCTTTGCTATATTTGCTTGATGTTAAGGTTGTTGTACTTATCATGCCTTCCCACTACTTATGCAAGACAACAACGGGAGTGGCTACCATTTTCCGCTGAGGTTAGCTTCATCCCTCGGCTTGTACTCCCCCGTCGTTCCATAATGTAGTGCATATAGATCTAGGCCTGGACACTTCTTAGCTTCTAATATAGACTTGTTGCTTGTAGGTACATATGCCCTTGGCAAGGATCCATGCATCGACCCTTTTTGTGTATGGGGCAATGAGATATTCATGAACAAGCATCAAGTGAGGAAACTGATAAGGATTATTAGCAAAAAGATATGAATGGTGGCAAGCAAATTATTCGTTTATGCTCTATCCAACACAACAGTGAGCTGTAGAATGGTAACTACAAGCTCTGCAGCCTTCTCTTTTTACTGCCCATAATGAGTTTTTAGACAATAATGTCTGAATCTTTTTCGTTTGCAGTGGATCCCGAAGCATTTCACTCAAGATTACCTTGCAAAGTACATGATTGGTGGACACTCAATGAAGGTTAATCATCCAGACTACAATGAGCATCAAGAAGTCGTAATGAAGATAGTGAAGGATGGATTTGCAGCCATCTCAAGGGGTTGGCTAGAGTCATGCGCGCATTACGCATGGAGGAGGGCACAATATGGGCATTCCGCTTCAGCTTCTCCAGCAACCAGAATGTCTTTCGCCTCTCTCTTTACAGTCTTTAGTACAACTGTGGTTCATCATTCTTTACTTGGTGCTTCTGTATTTCTTCAGTATATGTACCTGTGCATCGAATTATGCATTCGTGGTTGAACCTATATTTGTAATAAACATGGTTGGATATGAAATAAGTGATTGCCTACTTTCAAATTCAAAACATGTGATTTTTAAATTAGAGATTAATTAGGGATTACACTGCACGCGGTTTATGAAAGCAAAACGTCTGCGATAGATGTGGAGATCAGACACGTTTCTAGGATCCACTATGTGTGCGATCAATCTCCACTGCACACACGACATCCTCTTGAAAACTATTTGTGTTAGGTCACCTTGCGCAAACGTTTACCACATAAAAACTGTGTGTGATGGACAGCCTATGCCACACAGTTTCTTCTACTCACTGTGTGTGATGCATTCAATAATGCAAACGATAAAATTGTTAATATCGTGTGCAATGGCAACGCTATCACAAATGATTTAACGGGGAAAATTGTGTGTGATGTACCTGCGAACGAAAACATTTTACTTGGAGCGACTATGTGGGATGTACATACGAACGAAACCGTTTAGCGGGGACTGACCGTGTGGGATGTACTTGCGACCGAAAATGATTTCGCCTGTATAATTGTATTTTTTTAGCACTACTGTACGTATAACCATATTTGAGCACTCGACGGTCGCACACGACCTCATTTTGCCGAATGTGTGTGCCAGGAGGGCATATCCCCGATGGTTTCTGGGTCATGTGGGAAGGACTCCCCTATCGCCCACACTCACTTGGCGACGGTTCCAAACGCCGTCACGAAAAGGGGTTAAAAACCGTCTGTATAGCACCAACGCATACAAGTGGGAGCCCAGTCACATGGGGAAGAAGTCCCATCATCGTTGGCCTCTAGCGGGCTTTCCTCGACAACATGTGCTGGCGATGATGAGGGGAGGTTATTGTTGTTGAAATATAGTAATGGGTTTATCATTTCATTGTATCTGTTTTGTGTGTGTATTTTCGTATTTACTCCCTCCCTTCTGGTTTGAGGGAGTCGTCTCAAAATTATTATAACCAAGATAGAAGGTGAGTGGAGGGCACAAGTTTTGTGGGTTCAAAGTTGCACAATGACTCACATGTTCGACTCCAAGAGTGATAAGGATGTGTTTTGTTCTTGTCCCACTTTTCGCGTGCCCTGGAAACTTAGCCCATTAGAGCCTGCGTGAGCTAATACAAGATTTGGGCCATGTCTTGCATGTCAGTTTTGTTGCCCACATGTAACATCTGGGTTAAAATGATTGATAGACTACCCGCATAAACAATGAATTCCTTATTTTTTGGGAGAACATTTGAAGTAATGTCAAAGTTAGCATGCTTGGCTTGGAGTAATTTGAGGATGTGTGACTGACTGTGAAGTTAGTCCCGTGTCAGTGAGGACAAAATACACATGAAATACTAGTTTTGGTCTATGGGTTTAGTCTACATCCCAGGTGATCGCCAGCTTATCGGCCCTATACATGGTCGCCAATATGAGGGCATTACAGAATGGTACCATGGCCGACCCTTGTAGTTACACGGGTGTATGCAAGTCATTGGAGTAGACATGTACATAGTGTTTGTGTGGTCCGTCATGCCACACGCCATGGGCACATATGGATGATGGAACCAGCGCACATTAATGTGTGCTAAGGGGGACGTTCCTATTGGGCCAATGAGGACGTCAGATCGTTTTTAAGGGGGATATATATAACATCCGAGTTAATATGATTAATGGACTACTCATGTGGGGTTTGTTACTTTCTAGGGGCCCATCCACAAGAATCTAAATGTTAAGCATGCTTGGCTTGAAGTAATTTGGGGATGAATGACCGACAATGGAGTTGGTTCCGAGTGTGCATGAGTGAGAGAAAAATATACAGAAAAAACTAGTGTTAGTCTATGTTGGGAAACATTGCATGGAAAACAAAAGAATTCTACGCTCGCGCAATGATCTATCCATGGATATGCATAGCAACAAAGGGGGAGAGTGTGTCTACGTACCCTCGTAGGCCGTAAGCGGAAGCGTTTCACAATGCAGTTGATGTAGTCAGACTTTCTTCGCTCTCCAACCGATCTAGTACCGAACGCACGGCACCTCCGCTTCTGCACATGTTCAGCTCGGTGACATCCTCTGCCTTGTTGATTCAGCAAGACGACGAGGTAGTAGATGAGTTCCAACATCACGACGGCATGGTGAGGGTGATGGTGAAGTGATCTTCGCAGGGCTTCGCTTAAGCACTACGAAAATATGACCGAGGGAGTAAACGGTGGACGGGGGTGCCGCACACAACTAAGACAATGTTGTGTATTTGTGTGGCGCCGCCTCCCCATGTATATATAGGTGAGAGGGGAGAGGGAGGCTGCCAGGGCAGCCAGGGCACGCCCCTAGGGGTTGGCCGCCGGCCCTAGGGCTCCTGCCCTCCTACGCCTCCCTTTCCTTGTATGAACAAGGGGGAAAGGAAAGAGGCGGAGAGGGAAGTAAGTGGGAGTCCAACTCCACACTTTCCTTTCGCTCTCCATAGGGCCAGCCCTATAGAGGGCGCACCAGCCCCTTGTGGGCTGGTGTGTTCCCTCACTTGGCCCATAAGGCCCATATCTTTGTCGAGGATGCGCGAAACTTCTTCTTGTGACCGGATAAGTACCCAATAACCTCTGAAACACTTCCGGAGTCCGAATACCATCATCATATATATCAATCTTTACCTCTCGACCATTTCAAGACTCCTCGTCATGTCTGAGATCTCATTCGAGACTCCCAACAATATTCGGTCACCAAATCATATAACTGATATGACACTATGTCGTCAACGAACGTTAAGCATGCGGACCCTACGGGTTCGAGAACTATGTAGACATGACCAAGACACCTCTCCGGTCAATAACCAATAGCGGAACCTGGATGCCCATATTGGCTCCTACATATTCTACGAAGGTCTTTATTGGTAGAACCTTTTGAAAACATACATAATTCCCTTAGTCCATCGGTATGTTACTTGCCCGAGATTCGATCGTCGATATCTTCATACTTAGTTCAATCTCGTTACCGGCAAGTCTCTTTACTCGTTCCGTAATACATCACCTTGTGTCTAAACTACTTAGTCATTTGCTTGCAAGCTTATGATGTGTATTACTGAGAGGGCCCAGAGATACCTCTCCAATACTCAGAGTGACAAATCCTAATCTCAATCTATGCAAACTCAACAAACACCTTCGAAGATACCTGTAGAGCATCTTTATGATCACCCAGTTATGTTGTGACATTTGATAGCACACAAGGTATTCCTCCGGTATCCGGGAGTTGCATAATCTCATAGTCGAAGGAATATGTATTTGACATGAAGAAAGCAATATCAGTAAACTAAACGGTCAATATGCTAAGCTAACAGATGGGTCTTATGCATCACATCATTCCCCTAATGATGTGATAACGTTATCAAATGACAACACATGTCTATGGTTAGGAAACTTAACCATCTTTGATCAACGAGCTAGTCGGCTTACTAGGGACACGGTATTTGTTTATGTATTCACACATGTATTCAAGTTTCCAACCAATACAATTCTAGCATGAATTATAAACCTTTATCATGAATAAGGAAATATAAAATAACAACTTTATTATTGCCTTTAGGCATATGTCCTTCAGTCTCCCACTTGCACTAGAGTCAATAATCTGGATTACATTGTAATGAATCTAACACCCATGGAGTCTTGGTGTTGATCATGTTTTGCTCGCGGAAGAGGCTTAGTCAACGGGTCTGCCACATTCAGATCCATATGTACTTTGCAAATTTCTGTGTCTCCATCCTTGACCTTTTCATGAATGGAGTATAAGTGTCTCTTAATGTGTTTGGTTCTCTTGTGAAACCTGGATTCCTTCACTAAGGCAATTGCTCCAGTTTTCTCACAAAAGATTTTCATTGGACCCGATGCACTAGGTATTACACCTAGATCGATATGAACTCCTTCATCCAGACTCCTTCATGAGCTGCTTCCGAAGCAGCTAGTACTTCGCTTCACATGTAGATCCTGCCACGACGCTCTGCTGGGAACTGCACCAACTGACAACTCCACCATTCAATATAAATATGTATCCGGTTTGTGACTTAGAGTCATCCGGATAAGTGTCGAAGCTAGCATTGACGTAACCATTTACGACGAGCTCTTCATCACTTTCATAAACGAGAAACATATCCTTTGTCCTTTTCATGTACTTCAGGATGTTCTTGACCGCTGTCCAGTGATTCGCTCCTGGATTACTTTGGTACCTCCCTGCAAAGCCTATGGCAAGGCACACATAAGGTCTGGTACACAACATAGCATACATGATAGAACCTATGGTTGAGGAATAGGGAATGACTTTCATTTTCTCTCTATCTTCTGCAGTGGTCGGGCTTTGAGTCTGTCTCAACTTCACACCTTCTAACACAAGCAAGAACCCTTTCTTTGACTGATCCATTTTGAACTTCTTCAAAACTTTATCAAGGTATGTTCTTTGTGAAAGTCCTATTAAGCGTCTCGATCTATCCCTATAGATCTTGATGCCCAATATATAAGCAACTTCACCGAGGCCTTTCATTGAAAAATTCTTATTCAAGTATCCTTTTATGCTATCCAGAAATTCTATATCATTTCCGATCAGCAATATGTCATATAATATCAGAAATGCTACAGAGCTCCCACTCACTTTATTGTAAATACATGCTTCACCGTAAGTCTGTATAAAACCATATGCTTTGCTCACCTCATCAAAGTGTACATTCCAACTCCGAGATGCTTGCACCAGTCCATAGATGGATCGCTGGAGCTTGAATACTTCGTCAGCACCTTTAGGATTGACAAAACCTTCTGGTTGCATCATATACAATTCTTCTTTAAGAAATTCATTAAGGAATGCAGTTTTGACATCCATTTGCCAAATTTCATAATTATTAAATGCGGCAACTGCAAACATGATTCGGACTGACTTAAGCATCACTACGGGTGAGAAGGTCTCATCATAGTCAACCCCTTGAACTTGTCGAAAACCAAGTCGACCTTTGTAGATGGTGACATTACCATCAGCGTCTGTCTTCTTCTTGAAGAACCATTTATTCTCAATGGCTTGCCGATTGTCGGGCAAGTCCACCAAAGTCCACACCTTGTTCTCATACATGGATCCTATCTCAGATTGCATGGCCTCGAGCCATTTATCGGAATCTGGGCTCATCATAGCTTCTTCATAGTTCGTAGGTTCGTTATGGTCTAGTGACATGACTATCAGGACAGGATTACCATACCACTCTGGTGCGGAACATGCTCCGTTCGACCTATGAGGTCCAGTAGTAACTTGATCCGAAGTTTCATGATCATCATCATTGACTTCCTCTCTAGTTGGTGTAGGCATCACGGGAACGGATTTCTCTGATGTGCTACTTTCCAAATTGAGAGAAGGTATAATTACCTCATCAAGTTCTACTTTCCTCCCACTCACTTCTTTCAAGAGAAACTCCTTCTATAGAAATGTTCCATTCTTGGCAACAAAGATCTTTCCTTTGGATCTGTGGTAGAAGGTGTACCCATTTGTTTCCTTAGGATATCCTATTAACACGCACTTGTTCAATTTTGGTTCGAGCTTATCAGGTCGAAGCCTTTTGACATAAGTATCGCAACCCCAAACTTTAAGAAAGGACAGCTTAGGTTTCTTGCCAAACCACAGTTCATACGGTGTCATCTTAACGGAATTAGACGGTGCCCTATTTAACGTGAATGCGGCTGTCTCTAATGCATAACCCCAAAACGATTGTGGTAAATCGGTAAGAGACATCATAGACCGCACCATATCTAATAAAGTGCGGTTACGACGTTCGGACACACCATTACACTGTGGTGTTCCAGGTGGCGCGAGTTATGAAACAATTCCACATTGTTTTAAATGAAGGACAAACTCGTAACTCAAATATTCGCCTCCGGGATCAGATCATAGAAACTTTATTTTCTATTATGATGATTCTCCACTTCACTCTGAAATTCTTTGAACTTTTCAAATGTTTCAAACTTGCGTTTCATCTAGTACATATACCCATACCTACTCAAATCATCTATGAAGGTCAGAAAATAACAATACCCACCGCGTGCCTCAACACTCATAGGATCGCATACATCGGTATGTATTATTTCCAATAAGTCATTAGCTTGCTCCATTGTTTTGGAGAACGGAGTTTTAGTCATCTTGCCCATGAGGCATGGTTCGCAAGTATCAAATGATTCATAATCAAGTGATTCCAAAAGTCCATCTGCATGGAGTTTCTTCATGCGCTTTACACCAACATGACCTAAATGGTAGTGCCACAAATATGTTGCACTATCATTATCAACTTTGCAACTTTTGGCATCAATATTATGAATATGTGTATCACTACAATCAAGATTCAACAGGAATAGATGAGTCTTCAAGGGTGTATGACCATAAAATATATTACTCATATAAATAGAACAACCATTATTCTCTGGTTTAAATGAATAACCGTCTTGCACTAAACAAGATCCAGATATAATGTTCATGCTCAGCGTTGGCACCAAATAACAATTATTTAGGTCTAAAACTAACCCCAAAGGTAGATGTAGAGGTAGCGTGCCGACGGCGATCACATTGACCTTGGAACCATTCCCAACGCGCATTGTCACCTCATCCTTAGCCAATCTTTGTTTAATCCGTAGCTCGTGTTTCGAGTTACAAATACGAGCAACCGAACTAGTATCAAATACCCAGAGTGGTACTACGAGCATTAGTAAGGTACACATCAATAACATGTATATCAAATATACCTTTGTTAACTTTGCCATCCTTCTTATCCGCCAAGTATTTGGGGTAGTTCCGCTTCTAGTGACCAGTCCTTTTGCAGTAGAAGCACTCAGTTTCAGGCTTGGGTCCAGCTTTGGGCTTCTTCCCAGGAGTGGCAACTTGCTTGCCATTCTTCTTGAAGTTCCCTTTCATTCCCTTGCCCTTTTTCTTGAAACTAGAAGTCTTGTTAACCATGAACACTTGATGCTCCTTCTTGATTTCTACCTCTGCGGCCTAAGCATGGCGAAGAGCTCAGGAATTGTTTTGTTCAACCCTTGCATATTATAGTTCATCACAAAGCCTTTGTAGCTGGGTGGCAGTGATTGAAGAACTCTATCAATAACACAATCAACTAGAAGATCAACTCCCAGCGGAGTCAAGTGATTATAATACCCAGACATTTTGAGTATGTGTTCATTGACAACATTGTTCTCCTCCATCTTGCAGCTATAGAACTTGTTGGAGACTTCATATCTCTCAACCCGGGCATTTTCTTGAAATATTAACTTCAACTCTTGGAACATCTCATATGCTCCATGACGTCCAAAACATATATGAAGTCTAGGTTCTAAGCTGTAAATCATGGCACACTAAACTACAGAGTACTCATCAGATCAAGCTTGCCAGACGTTCATAACATTAGCTTCAGCTCCTGCAGCAGGCCTTTCACCTAGCGGTTCATCAAGGACATAATTCTTCTATGCAGCAATGAGGATAATCCTCAAGTTACGGACCCAGTCCGTATAGTTGCTACCATCATCTTTCAACTTAGCTTTCTCTAGGAACACATTAAAATTCAGGGGAACGGTAGCTCGAGCCATTGATCTACAACATAGATATGCAAAACTATACTAAGTTCATGATAAATTAAGTTCAATTAATCAAATTACTAATGGACTCCCACTTAAATAAACATCCCTCAAGTTATCTAAGTGATACATGATCCAAATCAACTAATCCATGTTCGATCATCATGTGAGATGGGTTAGTCATCAATGGTGAACATCTCTATGTTGATCATATCTACTATATGACTCATGTTCGACCTTTCGGTCTCCAGTGTTCCGAGACCTTGTGTGTACATGCTAGGCTCGTCAAGTTTAACCCAAGTATTCTACATGTGCAAAACTATCTTACACCCATTCTATGTGAACGTAGAGTCTATCACACCCAATCATCATGTGGTGTCTCGAAACGACAAACTGTAGCAATGGTGCATACTCAGGGAGAACACTTTTATCTTGAAATTAAGTGAAGGGATCATCTTATAATGCTACCGCCATTCTAAGCAAAATAAGTTGCATAAAAGATAAGCATCACATGCAATCAAAATATGTGACGTGATATGGCCATCATCATCTTGTGCTTTTGATCTCCATCTCCAAAGCAACGTCATGATCTCCATCGCCACCGGCTTGACACCTTGATCTCCATCGTAGCGTCATCGCGTCGAGGTCGTCACTCCAACTTTTGCTTCTATTACTATCGCTAACGCATAGTGATAAAGTAAAGCAATTACATGGCGCTTGCACTTCATACAATAAAAACACAACCCTAAGGCTCCTGTCGATTATCGATATTACAAAACATGATCATCTCATACATCAACATATCACATCATATTTTGACCACATCACATCACAACATGCCCTGCAAAAACAAGTTAGACGTCATGTACTTTGTTGTTGCAAGTTTTACGTGGCTGCTACGGGCTTCTAGCAAGAACCGTTTCTTACCTACGCAAAAACCACAACGGTGTTTCATCAAGTTTGTTGTTTTAACCTTATTCAAGGACCGGCCGTAGTCAAATTCAATTCAACTAAAGTAGGAGAAACAGACACCCGTCGGCCACCTTTATGCAAAACTAGTTGCATGTCTGTCGGTGGAACCGGTCTCATGTGCGTGGACATGTAAGGTTGGTCCAGGCCACTTCATCCCACAATACTGCCGAATCAAAATAAGACGTTGGTGGTAAGCAGTATGACTATCACCGCCCACAACTCTTTGTGTTCTACTCGTGCATATCATCTATGCATAGACCTGGCTCGGATGCACTGTTGGGAAACATTGCGTGGAAAACAAAAAAAATCTACGCTCACGCAATGATCTATCCACGGAGATTCATAGCAACGAAGGGGGAGAGTGTGTCTACGTACCCTCATAGACCATAAGCGGAAGCGTCTCACAACACGATTGATGTAGTCGAACTTTCCTCGCGCTCCAATCTATCTAGTACCGAACGCACGATACCTCCGTGTTCTGCGAACGTTCAGCTCGGTCACGTCCTCAGCCTTCTTGATCCAGCAAGACGGCCAGGTAGTAGATGAGTTCCAACAGCATGACGGCGTGGTGACTGTGATGGTGAAGTGATCTCTGCAGGGCTTTGCTTAAGCACTACGAAAATATGACCGAGGGAGTAAACGGTGGACGGGGGCGCCGCACACGCCTAAGACAATGTTGTGTATTTGTGTGGCACCCACTCCCCATGTATATATAGGTGGAAGGGGAGAGGAAGGCTGCCAGGGCGCGCCCCTAGGGGCTGGCCGCTGGCCCTAGGGCTCCTGCCCTCCTGCGCCCCCCTTTCCTTGTATGAACAAGGGGAAAGGAAATATGCGGGAGAGGGAAGGAAGTGGGAGTCCAACTCCACACTTTCCTTTCCTCTTCCCCTTTCCTTTCCCCCTGCATAGGGCCGGCCCTATAGAGGGAGCACCAGCCCCTTGTGGGTAGGTGTGTTCCCTCACTTGGCCCATATCTTTGTCGGGGATGCCCGAAACTCCTTCCGGTGAACCGATAAGTACCCGGTACCCTCTAAACACTTTCAGTGTCCGAATACCATCGTCCTATATATCAATCTTTACCTCTAGACCATTTCGAGACTCCTCGGCATGTCTGTGATCTCATATTGGACTCCGAACAACATTCGGTCACCAAATCATATAACTCATATAACGCTATATCATCAACGAATGTTAAGCGTGCGGACCCTACGGGTTCGAGAACTATGTAGACATGACCAAGAAACCTCTCCGGTCGATAACCAATAGCGGAACCTGGATGCCCATATTGGCTCCTACATATTCTACGAAGATCTTTGTCGGTCGAACCTTATGACAACATACGTAATTCCCTTTGTCCATTGGTATGTTACTTGCTCGAGAATCGATCATCGATATCTTCATACCTAGTTCAATCTCGTTACCGGCAAGTCTCTCTACTCATTCCATAATACATAACCTCGTTACTAAACTCCTTAGTCATTTGCTTGCAAGCTTCTAATGTTTATTACCGAGAGGGCCTAGAGCGACCTCCTTGATACTCGGAGTGACAAATCCTAATCTCGGTCTATGCCAGCTCAACAAACACCTTCGGAGATACCTGTAGAGCATCTTTATGATCATGCAGTTATGTTGTGATGCTTGGTAGCACACAAGGTATTCCTCCGGTATCCGGGAGTTGCATAATCTCATAGTCGAAGGAATATGTATTTGACATGAAGAAAGCAATAGCAATAAACTGAACGATCAATATGCTAAGCTAACGAATGGGTCTTGTCCATCACATCATTATCCTAATGATGTGATCCCATTATCAAATGATAACACATGTCTATGGTTAGGAAACCTTAACCTGTAAGTGCATCCAGTGCCCCTTAGTGATTTTGGTGTATTGAAGACTTATAGGTTAAGGGACTAATGAGTTTGTGAGTGTACATAGGTCTATAAGTCTATGAGGAGTTTGATATTTATGATGAAAGTCGACCCCTAAAAAAGAATGTCTTCAGCTGAAGACTTTGGTTTTCTTGAAGACTTTGAAACTGAAGAAATTGGTGTGACTGTGAAGACTTGATATTCATGCGAGGATTATGAAGCGTGAAGACTTTTGTTTTCATAGTTTCATTTTATCTTTCTTTAGTCATAGGAAACACCGTACTATTAAAGGGGGTTAGGTAAACCTAAGGAAAAGTTTCCAAGTGATGCTCATCTCAAAATCCTACACCGACCCAATCCTTTCGAGTGAAGCCACTGGAAATCTCATACAGTTCAGTCAATTTCTTCAGTGACAGAGACAAAGATCTTCTGGTGTCTGAGGAATTTGTTCTGACTGTGGAGTTAGGAATTCGCCAGTGCGGATTGCCTAAAAGTGAGGATACTGATAGCCCTGAGGAATTTTATACTCAAATATCCGACCGTTGTTGTGCTATGTGCCAGCTGTCCCAAAATATCTACCCACCTAACGGTCATATCATTGAAGGGAATTTATGTCTTATCATGTCGGGCTGCTCCCTAGGCTATAAATAGCCACCCCCTACAACCACTAGCTAGTTGGTTGCTCCGAGAGAAACTGACACTTGTCATTGAGAGCATCCCATCCTCCGATGACTTTGAGCGAAAATCATCAAGTGAGGAAAACCCAAACCCAAACACCTACAAACCCAAAGTGATTGAGCATCACTGAAGAGATTGTTCGTGTGTGGAACCGATGCTTGTTACCTTTGAGGACTATGCATCCTCCAAACGGTTAGGCGTCACGGTCCAGAGCATCCAAGAGGAACTTGTGGATCGCCGAGTGACCGAGTCTATGAAGGTTTGGAAGTCACATGAAGACTTACCACGAGTGATTGGGCGAGGTCGGTGTGATCTTTGCTTAAGGAGAAATGGTGAGGACTGTGTGTCCTTAGGTTTAAATACCTAGCCGCTCCAATCAGACGTACAACTGTCACAGTAGTCAGAATTGGTCTACCAAATCACTGTCTTCACCAAGCCATTGGTTCTATTTCCTCTACCCCTTCATTTCCTCATTCATATGTTGCTTTACTTAATCGTTACTGTTTGAGGACTTAGACTGAAGACTTTCTCAATTTCCTCAATCCAAATTCTTCGTTCACTTTGTCTTCGGCCTGCTTACCCTTTCTTTACGCTACTTGTACTATGTGTTTGTTTTCATTTCATCGTGATGACTGTGCTACTACTCTGTTATGCTTGCATATGAGTACTTATTCCGCTGCTAAGTTGTTCGTGACTTAGGAATTTCCTCACCTTGAAATTCCTCAGTGCGAACTTGTAAAAATTGCCTATTCACCCCCCTCTAGTCGATATAACACACTTTCAATTGGAATCAGAGCAAGGTACTCCCTTGTCCTGTGTGATTTTGGTTTAACCGCCTGGAGTTTTAGTTATGTCGAGCGCAAGAATGAAGAAAGTGGCATGCCCCATCTTTGACGGTCATGATTATCCCAAGTGGAAGGCAATGATGAAGAAGCGCCTCATGGCGACGAACATCGAGTTCTGGACCGTCATTGAGATTGGTGTTACTGATCTTTGCAAGATGGCGGAGGCCGATGATATTTGCAAGTACACTCGACTTGACATCATAGCAAAGGATGTCATCTTCTCCTGCTTATCCCTAAATCAGTTCAGGAACATTATGCATCTCTGCCATGCGAAGCTTATCTGGGACTGACTCTCTGATGTCTATGAAGGTCATCGAACTCGTCATGATCCCTGGTTGAGGATTTCAAGGAATCGCTCAAAATGATGACTTTCAATCCTGAATCATCATCCTCTGCACCATGCCTTATGGAAAAAGGTGTCAAGGTAACTGAATGCTTCCTATCTGAATCTAGTGATGATGAATCTGGTGATGAATTTGGACCCAGCTATACCAAGCTTGCTTCTCTTGCCACTAAACAACAAAGATCTTTGGAAAAGTTTCAAAACATGCTAGATGAAAGCGATGATATGTTGGGTGAAGAAATGGATCAAACTCAAACTCTGACTGATAATCTTCAGAGAAATCAGTCTAAGTTTGACAACCTTCAAAGTCATCATAGCACTCTCTTAGCCGATCATGAGAAGCTTTCTTACGAATCTCTTCAAAGAAAGCAAGATCTTGAGAAGCTAAGGGTAAGTTATGAAGATCTTCAGAAGGAACATGATTCATTGCTTGCTCAACAGATCGGTGAGCTCAGGATGAATTCATTCCACCATGTTTGAAATGCATTTAACGTGAATCTGCTAATTCTTCACCTGAAAGTTCAAATGCTTCTATTGCTGCAAATTCTTCAACTGTCTCTGTTATCACAAATTCCTCACCTGAGGATGCCGCTAGTAACACTGACAATGCAGGGTTGAAGGAATTATATGTGACAGGCATGTACAAAAGCCTCAAAGGGCATCAGGCTCTTTGTGATGTGCTTAAAAAGAAGATCATCAACAGGAACCCTAGGAAAGAGGGTATTGCCCTTGAGAGGAAACTCAATGCTGATGGGACCTACTAGAAACCTGAGAAGTATCCCAAAACCTCATGGGTTGCTGTAAAGGGGCCGCATGTAGATCCATCCACTTTATCTGGCTTTACATGTGAATCTTCATATTCCTCTAATGAGTCATTTGACTCCAACTATAAACTGTTCAAAAATCAGAATGGTGAAGTATTTGCTAGATATATTGGCACTAACTGCAAGAATGGTCCCCCTATGAAGAAAATCTGGGTTCCCAAATGGTGCCTTGAAAGTCTTCAGGTGAATGTCATCATGACACTACCTATGAAGAATAGGAACCCCAGATCAAATTTTTCATATGGACCAAAGTCTTCATATGGATCCAAGTCCTCATATGGGTAGGGGACCAATATTTACTTCCGCCTAAACGCACCCATTGTAAACATACGCTTAAACGTATTATTCATCAATGGGAGATCATACATAGCGTCAGCTTATTGCTATCATTTGAGCATTTTTCTTGCAAATGTTTATTTAATATTGCTTCTGTACATCATGGTACGATCAACTTTGCCAGGGGCTTCTTATGGCACCTCATAATACGGCAAAAAAGTCCGAACACTTTCAACAGTGCGGCACCCCGAACTTATAGCACTATATGCATCAGCTCCGAATCACGTCTTGGCTCAATAGTTGGGTTTGTCGGGCTCCCTTCTTTTGGTACCTTACGTTCCGTTATATCGGCTAAGGTAGCGCAGGGAGAACTACTGCGATTGTGTCTCGGTTCTTCTGGACGAGCACCTCAGTAGAGAAAGCCGAAAACTGACCGGCATGATGCGGCGAGAGTTGGTCGCTGTTCGAGAGGTCTTAAAATCCTTAAAGATTTTTCAGCTTTAGGCGAAGAATCGACTTCGTCCGATTTAGGCGTATATAGCTCCCCAATTCGGCCCTCCGAATTCTAGGGGCTTCACCGAAATTTAAAATTATAGACTTCTATGTCTAAGTGAAGGTTATAAAGCCGCATAGTCCGATTGCCTTGTTCGCTGCGCCAGATACCTCCTTAAGGGAACAAAATTTTGGACAAAGAGTATCCGGGTTTTTCCAGGAACACCCCGGTACTAGTTATGTGGGGGCGGAAGCCGACGACTGGCCTACTTTCAGAATTCTATAAACAGCCGCACAGAAGGTAATATTTTAAATCAAACAGTGCCACATAGCACA
Source organism: Triticum timopheevii (assembly GCA_963921465.1). NCBI lineage: Eukaryota > Viridiplantae > Streptophyta > Magnoliopsida > Poales > Poaceae > Triticum > Triticum timopheevii. The sequence continues at coordinate 173,162,367 of OY997274.1, read as the reverse complement.
AGTAACTTCGTCTTTAAATTACAATAGCGGCAGAGGTACATTTAGTCAATGATCTTGTCCTTGGTACATTCATCGGCCACGAGACAAGTGCCCTTCATAACGCCATCACAGTACTTCTTGGGATAGCAATGCGCCTTGCCCTCCGGCGGCCCGTCCTTCACCAGCTTCTCTGCGTCCAGCTTTCCCCAATGCACCTTCACACGGGCAAAGGCCCGGCGGGCACCCTCAATGCAAACAGATCACTTCATAACTTCAAGCCGCGGAGAGGCATTCACCATCCGCTTGATCAGGCTAAAGTAGCTAGTGGGCACGGGCTCACCAGGCCACATCCGGACTATGAAATCTTACATAGCCACTTCGGCCGCCCTGTGGAGTTTGACCAACTGCTTCAGTTGGTCACTCAGAGGCATTGGGTGTTCGGCCCCAGCATATTGGGACCAGAACAACTTCTCCATAGAGCTCCCCTCCTCGGCACGGTAGAACTCCACGGCGTCTGAGACACTGCATGGCAGATCTACAAATGCCCCTGGAGAGCTCCGAATTCGGGTAAGTAAAAGAAACGCCTCCTCCACATGTTTGCTTTGCATAAAGAATGTCTTACCCACCGCTATCTTTTTGGCCGCCTGGATTTCCTGTTGTGCCTTGTCAGCTTCGGCCTTGGTGTCTTTCATAATCGCAAGGGCCTTCGCAAGCTCGGCCTCTTTCATCTTCAGATCATGCTCCACGGACTCGAACTTCTTGCCGAGGTCCCGGAGCTCTTGTTGTACCTCGCCCACTCTAGCATCTTGCTTTTCGTGCTCCTTGCATTCCAAGGCCGCCTTGTCTTCGGCCTCGGACATTGCTTTCTTCAGGGATGCCACTTCGGTGGTGGCCGTTGTTACACAGTCACGACGCTTCATCATTAGACTAACCAATTTTATCTATCCTTCATTGTATGAGAGCGGGGAATCACTCACCTTTGTTCTCTTCGAGCTGCCTCCTCGTGAGGTCTAGCTCTCCCTGCGCCTACACCAGGTCCCACTTTAGTCCGGCGACCTTGGCTGTGCGGACAGCAGCGGCAAGCAGCACAGCCTGCTTATTCACATGCACACTTATTATTAGACTCCTGCGGATTATATTTGACCCTTCGTTTGTCTTTTCTTTCCGAACACCAAACAGAGTATCATGGGCTACTACCTATCGGGTGGTAATTTCACACATTTTGATTACTTACCTCAAAGCCTGTCAAGAGGCTAGTGCAAGCTTCGGTTAGTCCGCTCTTGGCAGACAAAACCTTCTGAATCACCGCACTCATAAGAGTATGGTGCTCTTCATCCATGGAAGCACCGCGAAGCGCTTCCAGCAGATCATCCAATGCCTCGAGCGTAACAGAAGTCCTCGGCACGGATGGCTCGCCCTCCCTAATGAGGGGCTGCCCGCCTGAGTCCGGAACCGTTGGAGGTTCCAGAACAGTGTTCGGCTGAGAGCCCGGCCTACCGTGGCTCTCATCGACACGATCCGCGGGGATCTTGAACCCCGCGCGTCTGACATCTGGAGTTTCACCTTGGGGCGTCTCCAGAGACACCTCCCCCTACTCTGGGAGCCTTCGGGACAACACCTCCGTGTCGTCCGCGGGCTGAGGCGTAGTGGCCGCCGAGAACGAGTTCATCGCTGAATCGCTCAGGGATCCGTCCGAAGACGATACCTCGGGATGAGCCCTGGCCAGACTGCATATATGTTCGGCGTTATAAAAAGACTATGAAGTAAAGTCATGATAGAGTGCGGATACTTACGATCACGCTAGGGGCTTCCCCCTTGGCAGCCACCCCTCCTCGCTATGGGCGGCCGTGGCGGAGTAGTCCAGAAGGGACACCTTCCCCTTCTTGGGCGTCCCAGCCTCCTCCTCCGGGGCGGCTTTCCTCTTTTTCTCCTCCCCGGTGCGGGGAGGTAGAGTTTCCTCTTGCTTCCCCCCACCTCCGCGGGAGGAATCTGCCTCGTCGTCGTCAGACGACGAGGGAATGACGGCCTTGCGCCGGGGGCCTTTCCAGGCCCCCTGGTCCGCGTTCTCAGGCCCCTCATCCTTCCCGGATGGGGCGTCCTCTTCTTCTTCTTCCTCCCCTTTAGGGAAGGAGTGTGCCTCGTCATCTTTGGACGAGGCCTCTGGTACAACCTTATGCCGGAGACCCTTCCTGGTCCCCGGGGCCTTCTTTTCGGCCTTCTTCTCCGGTGCCTTGTAGGGCACCGGGACTAGCATCTCCGTCAGGAGAGCATCAGCTGGGCCTTCTGGCAACGGAGCCGGACAGTCAATCTGCTCCGCTGTCTCCACATAATCCTGCTTAAATATGCACAATTACTTAAGACTCCCCCACGAATATACTGGGAAGAGCTGAATCTGGTGGTAGTCAGAAAACTCACCGCACTAGGAGGCCGCGCGGCGTGAAGTTCACGGTCCTCGGATGTGGGAGGAGGTACTTAAGAGGCCTTGAACGGCGCCTTCCATGCTTCTTTATGCGTCATGCCGTAGAGCTGAAGCGTCTGGTGTTCGGCCGGGACGAACTCCCACAAATTATATGCCCGCCTTTGGCACGAAAGAATCCGGCGAACGAGCATGACCTAGATCATGTTGACAAGCTTAATGTTCTTGTCCTTCATGCTCTTGATGCAGTTTTGGAGCCCGGTCAGCTCTGTAGGTTCGCCCCAGGTGAGGCCCTTCTTTTCCCAGGAGGTGAGCCGCATGGGGGTTCCGGATCGGAACTCGGGGGCCGCTGCCCAGTTGGCACCGCGCGGCTCGGTGATGTAGAACCACCCCGACTGCCACCCTTTTACGGTCTCCGCAAAGGAGCCGTCAAGCCAGGTAACGTTAGGCATCTTGCCCACCATGGCCCCTCCGCACTTCGCTTGCTGGCCGCTCACAATCTTCGGCTTCACGCAGAAGATTTGCATCCACAGGCCAAAGTGAGGCTTGATGCGGAGGAAGGCCTCGCATACGACGATGAACGCCAAGATGTTGAGGACGAAATTTGGGGCTAGATTATGGAAATCTATCCCGTAGAAGAACATGAGCCCGCGGACGAAGGGATGAAGCGGAAATCCCAGTCCACAGACGAAGTGGGTGAAAAACACGACCCTCTCGTGAGGTTCCGGGGTCGGAATGGCCTGCCCTTTGTCCGGTAGCCGGTGCGCGATGTCTGCGGCCAAGTATCCGGCCGCCCGAAGATTTGTGATATGTTTCTCTTTCACGGTGGAGGCCACCCACTTGCCTCCTGCTCCGGACATGTTCAGCTGTGTGGAGAAGACTTGGGCTAGGGTGTTGGAGCTCGAGGGGGCAAGAGTGGGTAAAGGAGGAAGAAGGCATGGGTAAAAATGGGGAACTCTTACCCCTTTATAGAGGCGACAAAAGCGGTGCGCCTCCCCACTCGCCCGTTGAGAATCGCTTACTTCCCAAACGCCATGATTGATGGCGTGGTGGGATTACCCATACCCGTATTGATGAGAATCCCGTGATAAGGGGACATGATCTCTTCTTTGACAAGACATGTCAAGGAAACCGCCTCGCAATATGCGCTGTGGCTAGTTGTGGGAAAACGGTTTGAATAATGACCCGACCATGATGACATGTCACATTGTCTAAAAAAGTTGTCAGCAGATTGCATTTGTGAAATATCATTCTCTCTACGGCGGTATGTGAAGATCATTTTGCGGATCTGGACACAGTTTAAGTGTTCGATAATTACTTTGGAGTATTCGAAGAAGGAACCCGCCTTGCAATGCCGAAGACAAGACTGCACGCCGGACTCATCGTCATTGAAGCCTGGTTCAGGGGCTACTGAGGGAGTCCTGGATTAGGGGTATCCGGACAGCCGGACTCTATACTTTGTTCGGACTATTGGAGCGTGAAGATACAAGACTCAAGACTCCGTCCCGTGTCCGGATGGGACTCTCCTTTGCGTGGAAGACAAGCCTGGCAATCCGGAGATTGTATTTCCTTCCTTGTAACTGACTCCATGTAAACCCTAGCCCTCTCCAGTGTCTATATAAACCGGAGAGGTTGGCCCTTAGAAGGCCGATCACAACTACAATCATAATCATCATAGGCTAGCTTCTAGGGTTTAGCCCCTACGATCTCATGGTAGATCTACTCTTGTACTACTCATATCGTCAATATTAATCAAGCAGGAAGTAGGGTTTTACCTCCATCGAGAGGGCCCGAACCTGGGTAAACATTGTGTCCCTTGCTTCCTGTTACCATCAGCCTAAGACGCACAGATCGGGACCCCCTACCCGAGATCCGCCGGTTTTGACACCGACACTCATATGGACCAAATTCCTCACATGGATCAAATTCCTCATATGAATCAAAATCCTCATATGAACATCATCGTGTTAACACTTTTGTTTCACAGGGAAGATCTAAGGGCTATGAATATGTGCATTATTCTTCAAATCATTATGTTCATAAGTCCTCAGAGAATTTCTCTGCTTATTCATATGCTTATTCTAACCCCTCTTCTATGAAACAAAGTGGACTGGCTTCAATGCCACCTTTCTCATATGGAGCTCGCAGAATGATGAACTCTTTGCCACCCCTCCAGATGTGGGTGGTGAAGAAAAAGAACTAATCTCTTATACAGGGTCAGGTCTTCAGTCGAACTTAAACGTTTGATGAATTTGCTGGAAACATGAATATGCTTGAAAGGACGCAAGCTAATCATGAAGAAATGATTATTCATTTCTCATGTCCTCATACTGCTATATCTATTGTATTGCTTGATGAAATTGATCTGATGAATTTGATGTCATATTCTTCACTGATGAAGTATATTAGTTCGTAAGATGCACTAATTCATCTGCAGGATGATCAACCCAAAGCTACTGAGTGGGTCCTCGATAGTGGATGTACAAATCACATGACCGGTGACAGGAACTAATTGATGGGCACTGCTTTATCTCCATCACATATGAAGCATATCACCTACACTGACAAAGGCAAAAGCAAGGTATTGGGTCTAGGTAGGGTTGCGATCTCAAAGGATCGACACATGGACAAAGTCATGCTTGTCGAGTCCTTAGGATTCAACCTCATGTTTGTCTCAATGCTTTGTGATCTTGATATGGTTGTTGTCTTTGGCAAGTATCGTTGTGTTGTGATCATGGAAGCTGACCATTCCAAAGTCTTCGAAGGCTTTAGGAGAGGAGACTTGTATATTGTTGATTTCTCTACAGGACTACAACCTGCCACATGTCTACTTGCAAAAGCTTAAGAAGGCTGGTTATGGCATTGAAAACTAGGTCATGCTGGCATGAGGAACTTGCACATGCTCATGAAGAAGAAGCATGTCATTGGCATCGAGGGTGTCAAATTCCTCAAGGACCATCCGTGTGGAGCTTGCGAGTCTGGAAAGATGACCAAGGCCAAGCACCCCTCGAAGACAATCATGAGTACCACTCGTCCATTTGAATTGCTTCACATGGATCTCTTTGGCCCTACTCACTATGCCACATTCACCAATGCTGCATCTTTATATGGCTTTGTTATTGTTTATAACTATTCTCGTTACACATGGGTGCATATCATCACTTACAAAACTGAAGTGCAGGAAGTCTTCAAACGATTTTCCTGGAGGGCTTCAACCAACTTCGATGTGAAGATCAAGCATATTAGGAGTGATAATGGGACCGAGTTCAAAAATACTGGTCTTGATGACTATCTTGATGAACTTGTATTACTCACGAACAGTCCTGGCCATGGGAAGCCCGGCCCGGCCGGCCCGACCTGACCCGGCCCGGGCTCGGGCCTAGATTTTAGCCCGATGTCCGAGCTAGGCCTGGGCCTATCGTTTTTGCGCTTCTCTGAAGGGGCCCGGCCCAAGGCCCGGTGGGCTTTTACACGTTTGGGTCAGGCTTGGGCCCAAAAAACAGGCCCGATGGCCGGGTCGGGCCCGGGCCTAGGTTTTCTGCCTCAGGCTTGGCTAGGCCCGGCCCGAAGACCGGCTCGGCCCGAGGTTTGGCCAGGTATACTCATGAATTATCTGCTCCTTATACTCCTTAGCAGAATGGTGTCATGGAGCGCAAGAACAGGACTCTCGTTGGGATGGCTCGCACTATGCTTGATGAATACACAAGATGCCTCGTCACTTCTGGCCTGAGGCAATTGATACTGCGTGCCACATCATCAATAGGGTATATCTTCACAAATTCTTCAAAAAGACCTCATATGAACTCCACACTGACAAAAAACCAATGTGAGTTATTTCAAAGTCTTCGGTGCTAAATGTTGGATTAGAGATCCTCGTCACAATTCTAAATTTGCAGCGAAAGCACATGAAGGTTTTATGCTTGGTTACGGAAAGGACTCGCACACCTACAGAGTCTTCAACACAGTTCACCACAAGGTTGTTGAAACTGTAGATGTGCGGTTTGATGAAACTAACGGCTCACAAAGAGATCACCTACCTCCTGTGTCAGATGAAAAGTCACCTGAGGAATCCATCAAGTTCAAGGCTACTAAGGATGTCATTCCTACCGAAGAATTTGCTGAATAAGTCATTCCAGAAAGTGAATAATCTCATGCTGGTGCACCTGAAGAAAATGGCTCTGAGGAAAATGCTGAGCCTACTCAACGTTGTCAACCCACTCATCCTTGCGTTACAAATGAAGTGCAGATCGAGAAAATCATTGACGACATCAACGCACCAGGTCCTCTCACATGCTCAAGGGCTTCTCATTTGTCTAACTTTTGTGGGCACTTTTTTTTTCTCTCTATCACAGAGCCCACCAAAGTAGATGAGGCATTTCTGGAGCTTGAGTGGATTCAAGCGATGCAAGAGAATTACATCAGTTCGAGCTCAACAATGTCTGGGAACTTGTCAAGCGACCAGACCCACGCAAGCACAATATCATCAGCACCAAATGGATCTACCGCAACAAGCAAGATGAAAATGCCCTTGTGGTGAGAAATAAGGCATGGCTTGTAGCTCAAGGCTACACACAGGTTGAAGGAATTGATTTTGATGAAACTTTTGCACCTGTTGCTGGACTTGAGGCCATTCGCATATTGCTTGCTTATGCTAACTGTCATAATATCATATTATATCAAATGGATGTGAAAAGTGCATTCCTCGATGGTAAGCTTGAGGAAGAAGTATATGTTGCTCAACCCCCAGGTTCTGAAGATCCTAAGCTTCCTGACAAAGTCTTCAGACTCAATAAGGCCCTCTATGGCCTCAAGCAGGCCCCTCAGGCGTGGTATGATACTTTGAAGGAATTCCTCATGAAGAAAGGATTCAAACCCGGTTCACTTGACCCAACTCTTTTCACCAAAACCTATGATGATGAATTATTCGTGTGCCAAATATATGTTGATGATATTATCTTTGGTTGTACTAACCAACGTTACAGTGACGAATTTACCTATATGACGAGTAAGGAATATCAAATGTCCATGATGGGAGAATTGAAATTCTTCTTAGGTCTTCAAATTCGTCAACAGCACAACGACATCTTCATATCTCAAGAGAAATATATCAAGGATGTGTTGAGGAAATTCGGCATGAAAGATTGCAAAGGCGTCAAAATCCCTATGACCACAAATGGCCACTATGCACTAACGAAAATGGTATAGACTTTGATCAAAAGGTATACCGCTCCATGATTAGATCTTTATTGTATCTATGTGCATCTAGGCCAGATATTATGCTTAGTGTTTGCATGTGTCACTACAAAAAAATACACTTCCGTGATGATACGTCTTTCTCACAGTAGGTCGCGTTTTTTGTCATGCATGTACATCCATGACAAATTTATGACAGAATCAAGATACTCATACATGTGCTGTCGTAGAAGTGTTCCATGACATTACCAAAATTATCATCACGGAAGTGTCCACTTCCATGACGATAAATTGCGCGTCACAGAAGTGCTTTCGTCAAGGGTGACCAACACGTGGCATCCACCGTAACGGAACATCGTTAAGCTATCGGGTCGGGTTTTGGATCTGATAACCTTTTAACAACCCCAACCAATGGGGATTTTCCACGTGTAAAATCATCATTGGCTGGAGGAGACACGTGTCAGGTCCGCGTTGGCACAGGTGTCACTCATCCAATGGATGAGACACGCCTATGATATGTTGACACGTGGACCGGCCCATCAAGTTTAAATGGGCCGGCCCAACTAAAGGCCCACAAGATTTCGCGGACCATAATGGGTCGGCCCAGCTAAAGGCCCACAAGATTTTGCGGACCATAATGGGCTGGCCCAGCTAAAGGCCCACAAGATTTTTTGGGCCATAATGGGCCGGCCCAGGTAAAGGCCCACAAGATTTTTGTGTGCCATAATGGGCTGGCCCAGGTGAGGGCCCACAAGATTCTTGCGGATCATAATGGGCCGGCCCAGCTAAAGGCCCACAAGATTTCGCCGACATTAATGGGTCGGCCTAGCTGTAGGCCCACAAGATTTTGAGGACCCTAGTAGGCCGGCCCATTAACTGGCTGCCATGTTTTGGGCCAAATGCCGGCCCATATTTGATCCGGTCCATTAATGGCCTGCCACGTTTCGGGCCTAATAATGGCCCATATGAGATCCGGCCCGTTAAAAGCCTACCACGTTCTGGGCCAAATTATGGCCCAGATCAGGTCCGGCCCTTTAAGAGGCTTTGGGCTCAATGATGGCCCATATCAGATTCAGCCCCTCAACTAGACGCTATGCTTTTGGGCCCACTTGCTAAAGATCCACTTAGTAATTCAGCCTAATATTAGTTTCGGCCTGTTAAGGGCCCGTTTATCATTTCGGCCCTATATTGATTTCGGCCTGTTAAAATCCCGTCATATAGTTGGGCCTAACTACGGCCCGGTTTGCATCCGGCCTGCTCGCAGCCGATATCTGATTGGGCCAAACAAGGACCGAGACAATTTTGGCCAGTTCAAAGCCCGTTATTTGATTTGTACAATCATAGGTCGGGGTCCATTTCGGGCTGCTGCCGGCCCGTGAGCTATTCAACATGTTTCAGGCCCAACCTACATCGTGATTGCATGATGGCCCGATTATGTACCTTAATTTTATGGTTTGGCCGGTTTACTGCAAAGACAGGATATATATACAGTAAAATAACTGCAGCATCGTGAATAAGAAAAAACCTAGACTATATAATAAAGAAATTACGGCATATTACATCCACTGGGCATCAAAGTTCGCCACTATGATAATAAAGCACAAGCAGACAGCAGATTACATACACTGGGCATCAAAGATTGCCACCAGTGCAAATAAACACGCCGACAAAATGATATAAAAAACCGACAGCACTTCAATAGAGTTCAAGAAAGGTTAGCCCTGCTGGGGAGCTGTAGCGCAAGCAGCTGAGCAAGATGATGAGACTGCGCTTGTTCAACACTTATATCTTCCTCACTCTGAAAGATAAACAAGCAGACAGATGACATGTTTTTCACATAAAAGTATCAGTCCTGACAATTCATCACATTTCTTACTGACGAATAAAGTGACACAGTTTAAAATTGCATTAACACAATATGGTATTGTTCAGGTCAAGACATGGCAGGAATGACATTGTGAAGGAGTTGGCAGCTTCACGACACCACTGGATTACAGATCAAGAACTCACAAGTATTAATGGTTAGTGTGCTGTCAATATATCCCATTTCAGATTGGCAAATAAAGAGATGGTTTAAATAATAGTGGAATAATATGACATTGTTCATAGTTAAGACATTGCAGAATATGACATTGTGCTGTAGTGGGTAGGTTCACCACACCACTGGATTACGGATGAAGAACAGAAGAATACATGCAGTGCAAAAGAAGATCGCTTGCTCTGTATACTTTAATTTACATGGTATGAAGAAGGAACTTGGTTGTACAACTGAAAACTTAAATTGAGAAGGACAAACTTTTGCTTATGAACTACATAATAAACTTTAAACATGCAATTTGATGCAAACACCAAAAATAAATAGTTGTTGCAGTCATGCCTAACCAAATATATACAACAAAGTTTGAAGGCTTGAGAAGGACAAACTTACATTATTGGTGAAGACAGGCTCTATAAAGGCCTTGTCCATGCTGATGGGGGGTCAATTCAAGAAGTTTACCACAGAATCTTCTTCATAAGCATTGCCTTTATTCTACATTTTGTTAAGAGTAAATATAGATGTGATAATATACGAAAAAATGGAGAATATTTAAGAACTCATAAGTAGAAGTTCAAATTATCATGTGATTTCATAGACAGTACCTCATCCTGGGAATGACACCAGTGCATAACAAGGTTTTTCCATTCAATGTCTTCTAAATTTAGCACAGTAGACTTCACCGGAAATCCGTTTATAGACTTGCCATCAAAGTGTGATTTCCTCAGGTAACACCGATACTGCTGCAATGCTTCCTTGAAAAGCACAAGCAAGCTTTGCTCGTCATGACTATCCAGATTGACCCTCACCTAGTTACAACAATGTAATGTAAATCATTGATGTGTTCAATCAGCAAAAAATAGGAAAATAATAACCATGAATAATAGCACTTACACGTAAGTTGGACAGGAAGATGTGAAAATGGTGTTTGTCTTCACTATAATCTTCCCGATGGGAATATATGCACGTAGTCCCTACAACATTGAAAGCATTGTCTCTTAAACTGGGAATAAATGGAATGGGGTTCCAATCTGCAGGAATAGGCCGTCTCTACAGTTGGGATAGGTCTTCGGCCGGTGGACTTGCTGTACTTTTTGCTGGAATTGGATTTTTCTGTGGTACGGCTGGTGCTATGGCAAATGAAATCGGTATACATTTTGCTGGAGTGCAAGTCCTATGTGGTGGGGCTAGTGGTGTGGCCAGTGAAGTATGGGTACAGCCTGCTGGAGTCGGTCCTACGTTTTGTGTCACTTGTTGTACAGCCAATATAAGTGGGGTGTTGTCTGATTTCTCCGGCACCACCATGTTTTTCAAGGACTTTGTTGGTGCTCCTTCAGGTTCGGCAATCACCCTCTTCCTTTTTGATGTCTGATGCACAAGAACAACATTGGGTGGGAAACCATTGTATGATGACAGATGGAATATGTATTGATAATGGATGGGCATGGCATCTCAACATATATGATGAGTAGACTAAGCAGATGGCGGTGCAACAAAGTAGAAGAAATGCAAGACAACATATGCAAGATACCCACAATCAATAAAACCTTGCCAAATTAGAACATGCACCTTGATGGGTGAACAGGACAGGCCATCTGCCTTTGACTCCTCGAGGTTAGAATAGTCATTAGGATCATATTCTGAACAAGAATCAATATGTGGGGAGCGTATGAGTTTCATTGCGTCCAGAATTACACTCAATGCCTTGGTGCCAATTTTGTAAGTCAATGCAGTGTTTAGCTACAAGAGTGCATTGCTGCTAGTGTGACACAAAGCGGCTACACAGATCATAGTGTAGATATAATGGGGAAAATCGTAAGCATGAGAGTAAAATCAGCAAAGTGGAACTTGCTGGAATATATGTGCTAGTACTGCCGGTATGGCTAGAAAGGCTTCGGATACCAGTTCTCTTCAACTGAAGGTGCGGTACTGTTAATATCAGTGTAACTCTCAAGGGCGACACAGCTCCCCGCATTTCCTTGCTATTCTTATAGGATTCAAGTGGGCAGGTCACTACAAATCCTATTCCTACGTTTACAAAATCCTACGAATCAAAGAGGCTCAAAGTGTCCATCACAACCGATCGTATAGACCTCTACATTGCAAATGTCCCTTCTCATCTTCAGTACAAGGAACATACTGTACTAGTATCATACTCCCTCCGTTCCAAAATATAAGTCTTGGTAGAGATACTATGGATCACATACAGATGTATCCAGATACATTTTAGAGTGTAGATTCACCCATTTTGCTCATATGTAGTCCATGGTGGAATCTATACAAAGACTTGTATTTAGGAACGGAGAGAGTGCATATTAAAGAAGAACGGAAGAGGAACATGGTAAAGAAGAGCAAGCAGATTTTGGATAATAAAATGTTGGTTGCACAGTGCCCACACATGATGAACCAGAGCGCATTAAGAATGCAACTCCCAGCTGTCTCTCAACCATTTCAGGCGGTTGGATGAAGATCCTATGTATCCTAACCCTTCTTCTTCCTCGTCTCTGATTCTTCCCATACAAAACACCGCACGGGCCGCCGGCCAGACCACCGGCCCCAATCGCCTGTGTTCCTCTGCCACCCCCACCCCCCACCCCCGTCCCAACCCCCACCCGCGTCGAGTTTTCTTCATTCAGCGAGGCCCCACAACCACCCGAGCCCCTACGATCGCACCGGCGAACTCCAGCAAGCTCTGAAAAATCGACTGACCCAATTTTGAAATTTAGTCTACTATGATTTAACTAGTGTGGAAAATAAAAGGGGAAAACCATAAGCATTGGGAGTATAGTGTTGAGCATGCCATGGCGGATCTGAAGGTGCAAACCGGACAAAGGCAACTTCGCAACCAAGACAAGAAATCAGAGTAAAGCAGTGGCGATCTATTTTCTTGCTGCGATAAATAAGTTGAGCAGATATGAAAGAGTACCGCCTCTGGTGCGGCGCCGTGTACGCATCTGCTGAGAATTTGACGGTGTTGCGGAAGCGATGGCTGTCGGTGGCGTGGAAGCAGATTTAGGAGGGTAGACGGTGGCGGCAGGGCACGATGGACGAGACGGTCGTAGGAGCGGCACCGGCAAGGTGGACGACGGCGGGGATGAAGCGAGAGGACGGGATGCAAGGATCCCAGTCCGAAGCCGTGGATGAGAGAGGTCGATCTCTTGTAATGGATGGCGGCGTCGGGGTATCAGCTCCGGCATGGTGGAGGAGGACGACGGTGGATGGGGTGGCGGATGGAGGAGGGTGGGGTGGAGAGGGTGTTTTGGCACCCACGGAGTACAAATGGGGAAAGGGGAGGTAGAGAGGAAGGGGGGAACCATGTATTCAGGGCGCGCTTGTCTCAAATGCGAGGAAATTTACAAACTTAGCCCCCGTTTCAAATTTCTACTACATCACAGCAATATTAGTCGGTTGGGGATAGGACGGTAATCTTGCATACACCAAATATTTGCCGATGAGAGTTTGTTTTTGGCGCCCATCGTGTATGAATATGAATCGGGGAGGGAGTCGATTTCGGCCGAGGACACACTGTGTTTTGGCGCCCATCGTGTATGAATCCGGGTGAGAGGGGGTTACGTCACGTTTGGGTGAAATTACAAACCTACCCCTATCGAAACCTATAGAAATCCAACAGATAGGCTTTGCGTGGCAGGGATAGGCAGTAGTAATTTCCATCTCGCAAATTTTGGTTTCGGGCGGTTACTGCGACTTTCCCCGCTTCGTTCAAATTTTGCAGAGTGCACGTTTACCGTGCCAACTCAATTCGAATCCCATTTGTATTCTATTTTATTGGGCGGGATCCATTTTCAATTGGAATTACATTCTATATACATAATTTTTTATATATACTTTCAAAAGCACAACAAAGAATGTTGCTCCTTTATATGTATAATATGATTTACAAATACAACGATCTCAAAATCTTAAGGTTGAATTCGAAAAAAATTAACCAAATTATGTTCTACTAAAATGTATGGATCAGTAATATCTACATATTAAATAACATAGATGTGCCTGAATTCATATGAGTATGCATGTTTGATAGATCAATTCTGGTTCGAGTATGGATTACATGTATCATCATCTCAAATTCAAATATTTGAATCCCTTTTTTGTTCACTCCTTTCACGCCCATCTCTCTCACATGCATGCTCCTTCAGGTAGCTATCACTCTCTTTTCTCCAGCTCACCCGCATGCTCACTTCTTGTTTCTCCTATTCTCGCAAACATGGTCTCTCGATGTCTCCCTTGAGAAGTGTCACTCTCTCCCTATCATTATACATTACACGGTTTTCATTATCTCTCACGTCTCTACTGTTCTCTGGTAGCACTCCTCACCACATTTGCAGATAAGGCCTTCCCTCGTTCATCCTTTTCTCCCACAAGATCTTGATGTTCCGTGCAACACACGGGCATCTTGCTAGTCAGAGTAGAAATCAGAGATATACCACTTATCGAATCTTGAAACCAACAACATTCCTCCCTTATCTCATCAAAACCGCCAAAGGAATATATTTTGAGTGAAACATAACATATTTTTAGTGATATACGTATTTCAAAACTAGACTTTTTTTATCAAATCGGTGAATATGTATTAATCTACTTTGATCGTGTGGCAATGCATTCGCACATTGCTAGTAGTTATTATAATTTTTTGGACACCAGACAAACGGTGGAGTACATATACGAAGAGAAGAGGCGCACGCACGCAGTCAGCCTCTCGCTGTCTCGCACACATGAGTGTTATGTAAAGGCGACGTTAACAAATAAACCCTAAAACCCTAGGTGCACGATTGCTGCATTCGCGGGTACCGGGTATGTGGTGGAGCACCTTTGTAGGAATAGTCAACTTGCGTGATAATTTGATCCGTAGGAGTTGATGGTCGGGACCACAGGTGAACGACTTGGAGCGCGGTGGCTCGCCAGTTGCCATAGATCGAGAAGCCACGTTTAAAATATCGTTTTTTAGCGGGGTTAAGAGTTTCGATTTTCAATGGCGCGTTATAAGTAGTAAGTAGTTTTTAGAACGATTGGTATGGAGCGAAAATGGAATTCATAGTACTACGTACCTCCTTGGTGTATGGTTGTATGGGTTTATGTTGCGAGATGTTGAACCTGGCTATTTTGTGCCACATCAGTAGATGCACGGACATCACAACAGGCATGCTGATTGGATAAACATTTGAACCTAGCTATTATGAAGGAAATTTTGTATTGACAATAGTTTTAGATAGCAGGAGACGCCTAGCCTGCTCTGCCTCTGCTAGCTTATTTCTGGCTTCTTCCATCTCTTCTTTGGCTTGGGTGAAGAGAGCATCTGATTGCTCTTTTCACTTCTTCAGGAACTCAGCTACATTCTCAAGGGCTTCTGCATGCTTTATTTCAGCCTTTACTAATGCCACGAGGACACGAACAGCTGACGACTCCACCTGGCTTGTGTGTAATCCAGCATCATCTGGGAATTTGCACCTTGTGTCTAATCCAGCATCATTAGGGAACTGGCACCTTGTGTGTAATCCAGCCTCATTTTGGAAACATGATCACGAGGTTGACCATACTTCCCTCCTCACAGGAACTACATCCTGACATGGAGTTACTTCTTTTTTAGATCAATACTCAGAGCAACCTAGATCCATTTAGTAGAAGCCAGATAAACAGAACTCGGAGAAGTGAATTCAAAAGGAAAAAAATATAAAAACAGACTACAAGGTGAGAACACCCACTTCCTACATCAAGCTAAGAACAAAAGCATTAGGACGATTAAGACTCTTCTTATTACACATCGAAGAACACCACACTTAAGAGAAACAGAAACTACAACATATACACATCGAGGAACATGAGCCTAAACGAAAATAATTGAAAGGGTGTTACTTATCAAAGCTCGTTTTACAGGTTCGGTGCAGCTCCTCTTTAACTTGCCACGCTCCTTGAAGATGTCCCGAATATCCCGTGTTTGGTCTTCATTGCTCCTCTACATGTTCGCACTCGTGGTTTTAAAATCTCAACATGGCAAGAAAAATATACTACTAGTAATACTCGCGCATCTTGTGGGCAACATCAAAGCACTCATTTACCATGTTAGAGCATCTCCAACAGAATTGTAACGCGCGGCGCTTTAGAAAAGCGTTTACAGTGCTGAGATCGAGAAGTATAGACTAGAGAGTAGAGGATAGTTCTCAGCATAGATAGATAAAAAAAGATAATTCAACTACTCCTCGTCGTCCGACTCCTCCTCGGTGATGTCCTCCTCCAACGTCTGACTGTAGGCGTGAAGATACCGATCGTCGTTGGATTCCCAGGGCGACGCTGCTACTAGCCTCATGTTGAATTGAGCATCCGCTTTTCGCCTATGCTTGTCCTCGCGATAGGCGGCTCGCTCCGCCCTCCTCTTATCCCTCTCCACCCTCCTTTGCGCGTAGAACTCGCGCTCGTTGATGATGTCCTGCGGGAAGTGTTAGCGCCACAGCGCCATGGCTTCCTTGTCCATCTCGGTGATGCCGAGACGGTGCTCCTGCCTCCGGTTGTGGCGACGATCCTCGTCGGTGCTAAGCCGCGGCAGAGGCGTGAGCTCCTGTGCCCGCTCCCGCGTCGGCATGTTGGGGAAGTTCAATGTTCTATGAGGCCACCGGAGGCGCCACGCCGCTGCATCGTATGCGTGGGCGGCCTCGTTAGAGGTGTATAAATTGCCGAGGCCGAGGCGCATCCCGCGGAACTGGATCTCGGCGGAGAAGCCACCGGAGGGGCGCGCGCGGACGCTACGGTATCCCCAAGTTCCCCGCTGACACGGCGGCATGGTGGCGCGATGGCGGCGAGGGGAAAAAGAGCGGGGAGAGAGCAGTGGCGAGGCATAGAGTGGGGAGAGAGCGGTGGCAAGACACAGAGCGGTGGGAGGGCGTTGGATTTTATAAAGCGCGTCGGACGCCGCGCGCCAAAACTAGCGCACGCCCGACAGCTTTTTCCTGCACGCGCGCGATCCTTTCCCGATGACTCTGCTATCTCTACTCTCTTCTCTACTGCTATATTTATTTAATATTTAATATTTAATATTTATCTCTACTTCTCTACTGTCTACTTTTTTTCTCTATACTTTTTTTCTTGCAATAAAGGTCGTCCGATATATATCTGACAGATAGGAAGGAAACAAATGGGAATTTTGCAAAAAGATACCCGTACCCCTCTCCAGATTTGCAAATAAGGCCTTCCCTCGTTCATCCTTTTCTCCCACAAGATAAACTACTCATACAAATGCATCTTGATGCATGCAACACATGGGCATCTTGCTAGTTCTAAAAACCTTTCCATCATTTGCCACACTATTGGTTGCACATGAAAAACCTACCCAAGCACAGCGCGATACAGGAGCGATGCACAATTACAAGTTCATATTCTGTTGGACAATGGAGGCTATAACCAATTACTTTTACGGGAACAATAGCCCCCAGGAAATTTGAAGGGTAGGTATGAACAAAATTGGAACTGCACATGTACTGCTAAGTGATTCAATACACACATTACCAATCGAGGAGGAGAACGATGGTCGCGGCGGCCTGTGTGAGTCATGGTCGGCAACGGGAGTCAGTTCATTGTCCACGACGGTGGTATTTCTGCGCTTGGTGTCAGCTTCCGGGAAGCAGATCCGAGACTGTGGAAGACGATGCCGGGGAAGATGCTCCGTGTACGAGGACGACGGTGGACCGGCTCCAGTGCGGTGTACGAGGTCGTCGATGAGGTAGATGCGCTGTGGTGGACGAGTGTGCAGATGTAAAGGGGAGGAGCACGAAGGCTGCGGTGCCATGGAGAAGTCTATTTTGCGGTGGGGATAGAAAATGGGGAGTATTCAAGTGTACTACTCTGGGTGCCGGGGTGGGGTTGGCTGGGTAGGGTGAACCTGAAATTACGAAAACTGCCCCCTACCAAGCATCATTCGTAGGCCTGTTCCGAAGGCTATGATGGTAACTTCCCACTGCTCGAATTAGGGTCGCGGGACATTTTCCCGCCGACCTCAAAATTTTGTGACACTGGACTCCCCGTGTGGCGTGTTGAGTGATTCGGCTAAGCAATTAGCGAGTAGTAGTAGTAAACTCTGCATATTAGGTTTGACCGAAGTCAAACTTCCTAAAGTTTGACCAAGTTTATAGAAAAATATAAACATTTACCATAACAAATATGTATGATGTGAAAGTACATTCAATAATGAATCTAATGATATTTATTTGTTATTGTATATGTTAATATTTTTTGTTATAAGCTTTCTGAGATACAAAACTTGACTTTGACCAATGCTAATACGCAGACTTAAATAAAAACGGAGGGAGTACACATTTGTTTTCTTAGTTTGTAGTGAACTAATCATTTGTTGAAATTGTGAAATAAGTATATTAGGCTATTGACTTCGAATGTAAAGGTCTATACAATTCAATAGTTACAATCATTGTCGAATCCCAAGATGTATACAAGGTCTATAGTACTTCACAACATGCTCAAACTCACATAATCCCAGTAAATGAGAATCTAAATGCATTTCATAGTTATTACTTTGTAGGATGCAACAAAAACAACCATAACTCTACATCAGCCATTATAGAAGCAACATTTTGACATATCCCAATGTGTGAATGAAACATGCAGAGAGAGCTTTTGAAGATGGAGAAGATAGGGCGGGAAAGATTGTATGTATGTGGATGAGAGAGTAGGAGACAAACCTAACGAGACAGATAGAGAGAGATGGAGAGAGAAAGAGAGAGGAAGAAGTTAGGTCTGTGAGAAAGATGGAGACATGTAATATACGTGAGATGCATGTGCATCCGGATTCTATATACATGGAAGGAGAAGAGACAACATGTTTGATGAGAGAGCTGGAAAAACATGGACGAGAGGGGAAGGATCTCGTGGGTTGAGGGACTGACAATTTTGTGCGGGGGAGAGAGGGATTGGTAATTTTGTGCAAGAGAGAGAGAGAGAGGGTGGGGGGAGGAGTCAGTCAGCCGTCGTCACATCACCCTGCTTCCAAATGACCCCGCATTCTCTAGCGCGGTGTGGTCGCCGTCTTCGATCTGGTCGATGCCCTCTTTGAAGAATGAGGTTGTTGTGCATGTTGGGGGTGCAAAGAAGCACAAGCGAGAGTGGTCGCCGTATAACCTTGGATGGGGATGAATTGTGTGCTCGGGGGAGGGTGTGTGTGTGTGTGTGTGTTGTGCTGCATGTGTGTGTGTGTGTGTGTCAGATATTAAGATAAAACAAACCTAAGGAGAGAAATGGGTACTCACGAAGAGATTGTGCGGGCCTTGAGGTGGGCAGGGGCCGGGTGAGGGTGTCAAAATGTGCGCGTTGATGCATGTGTTGCATGCGATCGTGCGAGGGACGAACGAGCCGAGAGAGATGGTTGTTGTGTTACGGATGCTCCTCTCTCTCTCTCTCTCACACACACACACACACACACACAAGTAAACTAGAAGACCGTTCTTCATGTATACACAACGTATCGGCATCTGTCTATGTCTCACTCATGCATGATCATTTGCACATTCACACCTCTCTATGTCTGTATCACACGCACACTGTCTCCACATTGCCCTTCCGCCACAACACACATATGGACACATACACACGTTCTCTCTCAGTCACACACACAAAATCAGTATTAAAAAAACTAGGGCGCACCTAAAAACTCCAAATCCAAATAAACACGAACTGGAGCTAAATTCAAATATATGGAAATATTGCAGTGTCAAGAACTTTCCCAGGAAAAAAAGTTGAGTAATATTCGAGGATTGTTTTCACACACACAAAAAGGTTCGGTGGATGTCCTTCGAGCGCGACACGGTGACACACTGTTCGATCAACCGCGTGGCCGTGGTTCACGCGCTTGCACAGGATTCCGTATCGTGGTTGTGGTACTAACTAATAAAAGCGCTGCCTAAGTCTAATGTTTATGTGTACTAGTATGGTTTTCTTTTAAGTTTGACCAACCTTATATAAAACTAAAGTAAGGTCCCACACGCGTACTCATTAATATGCTGCCGCCGCCATTGTGCATGCTGGCGCCCGCCAGCTCCGGCCAACAATTTCTCGCCCATCACCACTGTGACGCCGCCATCCCTGTGCCATGAAGCCGAAGGCTCGCCCGCTCACGTCGTCTGCAGTCCCTTCTCGCGATGCCGCCGCATTGCCAAGCACGCGAGCAGCTGGTGGAGCCGCGTCTATGCACGCAGCATACGAAGAGGAGGACGAGCGCGTGCTCCAGCATGCCGGCAACGAGGAACTAGCGTTTCATTGTTGTCTCCGCCCACGCGGAGGAGGCGTGCATGGTGGCTGTTGCGGCGGAAGCCGGTCGCACGTGCGTCGAGCCCGCAAACCGGGTGCGGACGCGGAATCTACCTTCAAGACCTTGAATGCCACGTGGATCCTGCAATCTGAAGGAGCAATTTGGGTCAGTCGACTCATCTGAGCCGTTTGATGCAACATGGATGGCTAGAAGGGCTTCTTCCACCTCTTCTATTGTCTTCTTCCTTCTCTCCGTCGAACTTCTTTCACAAATCGACTAACCCAAATTATACTACTAGTACGAACGTATTAAGTACAGTAGGAACACGAAGATACGAGCAGTAGTACCAACTGCAAGAAGAACAGTAGTAAGACATAGTACTTGTACTACTGTACGTACTAAAGAGTTCAAATAACGAGAAAGAACATAAACATAGTTCTGCTGGGGCCTCAGCACAATACACCCTTGAAAATAAACTAAGCAACTAGTCTGCTTGACACTGCAGTAGAACCAGCATGAGCGACGGCACTGCCACCTACTCGGGGTCCGAGTCCACGTCCTCGACTTCGTCCTCGTCCCTCTTCCTCTTCCTCTTCGCCGACGCTTCTTTGCTTGAACCGGACACTGATCCAACCCTTGTAGATATTTAAACAAAGGTAGGCATCCATTGCTGCATACAGGATGTGATCTTCATCTAATGTCTTCGACTCCCATGCATGATGAAACTCATGATGAGGTTTCTTTAGTTTAGTGTACGGAGGATCAATCATGGCTGCTGCCAGGGTCAGCATTGAAGGTTGAGAGGAGGACACCAGGCTTGCCTTCTGGAGATCGAAGGGCTGGCCTACAACGAGACCTATCCGACGCAGGACATCCCTGTCGTTCTTAAAGCCTACAGTAACGAGTTGTCCTTGAGGAAGTTCTTAAAATCTTGGCACTCAACGTCGGATGGCATATGTGGTAGACCAAGCAAACGTTATGTACGCAAACCTGGATCATGGTGGGTTTCTTCCTCTCTTCGTCCTTTAGATCCTTCTCTCGTCCCAGGACTGTGGTGTACTCAACATCTAGCCCAGCGACCCACTCATCCGTTGAACTGTTGAACATGCGTAGGAAGCGAGCAAGCCATGCTTTCACCGTCGCGGATCCACATGTGTAGATGACGATGAACTGATCGCCGGTGATGGCTCTAACCTGGTACTCAGCGGCGACCATGGAGATTTGGGAGGCCATGGATTTTGGAGGAGGGTTAGGAGAAGTTGAACTGTTGTACCCCGCAAAAAAAACTGGGAGCAAACTAATGTGAAAGGACGGGACGACTGGGAGTGAACTGTTGTAAGGTAGAAGACGGGGACGAGTAGGGCATGCGAACAGCGTGGGGTTGCTGGCTTGCCCGGTGGATAAACGGCTGCAAGCCCCCAAAGAGTTCTCGAGAACTATGCGGGACCCACTAGATGTCATGTCTACTAGACCCATATCGTAGGCCTGACGGTATAGCTTCTGCCTGTTCGCACGCCATGCCGGCGCGTGGATGTAACCTCACTTAATTCTGTCAACCATCGCGCCTCCCACGACCTTCGCCTCCCTCACGTGGTCGCGCCCTTTGAGACTTCGACCGGCTATAAATGAGCATATTTTTTGCCTACTCCGCATGCATGATACTCCCTCTGGTCCTTTTTACTCTCGTCAACCGTTTGCAAAGTGTTTGACCAAATTTATACTTTTTTAACACCACCTTATATTAATTAACCAGCCACGCCAGTACACTCATTCGATACAATATTCACCACACAGGGCGGTATGTTATTTCCAAGAATACCATCTAATCTATTGTCAAAGCTATACTTAGCAATTAAGTGTGCCACCTTATTGGCCGAACGGCTAATCTTTGACAATTGAAGATTGTTGATCAACTTCGAGATGATCAACGCTTTCATCTTCAGGTCATGCATAGCAGACCTGTCATAGTCCCCCGATGCAAGAGACGCTACCACAAAAGCACAATCAGTCTCTAAAATTACAGGATTATGAAGAGAAATGCCTATGTAGAGACCGGCAATGCAAGCCCTAAGCTCCGCTTCCTCCACGCTTCGACAGGCATCAATGAAATCCCACGACCAAATTTATAATAAAAATATCAATATCTACAATACTGATTATAATGAGTATAAGAACTACGTTTTATAATGAGTGTAAAAATATTGATTTGACATTGTGAATGTTGATACTCCCTCCGTCTAGGTGAGTAAGTCATCTTAGGCTGTGCACCATGACCAAGGAGGAGGGGAAAACGAGAGACATTAATGTTTATTTGCTAATTAATAGTATTGCATGCAATGAACTAACCACTGCATGTCATGTTTGATAGTCTCAAGTCATTAAAAGCATGCACACCCTCATCTTTTATTGGTTGATATGTCAAGAAACAAGAAACGAGGTAGAAGTTAATGCACCGGGCCTAAGTGTTTTGGGATTATTTGGTTTTCGTAAGATGACTTACACACCTAGAGGGAGGGAGTACATTTTTCTATGAGTCTGGTGAAAGTAGAGGTACAATGAGTTCAGACAAAACTTAAATGCATAATGCAGACTAGTTCCTCCATCCAGGTGCGTGCCATGTCCTATCTTGTCATCACAACAACGTTAGCTATTAGGGTACCACTGCCTCCCTTCTAGTTTAAAGGGCTCGATTCAAAAATTTCACCTACTCTTAGCAAGATAGTAGAGGCGGTGCAGTAGTTTTTGAAGTCTGCAAAAGTACTCAACTAGTGTTGTCATTCTTCACAAAAAAATGTGTTTACCAGTGCATGCATGAACACTAGTTACTCTAATCCCCCTCCCTTCTTTAATTCTTTGCCACATCAGCATGTTTGCTATTTCCGTGTGCATGATATCAGCTAAGATACCACCATTATTAGTGCACCTTGAAATATGAACATGTGTGGGGCGTGTATGTTTTTAATGACTTGAGACTATACCTAGCCTGGCATGCAAGATGACTTATTATGCACCATTCCCCATACCTTCAGGAAGCCCGTTCGTCTCCAAATCTTTTCCTCTCCATGTGCGGAAACAATATGCCTGCCAAACTCTCCTTCTCCCTCCGGCGGTCCCACCACTCCACCCCGTGTGAAAAAATCTGCATGCACGACTCTCCTCCCCCCACGCTCATCCAATCCGTTGTGACCAGCAATATTTCCACCCATTCCCTCCCTCGTAATTTACTCCAACAAATATGCACACGTAGCTGTTACTTAACTGCAGGTGCATTGGGTCACTGACATATGGGCCCAACAGGGGTCTGGCCCACATGTCAGTGACGCAACTGGACCTGCAGTTAAGTCAGTGCAGCTCAGTCCATATCTTACGTAGGTGTGCCATTGCTCACTATAAATACTGCGCCTCCCACGACATCGCTATCTCCTCCCCCTCACATTCCCGTTCATTGCTATCTCATCCCCCTCCCTCTCACGTCGACCACCATGGCATCGCCCCTCCCAAGCCCTAGGAGCCCCTCACTGCATCGCGCGGACGGTCATGTGTCGCCGTTCCGTTCCTCGCCACCACTAGTTGAGGAGGACGCATCGGTGTTCCGCTCCTCGCCGCTACACAACGCGTCGTCGTTCCGTTCCTCGCCGCCACTAGTCGAGGAGGACACGTCAGTGTTCCGCTCCTTGCCGCAACGCGATGCGTCGCCGTTCCGTTCCTCGCCGCCACTAGTCGAGGAGGACGCATTGGTGTTCTGCTCCTCGCCAAGATGCGTCGAGGTGGACGCGTCGGCGTTCCCAATCTCGCCAGCACGCGCGTCGGAGGACGCGTCGGCTCCCCGCTATGAGGAGAACGCCGCACCGCCCGCCGAGCCCCCCCCGGCCTTGAGGAGCTTTGGAAAGAAATGGATGATGCCTTGTGGGAGGCTTTGCCTCTAGCAGAGCGCGCCAAAATAGAGGCAGAGAAGAAGGCCGAGGAAGAGAAGCGCACCTTGGAACAAGCTACCTGGAGGCCTATGTCGCGTCTGAGAGAGTCAGGCAATTGGCTCTTTGGTAGAAGGCTCATGCGAGGGCCGTGAGGGTGACGGAGGACGCCCGTGCCGACGCCCTGAGTGTAGTCGGGCCCAAGCGCCTCATCTACGCTTGGCGGTACGTGGACCGGGTGCACGCTTCCAGCAAGAAGGAGTACCTGTTGGCGCCGGATCACCACACCGGTGAGATCGCGCTCGCCCGCTGGCAAGCCGCCAATCAGCACCTCGCGAGTTGCGAGGCTGAGGAAGAGGTGTTGCGTTGGCGCACTGGGAAACGGCCGCACACCAGGGCACTCGTGGCGCGCTGCAAGCGCTCCTGCGAGCGTTGTGGCTTTTAGGAGGAGTATAATTTTTGTTTCGTAAGGCGATCTCATTAGTTTTGGGACGCAAATGATAAATCCCAAACATTCAGGAATTTTTGGCATCCTTAATTAAGTATGTAAAAGGGAAAGTTTGGAACCTTGTGTATTCGTACGCATTTTGCAAGTACGTGCATATAGCACAAACTTTACTATATACTATCGCACTACACGTCTCTCTCGATATATGCTTGCAGACTGTGCTACTCCCTCCGTCCAGGTCAATAAGTCATCTTTGGTTGTGCACCGTGACCAAGAAGGAGGGAAGACTTATACACCTAGACGGAGGGAGTACTACTATTACTTCTGTACGTGCAAATGCATGTTTTAACATTACGATGCGGTTTTTGTAAAAGTAGAAAAACAGCACTAGTCAAGCTTGTGAAACGATTCAATGCAAAACAAATGCAAAAATGCTCGTTTGATTGTTTACTTTTAGCTTCCTTCTCTGTGGTTATTTCTCTGTTGTACTTTGTACGGAGTATCTCACTGGTTGGAAAGGCATGCAAATTCCCAAACTGCTTCCTACACCCTGTATCGAATTTTTTGCCTAACAAGTTGTGCCGTGCAATTGGAACTCCAACTTGAGTACTACTAGTAGTAGGAGTACCAGGGGCCAGTTCTTTTAGGCTTCTAGATTAGTAATCCCATAACTACTACCTCCGTCCTGGTTTATTGGTCCCCATTGTAATCTGTGTCAAATTTTGATCATAAATTTAACTAATGAAATGTTAGTGCATGTCACATGCACTACTCCATCCGTCTAGGTGAGTAAGTCATCTTAGGATGTACACCATGACCAAGGAGGAGGAGAAAACAAGAAATGTTAATGTTTATTTGCTAATTAATAGTATTGCATGCAATGAACTAACCACTGCATGTCGTGTTTGATATCTCAAGTCATTAAAAGCATGCACACTCTTTATCTCTTATTGGTTGATATGTCAAGAAACAAGAAACGAGGTAGAAGTTAATGCACCGCGCCTAAGTGTTTTGGGATTATTTGGTTTTCATAAGATGACTTACACACCTAGACGGAGGGAGTAACATTTTATCAGTTAAATCTTTGTTCAAAATTTAGCACAAATTACAATGGTGAGGAATAAACTAGGACGGAGTAGTACTTTAGAAGCCCAAATAAATGAGTGAGGCGCCTTATTGTTACTCTCCACTGTGACTAGTCTTATGGGAAATGTTGGGGAAGCCGCCAAAAGAACTGGCCCTAGGAGTAGTACCTAGGGATCGAGTGTGCGAGATGAACCAGAGAAAGTAAATGCAGAGAGATGAAATGCAAAAAAGACGGAGGGATGTGATGGTTGCTTGTCCGTTTATTTTACCAGGCCACTTATTACTGGGAGTGGTTGGGTTTTGTGATATGATGGCTTTACTGCCGCGCCACGAGCAGGGTGAGAGGTGAGACTCCCGTGTAGCGCCGCCCTCTACACTTGTACTACATCGGTCGTGGTTTATTAGCCCCCCATTGAATTTGACTGAAGATTTAACTGACAAAATGTTAGTGCATGTCAACAAAAACTATATCGTTGGATTCGTATTTGAACATAGTTTTGAATGATATAATTGTAGGTGACATGCACAGCATTTATCGTACTATATATAATGTTAGTTCAATTTTTGGTCATACTAATCTATAGTAGTAAGGTGCCCGTGCGTTGCACCGAAGAGTGAAATGCATTGATCGGGGAGTTGTTTATTATGACATAGGATGTGGGGGTCATCTCATGTGTAACGGGTATCGATAGGTTTCTTCGGATATTATTTCATCTCTAGAGCTCACAAACATCCGGGTGAAATAGATAAAAAGGTATCTTTTGCAAACAAAAGCGTTCAACTGTTCAACCTGCATCCAAAACTTGTGAAGAAATAACACTCATTGTGCTTTGCAAAAAATGATCTTTAAGAATTAGTTTTTGAGTATCGATTGTTATTCATGTTGGCTACAGATGACATGGCACTTTCTTATAGTCAATAGTTGGCTATACTATTAAGTAATATTAACCATGCCCTTATACACCTAGACGAAGGGATTAAATCAGGATGACTTGCAAGGGGGCAGAGGAGATGTAAGAAATGGTTCATCGTAAGTCTTTCACCAGTACTGTAGTAAAAATTCATACATGGAAGATTCTAGACTAAACCATAAATGGATACACTTTTATTCATGCGCGATACTCCAATAGAGCAAGATCCTGCATGGAAGTCTCCACATGCTTAGACAGCGGATTACATTGAGCGAAGACTAAGGATGAACATTAACTTGATAATGCATATGTCCAGGTGAACCTCCTTGGAGTCCCCGTGCACCGCATCGGCGGGTAAAGGATGCCATGGGATTTCCAAGTCCACATTGGCGGGATAGTCCCAGCTCCCCAGAGTCCAAGTCCATTCGATGAGGCCGGTGTCGCCTACCACGTGACCCAGAGGGGTAGTAAGAATGACCACGCACCCGTACATCGGCCTCGTGTCAGTGTCAGCGTCAGCGGCGTCGCCCCTGACACACACTACAGAGACGGGGCGGCGGCCTGTGCAGGCCTCGCCGGTGCCCACAATCAAGAGGAAGACGCTGCTGCCCTCCTCCGAGACTAGCAGGCAGCAGTGATCCTCCAGTGACTCTGGCATGGTGAATGGGTAGCACGTCTCGTACTTGATGTTCTCCGCCAAGGGCCAGCAGTGACCATTGCACGCATCCATGAGGTGATGCACCATGTCCACCGGCAAGCCCCAAAACGGCATCGGCACTCATAGCAGTGGACGAAGGGCTCCTTGGAGGCATCGACCAGGCCATCCATGAAACAGGAGTGGCTGTAGGGGACGTTGCGCCAGTTGAATATATGAGCAAGTTACTACGAGATTTAATCCGAATAAGCACAAAATAAATCATGACGGCTATAACAAAGATGAAACTAATCATGTGGACTAGCATAGTAGTAGGATACAGAGTAGAAACATGAATTCTACCACGATTTCAAACAGGAAGGACAGAAACACATACGGTGCAACGGGAGCAGCACCATTGGCGTTGAGGTTGTCGCCCATGTCATTGAGGAAGAGGTTGCCGAGGTCGGGGAAGAAGTCGTCGTCGGTGAAGTCGTGGCTGCCAGCAGTCGCGGGAGTGCACTCCCCAAATTTCAACAGCACCCGCCGAATGGAGCGAAGGAGGGAGTGGCTGTAGGGGATGTTGTGGCCGCCGAATGGAGCGCAGGAGTAGCACACGAAGCAGTAGATGATGTCCTTACTAGTACTCCCTAGTCTCTATCTATCTATATCTACTCTTATAGAAAACCGAGTTTGTGATGATGGTTTTCCTGCCATCTTGTAATATAGACCGTCCGATCTATATCTGACGGATAGAAAGCCAACTATGACAATTTTACAAAAGATACCCGCACCTCTCTCCACATTTACAGATAAGGCCTTGCCTTGTTCATCCTTATCTCCCACAACCTCATGCTCCTCCCTAAGTCTATGTCTCTACTACTCTTCTTTGTTTTTTATAACAAATCAAATAGTGTTGCGCCGTCCGCTGCACGCCTGGCTGAACACGCCTCCTCGCCGCCATCATCACCAACTGAGTCTTTTATAGGAGTAGGAGTAGATAAAAAACCGAGTTGGTGATGATGGTGTGCCGTGCAATGCACGGGCATCTTGCTATTTTTTGCATATAAGTCCAAACACCACATAGACACGATCTTTGAGCATGGTTCGTAGTCGTTCCACGCTCGGGCATTGAAGTTTGTAACTATTTTAGATTAGAATATACTAGTCCTCCGGTGCTAGTAGTAGAGCAGAGTCCTACTCTACTACTCTACTCAAGCAAGTTAGGGCATAGTACTGTAGTAGGTACTGTAGGGAGTACCAGTACTGTGATCACTCAAGCAAGTTGTCTGGCATCGATATGACCCTACGCTGCGGGTATGTGTCTCGTAAGTCCAGCGGCGTGTTGTAGTCATCATCACCTGTCCACCTCCCGTAGCACATGTTCGCTTCTCCATCTTTGTTCGCACATAATCTCGTCCAATCTTCCATCCCCGCTAAGCAAGGTAGTCAGAGTCGGGATTCAGAGTTGGATCGATTTTCCTTAGACGGAATGGAGTCATGGTATCAAGTCGTGGAATCGAGGATTCTACTAGATTTACTCGAAGAATATATTTTGTATCCACACCAGAAAATTTTTATGGGTTCTATGGGTTTTAAAACTAAATATAGAACAAAAAACATACACATCAATGCTAGTTGTATTCCATTCTTTTCTAGGCTAATCTATTTTCTAGCTTGTATGTATGGAACATATATGAGACGGAACTATATAGGACATTCAAATCTTCAACACGCAAAATTCACTTAGAAGGTTTTATTAGAGCATGTGTAGCCGATCACTTGTGTAGCTGACCTATAGCGCTGAACCTTGAAGGGTCTTGCTCACCTTGTTCGATCAATATTGACACATCCTCCTTGTCACGCCAATTCTATTTGTCGATAAACCAGATCCTTGGTTTTGATATAGGATTTCTGAGAGCTAGATCAGAGGTGTCGACGGCTGAGCATTTGGGCTTTGGAGGAGAATAAAGGGCCATGAGGAATGTGAAGAGGGGTTTGGGTGATGGCATACTATTATGCTATAACTGAACAAACGACTTAGATAAATTAGTAGAATCAGACATAGTCCATAGCATAGTCAGGGTTCTATAGTTTTGTATAGGATTCTATGATTTGGATCGTGACTCAACATGGATTCTACCAGTTCCAGATTCATAGTGGGACTTGGATCGACACACTTCCGTAGGGTCATGAAGTCGTACGATTCTAGGAGTCGAGTCGGGATTCTGACTACCTTGCCGCTAAGGCGCCTCCCCCTCGTCCGAAACCCAAGCACTAAGAATGGAAGAACCGAGCAGCGTCCGCCGAAACAGTGGCTGGAATTCGCTCCCCACAGAGGTAATCAAGCTCATTGTTTCGCATGTGGACAATCTCAGTACCATGCCGCTTGCCGCGTGCTTGCCGGGGTTGTATCATTTACTCAAAGCCCTCAGACCAAAGCTTTTTAAGCCAGCTCCTTGCTTGTTGATGCCACCTGATCTTCATAAATGGCGTGTCACGTAGCATAACGATCGTAGGGTGGCGAGCATCAACCCCCTTGACTGCGATCCGATCCCCGTCAGCCTCAACTACATTAACGGTATGTACTGGGTCGGCATGAACCCGTCTTGGATGGTGCTCATCGACGGTCGCGGCAGCTGGATGCTCGTGGAGGTCTACACCCGACGATTGATCCCCCTTCCTTCGATTAACACTGCACTGCTTTGGCACCGCGGCCCAGAATACTCGGAATCTTACAGTAGCCAACATGATACCAAGTTTGATTTGCTCAAGGTTGTAATCTGCCAAGTACCCACAAGATCTACAAATTATAAAGACTTCAGGCTAATTGCGTTCTTCAACCGCGGTCTCGCCTATCTGACAGGTCACTTTGGTAAGTGGATAAATCTGCACGTCCATCACAGGATCATACATCCTCCATGGTTCTCTGATGCCATTGAACACAAGGGCTTCATTTACATTGTCGACTCCTTCTATGGCAGGACGTATTGCTGGCCTACTCCAGTTATCGCTACAAACGACTGTTACAGCAGTATATTACATTCCTATGATATCATGATGGCTTGCTTATATTACTGTCAACATTTACTGAAAAAATATTCATGCTCATAACATGCTGTTCTTAAGATTGACTAAATCAAGAGCCCTTTTTTATTTGACTCCAACTTGATATGATGTTGTAGGCCGCCTGGTGTCCCTACCCTTCCTAATCCCAGAACCTTTTAAAGAAAAGCGGCATGGTAGTTGCAGGTGGTTCCTGGCTCGATCAGACGACAGCAAAAGATTGATGATCGTTCGCACGTACCGGACGTGTTGTTTCGCGGAATACAATCACAGTCACTGCAAGGTCTTTGAGTAGGATCCCAAATTCTCTGGGCCTTCAGGAATTTTTGACTGGAGGCTGGTAAGTAGCCTTGGTACACGCTCTCTAGTTGTCGGACTGAATTATCCGATTAACCAGGAGATAACCGACGGCAAGGATCATGATGGCAGCGCGGTTTCATTCATCAGGCAAAACTATGTGTACACAGCGTACCATGCGTCTCTGCATGCACCATACCATGATATGTGCCGCCACGCTCTACAGCCCAAAGTAGGAGAGAGGATCGCAAGTATCAGACTTCGACCTGCTGGCTGGAGTTTCCCCCGTCAGGCACCCGTCTGGTTCAAGCCGTCAGCCAATCTCCACTGCTTAATAAATAGTAACGTCTAACTGAGCCAGTTAGTTAGATGCATACACTTGGTGTAGTAGGATCTTTATTTAGTTTGATGCATACACTTGTTCTTTTTTGGTAGCCCTTTTGTAATGATGGCTGATGTTTGGTTTGGAAGAGAGAGCTGCGTCTTCACACTTCTGGCCTGCTTACTGCTTCTGTTGCACCCCAAGCCCTGGTTGATGCTGCTGCTGTTTTCAATGTACAATTAGTAGTATATTTCGTCTGTTGGTTGAATAAATGTGTTGTTAGAATGACAAACACAGTGTTTTTGAAGTCGTTGCACGGTTCGATCCTTTAGTGCCCCGTACCGTACGTAGCTCATACTATTTTTCGTACGGAACACATTTTCCACTTGTTGAAAACATGCAGCCCACTGATGAAGGCCCAGTTGAGAAGCCCATAATTAACTGGAAGGAAGGCTCTCACATGAATCCGGCCCAGGTACATGTTCATGGTCCCCTAAACATAAATAAGTAAATAAATAAATAAAGCTAAATGCTCATGCACCAGTTCTTTGGGAAAATAGGTAGCCCGATATTTCTTTTTGAAGAATACCCAAGCTAGGCCTATTTGTTTTCTCCGAATTACTGGGCTGCAAATCTTTCAAGACGAGGAAGGATGCATTCCGGCCTGGCCAAAGAGTATGGTCAATGTCTGTTAAAACTAATATCAAAAGGGGTTGAAAATTCCAAAAAAAACTATAGCAAATGGGATATTAGTTTCTTTTTTTGTTTTTGTTCTTCACTGATATCTTATACGTATTTCATTGGATTTAACATGACATAGTACTAATTTATTTTTAAATTTGTTTTAGTATGGCTATTAATTTTTGGATTAAGAATATTTTGTTCCCCAGCAAAAATTTGCAAATTTTCAAAATTTCCCACATATTTAGTTAATTTTTTGACCCTGGTACTGACCAGAAAATGGCCAACAATTCTAAAAATGGAAAACGGGCTGCAATAAATTACATATGAATTAGAAAATGAGTAAACATTATAAAAATAATAGCAAATGGGCTGTACACGCCCCAGATTTCGAGGCTGACTTGTTTACGCAAGGCTTTGTCAGTGAACACACGATTCTAGCAGCGATGACTATTGGATGTCCATCCAACGGCCGACGTGCTTCTTCAATCTCTGATCTTCCTGCTCCAGCCGCCTAAACTAGCGTCGGCAGGACTGCCTGCTCCCTCCTCTTGTGGCCCGCTATGATGCCGCGCAGGCTTCCCCGGCCCACCCTACTCCCTCCGCTGGCCTGGCCGCACGCAATCAACTGCCTCCTTATTACGCGAAAAAAAATGATTCCTCCCACTGACATCTGGGGCACACCGGTTGGGAGGCTGACCTGTGGGCCTACTAAGTTGACGCGTACGTAGAGCTTGTCAACTTAGTCAACAAACGATTCTAGCAGCAGTAACCATTGGATTTGAATCGAATGGTCCTGCTGCTTCTTCAATCGCTGCTCTTCTTGCACCAGCCGCCCAAACCAGCACCGGGGAGACCGCCTGCTCCTGCCTCCAGTGGTCGGCTATGCTGCTGTTGAGGCCTCATCACCCCCTACTACTCCCACCGCTAGCCAGGCCCTGCGGCGACGGCAGCCTCACACCGCAGCCAAACCAGTGAACCCTCGTACTCCTCTCCGTGTGGGCATTGCACCGCCGCGTCTTCCCCGGCTCCGCGTCGTCCCCTTCCTAGGCCTCGCCGTCGTCCACTGCCTTGGTGCTCTCGGTGCGGCGTGGTCAATGTGGTCAACGACATTCCATCGGAAGAGTACTGTACATGGAGAGGCTGACAGCTGGGTCCACTGCCACAGCCCAGTTTTTTTGTGATTTGCCAAGTAAGTTGCTTTGTCAGGCCTGTTGGGATGCAAATCTTTCAAGACGAGGAGAGCTTTCATTCGGCAAGCCGAGAAAATGGACCATCAGTAATGAGAAATGGGTTGTACATTTTTAAAACACATCAAACAGGCAATTAGTTTCAAATAACTTTTTTTCATTTCGAGATTTTAAATTACATTAATTTTTATGCGTGGAGAATTTGTTGGATTTTATATTGATATACATTTATTTTTAAAATCAGTTTGAATGTGAGTCAAAATTTCAGGATTAAAAACAGATCGGACCGCACCAAAATATGCAAAATTTCGTATAATTTTTTAACCGTGGCCACAATATGGGTTGTAATGCTAACAAAAAGAATATGGGCTAAAAAAACCTTAAGAATTAGCAAATGGGCTGTAAATTATTAGAAATAATGGCAGATGGGTTGTACGCTGTTTTCCACAGATTTGAGGCTTTCCTAAAAAAAGGTTGATGCACAAGCAGCGACTATTGGATGTCCATCCAACGGCCGTCGTGCTTCTTCAATCTCTGCTCTTCCTGCTCCAGCCGCTCAAACAAGCGCCGGTGGGACTGCCTGCTCCCTCCTCCCCGCGGCCGGCTGTGCTGCCGCACAGGCCTCACCCGCCCACCGTACTCCCATCGCTGTCCTAGCTATCCCTCTACTCATCCACACCTGCTGTTATTCTCCAGCGATGGCAGACAAAGCAGTAAACCCTCGTACAGTCGTACTCCCCTCCGCGTGGGAAACAACTGCCGAGTCTTCCCTGCCTCCGTGTCGTTCCCTTCCTAGGCCTCGCTGTCGTCCACCGCCCTGGTGCTCTCGGCGCGGCCTGGTCAACGTGGTCAATGACCGACATGCATCTGAAGTGGACTGTACATGGAGAGGTTGACAACTGGGTCCACGGTCGCACGCAAGGAAATGCCTCCTTATTACACGCAAAATAATGATTCCTCCACCTGACATGAGGGACCCACCGAAAGGACCTCTGTATTTCGCGAAAAAAATGTTACCGCCGCTGACAGCTCGCACCCACCAGCTATATCTTCGCACACAAGGAAGTGCCTCCTTATTACGCACAAAAAAATGAATACTCCCCCTGTTAGCTGGGACCCAGTATAGTGGCAGGCTGACTTGTGGGCCTACTAAGTTGACGGGGACAGAGGGCTTTGTCAACTTAGTCAATATGCACGATTCTAGCTCCAGTGACCATACGATGTCCATCCAACGGCCGTAGTGCTTCTTCAACCTCTGGTCTTCTTGCTCCAGCCGCCCAAACCAGCGCCGGTCGTGTCTCATGCTCCTGCCTCCCGTGGCCGGCTACGATGCGGCAGAGGCCTCACCGCCCCCTACTACTCCCACCACTGGCTAGGCCATCCCTCTACTCACCCACATCCCATGTTATTCTACGACGACGGCAGCCTCACACCGCAGCGAACCAGTGAACCCTCGTACTCCTCTACGCGTGGGCATCCACTGCCGCGTCTTCCCCGGCTCCGCGTCGTCCCCTTCCTAGGCCTCGTCGTCGTCCCCCGCCCTGGTGCTCTCGGTGTGGCGTGGTCAATGTGGTCAAGGAACGGCTTCCATCGGACGTGGACTGTACGTGGAGAGGCTGACAGCTGGGTCCACGGCCGCAGCAAGGAAGTGCCTCCTTATTACGCGGAAAATAATTGTTCCTCCACCTAAACAGGGACCCACCGGACGGGCGACCGTATTTCGCAAAAAAAGTTTCCTTCCTGACTGCTGGGACCCACCAGCTACACCTTCGCACGCAAGGAAGTGCGTCCAGGCAAAAAAACCGATTCGCCCCCCCGACTGCTGGGACCCACCAGCTACATCTTCGCACACAAGGAAGTGCCTGACAGTCGGGACCCACCTGGTCGAAGCGTACGTAGCGTTGTCATTCTGGTCGCGAACGTGTACGTACATACTGGTCATTGTAGAGGCGCGCACGTGTCGTAGTAGAGGCGTGCACGTAGCATGTACACATATGTACAGCGGCCAGGGTGCAAGAAAGAAAATACGGCCACGTACGTACATACGGGCAGGGTCTCGAACGCCTACTCGCGCATAAGTACGGCCAGGGCTCGTGTACATGGCTGGGTCGGAACGGAGAAACAGCGTCGTCGTCATGTTCATGGGGAGCCAACCGACTGGGTCGGAACGGAACGCGTCGCCGTGTTCATCGGGAGGGCTTGGACGGAACAGGCGATGGAAATGAGGCCTGGCGTACCGCCGAACGGAGGAAACGGCCTTGTGTTCGACCGGCCACGTTCGAAACAGGATCCTGTTCATCGGGAGGGGTCTGGCGTACCGCAAAACGGAGGAAACGGACCTCTTACGGTCGAAACGGGGGTCCTGTTGGTCGGGAGGGAAGTCGTGTACCGCAAAACGAGGAAACGGAGCTCCTACGGTCGAAACGGGGGTCCTGTTGATCGGGAGGGGTGTGGCGTACTGCAAAACGGACGAAACGGACTTGTGTTGGAGCCCTACGGTCGAAATGGGGGTCCTGTTCATCGGGAGGGGTGTGGCGTACCGCAAAACGGGACTCCACGGGATACCGTTCATCTCCACCGACGACCTCCTCCGGCCTCCACGGGCTACCATCAACCTCCTCCAGCCTCCATGGGCTCCTGTTCATCCAGCCTCCACCGCGCGCTACTCCACCGGCTACTGTTCAACCACCCCTCCACGGGCACCCCTCCTGAAAGGGCTAGTTATCGACTAGAGGGGGTGAATAGGCAATTTTTATGAAAGTCTTCAAAACATGGGAGTTTTGAAGACAAACAATATAAACAACACTATTCGAATGCAGCGGAAGGTAGACTACACTAGACAAGCCATAGTCAAGTATTCAATGGAGTGAAAGCACAAAGACTAATAGCAGCTAGGTAGTAAAGATCAGGATAGAAGATAGTATGAAGCCAATCAGAACAAGTAGTCACACAGTGAAGTCAAACAGATAATGCAAGCAGGCAATGACTTCACGAAGACAAACTGAAAGTAAAAAATAAGTGAGAGATAGAACAAGTGGCTTCAGAAGGACAGAGATTTGTTCGACCAGTTCTAGTTGTTGTGACAACTGTACGTCTGGTTAGGGAGGCTCAGATTCAACTCAGAAGACCACGTCTTCACCTTATTCCCCTTGAGCTAAGGACACTTAGTCCCTGCCCAATCACTCTGGTAAGTCTTCAAGGTAGACTTCTGAACCTTCATAGACTTCGTTCATCGGCAATCCACAATGGCTCTTGGATGCTCAGAATGCGAAGCCTAACCGGCTGGAGGATTCACAGTCCTCAAGTGTAACAAGTCTTCAAATCACGCGAACAGAAAGACTTCAGTGATGCCAAACACTCTTTGGGCTCGGGGTGGTTTGAGCTTTGTCCTCGCAAGGATTCTCTCTCAAAAGCTTCGGCGGTGGGTTGCCCTCAAACGACAAAAGCCGTGTACTAACTCTGAGCAGCCACCAATTTATGGTGTAGGGGGTGGGCTATTTATAGCCACGGGGCAACCCGACCGAATTTGTCCGAAATGACTGGGTCACTAAGGAACTCACAGGTGTCGCAACGGTCAGATTTCAAACACACGCAACAGCTTGATTTGGGCTACAAGAAAAGCTGACTTATCCGACTCAGGATAAGATTTGCTCTCATTGTCTTCGCTCGAAGACATAGGATTTGGTTGAGCATCACTTCAGTCACTCTGACTTTGTTCACTTGGACCCCACTTAACAGTGCAGTGGTTCCTATGACTCAACAAAGAAGAAAAGGAAACAACGAAACAACTAAGTCTTCGCGCTCCATAGTCTTCACTCAATGTCTTCTCGTGTCATAGTCTTCAATGTGAATATCTTCATAGACCACCATTGTCTTCAATGTCTTCACACAATTTTAGGGGTCATCTTCGGTAGGTAAACCAAATCAAAGAGGGACTACTACCTGTGTTATCCTGCAATTCTCACAAACACATTAGTCCCTCATCCAGGTTTGTCGTCAATACTCCAAAACCAACTAGGGGTGGCACTAGATGCACTTACACCTCCACTGTCTACTGTTCATCCAGCCCTCCACGGGGTCATCCTGTTCATCCAGCCCTCCACACCACAGGGTCCTATTCATCCAGAGGCAACGACACCGCTCACTGTTCATCCAACCCCCCCCCCCCCCCGCGCGCAACACTCACTGTTCATCCAAAGAGGCAGCATCGATCGGCTTCAGTTAGCAGTAGTAGCGGAGGAATCGCTCGATTGGGTTCAGTTAACAGCCATCGATCGATCGCTCGGGTTCAGTAACGCGTAGCCTGTAGTGCAATCGCTCGGGTCCAGTTAGATCCCAATGCCTCGCTCGGGTTCAGTTAGAGCCAACGCTTCGCACACACGTGCGTATGTGTACGAGAGAAACGCGCATCGCTCGGCCCCCGACCGCCCACCGTAACCGGGAACTCCCCGAAATTTTCCTCACCCTCGCTTCTACCATGGTTTTTCCCGTCATGGACGGCCCAAAGAATGTCATGCAGCTGCGTCTCCGGCCCGCCTAGGACGAAAAGCCCATTTTCTGTCATGATTTTTTGTCATAGAAGTAGGATCCCACCACATCTATGATGATACCGGGTTTTGTCACAATTATCGTCATAGAAGTGTCATATGTATGACAGAAAAAAAATTCGTTCGGCCTAAAATGTCAAGGATGTGTCTTTTTTTTGTAGTGTGTACCCGTTTTCAAGGTACACCAAAGGAATCACACCATAAGGCTGTGAAGCATATTCTTCGATATCTAACTCACACTCCAACACTTGGATTATGGTATCGCAAGGGCTCGGCTTTTGATCTCATTTGATATTCTGACTCTGACTATGCTGGTGATCGTGTGGATCGCAAGTCAACATCAAGCACACATCATTTCCTCGGACGATCTTTGGTATGTTGGTCCTCAAAGAAGCAGAACTGCGTATCACTCTCTACTACTGAAGCTGAGTACATTGCTGTTGGTTCGTGCTGTGCTCAATTGCTATGGATGAAGCAAACCCTCAAGGACTATGGCATTAATGTGAAGAATGTGCCACTCTTCTGTGACAATGAGAGTGCCATCAAGATTGCTCATAACCCAGTTCAACACTCGAAGACAAAGCACATCCAGATTCGTCATCATTTTCTTCAAGATCATGTGTTGAAGGGCAACATCTCTATTGAGCACGTGAAGACTGAAGAACAGCTAGCCGATATCTTCACAGGCCCTTGGATGAGAAGAGATTTAGCAAGTTGCGGTGTGAGCTAAATATCTTAGAATCTTTAGATGTTCTTTGAAGGACACACATCCTAATCCTTATGCAAAATTGATGACTTAGATGTGCAACACACGAAGTAACGTTTTTCTTCGATCAATGAAGACTAACCCTCTAAGTGTGAAGAAATTAATGAAGAATTTGATCCTCATAGCCCTACGACAATTGTACGCGGCGTCTGAAATCATCATTCTTATACGGTGGGTCACACCACCAACAAAAGTTAAAAATCTTCAATTTGAGTTTTTCTTCGGTATTCGTCACCCTGGGTGAGGAATAGTTATTCTTCACCCCCTCTATTTTAACATGAATGCATCGTAATTTTACGTTTCGTAAATTTTGTCTTATTTCAGACATAAAAGGAGAACGTAAAAAAAATATAATCGCCGTAAAAATATTTTATGTTACGCAAATTTTGAAACGTAAAAACATAGTGTAAAATGTACATAAAATGTAATTTTTCTGGTCTTCTGACCTTTTTTATGCCAAATTTTACGCAGTGAATCAATATGACTGTAACTATTTGTATTTGAAACATAATTTATTTATGAAATGATCGTAAAATTACCTCAGGTGAAAAATAATGTATTATGCACCCTGGGTGATGAATAGTAACACTATATATATATATATATATATATATATATATATATATATATATATATATATATACACGGTCTATTCTGCTAATATTAGCAGAATAACTATTTTGCACACCACTTCTGCACTGCACGCTGAACGCAAGTGCACGTCATTCTTTGAACCAAGTGTGCTGCAGTACTCACACGAGTGAACTTCTCGTCGGAAAAAATGGCACGCATTATTTTTTCGGTACTGTTTTCGCTGTAATTTTTTAACTATTTATCGGAATGAGGCGTGTAATATGCCATTGAAAAGCTATGGATTAGGCGCAACTTCGATATGTTGAACACTTT
Source organism: Triticum timopheevii (assembly GCA_963921465.1). Lineage (NCBI taxonomy): Eukaryota > Viridiplantae > Streptophyta > Magnoliopsida > Poales > Poaceae > Triticum > Triticum timopheevii. The sequence goes on along the minus strand of OY997274.1, from coordinate 173,123,715 downwards.
TCGAGATTCCACACGGTTTAAGAGCAGTTTTCAAAATGGTGCGGCCCATGACGAGTGGCAGCGAGTGTTTTTTCGCGATTTCTTCTAAACTGCTCGTCGGAATGAAGCAAACGATACGCCGTTGGATAGATATCGTCGAGGCGCATCTTTTCATATATAAATTTTTCTTTAATTCCTTATGGTTTAAGAGCAGTTTCAAATTTACTAAATCGCAGAATTCTGTTTTTCAAATTTTTTCAAATTTTCGGTACTGTTTTTGCTCCAATTTTTTTAACCGTTTGTCGAAACTAGGCGTGTAGTATATCGTTGAAAAGCTATGGACGAGGCGCAACTTTCATATGTTGCAATAGTTTTGAGATTCCTTACGGTTTTAAGTTAATTTTCAAAATCGTGTGGCGGACAACGAGTGGCAGCTGCTGTTTTTCGCGAAATTTTCACAAACCGCTGCTCGGAATGATTCAAACGATACGCCCTTGGAAAGGTATCGACGAGGTGCAACTTTTTCATGTAGAACACGCTCTCTAATTCCTTACGGATTAAGAGCAGTTTTAAAATTACTAAAATGCGGATACTCTGTTTTTTGAGACACCAAAATCGACACGTGTACTGCATCAGACGGATAACCGCATTGCATCGGACGAGCAAGTGCGCTTCATGATTTCTTTTATCGGACGTAAATTTTTTCAAGACAAGCGAGTGAATCGCGCTTCACGTCGAACACAAGTGAAGCGCAACAGTTTCGAGAAGTGAACCTCATTATTTTTTTGTCGTTTACATGACATATTTTTTGCACTTCACAACGGTAGGTAGTGAAACGCGACACATAACGAAAGTGAACCGCATTACTTTTTTTGCCTATTTTTTGCATTTTTACTCGTTGGGTCTAAGAGGACCGCAAGACTCCTGAAAATGAGCCGCAAGCACTCTCAACAGTGAACCACACTACTCTTTTTTTAGTTTTTTAAACTTCTTCAATGAACATAACATAAATATTTGCAAATACATTTTTTTAAATTAAGTGTACTACAAAGTCCTTCGGAGCGAACATTTTTAAAGACCGGAGTGCACTGCATTTTTCTTTTTCTTTTTCTCTATAGAGTTTTGGTTTTCCCATAGTGCATTGCATATATATAATTTTTTGGATTAAAAATGAAATATGCACTGCGGGGACGAGGCGAGAGGACTGCATTTTTTGTTTGCACGCTACATATTACACACAAGCATCCATCCACATCCATATCCATTTTCTACTCTCATTAACGTGCAAGGACTGCAAGAGAATTTTTTTCTGCAAATCACATAGTGAATGGCCCCAAGGAGCAGCACCAGCCGGCGACAGGGCTGCAGTAAACCACATAGAGAGAAGGAAGAGGATGTGAGGAGGAAGGGTACCACGATGGAAACGCCATGCTGCAGTTGGCTGCTCCACCACATAGTGCACTGCACGCGCAGAACTATACCAAAAATATCAGAGAAAAGAACTGCACAACCACGACCCCCATCACTGCTCGCGTAGAACTGCATCACGCGGGTATGTGAGCTCCATGGTCGTGAATGCTAAACCGCCCACGAGTATTGACGATCTGCAAGAGAGGAGACAAATAGCAGAAACTATATTTTCGTCAGCGGAGGTCGTGGATGAACCACACCGGGGGGCGCAGCGCACTGCACGAGGGATCCGGGTGCACTGCACATCCAATATCCAGAAAAAAAAGGAAAAGGACTCCTGTGAAACCACACCGCACGGCGAGGTGCACTGCACCATGCGTCGCCGGCGAATCACACTGGCTGACGAAGAGCACCATGGTGGGCTGGGATCGAGGGGAGGCGACCCCGATAGGAAGAGGTTCGCCACCAGGGAAGCAGGGAGAGTTCAGGGTGGATGCGTCGCCGTCGGGGTAGCTACCCAGGGAGGCAGGGGCAGAAGAGGGAGGTGGAACCGGATCCCACCGGATCCAGTGGTTTCTTGGCAGGGGCGTGGCCAGATTTGTTGGCCGGCCATGGGGCTGATGGCGGCGGGGCCATGGTGGAGAGAAGGAAGGCGGGGAGTGGGGATTGGCTAGGCCCAAGGGGTGGGCTGCGACATCCATGGATCTTGGCTAGGAGGAGGAGAGCTCGGGATGGGGAGGAGGATTTGCAAGGAGAGGCAGGCATGGATCAGGGTGTTGGGCGGTGTTGCAGCGCCATGGGAGAGGAACGCCGGGGTGGGGTTGGGCGGTGGCCGGGCGCGGGCGGCGTTTGGGAAGCAGGGGAGGTGGTCATGTGGCGGCGGCAGGGGAAAGCAGAGGAGGTGGTGGTGCAGCGACGACGAGGGGGAGGCAGGGGAGGTGGTGGTGCGGCGGCGGCGTGGGGGAAGCAGGGGAGGTGGTGGTGCAGCGCCGGCGCAGGGGAAGCAGGGGAGGTGGTGGTGCGGCGGCGGGCATGGGGGAGGCCGTGGGGGAGGGGGGAGAGAGAGATGATTTGGGTGGGTAACGAGAGGATAAGGCGGGCATTTTTACCGGATTAGTCTGTAGCCGCGGGTCGCTCGGCGGTGTTAGCAGAATAAGAGATTTGGTGTGCAGAATAAGACTCTTAAGGGTGTTATTAGAATAGACTCACCATATATATATATATATATATATATATATATATATATATATATATCGCTCGACGGTGTTAGCAGAATAAGAGATTTGGTGGTGCAGAATAAGATTCTTCAGGGTGTTATTAGAATAGACTCCCCTATATATATAGATATATATATAGAAAGAGTAACACTATTCTAATCCTAATCCCAAGATTAGAATAGTTATTCAGATCACGGCGCAAGGACCGAGCAGATGTTCCCGAACCGGCCCAACGAGGAAAAAAAACGCCGCGCCGCACCTTATCCCCAACTTCCCCGATCTCGCTGACGCCACCCGCCTGCCTTCCCCGATGCGCCGCCGCCCGTGCACCTTCCCTAGCGCGCCACCGGCCCACCTTCGCCAGCTCGCCGCCGCCCCTGCCTTCCACAGGGGCCGCCGACCTGCCTTCCTCAGCCTGCTTCCTCCTGCCTTGCTCGGCTCCCAGCGACAGGCCCAATGCTTCCGCCCAACGCCGCCAAGCACCGGTGAGTGGCGTCGTGGTGGACGCATCCTCCAGCTTCACCTCGTCGGCGCAGTCCAACGACTCCAGTTGCTGCCGTTCGCCAGCACCGCGCGAGGTAAGCTGGATCCCAACTTGTTGCTCATGCCCGTCGCAGCCATGGCTCCCCTGCAAAACAGCCGTTGTAGCTCAACCCTGCCCTATGACGCTGCCGGCGTCCTCCTCCCGCGACGAGCTGGCTCTGATCCCACGGCCATGGCGGGCTCCCTTGCAGAGAGTTGCCTCCGGTCGTGCTCGAGCCGCTGTCGCTTATGGCCGCTGTACACCAAGTGCAAAGATGTTTTGTGAAAGTTCTAGTACAGCTATACGGCGGCCGCCCTGAAGTTCTACTATGGATGTATGCCAGGTTCTACGACGGCTATACGCCGGCTGTCACGCTAGTTTGCATGACTTGCTGCTGCTAGTTACTTTCAACCTTTTAGCTTGCTGTTTTGAACTCTCCTTGGAACGTTCTTCTGAACTTGTGATATGAAGCTGCTACTTTTATGATCGATTGGATATATACATAAGCCTGCTTTTGATTTCTCTTCTCCCAGGCATGTGTAGCTGGTGGCTTTTGCGGACACAACTCACATAGTCTCCCAAATCTCCAAAAGAACTACAGTTCAGTTTCTATCAAGTTACAAGTTTCAGAGTTTATTTATGTAATATCTGAAGAAGACTTGTAAACGATTATACTGTTCACTGCACAAAAAGAAGACTTGTACTTCTCTCTGCTCGTCTCTCCCCGTGAACCATGATGTCTAGTAGTTTGTGAAGAATGATGTTAACTACAAATGTATAGTAGTTTATGAACCATGATGTTAACTGAATTTTTTTGTAGCTCGGCGTATTGCTGCTGGAGCTTGTGTCCATGCAACAGCATGCGTCAGGGACTCCTTCCTCGTTGACACAGACGGAGGCGCTCACAACGTTGGCGCTGCAGAGCATTATACGTTGTTGTTAAGTTGGCTCCCTTATATTTGGAATAAGGAAAAACGGCTGAAGGTCAAAAGAAATTGTTCGAGAAGGTCAAAATTATGTTAAAGTATATTTTCTAGAACACCAACACTCTTTCGACATCAATGCTGGCAAGTTTTTGCACTTGCGTTCTGCAGAACAAAAGAAAGTTGTGGCCTTGTTGTTCCATGCTGAATTATTAAGCGAATTGATGGACGCCATGTGCCGAGAACAAAATTTGAAGAAATTAACTGAAGATTGCGTTGACTCTTGATGGATCCATGTATGTGTGTGCGCCACTGAAGTTCAACTATGGACCGGAGAGCCGGAGGAGATGGCGAGCGTCAGCGTGATGGAGGATTGTGGGCCAACTCAAATACCATGCACGGTCTTGCGTTAGTGTGCTTTGGTGTGTGCGTTCTTGGTGTGGTGTGATTGCTTGAGTGTGTGTTTGTGTGTGTATTATAGCAAGCGTACTTGCTATGTGGTACCCCTTGTGTCTTTGTTGGGTGTGTGATCCCACGTGTGTGATTTTAAATAGAAACTTTGTCCTTGAAAAAAAGCAGAAATTTTAAAACATAGTATGCTTTTAACATGTACAATTTCAATTTGAGAAAAAAAGCCACACCTAACAAAGTCCATGATTCAAAATTTTGGAAGTTCATATATAACAATTAGGTCGGTGTATATATAATATAACATAAGAAAGTGTGGAAATCAGAATAAAAACACTATTATTTCACGACTAAAGAACAAAGAAGAGAAGTAAGAACAAAGAAGAGAAGGAAGTTCAATGTTATGACAAATTATTGAGATTTTTTTCATTACTAAAAGGAAAATAAAACCTAAAAAGGTGACTTTCTCGTTAAAAAAACTAGAAGTTCAAATACAAATAGCGGAGCGGTTCAATGCTTATTACTACATTAGGATTTTTTTTCCATTACTAACGAATAACCCAAGAAGGCCAAATTAAAAAATAGAGTAACTCAAAATTTATAGAGAAAATGTAATTTCCCCGTTCTACAAAAAACCCTAGAGGTTAAAATTTAAATAATGGGTAATTTCAATGTCTGATATAATATCAAGAAGGTCAAATTGAAAAAACCGAGCAGTTAAAAAAGTTTATAAAAAAGATTTTCCTTCTTTTAAAAATAAGACCTAGAAGTTGAACTTTAAATAATTGAGGAGTTCGATATTTATTACATAACTAGGACTTTTCCCGTTACTAATGAATAACATTAAGAAGTCCAAAACTAAAAAAATGTGAAGCTGTAATGTTTATAAAAACTAAGATTTTCCCCAATGCTAGAAGATTAAAACCAAGAAGTTCAACTGGAAAAAGTGGAGAAGTTCGATATTTATTTGAAAAAAATGGTTTTTTCCAGTTACTAAAGAATAAAACCAATAAGTTCAATTTGAAAAACAATGAAGTTCGATGTTTCTAAAAAACCTTCAATTTTCACATTTCTAAAAATACACAATGAAGTTCAAATAAAAAAAGATAGAGCGGTTCAATGTCTTTAAAAAACCCAGATACTTTCACATAACCAAGAGAAGTTCAGATTGATAACTGCCAGAAGTTCATGTACTACACGGTGTGCATTTGTATGAAAAAGCAAAGGCTAAAAGTTTTTTTTTGCTAGAAGTTCAAGTGCTCGATCCGAGAAAAGTTCAAAAATTCTTGTGAGAGAGGTTGAACAAAAATATGTGACAGAAGTTCAAGGAGAAAACAGTGGGACGTTCAACTACTACACGGAATGCGTTTCAGATAAGAATATAAGAATAGAAAACCAAAAGCTTAAAAGGTTTGTTGCAAGAAGTTCACGTGGTCCTCCGTGCACGGTGCAAAATTAATATTGCGGGACATTCAACCTCCAATTACATGTTTGAAAATAGCAAAAAATGACGTCCGACCTTCAATTGCATGTAATTCAATGTATGCACAAAAATGTGACAGAAGTTCATAGTGAAAACAATGAGAAGTTCAAGTACCGGAAGGAATGCATCTCAGGTCAGAATAAAAAGTATAGAAAAATAAAAGCTTAAACAGTTTTTGCTAGAAGTTCAAGTGCTCTGTGAGGGGAAGTTCAAAAATTCTTGCGAGAGAGGTTCACCTTCTATTTCCATGTTCGATTTTTTCCGTATAAAAATCGAATACAACTCTTTACTCAAAATATAAAAAGGTGAAGTTCAAATTGAAATAACAGAGAAGTGCGGAGTTTATTAAAACCTAGGATTTACCTGTTGAAAAAATAAAAAACAAGGCACCATTTTTTGTACTTTTAAAAACAACTCATAAATGAAAAGAATGGTTGATAGAAGTTCAATTGCTCAGCGAGGAAAAGTTCAAAAAATTCTTGTGAGAGAGGTTCACCATGTATTTAGATGTCCAAAATACATTAAAAATATGTTTTTTTGTGTTCTAAAATAATTCTCTCAAACCAGAGAGAAGGTCAAAAGTGATAACAACCGGAAGTTCACGTACTACATGGTGTGTATTTCATACAAGAAAAATACAAATAAAGTGAAACAGAGTGAAGTTCAAACAGACATGCCCGAGAAGTTCAACTACTTCACGTAGTGTGAAAAACGGCATGTCAAAAAATAGCACGTCAAAAACAGAGAGAAGTTCAAACAGACATGCCCGAGAAGTTCAACTACTTCACGCAGTGCAATTCCATTCGCGATGAAGGCAGAAATCATGATCTTGTCATTTTCTAATTTACTTCAAAACGACAGGAATATCATTTGTGTAAGTTCAAGTCCTCGGTCGGAGAAAGTTAAAAAATATTGTGAGAGAGGTTTGTACAAAAAGAAAATCATTTGTGTAACACTGACGAAAATGGATGGGAAAATTACAAACAAAAAATATGTCACAGAAGTCCAACGTGAAAACAGCAGGAAGTTCAACTACTACACTGAATGAATTTCACAAGAAAAACTTTTAAAATCGTCGCGAGTATGAAAAAATAATCAACACGGAAAAGTTGTGTGTTTATAGCAGCTTTCCATCGGTATATCACTTGCTTAATTCCGGTGAGTGAATGAAGAGCTACGAGCAAAAAAAGCACGTGAAAAACAGAGTGAAGTTCAGGCAGAACTGCCACAAAAGTTCAACTACTTCCCGCAATGCATTTTCGACGAATCTGTTTCGCGATAAAGGCAGAACGAGTGATCTCGCCGTTTCTGAAATTACTTGAAAATGGCCGGGATTCAGAGAAAACCATCAACATGAAAAAGTTTCGCATTTTTCGTAGCTTTTCAACAGTATATTATTTGCCCCGTTCTGATGAAGTTTGTAGAAATTACGGCGAAAATACGTTTTTAGCCATTTTCGAAATCAACATAAAACCGTAATGAATTTGGAAAAACAATATATAGCAAAAACTTTCGCATTTGTTCAGGCTTTCCAACGCCATATTATTTGCTATGTTCGGACGTATGATTAAAAAACTATATCGAAAATACAAACTTGGTAGAACTCGTACCGTTTTCTAAATTACTCTTAAACCATTCAAAATTAGAAAAAAACTTTCAACATGAGAAAAAAGCGCATTTTCATAAGCTTTCCAACGCGATATCATTTGTCTCAATTGGATTAGGCGTTTAGAAATGGCAACGAAAATACGAACTCGGTTGTTCGGTTTGCAAAATTTTACGATTTTCCACATTACTGTTTAACCATAGGGAATTAGAAAAAACTTTCAGCACGTGGAAGGAGCGGTTTTACAGCAGCTTTCCAATGCCATATTATTTGCCTCATTCCGATAAACGGTTTAGAATTGCGATCGAAAATACGATTCACGTTTTTTATATGAAGAAAAACGGTTTTCAAAACTGCTCTTAAATCACTTACATTTTGCCAAAATTTTAAGTTGGGTCATGATACTGGTGTCCATACCTTTCCAATGGTATATCGCAAGCCCCATTTGGGCAATGTTGATAGAAGTTCAACCTAGCACTGGGGGAAGTTCAGGTCGAACAAATCAGGCAGTAAAATTACAAAAAAAAAATGCAATTTCATCACGACCCGAGAGCAAAATCCACCAGCGAGCGAGATTTCTATTTAAAACCGGTATTTAGTTGCTAAAAAACTTTCTAGATTACACTAACATCATAAAGAACACTACTAACCAGAATAATCAAGCGACACTCATCTGTCAACTATCAACCATCTGCGCACAATCATCTGATCTTTTTACCAGAGGTTGATATGTCAGTTGAAGCCAAATACTCTGACCCTGCCAAGAAGCCTCTTTGTCTTCACAATGTCGAGCACCAAAGCTTCACTCAACCCATTGACGGCGTCCAAGCAGCAACACGAATCTATCCAATGGCTGGAAATACTCGTCTGCCTCATCGTGCACCTACTGAAGCCACTGAAAGCACCATCGCCCAAAGGCCTCAGAAGCGCTCTCGTGTTCTCAATGACCGAGAACTTCTTGTGGCACTTCATCAGAAACAAGATAAGCATCACTATTGTCTCAAGAGACAGATGCAAAGCCTCTTGGTGGATGTCAATCGCATTCGAAACCTTGCCACCAAGAATGCATTTGTTGCTCATGAGACTTGCCGAAGATCATGGAAGAGTTTGACGCTGCTCAGTGCTGAAGCAGATCTTCAAGACGATGGCTTCAGTGAAAGATTCCAGTTTGACTCCACTCCTCCACGGACTGCTGTCCTACGTCGAACTCCATCTATTGAAGACTCTGACTATTCTTCCTTCGCGGCAACAGTGAATGCCAGAGTGATCGATGATGAAGATGATGCTACTTCACCGCCTCCTACTACTGCACGCATCGACACTGCACCAAGTACGTATGCACCGCCAACCGACAACGACAACCCTGCTGCTTCACCTACTCATGAGGACGAGTAGATGCTCTATGTCTTCAAACCTTTTTGGTCATTACTGACAAAAGGGGGAGAAGCGTATGAGTTGATAGTCTTCAAGCGGGTTCATATGGGCGGTTGCATTATATTTTGCCTCGTGCTTATAACTCTTGCTTTTGAAACATTTGGTTCTTTGAGTTGTAACACCTAAACTTGATGGTCGTCTGCTACTTATTTGCTTTACTATGATGCGATGATAAATTCTGCATGTGCGATGATAACTTCCGCACTTAGATCATTCTGCAGACGTCCATTTTTCATTATGCATGTCATTCTACTTGCTATATCATTTCATGCATGATGAATTATCTTCATAAGTTGAAGAGGATCTCCACAAGTACAACCTGCCATGTGCATTTGCATTCCAAAAGCAAATTACTTATATGCACATCTTCAGGGGGAGCCCTTGCTACTTATGAAGACAATTCCCTATCCTTACAATTTCACATACTTTATCCCCGTTGAAAACTTCAAGCAGTTTGTCCTCAATCACCAAAAAGGGGGAGATTGTAAGTGCATCTAGTGCCACCCCTAGTTGGTTTTGGAGTATTGACGACAAAGTTGGTTGAGGGACTAATGTGTTTGTGAGAATTGCAGGATAACGCAGGTAGTGTCCCTCATTGATTCGGTTTACCTACCGGAGATGACCCCTAAAAATGTATGAAGACATTGAAGACAATGGTGGTATGAGAAGATATTCCTATTGAAGACTATGACATGAGAAGACATTACGTGAAGATTATGGAGCGCGAAGACTGTGTGGTTTCGTTGTTTCCTTTTCTTCTTTGTTGAGTCATAGGAACCACCGTACTGTTAAGTGGGGTCCAAGTGAACTAAGTCAGAGTGACTGAAGTGATGCTCAACCCAAATCCTATGTCTTCGAGCGAAGACAATGAGAGCAAATCTTATCCAGAGCTGAATGAGTCAGCTTTGCTTGTAGCCCAAGTAAAGTTGCCGTGTGTGTTTGAAATCTGACTGTTGGAACACGTGTCAGTTCCTTAGTGACCCAGGGTCATTTCGGACATATCAGGTCGGGTTGCCCAGTGGCTATAAATAGCCCACCCCCAACACCATAAATTGGTGGATGCTCAGAGTTTGTGCACGGCTTTTGTCGTTTGAGAGCAACCCACCTCGAAGCCTTTGAGAGAGAGAAATCCTTGCGAGGTCAAAGCCCAAACACCCAGAGCCAAAGAGTGTTAGGCATCATTGAAGTATTTCTGTCTGTGTGACCTGAAGACTTATTACACTTGAGGACTGTGTATCCTCCAACCGGTTAGGCGTCGCGTTCTGAGCATCCAAGAGTCATTGTGTATTGCCGGTGAACGAAGTCTGTGAAGGTTTGGAAGTATACCTTGAAGACTTACCAGAGTGATTGGGCGAGGACTGGGTGTCCTTAGCTCAAGGGGAATAAGGTGAAGACACGGTCTTCTGAGTTGAATCTCAGCCTCCCTAACCAGACATACGACTGGTTCTATCCCTTTCCATCCTTTACTTAAGTTTGTCTTCGTGAAGTCATTGCCTATCTGTTGTACCTGTTTGACTTCATTGCTTGACTACTATCGTTGATTGGCTTCATACTATCTTCCATCCTGATCCTTACTACTTAGCTGCTATTAGTCCTGTACTTTCACATCATGGCATACTTGACTATGGCTTGCTTATGGTAGTTTATCTTCCGCTGCATATCAACTAGGTCATTTCTATTGTTTGTCTTCGAAACTTCCAAGTATTGAAGGCTTTTGTAAAAATTGCCTATTCACCCCCCCCCCCCTCTAGTCGATACTAGCACTTTCAATTGGTATCAGAGAAAGGTACTCCCTTGTTCTGTGTGATTCGGTTTAACCACCTGGAGTTTTAGCTATGTCGACTGCAGGGATAATCAAAGTCTCCGCTTCTTGCCCCGTGTTCAATGGAACTGAATATCCCTACTGGAAGAATAAGATGCGTATGCATCTTGAATCCATTGATGTCAACCTCTGGTATGTCGTCAAGAATGGCGTTCCCAAAACTGGTGAAGGTGTCATCCCTACTGATGTCAAGAAGTTCATTCAACTGGACTCTACTACAAAGAACATCATCTGTGGTCATCTGACCAAAGGACAGTATGGTCGTGTGAGTGCTCTGGAAACATCAAAGCTAGTCTGGGACTGGCTATCCAAGGTCAACAAAGGCGTATCAACCTAGAGAGATCAAAGAATTAGTGTTCTTCGCAACCTCTTCAACCGCTTCAAGAGAAACGACAATGAAAATGTCCAGCTCACGTTCGATTGCCTCACTGACATCACAAATGAACTTCAAGCTCTTGGCGCAACTGAGATCACCAAGCATGAAATCATCAAGACACTACTGAGATCACTCGACAGCTCCTTTGACACCCTTGCCCTCATGATACAAGAACGTCCTGACTTCAAGACACTCGATCTGTCTGATATACTTGAGAGGCTCAACACACATGAGTTCCAGCTATCTGATAAAAGAGATATCTATGGCCCAAACTATGGCCGAACTCGCGCTTTGAAGGAAAAAGTTGTTTCCTCATCTGAAGAAGAATCTGACTGCAGTTCTGAAGATCCTGAAGACATTGGAAAAGAGCTTGCTATGCTAGTGAAGAAGTTTCAGAAATTCACCAAGAAGAAAGGCTTCAGAAAGTCTTCACGATCTAGCTCAAGGAATGATGAAGCTTCCACCCGTGACCACAAGAAGAGAACCTGCCACAAGTGCAAGAAACCTGGTCACTACATATCTGAGTGTCCACAGTGGGATAATGAGAAGAAGAAGAAGAAGAAGAAGAAGAAGAGCAAGGAATATGATTCTGATGACAAGAAGAAGAAGAAATCCTCAAAGTCTTCTTCTAAGTCTTCTTCCAAGTCTTCATCATACAAGAAGAGCTCATCTGGCAAGGCTCGTGCTTTTGTTAGCAAGGGAATGGATTCAGAGGAGGAGTCTGCTTCAGAGGAGGCGGAGGTGGAGTCTGGAGAGGAGTCTGGCCCTGGTGTAGCAAGTCTGGCTCTAGCAACAGCCTATGTTGCCAAGTCCATCTTCAACACTGAAGACAATGACTTCCACACCAACGCTGAAGCTGATAACGAAGATGATCCTACTCCCACCTACTGCTTCATGGCACGTGGTGCCAAGGTAAAATCACGTGATGCTTACTTTCAAACATCAAGTGAAGATGACTCTGATTGTGAATCCAAACCTAGCTACAAAACACTTGCTAAAATTGCAACTGAACAACAAAAGGCTATGGAACATACTCAAAAACTGTTAGACAAAAGCGATGACCTGTTGGACGCGGAAATGACACGTTCACAGTCCTTAGTTGAAGACATAAAAAATCTTCATGCTAAGTACCAAGAACTTGAAGGTCGTCATGAAACGCTCTCAACTACTTATGAAAGGCTCTCCTATTATTATCTTCAAAGGAAACAAGAGCTTGAGAAATTGAGAGCGGCTCATGAAGATATTCAAAAAGAGAATGAGTCACTTTGTGCTCAACAGATCAGTTCCGCTCAGGATGGATTTGAACCACCATGTCTAAAATGCATTGAGCGTGATAACGCTACATCTGTTGCTGAATGTTCCACTGCTGCTACTGTTTCATTGTCTTCACCTACTGATGTGGTTACTAACCCCTCTACTGAGGATACCACTGCTATTGCTGATGAAAATGCTATGTTGAAGACATTACTTGAAACAGGGATGTACAAAAGTTTGAAGGGACATAAGACACTCTGCGATGTCCTCAAAAAGCAGATTCTGAACCGAAACCCTAGGAAAGAGGGTGTTGGGTTCGAGAGGAAAATGAATGTTGATGGCTCGTACTGGAAGCCTGAGCAGTACCCCAAAACCACATGTGTTGCTGCAAAGGAACCTTCAGTAGATCCATCCACTTTATCTGGCTTTACCTGTGCTAATCCTATTATAATTGATGAATCCTTTGATGCAAACTATAAACTGTTCAAGAATCAGAATGGTGAAGTGTTTGCCAGGTACATTGGTACTAACTGCAGGAATGGACCACCTATGAAGAAGATCTGGGTACCTAAGCAGTACATTGAGAATCTTCCTGTGAATGTTGTCATGACACCACCAAGGAAGGAGACAAACCCCAGACCTATAGCTTCACATGGCCCAAAGGCTTCATACAGATACATGACTCACTTGAGTCACCCTAACGCCAATGTTTTGCAGGGAAATCATGCTCAGACTTATGAATATGAGCGTGTATCTTCGAACCGCTATGTTCATAGGACTAAGAACTTTTCTGCTTATTCATATGAGTATCATTCATCTCCTGCAAGGCTATTTGCTAGGGCTCCAAAGCCAAAATTCTCAGATGCTGCACTTAGACTCATTGCTTCTAAGCCACCCCTGAAGATGTGGGTGGTTAAGAAAAATTAACTCTCTTTTGCAGCCTGAAATCAACACATTAAGGACGCATGATAAAATGTCATTCTATATACTTCACATCTGAATCGCTTATCAGTCATACTATATGTCCTAACTTTGATATAAGCTGTGCCATCCCTATATGTGCCAAATGCTTATGCTTCAAAACACTCTTGTGAAGCCTATCCTCCTAACTGCATTGTAGGGTACATCACCAAAAGCTTCAGAATGGATTATGGACAGCGAATGCACAAATCATATGACTGGTGATCGAAGTCTTCTCATGGACTCAACCTTACGTCCATCCGACAAGAGTCACATCACATTTGCTGACACTGGTAAAAGCAAGGTATTGGGTCTAGGTAGAGTTTCAATCTCAAAGGATCAACACATGGATAAATTGATGCTTGTTGAATCCCTTGGTTGCAACTTAATGTCTGTCTCAATGCTTTGTGACTTAAACATGATTGTGTTATTTGGAAAATATCGCTGCCTTGTACTAATGGAATCTGACAAGTCTCTAGTCTTTGAAGGGTATCGAAAAGATGATCTATACATGGTAGATTTCTCAGCAGGTCCACAGCTTGCCGTATGTCTTCTCACAAAAGCTTCAGAATGCTGGCTCTGGCATCGAAGGCTAGGGCATGCTGGCATGAGGAACTTACACTCACTCGTCAAGAAGAAGCATGTCATTGGCATTGAGGATGTCAAGTTCAAGAAGGATCATCTGTGTGGTGCCTGCAAAGCTGGAAAGATGACAAGGGCAAAGCACCCCTCGAAGACAATCATGACAACATCTCAACCCTTCGAGCTGTTACACATGGACTTATTTGGACCTACTCACTACTCCACCCTCACAACAACTGCTTGTCTCTATGGCTTCATCATTGTTGATGACTACTCAAGATACACATGGGTTCATATAATTCTCTACAAGACTGAAGTGCAAGATGTCTTCAGACGCTTCGCCAATCAAGCAATAAAAAATTATGGTGTGAAGATCAAGCATATCAGAAGTGATAACGGCACTGAATTCAAGAACACCGAACTTGATCTTTATCTGGATACAATGGGAATCACTCATGAGTTCTCTGCTCCATACACACCTCAGCAAAATGGCATCGTTGAACGCAAGAACAGAACCCTCATTGAGATGGCTCGAACAATGCTCGATGAATACAAGACACCAAGAAAGTTCTGGCCTGAAGCTATTGATATAGCATGTCACATCATCAATCGTGTCTACATCCATAAGCTTCTGAACAAAACATCCTATGAGCTCCTAACTGGTAACAAGCCAAATGTCAGTTACTTCAGAGTATTTGGAGCAAGGTGCTGGATCAAGGACCCTCATCACAAGTCAAAATTTGCACCTAAGGCTCACGAAGGCTTTATGCTTGGCTATGGAAAGGATTCACACTCCTACAGAGTCTTCAACCTCTATCTCTACAAAATCGTCGAAACAGTGGATGTGAGATTTGATGAAACCAATGGTTCACAAAGAGAACTCCTGCCAAGTACACTAGATGAAGCTCCTCCGAGCGAATCTATCAAGCTGATGGGAACTGGTGAAATCATACCTTCTGAAGCATAGCCTGAAGAGGAACTTATCATTTCTGCCCCAAATCAACCTGAAGACAATGCTCAGACCGAAGACAATCCTCCCAATGATGACAATGATCAGCAAGAGCAAAGTCTTCGTCCGGTTCATCCTCGTGTTGCAAATAAAGTACAAATTGAGAAGATAATTGACAGCATCAATGCGCCTGGTCCACTTACTCTCTCAAGAGCAACACAGTTAGCAAACTTTTGTGGGCACTTTTCATTTGTGTCAATATCAGAACCCAAGAAAGTTGCTGAAGCTTTTATGGAACCTGAATGGATTCAAGCTATGCAAGAAGAACTTCAACAGTTCAAGCTGAACAATGTTTGGGAACTTGTCAAGCGACCTGACCCTCGCAAGCATAACATTATTGGAACAAAATGGATATATCGAAACAAGCAAGATGAGCATGGTCAAGTCGTCAGAAACAAAGCACGTCTTGTGGCTCAAGGATATACTCAAGTTGAAGGAATTGACTTCGATGAAACTTTTGCTCCTGTGGCTAGGCTTGAAGCTATTCACATACTACTAGCCTACGCCAACCATCACAATATCTTACTATATCAAATGGATGTGAAGAGTGCATTTCTCAATGGCAAGATTGAAGAAGAAGTATATGTAGCTCAACCACCTGGCTTTGAAGATCCAAAACATCCTGATATGGTGTACAAACTAAACAAAGCACTGTATGGCCTCAAACAAGCTCCTCGTGTATGGTATGATACAATCAAAGACTTCCTGAAGAGCAAAGGCTTCAAACCTGGATCCCTTGATCCCACACTCTTCACGAAGACATATGATGGTGAACTGTTTGTGTGCCAAATATATGTGGATGACATAATCTTCGGCTGCACCAACCAGAAGTATACTGATGAGTTTGGGTACATGATGCAAGAGCAATATCAGATGTCCATGATGGGTGAGCTGAAGTTCTTCCTTGGTCTTCAAATTCGTCAGCAAAGGAATGGCATCTTCATGTCTCAAGAAAAATACCTCAAAGATTGTCTGAAGAAGTTTGGAATGGAAGACTGCAAAGGTTACACGACGCCAATGCCAGCCAAACACCACCTTGGTCCCGACGACAATGGTAAAGAGTTCGATCAAAAGGTATACCGCTCCATGATTGGTTCTTTACTTTATCTATGTGCATCTAGGCCAGATATTATGCTTAGTGTTTGCATGTGTGCTCAATTCCAAGCGGCACCAAAGGAATCGCATCACTTAGCTGTGAAGCGAATTCTTCGATATTTGGCTTACACCCCAACACTCGGATTATGGTATCCCAAGGGCTCAAAATTTGACTTGGTTGGATTCTCAGATGCTGATTATGCTGGTGACAAGGTGGATCGCAAGTCTACATCAGGCACATGTCACTTTTTGGGTCGATCACTTGTCCGTTGGTCTTCAAAGAAGCAGAACTGTGTATCACTCTCAACTGCTGAATCTGAATACATTGCTGCTGGATCCTGTTGTGCTCAGCTTCTATGGATGAAGCAAACTCTCAAGGACTATGGCATCAATCTGAAACAAGTACCTCTCTTCTGCGACAACGAAAGTGCCATCAAGATAGCCAACAATCCAGTTCAGCACTTGAAGACAAAGCACATTGAAATTCGTCATCACTTTCTCAAAGATCATGCCATGAAGAAAGATATTGATATCATTCACGTCAACACTGAAGAGCAACTGGTAGATATCTTCACAAAGCCCTTGGATGAGAAAAGGTTTTGCAAGTTACGGTGTGAGCTAAATATCTTGGAATCCTCTAATGTCCTGTGAACAAGCACACATCCTAACACTTATGCATGTTGATGACTTAGATGTGCAACACACAAAGTAATGTATATCTTCAATCAATGAAGACTTACACTCTGAGTGTGAATACATTAACATGGAATTTGACTTCGGAGCACCACGATAATTGTGCGCCGTGTCTGGGTCTAATACTTCCTATACGGTGGGTAATGCCACCACCAAATTTCTCTGTTTGAAGTGTTTCACTCATGGCGTTATTTTTGCAAAGACTTCGCATTTGGTTTGTCTTCAGTTTCAATTTATCTTCATGATTTTCTTCACTATGATGAATTGATTACTTTCTGATATATATATATACAAGTGTTCTGTCCTCTACAACATTCCCTTATAGCTATGTCTTCAAGTTGAATCTTTTGAACTAAGTGAATGTGATCGGACCCTAATCTCTCTATGCTTTCAATCTCAAACTCTATCTGTCCAAATCATATGCATTCTATTGAAACTGTCGAATGTCTTCTCTGTGTCCTAGTCAGTAGAAGGCAAAGAGACAAACATTAAATCTGGTTTTAAATAACTCATCTTTATTGTTGAAATCCGGAGAAGCCAGAACAACTCACCTAAATACCTGGCGGGCGTGGGAACGTGGGACAACTCTGAGTATGTGCATGCTTGCCACGTGCCCCTCAGATGTGAACCGCCAGGGGCACCAGCGTAATTGCGCTGTGCCGCACACCTACTTATAAATACTTGTCCCCTGCGGTAAAGAAATCCTTCTTCCACCTCTCCACCTCGTTAAAACCCTAGCACCACCGCTAGCTCTCGACGACGCCGGCGACGAAGCGCTTAGCTGCCGCGACTTCTCCGACGCCGTCCTCACGCCGGCCACGGACATCGTCCTCTCCGCCGTCGCCGTAGGTGTCCTCCGTCACCAAGTTAGGGCACGGTGGGCTGAACTGCTCGGTCTCCTATTCATCTCATCTAGCAGTTCTTCGTGCGGTAATTATAACTCTATTTTTACCACTTTTTTGATCTTCAAGATTCATCCTATTTGCCAAAAGTAGTTTCTGCCTATACAATGTTAGATCTATTCTGTCTGCATCTCATACTGCCTAGTCTATTCACTTAGCTTTCATATCTAGTTTGATTCCTCACTTGTACTTATTCACGGATTGGTACAAATCTGGAACCAACTCACCCCATATAAGTGAATGTCTTTGTATCATGAGGTCAATGTCTTCAAACTGATTTATCTTCAAAATCTTCTGAGAATGCATATGACCTCTTCCCCTTCCCTCGCATCTCTAATGCTGTCACAGGTACATGTCCGTGGGAGAATCCCTTGGTTCTCATAGTCTGCATTTGTTTGCAGAATACTTACAGCATCACATTAATTCTCCTGAAGCCAGTTCCTGCTTGACCAGCAAGCGTAAGTCTCTGAAGCCTTTGAACACATTGAAGCCATTCAGTTTGAAGTTCATGGCTGCAGAAAAATCAGCAAGGAAGGGTGGCAAACAGCACAGAGAAGGAACATCCAAAGATCTGCCTGATGACCTAGCAGAACTATACAAGACAGATCCTGAAGAGACTTATCATCAGCGCAAGACACGAATCCAATGGATTCGACGCTATTGGGCTGAAGAATGGTTCAAGTACAAGTTTATGACCAAGGAATATGCAGATAAGAATGCTATCAAGAGACCTTGGGGTGATATTCTCTATCGAGGCCTTCAACCCAAGAACAGAGCTGAAGCTATTGCACAAGGCTTCTATCCTTGCATGGTCCATGGACCTCAGCTTGAGAACGCCGATCCCACATCATTACTCTGGTGTCGTGACGATGCTCTCTTCAACCCTGGTCCCTCTGCTCCCCGTGCCGACGACTCTCGTGATGCAGAACCTAATGTTATCGGACCCTTCTCCAACCTCGATGGCCTCATCACCTACATCTTGGTCCAAGGTGCCAGGGTAGATCATTCTGATAATGATGCTGACACTGATGAAGCCCCAACTCCTCCTACAAAGCCGCAGAAGCAAAAGAAGCTAAAGGCTTCTAAATCAGCACCTCCAAAAGCTTTACGTGCGAAGCCTCTGGCCACTGCACCTCCTGAAGCCAGTGTGCAGTCTGAAGATCAATCCTGTATCTCCAAGAAGACAGAGAAGAAAAAGCAAATTGTCAGGCATACTGATCAAACCTTCACTCCTACTGCCATTCTGCGTGAAGTACCCATTGATCTGTCCAGTGATGAAGATCTTGCTGATGATGCCCTTGAGCAACTGATAAAGAGCAAGGAAGAGGCAGAAATCTTCAAAAACTTGCCTCTCTTTGATGTGGCAATCATCCATAACTTCATTGATGAGTGGTTTGACACGCCAAATCTCAGCTTTGAAGATTTGCAGCTTCCCATTGGCCTCAGCGTCGCCTTCAATGGCGCCATTGCTTCTGAGCTAGCTCTCGTTCAGCGCATCGTTGAGCTGAAGAACAAGATTGATTATGAGAAGGCTCAATTCAAGAAGCATGTGGCCAAGCTAAGTGTTCAAGACGTCAGAAACTTCAAGGTCATGCTGCATGAGCTTAAAGAAGCTTTTCTTAAGAAGCGCGAAGAAGCTCAGGGCTCTCATGAGCGCATGAAGAGTTTGGCTGATAAGTGTGTGCTTGCCTACAATGAGGCAGAGAAGTGAAAATCTCTTGGCCGTCCTGGCATTGACCCCAGGATGGCTGCAAAGAAGAAGAAGCCATCTACCGCTCCACCCACACCTTCAAGTCAAGAAGCACCTCGCATTATCTTCCCCAGTAGCATGACTGGCTTGAAGCCAAAGGTCACCACAACCGCTTCAGAATAGAAGAAGACGAGGGCTGCCGAGGCTGAAGCCAGAAAAAGGAAGAATCATGAAGCCTCTGATGCCGCTCCCTCCAAGAAGAAGCGCAAGACCAAGAAGACTAGAGCTGCTCCCACAGAGCCCTTAGTTGTTGAACCCATTTCAGTGATTCGCCCTACATCAGAACATCAAGAAAGAAGGATGATAGTTCATGAGCCTGCTTCCACAGAGGCTCATGAAGCTGAAGATATTCCAGCAGCTGAACCCACCGTTGCTGAAGACATTAGTCAAGATGACAATGTTGGAGATGATGAAGTTCTTCCTCAGATTGAACACAATGTGGTATCATCGCCTGTTCTAACGAACAGCGAACTCATCAGCATTGGTCGTCCTTTGACGCCAACTGCTCAGGATGCATCGTGGGCTGATCACCCACATCAACAAGACTCCCCAAGTACTCCCCAACAACAACAACAACAAGCTACACCACCCGTGCAAGAAGAAGATGAAGACTTTGAGGCCCAGCCAACTCCATCTCCAAAGGCGTTGCCAGCCTTTCGCAGGCTTCGCAAAGGACAAAGGCCTCAAGTCCCTCTGTCGAGCGTTCCAGAAGGAGAAGTGCAACGCCAACCTGTTGCACATCAAGTATTTTCTGAACCCACTCCAACTGTGAATGTCTCCGTGTCTGAAGCCCAAGCTGCTGAAGATATTCCGGCTGCATCAGCCGATGAGAATCAAGAAGACGTACGTGTCCCTACTCCCCCAGTTATTGAAGAAGCTGTTCCTGATGTGAACGTGCCAGTGCCCGACCCTCCTGTTCATCAAGTGGAGGTTGAAAATGTTGAAGCTGCCACCACCAACGCCAATGAAGCCAATGATGTAGTCATGGCTGAAGCTAATGTGGAGCTTGCACCAACCAGTGTGCCTGAAGATAATGAGGCCACTGCACCTGAAGCTAATGAGGCAACTGCTCCCGAAGCACCTGTTGTGCAGGCTGAAGCCTCAGCTGTTGCCACTGCTCCCGTTCCGCCACCAAGGCCCCATACAATTGAGCAAGCATACAGTCATGGTCATCTAACCACTGTTCGATGGCCCATTCTGGTACCTCCGCCTACTGCCTCTGTACCTCAATTTGACTATCATGTTGAGCATAGGCCTCAAGTCCAGAAACCAAAGCCAAGACTGCCGAGGTTTCCAGGTACTGCAAACTCACCAGGGTCCTTCAATGCTAATGGCTTCAAAAGCCACAATACCTTCTTTGACAGCGCCAAGAACCCCTACTCAAAGCCAAGGATATCATCAGATCGTTTCTGGAGCTATCAACAGCGAAGCTATTACTCCTGCGTTCTGTATGATCAAGGCCGCATTTTCCCTCATATGTGCCTCGACACTGAAGCCATTGCTGGACTGCCGTGCTTAGAAGAAGCACTTGATTGCTTTCGTGATGTTGGTCTGCTCAACTTTGTGACAGACAAAGAACACTGGAATGAAGAGCTATTGCTTCAATTCTATGCTACTCTACACATTCGCGGCTACAACAGAGATATCAAGACATGGGTTCTCGAGTGGATGACCGGAAATGTTCATCATGAAGCCAAAGCTCTGGATATCATTGAGCTTACAGGCCTAGCCACTCCGGGAGAGCTATATGAACCTGATTGTCAACTACACCGCAATGCATTGGAGAGCATCTTCCATAAGCCAGAACCTAACATGAGCCAGATGTTGAGCATGATGAAGCCTTTGCCATCTGACGCTGAATATCCAACGGAGTTCTTTGTTGATGACCTTGAGTATCTGCCTCGCAGCATATATCACATCATCAGGTGAATTCTATGGCCTATCAAAGGACATTCATCAGCGGCCAAGCTTAAAGGAGCCATAAAGACTTTGGTCTTTTACATTCTCAATGGCATCAGCTTCAATACTCAAGAATTCTTCATCAGGCAACTTGCTGCTTCTGGATCTGACCTATTTGGTCTGAAGTTCTATGCTCCATGGGTCATGCGCCTCATCAAGCGACACTCATCTGTCAACTATCAACCATCTGCTTGCAATCATCTGATCTTTTTACCAGAGGTTGATATGTCAGTTGAAGCCATATACTCTGACCCTGCCAAGAAGCCTCTTTGTCTTCAGAATGTCGAGCACCAAAGCTTCACTCAACCCATTGACGGCGTCCAAGCAGCAACACGAATCTATCCAATGGCTGGAAATACTCGTCTGCCTCATCGTGCACCTACTGAAGCCACTGAAAGCACCATCGCCCAAAGGCCTCGGAAGCGCTCTCGTGCTCTCAATGACCGAGAACTTCTTGTGGCACTTCATCAGAAACAGGATAAGCATCACTATTGGCTCAAGAGACAGATGCAAAGCCTCTTGGTGGATGTCAATCGCATTCGAAACCTTGCCACCAAGAATGCATTTGTTGCTCATGAGACTTGCCGAAGATCATGGAAGAGTTTGACGCTGCTCAGTGCTGAAGCAGATCTTCAAGACGATGGCTTCAGTGAAAGATTCTAGTTTGACTCCACTCCTCCACGGACTGCTGTCCTACGTCAAACTCCATCTATCGAAGACTCTGACTATTCTTCCTCCGCGGCAACAGTGAATGCCAGAGTGATCGATGATGAAGATGATGCTACTTCACCGCCTCCTACTACTGCACGCATCAACACTGCACCAAGTACGTCTGCACCGCCAACCGACAACGACAACCCTGCTGCTTCACCTACTCATGAGGACGAGTAGATGCTCTATGTCTTCAAACCTTTTTGGTCATTACTGACAAAAGGGGGAGAAGCGTATGAGTTGATAGTCTTCAAGCGGGTTCATATGGGCGGTTGCATTATATTTTGCCTCGTGCTTATAACTCTTGCTTTTGAAACATTTGGTTCTTTGAGTTGTAACACCTAAACTTGATGGTCGTCTACTACTTATTTTCTTTACTATGATGCGGTGATAAATTCCGCATGTGCGATGATAACTTCCGCACTTAGATCATTCTGCAGACGTCCATTTTTCATTATGCATGTCATTCTACTTGCTATATCATTTCATGCATGATGAATTATCTTCATAAGTTGAAGAGGATCTCCACAAGTACAACTTGCCATGTGCATTTGCATTCCAAAAGCAAATTACTTATATGCACATCTTCAGGGGGAGCCCTTGCTACTTATGAAGACAGTTCCCTATCCTTACAATTTCACATACTTTATCCCCATTGAAAACTTCAACCAGTTTGTCATCAATCACCAAAAAGAGGGAGATTGTAAGTGCATCTAGTGCCACCCCTAGTTGGTTTTGGAGTATTGACGACAAAGTTGGTTGAGGGACTAATGCGTTTGTGAGAATTGCAGGATAATGTAGGTAGTGTCCCTCATTGATTCGGTTTACCTACCGGAGATGACCCCTAAAAATGTATGAAGACATTGAAGACAATGGTGGTATGAGAAGATATTCATATTGAAGACTATGACATGAGAAGACATTACGTGAAGATTATGGAGCGCGAAGACTGTGTGGTTTCGTTGTTTCCTTTTCTTCTTTGTTGAGTCATTGGAACCATCGTACTGTTAAGTGGGGTCCAAGTGAACTAAGTCAGAGTGACTGAAGTGATGCTCAACCCAAATCCTATGTCTTTGAGCGAAGACAATGAGAGCAAATCTTATCCAGAGCTGGATGAGTCAGCTTTGCTTGTAGCCCAAGTAAAGTTGTCGTGTGTGTTTGAAATCTGACCGTTGGAACACGTGTCAGTTCCTTAGTGACCCAGGGTCATTTCGGACATATTAGGTCGGGTTTCCCAGTGGCTATAAATAGCCCACCCCCTACACCATAAATTGGTGGCTGCTCAGAGTTTGTGCACGGCTTTTGTCGTTTGAGAGCAACCCACCTCGAAGCCTTTGAGAGAGAGAAATCCTTGCAAGGACAAAGCCCAAACACCCAGAGCCAAAGAGTGTTAGGCATCACTGAAGTCTTTCTGTCTGTGTGACCTGAAGACTTATTACACTTGAGGACTGTGTATCCTCCAGCCGGTTAGGCGTCGCGTCCTGAGCATCCAAGAGTCATTGTGGATTGCCTGTGAACAAAGTCTGTGAAGGTTTGGAAGTCTACCTTGAAGACTTACCAGAGTGATTGGGCGAGGATTGGGTGTCCTTAGCTCAAGGGGAATAAGGTGAAGACACGGTCTTCTGAGTTGAATCTCAGCCTCCCTAACCAGATGTACAGTTGTCACAGCAACTGGAACTGGTCCAACAAATCCTGTGTCTTCAACAAGCGACTGGTTCTATCCCTTTCCATCCTTTACTTAAGTTTGTCTTCGTGAAGTCATTGCCTATCTGTTGTACTTGTTTGACTTCATTGCTTGACTACTATCGTTGATTGGCTTCATACTATCTTCCATCCTGATCCTTACTACTTAGCTGCTATTAGTCCTGTACTTTCACATCATGGCATACTTGACTATGGCTTGCTTATGGTAGTTTATCTTCCGCTGCATATCAACTAGGTCATTTCTATTGTTTGTCTTCGAAACTTCCAAGTATTGAAGGCTTTCGTAAAAATCACCTATTCACCCCCCTCTAGTCGATACTAGCACTTTCAAAAACTGCTCTTAAACCGCTTACATTTTGCCAAAAATTTAAGTTGGGTCATGATACTGGTGTCCGTAGCTTTCCAACGGTATATCGCAAGACCCATTTGGGCAATGTTGGCGGAAGTTCAACCTAGTTCACAAGGAAGTTCAACGTACTACTAGCGGGGCAGGTCAGGTTGTGATCTGAATATTATTCTCATCCCGTGATCAGAATAGTGTTTATATATATATATATATATATATATATATATATATATATATATATATATGAGTTTTTAGTCCTCTAAATCATTCACTTATTGCTAATTCTTCAAGTTGACTTTTCTACTAAGTGAATGTGATCGGACCCTTCCCCCTCTATGCTAAACTCAACCCAGTCTGTTCACAAATTCTGCATGTGTGTTCTATTTGAAACCCGTGCAAAATCTTCACTGTGTCCTTGTCAGCTGAAGAATTTGCGAATGAAACTTTAAAATATTCTTATCTGGATTTTCGGCTTTTGCCGCTCAAACCGTTCCACATCCCACGATGAGATTATTCTATTCACCCAGGATCTAACACGATCTCCACTACACAGTACGTGGGTGACACATGTCATTAGGATGAGAAGGGTCAGGGGCATGTTCGTCCATTTTCCTAGGATGAACGATTTTTCACCTCGGCTATAAATACCCCTCACCTTCCTCTTACCTCATTTACCCCACTCGACCTCACTCCCCTCGCTCAAGCTCTCTGATCTAGCGCCACCGCTACTTGCATCATCGCCAGTGAGGAAGATCTTCACTGCCTCGACCTCGTCGCCATCGTACTAGCGCCGGCTGCGGAAATCTTCACTCCGCCACTGCTGTAGCTGTTTTCCACCACCAAGTTAGGGCATGGAAGATCTGAATGGATGAACATCTCAACTTCTACTCCTAGTTTGTCATGTTCTTCGTCAAGGGTAAATAAAATCTATTTTTACTACCCTTGTTGATTCTGATGATTTCCACAAAATCTTCAAAAGGTGTTTATTCTTCAACTTCCACACTCTTAAACACCACAGTTGCATCTGTTCTTGATTTGTTTCTCTAAGCAATGTTTTTCTTCAAGATTCCTCAATTGTGTGGATTTTCAATCTATACAACTCTGGAACCTAAGTCAAAGAACACTTATTGAAATTCCTCAAGACATCCCTGGTCAAATTCCTCAAACTTGATTCTTTTGAAAAACTTCTGAGAACGCATATGACCTTTCCAAATTCTTCGCACCTATATTCTGTTCACAGGTACACATGTCCACTGCTAAATCTCTAGGTTCTCATCAACTTAACTCATTTGTGGCGTTCCTTGAAGACAAATTGCATACCTCGTCAAAAAACTTGATTGTTCAAATCCTCAGTTGAAGAAAATGGCTGATGGCAAAAGACCTTAGAAGGGAGGAAAGAGACCTGAGGCAAATACTGCTTTTGAAATTCCTAATGACATTTATGAGGAATATTGCACTACTGATGAAGCCAAACATGGCAAGGAAAACAAGAATCAGCGCAAGATGCGCATACAGAGAATAGAGAGGAGATGGGCTAGAGAATGGAGGGAGTACAGATATGTGACTCCCAAGTACATGAAGAAATTCACAATACACCCTCCATGCCCAAGACCTTCATTGGCACCAGGCCAAGAAGCTGATCCCTCTAGCATCAAAAGAGGTGAGGAATTTTCGAAGGAGTGGGCAAAGCAGCAAGCTAAGTTGGACAAAATGGCCAAAGGAGCAGTGAAGAAATTCAATGAAGATTCTGCTGCTGCCGCTGCTGAGGCCTCTGCTAGCAAGCCCAAGAAGGCTATGCCAAAGAATCCTGCTCATAAGCCCAGTTCCTCAGCTGCAATGCCCTCACGGACAAGCTCCTCAAAGCCCTCACGGCCTGTTCCTCATGCCACCTCAAAAGCAGCTCCTGCCCCCTCTGCAAAATCCCCAGCTGCTGCTGCAAAGTCCTCGGCACCTGTGCATCTCACCTCTTGCCAAAGGACCACTGGCATATCAATTTCTTCAGGAGTTTTTGCAAGTTCTTCAGCTCCTCCTCAATCTTCAACTGCTCCGACCTTGCTAAAGACAAAGGTCACTCTTGGACGAGGCACAAGTCCAAGTCCTCACAAGAAGCAGGTCGCCTTTCAAGTACCGTCTAGTGAAGACGAAGCTGATGATGAAGAACTAGCTGAAATCATCAGAGATCGCCAAGCAAGGGCTAGGGCCAAAGGCAGCAATGTGCCTCTTCTGCTGGATCCCAAGTTGATCCTTGATTTCATTGATCTCTAGCACAAGGATCCCAACACTCCCTTGCCTGATTTCAACCTCACTCCTAGCCAAAGTCATATGTTGACGACCTTTATTGGCGAAGAAAAATGGAAGCTTGAAAAGGTCAGGCAAGTGAAGAAGCCTCAGTACAAGAAGGGGCGTTTGCCAAAGAATAATGTTGTGAAAATGACTCCTGATGAACTTGTGACCATGCAAACTAAGATCAAAGCACTCAATGATGAATTTGACGCAAATCATGCAGATTGGCTAGGGCCAAAGTCAGATTCGTCAACATGGTGAAGAAATTCACATCAAATGTTGCAGCTTCATCGCAACAAGAATTTCCTCAGGCTGAGACATCTGCTCATCCTACTAAAGAACATGCAAGCACAACTGATGAAAGTTAGGCTGTTGAAGAAAATGAAAGCACAAGGGCTGATGAAGAAATTCTAGCCATTGAAGAAATTGCCAGTGCAACCTCCACTGTTTCGCCTGATGAGCAACCCAGGCCAGTTGAAGCATCTGCTACCGAGCCTAAGGAACCTGAACATGCCAGGGCAATTGCAACAGTTGCGCCTGATGAAATTGAACCAATTTCCTCTGCTCCTCCTTCACCAACCACAAGTACCAACCTTCCTTCTGCATCAGAAGCGAAGAAGACCAAGGCTAGAGAGAGGGCAGCGGTGAAGAAAAGGAAAGCATCTGCATCCTCAAAGTCTTTAGCTCCAAAGAAAGTGAAGACTTTGACGAGCTCTTACACAAACCCAATATATGTTGTTCCAATATCAAGCATGCCATCAAAGGAGATTTTTCCCTTTGGTGAGGAATATGTGATTCCTAGTGAATATGATGAAGAAGATCCTTCTGCTGCTACGTCAGAGCAGTTGGATGAAGAAATTGAAGTGGATAATATCCCTTCAACTCCTCTGGTATCATCGCCCATGCCTCAGTTTACTGCTGAAGAGGCCGGCGTTGAAGAAATTGATGAAAAAGATGAGGATGTGGACATTGGGTCTACAATTCCAATTCAGAATGATGACTATTGGGAAAGTCATCACCCCAATTCTCCACTGACCACACCACTGCACCAAGTTCCTCAGTCCCCAGTCCAAACTAAAGAAATTCATATGGGCTCTAAAGAACATCAAGCTTCTTCTGTCTATTCCAGAAGAAGTTCTAGCCACTAGCGCTGATGAAAAGGTTGCTGAAGAAATGGAGGCCAAGGCTGCTCCTGATAAAATTGCTACTGATAATCCTCAGCCTATGGCTTCAGAGGCTTTGCATCAAGAGGCTGTGAAGACTTCAACTGCAAATCTTCAGCCCAAGCCATAGAATCCTCACACCAAGAAGCAGAAGTTCAAGGCTGATGACTTCTTTGCTGAGCATCATTTCTTCTCTGACTACAATCCATATGACTCTGCTCGCCTTTGATGCAAGCGTTTTTGGACTGCTAGCCAAATGAATTTCTATTCCTCACTTCTGTTTGATAAGGACAAAGTTTTTGACCATGAGAAACTTCCTCATGTGGATATGGAGTCTCTACCGTGCTTCACACCAGTCCTTAGTGTTCTTCATGATGCTGGGCTGCTCAACTTGTGCACCGACATCTGCGATTGGAATGAAGAACTCATTCTTTAATTCTTCGCCATGCTGCACATCACTGGAAATGTTGAAGATGTCAATTCATGGGTGCTTGACTGGATGACAGAAAATACTCACTACAAAGCTCCGGCCTCTGAATTGCTTCACGCTGTCCCAGTTAGTCCACCCACTGAAGGTGCAAGGCTCATGTATGACGAACCAGAACTTTCAAATCATCTGATGCAAGTGCAAATGAAGTCATTGAAGCTTGGCCAAGCTCCAAGGACCACCTATCTAGTGAAGGAATTGCTTTATGTGCCAAGGACTATATATCACATTTTGACCAAAACCCTCAGTCCAATAAAGGGCCACAACTCTGATGAAGAAGAGGTTGTTGGCATAATGAAGAATCTGCTGTTCAATATCATACATGGTATTCCTATCAACTACCACAATTTCTTCATGAGGACTTTGGCCAATGCTGCTTTGTCACCTTCTGAGTTGAAGCCTTACGCTCCCTGGATTATGAGATTCATCAGATCAAGGTCTTCAATTCATTACAAGGCTGACTTTCAAAATCATCTCAGCTATTTGCCCCTGATTGAAGTCCTCAAAAGGACCATTTCCTCAGCTGATGAGAAGGGCAAGGCTGCTGTTATTGATGAGGCACTCGCCCATTGGATGGACGGTTTTGCAAAGCTACTTCATATTCCACCAATGATGACCATGCCACACATGACAGTGCCGCAATTGCTTCAAAGCAATTTCCTCAAGCCACTGTTGCGCGTGTGATGACTGACCGTGAGCTTCTCCTCAGCCTCCACCAGAAAGTTGACAAAAATCACAAGTGGGTCAAGAGACAGTTTGGTGCTATTCTTCAGAACATGACAGTCACTCAAAACACTGTGAAGAAGAATCACTATTACTTGCATGAAGTCTTTGAACGCACTTGGGCTATTATGTCTGACCTCTACAATGCTAAATATCTCAAGGAGATGGGCTTTCAACGGGACTTTGACTAGTCACAACCAACTTCGAAGAAATTCAAGAAGGTCAAAGTTCCTCACTTGGTCGCCAGCATATTCTTCATCACGCGAGACGGACGAAGCCGATGATTTGAACGACACTGCGGCAGGCCCTACTTCAATGGACGACCTCAACAACACTGGTGCTCCTCCATTGACTTCCTGGTGATATCCTCCAGGGGTGTTAGTCCTCATTTTCGTCCCTTTTGGTCATTTGATGACAAAGGGGGAGAAATTTGAGTTAGTCTTCAAGCGGGTCTCTTATATATGGGCTTTTTTTTGTTAAGTTACAACTCTCGCTCTTCTGAAGTGTTTGTTGATTGAGTTGTAAACTTAAGTCCTATGGTGGTCTGATACTTTTGTTGGAAATATGCCCTAGAGGCAATAATAAATGGTTGTTATTATATTTCTGTGTTCATGATAATTGTCTATTATTCACGCTATAACTGTGTTATCTAGAAATCATAATACACATGTGAATACATAGACCACAACAAGTCCCTAGTGAGCCTCTAGTTGACTAGCTCGTTGATCAACAGATAGTCATGGTTTCCTGACTATGGGCATTGGATGTAATTGATAACGGGATCACATCATTAGGAGAATGATGTGATGGACAAGACCCAATCCTAAGCATAGCTCAAAGATCGTGTAGTTCGTTTAGCTAGAGCTTTTCCAATTGTCGAGTATCATTTCCTTAGACCATGAGATTGTGCAACTCCTGGATACCGTAGGAGTGCTTTGGGTGTGCCAAACGTCAGAACGTAACTAGGTGACTATAAAGGTACACTACGGGTATCTCCGAAAGTGTCTGTTGGGTTGGCACGAATCGAGACTGGGATTTGTCACTCCGTATGACGGAGAGGTATCTCTGGGCCCACTCGGTAATGCATCATCATAATGAGCTCAATGTGACCAAGTGTCTGGTCAGGGGATCATGCATTACGGTACGAGTAAAGTGACTTGCCGGTAACGAGACTAAATGAGGTATTGGGATACCGACGATCGAGACTCGGGCAAGTAACGTACCGATTGACAAAGGGAATTGAATACGGGGTTGATTGAATCCTCGACATCGTGGTTCATCCGATGAGATCATCGAGGAGTGTGTGGGAGCCAACATGGGTATCCAGATCCCGCTGTCGGTTATTGACCGGAGAGGCATCTCGGTCATGTCTGCATATCTCCCGAACCCGTAGGGTCTACACACCTAAGGTTCGGTGATGCTAGGGTTGTAGAGATATTAGTATGCAGCAAACCGAAAGTTGTTCGGAGTCCCGGATGAGATCCCGGACGTCACGAGGAGTTCCGGAATGGTCCAGAGGTGAAGAATTATATATAGGAAGTGCTGTTTCGGCCATCAGGAAAGTTTCAGGCGTCACCGGTATTGTACCGGGACCACCGGAAGGGTCCCGGGGGTCCACCGGGTGGGGCCACCTATCCCGGAGGGCCCCATGGGCTGAAGTGGGAGGGGAACCAGCCCCTAGTGGGCTGGTGCGCCCCCCCCCCCCTTGGCCCCCCTGCGCCTAGGGTTGGGAACCCTAGGGGAGGGGCGCCTCCACTTGCCTTGGGGGGCAAGTTTCCCCCTTGGCCACCGCCCCCCCTAGGAGATCCCATCTCCTAGGGCCGGCGCCCCCCCTGGGGACCCTATATAAAGAGGGGGAGGGAGGGCAGCCGCACCCTGCATCTTGGCGCCTCCCTTCCCCCTTGCTACACCTCTCCCTCCCGCAGACGCTTGGCGAAGCCCTGCCGGATCCCTGCTGCATCCACCACCACGCCGTCGTGCTGCTGGATCTTCATCAACCTCTCCTTCCCCCTTGCTGGATCAAGAAGTAGGAGACGTCATGCTGACCGTACGTGTGTTGAATGCGGAGGTGCCGTCCGTTCGGTGCTAGGATCTCCGGTGATTTGGATCACGACGTGTACGACTCCCTCAACCCCGTTCTCTTGAACACTTCCGCTGGCGATCTACAATGGTATGTAGATGCCATCCTCTCTCTCGTTGCTGGATGAACTCATAGATTGATCTTGGTGAACGTAGGAAAAGTTTTATTTTATGCAATGTTCCCCAACAGTGGTATCAGAGCTAGGTCTATGCGTAGTTCTCTTTGCACGAGTAGAACACAATTTGTTATGGGCGTAGATGTTGTCAACTTTCTTGCCACTACTAGTCTTATTTTGCTTCAGCGGTATTGTGGGATGAAGCAGCCCGGACCGACCTTACACGTACGCTTACGTGAGACAGGTTCCACTGACTGACATGCACTAGTTGCATAAGGTGGCTAGCGGGTGTCTGTCTCTCCCACTTTAGTTGGAGCGGATTCGATGAAAAGGGTCCTTAGGAAGGGTAAATAGAAGTTGGAAAATCACGTTGTGGCTTTAATTTAGGTAAGAAAACGTTCTTGCTAGATCACCTGTAGAAGCCACATAAAAACTTGCAACAACAATTAGAGGACGTCTAACTTGTTTGTGCAGCAAGTGTCTTGTGATGTGATATGGCCAAAGTTGTGATGAATGATGAATGATATATATGTGATGTATGAGATCATGTTCTTGTAATAGGAATCACGACTTGCATGTTGATGAGTATGACAACTGGCAGGAGCCATAGGAGTTGTCTTTATTTTTGTATGACCTGCGTGTCATTGAGAAACGCCATGTAAATTACTTTACTTTATTGCTAAACACGTTAGCCATAGTAGTAGAAGTAATAGTTGGCGAGCAACTTCATGGAGACACGATGATGGACATCATGATGATGGAGATCATGGTGTCATGCCGGTGACGAAGATGATCATGGAGCCCCGAAGATGGATATCAAAGGAGCTATATGATATTGGCCATATCATGTCACTATTATGATTGCATGTGATGTTTATCATGTTTTTCATCTTGTTTACTTAGAACGACGGTAGTAAGTAAGATGATCCCTCATAATAATTTCAAGAAAAGTGTTCCCCCTAACTGTGCACCATTGTGAAGGTTCGTTGTTTCGAAGCACCACATGATGATCGGGTGTGATAGATCCTAACGTTCGAATACAACGGGTGTAAGCCAGATTTACACACGCAAAGCACTTAGGTTGACTTGACGAGCCTAGCATGTACGGACATGGCCTCGGAACACGGAAGACCGAAAGGTCGAGCATGAGTCGTATAGAAGATACGATCAACATGAAGATGTTCACCGATGTTAACTAGTCCGTCTCATGTGATGATCGGACACGGCCTAGTTGACTCGGATCATGTTTCACTTAGATGACTAGAGGGATGTCTGTCTAAGTGGGAGTTCATTAAATAATTTGATTAAGATGAACTTAATTATCATGAACTTAGTCTAAAATCTTTATAATATGTCTTGTAGATCAAATGGCCAACGCTCTTGTCCACCTGAACTTCAACGCGTTCCTAGAGAAAACCAAGCTGAAAGACGATGGCAACAACTATACGGACTGGGTCTGGAACCTAAGGATCATCCTCATAGCAGCCAAGAAAGATTATGTCCTAGAAGCGCCGCTAGGTGAAGCACCAATCCCAGAGAACCAAGACGTTATGAACGCTTGGCAGTCTCGTGCTGATGATTACTCCCTTGTTCAGTGCGGCATGCTTTATAGCTTAGAACCGGGGCTCCAAAAGCGTTTTGAGCAAGACGGAGCATATGAGATGTTCGAGGAGATGAAAATGGTTTTCCAAGCTCATGCCCGGGTCGAGAGATATGAAGTCTCCGACAAATTCTTCAGCTGTAAGATGGAGGAAAATAGTTCTGTCAGTGAGCACATACTCAAGATGTCTGGGTTGCACAACCGCTTGACTCAGCTGGGAGTTAATCTCCCGGATGACGCGGTCATTGACAGAATCCTTCAGTCGCTTCCACCGAGCTACAAGAGCTTTGTGATGAACTTCAATATGCAGGGGATGGAAAAGACCATTCCTGAGGTATATTCAATGCTAAAATCAGCAGAGGTAGTGATCAAAAAGGAACATAGTGTGTTGATGGTGAATAAAACCACTAAGTTCAAGAAAGGCAAGGGTAAGAAGAACTTCAAGCAGGACGGCAAGGAAGTTGTCTCGCCTGGTAAGCCTGTTGCGAGGAAGAAGTCGAGCAATGGACCCAAGCCTGAGACTGAGTGTTTTTATTGCAAGGGAAGTGGTCACTGGAAGCGGAACTGCCCCAAGTACTTAGCGGACAAGAAGGCCGGCAAAACCAAGGGTATATGTGATATACATGTAATTGATGTGTACCTTACCAGTGCTCGTAGTAGCTCTTGGGTATTTGATACCGGTGCGGTTGCTCATATTCGTAACTCAAAGCAGGAGCTGCGGAATAAGCGGAGACTGGCGAAGGACGAGGTGATGATGCGCGTCGGGAATGGTTCCAAGGTCGATGTGATTGCCGTCAGCACGCTACCTCTACATTTACCTACGAGATTAGTTTCGAACCTCAATAATTGTTATTTAGTACCAGCTTTGAGCATGAACATTGTATCAGGATCTCGTTTAATTCGAGATAGCTACTCATTTAAATCCAAGAATAATGGTTGTTCTATTTATATGACTGATATGTTTTATGGTCATGCCCCGCTGGTGAATGGTTTATTCTTAATGAATCTCGAGCGTAATGTTACACATATTCATAGTGTGAATGCCAAAAGATGTAAAGTTGATAACGATAGTCCCACATACTTGTGGCACTGCCGCCTTGGTCACATTGGTGTCAAGCGCATGAAGAAGCTCCATGCTGATGGACTTTTAGAGTCTCTTGATTATGAATCGTTTGACACATGCGAACCATGCCTCATGGGCAAGATGACCAAGACTCCGTTCTTCGGAACAATGGAGCAAGCAACCAACTTATTGGAAATCATGCATATTGATGTGTGCGGTCCAACGAGCGTTGAGGCTCGCGGAGGATATTGTTATGTTCTCACTCTCACTGATGACTTGAGTAGATATGGGTATGTCTACTTGATGAAACCCAAGTCTGAGACCTTTGAAAAGTTCAAGGAATTTCAGAATGAGGTAGAGAATCAACGTGACCGAAAGATAAAGTTCCTACGATCAGATCGTGGGGGAGAATACTTAAGTCACGAATTTGGTACGCACTTAAGAAAATGTGGAATCGTTTCACAACTCATGCCGCCTGGAACACCTCAGCGAAATGGTGTGTCTGAATGTCTTAATTGCACTCTATTGGATATGGTGCGATCTATGATGTCACTTACTGATTTACCGCTCTCATTTTGGGGATACGCTCTAGAGATAGCTACATTCACTTTAAATAGGGCACCATCTAAATCCGTTGAGACGACATCGTATGAATTATGGTTTGGGAAGAAACCTAAGCTGTCGTTTCTAAAAGTTTGGGGATGCGATGCTTATGTCAAGAAACTTCAACCTGAGAAGCTCGAACCCAAGTCGGAAAAATGCGTATTCATAGGATACCCTAAGGAAACCATAGGGTATACTTTCTACTTAAGATCCGAAGGCAAGATCTTTGTTGCCAAGAACGGGTCCTTTATGGAGAAAGAGTTTATCTCGAAAGAATTAAGTGGGAGGAAAGTCGAGCTTGATGAAGTACTACCTCTTGAAACGGTAAGTAGCATAACTCAGGAAAATGTTCCTGTGGTGCCAACACCGACAAGAGAGGAAGTTAATGATGATGATCAAGATACTTCGGATCAAGCTCCTACTGAACTTCGAAGGTCCACAAGGACACGTTCCGCACCAGAGTAGTACGGCAATGCTGTCTTGGAAATCATGTTGTTGGACAACGGTGAACCTTCGAACTATGAAGAAGCGATGGCGGGCCCAGATTCCAACAAATGGCTTGAAGCCATGCAATCCGAGATAGGATCCATGTATGAAAACAAAGTGTGGACTTTGACAGACTTGCCTGATGATTGGTGAGCAATAGAAAACAAATGGATCTTTAAGAAGAAGACCGACGCAGATGGTAATGTTACCATATATAAGGCTCGACTTGTCGCTAAGGGTTATTGACAAGTTCAAGGGATTGACTACGATGAGACATTCTCTCCCGTAGCGAAGCTGAAGTCCGTCCGAATCATGTTAGCAATTGCCGCATACTATGATTATGAGATATGGCAAATGGACGTCAAAACGGCATTCCTTAACGGTCACCTTAAGGAAGAACTGTATATGATGCAGCCGGAAGGTTTTGTCGACCCTAAGAATGCTAACAAGGTATGCAAGCTCCAGCGATCCATTTATGGGCTGGTGCAAGCATCTAGGAGTTGGAACATTCATTTTAATGAGAGGATTAAAGCGTTTGGGTTTATGCAGACTTATGGAGAAGCCTGCGTTTACAAGAAAGTGAGTGGGAGCTCTGTAGCATTTCTCATATTATATGTGGATGACATACTTTTGATGGGAAATGATATAGAACTTTTGGACAGCATAAAGGCCTACTTGAATAAGTGTTTTTCAATGAAGGACCTTGGAGAAGCTTCTTACATATTAGGCATCAAAATCTATAGAGATAGATCAAGACGCCTCATAGGTCTTTCACAAAGCACATACCTTGATAAGATATTGAAGAAGTTCAATATGGATCAGTCCAAGAAGGGGTTCTTGCCTGTGTTGCAAGGTGTGAAATTGAGCACGGCTCAATGCCCGACCACGGCAGAAGATAAAGAAGAGATGAGTGTCATCCCCTATGCCTCAGCCATAGGGTCTATCATGTATGCCATGACCTGTACCAGACTTGATATAAACCTTGCCGTAAATTTGGTAGGGAGGTACCAAAGTAATCCCGACAAGGAACACTGGACAGCTGTCAAGAACATCCTTAAGTACCTGAAAAGGACTAAGGACATGTTTCTCGTATATGGAGGTGACGAAGAGCTCGTCGTAAAGGGTTACATCGACGCTAGCTTCGACACAGATCTGGATGACTCTAAGTCACAAACCGGATACGTGTATATTTTGAATGGTGGGGCAGTACGCTGGTGCAGTTGCAAGCAGAGCGTTGTGGCGGGATCTACATGTGAAGCGGAGTACATGGCAGCCTCGGAGGCAGCACATGAAGCAATCTGGGTGAAGGAGTTCATCACCGACCTAGGAGTCATACCCAATGCGTCGGGGCCGATTACACTCTTCTGTGACAACACTGGAGCTATTGCACTTGCCAAGGAGCCCAGGTTTCACAAGAAGACCAGGCACATCAAGCGTCGCTTCAACTCCATCTGTGAAAATGTTCAAGATGGAGACATAGATATTTGTAAAGTACATACGGACCTGAAGCAGATTCGTTGACTAAACCTCTCCCTAGAGCAAAACATGATCAACACCAGGACGCAATGGGTGTTCGATACATCACAATGTAACTAGATTATTGACTCTAGTGCAAGTGGGAGACTGTTGGAAATATGCCCTAGAGGCAATAATAAATGGTTATTATTATATTTCTGTGTTCATGATAATTGTCTATTATTCACGCTATAACTGTGTTATCCGGAAATCGTAATACACGTGTGAATACATAGACCACAACAAGTCCCTAGTGAGCCTCTAGTTGACTAGCTCGTTGATCAACAGATAGTCATGGTTTCCTGACTATGGGCATTGGATGTCATTGATAACGGGATCACATCATTAGGAGAATGATGTGATGGACAAGACCCAATCCTAAGCATAGCTCAAAGATCGTGTAGTTCGTTTAGCTAGAGCTTTTCCAATTGTCGAGTATCATTTCCTTAGACCATGAGATTGTGCAACTCCCGGATACCGTAGGAGTGCTTTGGGTGTGCCAAACGTCACAACTTAACTGGGTGACTATAAAGGTACACTATGGGTGAGGGAGTCCTGGACTAGGGGGTGTCCAGATAGCCGAACTATCATCATTGGCCGGACTCCAAGACTATGAAGATACAAGATTGAAGACTTTGTCCCGTGTCCGGATGGGACTTTCCTTGGTGTGGAAGCCAAGCTTGGCAATACGGATATGTAGATATCCTACCATTGTAACCGACTCTGTGTAACCCTAGCCCTCTCCGGTGTCTATATAAACTGGAGGGTTTTAGTCCGTAGGACGAACAACAATCATACCATAGGCTAGCTTCTAGGGTTTAGCCTCCTTGATCTCGTGGTAGATCCACTCGTGTACTACCCATATCATCAATATCAATCAAGCAGGAGTAGGGTTTTACCTCCATCGAGAGGGCCCGAACCTGGGTAAAAACATCATGTCCCTTGTCTCCTGTTACCATCCGCCTAGACGCACAGTTCGGGACCCCCTACCCGAGATCCGCCGGTTTTGACACCGACATTGGTGCTTTCATTGAGAGTTCCTCTGTGCCGTCGCAATCAGGAAGGATGCCTCTTCCCGTCTTTAAAGACGGTACCGTTGCCAAGGGAGCTTTGGCCACCGGCCAAACTATCCAGCTAGGTGATTTTCTTATGACCGCCTGTTCGGCCGCCGCTCCGACAATGACCTCTCGGGTCATCAAAAGCGATCTTCACGTCAACTCGGAATTCGCCGAGCAGCTAGATCCGATGGAGCTCTCCTCCATAAACGAGCTCTTGGATCGCATCACTGCCCTAGGAGTCGCTACAGACTACGATCAGCTTGGGCTTAAAACCGATCTGAGAGAGATCAACTCTCCCAGGCTACCCACCACGTTGCTGTGGTAGAGGAACAGCGTGGCGACTCTTCTTCTATATTAAAGACCAGTTATGTCCGGATTCCTGATCCCTCCATGCCGGATTCCCGCGGAGGGACAGACGTCAATCAAGTACTGAACCTAAAGTCAGGCAGCGGACCAGATTCGTTGGACAACATCCAGCAATCCAAGCTTCCAAATTCGGAAACTTTTCGGCCCTTGAGCCTCAGATTGGGCGGGGTCCCGAATTTAATTCCACCCGCCCACCCAAACACAAGCGATCTATCTGAAATCCGGCAAGAGCCCGCTGAAACAGTACATCATTACTGGGCCAGATTCCTCCTGGTTATGGACAGGATAAAGGACTGCCATGAGGAAAGCGCAATCTCAATTTTCTGCAACAATTGCATGGACAAGGGAATCATGAACGCCATAAGTCGTCATGAAATTACACGCTTCGTCGACCTGGCATCCATAGTACGAAAGTACTATGCGATGGAGAGTACCTGGAAAACCGAAACCAAGTTTTGGGACAATCAGCTCCGAACACAACCCTAGTCCGAAATAAAAGGGTGCATCATGCTCAGGCACCTGGGACAAAAACCAAAAAGCAAAAACCCCTAAAGGGCACGGAACCGTACTGGAGGGATGGCTCAGCGGACCCTGTAAAATCCATAGTACAGAGGGCGCCACTCCAACACATAGCCTTCGAGCATGTTGGATACTACGGCAGGTGGCCAAAAGTGGCGAAGAGCTTCTAACCCCAGAAAACCAGCCCAACAGTACCAGTACGGTATTAACAGTCTTCGAGACTTTCGCATCAAATAATATGCGGAAACGAACACTCTGTAGCCTCGCCAAAGTCTACCAAGTAGCAACAATAAATCCATGGAGCGACACGACTATCACCTTCAACGCCAGCGACAAACCTAAATTCCGAACAGCCTGAGCACCAGCCGCATTGGTCCTCAGTCCAATAGTGGATGACTTTCGTCTTACTAAGGTACTCATGGATGGCGGCAGCGGATTAAACCTCATCTATGAGGAAACCCTTCGAAAAATGGAAATAGACTGAGTCGCATTGAGCGAAGCAGCACAACCTTTAGAGGAATAATCCCTAGTCGGGAAGCACGCTGCACAGGAAAAATTACACTGGATGTGGTGTTCGGCTCACCGGACAATTACAGGTCTGAGGAGGTCACGTTCCAAGTGGCCCCGTTCAGCAGCGGATATCACGCTTTATTAGGGCGAGAAGCATTCACAATTTTTCAAGCTATACCCCATTACGGGTACATGAAGCTTAAAATGCCCGGGCCCAATGGAATCATCACTCTTGTCAGTGA
This sequence comes from Triticum timopheevii, assembly GCA_963921465.1. Taxonomy (NCBI): domain Eukaryota; kingdom Viridiplantae; phylum Streptophyta; class Magnoliopsida; order Poales; family Poaceae; genus Triticum; species Triticum timopheevii. Next base: position 173,084,756 of record OY997274.1, on the reverse strand, counting down.
TCCGGGCATACCACTCCACGCCGAAAATAAGACAGCCGCACTAGCCCTAGAGGCACTGTCCGAAGCCCTAGCGGCAGAGGAACTCACTGCGCTGCGCTCCACGGTGAACAGGGACGATGTGATACTCGATAAAAGATCCAAGTCCACCTCTTTTAAGCCAGCGGACGAAATAGTCAAATTCCAAGTCCATCCAACGGACCCCACAAAGACGGCCTCCATCGGGGCACAATTAAACCCTGATGTAGACGCCGCACTACGAGAATTCCTTTGGGAAAATTGGGACATCTTTGCCTGGCACCCTTCATACATGCCAGGAATCCCACGCAGGTTGGTAGAACACAGCCTAAATATCCTAAAAGGATTCAAGCCAGTCAAACAGGATCATCGGCAATTTTCTGAACCCAAAAGACAGGCAATGGGAGAGGAGCTAGACAAACTATTAGAAGCCGGATTCATCAGAGACATAAAACATCCAGACTGGCTAGCAAACTTGGTAATGGTACCAAAAAAGGACAAATCCTGGCGCCTGTGTGTCGATTTTAAGGACCTTAACAAGGCTTGCCCAAAGGATCCTTTCCCCCTTCCCCGCATCGATCAAATCATCGATGCTACCGCAGGGCACGATTCATTGTGCTTCCTCGACGCATACTCCGGCTACCATCAAATCAAGATGGCGGAGACAAACCAAGCCGCAACGGCATTCATTACTCCACACGGACCATTCTGCTTCAATGCAATGCCCTTCGGGCTCAAAAACGCCGGCGCAACATATCAGCGCATGATTCAGACATGTCTGGCAACCCAGATCGGCAAAACAATGGAGGCATACGTAGACGATGTGGTCGTCAAGACCAAACACGTCGAAACTCTAGCAGACGATTTGAGGCTCACATTCGACAACCTCCGAGCATATGACATTAAGCTCAACCCGGAAAAATGCGTTTTTGGCGTACCAGCCGGAAAGCTCTTGGGCTTCATTGTATCCGGTAGAGGAATTGAAGCAAACCCAGCCAAGATCCGAGCTCTGTCACAGTTGGATATTCCCAAAGACCTCAAACAAATACAAAAATTGACTGGATGCATGGCGGCTCTAAGCCGCTTCATCTCCCGCTTGGGAGAAAAGGCATTGCCCCTTTATCGCCTCCTCCGGCGCACCGAACACTTCGAATGGACGGATGCTGCCACGGCTGGACTCGAAGAAATAAAGGCCATATTGGCAACAAATCCGGTCCTGGACGCGCCCAACTTGGGCGAACCAATGTTATTATATATCGCGGCAACACATCAAGTTGTAAGCGCGATGCTCGTCGTCGAACGAGAAACAGAAGGACACAAATTCCCTCTTCAAAAACCAGTGTACTACGTATCCACTGTCTTAACTCCATGCAAGTCCCGGTATCCACATTATCAAAAGATAGCGTACGCGGTGTTCATGGCATCCCAGAAGCTGCGACACTACTTTCAAGAGTGTTCGATAACAGTAGCCTCTGAAGTACCTCTCAACGACATTATAAACAACCGCGACGCGACGGGCAGGATTGCAAAATGGGCCATCAAGCTCCTACCATTCGACATAACCTACAAACCATGGCGAGCTATAAAGTCGCAAGTTTTGGCCGACTTCATCGCTGAATGGACCGAAGCCGAACTCCCTAAAGAGTACGGCGCATACTCCAATTGGATCATGCACTTCGACGGCTCCAAAATGTTGGCCGGCTTGGGGGCTGGCGTCGTCTTGACATCCCCAACCGGAGACACAGTCCAATATGTACTTCAGATAATGTACACGGACTCCAACAATGCAGCCAAATACGAGGCCCTTCTACATGGTCTCCGGATGGCAATCTCCATGGGCATTCAACGCCTCGAGGTCCACGGGGATTCAAACCTCACATTATCCCAAGTAAATGGAGACTTTGACGCCAAGGATCCGAAAATGGAAGCCTACCGTAACACCATCTTAAAAATGTCAGCTCAGTTTGAAGGACTCGAATTCCACCATGTAGCCCGGGATAATAACCAGGCGACCGACGTGTTGGCACGCATCGGTGCAAAGCGCGACGCCGTCCCTCCAAACATCTTCCTGGAGCGGCTTTTTAAGCCATCCGTATTATGGGAAGAGGAGTCCGGAAACAACAACCAGGAACCAACCGCACCACCCAACACCGAACATTCTGACACAATCGGTGGCTCAGCCAACGAAATAACACCTTCAGCCCACGAAATAATGGCAGTCATTGCCCCGTGGACGGAACCATTCCTAGCCTACTTAATTAGGCAGGAACTTCCCGAAGACCAAAACGAGGCTCGCTGCATAGTACGGCGATCTAAAGCCTACAAGGTCCATGAGGGAGAGCTTTATAAGAAAAGCACAACCGGAGTCCTTCAAAGGTGCATCTCCGAAGAGGAAGGGCGAAATCTTCTGGCTGAAATTCACGCCGGACTTGGCGGGCACCACGCCGCAGCCCGGGCCCTTGTAGGCAAGGCCTTCCGTACAGGATTTTATTGGCCGACGGCCCGGGCAGATGCTCAGGACTTAGTCCAACGATGCGTCGGTCTAAAGCTCTTTGCTAATCAAAGCCATATGCCACCCACCGCCCTCAAAACTATACCCATCACCTGGCCTTTCGTGGTCTGGGGGCTTGACATGGTTGGACCCCTTAAAGGGGGAACCCACAAGCAAAAATACCTATTGGTCATGGTGGACAAATTCACCAAATGGATAGAGGCCAAGCCAGTTAAAACGACCGAATTCGGACCTGTGATAGACTTCATATCTGGGGTAGTACACCGTTATGGCGTCCCCCATAGCATCATCACTGATAACAACGCGAACTTCACGGCTGACGAGGTTAAACTCTGGTGCAAAAATATGGGCATCAAGCTCGACTACTCTTCAGTCTATCACCCTCAAACTAATGGTCAAGTCGAACGAGCAAATGGTCTAATCATGAGCGGCATCAAACCCAGGTTAGTGCGGTCCCTCACGGAATCTAACACGCACTAGGTAGAGGAGCTCGACTCCGTACTCTGGGGGCTGCGGACCACGCCAAACCGCACTACCGGATTCACACCATTTTTTATGGTATACGGTGCAGAGGCAGTTTTGCCCTGCGATATAATTCATGACTCACCTCGCGTGCGCATGTACGAAGAAAGAGAAGCCGAGCTGGATCGGCAAGACAGTTTGGACGCCTTAGAAGAGGAGTGCGACGTGGCAAAAGCTCGTTCCGCATTCTATCAACAGCAGGCTCGAAGATATCAAAGCAGAGAAGTACGGGCCAAAACTTACAATGTTGGTGAACTAGTTCTACGCCTACCAGACAAGAAAAAGGACAAACTCAAGCCCAAATGGGAAGGTCCCTTCATCATCGACCAAGTCCTGACCGGCGGAGCATACCGTCTGCGAAACGCATCGGACAACCGACTCGAGCCGAACCCATGGAACGCAGCCCGTCTCCGAAGATTCTACGCCTAGCGCCTGACTCAGAGTTCGTCTCCTTCCTCCGTCCACATTTTATACTTTAGCTATCTTTTGTTTCTCTCTTTCTCCCTCCTTTTCCGTAAAGCCTTTGAGGGCTGAACTGCGCATCGTTCGCACACACTTTGACGTGCTGCTCGCACTCATTATACCTGGGGGCTTCTGTAACAGAAGCTTATTTATACGGGCTTCACGCCCAACACATGTGTCACACTTCTGCATGGACCTTTTATTCACCATTATATGCATCGATATGACTTAAGTTTTGGCCAAGCTGGGTTGCCTGGCTCCTGTGCTTACCCCTACGTTCCCGATTTTTCGGCTAGGAGGTAAAGGGAGCACCTCTGCGATTGTTACTGCCGGGTCAGCTGGATGTGTACCTCAGACTGGGTGAAGCCGAAAGCTAGCGTTCTTAAGGGAATATTCGGTCGGTGACTTGAAAGATGATTTCTTACTTATTTATTTATCTGCCCCCAGATGCTTTTCTGCTCTTTTCACAGTCCGGACATGCACTTTAGGGCATGCCTCCCAGGGAAAGGAACCCCTAATGGAACTATTCTCCCTGGAAGATGTTTCTTACTAACCATGTAATATAACATAACTAGTTGGGCACTTGTCTGATAAAGCACTAATGACCCCTACGCCTGGTCTCCATGCATGCCCCGGTTTTTACATAACCGTGAGGGTATTCGGACACACTCCGGACTGTTGGGTCCCGAGGTTGAAGCGAAAAGGTCCGCAAATACAAACGATCTACAATCCGGCTAGAAGGCATTTTACATGTCATTTTAAATTACATCATCAAATTGACTGATTGTACTCCTCTTCAATCCCATCTAACAGGCTGTCTAGTTTACAGTCCCGTTGGGAATACTTTGCGCCCAACTCTACTTGGCCGTACATTAAGCTCACAGGGATCTCCTTCCCATCGGGCCCCACGGGTCCGACCTCGGCCATGTGGTTTGGATCAGCCTTCGTGTACCGCGTCGTCACCATGGCCCAGGCCTCCCTGGTGCCTTGACGGCAGGCCGATATCTTCCACAGACGGAAGCGCTGCCGTGCTCCCTGAAGCTTCTCCGCAAGCCCTCCAAGACCCTCGGGTAGGGAGACGGACGGCCATAAGGCCTGGGCGACGCCGCTCATCACCTGCCGAACACATTCGTGCAGCTGCAGCAGCTCGGGAAGTTGGTCACCCGTTGAACCGGGCATTTCCTCCGTAGGACGACCTATGAGCACACCTACAGACACATTTCTATCAATCGACTTCCTCGCCGAACTCTTCTTTTCAAAAGAGTTTGCTCAAGCACTTACTATAAATGCCGCGACGAAGCCGCCGATTCTCCTTCACGGAGTCAGACAGCTGGGCCCGAACATCTTTTAGTTCTTCGCCCAGCTGGGTGTTGGCATCTTGGAGTTTGTTCCTCTCTTGCTGCACTCTCATAAGCACCTTCTCGCCGGCCTTCAGCTGGCGCAATAGCTGTTGCTTGTCCGGATCTAGTCCGACACCATCTGCGATATTATTGTCAGACTTATACACGCGCCGCACTTCACAAACTACTTATCTTTTCGAAGTATGTATTACTAGAGGGGGTCTCTGTAGCTCCCCTCACGGCGGCTAGTGCGGCCTCAAGTTGGGCCTTGCACTCTTGAAGCTCCTGGGACAGGTGGGTATTCTTCTCCGTAAGATCCTGCATAACAAATGATCCTTAAATCAGTTATTCTAACTATTTTAAGTCTCGGGGGCTACTGGCATATATAGCTATCAAAATTCCTCACCCGTATGTCTTTCACATACTGCTCCATGGCTCTGGTTAGACCATCTCGAGCGGCACAGAGGTGCGCGTCTCCCGCATTAAAGGCATTCAACACCTCTGGGGAGAAACACGCGTCACGAAGAACTGTCCGGCGGCGCCTATGATTCATGGCACTCTCCACCTCAGACCTGGTGGCGGACCGCCTGTCGGCATCCTCCGTTGGAGGAGCATCTGGCTCACGCCTTGTGTTTGCCTCCCCCTCCGGACCAGGCGTTGGAGCCTGGCTGGCGGAGGCTTGATTGGCAACCTCTCCGGACACAGTCCAGCGAGCGCTCTTTCTCCTGGAAAAATCATGAGCGTTAATACACCTCCCAGGAACCTTTCCTTTAAACATGGTGGTGCGTCATACCGTTGCGGCGACGTTTTGATTCGCGCCGCACTCCTCTTCCGCCTGCTGGGCAGAACTGACCCTTGTTGGTCAGCCGCCGCGGGTTCAGCTTCCCGCCTTAAAGGCACCTCCTGCGGAGCACCGTTGGTATACGGTGGTCAGAAATAAGCATGGATGAGTAATGATGTCAGGACTCCGGTTACAGTTACCTGGGAAGCTGGAGATAAACCGGGGTAGTCGGCCATAATGGTGACCAAAGCATTGTCCATGCTAAGTTGGTGGAACACCCCATCGATCAGCTCCACCTCTATGTTCGGGCCCTCTTCGGAGGCCGGATCAAGGGATCGTCCCGGATCCTCGGGCTGTGGAGTCAGGCTGTGTATGCCCTCTACGTCCCGGCGCAGTTCCTGCGTCGAAATCGCAAAGTGAAACACTTAACTTTGGGAATATGGATCGGATAGATAAACGCCCGCTTACCCAGCTCCGAGGGTTGTTCATGGAGAATCCATTCAATGGACTCGCATGGAGGAAGTCCTCCTTCTCCCCCTTGTACAAGCCGGACAGGATCTTCACCAGATCGGCAACCGATCCCGGCCCCTTGCGGCCATGACGGGTGGCGTCATCCTTCCCGTTGAAATCCCACATGGGGTGGCCCCTATATTGGAGCGGCTGCACCCCTCGCATGATGCATGTGGCCATGACTCCAATCATGGTCAATCCGGAATGAGCCAGTAACCTTATCTGGCCCATCAGATATTGGACGTCCCTATCATTCTCCCGTTGAGGGCTCCGCGGGCGCCAACTCAGGTGTTTCTTCAGAGGAGCGTTGCTGAACTCCGGGAGGCCGATCCGAACTGGGTCAGGCAGTGGGGCGTCTTCCATATAAAACCATTCCGAAGGCCAGTCTTTGGACGCCTTCTTCGGGGTTCCGGATAGGTATCTGGTCCCGGCGATGCGCCATATTTTGGCTCCGCCCACTTGATATATCGACCCCTCGTGAGAACGGGGTACGAGGCAAAACAATCTCTTCCACAGCGCAAAATGGGCCTCGATGCCCAAGAACAGCTCGCAAAGGGCTACAAAGCCCGCGATGTGCAAGACGGAGGCAGGTGTAAGGTGGTGAAGCTGGAGCCCATAGAACTCCAGGAGCCCCCGGAGAAACGGATGTATGGGAAATTCGAGTCCCCTTATTAGATAAGGGATGAAGCATACCCGCTCTCCTTTGGAGGGATTGGGGACGCTCTCCGCCTGTTTTCCACCCTTGTAGGTGGCCAGTCCGGCTCGAACCGGAACCATGAAGGCTGGGGGAAGGTATCCCTCTGCTTGGAGCATCACTAGCTCGCTATGCAGGACTGAACATCTCCTCCAATCTCCTGGTTGAGGGCTGGGAGCGCGAGAGGAGGAGCCGCGTCGGCTGTCCATGATGGAGTGGATTTTTGTCAGAGGCGCTTCGATGAGTGCCCGCGGAAGGAGGATGGTGTGATTTGGATCTAGATCCTCGCCTCTCTTATAGGCAGCTTATTCGCGCAGCTGGGGGGTAAAACGTAAAAATACCCTAGCTTTTCGCATTCACATGACACGTGGGAGAGGGCCATTATTGGACGTGGAAGCCAAGGTGCGCAACATTTATAAGGAAGCCGGACACTATTCGGCAAGCACATGGAATTTGGAGGAGAACACGGTTTGCAAAGCCGAAGACAATATATGCGCCGGACTCATCGTCATTGAAGCCTAGTTCGGGGGCTACTGAGGGAGTCCTGGACTAGGGGGTGTCCGAATAGACGAACTATCATCATTGGCCAGACTCCAAGACTATGAAGATACAAGATTGAAGACTTCGTCCCGTGTCCGGATGGGACTTTCCTTGGCGTGGAAGGCAAGCTTGGCAATACGGATATGTAGATCTCCTACCATTGTAACCGACTCTGTGTAACCCTAGCCCTCTCGGGTGTCTATATAAACCAGACGGTTTTAGTCCATAGGACGAACAACAATCATACTATAGGCTAGCTTCTAGGGTTTAGCCTCCTTGATCTCGTGGTAGATCCACTGTTGTACTACCCATATCATCAATATCAATCAAGCACGAGTAGGGTTTTACCTCCATCGAGAGGGCCCGAACCTGGGTAAAAACATCGTGTCCCTTGTCTCCTGTTACCATCCGCCTAGATGCACAGTTCGGGACCCCCTACCCGAGATCCGCCGGTTTTGACACCGACAACGGGTATCTCCGAAAGTGTCTGTTGGGTTGGCACGAATCGAGACTGGGATTTGTCACTCCGTATGACGGAGAGGTATCTCTGGGCCCACTCGGTAATGCATCATCATAATGAGCTCAATGTGACCAAGTGTCTGGTCACGGGATCATGCATTACGGTACGAGTAAAGTGACTTGCCGGTAACGAGACTAAATGAGGTATTGGGATACCGACGATCGAGACTCGGGCAAGTAACGTACCGATTGACAAAGGGAATTGAATACGGGGTTGATTGAATCCTCGACATCGTGGTTCATCCGATGAGATCATCGAGGAGTGTGTGGGAGCCAACATGGGTATCCAGATCCCGATGTTGGTTATTGACCGGAGAGGCATCTCGGTCATGTCTGCATATCTCCCAAACCCGTAGGGTCTACACACTTAAGGTTCAGTGACGCTAGGGTTGTGGAGATATTAGTATGCAGCAAATCGAAAGTTTTTCGGAGTCCCGGATGAGATCCCGGACGTCACGAGGAGTTCCGGAATGGTCCGGAGGTGAAGAATTATATATAGGAAGTGCTGTTTCGGCCATTGGGAAAGTTTCGGGCGTCACCGGTATTGTACCGGGACCACCGGAAGGGTCCCGGGGGTCCACCGGGTGGGGCCACCTATCCCGGAGGGCCCCATGGGCTGAAGTGGGAGGGGAACAAGCCCCTGGTGGGCTGGTGCGCCCCCTCCCCCCCTTGGCCCCCCTGCGCCTAGGGTTGGGAACCCTAGGGGAGGGGGCGCCTCCACTTGCCTTGGGGGGCAAGTTTCCCCCTTGGCCGCCGCCCCCCTAGGAGATCTCATCTCCTAGGGCCGGCGCCCCCCTGGGGACCCTATATAAAGATGGGGAGGGAGGGCAGCCACACCCTGCATCTTGGCGCCTCCCTTCCCCCTTGCTACACCTCTCCCTCCCGAAGACGCTTGGTGAAGCCCTACCGGATCCCTGCTGCATCCACCACCACGCCGTCGTGCTGCTGGATCTTCATCAACCTCTCCTTCCCCCTTGCTGGATCAAGAAGGAGGGGACGTCACGCTGACCGTACGTGTGTTGAACGCGGAGGTGCCGTCCGTTCGGCGCTAGGATCTCCGGTGATTTGGATCACGACGTGTACGACTCCCTTAACCCTGTTCTCTTGAACGCTTCCGCTCGTGATCTACAAGGGTATGTAGATGCAATCCTCTCTCTCGTTGCTGGATGAACTCATAGATTGATCTTGGTGAACGTAGGAAATTTTTTATTTTATGCAATGTTCCCCAACAACTTTTGCTCTGTTTTTCTGCATGCTATTTCCTCAAATATGTTAATGCACGCATGCTGAATTACATCAGTCACCATATCTCATCATGCATTTAAATTCTTCATATCATATGTTAAATGCGTGTATGAATTACAAGATATAGGGGGAGATCTCCATGATTCTACTCTACAATGTGCATTTGCTATTCACAACAAATTTCTCAAATATGCACATCTTCAGGGGGGGGGGGGGGGTTCTTCTATATCTTGCAATCAAATTCCTCAATATCAGTATTTACACTTCATATGTTTATCCCTGTTGAAAACTTAACCTATATTGTCATCAATCACCAAAAAGGGGGAGATTGTAAGTGCATCTAGTGCCCCTTAGTGATTTTGGTGTATTGAAGACTTATAGGTTAAGGGACTAATGAGTTAGTGAGTGTATATATGTCTATAAGTCTATGAGGAGTTTGATATTTACGATGAAAGTCGACCCCTAAAAATGAATGTCTTCAACTGAAGACTTTGGTTTTCTTGAAGACTTTGAAACTGAAGAAATTAGTGTGACCGTGAAGACTTGATATTCATGCGAGTATTATGAAGTGTGAAGACTTTTGTTTTCTTAGTTTCATTTTCTCTTTCTTGAGTCATAGGAATCCTTTGGAGTGGAGCCATTGGAAATCTCATACAGTTCAGTCAATTTCTTCAGTGACAGAGATGAAGATCTTCTGGTCTCTGAGGAATTTGTTCTGATTGTGGAGTTAGGAACTCGCTAGTGCGGATTGCCTACAAGTGAGGATCATGATAGCCCTGAGGAATTTGATACTCAAATATCCGACCGTTGTTGTGCTATGCGCCAGCTATCCCAAAATATCTACCCACCTAACGTTCATATCATTGAAGGGCATTTATGTCTTATCATGTTGGGCTGCTCCCTAGGTTATAAATAGCCACCCCCTATAACCACTAGCTGGTTGGCTGCTCCGAGAGAAACTGACACTTGTCATTGAGAATATCCCATCCTCCGAGGACTTTGAGCGAAAATCATCAAGTGAGGAAAATCCAAACACAAACACCTACACACCCAAAGTGATTGAGCATCACTGAAGAGATTGTTCCTGTGTGGAACCGATGCTTGTTACCTTTGAGGACTGTGCATCCTCCAGACGGTTAGGCGTCATGGTCTAGAGCATCCAAGAGGAAATTGTGAATTGCCGAGTGACCGAGTCTGTGAAATTTTGGAAGTCACCTGAAGACTTACCACGAGTGATTGGACGAGGTCTGTGTGATCTTAGATCAAGGAGAATACGCTGAGGACTGTGTGTCCGAGACTGGGTGTCCTCAGGTTTAAATACCTAGCCGCTCCAACCAGACGTACAACTATCACAACAGTTGGAACTGGTCTACCAAATCACTACCTTCACCAAGCCACTCGTTCTATTTCCTCAACCCTTTTATTTCCTCATTCATATGCTGTTGTACTTGATCGTTACTGTTTCAGGACTTTGACTAAAGACTTTCTCAATTTCCTCAATCCAAATTCTTCAGTCACTTTGTCTTCAGCCTGCTTATAATGTGTTTACGCTACTTGTACTCTGTGCTTGTTTTCATTTCATCATGATGACCATGCTACTACTCTGTTATGCTTGCATTTGAGTACTTATTCCGCTGCTAAGTTGTTCGTGACTTAGGAATTTCCTCACCTCGAAATAGCTCAGTGACGAATTTGTAAAAATCGCCTATTCACCCCCCTCTAGTCGATATAACGCACTTTCATAACCGTCTTTGATCAACGAGCTAGTCTAGTAGAGACTTACTAGGGACACGGTATTTGTTTATGTATTCACGCATGTATTTAAATTTCCAATCAATACAATTATAGCATGAATAATAAACCTTTATCATGAATAAGAAAATATTAAATAACAACTTTATTATTGCCTCTAGGGCATATTTCCTTCAGTATGTGGGACCAGTCTAGATCCCAGGTGGTAGCTAGATGTAGTGGCCTTATACCCGATAACTTGTCCAGGGGCGTTACACCACAAAGCTCCAGGTTGCATGAGAGTAGAACACAAGCATGAAGTTTGTTTGCATCTGTGTGCTCCCTAGATGCAACGCTGGATTGTTTAGTTACGCGCGTACTGATGACTACTCTCACCTATTGTCCGCATGATGAACTTACCACACATCATCACACCTGAAACAATTTCGCATGTAATCATCGAAATAAAAATATTATAACATGAGTCGTGTGGAGCAGCAATATGAAGCTAGTGGTCAAAGATTTTTTTAAAGATGGACCATGTGCGACGAGTTTGACAAAATTCCTCAAAAATAAGTCCAAACTTGATCATGAAATGTACTCCCTCCGTCCGCAAATACTTGTCGGAGAAATGGATGAATCTAGATGTATTTTAGTTATAGATACATCCAATTTTATGCATTTCTCCGACAAGTATTTTGGGACGGAGGGAGTAGATCTATTCATCGATGAGGGCCAAAATTGAAACTTAACATATACTTGTGTGGAACATCGAGATGAAGCTAGTGGTTAAAGAAAATTTCAAATGTTCGACTATGAGCGGCGAATTTGACAAATTTCATCTAAAAAAGCTCTAGAACCAATGTCCTAAGTTTATCTCGAATTAAAACACTGTTATGCAGATTAGAAAGGATTAGGTGAAAGAGATTAAATAAGCTGATGAGAACAGACCAATGCAAAGGCTAAGTAGAAGTTGGATCCTCAAAGCCATTGCCGAGGAACCTGAAACCCTTTTTGCACTCGCTTGGGTCTGGCTCGTGGAAAACATCTGATTTGGGCGTTCCTCCCGAGCCAGATTGACGGGTGCCAGTAATTTTCACCATGCAACCTAGGTAATCAAACAACCTAGATTTACCACCCCGCCCTAGAGCTTGTATGTGTGTTTCGTGGGCAACCAAATACCCCCTAAGTGCATCTCTCTGCCTCTAACTGGATCTGTATGGTGCATGTATAATAAGAGTGCTTGCTTAACCTCCAATTTCCTCTCTCGTTTCGAGATTAAATGTATTGTTAGACTCAAGACATTTTAACTAAAAGTTGGATTAATTTTTTTGATATAAATCCACCAAAAAAGGAGGGAGTTTGTGTTTGTAGATTCACGTCCGCGTTTCCATGAGGATTGAATCCACAAATACAACAAACTGAGCGTAGCTTAGGTGGTTAGGTTCCTTATGTTAGAACAAGCCACCATGGTTCAAGTACTAGAATTGACATTGGTGATCTCATTTTCCTGGATTTATTTTAGACTTTCGACGATGCTCGCTCAGTGTGAGGAGATGTTTCCACGAGGTACCTATCATAGATGGAGCTACAATGAGAAGTTTGGGTGGGCCATGCCAAAGGAGAGTAGAAAAACAAATTTGGCCAGCTAGCTAGGCATGCTTTTCATGCAGTACTTCCTCGTGGGTTGGGGGAGCCAGATCCTCTAACATTATGGAGAGATGGCATGACTTGACATCCCTTCAGCAAAACAGACATAGCCACCTCTCCCTTCCCGTGTACGTGACCTACTCTTTCTCTTTCTTCTCCTTTGGAGGGAAAAGCCCCCCAGCTTTGTGCTAAAACAACACTCGTGAGATGCTTCCCTCCACTTCTTCTCTAGTTTCCCCTCCACTGCTTGTATTTCACCTCACCTTTTCTATTTTCCTCTTCTCTTTTGGAGCATATTCCACTCCCAGCACAACAATAATGCCTTTTCCCTCTTCCCTTTTGGAGCACCAACACATCAAAAATGCTCTTTTACTCCTCTCTTTTGGAGCATCAGCACAACCAGCACCTAGCTTGATCAAATACAACATTAAATACCAGAATTTAGAGGTTGATTAATGGAGATCAAGATCCAAACAAGTAAGTTTTGCTTTTTATGGATCTTTTCAGTAGGAGTTGCACATGTTAAACTATTTCTTGTTGGTTTCACATATCATGAAACAAATCTACACCTCTCCTCTTTCTTTTGTATGGATTATTTAGAATAATCTTTAGTTTTTATTTTGTAGGGCGAATATCACACCTAGCTGGAAACCTCAACTTGGCATGAAATTTGATAATTTGGATGAGGCATGACACTTTTGGAGGTACCATGGAGGAAGGACGGGATTCAGTGTTAGAAATAGGTTTACAAATCGGAGTAAATTTGATGGTGTAGTGACTTCATGCAGATATGTATGTTTCAAAGAGGGGAAGAAGTCTGCAGATAAAATAGATAACCTAACTAAGATAGGCCGAGCTGAAATTAGAACTGATTGTCAAGTCCGCATGTCTCTTACAATAGACCGCAAAGTTGGAAATTATGAAATATATGATATTTATCTTGAACATAATCACATGCTTTAGCTGCTAGAAGCATGCCACTTGTTGCCATCACAAAGAAGGATCTCTAAAGTGCAAGCTTTTGAAATTGAAATTGTTGATGACTCAGGTATTGCACCAGAAAATGCTAATGAATTTGCTGGTGGACGTTTTGGTGTATCAGCTGGTCTAACTTACACACGCGTAGATCACAAGAACCACTTGCGAACAAAGCGCCAAAGAGAATTGAAGTATGGTGAGGGTGGAAGTATGTTGAAGTATTTTCAAGACGAAGCCATTGAAAATCCTTCCTTTCAATTTGTTATACAGTCGGACAACGAGGAACAGATGACTAGGCTGATGCTAAAATGATCATAGATTATACTTATTTTGGTGATGTTATGACCTTTGACACTACTTTTGGGACAAATAAAGAGTACATGCCATTTGGTGTGTCCGTTGGATTCAACCATTTCAGAGAAATAGTAGTATGTGGTGCTTCACTTCTCTGTGATAAGACATTTGATCTTTCAAATGGCTTTTTCGTGCCTTCTTATCGGTACATAACCAGAAGCAGCCACACACCATATTTACTGACCAAGATAGTGCTATGGGGAAGGCAGTTGGGCATGTTTTTTCAGAATCAATACATGGACTGTGCACTTCCCACGTTATGCAAAAGCTATCAAGTACCTATCCAGCAAAGAGAACAGTGAAGACAACAAAGACAATGTGAATGTGGGAGATAATGAGGAAAAGGAATCATCTCTCCTCAAAGATTCCAGTGCTTGTATATATGAATATGAAGACCTAGAAACATTTGAAGATGCTTTTAATGTTATGAGAAGCAAGGTGAAAAAGCAAATGGATGGATAGTATTTATAAGGTAAAGAAGTGGGCAGAATGTTTTATGAGAGATGCTTTCACTTTGAGGATGCGAAGCACACAACTAAGTGAAAGTTTGAACAATGACCTAAAGAACCATCCCAAGTCGGATTTGGATATCAACCGCTTTTTCCATCATTTTGAAAGAGCCATGAAAGTGAAAAGAGACACCGAGCTAAATTTGGAGTACGAGTCTAGGAAGAGTCTACCTAGAATCAAGATCCCCACAGTAATGTCGCAATAAGTCGGTAATGTTTATACTCCTGCTATATTTGAAGCTTTTCAAATGGAATATGGGAGGTCAATGGCAGCGTGTACTCATATGTTACCTGGAGACAATGAATCATGGTCAAGATTGGAAGGCTTGTTGATGGGCAATATGCAACATTTGAACAACAATACAAAGTTGTTGGAGACAATCACCAACAAACGGCTTCATGTAGTGGTGGGCAGTTTGAGAGAGTAGGAATTTTGTGTGCTCATGCTTTGAAACTTCTTGAATTAATGAATATCAAGTTGTTCCTGGCACACTATATTTTGAAGTGATGGACAAGAGAAGCACAATCATGATCCATCAAAGATTGTTGTGAACGAACTGTAGTTGAAAAATCCAAAGTTGGATCCCATCACTGATACAATTTTCTTATACACATGTGTTGTGAGTTGGCAACTCTATCAGCCAACTCTGAGGAATGTTGTATTGTCATCGAGAATGTACTTTATTGGTGCTACTAAGCAAGTGAAAGAACTATTAGGTGCATGCACAACTAATGTTGAAGAAAGATGCCATGTCCAGGTGACTCAAACATTGAGTCAAACATCAAATGAAATGTCGAGTGTTGCACAGGTGACTCAAACATCAGATGAATTGTTGAGTGTTGCATGTCTCAAGAAAAAGAGGTTGAGAAGAAAGGCTCAAGAAGTAAAAAAAAAGTTTCCTTGAGAGGCAACACAAGAGAACAAGGAAAACACCACCTGCCACCGCAACGAGAAAAGAAAGAGAAGATTTTTTCCATTAGCAAGCAGGAAGAAAAGGAGACCATAATATCACAAACTAGTTCGGTAAAGAAGGTTGTCTAAAAAAATCAGCAAAATGGGCCATACCAATACCGAATGAAGCAAGCTATGAAAAATATGAGTTCATGGAATGTTTCATTGATCTGTTGACAACTCCTATTGTTGAAGACATAGATGCTGACCCATTTTGGTTGCAGTCGAAATTATTTTGGATGCTATAGCTTGTACTCTGAAAATGTTCAGAATGGTAGAGTATAGGTAGCTAGCAAGGTACGAGTTCCTTTTGTTTGGCACTGCAAGGATTCTATTTTCTTATGTTCCCACTTGGTGGGACTTTATGATTAGCAATGTGTGGCAATGTCTATTCTTTCATATTCACCAATCACAAGATAAATCAGTGCCAATTGGTTCAATTCAAGATTTAATTTTGTTATTGTCAGAGGCATTCCTCTTTCAGAAGCAATAAAAAGAACTAAACACTAAAATTGCAATCGTATCTATTCATACATATGCATCAAGAGAATCACTTTTTACACTTATTTAAAAAACTCAGAAGTTTGTTGTTACCTTCTGGAGGTGATGGAGCAAAGAAGTTTCTTCAGCGGAGGGGATGGAGACGAAGACTGGGATGATGATGGCGACGAGCCGCTGGAGGTGCGGGTGAGGTCCACGAATCCTCGGCGACGCGGGCAGATACACAACAGATCAACGAATCGGCAACGGCAAAGGGGCGCAAGGTCCGTGGCGGCGAACTGGCGACGACTAAGCGCGAGGTTGTAGGCCGTCCAATCGCGGCGGTGATTTGGCGCGAGGTCAGCGGATCACGGCAACACGAGCGAGGTGGCGGCGGAGTTCGACGGGAACAACGAGCCTCTTTCATTCTTTCTTTTTCAATTTGGACGAGCGAGTTTTTTTAGCACAACGCGTCCATTTTCCTCAAGGGATGTCAAGTTGTGACATCTCTCCACAATGTTAGAGGATCCGGCACCGGGTTGGCGGCCATAGCTTGGTTGGTCCCAATGCCGCATTTATTTTAAAGGTGCTTATAGAGATAAGATGTGTGTATGTGGGTATGTGTGATTGTAGGGTGTTAAAAAGTCCAGGAATACAGATCGGTAAGTAGTAACGAGCACAAAAACGTAGAAAATGGAACAGAACACGGAAAATCTTTAAGCAACAGGCACCAGCAAGCAGCAGCCAAGCGGCGACTTGTTTCCGGGTTGCGTCACGCCTCATCCCCCACCCCCTCCCTTCCCGGCGAGCCACCCTCCTCCTCTATGCCCCAGCCAGCGCGGACGCCACAGCCGACGCCGTGCTAAGCTTCAGCGCGGAGGCCTCGTGGCCGTGGATCGTGATGGAGGCGGCGCCACGAGAGGCGGCCCGGCCGCGACCCCCGGCGTCGGCGGCGGCGGAGCAGGAGCGCCCCGCCCCGCCGTACCTCCCCAGGCTCGTCGCCGGCGTTCTCTCCGGTGTGCTCACCGGCCTCTTCGCGGTCGGTACGCGCCCTGGCTCCTGTGTTTGGCTGTGACGCGTTTGTCGGTGATTTCGAGCTCTCTATTGGTTGGTGGAGAAGGGATTGGGTCTCTTGGTCTTTAGCCATTTTCTCTTCCGACACAAGGCTATTTTTTTCGTAGTGATAGCAAATTTGATTGACTTAGCAGCCGAATCTTTTGGTTCGTGTGATCGTATTTTGATGTCGATTTGTGATTGTCCGAAGCTGGAGGCTTGACGGGGGCGGTCACCGGCGCGTTGGCTGGGAGAGCTTCGGACAGCGGCGTTCTCCGGGGAGCTGGGTTGGGGGCATTTGCTGGCGCTGTCCTGTCCATTGAGGTCCTGGAGGCTTCCCGCGCCTATTGGTGCGCCGACAGGTCAACACCGCAGAGTACATCATCCATGGTCCGTACCGTAAGAATCTTAAGCAAATCAGTCTACAAAATTTAGCAGAATATAACGTTTTTATTTTTGCCAAATAAATGCGATTGGGTAGTAACGTTACTGCCGCAGCTCGTCATTTTGATGGTGCTCTAAATTAGAACAGCTGCTTGCATTTCTTTGCCTGGATTACAGAAAGTGTTCTTCATTGTTTATAAAGTACAGTACGTTCGTTAAATATATTATATACTTCAGTCAGTGGATGACACGTTATTGATCCATCCACTGAGGATTTGCTTACAGAAAATGTGTGTTCGATTTCCAGGGGGATTTCGTGGATCAGCTCCTTCATGCTCGGTTCGTGGGAGAGCAGTATGAGCCATCAGTATATATGTCATATCGTTGGCAGGTCAGTTGTTCTATACCCCTAACAGTGCTAATGCAGTATCCTCTGCAAGGGAGAGTGTCCAAATGATAGTTATTCTCTTCATGCTTCCTACTAATTGGAGGGTTCTTGCAAGAGTCGTTCTTGCAGTTGCTCATTTTAGTGACCACGTTTTTTACCTATATACTAATCCATTTCATAGTGTGTTTTATGTAAATTGTATGGTGAGGTCAGCTAAAAATAAAGTATAATTGTTATAGTGAAGTTTCTACCCTTTTCCGCACACATAATTTTTCGTACTGAAGTTAAGACATTCAACAGGTTGGTATTGCAGAGTTTGGCAATGATGATCCGTATGATATCACTGGAGAAGTTTCATCCGATGGGCTCTCACAGGATAACTTGAAGAAGTTGCCATACCATGTGGTGATTGATCAGAAACAAGAGCCAGCTGGTGAAAACTTGTCTTGCCCTATTTGCCTACAGGTACAAGTGTAACAGTTACATATATGATTTATTGGATTTTACCTAGCAGGGAAATAACTTCAGCATCCAATCTGTAATTTATGCTGCCTTAATAGATAGTCTGGTAGGTGTATATGTTGTCTGGCTGAACGGTTCGAAATCATCTTACTTTTGATTGGTATAACGGAGGTGAGAATTATGGAAATTATTTCCAAACCATCTTATTTTTAATTTCCTTAATCTAAGTAACTCCATATGGTTTCACTGTTCAGAAGCTGGAATTATTTATTGTCTAAAATATGTGGTGGTGGCATCTTATCTGTTTGGAGTTGGACTATTTGAAATAATCTTATGTGATAATGTGCTTCTTGAAGGTGGGTAATCATTGGAATTCTCAAAATTTAAAACTTAGTAGATAACCAGACAATACTTGGTCGAATTTGTACCTGGAGTTTCTCTTCCTTGCTTAATTTTTTTTTTACCCAGACCTATGTGTTATTTCTGAATACTGAGCAAATTTGTTGACCAGCTCTCGGGAGCAAATTAGTTAGTAGCATGAATAACAACAACGCGCCCTAGCCATGTTGCTGTAGGCTCCACTTGTCACCCTCACGTTATATGTTATTTTCCAAATTGATATGTCTTTTCAGTGTAAGTAAGCAAATTTTGTCTCTGCTTTCTTTGAAATTGTGAGTTAGTTTATGAATGCATGGGAGTTTAATATGTACTGTCATTTATATATGATGACACAACCTCGATATTTGAACTGTCTGGATATGTAGGGTGTATTTTAATTGGTTAAAACAAGGTTTTGATCAACAATTACTCCTTTAATATGTAGTTTATGTGGTACCAAATGTCGGAATCACAATTGTAAGTACTTTATATATGAATCCAGTGAAATTTGTTTTAACCAATCAATATATACCCTTAATATCACCTATGTATCTGGACGGAGGAGTCCGTATTTGAACTTTGTTTCTTACGCCCTGACACTCTGTTCTTGTCCTAGGATATCGTGACGGGAGAGATGGCGAGGAGGCTGCCGAAGTGTTGTCACACCTTCCATCAGCCTTGTGTGGACAAATGGCTCGTTGGCCATGGTTCGTGCCCTGTTTGTAGGCAAGATGTGTAATATATGATGTCTTGTTTGTGCTATCTTCTTAGAATGTAGGTAACACAGCTGTGTAAAATGCTTGTTCTCATGGTACATAGAAAGGTAAATAGCAGTATAAATCAAGCCATGCATGTGTTTCTACATTGAAAATAAAACGGTGATGTACATAAGATATTCCGAGGATCATTCTTTTCGCACTCAGTTGAGATGTGTAAGTGACCTAAGTTTGACCTGCTTCTGATGCATAAATAACCAGTACTATCTCTGCCCCTCCAGGCCATGGTTCTGTCTGTTTTGCATTGGGAATCTGGGATATTCCCCCCCATTGCTACCAACAGCTACGAGATGGTCTTGGTTGCCCTTATGAATGATTCTACACAAAAAGTATCAATGATTTAGGCCTCTTTTATGTTCTTCTTGCTGTCATGAGAACTGGTTGTTGGATAATTTCGAAATAGTTGGCATTTTTGACAGAGTTTAGTTGGATTCACATAAAAGATTGAACCAAACAACTAAGTCAAAGTGGGTTGATTATGGAGGTTAACGTGCAGAAAAAATGACTATTGTCTTCCTGTTGATGCCCTAACTAGCACAGTGGCCCTCGCAAATGGGGGAATCATCTTTGCCATCGGACTAGTAGACGAGCATTCGACCCCTCAAAAAAAAAAGTAGATGAGTGTTCGATCAAAAAGTCCAGAGCGTTGGATGCACTCAACATACAATCTTCCACCAAATAAACCGTCTAGCATCAACTACAAGAGTAATCAACACTGCTAGTCACCCAGAGGTTGGTCAACTACAAGAGTAATCAACACTGCTAGTCACCCACAGGTACCAACCTGAGGTTATGATACAAAGATTGAACACAAGAGATGAACTAGGGTTTGAAATGATATGGTGTTGTTGAAGATGTTGATAAAGATTGGCCTCCTCAAGATGAGAGGGTTGTTGGTGATGACGATGGCTTTGATTTCCCCCTCTCGGAGGGAAGTTCCCCCGGCAGAATCACTTCACCAGAGGGCAAAAGTGCTCCTGCCCAAGTTCCGCCTCGAGACGGTGGTGCTCCGTCCCGAAAGTCCTCTCCTCATTTTTTTAGGTCAAAATACCTTATGTACCAGAAGATGGGCACCAGAGGTGGGCCAGGGCCCCCACTACCCACCGGGGCGCGCCTGGGGGGGGGGGGGTGCGCCCTGGTGCCTAGTGGGCACCTGGGTGGCCCCCTCTGGTATTTCTTTTCTCCAATATTTATTATATATTTCAAAACAATTCTTCGTAAAATTTCAGCTCATTTGGAGAAGTGCACAATAAGTATCTCTAAGATAGCTTTTTTAGGCCCATAATTCTAGTTGTCGGTATTCTCCCTCTTTGTGTAAACCTTACATATTATGAGAGAAAAGGCATTAGAATTACTCCACAAAGTGTTCTATTGAATAAAAAAATATAAATAACAGTAGAAAAACATGATGCAAATGGACGTATCAACTCTCGCAAGCTTGGACCTCGCTTGTCCTCAAGCGAAAGCCGATGTCGAAAATCATGTCCACATGTTTAGAGAGAGAGAGAGGTGTCGATAAAAACAAAATACGAACATAGTAACATCATGCTTATTATTATAACAGCAATGCACTTTATCATAAGACTTCTCATGAGCAAGTAACAATTCATCACAACATCGAAGTATAAAGCATAAACTTTCTTAAAAACTAACAAACTATGTTCTCAGTCAACTTTGCAATTGCAATTCATCATATTTTCTGGAAGGGTCTCGTATTGAAGACTTTTGGCAAGTCCACATACTCAACCATCATTTAGTCTTCTATGATCGCTAACACTCACAACATATATATGAGCAAAAAGTTTCAGCCGGATACATAGAAAGATAAGGGCTTATAGTTTCACCTCCCAACTTGTTCACCTCAAGGGTGATGCAAACAATAATAACTCATGATCACTCGTATCCAACTGGATATATGTGCCTAGATCTTTCCCCACCACATGGAGCTTGCAAAATAGAAAATAAAAAGGAATAGAGGATAACATTTGACTCTTGCATAAAAAGTAAATACATAAAAGTAAAAGATAGGCCTTTCGCAGAGGGAAGCAGAGGTTGTAATCCGCTTTTTGGTTTTCTATGCACAATCTCTTAATGCCAAAGAACGTCATGTTATATTGCCCCCTATGATAGCAACCTTTATTATGCAGTCTGTCGCTTTTATTACTTTGCCATCACAAGTTTGTAGAACGCTTATTTTCCTTTACACTAAAAGATCAAACATATTTAGAAGCAATTTTTATTGCCTTATAAACCAATGACAACTTACTTGAAGGATCTTACTCAATCCATAGGTAGGTATGGTGGACTCCCAAAACATGAATTTGGGCTTACGTTTTTTGGATGCACAAGTAGTATCTCTACTTAGTGCAGATTTTTTTGGCTAGCAAAGATATTGGGCAAGCACCACCTGTTCGAGGATCTATGACAATATACTTCTATGTGAATATGAACAAACATAAATCATTACGTTGTCCTCCTTGTCCAACGTCAACAATTTGGCATAAGATATTTAATGGGGGCTCACAATCATAAAAAATGTCCAGGATGGTATATTTGCATGTGGAACTTCTCTTCCCTTATTAATTCTTTCATGAATTGCATCATTAACCAATGCTATGTTTGTCAACTTTCAATAAATTTTACCACTTATACTTTTCCTTATGTGATGTCATTACTTACCATAAGATTAGCATATGATCTTTTTCATTATTTCCTTTATTTTGATTGAAACATAAAAGTAAAGAAGCAAAAACTCACACTAAATTTATTATATAAGTCTCACTCGATTACATAGCTAGATAGATCATGAAACTAGCACTCGAAAATAAATCATACTAAACTTTTATTCAACTAAATCACGAAATAACTAAGGATCGAACTAAAACCGGTGAAGATAATAGAAGTGATGGTGATACGATACCGGGGCATCTCCTCCAAGCTTGGCACAAGCCAAGGGGAGTGCCCATACATGTGTGCTTAGGTCTCCTTCTTTGGTGATGATGGTGATGGTGGTGGTGATGACATAGTAAGCTTTTCCTCAGGCTTCCATGGCAGGGGTTCACCATCATAAGAGGATGTGCGAGTCTCCTGAGTCCTGAAACTAGAAGCTAAATTCATACCTTTAAATCTTGCTTCAAACTTGAAAACTTGATTTTGAAGATCATAGATTTGGCTTTGCAAAAAATTGATTTTCTCATTGAAGGTGAAGACGATGTCCTTCATAGACCGGCCATCCACCTTGTGATCACGGGTGAATTCTGTAATCATGGAGCGATTGGCACTGAGTCCACGCTCCAACATCCCTTGGCACTTGAAGATCTCTTGCTCCACCGCCTCAAGCCTGGCCTCTATGCTTCCCGTATTCTTGGGGCCTTGAATGTCCCGGATGTGGAGCACCCCCTCATGCATCTCAATGGCTTGAGGGTGCTTCAACTTCTCCGGTAGGTAGGGGCTGATGAACTTCTCGAAGAACTTGTCCTTGGAAGAGCTTGGTGCAGCCATGGCAATCTAGATCTATTAGAAAAATAGCACGAAACAACAACAGAGGATTTCTCTGCCATACGGTGATCAAAGTGTCCGGGAGTATATATAGAGAATTTTTATCTTGGGAAACAAGTATACCACAGGAAAACGGGATTGGGAAGGTGCCTGAGGGGCCCACTACCCACCAGAGCGCGCCAGGTGGGGCAGGCGCGCCCTGCTGCCTAGTGGGCACCTGGGTTGCCTTCCTGGGTCTTTCTTATTTTTTTTTATTTTTTTCTAATATTCCAAAACTAACAGAAAATATTTTTGCGGAATTTTTGGAGTCCGTTTACTTACCGTATCATGTACCTCTGCTTTTCATGGTTCTAGAGTGTTCTAGAAGCTTTCTTTTATGTATTTCTTTGGTGTCATGGTTTGAATAATGTTAGTTTCAAGATTAATAGTGTACCTAAAATATAGTGCTTAATTCTTTGTCCATTGACCACCTTCGGATTAGTGCCTTATGCATTATTGATCTTAATAGCTCCAGACCGGTAAACTTCTTCGATGATATATGGCCCCTCCCATTTGGAAAGAAGTTTTCCTACAAAAAATCTAAAACGAGAACTGTACAATAGAACATATTCACCAACTTTGAATTCCCGCTTTTGGATTCTTTTGTCATGCCATCTTTTGACTTTTTCTTTGAACATTTGCCATTTTAATAAGCTTGGGTTCTCCATTCATCTAGTGAGCCAATATCAAACAACCTCTTTTCACCGGCAAGTTTGAAGTCATAATTGAGTTCTTTGATTGTCCAGTATGCTTCATGTTCTAACTCAAGAGGCAAGTGAAAAGCTTTTCCATAAACCATTTTGTATGGAGACATAACCATAGGATTCTTATAAGCTATTCTATAGGCCCAAAGTGCACCATCAAGTTTCTTAGACCAATTCTTTCGGGACTTATTGACAGTTTTTTGTAATATTAACTTTATTTCTCTATTGATAAGTTCAACTTGACCACTAGATTGAGGGTGATAAGGAGATGCAATTCTATGCTTGACATCATATTTAGTAAGCAATTTATGGAAAGCACCATGAATAAAATGTGAACCACCATCAGTCATTAAATATCTAGGGACTCCAAACCTCGGGAAGATAATTTATTTAAGCATTTTAATGGAGGTGTTATGATCAGCTGTTGGGGAATGTAGCATGCACTTTCAAAAAAAATCCTACGCTAACACAAGATCTATCTAGGAGATGCATAGCAACGAGGGGGGAGAGTGTGTTTACATACCCTCGTAGACCGTAAGCGGAAGCGTTTCACAACGCGGTTGATGTAGTCGAACTTTCTTCATGTTCCACCAATCGAGTACCGAAAGTACGACACCTCCAAGTTATGCACACGTTCAGCTCGATGACGTCCCTCACCTTCTTGATCCAGCAAGACGTCGATGTAGTAGATGAGTTCCGTCAGCACGACGGCATGGTGACAGTGATGGTGAAGTGATCTCCACATGGCTTCGCACACGACTAGGCAATTGTCTGGGGTGCTATATGTGGCGCCCCCCATATATATATATAGGTGGGAGGGAGGGAGGAGCAGCCATAGGCGTGCCCCAAGTAGGAGGAATCCTACTTCGGCTTCCTCCAAGCCGCGCCCCCCTGCCATATATGTGTGTAGGGGAAAGGCAGGGGACGGAGCCCCCCCCCCCCTTTCCTTTCTCCCTTGAGGAGGAAAGGCAGGAGGGGCCTCCCCCTTCCCCTTTCCTTCCCCTAAGGCCGGATGACCAGGGCAGGGGCGCACCAGCCCCTTGTTGGCTGTTCTATCCCCTCCTTGGCCCTTTAAGCCGATACATATTGCCGGGGGTGCCCAGAACCCCTTCCGGTGACCGATAAGTACCCGGTGCACTCGAAAACCATTCCGGTGCCTGAATACTATCGTCCTATATATCAATCTTTAACTCTCGACCATTTAGAGACTCCTCATCATGTCCGTGATCTTATCCGGAACTCCGAACAGCATTCGGTCACCAAATCACATAACTCATACAATACTATATCGTCATCTAACATTAAGCGTGCAGACCCTATGGGTTTGAGAACTATGTAGACATGACCGAGACACCTCTCCGGTCAATAACCAATAGCGGAACCTGGATGCCCATGTTGGCTCCTACATATTCTACAAAGATCTTTATCAGTCGAACCATTGTGACAACACATGTAATTCCTTTTGTCCATCGGTATGTTACTGCCCAAGATTTGATCGTCGGTATCTTCATACCTAGTTCAATCTCGTTACTGGCAAGTCTATTTACTCGTTGCATAATACATCACCTCGTGACTAATTCCTTAGTCGTTTGCTTGTAAGCTTTGATGTGTATTACCGAGAGGGTCCAGAGATACCTCTCCGATACTCGGAGTGACAAATCCTAATCTCGATCTATGCTAACTCAACAAACACCTTCGGAGATACCTGTAGAGAATCTTTATAATCACCCAGTTATGTTGTGATGTTTGATAGCACACAAGGCATTCCTCCAGTATCCAGGAGTTGCATAATCTCATAGTCGAAGGAATATGTATTTGACATGAAGAAAGGAATAGCAATAAAATTGAACGATCATTATGCTAAGTTAATGGATGGGTCTTGTCCATCACATCATTCTCCTAATGATGTGACCCCATTCATCAAATGACAACACATGTCTATGGCTAGGAAACTTAACCATCTTTGATTAACAAGCTAGTCTAGTAGAGGCTTACTAGGGACACGGTGTTTTGTGTATGTATCCGCACATGTATCAAGTTTCCGGTTAATACAATTCTAGCATGAATAGTAAAAATTTATCATGAAATAAGGAAATATAAAATAACAACTTTATTATTGCCTCCAAGGTATATTTCCTTCATCAGCACTACTAGTTGGAATAGCTTTTACCCAGTTAGTGACATGATCAACAGCAACCAAAATATGTGTATACCCATTAGAGGAAGGAAAAGGTCCCATATAATCAAAGCACCAAACATCAAACGGTTCAATAACAAGTGGAAATTTCATAGGCATTTCCTGACGTCTACCAATATTACCAATTCTTTGACATTCATCACAAGATAATGAAGAAAAAATTACGAGCATTCTTAAAAAGAGTAGGCCAATAAAAACCAGATTGTAATATCTTGTGTGCAATTCTATCTCCCACATGATGCCCTCCGTAGGCTTTGGAGTGACATTTCCGTAAGATTTGTTCATGTTCATGCTCAGGTATACAACGTCTAATAATACCATCTACTCCTTTTTTATATAGATGTGGGTCATCCCAAAAGTAATGTCTTAAATCATAGAAGAATTTTTCTTCTGTTGGTATGTAAATCTAGGTGGTGTAAATTTAGTAATAATATAATGAGCATAATCAGCATACCAAGGAGTATTATGAGAAGCATTTATGACAGCTAGTTGTTCATCAGGGAAGCTATCATCCATAGGTAGTGGGTCATCAAGAATGTTTTCTAACCTAGACAAGTTACCGGCTACAGGATTCTCAGCTCCCTTCCTATGAGTAATGTGCAAGTCAAATTCTTGTAGCAGAAGAACCCACCTAATGAGTCTAGGTTTAGCATCTTTATTTTCCATAAGGTATTTAATAGCAGCATGATCAGTGTGAACAATTACTTTAGGATCAACAATGTAAGATCTGAACTTATCACAAGCGAACACATCTGCTAAAAATTCTTTTTCAGTAGTAGTATAATTTCTTTGAGCATTGTCTAGAGTTTTACTAGCATAATGAATAACATTTAATTTCTTATCGACTCTTTGTCCTAGAATAGCACCAACAGCATAATCACTAGCATCACACTTAATTTCAAAAGGCAAGTTCCAATCAGGTGGTTGAACAATAGGTGCAGAAGTTAAGACTTTCCTAAGTGTTTCAATGGATTCTAGACAATCATCATCAAAAATAAATGGAACATATTTTTGCAAAAGATTGGTAAGAGGCCTAGAAATTTTAGAGAAGTCATTAATAAACCTCCTATAGAAACCATCATGACCACGGAAACTTCTAATACCTTTAATATCTTTAGGACATGGCGTTTTCTCAATCGCATCAACTTTAGCTTTATCCACTTCAATACGTTGTTCAGAAATTTTGTGCCCCGAGACAATACCTTCATTCACCATAAAGTGGCACTTCTCCAATTCAAGACAAGATTAGTTTGCACACATCTCTGCAAAACTCGATCAAGGTTGCTTAAGCAATCATCAAAAGAAGTTCCATAAACGAAGAAATCATCCATGAAAACCTCAACAATATTTTCACAAAATTTAGAGAATATAGCAGTCATACATCTTTGAAAGGTAGCAGGTGCGTTACATAAACCAAAAGGCATACGTCTATAAGCATAAGTTCCAAAAGGACAAGTAAAGGTGGTTTTCTCTTGATCAGGTTGTGATACAGGTATTTGAGAGAAACCAGAATATCCATCCAAAAAGCAAAAGTGTGTGTGCTTTGACAATCTTTCTAACATTCAATCAATGAAAGGCAGAGGATAATGATCTTTTCTAGTAGCTTTGTTTAATTTCTAAAATCAGTTACCATTATATAGCTAGTCACTATTCTTTGTGGAGTGAGTTCATTTTTATCATTAGGAACATCAGTAATACCTTCTTTCTTAGGGACACAATGAACATGACTTACCCATATACTATCAGCTATGGGATAGATTATACCTGCTTCTAGAAGCTTTAGTATTTCAGTTCTTACCACTTCCTTCATCTTAGGATTCAATCACCATTGATGATCAACGACGGGTTTAGCATCAGGTTCCATATTAATCTTGTGCTGACAGAGAGTGGGATTAATGCCCTTAAGATCATCAAGAGTATATCCAATAGCAGCACGGTGCTTCCTCAGAATTTTTCATAATCCCTCTTCTTCATGTTCCATAAGGTTAGAACTAATAATAACATGATATATCTTTTTCTCATCAAGATAAGCATACTTCAGAGCGTCAGGCAATAGATTTAATTCAAACACGGATCACCTTTAGGTGGAGGAGGACCTCCTAGAGTTTCAACAGGTAAATTGCGTTTAAGGATAGGTTGTGTTCAAAGAATATTCTATCTATTTACTTCTTTCATGCAAGTGCATATCATTTTCATGGTCTAGCAAATATTGTTCTAGTGGATCAGTAGGAGGTACGACAATAGAAGCAAGACCAATTATTTCATCCTTACTAGGTAATTCTTTATTATGAGGTTGTTTACCAAACTTAGAGAAATTAAAGTCATGAGACACATCACCAAAACTGACATTGATCGTTTCTTTACAGCAATCTATCTTAGCATTAGCAGTGTTCAAGAAAGGTCTTCCAAATATTATGGGACAAAAAACATCTTGTGGAGAACCAAGAACTAGGAAATCGGTGGGGTATTTTAATTTTCCACACAAGACTTCAACATCTCTAACAATCTCAAGTGGTGTGATGGTATCTCTATTAGCAAGTTTAATAGTGCATCAATATCTTCTATTTCAACACGTGCTATATCATTCATAATTTCTTGGTATAAGGTAAAAGGAACAATGCTCACACTAGCACCCAAATCACATAAACCATGATAGCAATTATCTCCAATTTTAATTGAGAGAATAGGCATGCCAACAACAGGCCTGTTCTTATCTTTAGTATCGGGTTTGGCAATTCTAGCAGCTTCATCACAGAAATAAATAACATGGCCATCAATATTATCGACCAAGAGATCTTTAACCATAACAATACTAGGTTCTACTTTAATTTGTTTAGAGGGTATAGGTACTTTAATGTTACTCTTATTAATCACGGTTGAAACCTTAGCATGTTCCTTTATCCTAATAGGGAAAGGTGATTTTTCAATATAAGCAGTAGGCACAACTAGATCAACATTGTAAATGATAGTTTCATCTATAACTACAATTGGCTCCTTAGTCTTTTCTTTAATAGGGGGATGATATTTAAACCACTTCTCTTGAGGGAGATCAACATGAGTAGCAAATGATTCACAAAAAGAGGCTACTATCTCAGAGTCAAGTCCATATTTAGTGCTAAACTTGTGAAAGGCATCGGTATTCATAAAAGATTTAACACAATCAAACTCAAGCTTAATAGCTGACTCTTTACCTTTGTCGAGTTCCCAATCTTCAGAGTTGCGTTTAATTCTTTCTAAGAGATCCCACCTGAATTCAACAGTCTTCTTCATAAAAGAACCAGCACAAGAAGTATCGAGCATGGATTGATCATTACGAGAAAGTCGAGCATAAAAGTTCTGTATAATAATTTCTCTTGAGAGCTCATGATGGGGGAATGAATATAACATTAATTTAATCCTCCCCCAATCTAGAGCAATACTTTCTCCTTCATGAGGCCAAAAATTATATATATAATTCCAATCACGATGAACTAGATGCATAGGATAAAACTTTTGGTGAAATTCCAATTTCAATCGATTCCAATCCCAAGCTCCAATATCATCACATAGCCTATACCATGTCAACGTTGTTTACCCTAAAGATAAAGGGAAAACCTTCTTATTAACTTCATCTCCGGGTAAACCAGCAAGCTTAAATAATCACAAACTTCATCCACATAGAATAGGTGCATATCAGGATGTAGGTGTTCCATCTCCTGCATAAGGATTAGCTAGCACTTATTTCTCTATCATACCCGAAGGAATTTCGTAACCAATATTTTCAGTAGGTGCATTAGGTTGAGGGGCAACTCTTTGTGCTTCCGATCGAGGTGAAGATACCCCAACAAACCCCTCAAAGGATTGTTTTCCACGTAACAAGTAACAGTAAATTTCAGCACGTAATATAAAATTTTCCTTACCAATTTCCACTTACCAAGAGCGCTCCACTCCCCGGCAACGGTGCTAGAAACGAGTCTTGATGACCCACAAGTATAGGGGATCAATCGTAGTCCTTTCGATGAGTAAGAATGTCGAACCCAACAAGGAGCAGAAGGAAATGACAAGCGGTTTTCAGCAAGGTAATTTGTGCAAGCACTGAAATTGTTGGTAACAGGTAGTTTGAAAGCAAGGTAATTTGTAACGACCAAGTAACGGTAATGGTAACAAAAGTGCAGCAAGGTATCCCAATCCTTTTTGTAGCAAAGGACGGGCTGGATTGGTCTCTTATAATAAGCAAAGCGTTCTTGAAGACACACAGGAATTTCAATAGTCACTTTCATCATGTTGGTTTGATTCGCGTTCGCTACTTTGATAATTTGATATGTGGGTGGATTGGTGCTTGGGTGATGTTCTTATAGAACAAGCCTACCACTTATTATTAACCCCCTTGCAAGCATCTGCAACTACGAAAGAAGAACTAAGATAACATCTAACCATAGCATTAAACATATAGATCCAAATTAGCCCCTTACGGAATAGCGCATAAACTAGGGTTTAAGTTTCTATCACTCTAGCAACCCATCATCTAATAACTACTCCACAATGCATTCCCTCGGGCCCAAAGATGGTGAAGTGTCATGTAGTCGATGTTTACATAACACCACTAAGGGAATCACACATACATGTCATCAAAGTATCAAACGGATGTCAATTTCACATGATTACTTGCAACAAGACTTCTCCCGTGGCCTCAAGAACAAGGGCAACTACTCACAAATAATATTCATGCTCAAGATCATAGGGATATTAAATAGCATAATGGATCTGAACATAAAATCTTCCACCAAATAAAACGTTTAGCATCAACTACAAGAGTAATCAACACGACTAGTCACCCACAGGTACCAATCTGAGGTTATGATACAAAGATTGAACACAAGAGATGAACTAGGGTTTGAGATGATATGGTGTTGTTGAAGATGTTGATAAAGATTGGCCTCCCTAATATGAGAGGGTTGTTGGTGATGACAATGGCTTCGATTTCCCCTCCCTTCCCCCGGCAAACTCACTTCACCAGAGGGCAAAAGTGCTCCTGCCCAAGTACTGCCTCGAGATGGTGGTGCTCCACCCGAAAGTCCTCTCCTTATTTTTTTAGGTCAAAATACCTTATGTACCAGAAGATGGGCACCAGAGGTGGGCCAGGGCCCCCACTACCCACCAGGGCGCGCCTGGGGTGGGTGGTGCGCCCTGGTGCCTAGTGGGCACCTGGGTGGCCCCCTCTGGTATTTTTTTCTCCAATATTTATTATATATTCCAAAATAATTCTTCGTAAAATTTCAGCTCATTTGGAGAAGTGCAGAATAGGTATTTCTAATGTAGCTTTTTCAGGTCCAGAATTCTAGCTGCCGGTATTCTCCCTCTTTGTGTAAACCTTGCATATTATGTGAGAAAAGGCATTAGAATTACTCCACAAAGTGTTATATTGAATAAAAACACTGTAAATAACAGTTGGAAAACATGATGCAAAATGGACGTATTAGACGGCCTTAAAAACGGGCGCTCCCGATCGTCCGGGCGTCCGCTTGACCCCCTATTCTTGCGTGACAAAAACTTTTTTTAACAGGAAAAGAGGTAAAGGCTCAATTTTGCTCTAGAAAATAGATCGAATGATGACATTCCAAGAGACCGCGACCGACCATTTGAGTGGTCATTTCCTCGTTTTGCCTGCGGGCTTAAATAAACAGAATCAAAGACAATGCTTCAAACGACCGCAAGCGGTCGTTTTTGCGCCCATTTGGCTATGTAAAACATAAAATTTTATACAGAAAAATACAACAAAGACAAATTAGACGAGAGCTTAAGGAAAAAGAGAGAACTTTCCTATGTTCCCTAGTACTTTCCGCTCCTTGTGTTTTCTGAAGATCTTCATCCCAGGTGTCTTTGTTCTCAGGGGTTGAGGAAGAGGTGCTATCCTGGTGCAAAGAATTGTTATAGTAAAATAAATCATTCTCCTCCCTCGCCCTTAGTTTTGAAAAAGGCTTCTCCAGACCAATGAATGGTGGTCCTGTGTCTCCAAAAGTACGAGTTTTAGCTATGTCCAAAGCCACAACCATTCCTTAGGGGATACATATACTTGTTGGATTTTATTGACGCTCCTCCTTTAGCAGGGAGATGTTTGTCAACACTTCTATCTTTTCGCAGTCTAAAATTTCACTGTCAAATTCCCGCAAAAGAGACCACCTCATCCAGCAAGGATTAATTTCTTTAACATCCAACACCTCTTTAATTGCCCGTTGGTTTGTATAAAATATAACCTTTGTATCAGCGATATAAGGTCTAAATTTTTCACAAGAAAATATCACTGCATAGAGTTCTCTTTCATTCTTAGCATAGTTTCTTTAAGCATCAATGAGGGCGTGTCTTGCAAAATAAATAACATTAAACTTCTCAACTACCCGTTGGACCAAAACCGCACTCACCACATTATCATTCGTTTCGCAGATGACTTCAAAAGGCATGTCCCATTCTAGAGGTGTAATGATATGAGTATTAAGTAGAGCATGCTTTAGTTTTTGAAAGTCACTTTTACACTCATCCGTGAAAGTGGGGGGAACGTCTTTCTGCAAAAGGTTAGTCAAGGGTTTCGAAATACGAGAAAAATTCTTAATAAAGCGTCTATAGAAACCTGCATGACTGAGAGAACTCATTATCCCTTTAATATCATGAGGATGAGGGAGTTTCTCTAGGGCATCTATCTTTGCTTTATCAACCTCTATGCCTTTACAAGATATTCCGTGCCCCAAAACAATACCTTCATTGACCATAAAGTGGCATTTCTCTAAATTGAATACGAGGTTAGCGTCCTCACATCTCTACTTTATCAAGATTGCGAAGATAATCATCAAAAGAAGTTGCATAGACTGAAAAATCGTCCATGAAGACTTCCATGATTTGTTCGACAAAATCAACAAAAAAAGCATTCATGCATCTTTGAAATGTAGTTAGTGCATTGCATAGGCCAAAAGGCATACGATGGTAAGAGTACATACCAAAAGGGCAGGTGAACGTTGTCTTTTCATGATCTTCTACGTGCACTGCAATTTGTGAAAACCCTGAATATCCATCCAAATAACAAAAATGGGTATGCTTTGCCAGCCTTGCAAGCTATTAATCAATGAATGGTAAAGGGTAACGATCCTTAGGGGTTTCCTTATTCAGCTTCCTGAAATCAATGGACATTCTATACCCAACTATTTTTATAGTAGGGGTTAGTTCATTATGTCTATTAGGAACTACTGTAAATCCCCCCTTTTTAGGTACACGATGAACCAAACTTACCCGTTTTCTTTCAAAAACTGGATATATAATACCTACATCCACTAGACGAACAATTTGTTTTCTTACCACTTCCTTCATTTCAGGGTTCAGCTTCCTCTGATACTCATGAAATGGTTCGGCTCCTTCCTCCATGAATATACGATGAATACATATAGAGGGACTGATGCCTTTTAAATCATCCATTGAATATCCAAATGCTTTTCTATGCTTCCTCATGGCATTCATCAATCTCTCCTTTTCTTCCTCTGAAAGATTAGCACTGATAATAATAGGGTATCTATTTGTTTCATCCAAAAACTCATACCTTAACTCTTTTGGTAGAGATTTTAGTTTTGGTGGCGATGGTTCCTCATCTCCTTTCTTCTCAAGTACTTGCTCCGTCTAAAAATACTTTTCATCAAAATGGACAAAAAGGGATTATCTAGAACTAACATACATCTAGATACATCCCCTTTTATTCATTTTGATGACAAGTATTTCTGGACGGATGGAGTACATCATATTGCCCGCTAGATACCGGATCTTGAACCAGTGTTTCGTTCAAATGATGATCTATTTCTTCCTTAGCTGGGTCTTTTGGTTCTTTCTCATATTCAATTAAACTCCTTTCCAGATCATCTTCAAAGGTTCCGAAGTAGATAGCTCCTAGTTGAGCTATGTTCTTCTCTTCATTGTTGTCATGCTCTCTTGGTTGGGGTGATTCTTGAACCTGGAAAAATGAAATTCTCTTACCTGTTCCCCACACTTGAGAGAGACAATTTCCCTCTTACAATCAATGCTTGAACCTGCAGTGTTAAGGAATGATCTTCCAAATATTACGGGACAATAATCATCTTCAAGGATTTCCATTTCAGCAAAGTCTGCTAGATAAGTAAAGGTTCCCAATATGACATAAACATCAGATACCATCACATAAGGTTTCCTTAGAGTACCATCGCTAATTTAATTTCCATATAGGTTGGCTGTAAGTCACAAGCATAAATTTCATCATGAAAGCTTAGTGTAAAGAGTGTCAGGTATAACATTAATAGAAGACCCTATATCACAAAGACCAAAATAAGTACTACCAAAAGATAAAGGCACCATCGGTTAACCAGTATCTGTAGCTTTAATGAAACCTTTCACAAAACAAGTTACCTCCTCTTCCATTGTTTCAATGGGTTTCTCCTGTTTTTTCCTTTTTGGAGGCTACACTCTAGCTTTGCTCTTGTTCTCATTTCCATCCTTTGATGTTCCCTGCTAAAATACTCAAGCTGTGCTTTTTCTCATCGGATATGGTAATGTCGCTTCAGGTTCATAATCTTCTTCCATGGGGAGCACTGATGTTTCTACCTCCAAAGTATCAACTATGACCTCTTCCTTGGGGTCCTCATCGGTATAGTTCTCCCATTTCCTCTTCATGAACTCCATATGCTCTGCATAGCTTTGAACAGATTTTAAAACAACATCAGGGTCAAGATATAATTCATTACTTATTTGTTCAACTCTCCCCGAGTTTAGATAAGCTTTTATGCAATCAAAATCCACTTCTACTTTACCCTCTCCTTCTTCATCGCTCCCCCAAGCTTCGTGGTTAGCGAGCTTCCCTTCTAATAATTCCAATGCTTCTGGGACTTTGCTAATAAAAGATCCTATGCTAAATCTAGTTATTCATTTGAATCATATTGCACTCCTCCATAAAAAGATTTAATACTAACCATTCAGGGAGCTTATGACGAGGGCAATCATTTAGTAAAAATTTATACCTTTGATATGCATTTACCAGACTTTCTCCAGACCTCTGTCGAAAATTTAAAATCCTCCTCCTTGCTTCATATGATTTCTTCTCTGGATAAAGATCTGATAGAAAAGTTCCTGCTAGTTTACTCCATGTATCAAAGGTACTTGCAGGGTGAGACACTAACCAATTCTTTGTCTTTTTAGCTAGAGTGAGAGGAAATAATTTTAGTTTCATATCATCTAGGCTAAAAGCATGCAACTTAACTATCCCACATACATCTTCAAAACTTACAAATGTTGATAAGATCCTCACCTTCCTCACCTTTAAACTGTTTACCATGCAATAAGTCAAGGACACTTTGGTTCACCGCATAAGCTACAACGATGGGAATAGGACCCAATATGTGAACATTTCTCGAACAGATGGACCTGAAGTCACATGGCTGCTAGTTAATATTAGTGTCCATACTCAGCCATGATTGTTCCATACTTGCAAACAACTTAGTACACAAGATTCAAATCAAACTTGGAACTAAGACCAAAAGCGCTCAGCTCCCTGGCAACGATGCTAGAAAAAGCTAGATAACCTGCAAGTGCACATGGTTTAGTTGTAGCCTTTTCAGAGTAAGAGTATCAATCCCACAAGGAGCACATGAATCAATCTTTGGTCCTTTGCAATGTGCAAATAATGTGTATAGAAACTGTAACTGATCCAGAACAGTAGTAATAATAATAATAAGGTTGCAAGCGTAAAGGTGAATAAATCAGCTGAGATAAATAATAAGTAAAGTAGCTAGACTTGAGATAAATGATTAAAAGAGTTCCTAGGGATCCAAAATCCCAACTAGTCTACATCTACGGCCGTGCCTAAACACAAAGCTATTTTGGTTTTCTATGCCACTTTACATGTTTCTCTTTGTGCGCGGAGCCGGTACAGATACGTGCATACTCGTGGTATCTCCGTGTTGGGAAACGTTGCATGGAAAATAAAAAAAAATCTACGCACATGCAAGATATATGCATGGAGATGCATAACAATGAGTGGGGGAGCGTGTCTATGTACCCTCGTAGACCGTAAGCAGAAGCGTTTAGTAACGCGGTTGATGTAGTCGAACATCTTCGCTCTCCAACCGATCAAGAACCGAACGTACTGCACCTCCAAGTTCTGCACATGTTCAGCTCAATGACATCCTTGCCTTCTTGATCCAGCAAGACGGGCGAAGTAGTAGATGAGTTTCGGCAGCACGAGGGTGTGGTGACGGTGATGGTGATGTTATCTCCGCAGGGCTTCGTCTAAGCACTACGGCTAAGACAATGTTGTGTCCCCTGTGTGGTGCCCCCTCCCACATATATGTAGGTGGGGGTAAGAGGGGAGGCAGCCAGGCGCACCACAAAGGTGGCCGGCCAGCCCTAGGGCTCCTGACCTACCCTGCGCCCCCTTGCCATAATTCCCCTAAGGGGGAAGGAAAGAGGAGGAGAGGGAAGGAAGGAGGAGACCTATTCCCATCTTCCCTTATCTCCCTAGGGCTGGCTGCCATAGAGAGGCGCACCAGCCCCTTGCGGGCTGGTGTGCTCCCTTCTCTTGGCCCATATGGCCCACATACCTCCCGGGACTTGCCGGAACCCCTTCTGGTGACCCGACGACTACCTGGTACGTCCCGAAACTCTTCCGGTTTCCAAATACCATCATCCTATATATCAATCTTTACCTCTCGACCATTTCAAGACTCCTCATCATGTCCATGATTTCATCTAGGACTTCGGACAACATTAGGTCACCAAATCATATAACTCATATAACATTATATCGTTAACGAACGTTAAGCGTGCGGACCCTACGGGTTTGAGAACTATGTACACATGACCGAGACACCTCTCTGGTCAATAACCAATAGCGGAACCTGGATGCCCATATTGGTTCCTACATATTCTACGAAGATCTTTATCGGTCAAACTGTTATGACAACATATCTAATTCCCTTTGTCTATCAGTATGTTACTTGCCCGAGATTTAATCCTCCGTATCTTCATACCTAGTTCAATCTCATTACCAGCAAGTATCTTTACTCATTTCGTAATACATCACCTTGTAACTAACTCATTTGCTTGCAAGCTTATGATGTGTATTATCGAGAGGGCCCAGAGATGCCTCTCTGATACTCGGAGTGACAAATCCTAATCTCGATCTATGCCAACTCAACAAACACATTCGGATATACCTATAGAGCATCTTTATGATCACCCAGTTACTTGTGATGTTTGATAGTACACAAGGTATTCCTCGGTATTTGGGAGTTGCATAATCTCATAGTCGAAGGAATATGTATTTGACATGAAGAAAGCAATAGCAATAAACTGAACGAGCTAACGGATTGGTCTTGTCCATCACATTATTCTCCTAATGATGTGATCCCGTTATCAAATGACAACACATGTCTGTGGTTAGGAAACATTAACCATCTTTGATCAACGAGTTATTCTAGTAGAGGCTTACTAGGGACACGGTATTTGTTTATGTATTTACACATGTATTAAGTTTCTGATCAATACAATTCTAGCTTGAATAATAAACCTTTATCATGAATAAGGAAATATAAAAGAACAACTTTATTATTGCCTCTGGGGCATATTTCCTTCAGTCTCCCACTTGTAGTAGAGTCAATAATCTAGTTCACATCGCCATGTGATTAACACCCAAAGAGTACTAAGGTGTGATCATGTTTTGCTTGTGAGAGAAGTTTAGTCAACGGGTCTGCCACATTCAGATCCATATATATTTTGCAAATTTCTATGTCTACAATGCTCTGCTTGGAGCTACTCTAGATAATTGCTCCCACTTTCAATATGTATCCAGGTTGAGACTAAGAGTCATCTAGATCTGTGTCAAATCTTGCATCGACGTAACCCTGTACGACAAATTCTTTATCACCTCCATAACCGAGAAACATTTGCTTAGTCCTCTTTACATACCTAAGGATAATTTTGACCGTTGTCTAGTGATCTACTCCTGGATCACTATTGTACCCCCTAGACAAACTCATGGGAAGGTACACAATAGGTCTGGTACACAGCATGACATACTTTATAGAACCTATGGCTGAGGCATAGGGAATGACTTTCATTCTCTCTCTTATCTTCTGTCGTGGTTGGGTTCTTAGTCTTACTCAACTTCACACTTTGCAACACAGGCAAGAACCCTTTCTTTGACTGATCTATTTTGAACTTCCTTCAAAATTTTGGCAAGGTATGTACTTTGTGAAAATCCTATTAAGCGTATCGATTTATCCCTATAGATCTTGATGCCCAATATGTAAGTAGCTACACTGAGGTCTTTTATTGAAAAATTCTTATTCAAATATCCTTTTATGCTATCCAAAAATTCTATATCATTTCCAATCAACGATATGTCAACCACATATAATATCAGAAATGCTATGGAGCTCCCACTCGCTTTCTTGCAAATGCAGTCTTCACCGTAAGTCTGTAGAAAACCATATGCTTTGATCACCTCATCAAAGCATACATTCCAACTCCAAGATGCTTGCACCAGTCCATAGATGGATCGCTGGAGCTTGCACACTTTGTTAGCACCTTTTAGGATTGACAAAACCTTCTGGTTGCATCATATATAACTCTTCTTTAAGAAATCCATTAAGGAATGCAGTTTTGACATCATTTGCCATAATTCATAACTACAAAATGCGGCAACTTCTAACATGATTTGGATAGACTTAACCATCGCTACGGGTAAGAAAGTCTCATCGTAGTCAATTCCTTGAACTTTTAAAAAACCTTTTGCGACAAGTCGAGCTTTGTAGATAGTAATATTACCATCAGCGTCAGTCTTCTTCTTGAAGATCCATTTATTCTCTATGGCTTGCCGATCATCGAGCGAATCCACCAAAGTCCATACTATGTTCTCGTACATGGATCCTATCTCAGATTTCATGGCCTCAAGCCATCTGTCCGAATCTGGGCTCATCATAGCTTCTTCATAGTTTGTAGGTTTGCCTTGGTCTAGTAACATGACTTCCAGGACAAGATTACCATACCACTCTGGTGCGGATCGTGCTCTGGTCGACCTACAAGGTTTAGTAGTAACTTGATCTAAAGTTTCATGATCATCGTCATTAGCTTCCTCTCTA
This sequence comes from Triticum timopheevii, assembly GCA_963921465.1. NCBI lineage: Eukaryota > Viridiplantae > Streptophyta > Magnoliopsida > Poales > Poaceae > Triticum > Triticum timopheevii. Next base: position 173,045,962 of record OY997274.1, on the reverse strand, counting down.
GTTGGTGTAAGCATCATGGGAACGGTTTTCTATGATGTGCTACTTTCCAATTCGAGAGAAAATACAACTACCTCATCAAGTTCTAGTTTCCTCCCACTCACTTCTTTCGAGAGAAACTCCTTCTCTAGAAAGGACCCATTCTTAGCAACAAAGATCTTGCCTTCGGATCTATGGTAGAAGGTGTACCCAATAGTTTCTTTAGGGTATCCTATGAAAACACACTTCTTTGATTTAGGTTCGAGCTTATCAGGCTGAAGCCTTTTGACATTAGCATCGCATCCCCAAACTTTAAGAAACGATAGCTTAGGTTTCATGCCAAACCACAGTTCATACAGTGTCGTCTCAAGGGATTTTGACGGTGCCCTATTGAACATGAATGCGGTTGTATCTAATGCATAACCCCAAAACAATAGTGGTAAATCGGTAAGAGACATCAGAGAATGAACCATATCTAATAAAGTACAGTTACGATGTTCGGACACACTTTCAGTGTCAAAACCGGCGGATCTCGGGTAGGGGGTCCCGAACTGTGCGTCTAGGCGGATGGTAACAGGAGACAAGGGACACGATGTTTTTACCCAGGTTCAGGCCCTCTCGATGGAGGTAAAACCCTACTCCTGCTTGATTGATATTGATGATATGGGTAGTACAAGAGTGGGTCTACCACGAGATCAAGGAGGCTAAACCCTAGAAGCTAGCCTATGGTATGATTGTTGTAATGGTTGTTCGTCCTATGGACTAAAACCCTCCGGTTTATATAGACACCGGAGAGGGCTAGGGTTACACAGAGTTGGTTATAACGGTAGGAGATCTACATATCCGTATTGCCAAGCTTGCCTTCCACGCCAAGGAAAGTCCCATCCAGACACGGGACGAAGTCTTCAATCTTGTATCTTCATAGTCTTGGAGTCCGGCCAACGATGATAGTCCGGCTATCCGGACACCCCCTAGTCCAGAACTCCCTCAGTAGCCCCTGAACCAGGCTTCAATGGCGACGAGTCCGGCGTGCATATTGTCTTCGACATTACAAGGCGGGTTCCTCCTCCGAATAATTCATAGAAGATTGCGAACACCAGGATAGTGTCCGGCTCTGCAAAATAAATTCCACATACCACCGTTGAGAGAATAATATTTACACAAGTTCAATCTGCTGACGTATTTCATGGCGTGATGTCACACCACTACCAAGCCTTTACTTGAATCGTTTTTATCATACCACCTCAGCGCATTTAGCGAAGCAGTTTCCTTGGCACGTCTTGTGGAAGCAGAGATCGTGTTCCCCTTATTCCGGGATTCCCATCAATACGGACGTGGGTAACCCCACCGTGCTCGTTGCCACGCCTCCTCTATCGAAGGTGAGTCCCAAACGGTCACGGGGACGGCTCTTGGTATTCTCCCTCTTTATAATGGGACCAAGGCACGTTTCTTTTCTTCAATCCAGAATCGAATCTGCCTCTCGCCCCGAGTTCCAACACCCAGAGCCCCAAATTCGAGCGTCTCGGACCTTCAACAATGTCCGGCTCCGACCTACAGGGCCGGTGGATGCCCTCCTCCGTCACGGAAGAGGACGTGCTAAAGCTGAGAGAAGCCAGGTAACTAACCTGCGAGATTTCGCATAGGTTGCCCGCCAAAGGGCAAGTCATTCCTACTCCCAAGCCCGGCGAGAGCGTCGTGTTTGTGTCCCACCTCTGTCGGGGTTTAGGCTTCCTGATGGATCCTTTTGTGAGAGGGCTCATGTTTTACTATGGGCTGGGATTCCATGACTTGGCTCCGGAGTCCATCCTCCATATCTCATCGTTTATCATCGCCTGCGAGGCCTTCCTCCGCACTACCCCTCACTTCGGTTTGTGGCTCAAAACCTTCAACGTGGAGCCAAAGATGATTGAGGGGCGTCAGGTAGAGTGTGGTGGGGCAGTCATAAGCAAGAGGGCTGATGCTCCATGGCCCGAGGGCTCTTTCTAGGAGGAGCTCGGCCTATGGCAACAGGAGTGGTTCTATATTACCGCTCCCAGGGGCAGCAGGCAGAAGCCGCCGCCCATCTTTCGCTCGGGCCCCCCACAACGGCTGATGTCATGGGTCAACCAAGGGCTCAACTGGGGGCCGTCCAAGGATGTACCCCTATTGCAGGGCCGGATTCGAGACCTCCAAGAGAGGGAGATCAATCTGGTCGTAGTGATGCAGGTTATGCTGATTTGGCGTCTTCTGCCCTGCAAACGTCGCCCCCTCCGTCTGTGGGAATTCAATCCAGAGGGGCCACGAGCTCTTCAACACTTCATGGGTACGACACCCGTGGAGATGTATAAATTGTTCTTCGGATCACAAGAAGTGTATCCGGAATTGACCGAGGATGCCGGCCTAAGCTGCAATCGCCCGGATGCTCAGGTAAGTAGCTCTGTATCCGGACACACCATTTGTTTGCGCGTTCTTGAATTTGCCTTTTAACCAACCGTCCTTTGAATAGGAGTGGATAGCGCAAGCGAAACTGATACGGTGTCCGAACCCCTTCCCGGAGACCGCGCCGGATCCCGTGCTGGTCAGGATGCTGGAGGTAGCGCCTTCAGAGGAAGGCGAAGGGGAAAACAAAGAAACTACCGCCTCTACCAAGGAGGCTTTCGATAAAGGGGGGATCGAGAATCCCTCCTTCCAAGGAGAGAAGAGGACCGCTTCCGAAAACCCGGAGGCCAAGGCCTCGAAGCGGGGGAAGAGATCTTCACCAGAGGGTCCTGCGTCTTGGGAGGCCCCAGCCACACTATCTCCCCTAAGGAATCAGCCCTCCAGCGAGTCGTAAGTAGGAAAAGGGGAGTTTTGTAATAAGGGACATCCCTATTTTTGCTTCTGAGGATAACCGAAGTTTTTACCTTGTAGTTCGGATCTCCATCCTTCTCAGCTGATCTCGTCTTCGGGGGACCTTCGTCCAGAGATGATGGAGAGCGAGACACCTCCATCTGCCGCACCGTCAGGTGGGGCGGACGACCCTGAGGTGTCGTCATGGAGGGTATCCCCGAGTCCGGCAGGGCCAAAGAGTTCGGCACCAACTGGTGTACGGCCGGGGGAGTTGAAGGATTGCTTGAGAGGGCGTCTATCTCAGAAGATCACCGTACATTGATGAGTACGGTGATTGAAAGAATTTCATCCGCCGAGGGCGGGTTGCATAATGCCGTCAGAAGTTTGCTGGCAGGGTTTGAGGTACGTAAAAATGACATACCTTTTGACAGTTTTACACATAAAGTGCGCCCCTGTATAGATAGTAGCCCCTGAGACTCAGTATGTTGTTGAAAACGACAACATGCCGAGGATCATAATCTCAGGTATTAATTTTCGCCTTTCCTATGTGGGTGGCGGATAGTCCGGTGGCCAGCCGGACTGATGCAGTTGCCGAACTAAAGCGGCAACTCGATGTTGCGGATGCGGACATCGCGCTGGTTAATAAATGACTTGACGAGTCGCAAGGTAGGTTGTTTCTCCGTGGTCACCTAGTAAGGGAGCTGATGCTCACTCCTTACAATATGTGTGCTTAATGCAGATGGTGCCGCTGCTGTGGAGGACCTTCGAGCAGAGCTTACTCGGGCCAAGGAGTAGGCCAGAAGGAGTGATGCGGCTGCCTCGAAGGCGGCCGAAGAGCTAGAAGCCGAAAGGGCTGCTCACTGCCGAAGCAGGGAGGAGATGGCCGAAATGGCCATGAAGCTGAAAGATGTTACCGACCGCTATGAGGTTCTTGAAAAAGAACGCCGAGCGGAGCAAGAAGACCTGAAGAAGGCCACCGCCGAAGCCAAGGATGCCCGTTCTGCAATGAGGGCTATAAAGGAGGAGCTGCGCCAGGCCGGAGATATTGCGGCGGGCAAGCCCTTTCTGCTGCGCAAGAGGTTCAGAGATCCGAAGTATGCTCAGCTTGGCCAGCTGTGGGGCCCGGAGAATCCTTATATGGATTTAGCGGCGAGTGAGGCAGATGCTGTTGTGCACTTCCGAAGTCAAAAGGATCACAAGACGGAAGAGCTTTTTTGGTCTCAATTCCACAGTCCGGAGCGTTCACGCTGACCGATCGGTTGGCTGAGTGGGCTGAGCTGAATAGATTGTCCGGACTTGCCATGACGGATATCGTGGCTCATGTCTGGCCGGATAGGCCCAAGCCGAAGAGTTATTTTGGCTTATTGCAGCAATTCCTTGGGGCGGTGCCGCATATCAAGGCGATGAAGCGGTCGGCCTATATAGAGGGTGCACGGATGGCCCTCGCCCGTGTGAAGACATACTGGACGGAGATGGATGCCACCGATGTTGCAACCTGGGGTTCGGACGAGAGCCGGTTACCCGTCGAGCACTATTTTGGGGAAGTTCTGCGTGGTGCTCGTGTAATAGAATCACAATGCTCAAAAAATGTCATGTTCAAATGATCTTTATGGTTTGTAAAACGATATTCATAATATAAGCGCTTTTTATACTTGTGCATTCAAGTATTGAAATATCTCATGTGCGGCCGTTAATGTATACTTGTGTATAACCTGAAAGATGGCAGTCTTCGGCTTCAGCCCCCACGCACATGGTGCGGGGGTGTTTGCAAAATAGCACATTTTCACACTGAATCCAACATCTTGGTCCTGTGGAGGTGGTAGCGTAGCAAACGAGGCAACCGGACTATAATGCTTTATCACTTTCACTTAGCCATAGGAGTTCGAAGATGGGGCTACGATATAGCCCCTAGGGGCACCGCGCTCTCCGTATTTGGGGCGCGTGTGTGCCTGACCGGGAAGCGGTCCTTCGTCAAAGCGGAGGAATTCTAAACATTCTTGAGGTCGATCGAGTGGTTGACCAGTCTCTCGCTACATCATGATAGTCAGTTTTCGGCTTTCTCTACTGAGGTGCTCGCGCAGCCGAACCGGGGCACAATCGCAGTAGTTCTCCTGGTGCCGCGTTAGCCGATGATACGGAACGTAAGGCAGCAAAACACAGGAGCTGGGAAAACCCAACATTTGACCAAAGACATGATTCGAAGCTGATGCATATAAGCCCTAACTCGAGATGCCGAACACTCCCTGAGGTGTTCGGTCTTTATGATGACGGGCAGATCAATGCCCTAAGCCCCTAGTGTCCAGGTACGCACGAAATCCTCTGACACGGTTGATGCCAAAATGTCAGCCTCCTCTCTGGTTATGGTAATAAACCAGGGGATGTATAGCAACAAGAGACAGTAAGAAAGGTTTACGCAGGGTCTTAATCTGAAAAGAATCCTTGTAACGGGTCCCTACTGCACGTCTGCGCCTGTGTCTCCGTTGTGCTATATCCTGGACGGGCGTAGCATGTTGTTCATCTGTAAAAGAGAGGAACTTAGTTTGAAAATAAATCGTGTGAAAAATGTATTGAAAATAGAGTATGAATAAATGAATAAAGTTGAGCTTTTATTGGCTCTTGTTGTTCATATGCGCAGCCCCTTATGATGGGGTGTGCGGCTAGGGAGCCCCTAGTTTATTTATGCCAGACTCGCCTAGCTGTGTCCGGGGTCTTGAACGACCTTTTAATGAGATGATGCCACGTGGACTGGGCATTTTAAGTGTAAGAGACGTGTAGTGCAGTATTGCGTTAAAGCGGGCGAAAGCTTCACGTCCCAATAGTGCTTGATTGCTACTTTTGAATGGGGTGACATGGAAGATTAGCTTTTCGCGACGGAAGTTGTCGGGTGACCCGAACACAACTTCTAGTAGTAAGGAGCCCGTGCACTTGGCTTAAGGGCCTGGCGTCACTCCTTTGAAGGAAGTGCGGCTATGGCGAATTTTCGTAGGGTCAATCCCCAACTTGCGGATTGTATCCGGATATAGCAGGTTTAAATCGCTGCCGCCATCCATTAGGACTTGTGTAAACTGTAGTCCGTCGATTATGGGATCCAATATCAGAGCAGTCCATCCTGCGTTTCGAATACTTTTGGAATAATCCAGGTGGTCAAAAGTGATTGGTTTTGACATCCAATCTCGGGATTCCGCTGGGGTGGACCGTGCGACGCGTACTTTAGCGGGTGCCGCACTATTGTTCCGTATTATCACATGAAGTGAGTTTACTGTTTTGACTTCTTGTGGGAAAGTCTTTTGTTTTCCGGCGCTCTGCTGGTGGGGTTCGTCGTCGTCCTCGCTTGGCGTGTCGAGCCCCTTGTGTTCGGCGTTGAGTCGGCCGGACAGTTTGAACACCCAACAATCTCGGTGGGTGTGGTTTGCAGGCTTCCCGGGGGTACTGTGGATTTGACATATCCGATCCAAAATTTTGTTTAGGTTGGATAGCTCGTCACTGTTGTCCTTAAGAGGCAGTGTTTTGTTGTTCGGCCGCGAGCTTTTGAATCCGGCGTTGACCGCCGTGTTCTTTGGGCTCTTTTCTTTATGTCGGCGCTGGTCCTTTCTGCGCCGTGATTTTCCGTTTCCATCTCTGATCTCGGATGTACTCGGGTCGCTGGTGCTGCATCTTGCTAGCCAGCTATCTTCCCCCGCACAAAAGCGGGTCATGAGGCTTGTTAGTGCGGCCATTGTTCTTGGCTTTTCCTGGCCGAGGTGTCTGGTGAGCCATTCTTCTCGGACGTTATGTTTAAAAGCTGCTAAGGCTTCGGTGTTCGGACAGTCGACTATTTGGTTCTTTTTGGTGAGGAACCTATTCCAGAATTTGCGCGCTGACTCTCCGGGCTGTTGGGTTATGTGACATAAATCATCTGCATCCGGAGGGCGGACATAGGTCCCCTGAAAATTTGCTCTAAACGCGTCCTCGAGCTCTTCCCAACTTCCAATGGTATTTTCTGGGAGGCTTTTAAGCCATTGCCGAGCTGGACCTTTGAGCTTGAGGGGTAGATATTTTATGGCGTGGAGATCGTCTCCTCTAGCCATATGTATGTGTAGGATGTAATCCTCAATCCAGACTCTGGGGTCTATTGTTCCGTCGTATGCCTCTATGTTTACGGGCTTGAATCCCGCTAGAAATTCATGATCCAGCACCTCATCGGTGAAACATAGTGTGTGTGCGGCGCCCCTGTATTTAGGTGTGCCGTTATCTTCGAACACTCGGCGTGTTGTGTTGCTTCCTGGGGCCCTCTTTTTTGGCCCATAAAAGTACCTGACCGGGCCATCTGTTTTGCGAGGATCTTTATCTGTGTCCTGTGCCGGCTTGTGTGCGGCGCCGCTTGCCGCTCTTGGCCTGTCATCTGGCCGTCTATCCGGCCAGGCGGCCTCTTTGCTTTTTGATTGTGGGGGCTCTACGGCCTCCTCGTCGAATTCAGGCAGCAGCTTGCGCTTCGGGTAACTCTTTGCTTGGTGGCTATTGCCATATTTGTCCGCGGTTTTGAGGACTTTGCTCCACCTTATTCTGAGTATGTCTTCCGCTGTTTTGAGCTTCTGTTTCTGCTTCTTCAAACTTCTTGCAGTGGCGACAAGCCTTTTGTGAAGGTTCTTATGCTCCGGTGGTGTGTCCGGCGTAAGATCGGCTGGACTGTTGTTTTCGCCGGGGATGGGTTGATTATCCGATTCATCCTGTTCGGATGGTTGCTTGGTTGCGTGTTCGTCGCCCACTGGTTTGCCCTGCTCTATGGCTGGGTCATTATGAGTGCTGTTGTTGTCGAGGCGGGACTTGGGGCGGCGCTTGCGTCGCCGTTTTGGTTGTTTTTCGGGGGAATTATCCTTCGCCGTGTCCCGTTGCTCCTCGTTATCGCTCCCTTTTGGGGTGTCCACCATATATACGTCATGAGTTGAGGTGGCTTTCCAGTGCCCGGTAGGCGCTGGTTCTTGGTCGTCTCCGGCGTCGTCGTCCATACCGTCGATGTCTTCAGAGTCGTAGTCTAGCATGTCGGTTAGATCGTCGACAGTGGCTACAAGGTGGGTGGTGGGTGGGCTTTGAATTTCTTTGTCGTCCGCATCCCAACCGTCCTGACCGCAGTCCGGTCAGGGCTCTCCTGATAACGAGAGACACTTTAGCAAATTCAGGATGTCGCCAAAGGGTGAATGCTGAAAGATGTCCGCAGCGGTGAACTCCATGATTGGCGCCCAGTCGGATTCGATTGGTAGGGGCGCAGGAGGTTCGGAGTCCGGCGAGGAGTCTGGCACCTCGGAGTCACGGGCTTTACAAGGGACAAGGTCAGTATTTGGCTCCATCGCCGTAGAGGTTGCAGCCCCTGAGGTGGTGTCTAACCACCCGTCCTCGATCTGCGCGGTCGGCTCCGAATTAAGGATCGGAGCGGACTCATGTGCGGCCTCCAGGGCACCGTTCGGCAGCAGAGCTAAATCATGCCCATCGTGACAGCGCGGCGCGCTCGGCTGTGGCTCGAATCCATCGAAGATCAAGTCTCCGCGGATGTCGGCCATGAAGTTTAGGCTTCCAAATCTGACCTGATGGCCAGGGGCGTAGCTTTCGATCTTCTCCAGATAGCCAAGCGAATTGGCCCGCAGTGCAAAGCCGCCGAACACGAAAATCTGTCCGGGGAGAAAAGTCTCACCCTGGACTGCGTCATTGTTGATGATTGAAGGAGCCATCAAGCCTATCGGTGACGACACAGAGGAACTCTCAATGAAAGCACCAATGTCAGTGTCAAAACCGGCGGATCTCGGGTAGGGGGTCCCGAACTGTGCGTCTAGGCGGATGGTAACAGGAGACAAGGGACACGATGTTTTTACCCAGGTTCGGGCCCTCTCGACGGAGGTAAAACTCTACTCCTGCTTGATTGATATTGATGATATGGGTAGTACAAGAGTGGATCTACCACGAGATCAAGGAGGCTAAACCCTAGAAGCTAGCCTATGGTATGATTGTTGTAATGGTTGTTCGTCCTATGGACTAAAACCCTCCGGTTTATATAGACACCGGAGAGGGCTAGGGTTACACAGAGTCGGTTATAACGGTAGGAGATCTACATATCCGTATTGCCAAGCTTGCCTTCCACGCCAAGGAAAGTCCCATCCGGACACGGGACGAAGTCTTCAATCTTGTATCTTCATAGTCTTGGAGTCTGGCCGACGATGATAGTCCGGCTATCCGGACACCCCCTAGTTGAGGACTCCCTCACACACCATTATGCTATGGTGTTCCAGGTGGCGTGAGTTGTGAAACAATTCCACATTGTTTTAAATGAAGGCCAAACTCGTAACTCAAATATTCACCTCCGCGATCAGATCATAGAAACTTTATTTTCTTATTACGATGATTCTCCACTTCACTCTGAAATTCTTTGAACTTTTCAAATGTTTCAGACTCTTGTTTCATCAAGTAGATATACCCATACCTACCCAAATCATCTGTGGAGGTCAGAAAATAACGATACCCGCCGCGATCTTCAACACTCATCGGACCGCATACATCAGTATGTATTATTTCCAATAAGTCATTAGCTCGCTCCATTGTTATGGAGAACGGAGTTTTAGTCATCTTTCCCATGAGGCATGGTTCGTAAGTATCAAATGATTCATAATCAAGTGATTCCAAAAGTCCATCTGCATGGAGTTTCTTCACGCGCTTTACACCAATATGACCTAAACGGCAGTGCCACAAATATGTTACACTATCATTAGCAACTTTGCATCTTTTGGTATCAATATTTATGAATATGTGTCTCACTACGATCGAGATTCAACAAACCATTTGCATTGAGTGTATGACCATAGAAGGTTTTATTCATGTAAATAGAACAACAATTATTCTCTGACTTAAATGAATAATCGTATTGCAATAAACACGACCAATCATGTTCATGCTCAATGCAAACACCAAATAACATTTATTTAGGCTCAACACTAATCCCGAAGGTAGAGGGAGTGCGCGATGGTGATCATATCAATCTTGGAAACACTTCCAACACACATCGTTACCTCACCCTTAACTAGTGTCCATTTATTCTGCAACTCCTGTTTCGAGTTACTAATCTCAGCAACTAAACCGATATCAAATACCCAGGGGCTACTACGAACACTAGTAAGGTACACATCAATAACATGTATACCAAATATACCTTTGTTCACTTTGCCATCCTTCTTATCTGCCAAGTACTTGGAGCAGTTTCGCTTCCATTGACCATTTCCTTTGTAGTAGAAGCACTCAGTTTCAGGCTCGGATCCAGCTTTGGGCTTCTTCAAAGGAGCGGCAACTTTCTTGCTATTCTTCTTGAAGTTCCCTTTCTTTCCCTTGCCCTTTTCTCAAAACTGGTGTTCTTGTTAACCATCAACACTTGATGTTATTTCTTGATTTCTACCTCCGCCGATTTCAGCATCGCGAAGAGCTTGGGAATTGTTTTTGTCATCCCTTGCATATTATAGTTCATCACGAAGCTATAGTAGCTTGTTTATAGTGACTGGAGAACTCTATCAATCACTATCTTATCTGGAAGATTAACTCCCACTTGATTCAAGCGATTGTAGTACCCAGACATTCTGAGCACATGCTCACTAGCTGAGCTATTCTCCTCCATCTTGTAGGCAAAGTACTTGTCAGAGATCTCATACCTCTCAACACAGGCATGAGCCTGAAATACCAATTTCAGCCCTTAGAATATCTCATATGTTCCATGGCATTCAAAACGTATTTGGAGCCCCTATTATAAGCTGTAAAGCATGGCACGCTAAACTATCAAGTAGTCATCAGATCGAGCTTGTCAAACGTTCATAACGTCTACATCAACTCCTGCAATAGGTCTGTCAGCTAGCGGTGCATCAAGGACATAATTCTTCTGTGCAACAATGAGGATAATCCTCAGATCACGGACCCAGTCAGCATTATTCCTACCAACATCTTTCAACTTAGTTTTCTCTAGGAACATGTCAAAAATAGGGGAGCTATATCGCGAGCTATTGATCTACAACATAGATATGCAAAAAACTATCAAGACTAAGTTCATAATAAATTAAGTTCAGTTAATCAAATTACTAATGAACTCCCACTTAAATTAACATCCATCAAGTTATCTAAGTGATACATGATCCAAAACAACTAACCCATGTCCGATCATCATGTGAGATGGGGTAGTCATCAATGGTGAACATCTCTATGTTGATCATATCTACTATATGACTCATGTTCGCCCTTTTGGTCTCCAGTGTTCCGTGACCATGTCTGTACATGCTAGGCTCGTCAAGTTTAACCCAAGTATTCTGCATGTGCAAAACTGTCTTACACCCGTTGTATGTGAACATAGAGTCTATCACACCCGATCATCACGAGGTACTTCAAAACGACGAACTTTAGCAATGGTGCATACTCGGGGAGAACACTTTTATCTTGAAATTTAGTGAAGGGATCATCTTATAGTTCTACTTTCGTTCTAAGCAAAATAAGATGCATAAAAGATAAACATCACATGCAATGTAAATATGTGACATGATATGGCCATCATCATCTTGTGCTTTTGATCTCCATCTCCAAAGCATCATCATGATCTCCATCGTCACCGGCCCGACACCTTGATCTCCATCGTTGCGTCGGGGTCATCTCGCCAACTATTGCTTCTACAACTATTGCTAACACATAGCGATAAACTAAAGCAATTACATGGTGTTTGCATTTCATACAATAAAGAGACAACCATAAGGCTCCTGCAGGTTGCCGATAAATTACAAAACATGATCATCTCATACAATAACGTATATCACATCATGTCTTGACCATATCACATCACAACATGCCCTGCAAAAACAAGTTAGACGTCCTCTACTTTGTTGTTGCAATTTTTACATGGCTGCTACGGGCTTCTAGCAAGAACCCTTCTTACCTACGCAAAAACCAAAACAATGATTCATCAAGTTTGCTATTTTAACCTTCTTCAAGGACCGGCCGCAGTCAAATTCGATTCAATTAAAGTAGGAGAAACAGACACCCGCCAACCACCTTTATGCAAAACAAGTTGCATGTCAGCCGGTGGAACCGGTCTCATGTGCGTGGACATGTAAGGTTGATCCGGGCCGCTTCATCTTACAATACCGCCGAATCAAAATAGGACGTTGGTGGTAAGCAGTATGACTATCACCGCCCACAACTATTTGTGTTCGACTCGTGCATATCATCTACGCATAGACCTGGCTTTGATGCCACTGTTGGGAAATGTTGCATGGAAAACAAAAAAAATATTACGCACATGCAAGATCTATCCATGGAGATGCATAGCAATGAGAGGGGGGTGTCTACGTACCCTCGTACACCGTAAGCGATAGCGTTTAGTAACGCGGTTGATGTAGTAGAATATCTTTTCGCTCCAACCGATCAAGTACCCAACGTACGAAACCTCAGAGTTCTGCACATTTAGCTCGGTGACGTCCTCACCTTCTTGATCCATCAAGATGTACGAAGTAGTGGATGAGTTCCAGCAGCACAACAACATGGCGACGGTGATGGTGATGCTATCTCCACAGGGCATCGCCTAAGCACTACAAAATATGACCGAGGGTGTAAACGGTGGAGGGGGGCGCCACACACGGCTAAGAAAATGTTGTGCCCCCTGTGTGGCGCCCCCTCCCACATATATATAGGTTGGGGGAAAGATGGGAGGCAGCCAGACACACCACAAAGGTGGCCGGCCTGCCCTAGGGCTCCTGCCTTGCCCTGCGCCCCCTTGCCATAATTCCCCTAAGGAGGAAGGAAAGAGGAGGAGAGGGAAGGAAGGAGGAGACCTATTCCCCTCTTTCTTTCTCTCCCTAGGGCCGACTACCATAGAGGGGCACACCAGCCCCTTGTGGGCTGGAGTGCTCCCTTCTCTTGGCCCATATGGCCCATAGACCTCCTGGGACTTGCCGGAACCCCTTCCGGTGACCCGATGACTACCCGGTACGTCCCGAAACTGTTCCGGTGTCCAAATACCATCATCCTACATATCCGTCTTTACCTCTCGACCATTTCAAGACTCCTCGTTGTGTTCGTGATCTCATTTAGGACTCCGAACAATATCCAGTCACCAAAATCATATGACACTATATCGTCAATGAACGTTAAGCGTGCGGACCCTATGGGTTTGAGAACTATGTAGACATGACTGAGACACCTCTCTGGTCAATAACCAATAACGGAACCTGGATGCCCATATTGGCTCCTACATATTCTACGAAGATCTTTATTGGTCGAACCGTTATGACAACATACGTAATTTCCTTTGTCCATCGGTATGTTACTTGCCCGAGATTCAATCGTCGGTATCTTCATACCTAGTTCAATCTCGTTACCGGCAAGTCTCTTTACTCGTTCCATAATACATCACCTCGTAACTAACTCCTTAGTCATTTGCTTGCAAGTTTATGATGTGTATTATCGAGAGGGCCCAGTGATACCTCTTCGATACTCGATCTTTCAATCTCTGTTTTCTGGGTGATAGCATTTCGTCGGAATACAAATGGTGGCCCACGTTTAGAAAACTTTTTTAGGGTATTCTATTTCAACAGAATAGATAAAACTTTTCATATATTCTATTTCATGTCCTAGGCGAGGGAAGCAAGGTAACCAAGTAATCCTCTTTCTTGTACTTCAGCCCTATGAGGATATGGTGAGAAACGTGGAACATTTGAGAAAATGTGGGGATCAGTCGGAGCACGTAGGAATGCCGACCACTACATAAGCCACGTCTGGCTGAGGCGAGCAGCAAGCGGGGGAGAGTATTTTGAAGTACAAGAACGTTGGGGTGGGACGCTAGTACTTAAACTAGGGTTGCTTCTTAGCGCTAATCTTTCATTTTTCAGCAGTTAGTTGTAGTGCGCCTTCCCTCCTTCTCTCATTTCGGAAAGATTTGGCAGTGCTGTGCTCTTTCATTTGAGAAACTTGCAACCAAAATTGGAATGTTAGAACAGAATATTTAGATACAGGTCCCTTATCACACTACACGTTCTCTTCCTTATTCCATTTCACTGAGCTAAGCAACACTTTTTCACACAAATCCTAATCTCAATCTATGACAGCTCAACAAACACCTTCGGAGATACCTGTAGAGCATCTTTATGATCACCCAGTTACGTTGTAACGTTTGATAACACACAGGGTATTCCGCCGGTATTCGGGAGTTGCATAATCTCATAGTCGAAGGAATATGTATTTGACATGAAGAAAGCAATAGCAATAAGCTGAATGATCATTATGCTAAGCTAACGGATGGGTCTTGTCCATCACATCATTCTCCTAATGATGTGACCCCGTTATCAAATGACAACACATGTCTATGGTTAGGAAACCTTAACCATCTTTGATCAACGAGCTAGTCTAGTAGAGGTTTACTAGGGACACGGTATTTGTCTATGTATTCACACATGTATTTAAGTTTCTGATCAATACAATTCTAGCATGAATAATAAACCTTTATCATGAATAAGGAAATATAAAATAACAACTTTATTATTGCCTCTAGGGCATATTTCCTTCTGTATCCCATACACCACCACCATTCTTCCCCACTCCGATTATCAAACGGTGATTAAGGGGAAAGAGGTCCTCGTGGACACGGCCAAAGTGGTCTCCGTTTGCCCACTGTTGCAACTATCCGCTACGAATGGAGAAGGGGCTTGTCATGTCACCCAACTGCACAACCACACAGTTAATCAACAGTAATAACCTTCCGTCCAAGGTTGGCAAACGTTGGACGGTCCACTTCACCCAATGTTAAGAAGATTATCAACATAAACATGCAAAGAGGATATTAAATCCTAATATCAAACATCCTATTACACACTAGGGTTCATCCATACCCGGGAACAACGGGTCTACTCACACATGGGGATGACAATCATCATAATAATGGTGATGGAATACATGAGTGAACGAATCAACCGATACACCAAGGGATCCACTAGGGTTCTTGATGTTACAGATGATAAGGATGCGGATGATGATGATGATGAAGTCGATGGTGATGAAGATGATGATGATGATGATGATGAAGTCGATGGTGATGAAGATGATGATGATGACTTTATTCCCCTCGAGGTGAGAGGGATCCCCTTCTCCTCCTGGATGGTCCTTCCTCCGGATGAGTTCTGGAGGCTAGAGTTCTGCCTTCTAGGTGAGCTTCTTTCTCTATGCGTCTCATCTGCGATTCGCCTCGATGGGGTGAAAATAGCTGATCTCCTAGAGGCGGCGGCGCGCCAAACGACCGCTCATGCGAGCGCGCGCAGTTGCATGGAACGCTGTCGTTTTCTCTGGAAGCGCGACGATGGCGATTTCTTTGGCCTTCTTGCTTGATTTTCTTATGGAAAGTGTTTATCACCTGTAGTACGTGATCCCACTGGCATTTTTTGGGATTTTCTGTATCAAATGAATATTGCTCCAAAACCTTTATCTGAAGGACTATCAACAAAAGGAAGTGCATGGACGAGGTAAAATTTCGCAAGGCCTCCTAATGGGCACAAAAATAATGGTAAAAAGGTCTCATAATTTGTACTCGTCGGTACATACAACAAACAATTACATTGGGTGTGTTCCGAATGATATAACACCTTTTCCTTCCATGGACCAAGAAAAAAATGCTATGACGATGATGTTGTGAACGTACAAAAGTTATTGTGTCAGTGAGAATTATGTTGCTTTGAAACAAGGTTTTTAATTTCTTTGAGAATTGGCTTTGAAACAAGTTGCCATGATGGCCTTTGAGGCAGGTTGATTGGGCCTATGGGCCTTTGAGAAACGACAAAGCTCTCGTGACAGAAAACTGCTCTCTGTTTTGAGAGAGAGAGAGGAGTTCAAAAGAGAGAGTGTTTAAATTAGAGAGAGAAGGAAGGAGTTCAAAAGAGAGGAATTCAAGAGAGAGAGAGAGAGAGAAAGGCGGTTTCAGCAGTGGGAAAGAACGGGAAGAGAGCAGTATGTATAGGCGGTTTCAACAGTACGATCAACTTCTTAGGAAAGTATAGGTGGCTAGCTACTAGTAGTATGTATAGCCATGGTACGGGATTGGTAAAAGTAGGTTATATTTTCAGCAGGTTAGGCAACATGTGGACCGACAGGAAAACTGCGCGTACGGTTTCGAGAAAGATGAAGGGGGTTTTCGCAAAAATACAGGGCAAGCGGCTAGGCCACGACACGGCCAGCGTGGTGCCACTTGTCAGCTCCTGGTTGGCTGTGGACTAAACAATCACCTGTTTTACGAGTTTACGGGTGGCGGAATCATGTTTTGCAAGTTTTTGTACTAAACTATCACGTGTCTCGCAAGTTTTTGGGTCTCTAGTGCTCTTGCCTCTTTTTAATTTCTTTGAGAATTGGCTTTGAAACAAGTTGCCATGATGGCCTTTGAGGCAGGTTGATTGGGCCTATGGGCCTTCGAGGCAGGTTGATTGGGCCTATGGGCCTTTGAGAAACGACAAAGCTCTCGTGACAGAAAACTGCTCTCTGTTTTGAGAGAGAGAGAGGAGTTCAAAAGAGAGAGTGTTTAAATTAGAGAGAGAAGGAAGGAGTTCAAAAGAGAGGAATTAGAGAGAGAGAGAGAGAGAGAGAGAGAGAAAGGCGGTTTCAGCAGTGGGAAAGAACGGGAAGAGAGCAGTATGTATAGGCGGTTTCAACAGTACGATCAACTTCTTAGGCAAGTATAGGTGGCTAGCTACTAGTAGTATGTATAGCCATGGTACGGGATTGGTAAAAGTAGGTTATATTTTCAGCAGGTTAGGCAACATGTGGACCGACAGGAAAACAGCGCGTACGGTTTCGAGAAAGATGAAGGGGTTTTTCGCAAAAATACAGGGCAAGCGGCTAGGCCACGACACGGCCAGTGTGGTGCCACTTGTCAGCTCCTGGTTGGCTGTGGACTAAACAATCACCTGTTTTACGAGTTTACGGGTGGCGGAATCATGTTTTGCAAGTTTTTGTACTAAACTATCACGTGTCTCGCAAGTTTTTGGGTCTCTAGTGCTCTTGCCTCTTTTTAATTTCTTTGAGAATTGGCTTTGAAACAAGTTGCCATGATGGCCTTTGAGGCAGGTTGATTGGGCCTATGGGCCTTCGAGGCAGGTTGATTGGGCCTATGGGCCTTTGAGAAATGACAAAGCTCTCGTGACAGAAAACTGCTCTCTGTTTTGAGAGAGAGAGAGGAGTTCAAAAGAGAGAGTGTTTAAATTAGAGAGAGAAGGAAGGAGTTCAAAAGAGAGGAATTAGAGAGAGAGAGAGAGAGAGAGAAAGGCGGTTTCAGCAGTGGGAAAGAACGGGAAGAGAGCAGTATGTATAGGCGGTTTCAACAGTACGATCAACTTCTAAGGCAAGTATAGGTGGCTAGCTACTAGTAGTATGTATAGCCATGGTACGGGATTGGTAAAAGTAGGTTATATTTTCAGCAGGTTAGGCAACATGTGGACCGACAGGAAAACTGCGCGTACGGTTTCGAGAAAGATGAAGGGGTTTTTCGCAAAAATACAGGGCAAGCGGCTAGGCCACGACACGGCCAGCGTGGTGCCACTTGTCAGCTCCTGGTTGGCTGTGGACTAAACAATCACCTGTTTTACGAGTTTACGGGTGGCGGAATCATGTTTTGCAAGTTTTTGTACTAAACTATCACGTGTCTCGCAAGTTTTTGGGTCTCTAGTGCTCTTGCCTCTTTTTAATTTCTTTGAGAATTGGCTTTGAAACAAGTTGCCATGATGGCCTTTGAGGCAGGTTGATTGGGCCTATGGGCCTTCGAGGCAGGTTGATTGGGCCTATGGGCCTTTGAGAAATGACAAAGCTCTCGTCACAGAAAACTGCTCTCTGTTTTGAGAGAGAGAGAGGAGTTCAAAAGAGAGAGTGTTTAAATTAGAGAGAGAAGGAAGGAGTTCAAAAGAGAGGAATTAGAGAGAGAGAGAGAGAGAAAGGCGGTTTCAGCAGTGGGAAAGAACGGGAAGAGAGCAGTATGTATAGGCGGTTTCAACAGTACGATCAACTTCTTAGGCAAGTATAGGTGGCTAGCTACTAGTAGTATGTATAGCCATGGTACGGGATTGGTAAAAGTAGGTTATATTTTCAGCAGGTTAGGCAACATGTGGACCGACAGGAAAACTGCGCGTACGGTTTCGAGAAAGATGAAGGGGTTTTTCGCAAAAATACAGGGCAAGCGGCTAGGCCACGACACGGCCAGCGTGGTGCCACTTGTCAGCTCCTGGTTGGCTGTGGACTAAACAATCACCTGTTTTACGAGTTTACGGGTGGCGGAATCATGTTTTGCAAGTTTTTGTACTAAACTATCACGTGTCTCGCAAGTTTTTGGGTCTCTAGTGCTCTTGCCTCTTTTTATTTTCTTTGAGAATTGGCTTTGAAACAAGTTGCCATGATGGCCTTTGAGGCAGGTTGATTGGGCCTATGGGCCTTCGAGGCAGGTTGATTGGGCCTATGGGCCTTTGAGAAACGACAAAGCTCTCGTCACAGAAAACTGCTCTCTGTTTTGAGAGAGAGAGAAAGGAGTTCAAAAGAGAGAGTGTTTAAATTAGAGAGAGAAGGAAGGAGTTCAAAAGAGAGGAATTAGAGAGAGAGAGGCGGTGGGAAGGAACGGGAAGAGAGAGACACGCCGCAAACAGAATCGCCAGCCATAAAGTAAAGCAGCTTTAGCAAACAAAGACCAAGACGCAAAACCCAGAACCCAAACTCCCCACCTGCTCCGCTCCTCTCCTCTCCTCTCCTCTCGCCGATCCACCGCGCCGGCCGTTCCCAGCGCCGCGCTGCCACCATGATGAAGTGGTGGTGGGCGGGGGCGTTCGGCGCCTTCAAGAAGCGCCGGGCCAGCAGCCGCGCCCGCGCCGCCGCGGAGGCGCCCCAGAGCAACGTGGCCCTCGTCGTCGGCTCCACCGGCATCGTCGGCGCCGCCCTCCTCGACATCCTCCCGCTCCGCGACACGCCCGGGGGGCCGTGGAAGGTCTACGCGCTCTCCCGCCGCCCGCTCCCGCCCTGGTCCGCGCCCCTCCCGCCCGACGTCTTCCACCACCACCTCGACCTCGCCGACCCCGCCGCCGTCGCCGACGCCCTCGCGCCCCTCACCGACGTCACCCACGTCTTCTACGTCGCCTGGGACCCTCGCCCCACGCACGCGGAGGGCCGCGAGGCCAACGGCGCCATGCTCCGCAACGTCCTCTCTGCCCTCGTCCCCAACTGCCCCGGCCTGCTCCACGTCTGCCTCCAGACCGGCCGCAAGCACTACGTCGACCCGTTCGAGCCGCTCACCGACGTGCCCCTCGCGCTCCGCCCCTACTCCGAGGACCTCCCGCGCCTGGACTACCCCGACCTCGAGGACGTCCTCCTCGACGGGCTCGCCAGCAACAACCGCGTCACCTGGTCCGTGCACCGCCCCACCACCATCTTCGGCTTCTCCCCGCGGAGCGCAAGAAACGTCGTCGCCAGCCTCTGCGTCTACGCCGCCATCTGCGGCAAGGAGGGCCTCGTGCTGCGCTGGCCAGGATCCCGTGTCGCCTGGGAGGGCTTCAGCGACGCCTCCGACGCGGAGCTCGTCGCCGAGCACGCACTCTGGGCGGCCATGGAGCCCAATGGCAGGAACGAACCCTTCAACTGCAGCAACGGGGACCTCTTCAAGTGGCAGCAGCTATGGCCGATCCTCGCCAGCCAATTCGGCGTGAAGTGGACGGGGTACCAGGGGGAGGACCAGCGCTTCATGCTGGAGGAGGCCATGGCCGGGAAGGAGGGCGTGTGGTCGGAGATCGTCAACGAGAACGGGCTCGTGGAGACCGAGCTCAACGACATCACCAACTGGTTCTGCGTCGACGCCATGGTCAACGTGGAGCGGGAGAACCTGGACACCATGAACAAGAGCAAGGAGTATGGATTCTTCGGGTTCCGGAACACGGTGAGGTCCTTCAATACCTGGATCAACAAGATGAAGGTTGACAAGATTGTCCCCTGATGCATGCCTCTGTTTTGCCTGCCAATCGCGGCTTAGAACTTCACATCATGCTATTATCTCATCATCTTGCGACATTGTCCAGTTTACGTGCATCGAATTTTGCTTCATAGCATATTACCAGTATGGAGTGTTATGTTCCTTTCGACAAGGTACTGAATGAACATCTAGTTACTCTGCGTTTTAAGCTTTGAATCATCCGTACGTTGATCATTTTACTTGTACCTGTGAGCAATGTTTTGTTGATCACTTTCGCTCAATGGATATGATCTGGTACTTAATTATTCTTGTCAGGTTGGAGCTGTGTTGAATGTTTTTGTTGTTTTGGCATCAACACTTAGCTTTAATTTAAGTAGTTGCATTGCATGAAGGTCAAGTATTCTGAATTAGTGGTCTATTGTAGTGATTAGCTCCATTTGTGATGCATAAATTAGGATCCAATCTTGCTATTATCTGATTATCTTGCGACATTGTCTAGTTTACGTGCATTGAACTTTACTTGATACTAGCATATTAGCCAGGAGTGTTATATATGTTCGTTTCAACAAGTACTGAACTGAATGAACATCTAGTTACTCGGCATTGGGCAAGTGTTCACTGAAAGCGTTTTAAACTTTGAACCATCAAGTGAGCAATGTTTTGTTGCTCGCTTTTGCTCTATGGATATGATCTGGTAGTTAACCATCTATGTTTACCCTTTCATGCATATTCCTGTTAAGTTGGAGCTGTTTTGAATATTTTTGTTGTTTTGGCATCAACACTTGGCTTTAATTGAAGTAGTTGCATTGCATACAGGTACAGTATTCTGAATTAGTAATCTATTGTGATGATTAACTTCATTTGTGATGCCTAAATTAGGATCCAATCTTGCACTAAATTCATGCAAAACTCTGGTCAGATTTATTTCAGCTCTCTTTCAGACTGAGAGTGTTTACCCCCAGTCAAGTATAGATTATGATCTATTACAAGTCGAGTTCAATCCAGCACTAGTCTATTAGAAATTGAAAACATTAAGTTCCGGAGAGTTCAGTTGATTAAGTTTGCATCCTGGTGATTGTTAATACTAGTATTCTGCAGTCTGCATATATGGCCTATTCTGTTGGATATTCATGTCTGGTTCTGGATTGTGATTTATCGGCAAAGTGGTAGTAGATATTTTGCTTGTTTGCAGTTAGCCCAGTGTTTTGTCATCAACACTTGGCTTTAATTAAAGTAGTTGCATGCAGGTAGAGAATTCTTAATTAGTGATCTATTGTGATGATTAACGTCATTTGTGATATACTAAAATTAGGATCACTACTTTAGTGATCTAAATGCTCTTATATTTTTTTACGGAGGGAGTAGATTACAATCCAGTACAAGTCGATTTCATTCCAGTACTAGTCCATTAGAAACTGAAAACACTAAGTTCCGGAGAGTTCAATTGATTAAGTTTGCATCCTGATGATTGTTACATGCATTGAGTTTTACTTGATAGCATATTAGTATGGAGTATTATGTTCGTTTCGACAAGGTACTGAATGAACATCTAGTTACTCGGCATTTTGCAAGTGTACACTGAAAGTGTTTTATGCTTTGAATCAAGTGAGCAATGTTTTGTTGATCGCTTTGGCTCAATGGATATGATCTGGTAGTTAACCATGCATATATGTTTACCCTTTCATGCATATTCTTTTCAAGTTGGAGCTGTGTTGAATGTTTCTGTTGTTTTTTTAGCATCTACACTTGGCTTTAATTTTAATAGTTGCATGCAGGTAAAGCATTCTGAATTAGTAATCTATCAGAATGATTAACTTGATTTGTGATGCCAAAATTAGGATCCAATCTTGCATCAAATTCATCTAAAACTCTGGTCAGATTTATTTCAGCTCTCTTTCAGAGTGAGAGCGCTTACCACCAGTCAAGTGTAGATTATGATCTACTATCGTACAAGTCGATTTCATTCCAGTACTAGTCTATTTGAGATTAAACACATTAAGTTCCGGCAAGTTCAATTGATTAAGTTTGCATCTTCATGATTGTTTCGTGCACTGAATTTTACTTGAAAGCATATTAGCATGGAGTATTATGTTCGTTTCGACAAGGTACTGAATAAACATCTAGTTACTCGGCATTTTGCAAGTGTTCACTGAAAGTGTTTTAAGCCTTGAATCATCAAGTGAGCAATGTTTTTGTTGATCGCTTTTGCTCAATGGATATGATCTGGTAGTTAACCATGCATCTATGTTTACCTTTTCGTGCATATTCTTATCAAGTTGGAGTTGTGTTGAATGTTCTGTCGTTTTGGCATCAACACTTGGCTTTAATTTAAGTAGTTGCATGCAGGTAGAGAATTCTGAATTAGTAAGCTATCGTAATGATTAACTTCATTTGTGATGCCAAAATTAGGATCCAATCCTGCATCAAATTCATGTAAAATTCAAAGAGCCTTACCACTAGTCAAGTGTAGATTATGATCTATAGTACTCTCTCCGTTCCAAAATAGATGATTGAACTTTGTATTAACTTTGTACTAAAGTTAATACAAAGTTGAGTCATCTATTTTGGAACGGAGGGAGTACAAGTCATTTCATTCCAGTACTAGCTAGTCCAATAGAAATTGGCGACATTTTACGTTCTGGAGTGGAGAGTTCAGTTGGTTAAGTTTGCATCCTGATGATTATTAGTACTATTAGTACTATGCAGTCTACATGTATGGCCTGTTCTGTTGTACTTTCATGTCTGGTTCTGGATTATGTTTTGCCCGCAAAGTGGTAGGAACTGGGGGATGGTAGAAATTTTGCATGCTTGCAGTTAGCACTAGTGTTCATCCAGCACGGCCTTGCCAGTTAGAACTTAATTAGAACCTCTGCTGCATTGGACAGCACTTTCACCCTGCAAACAATCAAATTCTGATGCATTGGAGTTTTGTGGTATTAGATGTCCCTGTTTTGTTCAAACTCTGTATGCTTGCTCGTGTTGCTTATTCATAGCTAGGCTCTAATTCTGACGCTGGTACATTGCTACTCTATCGTTCTGTGCTGATATTTGCATCTTCCATTGGAAGATCAAATGCTCCACTTTGTTGTCCATTTCGTTTAGCATGATGCATGTATAACACGGCGCATCATGGATATGTAGGGGTCGGCCTATCTGTCTGTTTCTATTACATGCAAGATCATTAACATGCACCATCACGATTCACGATCATATGAAATGCAGGGTGTTATTCCTTGAAATTAATTTACTGTGCCTACCTGTACATTTTTAAACAAAATTAAACGTTGAATGTTCAGCACAAAATGTGAGCGCTCCTACATGTAACGTCACTAGCCAGCCACTGCACATACATGCATCTTTTTCTCCCCTTCGCTGGTAGGCGCTATGGCAAAGTTTATATGTGTATGTGTGCGCAATGCAATGGCTCGTTAAGTTTCTTGCAGTAATGCTATGATCGAATGGCACTGTGTAAGCTAGGATTGAGTTAGCCTTTTTGGTACTGAATCTGATAGTGTTTGATTTTTGGCATGTGAACTCAATGTGTAGCGGCGGGTATGAACATGCCTTGCCGTGCAGTTAGTATGATTGATCATGACCATGGAACTAGACACACACAGTAGATTGGTAGTAGTAACTGTAGTTCTGATAGTCCTTTGATTGGTAGTAGTAACTGTAGTTCTGATAGTTCTGATAGTTCTCCCTCCCTACAGGGAAGGGGATTTTTGTTCTCTTCGTGTTAGAGCATCTCCAACAGGCGCGACAAAAGGCGTGCGCGCGGTAAAATCGCGATTTAGCGCGCGCCGGCTGATTCCGCGCGCTCCAGCGGTGGCGGGAAATTACCGCGCGCGGGAAGCGCTTGCGCGCGCGGGGGAGAAAGCGGCACGCGGCGCGCCAAAACTACCGCGCCGCTTACCGCGCGCCTATAAATTGCCGCGCCCGCAACGCGCACCGCACACAGCCACGCACACAGCCACACGCCCTTCCCTCGCAAGCTCGCCGCTCGCCGCTCGCCGTTTCGCAGCTTTTTCGCGCCACCACCACGCCACCATGCCGCCGCGCCGCCGGGGTGCTTCGGGCTATCGCGGCGTCCGCGCGCGCCCCAACGGCTGGTTCTCCGTCGAGATACGGTCCGGCGACGTGCGGCTCGGCCTCGGGACGTTCCGGAGCGCGCACGAGGCAGCCTGCGCATACGACGCGGCGGCGTGGCGCTTGGACAGGCCCCGGTCGCAGATGAACTTCTGGGACGTCTTCACGCGCGAGCAGGCGCAGCGCGTCGCCCCTCCGCCGCGTCTCATCACCAACATGGACCGTGCCGACCACGCTCGGCGGCAGCGCCGCCTCCTCGTCGCCGAGGAGGATGAGCGAGCCATGGCGGAGTGGCGCCGTCGCCACCCGGAGGACGTCGCCGACGAGCACGCCTACTGGGCGGAGAGGACGGCAAGGCGCCGTGCGGAGCGGGCTGAGCGGCGTGCGCGGAAGGCATTGGCGAACGCTCAGTGCGAAATTGTTTCAGCAGGTGGGAGGTCGTTCTTCACGCGGGACGATGACCATTGGGATGACATATGGCTCTCAACCTCGGACGACACCGACGAGGATGATGATGGTGATGATGATGGTAGCGACTTGGAGTAGCTTTTATCTATGCCGTAGTAGTGCCTATCTACCTATGTATGCCATAGTAGTGCCTATCTATCTATGTATGTCGAACTATCTATCTATGTATGTTGAACTATCTATCTATCTATATGCATCGTTTTTTTTATCTATGAAAAAAATGTTCGCGCGATGTATTTTACCGCGCCTGCTGGAGCGGCGCGCGCGCGACTTTACAGCGCGGCTGCTGGAGCAAACGCCGCGCGCCGCGCCAAACCAGGCATTCGGCGCGCGCCAAATCAGTTTTTGCGCGCGGCGCTATAGCGCGGCTGTTGGAGATGCTCTTACACGCTGCAGTGTTGCGTTGCCGTGATGAAGCAGGGCAGATATCATTGACGAGGGCAGATATTCCACATGCTTGGTACAGTACGTAGGGATGCCGAACGTGTGGTACCATTCCGACCAACAGAGCGCACGACATATGCATGTGTGCCATGGCACTGCGCTCCACATCGGATCTCGGTCAGCAATGTGCAGTTAGCTCGACTCCTACTTATGTGGTTCTCAAGCCTCCACACTCCCAGTCTCCTCCCACAAAACACAAAGCGGCCGGTGTCAAAACCAAGTAGCTCAGCCTCCAACAAGGCGCTCCACCACCATGCAGCTCACGAGTCCGTGCCGCCACACCATGCCGTTCCTCGTCGGCGTCGCCGTCCTTGTCCTCGCGGCAGCAGCTGCGCGGGCCGACGGTGCCCTCTGCGACAAGTCGGACAAGGCGGCCCTCCTGGCCATCAAGTCGGCCCTGGGCAACCACCCGGACCTCTCCGGCTGGAACTCCACCGCGCCCTGCTGCGCCTGGCGGGGCATCTCCTGCAACGCCACCACCGGCCGGGTCACCGATCTCACCGTCTTCGCGCTCAACATCTCCGCGCCGGTCCCGGCCGCCATCGCCAACCTCACCGCGCTGCAGACCGTCAACCTGGCCTACAACCGCCTCTACGGCCGCATCCCGGCGTTCCTGGGCCCGCGAGCCCTCCCGGACCTCACCTTCCTCCGCCTCGACGGCAACCGCCTCGACGGCCCCATCCCGCCGACGGCCACCGTGTACGACCTCTCCGTCGCCGGCAACCGCCTGGCCGGCCCGCTCCCGGCCGCCTTCGCGGGCGCGGAGTTCGGGAGCGTGGACGTCGCCGACAACCAGCTCACAGGCGACGCGTCGGCGCTGTTCGGCGCCGGGAAGCGGGTGAACTCGGTGCGGCTGTCGCGCAACCGGTTCGCGTTCGACCTCGGCCGCGTCGAGCTGCCGGGGGCGCTGGACATACTGGCCGTCGACCACAACATGATCTACGGGGGCATCCCGGCGGCCGCGGCGGCGAGGAGGTGGCTGGCGTTCGACGTGAGCTACAACAACCTGTGCGGGCCGATCCCTCAGGGCCGGTACACGCACAGGTTCGGCCCCAAGCACTTCGCGCCCAACAAGTGCCTCTGCGGCCGCCCGCTCGCGTCTTGCAGCTAGCTCACTGATGATGCATTGCTATTGCTAGTACTTTCGCAGCACGTGCTGCATATCTCCACGCCGCTGAGTTAGCAACAAGGCCCCTTCTTAATGTAGCTCGTGATTAGTAAGTGAGTGCCATTCCTGGCCAATTAATTAATCACGAGCTGGCCAAGTCGATCAGCTAATATAATATCGGATTTTACAATGAGCAAACGTCTGCGCTCGTGCAAAATCGATTGTGTTTGCCGCCGTGCATTGCTAATTGGTTTCGCTAACACTAACACAATAAAAGTTGGGGATGAAGCACTTCTTGCATACTGTTCCTAGTCCGACGGCTTAAACATAACACTTTAGCTTAGACGTCAGTGGCAGTCGATTTCCAAAGAAAGGAGGCAGCAGCCGCAGAGAAGTTTTCGAGCACCGAGGCTTTCGGCGACAAGTTTTACTTTGTTTATCTTAGGGGGAGCAGCAGTCTCTGGGTCTATCTTAAGGGTGCGGGGTGCAGGTTCGCTGAGTGTCTATCTTATAGGTGCTGGGGGTTGCAGGTTCGCCGGAGAATTCAGTTGGTTCGTTGGCTTTAGTGGGATGGTGGGGGCGAGTGCAAGCCCCGCGATGGGGGAGGGCGGGGCGGCGAGGCGGTCACGGGAGCACCAGCGGCCGCAGTTTGGCCGGTGGCAGCAGGAGGCGCGGGAGGAAGAAGAGTAACTACTGGAGGAAGAAGGAGGCATAGTAGCCGTTGGATTGCCATGTGACGGTGCGGCAAACCAGTGGGCCACGAACTGTTTTTCAGTCAACTTACCTTCAGCGAGTCCACAAACATAATTTCACAAATAGTCAAAGTTTGATTTGTCCCATACTCCCATCATTTTGGTTTATTAGGTTCCTCGCCACAAACATGGAGCTAGCCTTGCCTTTCAACCACCGGAGACGGGAAAGTTGTAGAGCTAGGAAGGCAAGGTTAAATAGTTCATAGTCCCAAAAACCTAAGCCCCCATATATCTGGTTTTGGACATCTCCTCCTAAGATACCTAATATGATTTCCTTTGCCCCTCCCCCCACACTCCCACCATCAATATTTTTGGAGGATTGAATTCAAATGTTGACAAAGTACGCGTGGTAGCTTGAAGCAGGCCATGAAATATATGGGGATTGCCCCACGCCACAGGTTTTATGATAGCATCCTTCCCAAAAGCAACTACCGTCCTCATTGATGGGATGAAAGATCGAGGGTAATCGGGTTTCCACATTAACAGTCTTGAAGGCGAAGTCAATCAATGTGTTTGTGGTGAAGAACCTAACAAACCAAAATTATGGAGTATGAAAAAAAAACAAATTTGACTACTTGTGACATTATGTTTAAGTTGTTGTCCGGTGGTTGACAATTGGATTGTCCTTTGCAAGTTTAGATATACATCATTGATGGACGATATACTCTAACGTTGGGACTGGTTCGAAGAAAATCGACATCAGGGAACTTACCCCCGCTTGGAACGAAGCCTAGGTTCTTTGCAAAATCTGCCTACCGCCTCTAGTTCTTGGGGGTCTAGGAAGGAGTTCTTCAGTAAGATGTTCTGAGGAGCTTGGGCACCTGGGATGCCCAAAATATTTGCCTGGCTGCTCCACTAAAACCGTATTTGGTGTAACGGTCGTATTCAACGATGCGGATGGGAAAACAGGTACTTTCTATAAGTTGTGCATGCGTAATATGGAAAATTGTGAACACATGTTCTAGCGTTGCAATATTGTTGTGACAGTTTGGAATGAGATCGCACTTTGGCATGGCTGCTCAATTCTCAGACACAATTCATGGAAGGCTGGAAGAAATTCCATGTAGATAATGTCATCCATTATCAATTCTACCGTGTCTGGACACAAAAAATGGGTCAAATCAGTGGCAATCCTGACACTTTGGGAAATGTGGCAGGAAAGCAACCAGTGCACCATCAGAGCTAAGGTTGCATGTGTAGGAGATATCAACGTTGTAATCAAATGATCAATCTATCTTTGGAGACACGTAGGTGGAACATGCATATAGAGCCCCTTTGGGGATCCACCATGAGATTGTTAGCATGTGGTTTTGCCTTCGGGCATCTAGTTTTTCTACTTTCTTTTTGTTTTCTTCTTTGATCCATAGATCACCACCTTGTCACATTATGCCGCTGCTCTCTGCTAATGATGAATGAAAAACCATCTATTGTTGGACCTTCCAAAAATTAGGGAAAGTAGAATAGGAAGAATTAAAGAAATTCCAGCCAACTAGTGAGCTTCTACCAACCCTTCATATTTGCTGATCTACTAAAGCATCTCCTATGCGAGGAAAATAGATGAGAACGAACACTCAAATGGTGCACACAAAAAAAGGTATTGTCGTAAATTTCACAAATTGATAGCAGCTAAAGGCTTAGGATCACGGAGCTAGAGCTCATGAAAATGAAGATCTATATATCTTACTACCTATCCCGACAACAATGTGAATATCGCCATTGAAGATAATGACATGCCCATTAGAATATGTGACTTTTTAAGTACAACTGTCAAGTAATCAAAGCACCCATGGCAAGTGTAATTAACTACTCAAAATGAAAGTAAGCATCACTCATAAGATCCTCCTAATATAGCCCTAGACGACATAACATCATTGCATTGCCAAATAAACTTACTTGTAGGTTTATCCGCTCGACGATTTGTTAGTGCGTGTGGAACATCTCCTTTGCCGCCATTCCCTCAATTACAGTTTGATTGACATGACAGTAATGGCCTGTGTATTTTTTGCTCAATCAAAGTCTGTGTAAACCATTTTACAGAAACTATTATGCAGCGAGGAGTTGAATCAATAGAAAATTCATAAAATAAGCGAAGGAGAAATTTAGGAAAGTTCAAAGATGTAACTAAATGGAATTACTTTGGGTGAATATCAAAAGAGGCATTACTAATACACACAGTGCATTCAGCATGTCATTTTGACAAATGTGGTGGGCATCAATAGTGATGCTTCAACAGAAAACCACTAATGCATCTAATTAGAGTCTCACAACGCATTAGACAGCGAGATAGAAAAATGATAAGAGATGACATGAGCTGTGAACCTCGTGAATATAATGATGCAAACTCAGCACCAGGCCATTGACCAACGATAAATTTTCTCTAGATCCTTGTTGTATTAAAATCAAGGGCTTTTATATTAAATAAAAATCAAGAACAAACAAATAATACTGAAAGTGCTTTTTATAATGTCAATTTTGATATCCAACAACTATTCTTCCGAATAGTTGAGTACATAAGCATCCATTTATTGAATAATTCATGACTAGAAGTCTAGGACAACTCTACTAATGAACCTCTATGACACAGTTCAATAACAATATTCTAGTGAATATAGGACTAAGAAACTTACATGAAATCCAATTGGTTGCTAACTACGTCCATCAAATCACAAATTGTCCACCCTTGCAAACCAATGAGTTAGCTTCCACAGGATTATCAATTGAACTTCAATCATCACAGTGGGAACATGATTGTGTGCACGAGCTAATCAAGAAAATTGCAAATTAATGGATAAAGGTGTTGCCATTGTTTCCAAATATGAGATACATCTGCTTATTTCCTAACTATTTCTAATCTAATATACAAGGGGTAAATAATGCCACCATCAGTAATACTACTAACTAACAAGATGCACAGACACATTAATTTGTTCATCATCGGTTAATATTTTGATGTAAAAGAGAACGGGGAAGAGAAATAGGGATCCAAGTGCTACAGAGAGGGGAAGAGTGGGTGTACCTGACGTGGTGAAGATCTGGTCGATGGTGGCCGCGCCGGGATGGGGAGTAGGGGGAGGAAAATCGGCGCCCTTGCCCTCGTCCATTCACTGAAGTCCATAGGCTATCTCCTCGCAGCCGCTACACCCCCCCCCCCCCTTCTGAGCCCCTGTGTTGATGCCGCCCTAATGAATCACTGGATCAAAGGGCGAGGCGGGGGAATCTAGGAGGTCACTAGGCCAGGACGGAGGCGAGTCATACCTTGTGGAACACGACGAGCTTGAGCAAAGAGGAGGTCGAGATTCCGAGAAAGCGGAGGAAGAGGAGCGAGGGCGGCCGTCGCCGCCACCAATTCGCCGAGCCGTCAGTTAGCCACAACTAAGAAGGTGGGTGTTCCCTCTGTGCTGCGGTGAGGATGCACATGCCACATTGCTCTCTCCTTCGCCGTCAACGAGAGGAGCAGAAAGGGAAGAGGCAAGGGGCATCAAGTGGCCACGTTCATGGAGGAGGGAGATGCGAAGGACGAGAGGAAGGGGGCAGGTTGGCTTCGTGGGGAAGGAACTTTTACCCGGTGGAGGCATTATCTTAGGACGGTAGATGTGAACACGTTTTTCTCTCCCCTTCGCATTTTTCTCTCCCATTCGCTTCGTTTCTTTCTTACTTCGGCACAGTAAAAAAAAAGATGACGTGGCTATCGCCGGCGGTCGCGCCTTATGTGACTCTTATTAGGTGTAATGTTTCTAAGAGAAAACATTTGAACTTTAGGTAAGAGAATGAAAATACAAGCTTGTATATTTGAGGGAAAAAATACTTGTTGTATCTAGATTTATCGAAGGCAACCACGGTGTCTTATCCGAAATCATATTCTTACGTACGGCTTCTACGAAATATTTACGTGCTATAGGTTGATTCCCCTTGGTAAGTACCGCCTTGATTCTTGCTAACCATCCCAATGAACTATACCTTTGTCCGAATTTACTAGCTCTTCTCGTATTTTGGGTTATATTTTGACCATAACTTAAGGGAAACGCTTCCATCCGGCGAACCGGCCGAGCGTTGGGCCGGTCCCTCGCTCGCGAGACACGTATGCTGGTGGGACCAGGCATCGCTTCCTTTTTCTTCCCTTCCTCTACCTTTCCCCTTTTCGTTTTTCTTTGCCTTCGCCATGGATGCACGTAGGCGGGTGGGTCCACGCATCAATCCAGCCTTATCTCTTCACGCGTATTCTCCACTCCTCCACAGCGGAGGCGATCTCCTTTCTCCTCGCCGCTGGTTCATGGCCAGGCCGTCGCCGCGACATGGCCTACCAAGCGCTCGCCACCCGGGAGACGCTACGTTGCTGCCACCACCAGGACTGGATTCGGCCATCGCCGACGCTGGTGCCGAGCCATGTGGGATGCTACAAGCTTCTACCGTCAGTGCTGGAGCTACAACCAGCAAACTTTGTTGCTACAACTGACCACGCCAGATGCTGGAACCAGCCGTCTTTTTTGCTACATCCATGCTGGGTTGGGGGCGCGATGGCGAGCTGCGACCGGCGACCACAGGAAAAAGCTACAACAGTATTCTATGAAAGCTACAACGATGATGCACGGGAGCTGCAACCGAGGTGCTGCGAGCACCGGCGACCGAAGGAAACAGCTACAACTGACGACGAGAAAGCTTCGACCGGCTTTTGAAAAAGTTGCAACCGGCGACAAGAAAAGCTTCAACCGGCAACAAAAAAAGTTTCCAACCATAGACAGCAAAAGCCATGGATGACAACAAAAAGCTACATCTGTCTATGACAAAAGCTACAACCGGCAATTAAAAAAGCTTCAACCAGTTTTCATGGCTTTCCATGGTTCTACAAGCACGGGGAGATCACGGCGAGCTGTTGGGGATGGGATGTTGCAAACTACAACGGCAAGATCAAGCGTGTATCGGCGAGCGGGCGTGGTGTTATGCCGGCGAAAACTGCACGCGAAGAGAGCTACGCCGGGTGAGAACCAGCAGCGCCGTTTTGCTGCATAGGGGGCAGAACCACACGGGGCCACCGGCGCGGAAATCTCTGAGCCGACCAGCTATGCCGGAGAGCAGCGGCGGCGACGGCGAGCGAGGCACACGGAGCTGCAAATTGGAGGCCAGGGGAGGGGCGACGAGGGAGCTACAAGAAATCGCATCTGGCGACGAAGATAATTGCGTTGACTTGAAGACGATGAGGAGGAAGAAGATGACACGGGGGGTGGGAGGAGGGGTCAATCGGATGGCTGAACGGGCCTGTATCGGGCGGCTGGGCGCAGACCGGCCGAAACTTTCGGCCGGCGCGCCGGCGCCTAGCATCGCCCATAACTTAACTAATAAAAATATATTATAACTAGTAAAATTATAGTGCAGGGCGTAACTTAATAAAAAAAACTTGTACTACCAGACAGAGGAATAGTACGTGGGAATAGCATTGCTCGTGGACAACTCGTGTCTTATCCCACCAGAGGCGCGGGAGCTGCTGTCCCCGGCCATCGGGTCGCCCCCCTTCATCCGAGCTCCGGCAATGTCCGCCCCCAGCGTGACCCCCATCCCCATCACCACCATCTCCGAGCTGAAGCAGCACCACTCGCAGCTCGTCCGCCTCGGCCTCGCCTCCCACCCCGCCCACGCGCGCCGCCTCCTCGCCTTCCTCGCGCGCGACCCGGCCCGCCTCCCCTACGCCGCGCGCCTCCTCGCGCACCACCCGGACCCGCACCCGGCGCTCTTCAACCCGCTCTTCGCCTCCCTCCCGCCGCGCCACGCCGCGGCGTTCCTCTCCCTCATGCTCTCCCTGCCCCTGCACCCCGACCACTTCACCCTGCCCCGCATCCTCCCCGCTGCGCCGCTCCCGCTCGCCGTCCAGCTCCACGCGCTCCTCCTCAAGCTCAACTTCCACTCCCACGCGCACTCCTTCAACGCGCTCCTCGCCGCCTACCTCGCCAACGCGCGCGCGGACCTCGCCTTCCGCCTCTTCGGCGGCGGCGGCTCGTCGGCAGTCCTCGACGTCGTGTCGTGGACCACCATGGTGGGCGGGCTGTGCAGGCTGGGCCTCGTGGACGACGCGCGGGAGCTGTTCGATGGAATGCCCGAGAGAAATCTTATATCCTGGAACGCGATGATCTCCGGGTATGTCAAGGCTGGGCGGTTCTTGGACGCGCTGGAGGTGTTCGACCAAATGCGGGCGACGGGGCTGGAGGGGAATGGGTTTGTCGCGGCGAGCGCGGTGGTGGCGTGCACGGGTGCTGGCGCGCTGGCCCGTGGGAGGGAGGTGCACCGGTGGGTGGAGCAGAGCGGGATACAGATGGATGAGAAGCTAGCCACGGCGGTGGTCGACATGTACTGCAAGTGTGGGTCTGTCGAGGAGGCATGGCGCGTATTCCAGGGGCTGCCGACGAAGGGGCTCACGTCGTGGAACTGCATGATCGGTGGGTTGGCGGTGCACGGGAGGTGCAAGGAAGCCATTGAGCTGTTCCACCAGATGGAGAGGGAAGATGTGGCGCCCGATGATGTCACGCTGGTGAACATCCTCACTGCCTGCGCCCACACCGGCAATGTCAGCGGCGGTCGCCACTACTTCGACTACATCGTGCAGAGATACGGCATTGAGCCCAAGATGGAGCATTACGGCTGCATGGTCGACCTGTTCGGGAGGGCAGGGCTGCTGGACGAAGCCAAGAAGGTGATCGACGACATGCCGATGGAGCCCGACATCGGTGTCCTCGGAGCACTCTTCGGAGCGTGCAAGATCCACAGGGACCTCGATCTGGGCGAGGCGATCGGATGGCGTGTCATCGAGCTGGATCCCCAGAACAGCGGGCGGTACGTGCTGCTGGCCAACCTCCTCGCCAGCGCCGGCCGATGGGGAGACGTGGCCAAGGTCCGGCAGCTGATGGACGAGCGCAATGTGAGCAAGGAGGCGGGGCGGTCCGTGATCGAAATCAACAGCGAGGTCTGCGAGTTCCAGTGCGGGACCCTGCGCCATCCCGAGGAGAAGGAGATATTCGCCATGGCAAAGGACATGATGAGGAAGATCGGGCTGGAGGGCTACGCGCCAGACACCAGCGACGTGCTGCACGACGTGGCGGAGGAAGCGAAGGAGGCGTCGCTGCTGTACCACAGCGAGAAGCTGGCCATCGCGTTCGGGCTGCTGCGCACGAGGCCGGGTGACACGATGCGCGTCACGAAGAACCTGCGGGTCTGTCGAGACTGCCATGAGGCGACCAAGTTGATATCTCGCGTGTTTGAGCGGGAGATCGTGGTGAGGGACAGGAACCGGTTCCATCATTTCAGGGATGGGACGTGTTCGTGTAATGATTATTGGTGAGTATACTCGCAACATATGCAGAAAATCGTCTTGGTGAAAGTAGATAACGCCTTATTAGGGAAATTTTAGAAAATCCAAATGCACGTTGAGAAACAAAAAGAAAAATCTTGACGTGAATAGTGTAATTTTTGCTGCTGTCTTTTATATGTATATAGCATTGTGTATTTTGAGTTTGGATGTAAAATTTTCAAAGATCATGGACAGATGTCTTGGGAACATTCACAATTTTTTTTCAGAATTTTTTGAAATATTTGAAATTGCACTTTTAGACATGTGAACATGGCAACACCTTATTGTTGGGAGCACTAGATATTCTCCCCCACCTTATTATAAGTGAGAGAATATTATATGGAAACCAAGTTTCAAAGAAAACTTCATGGAAACCATGTTTGAAAGTTTTCAAAAATCTGAAAAAACAAATAAGAGATGCTAAGAGCTTGATGCTCTGTTGTCATGCGAAATTCCAAGGTCAAACACATTACTATTTACGAGCTATGGAAAAAAAATCAGCAATGATAAGTGATGTTTACTATTTAACACTATTCAATGCTGATTTTGTTTATAAATGGTAATGTTTTTGAACTTGGAAATCTCACACGCTAATAAAACATCACCCTTAAGATATTTTTTTTGATTTTTCAAAACTTTAAAATACTATTTTCACATGGTTTTCATCGGTTTTCTCTGAAACTTGGTTTCGAAGTGATATTTTGTCATTGGAAGTTATGCTCACTGACAGATCAAAGAGCGCATGTCAGAACACCTTCTAATGGTGTGTGACTTACTGGATTGGTGCCTACGACTATGTTGCACCGAAGAAATATAGTTTTATTTTCAAGCTTGGCTCTCACTGAACTAAAATACAAGCAAAAAATCACCCCCCCCCTCCTCCACCAACCTAGCGTCATTGGCTCCCCGCCGCTGGTGGCCACCTCGCCCTCCCCAGCCCCACCCCCAAACCGATGTTGGCCACTCTGGCCATGGCAGCCACCATATCACCATCCTTCCTTCTGAAGACGTCGGCCACCTTCCCATCACCGCATGGTGTTTTTCGGTCTCCAATTCGACCAAGGCTAGATTTCGAAGCGATGATTTGGAAGAACTTTAGAGTTCCAGTCAATCTTCTTGATGGTCATAGTCTTCATGAATTTCTCTTGGTGGCTAAATTCTCGAGGTCAAGGATCCATTTGAATCCTGAATTAGTTGGACTTATTCTTCAATCTTCCTTTGGCGGAAATGCAACCAGGTTCAAACTTTCTCAAGTTCAATATTGGTCATTCAAATTCATCGTTTCATCTAGAGAGGTGGGTTTTCCTATTTATAATGGCGGTCATATTGCTAATTGAAAGAATCAATCTGCAATTCTAGCTTAGGGGCAAAGGAGGCATGAATTCTTGCAAGGAGTTTGGCTTATATTGCAAAGAACAAGAAGATAAATGGACCATGGTCACTCGTTCAGAAATTCAAGGTAAATCTTTTGCAAATGTTGTTAGATCTCCTCGTTTTTTATGATAAAGTTCGTCTGAAGAATCCTCTTCCAAGCAAGCACCATAATTTTGTTTTCCACCGCCTTGAATTCTCAAGAAAAAAGTGTAACAGAAGAGACCTTCAGGGATCATTCATGGGCGGGATCTCAGGAATTTCAAAATTCTAAGCAACGGGCTAGAACTTCTTATGGGTCGGGGCCAAGGCCTCACAATGGACAAACATTTTGTGTGCTCCGTCGGGTGTTTGCCACTTCGGTCCCGCGTGCACTAACAAGATTTGATGTAGGGACTCCAAGTGTTGGAACATGTGACCTGCTCTTGCCTCTCCAGGCCTAGACTTCCTAATCCTTCCGCTAATCCCAAATCACATGTGGGAATCACTGCAACTCAAATTTCAAGTCATTAGCCTAATCAGTCTCATTGGTAAAAGAAGGTTGTGATCTCCCCTGGATCATCATCAATGTTGACGGTTCTTGGGATGATGTCAGCGGGGCAGCTTGTTAAAGAACATAGAAAGGTGGCCTCTTCAACTTCCTCGAGCAATTCTACCTTTGCTCCAAACACTGCTGAAGACCATTATACGCAGGCTGCATCGTTCCCCTTCGGTCTGACGTCCTTCCTGTCGATGGGGTATCAAGTGATTGAGGTTGAAGTTCGACTTCCTCGAGTTAGGGTAATCTTTTTGCACATTCATCCTGCAAATGAAGACCTTGCCATTTCAACATTTGTTCCTATGCCCAAGGTGAGGTACATTTCATCAATATCAGAGTGATCATTACTGAATTCTTAAGAGATATGGAGAGATTAGGGTTTAAGGAGGCCAACTCTTGTCCCCATGGGCAAGCATTTTTTAGGCTTGAATAGATTTTTGACACATATGAGTGTGTTAGTAATAGTCCACATAATTATGATGATGTTGCTATTGTTTTTGAAAACTTGATTAGGGGCTAAATTGGAGAAAGTTTCACCTCAATATAGAAGCTTGGATCATACTTGTAGAGTTTAATGATGATCTTGGAAATTTTATATTGTTAATGCTATTAGAAGCTTTGTAAAGATGTTAGTTTGGGATAAGGGGGAGTCAGAAATCTCATATTATCATCAAAGTAAGAGTGGATGACTTAAAAGATATTTCTGTAAGCATAGTGTAGTCCAAATCATATGGCTTTCGAAGGGGGGCTCCTGATATGTTCTTGTTATAATTTTGCAGCAAAAACTCCTTGGTGGAGGAGGGGTACCAGATTAGGGCTCAATTCCTCCAAATGAGAATTCCCATCCAATGCCTAATCAGGAACATTTTCACCGTGAAAGTGCATTATATCGACTACAGGGGGGTGAATAGGCGATTTTTTATGATTTCTTCACTGAGGAATTTGCTGGTGAGGAAATTCCTAAATGAAGAACTACTAGCAGCGGGAAGTACTCAAATGTAAACATAACAGAACACAAACATGGTCATCATGATGGAATGAATACAAGCACAGAGTACAGAAAGCATAAACATAGGATAACACAGAAAGAAGACGGACA
Organism: Triticum timopheevii; assembly: GCA_963921465.1. Taxonomy (NCBI): domain Eukaryota; kingdom Viridiplantae; phylum Streptophyta; class Magnoliopsida; order Poales; family Poaceae; genus Triticum; species Triticum timopheevii. The sequence continues at coordinate 173,009,019 of OY997274.1, read as the reverse complement.
GACTGAAGAAATTGAACTGAGGAAATTGAGTAAGTCTTTAGTCAAAGTCTTCAGACAGATATGAACAAGCACACAACAACAGAAATGAGGAAATGAAAGAGTTGAGGAAATAGAACCAGTAAGCTTGGTGAAGACAATGATTTGGTAGACCAGTTCCAACTGCTGTCTCAGTTGTACATCTGGTTGGAGCGGCTGAGTATTTAAACTCGAGGACACACAGTCCTCACCGTATTCTCCTTGAGCTAGGGTCACACAGACCTCGCCCAATCACTCGTGGTAAGTCTTCAGGTGACTTCCATACCTTCACAGACTAGGTCACTCGGCGATCCACAATTCCTCTTGGATGCTCTAGACCATGATGCCTAACCGTGTGGAAGAAGCATAGTCTTCAAAGGTAACAAGCGTCGGATCCATGCATGATCAATCTCTTCAGTGATGCTCAATCACTTTGGGTTTGTAGGTGTGTTGGGTTTGGGTTTTCCTCACTTGATGATTTTCGCTCAAAGTCCTCGGAGGATGGGATGCTCTCAAATGACAAGTGTCAGTTTCTCTCGGAGCAGCCAACCAACTAGTGGTTGTAGGGGGCAGCTATTTATAGCCTAGGGAGCAGCTCGACATGATAAGACATAAATGCCCTTCAGTGATATGACCGTTAGGTGGGTAGATATTTTGGGACAGCTGGCGCATAGCACAACAACGGTCGGAATTTTGACTCTCGAATTCCTCAGGGCTATCATGTTCCTCACTGTGTAGGCAATCCGCACTGGCGAATTCCTAACTCCTCAGTCAGAACAAATTCCTCAGAGACCAGAAGAACTTCGTCTCTGTCACTGAAGAATATGACTGAACTGAATGAGATTTCCAATGGCTTCACTCGAAGGGATTGGTAGGTGTAGGATTTTGAGTTGAGCATCACTTGGAAATTTTTCCTTAGTATTTCCTAGACCCCCTTTAACAGTACGGTGTTTCCTATGACTCAAGAAAGATAAAATGAAACTACGAAAACAAAAGTCTTCACGCTTCATGTTCCTCGAATGATTACCAAGTCTTCAAGGTCGCACCAATTTCTTCACTTTCGAAGTCTTCAGAAATCCAAAGTCTTCAGTTGAAGAACTTCATTTTTAGGGGTCGACTTTCTCTGTAAATATCAAACTCCTCATAGACTTATAGACTTGTGTACACTCACAAACGCATCAGTCCCTTAACCTATAAGTCTTAAATACACCAAAATCACTAAAGGGCACTAGATGCACATAAAATCTCCCCCTTTTTGGTGATTGATGACAATATAGGTTAAGTTTTCAATGGGGATAAATATATGAAGTGTAAATACTGATATTGAGGAATTTGATTGCAAGATATAGAAGAACTCCCCCTAAAGATGTACATAGTGAGGAATTTGCTTTTGAAGCAATGCACACTTGAAGAGTATAATCATGGAGATCTCCCCCTATATCTTGTAATTCATACACGCATTTGACATATAATATGAAGAATTTGAAATGCATGATGAAATATGGTGACTGATGTAATTCAGCGTGCGTGCATTAACATTAATGAGGAATAAGCATGCAGAAGAACTCAACAAAAGTATCAGGCCACCATAGAGTTTAAGATTACAACTCGATCCAGCAAAGTCAGCAAAAGAATGAGAGTTGTAACTTAGAATAAAAACGCCCATGTAAGATAGACCCGCTTGAAGACTAACTCAAATTTCTCCCCCTTTGTCATCGAATGACCAAAAGGGTTGAAAAATGAGGACTAACGCCCCTGAAGAATATCATGATGATGGAGGAGCACCAGCGTTGTTGGGGTCTTGAGTCGTTGTAGGGCCTGCCGCAGTGTCGTCCAAGTCTTCGAACTCGTCCGAGTCGCGCGATGAAGAATATGAACTGGCGACCAAGGAAGGAACCTTTACCTTCTTGAATTTCTTCGGTGGAGGAGCAGACCAGTCAAAATCTTCCTTGAAGCCCATTTGCTTCAGATCTTCTTCACCATAGAGATGTGACAGAATAGCCCAGGTGCGATCAAAAACTTCATGGAGGTAGTAATGGTTTTTCTTCACTGCATTATGTGTAGAAGTCATGTTGTGAAGAATAGAGCCAAACTGACGCTTAACCCATTTGTGGTTTTGATCCACCTTCTGGTGAAGACTAAGAAGCAGCTCACGGTCAGTCATCACATGAGGAGCAGTGGCTTGAGGATTTGGCTTGGATGCATTGGCAGCAGAATCATGAGTGGCAGAGTCATCATTGGTGGAATAAGATGCAGCTTTGCGGAACTGACCATCCAATGGATGAATACCTTCATCGATAACAGCTGGTGCCTTGCCCTTCTCATCAGCTGAGGAATATGTCCGCTTGAGGACTTCAATTGGGGGCAAGTAGATGAGGTGATTCTGAAAGTCAGCTTTGTAGTTGAGTGAAGACTTTGTTCTGAGGAATCTCATGATCCACGGTGCGTAAGGCTTCAACTCAAATGGTGAAAGTGCAACATTCGACAGAGTCCTCATGAAGAAACCATGATAATTAATAGGGATGCCATGCATGATGTTGAATAGCATATTCTTCATCATCCCAACAATTTCCTCATCAGATGATTCGTGGCCTTTGATGGGACTCATAGTCTTCGTTAGAATGCGATAGATGGTTCTTGGCACATACAGCAATTCCTTCACGAGGAATTTGGTCCTTGGGGCTTGACCAGGCTTCAGAGGCTTTATGAGCACTTGCATGTAATGAGCAGTGAGTTCAGGCTCATCATACAGACAACAAGCACCGTCAGGTGGAGGACTGATTGGCAGGGCACGAAGCATTTCAGAGGCCGGTGCCTTGTAGTGAGTGTTTTCGGTCATCCAGTCCAACACCCAAGAGTTGATGTCATCAGCATCACCTGTGATATGCATCATTGCATAGAACTAAAGAATGAGCTCTTCATTCCAGTCAACTATGTCTGAGCAAAAGTTGAGCAAGCCTACATCATGAAGCATACTGAGGACTTGAGAGAAGCAAGGCATTGATTCCATGTTCACATGAGGAATATGCTCGTGGTCAAAGACTTTGTCCTTATTGAATAGCAGTGAAGAATAGAAGTTGGCCTAGATGGCAGTCCAGAAATGCTTCCTTCTAAGACGAGCATTGTCATAAGGGTTGAAATCAGTGAAGAACACATGCTCGCTGAAGAAATCATCAGTCTTGAATTTTTGCTTCTTTGAGACGGGATCCTTTGGCTTGGGCTGAGGAGTGTCAGTTAATTGCATCACCACCTCAGGAATCACAATCTCAGGATCCACAGACTGAGGAATTTCAGGCTCTTCTTCAGCTGCAGCCTGGGTCTTCAATTCTTCATTTACAATTTCTTCAGCACTAGTGGCTGGAATTTCTTCATGAACAGATGGGGTTGCATGAGGTTCTTCAGATCCCATTTGTACTTCAGTAGCAGCTGGGGACTGAGGAATTGCTTGAAGTGGAGTGAATATTGGAGAGTTGGGGTGCTGACTTTCCCAAAAATCATCATTTAGCACAGGTGTGGTACAGCCAATGTCCACATCCTCATCTTCCATTTCTTCAATGCCGGCCTCTTCAGCAGTGAACTGAGGCATAGGCGAGGAGACAACTGGTGTTGAAGGGATTTCATCCACTTCAATTTCTTCATCCAATTGCTCTGACGAAGCAGCAAAAGGATTCTCTTCATCGGATTCTCTTGGAATCACATACTCTTCACCAAAAGGAACAAGGTCCTTTGATGGCATGAATGAGACAGGAATGGCATCAACTGGGTTGTGAAATGAGCTTGTCAAAGGCTTCATCTTCTTCGGAGCTGAAGAATTTGATGAAGTTGATGCCTTCCTTTTCTTCATAGCTGCACGCTCTGCAGCCTTGGTCTTCTTCGCATCTGATGCAGATGGAAAAATCGGAGTTGGTGTAGGCGTGGGAGGTGCAGAGGACTTTGTTTCAGTTTCTTCAGGTGCAACCGATGCAGTTGCCCTGACTTCTTCATTTTCTTCAGGCGCACCACTAGTGGATGCCCTTGCAATTTCTTCAGTGGCTGGAATGGAGTCATCAGCCCTAGTACTTTCATTTTCTTCAGCAGCCTGATTGTCATCAGCAATGCTGGCATGTTCTTCAGTGGGCTGAGCAGATGCTTCAGCCTGTGTAACTTCAATGTGCACAGGAGCAGCATTACTTGAAGTGAATTTCTTTGTCAGATTGACGAACCGAACCTTGGCGCCCTTCCAATCAGCATAGTAGCGATTGAATTCATCACTCAGTTGCTTGATTTCAGCTTGCAAGGCAACGAGTTGATCAGGGGTAAGAGTGAGGACATTCTCCTTGAGGTAGCGCTGCTTCTTGTACTATGCTTTCTTCAGTCTTCTGCCTTCTTCAAATTTCCACTTCTCTTCCTCAATGAAGGCAGTCAAAACATGGCTTTGACCAAAAGTGAGGTTCATCTCCAGCAAAGGCGTGTTAGGGTCCTTGTGCCATAGGTCAATGAAATCGAGGATCAACTTTGGATCCAATAGCAGTGGCACATTGCTGCCTTTGGCTCTAGCAGCCCTGGCCTGCCTGTCTCTGATGATTTCGGCAAGTTCTTCATCATCAGCCTCATCGTCATCAGAGGGCACTTGGAAGGCGACCTGCTTCTTGTGAGGACTTGGTCGAAGGCCTCATCCAGTAGTGGCCTTTGTCTTCAGTAGAGAGGGGCCAGCTGAGGAACTTGCAGATGCTCCTAAGGCAATTGAGATGCCTGTAGTCCTTTGGCACGTGGCGAGATGCAGAGGTGCAGAGGATTTGATCGGAGCAGCTGAAGACTTTGTCGGAGGAGGTGAGGACTTCGAAGGAGGAGGAGCAGTTCGAGGAATTGGCCGTGAGGGCTTTGAAGAATCTGGCCTTGAGGGCATTGCTGATGAACTTGGCCGTGAGGGCATTGAGGGAGAAGCACTTGACTTATGCGCAGGCTTCTTAGGTATCGCCTTCATCGGCTTACTAGCAGAGGCCTCAGCAGCGGTAGCAGTAGTAGCAGAGTCTGCATTGAATTTCCTCACTGCTTCCTTTGTTTGCTTGGCCAGTTTGGCCTGGCGCTTTGCCCATTCATCAACATACTCCTCACCGCGCTTGAGGCTGGTGGGATCTGCCAATTGGCCTGGTGCCAATTGAAAGTGCGTTATATCTTCATATACTTGGGAGTAACATACCTGTACTCCCTCCATTCCCGTGCCCATCTCCTCTCTATCCTTTGTATGCGCACCTTGCGCTGATTTTTGTCCTCCTTGCCAAATTTGGCCTCATCAGGAGTGCAGTATCCAGCATAAATGTCCTCAGGGATTTCGAAAGCAGTATTGACCTCAGGCCTCTTCCCATTGTTCTGTGGCTTCTTACCTTCAGCCATTTTCTTCAGCTGAGGAATATGAACAACTGAAGTTTCTGAAGAGGTGTGCAACTTTTCTTCGAGGAACGCTGCAAATGAGTTAAGTTGATGAGAACCTAGTGATTCAGTAGCGGACATTTGTACCTGTGAATAGAGTATGGTTGCGAGGAATTTGGAGAGGTCATATGCGTTCTCAGAAGGTTTTTCAAAAAGAATAGGTTTGAGGAATTTGACCATATGAGTCTTGAGGAATTTCACTAAGCGTTCTTTGTCTTAGGTTCCAGAGTTGTATAGATTGAAAATCCACACAATTGAGGAATCTTGAAGAAAATCATTGCTTAGAGAAACAAATCAAGAGCAGATGACATGTGAGGTGTTCATGTGTGTGAAGATTTGAACAATAAACACCTTTGAAGATTTTCAAGAAAACATATGAATCAAAGAGGGTAGTAAAAGTAACTTTTAATTACCTGAGTTAAAGAACTCGACGAACTGGGAAGTGTAGATGTGAAGTTTGTCAGTTCAGATCTTCCACGCCCTAACTTGGCAGAGGAAGACGGCTATGGCGGCGGCGGAGTGAAGAAATCCGCAACCGGCACGAGTACGACGGCGACGAGGTCGAGGCAGTGAAGCTCTTCCTCACCGGCGACGATGAAGTAGCGGTGGTGCTAGGGTTTGGGGAGCTCGAGCGAGAGTGAGAGCGAGCGGAGTAAAAACGAAGTGAGGAAGAGACAGGGGTATTTATAGTGGGAGTGAAAAACTGTACGCCCGAGGAAATCGGACGAACGTGCCCCTAGCCCTTCTCATTCGCTTGGCATGTGTCACCCACGTACTGAGAGGTGGCGATCGTGTAGGATCGTGGGTGAATAGATAAGTATTGTCGTGGGATGCAGAACGGTTTGAGCGGCAAAGCCGAAAATTCAGATAAGATAAGTTAAAAGTTCCGTTCACGATTTCTTCAGCTATCAAGGAAACAGTGAAGATTTTGAACGAGTTTCAAATAGAACGCACATGAAGAATTTGTGAACAGACTGGGTTGAGTTTAGCATAGAGGGGGCAGGGTCCGATCACATTCACTTAGCAGAAGAAATCAACTTGAAGAAATAGCAATAAGTGAATGTTGTAGAGGACATAAACTCATATATATATATATATATATATATATATATATATATATATATATATATATATATATATATATATATATATATATATATATTCAAATGAAGAACAACACCGGAAAGAGTGAAGATGATGCAAAGTTGAAGAATTTGTAAAACTGAGGAATTTCAAAAACGAGGAAAACACTCAAATTGAAGATTTTCAACTTTGGTTGTGGCGTAACCCACCGTATAAGAAAGCTGATTTCAGACACTGCGTACAATTGTCGTAGGGCTCTGAGAATCAATTTGTTCATTAATTTCTTCACACTTAGAGGGTTAGTCTTCATTGATTGAAGAAAAACGTTACTTCGTGTGTTGCGCATCTAAGTCATCAAGTCAGCATAAGTGTTAGGGTGTGTCCATTTCAGAGAACATTCAAAGATTCTAGGATATTTAGCTCACACCGCAACTTGCTAAATCTCTTCTCATCCAAGGGCTTAGTGAAGATATCGGCCAGCTGGTCTTCAGTGCTAACATGGTCGATGAAGATGTCGCCCTTCAACACATGATCATGAAGAAAATGATGACGAATTTGGATGTGCTTTGTCTTCGAGTGCTGAACTGGGTTATGAGCAATCTTGATAGCACTCTCATTGTCGCAGTAGAGAGGCACATTCTTCACGTTGACATCATAGTCCTTGAGTGTTTGCTTCATCCATAGTAGTTGAGCACAGCACGATCCAACAATAATGTATTCAGCTTCTCCAGTGGAGAGTGATACGCAGTTCTGTTTCTTCGAGGACCAACAGACCAAAGATCGTCCGAGGAAATGGCATGTGCCTGACGTTGACTTGCGGCCCACACGATCGCCAGCATAGTCAGAGTCTGAATATCCAATGAGATCAAACGAAGAGCCCTTGGGATACCATAATCCAAGTGTTGGTGTGTGATCTAGATATCAAAGAATATGCTTCACAGCCTTATGGTGTGATTCCTTTGGTGTAGCTTGAAATCGGGCACACATGCAAACACTAAGCATAATATCCGGCCTAGATGCACATAGGTACAATAAAGAGCCAATCATGGAGCGGTATACCTTTTGATCGAAGTCCTTACCATTTTCATCAGTGCATAGATGGCCATTTGTGGACATTGGAATTTTGACTCCTTTGCATCCTTGAGGTATTTCTCCTGAGATATGAATATGCCATTGCGCTGTTGACGAATTTGAAGACCTAAAAAGAATTCCAGTTCACCCATCATAGACATTTGATATTCTTCACTCATCATATAGGCAAATTCATCACTGTATCGTTGGTCAGTACAGCCAAAAATGATATCATCAACATAAATTTGGCACAGAAACAATTCACCATCATAAGATTTAGTGAAAAGAGTTTGGTCGAGTGAACCGTGTTTGAAGCCTTTCTTCATGAGGAATTCCTTCAAAGTGTCATACCACGCCCGAGGGGCCTACTTGAGGCCATACAGGGCCTTATTGAGTCTGAAGACTTTGTCAGGATGCTTTGGATCTTCAAAACCTAGGGGTTGAGCAACATATACTTCTTCCTCAAGCTTACCATTGAGTAATGCACTTTTCACATCCATTTGTTGTAAGGTAATATCATGATGGTTAGCATAAGCAAGTAATATACGAATAGCCTCAAGTCTAGCAACATGTGCAAAAGTTTCATCGAAGTCAATTCCTTCAACCTGTGTGTAGCCTTGAGCTACAAGCCATGCCTTATTCCTCACCACAAGGCCATTTTCATCTTGCTTGTTGGGGTAGATCCACTTTGTGCCAATAATGTTGTGCTTGCGAGGATCTGGACGTTTGACCAGTTTCCAGACGTTGTTGAGCTCGAACTGATGTAATTCTTCTTGCATAGCTTGAATCCACTCAGGCTCCAGAAATGCTTCATCTACCTTAGTGGGCTCTGTAATAGAGACAAAAGCAAAGTGCCCACAAAAGTTAGATAAATGTGAAGATTTTGAGCGTGTGAGAGGACCTGGTGCTTCAATGTCATCGATGATCTTCTCGATTTGCACTTCGTTTGCCATGCGAGGATGAGCGGGTTGTCTTCGAGGAATTTGATCCGCATTTTCTTCAGCAGCATTTTCCTCAGCACCATTTTCTTCAGGTGCGCCAGCTCGATGTTCATCGCGTTCAGGAATGAATTCTTCAGCAGATTCTTCGGTGGGAATGACATCCTCGATAGCCTTGAACTTGATAGATTCCTCATGTGCTGGTTCATCTAACAAAGAAGGTAGGTGCTCTCTTTGCGATCCATTAGTTTCATCGAACCGCACATCTACAGTTTCAACAACCTTGTGAAGAACGTTGTTGAAGACTTTGTAGGTGTGCGAGTCCTTTCCATAACCAAGCATACAACCCTCATGTGCTTTCGGTGCAAATGTATAATTGTGATGAGGATCTCTAATCCAACATTTAGCACCGACGACTTTGAAGCAACTCACATTGGGTTTCTTGTCAGTGAGGAGTTCATAAGCAGTCTTCTTGAAGAATTTGTGAAGATATACTCTGTTGATGATGTGGCACGCAGTATCAATAGCCTCAATCCAGAAACGACGAGGTGTCTTGTATTCATCAAGCATAGTGCGAGCCATCTCAACAAGAGTTCTATTCTTGCACTCCACGACGCCATTTTGCTGAGGAGTATAAGGAGCAGATAACTCATGAGTAATACCAAGTTCATCAAGATAGTCATCAAGACCAGAATTCTTGAACTCAGTCCCATTGTCACTTCTGATGTGCTTGATCTTCACACCAAAGTTGGTTGAAGCCCTCGAGGAAAATCGTTTGAAGACTTCCTGCACCTCATGTTTGTAAGTGACAATGTGCACCCATATGTAACGAGAATAATCATCAACAATAACAAAGCCATATAGAGATGCATCATTTGTAACAGCAGAATAATGATTAGGACCGAAGAGATCCATGTGAAGCAATTCAAATGGTCGAGTGGTAGTCATGATAGTCTTCGCTGGATGCTTGGCCTTTGTCATCCTTCTAGCTTCATAGGCTCCGCATAAGTGATCCTTGAGGAATTTGACATTCTCAATGCCAATGACATGCTTCTTCTTCACAAGCGTGTGCAAATTCCTCATGCCAGCATGACCAAGTCGTCGATGCCATAGCCAACCTTCTGAAGCTTTTGCAAGTAGGCATACGGCCAGTTGTGGTCCTGTAGAGAAATCAACAATGTACAAGTCTCCTCTCCTAAAGCCTTCGAAGACTTTGGAATTGTCAGCTTCCATGATCACAACGCAACGATATTTGCCAAAGACAACAACCATATCAAGATCACAAAGCATTGAGATAGACATGAGGTTGTATCCTAAGGACTCGACAAGCATGACTTTGTCCATGTGTCGATCCTTTGATATCGCAACCTTACCTAGACCCAATACCTGACTTTTGCCTTTGTAAGCAAAGATGATATGCTTCAGATGCGATGGTGATAAAGGTGTTGGGGAACGTTGCAGAAAATTAAAAATTTTCCTACGGTTTCACCAAGATCCATCTATGAGTTCATCTAAGCAACGATTCAAGGGGTGAGTTTGCATCTACATACCACTTGTAGATCGCGTGCGGAAGCTTGCAAGGGGATGGTGATGATGGAGTCGTACTCGACGTGATTCGGATCACCGATGACCAAGTACTGAACGGACAGCACCTCCGCGTTCAACACACGTACGGGACGGGAGACGTCTCCTCCTTCTTGATCCAGCAAGGGGAAGGAGAGGTTGAGGAAGAACGCTCCAATGGCAGCACGACGGCGTGGTGCAGTTGGAGTAGTAGTATTCCGACAGGGCTTCGCCAAGCACTTATGGAGGAGGAGAGGTGTTGGGGAGGGGAGGGGCTGCGCCTTGGCTTGTGTTGATCTCCCATGCGCCTCCCCACTATATATAGGGGTGGAGGGGCTGGTTTCTTGCCCTCCAAGTCCATTGGGGCGTTGGCCAAGGTGGGAGGAAAGAAATCCCATCATTTCCTTCCCCACCGATTGTTATCCCCCCTTTTTAGGGATCTTGATCTTATCCCTTCGGGATATGATCTTATTCCTTCTAGGGGGGATCTTGGTGCGCCTTGACCAGGGGTGTGGGGCCTTTCCCCCACTACTCACGTTCATGTGGGTCCCCCCATGCAGGTGGGCCCCACTCCGGAACCTTCTAGAACCTTCCCGGTACAATACCGAAAAATCCCGAACATTTTCCGGTGGCCAAAATAGGACTTCCCATATATAAATCTTTACCTCCGGACCATTCCGGAACTCCTCGTGACGTCCGGGATCTCATCCGGGACTCCGAACAACATTCGGTAGTCACATACTAGTCTTCCTAATAACCCTAGCGTCACCGAACCTTAAGTGTGTAGACCCTACGGGTTCGGGAGACATGCAGACATGACCGAGACGCTCTCAGGTCAATAACCAACAGCGGGATCTGGATACCCATGTTGGCTCCCACATGCTCCTCGATGTTGTCATCGGATGAACCACAATGTCGAGGTTTCGATCAAACCCTGTATACAATTCCCTTTGTCAATCGGTACGTTACTTGCCCGAGACTCGATCGTCGGTATCCCAATACCTTGTTCAGTCTCGTTACCGGCAAGTCACTTTACTCGTACCGTAATGCATGATCCCGTGGCCAACACTTTGGTCACCTTGAGCTCATTATGATGATGCATTACCGAGTGGGCCCAGAGATACCTCTCCGTCATACGGAGTGACAAATCCCAGTCTCGATCCGTGTCAACCCAACAGCTACTTTCGGAGATACCTGTAATGCACCTTTATAGTCACCCAGTTACGTTGTGACGTTTGATACACCCAAGGCACTCCTACGGTATCCGGGAGTTACACGATCTCATGGTCTAAGGAAGAGATACTTGACATTGGCAAAGCTCTAGCAAACGAACTAAACGACCTTTGTGCTATGCTTAGGATTGGGTCTTGTCCATCACATCATTCTCCTAATGATGTGATCCCGTTATCAACGACATACAATGTCCATAGCCAGGAAATCATGACTATCTGTTGATCACAACGAGCTAGTCAACTAGAGGCTCACTAGGGACATATTGAGGTCTATGTATTCACACGTGTATTACGATTTCTGGATAATACAGTTATAGCATGAATAAAAGACAATTATCATGAACAATGAAATATAATAATACTTTTATTATTGCCTCTAGGGCATATTTCCAACAGTCTCCCACTTGCACTAGAGTCACCAATCTAGTTACATTGTGATGAATCGAACACCCATAGAGTTCTGGTGTTGATCATGTTTAGCTCACGAGAGAGGTTTAGTCAACGGATCTGCGACATTCAGATCCGTATGTACTTTGCAAATTTCTATGTCTCCATCTTGAACATTTTCACGGATGGAGTTGAAACGACGCTTGATGTGCCTGGTCTTCTTGTGAAACCTGGGCTCCTTGGCAAGGGCAATAGCTCCAGTGTTGTCACAGAAGAGTTTGATTGGCCCCGACGCATTGGGTATGACTCCTAGGTCGGTGATGAACTCCTTCACCCAAATCGCTTCATGCGCTGCCTCCGAGGCTGCCATGTACTCCGCTTCACACGTAGATCCCGCCACGACGCTCTGCTTGCAGCTGCACCAGCTTACTGCTCCACCATTCAACATATACACGTATCCGGTTTGTGACTTAGAGTCATCCGGATCTGAGTCGAAGCTAGCGTCGACGTAACCCTTTACGACAAGCTCTTCGTCTCCTCCATAAACGAGAAACATGTCCTTTATCCTTTTCAGGTACTTCAGGATATTCTTGACCGCTGTCCAGTGTTCCTTGCCGGGATTACTTTGGTATCTAGCTACCAAACTCACGGCAAGGTTTACATCAGGTCTGGTACACAACATGGCATACATAATAGATCCTATGGCTGAGGCATAGGGGATGGTATTCATCTCTTCTATATCTTTTGCCGTGGTCGGTGACTGAGCCGAGCTCAATCTCACACCTTGTAACATAGGCAAGAACCCTTTCTTGGACTGATCCATTTTGAACCTTTTCAAAATCTTATCAAGGTATGTGCTTTGTGAAAGACCTATGAGGCGTCTCGATCTATCTCTATAGATCTTGATGCCTAATATATAAGCAGCTTCTCCAAGGTCCTTCATTGAAAAACATTTGTTCAAGTAGGCCTTAATGCTGTCCAGAAATTCTATATTATTTCCCATCAAGAGTATGTCATCTACATATAATATGAGAAATGCTACAGAGCTCCCACTCACTTTCTTGTAAATGCAGGCTTCTCCATAAGTCTGCATAAACCCAAACGCTTTGATCATCTCATCAAAGCGAATATTCCAACTCCGAGATGCTTGCACCAGCCCATAAATGGATCGCTGGAGCTTGCATACTTTGTTAGCGTTCTTAGGATCGACAAAACCTTCTGGCTGCATCATATACATTTCTTCCTTAAGATGCCCGTTAAGGAATGCCGTTTTGACGTCCATCTGCCATATCTCATAATCATAGTATGCGGCAATTGCTAACATGATTCGGACGGACTTTAGCTTCGCTACGGGAGAGAATGTCTCATCGTAGTCAATCCCTTGAACCTGTCGATAACCCTTAGCGACAAGTCGAGCTTTATAGATGGTAACATTTCCATCCGCGTCCGTCTTCTTCTTAAAGATCCATTTGTTTTCTATCGCTCGCCGATCATCGGGCAAGTCTGTCAAAGTCCATACTTTGTTTTCATACATGGATTCTATCTCGGATTTCATGGCTTCAAGCCATTTGTTGGAATCTGGGCCCGCCATCGCTTCTTCATAGTTCGAAGGTTCACCGTTGTCCAACAACATGATTTCCAGGACAGGGTTGCCGTACCACTCTGGTGCGGAACGTGTCCTTGTGGACCTACGAAGTTCAGTAGCAACTTGATCCGAAGTACCTTGATCATCATCATTGGTTTCCTCTTCAGTTGGTGTGGGCATCACAGGAATATTATCCTGAGCTGCACCACTTTCCCGTTCGAGAGGTAGTACTTCATCGAGTTCTACTTTCCTCCCACTTACTTCTTTCGAGAGAAACTCTTTTTCCAGAAAGCATCCGTTCTTGGCAACAAAGATCTTGCCCTCGGATCTTAAGTAGAAGGTATACCCGACAGTTTCCTTAGGGTATCCTATGAAGATGCATTTTTCCGACTTGGGTTCGAGCTTTTCAGGTTGAAGTTTCTTGACATAAGCATCGCATCCCCAAACTTTTAGAAACGACAGCTTAGGTTTCTTCCCAAACCATAATTCATACGGTGTCGTCTCAACGGATTTAGATGGTGCCCTATTTAAAGTGAATGTAGCTGTCTCTAGAGCGTATCCCCAAAATGATAGCGGTAAATCGGTAAGAGACATCATAGACCGCACCATATCCAATAGAGTGCGATTACGACGTTCGGACACACCGTTTCGCTGAGGTGTTCCAGGCGGCGTGAGTTGTGAAACGATTCCACATTTCTTTAAGTGTGTACCAAATTCGTGACTTAAGTATTCTCCTCCACGATCTGATCGTAGGAACTTTATCTTTCGGTCACGTTGATTCTCTACCTCATTCTGAAATTCTTTGAACTTTTGAAAGGTCTCAGACTTGTGTTTCATTAAGTAGACATACCCATATCTACTCAAGTCATCAGTGAGAGTGAGAACATAACGATATCCTCCGCGAGCCTCAACGCTCATTGGACCGCACACATCGGTATGTATGATTTCCAACAAGTTGGTTGCTTGCTCCATTGTTCCGGAGAACGGAGTCTTGGTCATTTTGCCCATGAGGCATGGTTCGCATGTGTCAAATGATTCATAATCAAGAGACTCCAAAAGTCCATCAGCATGGAGCTTCTTCATGCGTTTGACACCAATGTGACCAAGGCGGCAGTGCCACAAGTATGTGGGACTATCGTTATCAACTTTACATCTTTTGGTATCCACACTATGAACATGTGTAATAATATGCTCAAGATTCATTAAGAATAAACCATTGACCATCGGAGCATGATCATAAAACATATCTCTCATATAAATCGAACAACCATTATTCTCAGACTTAAATGAGTAGCCATCTCGTATTAAACGAGATCCAGATACAATGTTCATGCTCAAACTTGGTACTAAATAACAATTATTAAGGTTCAAAACTAATCCCGTAGGTAAATGTAGAGGTAGCGTGCCGACGGCGATCACATCGACTCTGGAACCATTCCCGACGCGCATCGTCACCTCGTCCTTCGCCAGTCTCCGTTTATTCCGCAGCTCCTGCTGTGAGTTACAAATATGAGCAACGGCACCGGTATCAAATACCCAGGAGTTACTACGAGTACTGGTAAGGTACACATCAATTACATGTATATCAAATATACCTTTGGTCTTGCCAGCCTTCTTATCCGCTAAGTATTTGGGGCAGTTCCGCTTCCAGTGACCCTTCCCCTTGCAATAAAAGCACTCAGTCTTAGGCTTGGGTCCATTCTTTGACTTCTTCCCGGTAACTGGCTTACCAGGCGCGGCAACCTCCTTGCCGTCCTTCTTGAAGTTCTTCTTACCCTTGCCCTTCTTGAACTTAGTGGTCTTATTGACCATCAACACTTGATGTTCTTTCTTGATTTCAGCCTCTGCTGACTTCAGCATCGAGAACACTTCACGAATGGTCTTTTCCATCCCCAGCATGTTGTAGTTCATCACAAAGCTCTTCTAGCTTGGTGGGAGCGACTGGAGGATTCTGTCAATGACCGCCTCATCGGGGAGGTTAATATTCAGCTGGGTCATACGGTTGTGCAACCCAGACATCTTGAGAATATGCTCACTGACAGAACTATTTTCCTCCATCTTACAACTGTAGAACTTGTCGGAAACATCATATCTCTCGACCCGGGCATGAGCTTGAAAAACTAGTTTCAGCTCTTCGAACATCTCATATGCTCTGTGATGCTCAAAACGCTTTTGGAGCCCCGGTTCTAAGTTGTAAAGCATGCCGCAGTGAACGAGGGAGTAATCATCAGCACGAGTTTGCCAAGCATTCATAATGTCTTGGTTCTCTGGGACGGGAGCGTCACCTAGCGGTCCTTCTAGGACATATTGTTTCCTGGCAGCTATGAGGATGATCCTCAGGTTCCGGACCCAGTCCGTATAGTTGCTGCCGTCATCTTTCAGCTTGGTTTTCTCTAGGAACGCGTTGAAGTTCATGTTGACATGAGCGTTGGCCATATGATCTACAAGATATATTTGCAAAGGTTTTAGACTAAGTTCATGATAATTAAGTTATAATCATATTATGAACTCCCACTCAGATTAGACATCCCTCTGGTCATCTAAGTGTTACACGATCCGAGTCGACTAGCCCGTGTCCGATCATCACGTGAGACGGACTAGTCATCGTCGGTGAACATTTTCATGTTGATCGTATCTTCCATACGACTCGTGTTCGACCTTTCGGTCTCCGTGTTCCGAGGCCATGTCTGCACATGCTAGGCTCGTCAAGTTAACCCTAAGTGTTTTCGCTGTGTAAAACTGTCTTACACCCGTTGTATGTGAACGTAAGAATCCATCACACCCGATCATCACGTGGTGCTTAGAAGCGACGAACTGTAGCAACGGTGCACAGTTAGGGGAGAACACTTCTTGATATTTTGTAAGGGATCATCTTATTTACTACCGTCGTCCTAAGTAAACAAGATGCATAAACATAATAAACATCACATGCAATTATATAGTTGTGACATGATATGGCCAATATCATACAGCTCCATTGATCTCCATCTTCGGGGCTCCATGATCATCTTGTCACCGGCTTGACACCATGATCTCCATCATCATGATCTCCATCATCGTGTCTTCATGAAGTTGTCACGCCAACGACTACTTCTACTTCTATAGCTAACGCGTTTAGCAATAAAGTAAAGTAAGTTACATGGCGTTCTTCAATGACACGCAGGTCATACAAAAATAAAGACAACTCCTATGGCTCCTGCCGGTTGTCATACTCATCGACATGCAAGTCGTGAATCCTATTACAAGAACATGATCTCATACATCACACTTCATCATTCATCACAACTTCTGGCCATATCACATCACATGATCAATCGCTGCAAAAACAAGTTAGACGTCCTCTAATTGTTGTTGCATCTTTTACGTGGCTGCAATTGGGTTCTAGCAAGAACGTTTTCTTACCTACGAATAACCACAACGTGATTTTGTCAACTTCTATTTACCCTTCATAAGGGCCCTTTTCATCGAATCCGCTCCAACTAAAGTGGGAGAGACAGACACCCGCCAGCCACCTTATGCAACTAGTGCATGTCAGTCGGTGGAACCGGTCTCACGTAAGGGTACATGTAAGGTTGGTCCGGGCCGCTTCATCCCACAATGCCGTTGAAGCAAGAAAAGACTAGTAGAGGCAAGTAAGTTGACAAGATCCACGCCCACAACAAAATTGTGTTCTACTCGTGCAAAGAGAACTACGCATAGACCTAGCTCATGATGCCACTGTTGGGGAACGTTGCAGAAAATTAAAATTTTTCCTACGGTTTCACCAAGATCCATCTATGAGTTCATCTAAGCAATGAGTCAAGGGGTGAGTTTGCATCTACATACCACTTGTAGATCGCGTGCGGAAGCTTGCAAGGGGATGGTGATGATGGAGTCGTACTCGACGTGATTCGGATCACCGATGACCAAGTACTGAACGGACAGCACCTCCGCGTTCAACACACGTACGGGACGGGAGACGTCTCCTCCTTCTTGATCCAGCAAGGGGAAGGAGAGGTGTTGGGGAGGGGAGGGGCTGCGCCTTGGCTTGTGTTGATCTCCCATGCGCCTCCCGACTATATATAGGGGTGGAGGGGCTGGTTTCTTGCCCTCCAAGTCCATTGGGGCGTTGGCCAAGGTGGGAGGAAAGAAATCCCATCATTTCCTTCCCCACCGATTGTTATCCCCCCTTTTTAGGGATCTTGATCTTATCCCTTCGGGATATGATCTTATTCCTTCTAGGGGGGATCTTGGTGCGCCTTGACCAGGGGTGTGGGGCCTTTCCCCCACTACTCACGTTCATGTGGGTCCCCCCATGCAGGTGGGCCCCACTCCGGAACCTTCTAGAACCTTCCCGGTACAATACCGAAAAATCCCGAACATTTTCCGGTGGCCAAAATAGGACTTCCCATATATAAATCTTTACCTCCGGACCATTCCGGAACTCCTCGTGACGTCCGGGATCTCATCCGGGACTCCGAACAACATTCGGTAGTCACATACTAGTCTTCCTAATAACCCTAGCGTCACCGAACCTTAAGTGTGTAGACCCTACGGGTTCGGGAGACATGCAGACATGACCGAGACGCTCTCAGGTCAATAACCAACAGCGGGATCTGGATACCCATGTTGGCTCCCACATGCTCCTCGATGTTGTCATCGGATGAACCACAATGTCGAGGTTTCGATCAAACCCTGTATACAATTCCCTTTGTCAATCGGTACGTTACTTGCCCGAGACTCGATCGTCGGTATCCCAATACCTTGTTCAGTCTCGTTACCGGCAAGTCACTTTACTCGTACCGTAATGCATGATCCCGTGGCCAACACTTTGGTCACCTTGAGCTCATTATGATGATGCATTACCGAGTGGGCCCAGAGATACCTCTCCGTCATACGGAGTGACAAATCCCAGTCTCGATCCGTGTCAACCCAACAGCTACTTTCGGAGATACCTGTAATGCACCTTTATAGTCACCCAGTTACGTTGTGACGTTTGATACACCCAAGGCACTCCTACGGTATCCGGGAGTTACACGATCTCATGGTCTAAGGAAGAGATACTTGACATTGGCAAAGCTCTAGCAAACGAACTAAACGACCTTTGTGCTATGCTTAGGATTGGGTCTTGTCCATCACATCATTCTCCTAATGATGTGATCCCGTTATCAACGACATCCAATGTCCATAGCCAGGAAATCATGACTATCTGTTGATCACAACGAGCTAGTCAACTAGAGGCTCACTAGGGACATATTGAGGTCTATGTATTCACACGTGTATTACGATTTCCGGATAATACAGTTATAGCATGAATAAAAGACAATTATCATGAACAATGAAATATAATAATACTTTTATTATTGCCTCTAGGGCATATTTCCAACAAAAGGAGCATCCATCAATAGATTCTTGTCACCAGTCATGTGATTCGTACATCCACTATCGAGGACCCACTCATTGGCTTTTGGTTGATCATCCTACAGATGAATTAGTGCAACTTACGAACTCATATACTTCATCAGTGAAGAATATGACATCAATATCATCAGATCAATTTCATCAAACAATAGAACAGATAAACAGTATGAGGACGTGTGAAATGAAATTTCATTTCATCATGATTAGCCTGCGTCCTTTCAGGCACTGTTTAGGTCTCCAGCAAATTCTTCAGTCGTTTTGAGCACGACTGGAGACTTGACCCTGCATAAGAGATTAGTTCTTTTTCTTCACCACCCACATTTGAAGGGGTGGCAAAGAATTCATCACTCTGCGAGCACCATATGAGAAAGATGGCATAGAAGCCAGTCCACTCCGTTTCACATAAGAGGGGTTAGGGTAAGCATATGAATAAGCAGAAAAATTCTTCGAGGACTTATGAACATAATGATTAGAATAATAATGCTCATATTCATAGCCCTTAGCTCTACCCTGCGAAACAGAGGGGTTAGCACGATGATGATCATGTGAGGACTTTGATCCTTTTGAGGAATTTGATCCACGTGAGGAATTTGGTCCGTATGAGGACTTGGATCCATATGAAGAATTTGGTCCATATGAAGAATTTGATCTGGAGTTCCTATTCTTCACAGGTGGTGTCATGAGGACATTCACCTGAAGACTTTCAAGGCAACTTTTGGGAACCCAGATTTTGTTCATAGGGGAACCGTTCCTGCAGTTAGTGCCAACATATCTAGAAAATACTTCACCATTCTGATTTTTGAACAGTTTATAGTTGGAGTCAAATGACTCATCAGAAGAATGAGGAGATTCACATGTAAAGCCAGATAAATTGGATGGATCAACTGGAGGTCCCTTTGCAGCAACCCATGAGGTTTTGGGGTACTGCTCGGGCTTCCAATATGTTCCATCAGCATTGAGTTTCCTCTCAAAGGCAATACCCTCTTTCCTAGGGTTCCTGTTGAGGATCTGCTTTTTGAGCACATCACAAAGAGTCTGATGCCCTTTGAGGCTTTTGTACATGCCTATCATGTACAATTCCTTCAGCCCTGCATCATCAGTGATACTAGCAATGTCCTCAGATGAGGAATTAGTGATAGCAGAGACAAATGAAGAATTTGTAGCATTAGAAGCATTTGAACATTCAGGTGAAGAATTAGAAGTTTCACGTTCAATGCACTTCAGACATGGAGGAACAAATTCTTCCTGAGTAGCGCTGATTTGTTGAGCAAGTAATGAATCGCGCTCCTTCTGAAGATCTTCATAATCCACTCTTAGCTTTTCAAGATCTTGCTTTCTTTGAAGAAATTCATAAGAAAGCTTCTCGTGATCAAATAAGAGAGTGTTATGATGACCTTGAAGGTTGTCAAACTTGGACTGAAGTCTCTGAAGATTTCCAGTCAAGGTTTTAGTGTGCTCCATTTCTTCACCCAACATATCATCACTTTTATCTAGCATGTTTTGAACCTTTTCAAAAGCTTTTTGTTGTTTCACAGCAATCTTAGCAAGTTTAGAGTAGCTGGGCTTGAGGTTTTCATCAGATTCATCCTCACTAGATTCAGAGGAGGCGTATTTAGTTACCTTGGCACCCTTTGCCATGAAGCAATAGGTGGGAGCGTAGTCATCATTGCCTTCATCAACCTTGTTGGTGAAGCCATTTTCTTCAGAGTTGAAGATAGACTTGTTGACGAATGCAGTAGCGAGAGCTAGGCTCACCACACCAGACTCGGACTCCTCAGATGCCTCCTCGTCCTCATGTTCCTCAGATTCAGCCTCAAAGTCCATTTCCTTGCCAATGAATGCCCGAGCCTTCTTGGAGCTGCTCTTCTTGTGTGATGAAGACTTCGAGGATTTTGATGATGAAGACTTTGAAGATTTCTTCTTCTTCTTTGCGTCATCAGAACTGTAATCCTTGTATTTCTTCTTCTTTGATTCCTTATCCCATTGAGGACAATCTTGGATGTAGTGACCAGGTTTCTTGCATTTGTGGCATAGGCTCTTCTTATAGTCACTGGATGAGGAATCATTGCTCCTTGAGGATTTTCCAAAGCGACCACGTCTTGAGAACTTCTGAAATTTCTTCACGAGCAGTGCTAGTTCCTGGCTCAGTTCTTCAGGATCACCAAGGCTGCTAGCAGAGTCTTCATCTTCAGACTCAGAGACTGCCTTGGCCTTCAGAGCATGTGATCTGCCATAGCTCGAACCATAGAGATCTTTCTTCTCAGCAAGCTGGAACTCATGAGTATTTAGCCTCTTGAGGATATCAGCGGGATCAAGTGACTTGTAATCAACACGTTCTTGAATCATCAGTGCCAGAGTATCAAATGAAGAATCGAGCGATCTCAGCAATTTCTTCACCACCTCATGGTCGGTGATGTGAGTGGCGCCAAGCTCTTGAAGCTCATTTGAGATATCAGTGAGGCGATCGAAGGTTTGCTGAACATTTTCATTGTCGAGTCTTTTGAAGCGGTTGAAGAGATTGCCAAGAACGTCAACACGAGAGTCATGTTGAGTTGAGACTCCTTCATTCACTTTGGACAGCCTATCCCAGATAAGCTTAGCAGTTCCAAAGCACTCAGTCTTCCATATTGCCCTTTGCTCAGATGGCCACATATGATATTCTTCGCTTGAGAATTGAGTTGCTTGAATCTCTTCACATAAATAGCGTTCAGAGAAGGTGTGATTGAGGGAACACCATTTTCCACAAAATACCAGAGATCGTTAACAATTGCCTCAAGATGCATTCGCATCATATTCTTCCAATAAGGGTAGTTCGTTCCATCGAAGGTAGGACAACCAGCAGAGACCTTGATTATACCCGCGGTCGACATAACTAAAACTTCAGGCGGTTAAACCAAAATCACACAGAACAAGGGAGTACCTCGCTCTGATACCAATTGAAAGTGCGTTATATCAACTAGAGGGGGGTGAATAGGCGATTTTTTATGAATTCTTCACTGAGGAATTTGCTGGTGAGAAAATTCCTAAATGAAGAACTACTAGCAGCGGAATAAGTACTCAAATGTAAACCTAACACAACACAAACATGCTCATCATGATGGAATGAATACAAGCACAGAGTACAGAAAGCGTAAACACAGGATAACACAGAAAGAAGATGGACAGACTGAAGAAATTGAACTGAGGAAATTGGGTAAGTCTTCAGTCAAAGTCTTCAAACAGATATGAACAAGCACACAACAACAGAAATGAGGAAATGAAAGAGTTGAGGAAATAGAACCAGTAAGCTTGGTGAAGATAATGATTTGGTAGACCAGTTCCAACTGCTGTCTCAGTTGTACGTCTGGTTGGAGCGGCTGAGTATTTAAACTCAAGGACACACAGTCCCGGACACACAGTCCTCACCGTATTCTCCTTGAGCTAAGGTCACACAGACCTCGCCCAATCACTCATGATAAGTCTTCGGGTGACTTCCAAACCTTCACAGACTAGGTCACTCGGCGATCCACAATTCCTCTTGGATGCTCTAGACCATGACGCCTAACCATCTGGAAGAAGCATAGTCTTCAAAGGTAACAGGCGTCGGATCCACACAGGATCAATCTCTTCAGTGATGCTCAATCACTTTGGGTTTGTAGGTGTGTTGGGTTTGGGTTTTCCTCACTTGATGATTTTCGCTCAAAGTCCTTGGAGGATGGGATGCTCTCAAATGACAAGTGTCAGTTTCTCTCAGAGCAGCCAACCAGCTAGTGGTTGTAGGGGGCGGCTATTTATAGCCTAGGGAGCAGCCCGACATGATAAGACATAAATGCCCTTCAATGATATGACCGTTAGGTGGGTAGATATTTTGGGACAGCTGGCGCATAGCACAGCAACGATCGGAATTTTGACTCTGAAATTCCTCAGGGCTATCATGTTCCTCACTGTGTAGGCAATCCACACTAGTGAATTCCTAACTCCTCAGTCAGATCAAATTCCTCAGAGACCAGAAGAACTTTGTCTCTGTCACTGAAGAATATGACTGAACTGAATGAGATTTCCAATGGCTTCACTCGAAGGGATTGGTAGGTGTAGGACTTTGAGTTGAGCATCACTTGGAAATTTTTCCTTATTATTTCCTAGACCCCCTTTAACAGTACGGTGTTTCCTATGACTCAATAAAGAGAAAATGAAACTACGAAAACAAAAGTCTTCACGCTTCATGTTCCTCGAATGATTACCAAGTCTTCAAGGTCACACCAATTTCTTCACTTTCAAAGTCTTCAGAAAGTCTTCAGAAATCCAAAGTCTTCAGTTGAAGAACTTCATTTTTAGGGGTCGACTTTCTCTGTAAATATCAAACTCCTCATAGACTTATAGACCTGTGTACACTCACAAACGCATCAATCCCATAACCTATAAGTCTTAAATACACCAAAATCACTAAGGGGCACTAGATGCACTTACACACCCAAACCAGGAAAATCGTATTATTGGTCCTTTTCCTTAGAATGATCCATGTATTGTACCTGCTGCTGAACCTCAAGATGCACATGGCCAAATGAATATAGAGGAAGATCCTGACTAGGGACATTGGTCTATGCCACCTCGGCAACAGCTAGTTCATATTGAAATGAAGCAGGAGGAATTTTTGGAACTCCTTGACCGACCACTGGATACGGAAATCAATAAAAAAATCCGCAACATGAATTAGAAGATAATAGTGGGCTCACTCCCTCTTGAAATCTCTCAAGTAATTCAAGTGTAGCTAGTTTTCTGGGTGGCTTGGACTTGTAGCCCAACCCATATTGGATTTGAATTTGGCTTCTCTTGGCCCAGAGATGAAACTCCTTGATAGTACTATGAATTTTGGCCCATTACCTTTTGTTCACTCTAAATATTAACAGGTTGGCACCTACTATGGTTAATCATCATGGGTTTGACATGAGCCTTTTCTTTCAACATGATCTTTGTTGAAGGTAGTAGTGACCTGCCCATTGATACTATTATGCTTGTGACTACTGATGTCTCTGCTAATATTGAGAAGCCATATTGGTGTGCTTTTCGTACCGATTCTTGCAAGGCAACTTGCTCCATCTGTTGCCCATGCATTTTTGCAATATACTGTTCCACCCTCTAATTTGGTCATTTCTAATCCGATAGAACCTTAGCCAGCTCCTCTGCAAAGAAACTATGAAGGGCCATATGATATCTGAAATTTCTCGAAGTCATGAGTCAGCGGATATTGAGAGAAGTTGATTGCTTGTTCCAATGCTTAAATCAGTGTCAGCTCATCCACAATCCTGATCTCCAAGGATCTTCTATTCTCCCAAATATGACAAGGGAAGAAAGTGATTCCAATTCATCTAATGGCTCTTCAAGTGCATGTAGTCCCCCTGGCTTCTTTGAATAAGGAAATGCCTCGAAGTTGAAGTGGGTAGCTCTACAGATGTCCATGAGCCAATTCTTCAACTCACAGTGTTAGGAGATTTGGTGGATTTAGCTACTCTAGATTGATCTCCGGCAGCTTAGGAGGGACGGTGTTGCCGTTTGGAAGAGTACAGTACAAAAAAATACACTTCCGTGATGATACGTGTTTGTCACAGTAGGTCGCGTTTTTTGTCATGCATGTACATCCATGACAAAGTTATGACAGAATCAAGATAGTCATACATGTGCTATCGTAGAAGTGTTCCATGACATTACCAAAATTATCATCACGGAAGTGTCCACTTCCATGACAATAAATCACGCGTCACAGAAGTGCTTTCGTCAAGGATGACCGACACGTGGCATCCACCGTAATGGAACGTCGTTAAGCTATCGGGTCGGGTTTTGGATCCGATAACCCGTTAACAGCCCCAACCAATGGGGATTTTCCACGTGTAAAATCATCATTGGCTGGAGGAGGCACGTGTCAGGTCCGCGCTGGCATAGGTGTCACTCATCCAATGGGCGAGACGCGCCTATGATATGTTGACACGTGGACCGGCCCATCAAGTTTAGATGGGCCGGCCCAACTAAAGGCCCACAAGATTTTGCAAACCATAATGGGCCGGCCCAGCTAAAGGCCCACGAGATTTTGCAGACCATAATGGGTCGGCCCAGCTAAAGGCCCACAAGATTTTGCGGGCCATAATGGGCCAGCCCAGGTAAAGACCCACAAGATTTTTGTGTGCCATAATGGGCCGGCCCAGGTAAAGGCCCATAAGATTCTTGCGGATCATAATGGGCCGGCCCGGCTAAAGGCCCACGAGATTTCGCCGACATTAATGGGCCGGCCCAGCTATAGGCCCACAAGAATTTGAGGACCCTAGTAGGTCGGCCCATTAACTGGCTGCCATGTTTTGGGCCAAATGCCGGCCCATATTTGATCCGGTCCATTAATGGCCTGCCATGTTCCGGGCCTAATAGTGGCCCATATGAGATCCGGCCCGTTAAAAGCCTACCACGTTCTGGGCCAAATTACGGCCCAGATCAGGTCCGGCCCTTTAAGAGGCTATGGGCTCAATTATGGCCCATATCAGATTCGGCCCGCCAACTGGACACTATGCTTTTGGGCCCACTTGCTAGAGGCCCACTTAGTAATTTGGCCTGATATTAGTTTTGGCCTCTTAAGGGCCCGTTTAACATTTCGGCCCTATATTAATGTCGGCCTGTTAAATGCCTGTCATATAGTTGGGCCTAACTACGACCCGGTTTGCATCCGGCCTGCTCGCAGCCGATATCTGATTGGGCCAAACAAGGACCAAGACAATTTTGGCCTGTTAAAAGCCCGTGATTTGATTCGCACAATCATGGGCCGGGGTTCATTTCGGGCTGCTGCCGGCCCGTTAGCTGTTCGGCACGTTTCAGGCCCAACCTACATCGTGATTGCATGACGGCCTGATTATGTACCGTAATTTTACGGTTTGGCCGGTTTACTGCGAAGACAGGATATATATACAGTAAAATAACTGCAACATCGTGAATAAGAAAAAACCTAGACTATACAATAAAGAAATTACAGCATATTACATCCACTGGGCATCAAAGTTCGCCACTATGATAATAAAGCACAAGCAGACAGCAGATTACATACACTGGGCATCAAAGATTGCCACCAGTGCAAATAAACATGCCGACAAAATAATATACGAAACCGACAGCACTTCAATAGAGTTCAAGAAAGGTTAGCCCTGCTGGGGAGCTGCAGCACAAGCAGCTGAGCAAGATGATGAGACTACGCTTGTTCAACACTTAAATCTTCCTCACTCTGAAAGATAAACAAGCACATAGATGACAGGTTTTGCACATAAAAGTATCAGTGCTGACAATTCATCACATTTCTTACTGACGAATAAAGTGACACTGTTTAAAATTGCATTAACACAATATGGTATTGTTTAGGTCAAGACATGGCAGGAAATGACATTGTGAAGGAGTTGGCAGCTTCATGACACCACTGGATTACAGATCAAGAACTCATAAGTATCAATGGTTAGTGTGCTGTCAATCTATCCCATTTCAGATTGGCAAATAAAGAGACGGTTTAAATAATACTCCCTCCGTCCGGAATTACTTGTCATCAAAATGTATGTGTCTAGAACTAAAATACATCTAGATACATCCATTTCAATGACAAGTATTTTCGGACGGAGGGAGTAGTAGAATGATATGACATTGTTCATAGTTAAGAAACTGCAGAATATGACATTGTGCTGTAGTGGGTAGGTTCACCACACCACTGGATTACAGATGAAGAACAGAAGCATACATGCAGTGCAAAAGAAGACCACTTGCTCTGTGTAGTTTAATTTACATGGTATGAATAAGGAACTTGGTTGTACAACTGAAACTTAAATTGAGAAAGGACAAACTTTTGTTTATGAACTACATAATAAACTTTAAACATGCAATTTGATGCAAACACCAAAAATAAACAGCTGTTGCAGTCATGCCTAACCAAATATATACAACAAAGTTTGAAGGCTTGAGATGGACAAACTTACATTATTGGTGAAGACAGGCTCTATAAAGGCCTTGTCCATGCTGATGGGGGGGGGGGGGGCAATTCAAGAAGTTTACCACAGAATCTTCTTCATAAGCATTGCCTTTATTCTACATTTTGTCAAGAGTAAATATAGATGTGATAATATACGAAAAAATGGAGAATATTTAAGATAAGATGAAGAGTGATGCTACATAACCAAGTAGCTATAAATGTAAGTGCAGCGATACAGGCAAAAGGTACAGCCAAGAGCAATGCACAGCTAAACTTCTTCAGTACCAACCTTATGGTAAGAGTAAATATAGATCTGATGTGTAGAAAAGGGAGGGCAAAGAAAAATAAGCTACAGAGTGATGGTACATGAACAACAACCTATCATTATAAGTACACTGATAAAGAATAGCATGTACTTACAAGAACAATGCAGAGCTAAAAAAACATTGGCATTGGATATACTCTACACTAATGTAACCATTCATACCGATCAGATAATTTGGAGCGAACAATTGATAAGCAAGCTATCATGCATACTGCTGTCACATAATGAACCAGGTATGTATGCAAGTACAGTGATATAGGACAACAGGTACTAACAAGAGCAAAGGAGCGGGCAGCATATTTGCAATATCCTGTCATTCTTTTCAAACAGGAATTCTTCTTCGAGCAGATTTCCTGCAAAAAAGATCCGTAAGGCACATGCGGAAAAGTAGAAGTTCAAATTGTCATGTGATTTCATAGACAGTACCTCATCCTAGGAACGAGACCAATGCATAACAAGGTTTTTCCATTCAATGTCTTCTAAATTTAGCATAGGAGACTTCACTGGAAATTCATTTATAGATTTGCCACCAAAGTGTGATTTCCTCAGGTAACACCGATACTGCTGCAATGCTCCCTTGAAAAGCACAAGCAAGCTTTGCTCGTCATGACTATCCAGATTGACCCTCGCCTAGTTACAACAATATAATGTAAATCATTGATGTGTTCAATCAGCAGAAAACAGGAAAATAATAACCATGAATAATAGCACTTACACGTAAGTTGGACAGGAAGATGTGAAAATGGTGTTTGTCTTCATAATAATCTTCCCATGATGGGAATGTATGCACGTAGTCCCTAACAACATTGAAAGCATTGTCTTTTAAACTGGGAATAAATGAAATGGGGTTCCAATCTGCAGGAATTGGCCATCTCAGCAGTTGGGATAGGTCTTCGGCCGGTGGACTTGCTGTACTTTTTGCTGGAGTGGGATTTTTTTGTGGTACAGCTGGTGCTATGGCAAATGAAATCGGTATACCTTTTGCTGGAGTGCACGTCCTGTGTGGTGGGGCTAGTGGTGTGGCCAGTGAAGTATGGGTACAGTCTGCTGGAGTCGGTCCTACGTTTTGTGTCACTGGTTGTACATCCAATATAAGTGGGGTGCTGTCTGATTTCTCCGGCACCACCACGTTTTTCAAGGACTTTGTTGGTGCTCCTTCAAGTTCGGCAATCACCCTCTTCCTTTTTGATGTATGATGCACATGAACAACATTTGAGTGGAAAAACATGGTATGATGACAGATGGAATATGTATTGATAATGGATGGGCATGGCATCTCGAGATATATGATGAGTAAACTAAGCACATGGCGGTGCAACAAAGTAGAAGAAATGCAAGACAATATATGCAAGATACCCGCAATCAATAAAACATTTCCAAATTAGAACAGACACCTTGATGGGTGAACAGGACAGGCCATCTGCCTTTGACTCCTCGAGGTTAGAATAGTCATTAGGATCATATTCTGAACAAGAGTCAACAGGCGGGGAGCGTATGAGTTTCATTGCATCCAGAATGGCACTCAATGCCTTGGTGCCAATTTTGTAAGTCATTGCAGTGTTTAGCTTCAAGAGTGGACTGCTGCTAGTGCGACACAAAGCAGCTACACAGATCATAGTGTAGATATAACGGGAAAACCTTAAGCATCAGAGTAAAATCAGCAAAGTGGAACTTGCTGGAATATATGTGCTAGTATTGCCGGTACGACTAGAAAGGCTTCGGATACCAGCTCTCTTCAAGTGAAGGTGTGGTACTGTAAATATCAGTGTAACTCTCAAAGGCGACACAGCTCCGCACATTTCCTTGCTATTCTTATAGGATTCAAGTGGGCAGGCCACTACAAATCCTATTCCTATGTTTACAAGATCCTACGAATCAAAGAGGCTCAAAGTGTCCATCACAACCAACCGTATAGACCTCTACACTAAAAATGTCCCTGCTCATCTTCAGTACAAGGAACATACTGTACTACTAGCATACTCCCTCCGTTCCAAAATATAAGTCTTGGTAGAGACTTCCACTATGGATCACATACAGATGTATCCAGATACATTTTAGAGTGTAGATTCACTCATTTTGCTCCATATGTAGTCCATGGTGGAATCTATACAAAGACTTGTATTTAGGAACAGAGAGAGTACATATTAAAGAAGAACAGAAGAGGAACATGGTAAAGAAGAGCAAGCAGATTTTGGATAATAAAATGTTGGTTGCGCAGTGCCCACACATGATGAACCAGAGCGCATTATGAATGCAACTCCCAGCTGTCTCTCGACCATTTCAGGCGGTTGGATGAAGATCCTATGTCTCCTAACCCTTCTTCTTCCTCGTCTCTAATTCTTCCCATACAGAACCCCGCACGGGCCGCCGGCCGGACCACCGGCCCCCACCGCCTGTGTTCCTCCGCCACCCCCACCCCCCACCCGCGTCGAGTTTTCTGCGTTCGGCGAGGCCCCACAACCACCCGAGCCCCTTGGATCGCACCGGTGAACTCCGGCGAGCTCTGAAAAATTGACTGACCCAATTTTGAAATTTAGTCTACTGTGATTTAACTAGTGTGGAATATAAAAGGGGAAAACTATAATCATTGGGAGTATAGTGTTGAGCGTGCCATGGCGGATCTGAAGGTGCAAACCGGACAAAGGCAACTTCGCAACCAAGACAAGAAATCAGAGTAAAGCAGTGGCGATCTATTTTCTTGCAGCGATAAATAAGTTGAGCAGATACAAAAGAGTACCACCTCTGGTGCGGTGCCATGTACGCATCTGCTGAGAATTTGATGGTGCTGCGGTAGTGATGGCTGTCGGCAGCGTGGAAGCAGATCTAGGAGGGTAGACGGTGGCGGCAGGGCGCGGTGGACGAGACGGTCGTAGGAGCGGCACCGGCAAGGTGGACGATGGCGGGGATGAAGCGAGAGGACGGGATGCAAGGATCCCGGTCCGAAGGCGTAGATGAGAGAGGTCGATCTCTTGTAATGGATGGCGGTGTCGGGGTATCAGCTCCGGCATGGTGGAGGAGGACGGCGGTGGATGGGGTGGCGGACGGAGGAGGGTGGGGTGGAGAGGGTGTTTTGGCGCCCACGGAGTACGATGGAGAAAAGGGAGGTAGAGAGGAAGGGGGGAACCATGTATTCAGGGCGCGCTTGTCTCAAATGCAAGGAAATTTACAAACTTAGCCCCCGTTTCAAATTTCTACTACATCACAGCAACATTAGTTGGTTGGGGATAGGACGGTAATCTCGCATACACTAAATATTTGCCGACGAGAGTTTGTTTTTGGCGCCCATCGTGTATGAATATGAATCGGGGAGGGAGTCGATTTCGGCCGAGGGCACACTGTGTTTTGGCGCCCACCGTGTATGAATCCGGGTGAGAGGCGGTTACGTCACGTTTGGGTGAAATTACAAACCTACCCCTATCGAAACCTATAGAAATCCAGCAGATAGGCTTTGCGTGGCAGGGATAGGCAGTAGTGATTTCCATCTCGCAGATTTTGGTTTCGGGCGGTTACTGCGACTTTCCCAGCTTCGTTCAAATTTTGCACAGTGCACGTTTACCGTGCCAACTCAATTCGAATCCTGTTTGTATTCTACTATTTTTTTTCGGGCGGGATCCATTTTCAATTGGAATTACATTCTATATACATCATTTTTTATATATACTTTCAAAAGCACAACAAAGAATTCTGCTCCTTTATATGTATAATATGATTTACAAATACAACGATCTCGAAATCTTAAGGTTGAATTCGAAAAAAATTAACCAAATTATGTTCTACTAAAATGTATGGATCAGTAATATCTACATATTAAATAACATAGATGTGCGTGAATTCCTATGAGTATGCATGTTTGATAGATCAATTTTGGTTCGAGTATGGATTACATGTATCATCATCTCGAATTCAAATATTTGAATCCCTTTTTTGTTCACTCCTTTCACGCCCATCTCTCTCGCATGCATGCTCCTTCAGGTAGCTATCACTCTCTTTTCTCCAGCTCACCCGCACGCTCACTTCATGTTTGTCCTATCCTCGCAAACATGGTCTCTCGACGTATCCCTTGAGAAGTGTCACACTCTCCCTATCATTATACATTACATGGTTTTCATTATCTCTCACGTCTCTACTGTTCTCTGGTATCACTCGGTACCTAAGCTTTCTTTTTCACCACCACACACACGGTCTCCACTCGTCTTTCACTTTGTCTTTCTCTCTATGGGATTCTCTCACACACCCTATATGTCTCTACATATGACTCATACCACTAAAATTACTCTCTCTCTCCTATAGACACAACATTTGTTGCGATCTCCTTTTCGTCTCCATCCCAGACTGACATTATTCATTTTTTACCGACCAGACAACCCCGACTACCGTCTCCTCTCTCTCTCTCTCTCATAGATACACACACACAACTCCTGCTTCCACTCCCCTTCCTGACTACCGTCTCTCTCTCACACACACAAAACTCTTGCTTTCGCACCCCGACTCGTATTTCTCTCACAAACATTTATCGACTAGCTAGCCTCCAGATAGGTTTATACACCCGCACACTCGTGCTTCCACCATCGCATACATGTCTCTCTCCCACTCCTTGTATCTATGTAGCTTTTTCTTCCCTTCTTGAGACATGCCCTCTCGATCGTGCACACACACACTATCGCCTCATTTTAAGCTGATACCTATCGCACACACACTACTTGTGTCTTTGTCACACATGCACTCCATCCTCCTCCACTCCCCCTCTCTCTCACACACACATGGGCTTTTTGCAACAACTAGCAAGATGCCCATGCGTTGCACGGAACATCAAGATGCATTTGTATGAGTAGTTTATCTTGTGGGGGAAAAGGATGAACGAGGGAAGGCCTTATTTGCAAATGTGGAGAGGGGTGTGGGTATATTTTTGCAAAATTGCCATAGTTTCCTTCCTATCCGTCAGATATAGACCGGACGGCCTATATTGCAGGATGGCAGGCACATGATCATCACCGATAATGCTTTTTATAAGAGTAGGGATAAAAAATAGAGTTGGTGATGATGGTGGGCCTGCCATCCTGCAATGTAGGTCGTCCGATTTATATCTGACGGATAGGAAGGAAAATATGGCAATTTACCCACACTCTTCAAAACATTTGCAGATAAGGCCTTCCCTCGTTCATCCTTTTCTCCCACGAGATCTTGATGTTCCGTGCAATGCACGGGCATCTTGCTAGTAAGAGTAGAAATTAGACATATACCACTTCTCAAATCTTGAAACCAACAACATTCCTCCCTTATCTCATCAAAACCGCCAAAGGAATATATTTTGAGTGAAACATAACATATTTTTAGTGATATACGTATTTCGAAACTAGACTTTTTTTCTATCAAATCGGTGAATATGTATTAATCTACTTTGATCGTGTGGCAACGCATTGGCACATTGCTAGTAGTTATTATAACTTTTTG
Source organism: Triticum timopheevii (assembly GCA_963921465.1). Classification (NCBI taxonomy): domain Eukaryota; kingdom Viridiplantae; phylum Streptophyta; class Magnoliopsida; order Poales; family Poaceae; genus Triticum; species Triticum timopheevii. Next base: position 172,976,597 of record OY997274.1, on the reverse strand, counting down.
GACACCAGACAAACGGTGGAGTACATATACGAAGAGCAGAGGCACACACACGTAGTCGGCCTCTCGTTGTCTCACACACATGAGTGTTACGTAAAAGCGACGTTAACAAATAAACCCTAAAACCCTAGGTGCACGATTGCTGCATTCGCGGGTACCGGGTATGTGGTGGAGCACCTTTGTAGGAGTTGATAGTCGGGACCACAGGTGAACGACTTGGAGCGCGGTGGCTCGCCAGTTGCCACAGATCGAGTAGCCACGTTTAAAATATAGTTTTTTAGCGGGGTTAAGAGTCCCGATTTTCAATGGCAAGTTATAAGTAGTAAGTAGTTTTTAGAACGATTGGTATGGAGCGAAAATGGAATTCATAGTACTACGTACCTCCTTGGCTTATGGTTGTATGGGTTTATGTTGCAAGATGTTGAACCTGGTAGTTCTAAGGCAAATACTATGGTTTAGATTTGGATGCTGGTTTTCAGTAATCGGAAGGGGAAACCCTTCTTTGATTAAAAAAACTACTACCTCCATTCTGGTTTACTAGTCCCCATCGTACTTTGGGTCAAAGTTTGTCCATGAATTTTACTTGTAAAATGTGAATGGAAAACGAGATTTTGTTATACCCAAACAAAAAAGGACTGGAGGGAGTGATTGCTCTGACACGGACGCGACCTCTCATAGCGCAGGCATTGAACCTGCGCGCCGGCCAAGAGGGCCGCACTCGGTACAGGCCCGGATGAGCACGCCTCCTCACCGCATGCAACCAGCTTAAGACTACCCTGCCTGCCTTCATTGAATCCACGCGTGTGCTGGGAACACGTCCTTCCGCGAGCCGGCAGGCATTTTAGAACAGAAAAAATGACTAAAATATAATTAATTTACGCATGGTCTTGACTTGTTGTGCTCGTGGTACCAGGAACTAGTAGAGGTTTTTCTTTATTTATAACTCTCCTCACATTTTTTGTGGCTTTGAAGTGAATCATGGTTGTGGACATTATGTATGAATGTGCAGATATCTGCGAACATGAGTTTGATGTGGAAGTTGAACTTGGAATGTCGGGCTTGCGCGTGAACTATACCGTGTCCAATGCTTCATCTGTTATTGTTTGGAAAGTAATTGTTGTTATTACATGACTAAAAAAACATTTTGTGCCACGTCAGTAGATGCACAGACATCACAACAGGCATGCTGATTGGATAAACATTTGAACCTAGCTATTATGAAGGAAATTTTGTATTGACAACAGTTTTAGATAGCAGGAGACGCCTAGCCTGCTCTGCCTCTGCTAGCTTATTTCTGGCTTCTTCCATCTCTTCTTTGGCTTGGGTGAAGAGAGCATCCGATTGCTCTTTTCGCTTCTTCAGGAACTCAGCTACATTCTCAAGGGTTGTTGCACGCTTTCTTTCAGCCTTTACTAATGCCATGAGGACACGAACAGCTGACAACTCCACCTGGCTTGTGTGTAATCCAGCATCATCTGGGAATTTGCACCTTGTGTCTAATCCAGCATCATTAGGGAACTGGCACCTTGTGTGTAATCCAGCCTCATTCTGGAAACATGATCTCGAGGTTGACCATACTTCCCTCCTTGCAGGAACTGCATCCTAACATGAAGTTACTTCTTTTTTAGACCAATACTCAGAGAAACCTAGATCCATTTAGTAGAAGCCAGATAAGCAGAACTCGAAGAAGTGAATTCAAAAGGAAAAGAAATATAAAAACAGACTACAAGGTGAGAACACCCACTTCCTCCATCAAGTTAAAAATGAAAGCATTAGGACGATTAAGACTCTTCTTATTACACATCAAAGAACACCACGCTTAAGAGAAACAGAAACTACAACATATACACATTGAAGAACACGAGGCTAAACGAAAGTAATTGAAAGGGTGTTACTTACCAAAGCTCATTTTACAGGTTCGGTGTAGCTCCTCTTTAACTTGCCATGCTCCTTGAAGATGTCCCGAATATCCCGTGTTTGGTCTTCATTGCTCCTCTGCATGTTCACACTCGTGCTTTTAAAATCTCAACATGGCAAGAAAAATACTACTAGTAATACTCGCGCATCTTGTGGGCAACATTAAAGCACTCGTCTGCCATGTTAGAGCATCTCCAACAGAATCGCAACGCGCAGCGCTTTAAAAAAGCGTTTACAGTGTTGAGATCGAGAAGTAGATAATAGAGAGTAGAGGATAGTTCTCAGCATAGATAGATAAAAAAAAGATAATTCAACTACTCCTCGTCGTCCGACTCCTCCTCGGTGATGTCCTCCTCCAACGTCTGACTATAGGCGTGAAGATACCGATCGTCGTCGGATTCCCAGGGCGATGCTGCTCCTAGCCTCATGTTGAATTGAGCGTCCGCTTTTCGCTTACGCTTGTCCTCATGATAGGCGACTCACTCCGCCCTCCTCTTACCCCTCTCCGCCCTCCTTTGCGCGTAGAACTCGTGCTCGTTGATGATGTCCTGCAGGAAGTGTTGGTGCCATAGCGCAATGGCTTCCTCGTCCATCTCGGCGATGCTGAGACGGTGCTCCCGCCTCCGGTTGTTGCGACGATCCTCGTCGGTGCTAAGCCGTGGCAGAGGCGCGAGCTCCTGCACCCGCTCCCGCGTTGGCACGTTAGGGAAGTTCAATGTTCTATGAGGCCACCGGAGGCGCCACGCCGCCGGGTCGTACGCGCGGGCGACCTTGTTGGCGGTGTCGAAATTGCCGAGGCCGAGGCGCATCCCGCGGAACCGGATCTCGGCGGAGAAGCCGCCAGAGGGGCACGCGCGGACGCCGTGGTATCCCCAAGTATCCCGGCGACGTGGTGGCATGGTGGCGCGGCGGCGGCGAGGCGAAAAAGAGCGGGGAGAGAGCGGTGGCGAGGCACAAAGCGGTGGCAAGGCATAGAGCGGTGGGAGGGCGTTGGATTTTATAAAGCGCGTCGGACGCCGCGCGCCAAAACTAGCGCACACTCGGCAGCTTTTTCCCGCGCGCGCGCGATCCTTTCCCGACGTCTCTGCTATCTCTACTCTCTTCTCTACGATTATACTTATTTTATATTTAATATTTAATATTTATCTCTACTTCCTTTAATGTCTACTTTTTTTCTCTATACTTTTTTTCTTGCAATATATGCCGTCCGATTTATATCTGACAGATAGGAAGGAAACAAATGGGAATTTTGCAAAAAGATACCCATACTCCTCTCCTGATTTGCAAATAAGGACTTCCCTCATTCATCCTTTTCTCCCACAAGATAAACTACTCATACAAATGCATCTTGATGCGTGCAACGCATGGGCATCTTGCTAGTTCTAAAAACCTTTCCATCATTTGCCACACTACTGGTTGCAGATGAAAAATCTACCCAAGCACTGCGCGATACAGGAGCGACGCACAATTACAAGCTGATATTCTGTTGGACAATGGAGGCTATAACCAATTACTTTTACGGGAACAATAGCACCCAGGAAAATTGAAGGGTAGGTATGAACAAAATTGAAACTGCACATGTACGGCTAAGTGATTCAATACACACATTACCAATCGAGGAGGAGGAGAATGATGGTCGCGGAGGCCTCTGTGAGTCATGGTCGGCAACGGGAGTCAGTTCATTGTCCACGACGGTGGTACTTCTGCGCTTGGCATTGTCTTCCGGGAAGCAGATCCGAGACCGTGGAAGATGATGCCGGGGAAGAGGCTCCATCTATGATGACGACGGTGGACCGGCTCCAGTGCGGCGTATGAGGTCATCGATGAGGCAGATGCTTTGCGGTGGACGAGTGTGCCGATGTAAAGGGGAGGAACACGAAGGCTGCGGTGCCGTGGAGAAGTCTATTTTGCGGTGGGGATAGAAAATGGGGAGTATTCAGGTGTACTACTCTCGGTGCCGGGGTGGGGCTGGCTGGGTAGGGTGAACCTAAAGTTACGATTACAACCCCCTACCAAGCGTCGTCCATAGGCCTGTTCCGAAGGCTATGATGGTAACTTCCCACTGCTCGAATCAGGGTCGCGGGAGATTTTCCCGCCGACCTCAAAATTTTGTGACATTGGACTCCCCGTGTGGCGTGTTGAGTGATTCGGCTAAGCAACTAGCGAGTAGTAGTAGTAAACTCTGCATATTAGGTTTGACCGAAGTCAAATTCCTAAAGTTTGACCAAGTTTATATAAAAATATAACCATTTACCATAACAAATATGTATGATGTGGAAGTACATTCAATAATGAATCTAATGGTATTTATTTGTTATTGTGTATGTTAATATTTTTTGTTATAAGCTTTCTGAGAGTTTACAAAACTTGACTTTGACCAATGCTAATACGCGGACTTGAATAAAAACGGAGGGAGTACACATTTGTTTTCTTAGTTCGTAGTGAACTAATCATTTGTTGAAATTGTGAAATAAATATATTAGGGTATTGACTTCGAATGTAATGGTCTATACAATTCAATAGTTACAATCATTGTAGAATCCCAAGATGTATACAAGGTCTATAGTACTTCACAACATGCTCAAACTCACATAATCCCAGTCAAATGAGAATCTAAATGCATTTCATAGTTATTACTTTGTAGGATGCAACAAAAACAACCAAAACTCTACATCAGCCATTATAGAAGCAACATTTTGACATATCCCATTGTGTGAATGAAACGTGCAGAGAGAGCTTTTGAATATGGAGCAGATAGGGCGGGAAAGATTGTATGTATGTGGACGAGAGAGTAGGAGACAGAGAGAGAGAAAGAGAAAGAGAGAGGAAGAAGTTAGAACTGTGAGAAAGATGGAGACATGTAATATACGTGAGATGCGTGTGCATCCGGATTCTGTATACGTGGAAGGAGAAGAGACAACATGTTTGATGAGAGAGCTGGAAAAACAAGGACGAGATGGGAAGGATCTCATGGGTTGAGGGATTGACAATTTTGTGCGGGGGAGAGAGGGATTGGTAATTTTGTGCAAGAGAGAGAGAGAGAGAGGGTGGGGGGAGGAGTCAGTCAGCCGTCGTCACATCACCCTGCTTCCAAATGACCCCGCATTCTCTATCGCGGTGTGGTCGCCGTCTTCGATTTGCTCGATGCCCTCTTTGAAGAAGCACAAGCTAGAGTAGTCGCCGTATAACCTTGGATGGGGATGAATTGTGTGCTCGGGGGAGTGTGTGTGTGTGTGTGTGTCAGATATTGAGCGAAAACAAACCTAAGGAGAGAAATGGGTATTCACGAAGAGATTGTGCGGGCCTTGAGGTGGGCAGGGGCCGAGTGAGGGTGTCAAAATGTGCGTGTTGATGCATGTGTTGCATGCGATCGTGCGAGGGACGGACGAATCGAGAGAGATGGTTGTTGTGTTACGGATGCTCCTCTCTCTCTCTCTCTCACACACACACAAGTAAACTAGAAGACCGTTCTCTCATGTATACACAATGTATCGGCATCTGTCTATGTCTCACTCATGCATGATCATTTGCACATTCACACCTCTCTATGTCTGTATCACACGCACATCGTCTCCACATTGCCCTTCCGCCACAACACACATATGGACACATACACACGTTCTCTCTCAGTCACACACAAAATAAGTATTAAAAAAACTAGGGCGCACCTAAAACGTCCAAATCCAAATAAACACAAACTGGAGCTAAATTCAAATATATGAAAATATTGCAGCGTCAAGAACTTTCCCAGGAAAAAAAAGTTGAGTAATATTCGAGGATTGTTTTCACACAAACAAAAATGTTTGGTGGATGTCTTTCGAGCGCGACATGGTGACACACCATTCGATCGACCGCGCGGCCGCGGTTCACGCGCTTGCACAGGATTCCGTATCGTGGTTGTGGTACTAACTTCAAAAAAATTAATAAAAGCGCTGCCTAAGTCTAATGTTTACGTGTACTAGTACGGTTTTCTTTTAAGTTTGACCAACCTTATATAAAACTAAAGTAAGCTCCCATACACGCACTCATCAATATGCCGCCGCTGCCGTTGTGCATGCCGGCGCCCGCCTGCTCCGGCCAACAATTTCTCACCCATCACCGCCATGCCGTCGCCATCCTTGTGCCATGAAGCCGAAGGCTCCCCCGCTCACGTCGTCTGCAGTGCCTCCTCGCCATGCCGCCGTGCTGCCAAGCACACGAGCAGCTGGTGGAGCCGCGTCTATGCACGCAGCGTACGAAGAGGAGGACGAGCGCGTGCTCCAGCACGCCAGCGAGGAGGAACTAGCGTGTCATTGTAGTCTCCGCCCGCGCGGAGGAGGCGCGCATGGTGGCTGTCGCGGCGGAAGCCGGTCGCGCGTGCGTCGAGCCCGCAAACCAGGTGCGAACGCGGAATCTACCTTCGAGACCTTAAATGCCACGTGGATCTTGCAATCTGAAGGAGAAATTTGGGTCAGTCGACTCATGTGAGCCGTTTGATGCAACATGGATGGCTAGAAGGGCTTCTTCCACCTCTTCTGCCGTCTTCTTCCTTCGCTCCGTCGAACTTCTTTCACAAATCGACTGACCCAAATTATACTACTAGTATGAACGTATTAAGTACAGTAGGAACACGAAGATACGAGCAGTAGTACCAATTGCAAGAAGAATAGTAGTAAGACATAGTACTAGTACTACTCTACGTACTAAAGAGTTCAAATAACGAGAAAGAACATAAACATAGTTCTGCTGGGGCCTCAGCACAACACACCCTTGAAAATAAACTAAGTAACTAGTCCGCTTGACACTGCAGTAGAACCAGCATGAGTGACAGCACTGCCACCTACTCGGAGTCCGAGTCCACGTCCTCGACTTGTCCTCGTCCCTCTTCCTCTTCCTCTTCGCCGACGCTTCTTTGCTCGAACCGAACACTGGACTCTGCTTCTTCATCCAACCCATGTAGATATTTAAACAAAGGTAGGCATCCATTGCTGCGTACAGGATGTGATCTTCATCTAATGTCTTCGACTCCCATGCATGATGAAACTCGTGATGAGGTTTCTTCAGTTTAGCGTACGAAGGATAAATCATGGTTGCTGCCAGGGTCAGCATTGAAGGTTGAGAGGAGGACACCAAGCTTGCCTTCTGGAGATCGAAGGGCTGGCCTACAACGAGACCTATTCGACGCAGGACATCCCTGTCATTCTTAAAGCCTACAGTAACAAATTTCACTCTTTTGTCCTTGAGGAAGTTCTTAAAATCCTGGCACTCAACGTCGGCATGGCTTATGTGGTAGACCAAGCAAACGTTATGTACGCAAACCTGGACCATGGCGGGCTTCTTCCTCTCTTTGTCCTTTAGATCCTTCTCTCGTCCCAGGACTATGGTGTACTCAACAACTAGCCCAGCGACCCACTCATCCGTTGAACTGTTGAACATGTGTAGGAACCGAGCAAGCCATGCTCACACCGTCGCGGATCCACGTGCGTAGATGATGATGAACTGATCGCCGGTGATGGCTCTAACCTGGTACTCAGCGGCGACCATGGAGATTTGGGAGGCCATGGATTTTGGAGGAGGGTTAGGAGAAGTTGAACTATTGTACCCCGCAAAAACTGGGAGCGAACTAATGTGAAAGGATGGGACGACTGGGAGCATACTGTTGTGAGGTAGAAGACGGGGGCGAGTAGGGCGTGCGAACGGCGTGGGGTTGCTGGCTTGCCCGGTGGATAAACGGCTTCAAGCCCCCAAAGAGTTCTCAAGAACTATGCGGGACCCACTAGATGTCATGTCTACTAGACCCATATCGTAGGCCTGACAGTATAGCTTCTGCCTCCCACGACCTACGCCTCCCTCGCGCTGTCGCGCCCTTTGAGACTTCGACCGACTATAAATGAGAAAATTGTTTGCCTACTCCGCATGCATGATACTCCCTCTGGTCCTTTTTACTCCCGTCAACTGTTTGCAAAGTGTTTGACCAAATATATACTTTTTTTGAACACCACCTTATATTAATTAACCAGCCACACCATTACACTCATTCGATACAATATTCACCACACAGGGTGGTACGTTATTTACAAGAATACCATCTAATCTATTGTCGAAGCTATACTTAGCGATTAAGTGTGCCACCTTATTGGCTAAACGGCTAATCTTTGACAATTGAAGATTGTTGATCAACTTCGAGATGCTCAATGCTTTCATCAGGTCACACATAGCAGACCTGTCATAGTCCCCCAATGCAAGAGACGCTACCACAAAAGCGCAATCAGTCTCTAAAATTACAGGATTATGAAGAGAAATACCTATGTAGAGACCGGCAATGCAAGCCCTAAGCTCCGCTTCCTCCACGCTTTGACAGGCATCAATGAAATCCCACGACCAAATTTATACTAAAAATATCAATATCTACAATACTGATTATAATGAGTATAAGAACTACATTTTATAATGAGTGTAAAAATATTGATTTGACATTGTGAATGTTGATACTCCCTCCGTCTAGGTGAGTAAGTCATCTTAGGCTGTGCACCGTGACCAAGGGGGAGGGAAAAATGAGAGTCATTAATGTTTATTTGCTAATTAAATAGTATTGCATGCAATGAACTAACCACTGCATATCATGTTTGATAGTCTCATGTCATTAAAAGCATGCACACCCTCATCTCTTATTGGTTGATATGTCAAGAAACAAGAAACGAGGTAGAAGTTAATGTATCGTGCCTACGTGTTTTGGGATTATTTGGTTTTCATAAGATGACTTACACACCTAGCTATTAGAGTACCACTACCTCCCTTCTAGTTTAAAGGGCTCGACTCAAAAATTTCACCTACTCTTAGCAAGATAGTAGAGGTGGTGGAATAGTTTTTGAAGTCTGCAAAAGTACTCAACTAATGATGTCATTCTTCACAAAAAATGTGTTTACCAATGCATGCATGAACACTAGTTACTCTAACCCCCCTCTCTTCTTTAATTCTTTGCCACATCAACATGTTTGCTATTCCCGTGTGCATGATACCAGCTAAGATACCACCATTATGGCCAGCCTTAATCATCGCATGCAATAATTTAGTGCACCTTGAAATATGAACATGTGTGGGGCGTGTATGTTTTTAATGACTTGAGACTATACCTAGCCCGGCATGCAAGATGACTTATTATGCACCGTTCCCCATACCTGCAGGAAGCCCGTTCGTCTCCAAATCTTTTCCTCTCCATGTGTGGAAACAATATGCCTGCCAAACTCTCCTTCTCCATCCGGCGGTCCCACCACTCCACCCCGTGTGAAAAAATCTGCATGCATGACTCTCCTCCCCCCACGCTCGTCCAATCCGTTGTGACCAGCAATATTTCCACCCCTTCGCTCCCCCATAATTTACTCCAACAAATATGCCCACGTAGCTTTACTTAACTTCAGGTGCATTGGGTCACTGACATATGGGCCCAGCAGTGTACTGGCCCACATGTCAGTGACGCAACTGGACCTGCAGTTAAGTCAGTGCAGCTCAGTCCATATCTTACGTAGGTGTGCCATTGCTCGCTATAAATACTATGCCTCCCACGACATCGCTATCTCCTCCCCCTCACATTCACGTTCATCGCTATCTCCTCTCCCTCCCTCTCACGTCGACCACCATGGCATCGCCCCTCCCAAGCCCTAGGAGCCCCTCGCTGCACCGCGCGGACGGTCACGCATCGTCGTTCCGTTCCTCGCCGCCACTAGTCGAGGAGGACGCGTCGCTGCTCCGCTCCTCGCCACTATGCGACGCATCGCCATTCCGTTCCTCACCGCCGCTAGTCGAGGAGGACGCGTCGGTGTTCCGCTCCTCGCCGCGACGCAACGCGTCGCTATTCCGTTCCTCACCGCCACTAGTCGAGGAGGACGCATCGGTGTTCCGCTCCTCGCCGCGACGCATCGAGGTGGACGCGTCGGCGTTCCCAATCTCGCCAGCACGCGCATTAGAGGACGCGTCGGCTCCCCGCTACGAGGAGAACACCGTGCCGCCCGCCGAGCCCCCCAGCCTTGAGGAGCTTTGGAAAGAAATGGATGTCGCCTTGTGGGAGGCTTTGCCTCCAGCAGAGCGCGCCAAAATAGAGGCGGAGAAGAAGGACGAGGAAGAGAAGCGCACCGCGCAACAAGCTTTCTGGGAGATCTATGTCGCGTCCGAGAGAGTCAAGCAATTGGTTCTTTGGTAGAAGGCTCGTGCGAGGGCCGTGAGGGTGGCGGAGGATGCCCGTGCCGACAACTTGAGTGCAGTCGGGCCCAAGCGCCTCATCTATGCTTGGCGGTACGTGGACCGGGTGCATGCTTCCAGCCAGGAGGAGTACCTGTTGGCGCCGAATCACCACACTGGTGAGATCGCGCTCGCCCGCCGGCAAGCCGCCAATCAGCACCTCGCGAGTTGCGAGGCTGAGGAAGAGGCGTTGTGTCGGTGCGCTGGGAAACGGCCGCGCACTAGGGAACTCATGGCGCGCCGCAAGCGCTCCTGCGAGCGCCGTGGCTTTTAGGAGGAGTATAATTTTTTTTCGTAAGGCGATCTCGTTAGTTTTGGGATGAAAATGATAAACCCTGAACGTTCAGGAATTTTTAGCGTCCTTAATTAAGTATGTAAAAGGGAAAGTTTGGAAATGTTTTGTATTATTACGCATTTTGCAAGTACGTGCATGTAGCACAAACTTTACTATATACTATCGGACTACACGTCTCTCTCGATATATGCTTGCAGACTGTGCTACTCCCTCCGTCCAGGTCAATAAGTCATCTTTGGTTGTGCACGGTGACCAAGAAGGAGGGAAGAATTGTACACCTAGACGGAGGGAGTACCACTATTACTTATGTACGTGCAAATGCACGTTTTAACATTACGATGCAGTTTTTGTAAAAGTAGAAAAACAACACTAGTCAAGCTTGTGAAATGATTCAATGCAAAACAAATGCAAAAATGCTCGTTTAATTGTTTACTTTTAGCTTCCTTCTCTGTGGTTATTTCTCTGTCGTACTTTGTACGGAGTATCTCACTAATTGGAAAGGCATGCAAATTCCCAAACCGCTTCCTACACCCTGTATCGAATTTTTTGCCTAACAAGTTGTGCCGTGCAATTGGAATTCCAACTTGAGTACTACTACTAGTAGCAGTACCAGGGCCAGTTCTTTTAGGCTTCTAGATTAGTAATCCCATAACTACTACCTCCGTCCTGGTTTATTGGTCCCCATTGTAATCTGTGTCAAATTTTGATCATAAATTTAACTAATGAAATGTTAGTGCATGTCACATGCACTACTCCATCCGTCTAGGTGAGTAAGTCATCTTAGGCTGTGCACCGTGACCAAGGAGGAGGAGAAAACAAGAAACGTTAATGTTTATTTGCTAATTAATAGTATTGCATGCAATGAACTAACCACTGCATGTCGTGTTTGATATCTCAAGTCATTAAAAGCATGCACACTCTTTATCTCTTATTGGTTGATATGTCAAGAAAAAAGAAACGAGGTAGAAGTTAATGCACCGCGCCTAAGTGTTTTGGGATTATTTGGTTTTCGTAAGATGACTTACACACATAGTTGCACCGCGCCTAAGTGTTTTGAGTAACATTTTATCAGTTAAATCTTTGGTCAAAATTTAGCACAAATTACAATGGTGAGGAATAAACCAGGATGGAGTAGTAGTTTAGAAGCCCAAATAAATGAGTGAGGCGCCTTATTGTTACTCTCCACTGTGGCTAGTCTTGTGGGAAAAGCTGGGGAAGCCGCCAAAAGAACTGGCCCTTGGAGTAGTAGCTAGGGATCGAGTGCGGGAGATGAACTGGAGAAAGTAAATGCAGAGAGATGAAATGCAAAAAAGACGGAGGAATGTGATGGTTGCTTGTTCGTTTATTTTACCAGGCCATTTATTACTGGGAGTGGTTGGGTTTTGTGATATGACGGCTTTACTACCGCACCACGAGCGGGGGAGAGGTGAGACTCCCGTGCAGCGCCGCCCTCTACACTTGTACTACATCGGTCGTGGTTTATTAGTCCCCCATTGAATTTGACTGAAGATTTAACTGACAAAATGTTAGTGCATGTCAACAAAAACTATAACGTTGGATTCGTATTTGAACATAGTTTTGAATGATATAATTTTAGGTGACATGCATCAGTATTTATCGTACTATATATAATGTTAGTTCAATTTTTGGTCGTACTAATCTATAGTAGTAAGGTGCCCGTGCGTTGCACCGAAGAGTGAAATGCATTGATCGGGGAGTTGTTTATTTTGACAAAGGATGTGGGGGTCATCTCATGTGTAACGGGTATCGATAGGTTTCTTCGGATATTATCCCATCTGTAGAGCTCACAAACATCCGGGTGAAATAGATAAAAAGGTATCTTTTGCAAACAAAAGCATTCAACTGTTCAACCTGCATCCAAAACTTGTGAAGAAATAACACTTATTGTGCTTTGCAAGAAATGATCTTTAAGAATTAGTTTTTGAGTATCGATTGTTATACATGTTGGCTATAGATGACATGGCACTTTCTTATAGTCAACAGTTGGCTATACTATTAAGTAATATTAACCATGCCCTTATACACCTAGACGGAGGGATTAAATCAGGATGACTTGCAAGGGGGCAGAGGAGATGTAAGAAATGGTTCATCGTAAGTCTTTCACCAGTACTGTAGTAAAAATTCATACATGGAAGATTCTAGACTAAAAGGATACACTTTTATTCATGCGCGATACTCCAATAGAGCAAGATCATGCATGAAAGTCTCCACATGCTTAGACAGTGGATTACATTGAGCGAAGACTAATGATCAACATTTAACTTGATAATGCGTATTTTTTAGAAGAACAGGGAGGCTCCTCCACGGTTCTATTATCAAATGAAACCCAAAGTGTCTTACATCAGCTCACTGAGAGGAGCAGTTCAAAGGAAGGACTGCGGCGAAAGCCACTCAAGTTTAACGACAAGCTTACAGAATCAAAAGCGGCAAAGACACGGGCCATAAGCGCCCACACACACAGTACATGTTTTCTAAGTGCACATGATAATGCGTATGTCCAGGTGAACCTCCTGGGAGTCCCCGTGCATCGAGTCGGCGGGTAAAAGATGGAACAGATGCCATGGGTTTTCCAAGTCCACATTGGCGGGATAGTCCCAGCTCCCCAGAGTCCAAGTCTGTCCGATGAGGCCGGTGTCGTCGCCCACGCGACCCGGAGGGGTAGTAACATTGACCACGCACCCGTACATCTGCCTCGTGTCAGTGTCAGCGTCAGCGGCGACGCCCCTGACGCACATTACAGAGACGGGGCGGCGGCCTATGCGGGCCTCGCCGGTGCCCACGATCAAGAGGAAGACGGTGCCGTCCTCCTCCGAGACTAGCAGGTGGCAGTGATCCTCCAGCGACTCCGGCATGGTGAATCGGTAGCACGCGTCGTACTTGATGTTCTCCGCCAAGGGCCAGCAGTGACCATTGCACGCATCCGTGAGGTGATGCACCATGTCCGTCGGCGAGCCACAAAACGGCATCGGGCACTCATAGCAGTGGACGAAGGGCTCCTTGGAGGCATCAACCAGGCCGTCCATGAAACGGAAGTGGCTGTAGGGGACGTTGCGCTAGTTGAATATATGAGCAAGTTACTACGAGATTTAATCCGAATAAGCACAAAATAAATCATGACGGCTATAACAAAGATGAAACTAATCATGTGGACTAGCATAGTAGTAGGATACAGAGTAGAAACATGAATTCTACCACGATTTTGAACAGGAAGGACAGAAACACATACGGTGCAACGGGAGCAGCACCGTTGGCGTTGAGGTTGTCACCCATGTCGTTGAGGAAGAGGTTGCCGAGGTCAGGGAAGAAGTCGTCGTCGGTGAAGTCGTGGCTGCCAGCAGTCGCGAGAGTGTGCTCCCCAGATTTCAACAGCGTCCGCCGAATGGAGCGTAGGAGGGAGTGGCTGTAGGGGACGTTGCGGCCGTCGAATGGAGTGCAGGAGTAGCACACGAAGCAGTAGATGGTGTCCTTACTAGTACTCCCTAGTCTCTATCTATCTATATCTATATATATCTACTCTTATAGAAAACCGAGTTCGTGATGATGGTATGCCTGCCATCTTGTAATATAGACCGTCCGATCTATATATGATGGATAGAAAGCTAACTATGACAATTTTACAAAAGATACCCACACCTCTCTCCACATTTACAGATAAGGCCTTGCCTCGTTCATCCTTATCTCCCACAACCTCGTGCTCCTCCCTATGTCTCTATCTCTACTACTTTTTTTATAACAAATTGAACAGTCATGTGCCGTCCGCTGCATGCCTGGCTGAACACGCCTCCTCGCCTCCATCATCACCAACTGAGTCTTTTATAGGAGTAGGAGTAGAGAAAAAACCGAGTTGGTGATGATGGTGTGCCGTGCAATGCACGGGCATCTTGCTATTTTTTTGCATATAAGTCAAACACCATGTAGACACGGTCTTTGAGCACGGTTCGTAGTCGTTCCACGATCGGGCATTGAAGTTTGTAACTATTTTAGATTAGAATATACTACTCCTCCAGTGCTAGTAGTAGAGCAGAGTCCTACTCTACTACTCTACTCTAGCAAGCTAGGGCATAGTACTGTAGTAGGTACTGTAGGGAGTACCAATACTGTGATCACTCAAGCAAGTTGTCTGGCATCGATATGACCCTACGCTGCTGGTATGTGTCTCGTAAGTCAAGTGGCATGTTGTAGTCATCATCACCTGTCCACTTCCCGCAGCACATATTCACTTCTCCATCTTTGTCCGCACATAATCTCGTCCAAGCTTCCATCCCCGCTAAGGCGCCTCCCCCCCCCTCATCCGAAACCCAAGCACTAACAATGGCAGAACCGAGCAACATCCGCCGAAAGAGTGGCTGGAATTCGCTCCCCACAGAGGTAATCAAGCTCATTGTTTCGCGTGTGGACAATCTCAGTACCATGCCGCTCGCCGTGTGCTCGTCGGGGCTGTACCGTTTACTCAAAGCACTTAGGCCGGAGCTTTTTAAGCCAGCTCCTTGCTTGCTAATGCCGCCTGATCTTCAGAAACGGCGTGTCACGCAGCATAACGATCATTGGGTGGCGAGCATCAACCCCCTTCACTGCGATCCAATCCCCGTCAGCCTCAGCTACATTAACGGTATGTACTGGGTCAGCATGAACACGTCTTGGATGGTGCTCGTCGACGGTCGCGGTAGCTGGATGCTCGTGAAGGTCTACACCCGGCGATTGATCCCCCTTCCTTCGATTAACACTGCACTGCTTTGGCACCGTGGCCTAGAATACTCGGAATCTTACAGTAGCCAACATGATACCAAGTTTGATTTGCTCAAAGTTGTAATCTGCCAAGTGCCCACAAGATCTGCGAATTATAAAGATTTCAGGCTAATTACATTCCTCAACTGCGGTCTCGCCTATCTGACAGGTCACTGCGGTAAGTGGATAAATCTGCACGTCCATCGCAGGATCATACATCCTCCATGGTTCTCTGATGCCATTGAACACAAGGGCTTCATTTACGCTCTCGACTCCTTCTATGGCTGGACGTATTGCTGGCCTACTCCAGTCATCGCTACAAACGGCTGTTACAGCAGTATGTTACTTTCCTATGATATCATGATGGCTTGCTTATATTACTGTCAACATTTACTGAAAAAATATTCATGCTCATAACATGCTGTTCTTAAGATTGACTAAATCAAGAGCCCTTTTTTATTTGACTCCAACTTGATATGATGTTGTAGGCTGCCTGGTGTCCCTACCCTTCCTAATCCCAGAACCTTTCAAAGAAAAGCAGGCATGGCAGTTGCAGGTGGTTCCTGGCTCAATCAGACGATGGTGAAAGATTGATGATCGTTCGCACGTACCGGACATGTTGTTTCGCGGAATACAATCACAGTTACTGCAAGGTCTTTGAGCAGGATCCCGGCTTCTCTGGGCCTTCAGGAATTTTTGACTGGAGGCTGGTAAGTAGCCTTGGTACATGCTCTCTGTTTGTCGGACTGAACTATCCGATTAACCAGGAGATAACCGACGGCAAGGATCATGATGGCAGCGCGGTTTCGTTCATCAGGCAAAACTGTGTGTACACAGCGTACCATGTGTCTCTGCATGCACCATACCCTGATATGTGCCGCCACGCTCTGCAGCCCAAAGTAGGAGAGAGGGTCGCAAGTATTAGACTTCGACCTACTGGCTGGAGTTTCCCCCGTCAGGCACCCATCTGGTTCAAGCCGTCAGCCAATCTCCACAGCTTAATAAATAGTAACGTCTAACTGAGCCAGTTAGTTAGATGCGTACACTTGGTGTAGTAGGATCTTTATTTAGTTTGATGCATACACTTGTTATTTTTTGGTAGCCCTTTTCTAATGATGGCCGATGTTTGGTTTGGAAGAGAGAGCCGTGTCTTCACTCTTCTGGCCTGCTTACTGCTTCTGTTACACCCCCAGCCCTGGTTGTTGCTGCTGCTGTTTTTAATGTACAATCAGTAGTACATTTCGTCTGTTGGTTGAATAAATGTGTTGTTAGAACGACAAACACAATGTTTTGGAAGTCGTTACACAGTTTGATCCTTTAGTGCCCCGTATCATACGTAGCTCATACTATTTTTCGTACGGAACACATTTTCCACTTGTTGATAACATGTAGCCCACTGATGAAGGCCCAATAGAGAAGCCCATAATTAACTGGAAGGGAGGCTCTCACATGAATCCGGCCCAGGTACATGCTCATGCTCTCCTAAACATAAATAAGTAAATAAATAAATAAAGCTAAATGCTCCGCACCAGTTCTTTATGAAAATAGGTAGCCCAGTATTTCTTTTTGAAGAATACCCAAGCTAGGCCTATTTGTTTTCTCCGAATTACTGGGCTGCAAATCTTTCAAGACGAGGAGGAATGCATTCCGTCCTGGCCAAAGAGTATGGTCAATGTCTGTTAAAAGTAATATCAAAAGGGGTTGAAAATTCCAAAAAAAAGATATAGCAAATGGGATATTAGTTTTTCTTGAATTTTGTTCTTCACTGATATCTTATACGTATTTCATTGGATTTAACATGACATAGTACTAATTTATTTGTAAATTTGTTTTAGTATGGCTATTAATTTTTGGATTAAGAATATTTCGTTCCCCAGCAAAAATTTGCGAATCTCCAAAATTTCCCACATATTTAGTTAATTTTTTGACCCTGGTACTGACCAGAAAATGGCCGGCAATTCTAAAAATGGAAAACGGGCTGCAATAAATTCCATATGAATTATAAAATGAGTTAAAATTATAAAAATAATAGCAGATGGGCTGTACACGCCACAGATTTCGAGGCTGACTTGTTTACGCAAGGCTTTGTCAATGAACACACGATTCTAGCAGCAGTGACTGTTGGATGTCCATCCAACGGTCGACGTGCTTCTTCAATCTCTGATCTTCCTGCTCTAGCCACCTAAACTAGTGCCAGCGGGACTGCCTGCTCCCTCCTCTTGTGGCCCGTTGTGATGTCGCGTAGGCTTCCCCGGCCCACCCTACTCCCTCCGCTGGCCTGGCCGCACGCAATCAACTGCCTCCTTATTACGCGAAAAAAATGATTCCTCCCACTGACATCTGGGGCGCACCGGTTGGGAGGCTGACCTGTGGGCCTACTACATTGACGCGTACGCAAGGCTTGTCAACTTAGTCAACAAACGATTCTAGCAGCAGTAACCGTTGGATTTGAATCGAATGGTCCTGCTGCTTCTTCAATCGCTGCTCTTCTTGCACCAGCCGCTAAAACCAGCGCCGTGGAGACCGCCTGCTCCTGCCTCCAGTGGCTGGTTGTGCTGCCGTTGAGGCCTCATCGCCCCCTACTACTCCCACCGCTAGCCAGGCCTTGCGGCGACGACAGCCTCACACCGCAGCCGAACCAGTGAACCCTCGTACTCCTCTCCGCGTGGGCATCCACTGCCGCGTCTTCCCCGGCTCCGCGTCGTCCCCTTCCTAGGCCTCGCTGTCGTCCACCGCCTTGGTGCTCTCGGTGCGGCCTGGTCAATGTGGTCAACGACATTCCATCGGAAGAGTACTATACGTGGAGAGGCTGACAGCTGGGTCCATGGACACAGCCCAGTTTTTTTGTGATTTGCCAAGTAAGTCGCTTTGTCAGGCCTGTTGGGCTGCAAATCTTTCAAGACGAGGAGAGCTTTCATTCGGTTGGCCGAGAAAATGGGCTGTACATTTTTAAAACACATCAAACCGGCAATTAGTTTCAAATATCTTTTTTTTCATTTCGAGATTTTAAATTACATTAATTTTTATGCGTGGAGAATTTTTTGGATTTTATATTGATATACATTTATTTTTAAAATCAGTTTGAATGTGAGTCGAAATTTTGGGATTAAAAACAGTTCGGACCGCACCAAAATATGCAAAATTTCGTATAAGTTTTTAACCGTAGCCACAATATGGGCTGTAATGCTAACAAAAAGAATATGGGCTCCAAAAAAACCTTTAGAATTAGCAAATGGGCAGTAAATTATTAAAAATAATGGCAGATGGGTTGTATGCTGTTTTCCACAGATTTGAGGCTTTCCTAAAAAAATGTTGACGCACAAGCAGTGACTGTTGGATGGCCATCCAACGGCCGTTGTGCTTCTTCAATCTCTACTCTTCCTGCTCCAGCTGCTCAAACAAGCGACGGCGGGACTGCCTGCTCACTTCTCCCCGCGGCCGGCTCTGACAGCTCGGACCCACCAGCTATATCTTCGTACGCAAGGAAGTGGCTCCTTATTACGCACAAAAAAATGAATACTCCCCCTGTTAGCTGGGACCCAGTATAGTGGCAGGCTGACTTGTGGGCCTACTAAGTTGACGGGGACGGAGGGCTTTGTCATCTTAGTCAATATGCACGATTCTAGCTCCAGTGATCGTACAGTGTCCATCCAACGGCCGTAGTGCTTCTTCAACCTCTGGTCTTCTTGCTCCAGCCGCCCAAACCAGCGCCGGTCGTGCCTCGTGCTCCTGCCTCCCGTGGCCGGCTACGATGCGGCGGAGGCCTCACCGCCCCTACTACTCCCACCGCTAGCCAGGCCATCCCTCTACTCACCCACACCCCCTGTTATTCTGCGGCGATGGCAGTCTCACACCGCAGCGAACCAGTGAACCCTCGTACTCCTCTACGCATGGGCATCCACTATCGCGTCTTCCCCGGCTTCACGTCGTCCCCTTCCTAGGCCTCGCCATCGTCCACCGCCCTGGTGCTCTCGGCGCGGCGTGGTCAACGTGGTCAAGGAACGGCTTCCATCGGACGTGGACTGTACGTGGAGAGGCTGACAGCTGGGTCCACGGCCGCAGCAAGGAAGTGCCTCCTTATTACGCGCAAAATAATTATTCCTCCACCTGACAGTAGGGACCCACCGGACGGGCCACCATATTTCATGAAAAAACGTTTCCCCCCTGACTGCTGGGACCCACCAGCTACACCTTCGCACGCAAGGAAGTGCGTCCGGGCAAAAAAACAAAGTGATTCGCCCCCCTGATTGTTGGGACCCACCAGCTACATCTTCACACGCAAGGAAGTGCGTCCGGGCAAAAAAACAAAATGATTCGCCCCCCTGACTGCTGGGACCCACCAGCTACATCTTCGCAGGCAAGGAAGTGCCTGACAATCGGGACCCACCTGGTCGAAGCGTATGTAGCGTTGTCATTCTGGTCGCGAACGTGTACGTACATATATACTGGTGGATGTAGAGGCGCGCACGTGTCGTAGTAGAGGCGCGCACGTGTCATATTAGAGGCGCGCACGTAGCATGTACACGTACGTACAACGGCGAGGGTGCAAGAAAGCAAATACGGCCATGTACGTACATACGGGCTCGAACGCCTATCGCGCATACGTACATGGCTGGGTCAGAACGGAGAAACAGCGTCGTTGTCGTGTTCATGGGGAGCCAACCGGCTGGGTCAAAACGGAATGCGTGGTCGTGTTCATCGGGAGGGCTTGGACGGAACAGGCAATGGAAACGAGGCGTGGCGTACCGCACAACGGAGGAAACGGCCTTGTGTTCGACCAGCCACGTTCGAAACGGGATCCTGTTGATCAGGAGGGGCCTGGCGTATCGCACAATGGAGGAAACGGACCTCCTAGGATCGAAACGGGGGTCCTGTTGATTGGGAGGGGTGTGGCGTACCGCAAAACGGAGGAAATGGACCTCCTACGGTCGAAACGGGGGTCCTGTTGATCGGGAGGGGTGTGGCGTACCGCAAAACGGACGAAACGGACCTCCTACGGTCGAAACGGGGGTCCTGCTGATCGGGAGGGGTGTAGCGTACCGCAAAACGGACGAAACTGACCTCCTACGGTCGAAACGGGGGTCCTGTTCATCAGGAGGGGTGTGGCATACCGCAAAATGGGACTCCACGGGATACTGTTCATCTCCATCGTCGACCTCCTCCAGCCTCCACGGGCTACCGTCGAACTCCTCCAGCCTCCACGGGCTCCTGTTCATCCAGCCTCCACCGCGCGCTACTCCACCGGCTGCTGTTCAACCATCCCTCCACCGTTTACTGTTCATCCAGCCCTCCACCGTCTACTGTTCATTCAGCCCTCCACACCACGAGGTCCTTTCCAACCACCCCTCCACGGCCACCCCTCCATCGTCTACTGTTCATCCAGCCCTCCACACCACGGGGTCCTGTTCATCCAGAGGCAACGCCACCACTCACTGTCCATCCAAACCCCCACCCCCCCCCCCCCCGCAACACTCACTGTTCATCCAATCGATCGGCTTTAGTTAGCAGCAGTAGCAAAGGAATCGCTCGATCGGGTTCAGTTAACAACCATCGATCGATTGCTCGGGTTCAGTAACGAGTAGCCTGCAGTGCAATTGCTCGGGTTCAGTTAGAGCCAATGCCTCGCACACACGTGCGTACGTGTACGAGAGAAACTCGCATCGCTCGGCCCCCAACCTCCCACCGTAACCGGCAACTCCCCGAAATTTTTCTCCCCCTCGCTTCTACCATGGTTTTTTCCGTCATGGACGGCCCAAAGAATGTCATGTAGCTGCGTCTCTGGCCCGCCCAGGACGAAAAGCCATTTTCTGTCATGATTTTTTGTCATAGAAGTAGGAGCCCACCACATCTATGATGATACCGGGTTTTGTCACAATTATCGTCATAGAAGTGTCATATGTATGACAGAAAAAAAAAATTGTTCGGCCCAAAATGTCACGGATGTGTCTTTTTTTGTAGTGGTATTTTCCTCCTGACAAGGACTACTCTAATATTATGAAGGTACCATTTTATGGGTTCATTTTATTTATGTGGCTCTACTGTGAGCTCGTAAATTTGAGTGGGCAAAGGGGTGTTATCTTCTCAAATGTGGGATGTCATTATTCAAGTTTCTAACAATCAAGTTTTGGTCCCTTTCTCCATTCCTAATGAATGTTGTTCCTCACATGGGCATGTATGTAATATGAAAATTTATGTTCCTTGGATGATGACATTGATGTGACCTTTGCTACACCACAGAGCAAGTTCACTTCATCTCAGGAATTTGGGCACGAAGTAGAATAAGCCTCCACAACCAGTGCCATGAACATAAAAGGCAAAAAGGAAGGAAAGGATTCCTCTGGTAGATACTGAGGTAAGAAGGAGCGGTAGATTGCAACATCTAACTAAAGGATCTAAAAAATAGAGTACATGTCTAGACAAAAATTGCAAGGCTTGTAATGTTGATCCACCTTTTGTTTCTGACAAAATTGTTAAGAATCCTAACACAACATTTTGCTAGGTCTCTCGGAAGGATACCATTGAGGATATTTTCAAGACCAAGCAAAATAAGGAGACACACAAGAAGAAAGGAATATTCCATATTGTATTTGACGTGGAATAGTCACGGCAGATGTCCTAGCAAAAGGACTTAGTCGTGGAGCCATTACAACTAGGTAGCTTAAAGGCGTTAAACGAGACAAAGGACACGGGAGTATATACTGGTTCGGCCCCTTGCGGTGAAGGTAAAGGCCTAATCCAGTTTGAGGTGGTATTACTTATGTCTCGATTACCAGGGGGTGAATCCGCTTGACCTAGCTTTCAATCTCTTCTCTCTCGTCCTGAACCGCCGCCAGGTTGTCCCTTTATATACACAGGTTGACGCCCAACGGCTCACGAAGTCCCGGCCGGCTCATAGATAACGTGTCCGTCTCTGTGACTATCTTTACATGCCTTACAATACAAGTCTTTACATATATGGCCTTTTACCCCTACGGGCCTTAAGTTGCCTTTGGGCCTTGGGCCTTAACTAAACCGTCATCTTCAATATCCTCGTGGGCTTCATATGATGAATCGCCATAGGTATAACCTGGCCCCTGCTGGGCGGATCATACCTAATAGTTATATCCCCAAAATTAGGCCCCAGATTGATTTGAACTGGTTCATCTCAATCTTGAATACTTAGAAAAAATCTTCCCTTCTTCATTTGTGCGATAATTCATGACACGCCATGACGTCATCTTCTAGATTTGTGATAACCCTCCGTGATATCACCTGCCATTAATTCACACAATATCCAACATATCTCAATGGATCTTAATCTTAATAACCATCCCGAGAATCGAGGCACCCGAGCAGCTGGATAACCATGTTTTTTGGCCTCCTTGTTTTTTGCGCCCACTTATTAGCCTTCTCCTTATAAATAGTCACGAACGACCTCGTCTCATTCTCCCCTCTTTCCTTCGTCTTCCTCCTCTCGCGACCCATGTGTACTCAAGCTCCGCGGCCGCCGCGAAGCACATCGTCATCCTCATCCTCGTCCGCTGCATCAACCTGAACGGAACAGAGAAACTCCGGCGCTCCGCCGCAGTCTGATCTGCACCTGTAAGTGCTCCTCCTCCAATGCTCCAGATCGCATTAGGGTTTCGGCTGTTCTTTGTGTTCTTCGTAGTTCTTCCACCATAGCACCCTTTGATCTAAAGACGGCATAGAACTTGTGCAGTAGTAGTTTTGCCTTTGCCTTCAATGCCAGCGGACCCTTTTTCCTTGAAAAGAGATCTCATTAGAGCTTATGAACTCCCCTGCACTGGTTTTAGGTCTTGATTTATTTTCTTCTGAACTGGCTCTGATCCGAAATAATAATTGTAATCTGTGAAACATGTTTGTACGGTACTTAGCAAAAAACTGCATCTTGATAGATCCTCCTCGTCATGGCGGCTCATATCACCGGCTGTACTTAAATTCAACACTCAACAGATTTCTCTTTTGATAGACATCAAACTGCTCATGGCGGCTTATATAACCTGTTGTAACTAGTCATATACCGTTAGGCCCCTTTTTAAGCCACCATTTTGAATATGTGTTGTAATACTTTCCGTCCGGCTTAATTTGAACCGGCAAACTTTGTTCTTTTTCCTTTTAGGCTTCCTTCATAATGTCACCTAAAACAACCACTTCCTGTAACTGGGTTCCCTCCATCGTCACAGAAAACACACTTCAAGACTTTGTGAAAACCGGATACTTGTCGAAGCAGTCTGCCATGTCTTACCGCGCCCCCAAGCCGGAAGAAGAGAAACCTTAGCCAAAGGAAGGCGAAGTCATTGTATTCACTGATCATATGAACCTGGGCTTCTCACCGCCCGGCTCTAAGTTCTTCAGGGACGTTCTGCACTTTTTCAACCTTCATCCTCAAGACATTGGACTCAATTCCATGTCAAATATATGCAACTTCCAAGTGTTCTGTGAGGTGTGCCTTCAAGAAGAGCCCAGTGTAGAACTTTTCATAGAGGACTTTTACTTGAACTGCCAGAACGAGTACTCCAACGGACCCAGTTTGGAACTTGGTGGGATCTCAATCCAACGACGGAGGGATGCTATTTTCCCTTATGTGCACCTGCCGAGTCATCCAAAGGGCTGGAACCAGACATGGTTCTACTGCAAGGATACTTCTCCGGCTGATGAGAATGGTGTCGGTGTACTAAAGTAGGGGTACCTTAGTACCCCGAACATGGGCACGGGCAGTCGGAGCGACCCGCGGCAGGGCTTGCCGGGCGTCCGCCAAGATCCTCGACGGCTACTTTGATGCCATCCAAGAACAGAGTACTCAAGCTAAAGCCCCGGCAAGAGGAGCTTGCCGGGAAGGCCAACCAAGGCCCCGGCAAGAGGAGCTTGCCGGGAAGGCCAACCAAGGCCCCGGTAAGAGAAGCTGGCCGGGAAGAAGACAAGACCCCGGCAAGAGAATCTTGCCGGGAAGGCCACTCAAGGCATTCCAAGTAAACTTGCCGCGACGCCCCGCGCGTCCCGGCAAGGCCCGGCAAGCGGCAAGCTTGCTGGTGCGACAAGATAAGGGCCGCGGCAAGGCGCTTGCCGCGGCAAGGCTGCCACTATGCACCCGAGCTCCAGCGCATCCAACGACGTGTCACCCCAGGATTATCCCAGGAGCACGTGGCAAGGCGCTGTGCAGCCATACGGTGCGAGGTGGCAAGATGAGCTGACAAGGAGGCCATCGTGGCGATCGGTGGCGCCTCTAGCAGTCGTTTCCTTGCACTGTTGGGGTGACCGGACGGGCATTAAATGCCCCTGTCCCCTGCCGTCAGAGTTAGGTAGGGGACACTGTTGGTAGCAGTTGTACCAACCCATGTTTTTACCTTTCTACCCTTTTTCTACGCTGCCAGCTGTCGGTGACCCCTTTAGCCTATAAAAAGGAGGCCCATGCGCACGTAGAGGAGGTTCGGTTCGGAATTTTGGTTCCACAACTTGGGGGTTCGGCTGATTCGACGCCACGCCCGCTCTCTCGAGCAAGAACAGAATACAAACACAAAGCAGCAGTAGGAGTTTTATCTCTCCGGAGAGCTCCGAAGCTGGGTAAAAATCCCCCGCGCGCTCTCTCGCCTCGATCTGCTCTGCGTGCGCCCTCCGCTCCCTTACCGGACAAGAAGGGGCCCTCCTGCCCCATAGGTGCTCGTGCTCCCAGCCACCACGACATCTCTGGCGCGCCAGGTAGGGGGGTGTCGAGGTCATGAGTATCTGATCCGGCGTCTACGCGCGCTACATCAACATCTTCATCGACATGCCACCAAAGAAGAAGACTTCGGAGGTGGCCGCTCCGTCTGCGACTTCCCTACCGCCACCAGAGCAAACGGGCGCTGGGGAGGACACTGGTGGAGGAGCGGGCGCCGGCGGGGGGACGCGCATCGTCACCCGGTCCAAAGACAAGGCCCCGCAAGGTTCAGCTTCTGCATATCCACCGCACCCCTCCCAGGAGGTGCAGGATCGACAACGCCACGATGCTCCTAGCACCGTACTCGCGTTGGAACAAGGCTGAGCTGGTGGGTCGCGGGACGCTCAAGGCCAACATGCACATCAACACGATGGCACGAGCGCAGTGCGGTCGCCTGGGCGAGATGTTACTCCTTCTAACACTGTTAGAAGTTTGAGCATGTCTCGCACCTCGCGTCGCTCGCCACCGCCACCCAAGACTCCAGAAGAAGCGCTGGCCCGAGCCTAGCTGCTTCTAGATTACCCTCCAGCGCCGGACAAGATCGACGACTGGAGGGCCGCCATTTATAGCCTCATTGGCTTCGCCAACGGCGACAAGCCCCGGCGAACGAGCACATCGAAGCCCCGGCAAGACGCCCAGGCGCAAGCCGATGCCGACAAGACCGCTGGGGGTGCCACCACTGCGCACTCCCCGCCCCAAAGGCCAAGATCGCCGACTCGCCGGGCCAACCTCGACACCGACTCCACCGCGTCGTCGGACCCGCGAGCTCGCCGCGATCAACGCCAAGTTCTCCAAGAACGACGACACGAAGACGCTCGCACTCGCATCGAGCGTCGAAGAGAAGCGCGACGTCAATCTGACCGGCGCGCTGGGCCCACTGTCGACATGCATGCGCCAGGGGAGCAAGGCGACTTGCCGTACGCGGTAGGTTGCCCTGCGTTCACTCATGAGCTGCGGCAGGTCCAGTGGCCCAGTACCAAGAACTTCAAGCCAGACGTGCCCGAGAAGTACGATGGCAGGATACATCCGCCAGAGTTCCTCAGCATCTACACCATCGCGGTGCAGGCTGCCGGGGGGCGCGACGAGAAGATCCTCGCCAACTACTTCCCGCTGGTGCTCAAGCCCAACGTCAGATCTTGGCTCATGCACTTGCCGGACAACTTCATCTCTTCATGGGCGGACCTATGCCATCAGTTTGTTGGCGCCTTCACAGGCGGCCACAAACCCCATGGCCAGGAGAGTGATCTTCACCTGCTCGCCCAGAAGGAAGGAGAACCCCTGCGCAAGTATATACAGAGATTCAGTCAGGTGCAGCGCAACATCCCAGACATCCACCCTGCCGCGGTTATCAGCGCATTCCATCAGAACGTGCGTAACCGCAGGATGAGGGAGGAGATGGCGATGTGCAAAATCAGAGATGTCAGCGAACTATATGCTCTGGCCGACAAGTGTGCACGGGCTGAAGAGGGGAGAAGGCTCCCCGGAGAGAATGCAGGAGCAGAAGGATCGCGCAGCGAGGACGCCCCTCCGGCAAAGAGGAAACGGAGGCGGAATAACAGAAAGAGGAAGGTTAAGGATGTGCTAGTTGTTGAGCAATCCGGCAGCGGAAGCGGT
Source organism: Triticum timopheevii (assembly GCA_963921465.1). Lineage (NCBI taxonomy): Eukaryota > Viridiplantae > Streptophyta > Magnoliopsida > Poales > Poaceae > Triticum > Triticum timopheevii. The sequence goes on along the minus strand of OY997274.1, from coordinate 172,950,117 downwards.
TCCGAGAAGGCTAGAGCTGGTAACTCCGGCGAGGCTGTGGTGGCCGCCGACAAGCAGGATGGCTCCGACAAGCAGTATTGCAAGATCCACCACACCAAGGGCCATGACCTCCAAGCCTGCAAGAAAGTTGAGCAGATGGCGGAGCTACAGAAAGCTGAATACGAGCGCCGCGACAAGGAGAAGGCCCGGGAAGGTGGCGGAGGATCCGGCAAGAAGTATCCCACCCGGGGAGGGCGCCGCGGCAAGACCAAGCCGCGGCAAGGAGACAGGCCTCCCCGCGGCTGCGACAAAGACAAAGACGAAGATGAGGATGATGAGATGGAGGAAGATGAGACTGACGAGCAGGAGTTCCGGAAGGCAGCAGAGGTATTGTGCGTCGACGGCGGTGCTTCTCTGCACACCTCGCACCACCAACTCAAACAGTGGGTCCGGGAAGTGAACGCAGCAGAACCGTCCGTTGAGTCGCGCAAGCCCCCTAAGTGGTCCAGCACGCCCATCATCTTCGACATTGAAGATCACCCTGATCGCATCACTGCAGTCGGGTGTTTGCCGATGTTGGTTTCGCCAACAATCCGCAACCTCAAGGTTACGAAGATGCTGGTTGACGGCGGGGCCGGCCTGAATCTGATCTCCTCCGCAGTGCTCAAGAAGCTCCAGATCCCCGACAGCGAGCTCGAAGAGACTGGTACCTTTCAAGGAATAAACCCGGGAAGGAGCAAGCCGAAGGGGAAGATCACACTGCCAGTGACATTTGGCAGCGAGCTGAATTTCAGGACAGAGAGAGTCACATTTGACGTTGCTGATTTCCCATTGCCCTACAATGGGATACTTGGCCGTCCAGCGCTAGCCAAGTTCATGGCAGCCTCTCACTATGCCTATAATGTGCTCAAGATGCCTGGTTCGATAAGTGTCATTTCTGTCCAAGGCGACAAGAAGGATGCACTCATCTGTACCGACAAGATCTACGGGAAGCAGCAGCCGCAGCAGAACGCAAACCACTTGCCGCTGAAGCTCCCGGGGGGGAGAAGAAGACCAAGTCCGGCAAGAGTAGCTCTGATGCCCACTCCGGCAAGCGCACCTCTTCGGAGTGCTGCGCTACCGTCGAGGATGCACCATCGAGCTCCACCGGCAAGTGCAAGAAGGCAAAGACAGCTTCACCGGAGACCAAGAAAGTGGCCACCAAGGAGGACGGCACTGGTGGCACCTTCACCATCAGTGCCACGCTTGATCCTAAATAGGAAAGCGTGCTCGTTGCTTTCCTGCGGGCGAATGTCGACGTGTTTGCATGGCAACCATCCGACATCCCCGGTGTTCCCAGGGAAGTAATTGAGCACCACCTTGCCGTCTGCCCTCACGCGCGGCCCGTCAAGCAGAAAGTTAGGAAGCAAGCAGTGGAGCGTCAAGAATTCATTGCAGAGGAGATCAAGAAGTTGGAAGCAGCAGGCCTGGTCCGAGGAGTGCTCCATCCGACGTGGTTAGCCAATCCAGTAGTCGTGCGCAAAGCAAACGGGAAGTGGAGGCTTTGTATTGACTTCACTGATGTTAATAAAGCTTGTCCCAAGGATCCATTTCCGTTGCCGCGCATTGATCAGATTGTCGACTCCACGGTGGGATGTGATCTGCTTTCATTCCTTGATGCATATTCAGGATATCATCAGATCTTCATGGCAGAAGAGGATGAAGAGAAAACCGCATTCATTACTCCATGTGGCACGTACTGCTTTGTACGAATGCCCTTCGGACTAAAGAATGCTGGTTCAACATTTGCAAGAGTAGTCAGTCATGCTTTTGAGCCACAGCTGCACAGAAATGTAGAAGCTTACATGGATGACATAGTGGTCAAGAGCAAGGACAAAGAGACTTTGATCCAATATTTGGACGAGACTTTTGCAAATCTGCGCAAGATCAACCTCAAGTTGAATCCCGAGAAGTGTGTGTTTGGAGTTCCTTCCGGCAAGCTTCTCGGATTCTTTGTGTCCCAGAGGGGGATTGAAGCTAATCCCGACAAGATCAAGGCCATTGAGCAAATCGAAGCACCAAAGCGCGTTAAAGATGTGTGAAGGCTTGCCGGCTGCGTTGCTGCTCTCAGTAGGTTCATCTCTAAGTCTGCTGAGCGCGCCCTGCCATTTTTCAAAATTTTGAAAAAGGCGGGTCCAATGAAATGGACTCCGGAAGCAGAGGCTGCGCTGCAGGACCTGAAGAGATACCTATCCTCTACTCCAACACTTGTTGCACCTAAGCCACAAGAGAAGTTGCTGCTATATCTGGCGGCAACCAATCAAGTGGTTAGTGCTGCGTTAGTAGCGGAGAGGGAGGCAGAAGGTGAGCCAACGACCGCAGCAAGCGAGTCCAGCGACAAGCAGGGGGCTTCTCTGACAAGCTCTGGCCCGACAAGCCCTGATCCGGCGAGTTCCGGTTCCGGCAAGGATAGGTCTGCGCAGCCACAGGAAGAGAAACAGAAAAAGATGGTGCAGCGCCCAGTTTACTTCGTCAGTTCCCTTCTGCAGGGGGCTAGATCAAGGTACTCTGGTGTGCAGAAGTTGCTTTTCGGCCTCCTAATGGCCTCGAGGAAGCTGCGCCATTACTTTCAAGCACATGAGATCACAGTGGTCACTCGCTTTCCGTTGAAGAGGATATTGCAAAATCCAGAGGCAACGGGCAGGATTGTCGAGTGGGCACTGGAATTGTCAAGCTTTCGCCTCAAGTTCGAGAGTACCTCAACTATCCAGAGCCGAGCGTTGGCAGAATTCATAGCAGAATGGACGCCGACACCTGATGAAGAAACTCCGGAGAGGAGCATCCCCGTCAAGGAAGCTAGCAAGGAGTGGATCATGTACTTTGACGGTGCCTTCTCGCTGCAAGGCGCCGGTGCGGGCGTACTACTTGTCGCACCCACCGGATAGCACCTCAAGTACGTGGTCCAGATGCACTTTCCCAAGGAGCAAGCAACAAATAATACTGCAGAGTATGATGGCTTGCTTGCCGGACTCAGGATCGCGGCAGAACTTGGGATCAAGAAGCTCATTGTCAGGGGTGACTCACAGCTTGTCGTCCGCCAAGTTAACAAAGATTATCAGAGTCCGTTGATGGAAGCCTACATCGATGAAGTGAGGAAGCTAGAAAAGCATTTTGACGGCCTGCAAATGGAACATGTCCCGAGAGCTCAGAATGACATTGCAGATGGACTGTCAAAGTGCGCCGCACTCAAGTTGCCTGTGGAACCAGGGATTTTTGTGCTCAAGCTGACTCAGCCATCTGTGACACCATCAACTGGACAGAACAAGAAGAGAAAGTTGGTTGCCGGCGACTACTTTCCGGCAGAGCTCCCCGGAGCCGCCGCCAAGAAAGTCCCCAGGATCAACGCAAAAAGTGCTGAGGAGCAGTCTGCTCCGACAAGCCCCAAGGCTTGTTTCGTTGAAGCAGACGCTCCCGACAAGCAGTGTCCCGACATGCTTGCCGGGGAGCATCATGCTCCGGCAGGGTCCCAGATTCTTGCCGTAGAAGCGGATGTTCCCGCAGCAGAATTCACACCTTTAGTCCTTGTCGTCGAGCCACAAGCTCCGGCATGGGCACAGCAGATCGTCCATTTCCTTCAGACAGGAGAACTTCCCGAGGAACAGGAAGAAGCGGAAAAAGTAGCCCGGCAATCAAGTATGTACCAGTTTGTTGATGACATACTGTACAGAAAAAGGTTCAACAGAGTGAAATTGAAGTGCATTTCCCGGGAAGATGGACAGGAGCTATTGGCGGAGATACATGGAGGCATATGTGGTCACCACATTGGCGCAAGAGCACTTGCCGGCAAAGCCTTCCGGCAAGGTTTCTTCTGGCCGACAGCCCTCCAGGATGCAACTGCACAAGTAACCAAGTGTGAAGCATGCCAGTTCCGCTCCAAACAGATTCATCAGCCAGCTCAAGCTCCCCAAACAATCCCTTTGTCCTGGCCATTTTTCGGGCTGGGGGATCGACATTCTTGACCCCTTTCCCCTCGTATACGGATCGCCTCGAGTGCTCCCTTACGGTGAGCTAGAGCGAGAGAAGCCGCGGAAAGATGACGCGCTGCTCCTCGAGGAAGATCGTCTTCAGGCTGCGGTACGAGCTGCTCGCTACCGGCAAGCTTTGCGCCGCTACCATAGCCGCAAAGCTAACGCCAGAAGCTTCGAGGAGGAGAGGATAGAGGTGTGGGCCGGGTGTCGTTCAAAGGAGCATGGCCTCGCCGGAGCACAGACGACAGAAAAGATAAGTTGCCAAAGTTTGAGCATGATCAAGTTTTAAATTTTTAAGTTATATTCCTTGAATGTCCGTGCCTTGTATGGAAAACCCGTGCGCGGAGGAATCGACTCGTGGCTAAGTTGCACCCTTGATTTGTTTCGAGTCCGCTCAACAATACAAGCGCGCTGCAACTAGCCCCGACAAGGTTTCTTGCCGGATGCAACACCGCCAGCGGGCTGCTGATGTTCCGCACTCAGCAAGTGTGCTTGCGCCGGCAAGTTTCCCTCAAAGCGTAGGGTGAAAACATACAAGGGATGTAACAGAGTAAAGGATATAACATAGCAAGCGTCGCCCAGGACAAAGTTATATTCCTTGAACGACCGTGCCTTGTGTGTAAAACCTGTGCGCGGAGGAGCCGGCTCGTGGCTAAGTTGCGCCCTTGATTTGTTTCGAGTCCGCTCAACAATACAAGCGCACTGCAACTAGCCCCGACAAGGTTTCTTTCCGGATGCAACACCGCCAGCGGGCTGCTGATGTCCCGCACTCAGCAAGTGTGCTTGCGCCGGCAAGTTTCCCTCAAAGCGTATGGTGAAAACATACAAGGGGCGGAATCAAGTAAAGGAAGTAACATAGCAGATAGTGCCCAGAATAGAGTTATATTGCAAAAGTAACTTGTCGCGGCACTGGCTAAGTTATTCTTATAACTAAAATGACAGCGACCAGGAAGAAGAAGAAGGGCGCGCCGGCACCTGGACCCCGGCAAGCCAGTGTTGCCGGGGGCCGCGAATACCAAGTTTCATCCGCGGCAAGCCAAAGTTGCCGAGGCTACGATATCAGATAAGTTTTTCGTCCCTCATCATGCATCCTCTTATGGACTGGGGAACGCGAAGCCGCGTCCTTGAACGATTATACCTTGTATAAAAAAAACCTATGCGCGGAGAAACCTCCTCGTAGCTAGTTGCGCCCTTACTTCGTTTCGAGTCGGCTCAACAACTTAAGTGAGCCGCTAAGCGCCCTTACTTTGCTTCGAGTCCGCTCAGCAACTTAAGTGAGCCGCTAAGCACCCTTACGTTGTTTTCGAGCCCGCTCAACAACTTAAGTGCGTTGCAACTAGTTGCGGCAAGGTTTCTTGCCGGAACCGGCACCGCCAGCAGGCTGCTGATGTTCCGCACTCAGCGCTCGTGGCAAGCGTGCTCCGGCACCGCCAGCAAGCTGCTGATGTTCCGCACTCAGCACTCGCGGCAAGTGTGCCCGTGCCGGCAAGTTCCCTCAAAGCGTAGGGTAAAAACATACAAGGCATAGAATCAAGTAAAGGATATGACATAGCAAGCTTCCCCTTTCCATTAAAAAACATCCCACTCGGGTACAGTCCACAGAGGATGAAAAACATGAAAGGGAGGATTACAAGTTTTAAATGCAGCTAAGGCCCGAAGGCTTACAAATTAAAAAGATAAGATGCCCGTAATCCTTTTCCTGTCCCTCTCTTCAGGAGGTAGGTCAAGGAGGCGAGAAGGGCAAAAGGGGCGCCTAGGCGAACTGCGGGTGCCAGAAGACACCAAGAGAACGTCCAAGGGGCCGTCCGAAGGCTGGATGGTGATGGCGGCGCCGGAAGCAGAGCTCGAAGATGGGGCGGCAGGGCGTCAGCACGCTGTCGAGGGCACCACGCCCTCGTACTCCGACTTGACGACCTTGCCGCCAGCCCTCTTCCTCTTCCGCAGCCTCCCTACACCAGCCGCCCAAGGAGACGACCCCGGGGAGTTCAAGGTGCCGGCGACGCGGATGATGGGGTCGCCGATGACGCGCGGAGCGGCGCCCGACACCTAGTCGGACTCGCCGCCCCGCCGCCCGCTACCCTTGTCGTCGATGTCGCTCTCCTCCTCGTCACTCTCGCTCGAGGGGGAGTCTTCGCTATCGGAGGAGCTGTCCATGCAGCACCTCGCCCGGATGCCGGAGTCCCCGAAGACCTTGACGGAGAGGAGGTCGCCCTCCATTAACTTAAAATGGAGGGAAAACCCCGCCGTCAAGCTGTGGATGCGGGCGAACGTCTTCCACCCACGATCAAGATACATCACATTAGGGGCTGGAGATACAACGTGGACCCGCGTGCCGCTGATCCCACAGCCCCTCATGTGCAATCTCAATGTCTCGGGCGGTTCCGGCTCCATCGCGCTCGCAAACGGAGCTGGGAGCTGGAGACGACGACGAGGCGCCCGGTGCAGCCTGACGAAGAACTCGCAAGGGTCATCCCCCGTATGGACCGCCGCGAGGGGAGGAATCGCCGGCGGAGGCGGAGACGCTGCGCCGCCCCGACCGCCTCTTCCCCGAGCGCCTCGACCTCGTCCTCGGCCTCGTCCACGACCTCGTCCCCTCCCTCTTCCCCTTGTGGCTGGCTCTGCCACCACGGGTGCGGGATAGGGAGGGATGCGCAGTCTGGTGGCGACCCTCGCCGCCACCGATGAAGGACCAGGTTCCCTTTCTCCATGGTGGATGGGAGAAAGGGGAACGGAAGCTGAAGAAAGGAGGAGATGAGAAAGTGCGGGTTTCTGCGCTCCCCTCTCGCCCTTCTTAAAGGAGCGAGGTGGGGGCTCGGCCGCCCCGCTCGGCGAATCAGAGCACGGGAAGAGCAGGGAATCGGGGCCGACCCGCTGCCTCCGCCCGTGATGGCTCAGTTTTCCACTTCCACCGCCCATGACCCCGAGTGCATGGGATCCGCGTGGCGGGGATGCAGAACCAAAGGCGACAGATGAGGTGACCTCGCCCCTCCCCGTGGTCACGAGTGGGGGGTGGACGCCTCAAAAATCACGCACGCCACCCACGTCTCCCACGACGCCGCGATTGCCACGTGCCGTTACAAGGGAGCGCGGTGGATGCGGAGTCAGATTCAGTGCGGACCCAGGCCGCGCGTGCCCGTGCCCTATTTTGGGCCTGGCCCAACAGCGCTTGGCACCGTGTATGGCCCAGGCCCGGGGGCTCCTGTCGGTGTACTAAAGTAGGGGTACCTCAGTACCCCGAACTTGGGCACGGGCAGTCGCAGCGACCCGCGGCAGGGCTTGCCGGGCGTCCGCCAAGATCCTCGATGGCTACTTTGATGCCATCCAAGAACAGAGTACTCAAGCTAAAGCCCCGGCAAGAGGAGCTTGCCGGGAAGGCCAACCAAGGCCCCGGCAAGAGGAGCTTGCCGGGAAGGCCAACCAAGGCCCCGGTAAGAGAAGCTGGCCGGCAAGAAGACAAGACCCCGGCAAGAGAATCTTGCCGGGAAGGCCACTCAAGGCATTCCAAGTAAACTTGCCGCGACGCCCCGCGCGTCCCGGCAAGGCCCGGCGAGCGGCAAGCTTGCTGGTGCGACAAGATAAGGGCCGCGGCAAGGCGCTTGCCGCGGCAAGGCTGCCACTATGCACCCGAGCTCCAGCGCATCCAACGACGTGTCACCCCAGGATTATCCCAGGAGCACGTGGCAAGGCGCTGTGCAGCCATACGGTGCGAGGTGGCAAGAGGAGCTGACAAGGAGGCCATCGTGGCGATCGGTGGCGCCTCTAGTGGTCGTTTCCTTGCACTGTTGGGGCGACCAGACGGGCATTAAATGCCCCTGTCCCCTGCCGTCAGAGTTAGGTAGGGGACACTGTTGGTAGCAGTTGTACCAACCCGCGTTTTTACCTTTCTACCCTTTTTCTACGCTGCCAGCTGTCGGTGACCCCTTTAGCCTATAAAAAGGAGGCCCATGCGCACGTAGAGGAGGTTCGGTTCGGAATTTTGGTTCCACAACTTGGGGGTTCGGCTGATTCGACACCACGCCCGCTCTCTCGAGCAAGAACAGAATACAAACACAAAGCAGCAGTACGAGTTTTATCTCTCCGGAGAGCTCCGAAGCTGGGTAAAAATCCCCCGCGTGCTCTCTCGCCTCGATCTGCTCTGCGTGCGCCCTCCGCTCCCTTGCCGGACAAGAAGGGGCCCTCCTGCCCCATAGGTGCTCGTGCTCCCAGCCACCACGACAAATGGACTGCCCGGCTTTTGCGCCCTACGCCTTGAATCAAATCATCCTCTCCCTGACAAGTTGACGGCCGCTGAACACAAAAGACTCACCCCTACTATTGCCAAGGTTAAGGCTCTATTGGGGAATGGCTTAGTTGGCATTGACTTAGTTCAATGTTGGGTCGCATGGCGGATCATCTCCTTGAGTTGCTGCTCTGGCTTAATGTGCACCTACATCGGTAGCAATAAGGATCCACTGCACCACAGCTCCGAGGAGTTAACTGATGACACCATCAATGAGATGACAAAATCTCTTCTGAATGAGAGCCTAGCAGACTGTGGCAAGGTGGGCCTAAGCCCTTTCTGCGCAGCTAACCCGGCTCCAGGAGTAAGCCGCCAAACTTAGTTATTTTGCCTTCATCTTTAATACTTTGTTTAGTTCAACCTTTGATGACTTTCACAGGCTGATGACGATTTTTGGAAGAAAGAGTATGACCACGAAGTTGCCAAGAGAGCCAGGAAGGCCAAGAAAGCCGCCAAGAGAACCACCAAGAAGAAGGGAAAGAAGCCCACCACTTTTGAGCTGCTTGAGCTGGACGACACGTCTGAGTCGGAGGTAGCCCTTAACTCTCTTGGCTCCTTTGTCAACCATCTTATTGACATTGACTATCATCAGGATAACACGGGGACCAGTCAAGCTCTTGAAGAAGAGGTAACTATCATTTCATCTGACTCCGAGCCTTTGCCAAGACAGAAAGTCCGAAGAGTAACCCGGAAAGTAAGATTTACACACCCCTTGGCTCATCTGGATCCTCACTTTCTTTTGAAGCAACAGCAGCATGAGAGTCGGCGATAGACTCGGACAAGCAAGGATGAAGAATTATCCTCCGGCTTACCGAACACTCCAAGGAAGCGTCCAAATGAGGTCACCCCCAACTTAAACTCTTTTTATCCTTTGGCGGGTCTCATCCGCCAACCACTCAATTCTTCCAACTCAAATTATCAGGAAATGTCTCGTTCTTCCTCCGGCGACTCAACACAATCGTATCTGCCGACTTTCAAGACTGATCCCGGGTAATAATAATTATTTACTTTCCCATTACGCTCCTTGATACTTATATTAACCTCTTATGACTTATGCAGTGGAAAAGCCAAGCCCAGCAAAAAAGCAAGGGTGAATAAGCGGGCCGAAGACCCGAAATTCAGTGAACCGGAAGAACAAACTGCAGCACCTAAGGCCTCTGTTCCTCAACCATTTGAACCAGTTCTTGATATTCCACCAGTGATTCCTGACCCGTCTATCGATCAAGCCAGCGATGACTATTTGAATCCTGAAGCCTCAAGCCCTGTTAAGAAGGCCAACGCACAAGGTGATGATGTAGTGATCACCAAGACCGGCTTTAAAGAGCTGGGAAGACCTACTGCCCTGGCCAAGCATTCTACCAAGGAAGAACACTTTGAGCAGCACAAAGTGTGATTTGATGTCGCCAATTATTCTCAACTGAGCATTGGTGAAATATACTCTGGCTTTCTTAGTCAAGTACACAACAGCCGTGAGCTTGAAGTTGACATGGTGAAGCAGATGCACCAAAAATTTGAGGTATAAACTCCCCCATTCTTAAGTTATGCATATCCTGCCATCCTCCAAGTCTACTGTTTATGATGAATTTGAATATGCTATAGACTTGATTACCATGAACATAAATAACCACTGTTGAAACAATCCTTTCAAAATCCAGCTTAAAGCTTCCGGTTTAAAATAGATATATCTTGATTTGTACTGAACCCATAGCCCCCAAGGGACGGTTTAATCAGCATGAATGAGCCGGTCCTTTAAACTCTTGTGTAGAAGACAATACTTACTTGTGTAGTTCTCATGAGCCGGCTATGACTGTGTTTAGTACAACTGGGTCACTTTGGAGTAGTAAGAAAACAAGCAATATGCATTAGCCCCCAAGTGCCAAGTGTTGTTGCTCGCAAAATGCTTGGGACTTATTCATATAAACCTGTGCATGAGTAGTCTTTTTCAGTAGACATTAGCCCCCAAGTGCCAAGTGTTGTTTGCTTGCAAAAGGCTTGGGACTTCATGTTTTGAACTGACTTATGATTTTGATCCGGTGTACGTATAGACCACCACCGCGCAACTTCAATCAGAGTTGTCTGACTTGAAGACTCGGCTGGAGCTACAAGATTCTGAGACCCAGAAGGCGAATTCAAAGTTCGAATTCATTGTGTCTGAAGTAGAAAAATTGAAAGCCGGCTATGAATGTGAAAAGAGCGCCTGGGCCGAAGAGAAGATTGCCTTAACACAACAGGCTGAAAAGGCGGAGGCGGCTCTCCAAGAAGCAACCACTAAACTTACCGGCTTAAAACGCCAGGTGTCTCAGATGGTGTCTACTATCTTCGGTAAGTTGCCTTATGACTGTAAAATTTGAATACCTTCTTTGATGATATAAGCCGCTTTTTAATCCATCCATAAATATTATGCAGGCCCCAGAAGCGCCAATCTCAACTAAGATATGCTTGTGAAGCTGAAGGCGGTTTACACACTAGTGGAACAGCTTTAACTGGTGCTCAACGCGCATTGGCCACAATTTCTCCAGCTAATGAAGCCCCCACTCTCTTGGTTGATGTGTTAAGGAAGCTTTCTGTTCTGCCTGAGAGGTTTAGTGAGATGAAGCGATCATCTGCAAGAGTTGGAGCTATGACTGCTTTAAGCCGGACCAAAGCATGGTTACCGGAGCTAGACCCGGTCGATATCTCTATCGGGTATCCAAGCTTTAAGGAGGATGGCACCGCATTTGACAAGAAAGACTTTGCTACTTGCATGAAAGATATACGTCCTCTAGCCAGTCTGATTGCCAACGACACAGGCCTCACCAAGTATCAACCGGCTTATGACTTGGAAAATCAGAAGATGCCAACACCGTCTTACAAAGTGAAGGCCCTTATCCCCCCAATTCATAAGCACACGTTTGCTCCTGAAGTTGACCCGTCCAAGCTTATTGATGATGAAGTTGAGTTCCAAGCTTTGAGTGGCATTGACTGGTCATCACCAACCTTCCAGGAAAAAGAACAGGACGAAGAAGCCGAGAGGGATGACCCGGAAGCGTTAGGCCATCAAGAAGATTAATCCATTGGGCGGCTCATATTTGTGATCTTCTGAGAAAACAGTTAATCATTTTGACTATTTGGAGTCATGTAATGGGGTAGCAATGACTTTGCTCTGTCGTGCCATCGTGCACGTTTATGTTGTGCTCAACACTGTTAAGCCGCCACTTGGTAATTATCTTTTGAAACTTATCCTGATGTTAACTGGTGCAGATGAAAATTTTGAATTATCCTGCACATAAGTAGATCACAAGAATCCTTGGCGGTTTACCGCAGGACAGGTCATAATACTTTACATATAACTAGTGATGTTTAAACAGTTTATAGATAAGGTTGGTTTAACCAGAATTTAGACATAATAACAATTTGGTACCTGTGATATTGAATCGTACTGTCGGTTTACGAGACATGTGCAGTAAAGGTGAGCACCCAAAGCTTGTAGGATCCAATACTTCCAAGTGCTTGATAGTATTATGTATGGGCGAGTTGTCACCTCTTAGTAAGCCGGGTAATAGAAACCATGGGTAAGCTTCAAATATGAGCTGTGAGAGTGAAGGCTGTATAACCCGAATCACTTTAAATTAAAAGGCAAGATAGTATCAAGAAGAACCGATTTTTTTTCAAAATATCAAGCCAAATGACAAAAACGAGGCTATGGTTCGAAGACGAGCAGGAAGCCAGACCAAAAGGGTTAATAGCTATAATTCGAATATGATCAGGAAGCCCCCGAATCGTTTTTGGCATTGCGCCGATCAAAGGGGTACCGACAACTATGATTCGAATACGATCAGTAAGCCCCCGAGTGACCAAAGTATTTAACGGCTATGATTCGAATACGATCAATAAGCCGGACCAAGAGGGTTAACGGCTGTGATTCGAATATGATCCAGCCCCCAAGTGATCTAAGTGTTTAACAGCTATGGCTCGAATACGACCAGGAAGCCGGACCAAAGGGTTAACAACCATGATTCGAATATGATCAAGCCCCCAAGTGATCAAAGTGTTTAACGGCTATGATTCGAATATGATCAATAAGCCGGACCAAAAGGGGTTAATAGCTGTGATTCGAATACGAACACGCCCCCTAATGATCAAAATGTTTAACGGCTATGGTTCGAATATGACCAGGAAGCCGGCCAAAAGGGGATAATAGCTGTTATTCGAATACAATCCTGCCCCCATTTGGTCTTTGAAATTATGATGACGAAGACGCATGACTGTTGAAGATGAAACAACAGAGACCCTGCTTTATTATAGTCATCATAATATATATACATCATCAAAAATATGTACATCATAACAGCCGGTGGCTCAAGTGTAGTAAGGCCGAAGATGAGCAATATTCCATGGCCGGCGGGTCTCCTCCTCCGACTTACGTGGGTCTTTGTGCTCTCGAATATCGATAAGGTAGTATGACCCGTTATTCAAATTCTTGCTGACCACAAAGGGACCTTCCCAAGGTGGGGATAACTTGTGCATATGCATTTGATCCTAGATGAGCCGGAGCCCCAAATCACCCTCCTGAAAGGTTCTGGATTTAACCCAGCGGCTATGGTAACAGCGCAGATCTTGTTGGTAAATCGCCAAGCAAGCTGCCGCAAGGTCACGCTCCTCATCTAACAGGTCAAGTGCATCCTGACGTGCTTGTTCATTATCAGCCTCAACGTAAGCCGCCACGCGGGGCGAATCATGACGGATGTCACTAGGAAGAACCACCTCTGCTCCTTAAACCATGAAGAAAGGCGTATAACCCGTAGATCTGTTGGGGTAGTATTGATACTCCATAGCACGGAAGGTAACTCTTCCACCCAACAACCTGGCATCCTCTGCAATGGAACCATAAGATGGGGCTTGATGCCTCTCAGAATTTCTTGATTGGCTCTTAACTTGACCATTGGATTGAGGGTGAGCTACTGACGAAATGTCAAGTCGAATATGCTCACGTTGACAAAATTCTTTCTTAGCACCCTTGGACATATTAGTGCCATTATCAGTTATAATGTTGTGGGGAAAACCAAAGCGAAAGATCACCTTTTTGATGAATTTAACCGCAGTTGCAGCATCACACTTACTGACCGGCTCTGCTTAAACCCACTTTGTGAATTTGTCAACTGCCACCAAAAGGTGGGTCTTTTTATCTTTGATCCTTTTAAAAGTTCCCACCATATCAAGCCCCCAGATTGCAAACGGCCAAGTAACTGGAATCATCCTCAATTCTTGAGTTGGCACATGAGCTCGCCGTGAAAATTTCTGACAACCATCACATTTACTAACCAAATCCTCTGCATCAGCATGAGCCGTCAGCCAATAGAATCCATGACAAAAAGCTTTGGACACAAGGGACTTTGAACCGGCATGATGACCACAATCTCCTTCATGAATCTCACGAAGAATCTCACGGCCTTCCTCAGGAGAGACACAACGCTGAAACGCCCCAGTGACACTACGATGGTGTAACTCACCATTGGCAATTGTCATTGACTTAGACCGTCGGGTTATGTACCTGGCCAAAGCTTCATCCTCAGGTAACTCGCCCCGGGTCATGTAAGCCAAATATGGTATTGTCCAATCTGGGATAGCGTGAAGAACCACCACTAACTGCGCCTCCGCGTCAAGAACAGCCAAATCTTCCTCTGTAGGCAATTTCATAGAGGGGTTATGCAGAATATCCAAGAAAGTGTTAGGTGGCACCGGCTGACATTAAGACCCCAACCGACTTAAGGCATCAGCCGCCTCATTTTTCCTACGATCGATGTGTTCTACTTGATAACCCTTGAAGTGACCGGCAATAGCATCAACTTCGCGGTGATAAGCCGCCATGAGTGGATCCTTAGAATCCCATGTGCCTGAGACTTGTTGAGCCACCAAGTCTGAGTCGCCGAAACATCTCACCCGGCTTAAGTTCATCTCCTTAGCCATCCGAAGACCATGGAGCAAGGCTTCGTACTCAGTTGCATTGTTAGTACAGGGAAACATCAACCTTAGAACATAACAAAACTTGTCACCTCGAGGGGAAGCTAAGACAACTCCAGCCCTCGAGCCCTCCAATTGCCTGGACCCACCAAAGTGAATAGTCCAATATGTGTTATCCGACTCCTCTTTAGGCATCTGCAGCTCTGTCCAGTCGTTAATGAAATCCACCAGTGCTTGAGACTTGATAGCAGTGCGAGGCACATACTTCAAATCATGAGGCCCCAACTCAATGGCCCACTTGTCTACCCGCCCTGTGGCTTCTCTGTTTTGAATAATATCCCCTAAGGGAGCAGAACTAACCATAGTAATGGGATGGCCCAGAAAATATTGCTTAAGCTTCCGGTTGGCCATGAACACCCCATAAACGAGCTTTTGCCAATGTGGATACCTCTTCTTGGACTCAATAAGCACCTAACTGATGTAGTAAACCGGCCGTTGAACCGGATATTCCTTGCTAGCCTCCTTCCGTTCCACCAGAATGGCTACACTGACAACACGGGTGTTAGCGGCCACATATAACAGTAATGGCTCCTTATCAATGGGAGCAGCAAGGACTGGTGGCTCAGCTAGCTGCCTCTTCAAGTCTTCAAACGCGTCGTTAGCAGCATCACTCCAGATGAAGTTATCTGTTTTCTTCATCATCTGATACAGCGGTATGGCCTTCTCACCCAACCGGCTTATGAACCGGCTTAAGGCAGCAATACGACCCGCTAGACACTAAACATCATTGATACACGCCAGCTTTGCCAGGGAGGTGATGGCCTTCATCTTCTCCGGGTTAGCCTCAATGCCTCTGTTAGAAACCAGAAAACCCAAAAGCTTGCCTGTTGGCACACCTAAAACGCACTTGGCCGGGTTAAGCATCATCTTGTAGACCCGGAGATTATCGAAGGTTTCTTTCAAATCATCTATCAAAGTTTCCTTCTCTCTGGACATCACCACAATATCGTCCACATAAGCATGAACATTGCGCCCAATCTGACTATGAAGACAATTCTGCACACATCGCTGGTAAGTCGCCTGGGCACTCTTGAGCCCGAAAGGCATAGACACATAGCAGAAGGCTCCAAAGGGAGTGATGAAAGCTATCTTCTCCTGGTCCTTAACTGCCATCTTGATCTGATGATAACCAGAATAAGCATCCAAAAAACTCAAACGCTCACAACCCGCCGTAGCATCAATGATTTGATCAATACGAGGGAGAGCGAAAGGATCAGTCGAACAAGCCTTATTTAAATCCGTGTAGTCCACACACATACGACAAGTGCCATTCTTCTTAAGCACCAGCACCGGGTTAGCCAAGCACTCAGGATGAAAGACTTCAACAATAAACCCAACCGCCAAGAGCCGGGCCACTTCTTCACCAATGGCCTTACGCCTCTCCTCATTGAAGCGCCGAAGGAATTGCTTGACCGGTGAGGGAGTCCTGGACTAGGGGGTGTCCGGATAGCCGAACTATCATCATTAGCCGGACTCCAAAACTATGAAGATACAAGATTGAAGACTTCGTCCCGTGTCCGGATGGGACTTTCCTTGGCGTGGAAGGCAAGCTTGGCGATACGGATATGTAGATCTCCTACCATTGTAACCGACTCTGTGTAACCCTAGCCCTCTCCGGTGTCTATATAAACTGGAGGGTTTTAGTCCATAGGACACACAACAATCATACCATAGGCTAGCTTCTAGGGTTTAGCCTCCTTGATCTCGTGGTATATCTACTCTTGTACTACCCATATCATCAATATTAATCAAGCAGGAGTAGGGTTTTACCTCCATCGAGAGGGCCCGAACCTGGGTAAAAACATCGTGTCCCTGGTCTCCTGTTACCATCTGCCTAGACGCACAGTTCGGGACCCCCTACCCGAGATCCGCCGGTTTTGACACCGACATTGGTGCTTTCATTGAGAGTTCCTCTATGTCGTCGCCTATAGGCCCGATGGCTCCTTCGATCATCAACAACAACGCGGTCCAGGGTGAGACTTTTCTCCCCGGACAGATCTTCGTATTCGGGGCTTCGCACTGCGGGCCAATTCACTTGGCCATCTGGAGCAGATCGAAAGCTACGCCCCTGGCCATCATGTCAGATTCGGAAGTTTGAACTACACGTCCGACATCCGCGGAGACTTGATCTTCGACGGATTTGAGCCACAGCCAGGCGTGCCGCACTGTCACGATGGGCATGATTTAGCTCTGCTGCCGGACAGTGCCCTGGAGGCCACACAAGAGTTCGCTCTAACCCTTAGTTCAGAGCCGACGGCGCCAATCGAGGATGGGTGGTTGGACACCGCCTCAGGGGCTGCTACCTCTACGGCGATAGAGCCGAATACCGACCCTGTCCCTCATGAAGCTCGTGACTCCAAGGTGCCGGACTCCTCTCCGGACCCCGAACCTTCTGCTCCCCTTCCAATCGAATCCGATTGGGCGCCGATCATGGAGTTCACTGCTACGGACATCTTTCAGCACTCGCCTTTCGGTGACATCCTGAATTCGCTAAAGTATCTCTCTTTATCAGGAGAGCCTTGGCTGGATTATGGCCAGGACGGTTGGGATGCGGACGACGAAGAAATTCAAAGCCCACCCACCACCCACTTTGTAGCCACTGTCGGTGACTTAACCAACATGCTAGACTTCAACTCCGAAGACATCGACGGTATGGACGACGATGCCGGAGACGACCAAGAACCAGCGCCTACTGGGCACTGGAAAGCCACCTCGTCATACGACATATACATGGTGGACATCCCAAAGGATGGGAATGGCGATGGAATAGCGGAGGATGACCCCTCCAAAAAGCAGCCTAAGCGCCGGCGTCAGCGGCGCCGCTCCAAATCCCGCCACGGCAAGAATGGAGATTCCGGCACCGGAGATAATAACACCCCGGATAGTACCGAAGACAACCCCCTCCAGCAAGATTCAGCACAGGAGGACGGAGAAGCCAGCCCTCATGAGAGAGCGGCAGACGAAGAGGTAGAGGATGATAATTACATGCCTCCCTCCGGAGACGAGGCAAGCCTCGACGACGATGAATTTGTCGTGCCTGAGGATCCCGTCGAACAAGAGTGTTTCAAACGCAGGCTTATGGCCACGGCAAACAGCCTCAAGAAAAAGCAGCAACAGCTTAGAGCTGACCAAGACTTGCTAACCGACAGATGGACTGAAGTCCTTGCGGCCGAAGAGTATGAACTCGAACGCCCCTCCAAAAGTTACCCCAAACGCAAGCTGCTGCCCCGATTAGAGGAGGAAGCACATAAACCTACATCGCCAGTGCACAATACGGCCGACCGGCCACCTCGTGGCCGCGACAGAGTGGCCTCTAGGCCCCCCATTAAAGCCGCACCCCGGCGTCACTCGATAAAGTATAAAGCCACGGGGGAATGCGCCGGACTTGCGAGACATATTGGAGGATAAGGAAAGGCAAACAAGATCGATCTATGGATCGCGTGGGCGCCCTACAATACGCGACGACAACCGTCACGCCGGATACAGCAACTCCGGCTGGGCCGAACACAGTAGACAAAGCTCGTTCGAGCTGCGTCGTGATATAGCCCAATACAGAGGCGCCGCACACCCACTATGCTTCACAGATGAAGTAATGGATCATCAAATCCCCGAAGGGTTTAAACCCGTGAACATTGAATCCTACGATGGCACAACAGATCCTGCGGTTTGGATCGAAGACTATCTCCTTCATATCCACATGGCCCGTGGTGATGATCTTCACGCCATCAAATACCTCCCACTCAAGCTTAAAGGACCAGCTCGGCATTGGCTCAACAGCCTGCCGACAGAATCAATTGGGTGTTGGGAGGACCTGGAAGCCGCATTCCTTGATAACTTCCAGGGCACATATGTGCGACCACCAGACGCCGATGACCTAAGCCACATAATTCAGCAGCCAGACGAATTGGCCAGACAATTCTGGACACGGTTCTTAACCAAGAAAACTCAAATCGTCGACTGTCCGGATGCAGAGGCCCTTGCAGCCTTCAAACACAACATCCGCGACGAATGGGTTGCCCGGCACCTAGGACAGGAAAATCCGAAATCAATGGAAGCCCTCACATCACTCATGACCCGCTTCTATGTGGGAGAAGACAGCTGGCTAGCTCGCAGTAACAACCTAACCAAAAACTCTGGTAGTTCGGATACCAAAGACAACAATGGCAGGTCGCATCGCAATAAGCACAAACGCTGCATTAACGGCGATAATACTAAAGATACGGCAGTCAACGCCGGATTCATAGGCTCTAAACCCGGTCAGCGGAAAAAGCCATTAAAAAGAACTACTCCAGGCCCGTCCAACTTGGACCGGATACTCGATCGCTCGTGCCAGATACATGGCACCCTTGAAAAGCCAGCTAATCACACCAACAGAGATTGTTGGGTGTTCAAACAGGCAGGCAAGTTAATTGTCGAAGGCAACGACAAGGGGCTGCATAGCGATGACGAGGAGGAGACACGGCCGCCGAACAATAGAGGACAGAAGGGATTCCCCCCGCAAGTGCGGACGGTGAACATGATATACGCAACCCACATACCAAAAAGGGAGCGGAAGCGTGCACTCAGGAACGTATACATGATGGAGCCAGTCGCCCCAAAGTTCAATCGGTGGTCCTCCTGCCCGATCACTTTTGATCGAAGGGACCACCCCACCAGTATCCGCCACGGCGGATTCGCCGCATTGGTTTTAGACCCAATCGTCGATGGATTTCACCTCACTAGAGTCCTGATGGACGGCGGCAGCAGCTTGAACCTGCTTTATCAGGATACAGTGCGCAAGATGGGCATAGATCCCTCAAGGATCAAACCCACAAAGACGACCTTCAAAGGCGTCATACCAGGTGTAGAGGCCAATTGTACAGGCTCAGTTACACTTGAAGTGGTCTTCGGATCCCCGGATAACTTCCGAAGCGAGGAGTAATCTTCGACATAGTTCCGTTCCGCAGCGGCTATCATGCACTGCTTGGACGTACCGCATTTGCAAAGTTCAATGCGGTGCCGCACTACGCATACCTCAAGCTCAAGATGCCAGGCCCTCGAGGAGTCATTACGGTCAAAGGAAACACTGAACGCTCTCTCGGAACGGAGGAGCATACAGCGGCTCTCGCGGCAGAAGTGCAGAGCAGCCTCTTAAGGCAATTCTCAAGTCCGGCCGTTAAGCGACCGGACACCGCCAAGCGAGCCCGGAGTAACCTACAACAAGACCACCTGGCACGTTCCGAGCACGCGTAGCAATGCGGCCCCAACCCCAGCCCTCGCGACATCGCGAGATCAGTGCCACGCGTACATCATTATGCTCTGGAGATACCATGGCATAGGGGGAGGGGCACGACCACGGCAGGCCCAGAGTGCGGATCAACCACACCAGGGGCTCCTGAATTGGTCATTCTTTTTTTTCTTATTCTCAGGACTCCGTTTTTTAGAAGCCCTGTCCGGCAGTGGATCTGCCGAACTAACGATGCAACAGCCAGGGAAGCAGAAAAGCTAGGACGAGTATCCAGGTGGTCTCCATTACGAGCATTATACCTGTTTTACATACCATTCCGCAGCCTACCCCTGGAGGGGGACATGTTAAATAGTCCCACCCCTTGCTTATCGCACTATTTGTATCATTCTGCCTTTATTGTAGTATCTTTTGAATAAACAATGCATCGCTTTTTTCCTATCATTGCATTCCTTTTTATATGTTCGCTTATGACATGTTGCACCCGTACGCGGTACGGCCAAATACACCAGGGGCTTAAAGCTCCCCAAATTATGGTGTGATAAGTCCGAACACTTTCACAAGTGCGGCACCCCGAACTTATAGCATTATATGCATCGGCTCCGAATCATGTCTTGGGTCAATAGTTGGGTTTGCCCGGCTCCCATGTTTTGGTACCTTACGTTCCGTTATATTGGCTAAGGTAGCGCTAGGAGAACCACCGCGATTGTGCCCCAGTTGAGCTGGGTTGAGCACCTCAGTGGAGAAAGCTAAAACTGACCGTCATGATAAGGCGAGAGCTGGTCGCTGTTCGAGAGGTCTCTTCGAGTCCCTAAAGACTTATGCCGCTTAGAGCAAGGAGCCGGCTGTGTCCGGCCCAAGGCGTGGATAGCGCCCCGAATTTAGCCTTCCGAATACTAGGGGCTTCGCCGAAATTTAAAATTATAGAATTCTATGGCTAAGTGAGAGTGTTCAAGCATTATAAGTCCGGTTGCCTCGTTCGTTGTGTTGAGCGCCTCCCTAGAAGGACCCAAAAATGGGAACAAGAGCGCTCAAGTTTATCCCGAACACCCCAGCACTCGTGGCACGGGGGCTGAAGCCAACGACTTGCCATCTCTCAGATTTAATAAACGGCCGCACAGAAGGTAATATTTTATATTAACAAGCGTTGCTTAGCGCATATGAACAAAGTTTTCAGCGCACAGGATAACAAAACGCGAGTCTAATCAAAAATTACATCTTTGGAGCACTCACCCGCAATAATGTGGGCACCCTTCAGGACACCCTTGTAAAACATCTCGGGCGTGCGATACTCCTTGCCTAGCGGTGGCGCGTCCGTCACAAGCTTCTCGGCGTCCATCTTGCCCCAGTGCACCTTAGCGCGGGCAAGGGCCCGACGGGCACCTTCAATACAGGCGGAGTGCTTGATGACATCAACCCATGGACAGGCGTCCACCAGCCGCCGCACCAAACCGAAGTAGCTCCCAAGCATGGCTTCCTTGGGCCACAGCCGAACTATGAGGCCCTTCATGGCCTGTTCGGCCACCTTGTGGAGCTCGACCAGCTGCTTCAGCTGGTCGCTCAGGGGCACCGGATGTCTGGCCTCAGCGTACTGAGACCAGAACACCTTCTCCGTTGAGCTCCCCTCCTCGGCTCTGTAGAATGCGGCAGCATCGGAAACGCTGCGGGCCAGATCTGCGAACGCTCCTGGAGAGCTCCGAATTCGGGTAAGTAACAGGTAATTCACTTTTACATGCTTGCTTTGCATGAAGAATGCCTTACCTGCCGCTATCTTCTTCACTGCCTCGAGTTCCTAGAGGGCCTTTTGGGCTTTGGCCTTAGCGGCTTTGGCACTCTCAAGAGCGGACGCAAGCTCGGACTTTCGAGTCTTCGAGTCACGCTCCAAATTCTCGTGTTTTTCCACGAGAGCCTGGAGCTCTTGCCGCACCTCCGCCACCCGCGCCTCCTGCTTCTCTCGCTCGGTGCGTTCCACGGCCGCATTGCGTTCGGCCGCGGACACCGCCTCCTTTAGGGTCGCCACCTCGTTCGTGGCCCCTGCAATACCCACGTTATTCCTGTCATTTTTTGCAACCAAATCCTTTTTTTATAAGGTACAACTTTAATAAGGTGTTACTTACCTTCCTTGTCCTCGAGATGCTTCTTGGCATGGCCGAGCTCGCTCTCAGACCGCTCGAGGCTCTCCTTTAAGGCACCGACCTCCGCAGTTAGTGCGGCAGAGGTCAGCAGCGCAGCCTGCATTCCCATATTGACATATTTGTGTTAGACTCATGTGTATATCTTTTTAGATCCTTAGTTCAGCTTTTCTTTCCGAACACCGAACCGAGCATCAGGGGCTACTGTCTATGTGGTACTATTTTTACATATCTTGAAACCCTTACCTCAAAGCCTGTTAGAAGGCTGGTGCAGGCTTCGATCAGCCCGCTCTTGGCGGACTGAACTTTCTGAATCACCGCACTCATAACAGTGCGGTGTTCCTCGTCGATGGAAGTGCTGTTGAGCGCCTCCAGCAAGCTATCTGGCGCCTCCGGTTGGACGGAGGCCGCCGGCGTCACTGTATTGCCCTTCTCACGAAGGGGCCGCCCACCGGACTCCGGAACCACCAAAGGTTCCGGCGCGGAGTTCGGCCTGATGTCCGGGAGGTTGCCCTGCGGCACCTCCGGGGCCTCCTCCTCCTGGCCGGTCCCCTTCTGGGACCCCACCTCAGCGTCATCTGCGTCACGAGGGGAGGAGGCAGTCGGAAGTGAAGCGCTATTCACATCCGACGAACCCAGGGACCCGCTCGATGAAGCGGGGAGATCATCCTTGGGCGGGCTATATAGTGGTGGTGTTCGGCATTAGAAGACACTATGCAGCGGAAGGAAAATTATAAGTTATTCTTGGATCCGGACACTTACGATCTCGCCAGGGGCTTGGCCCTTGAGGGCCACTCCTCGTCTCCATCGTTGGCGTTGGTGGAACAGTCCGGAGGAAGGGTCCTTCCCTTCTTGGACCCTTCGGCCTCCCCCGCTGGGGAAGCCTTCCTTTTCTTCTCTCCCCCCGCTGGGGGAGAGGCCTCTTTCTTCTCCTCCTTGTCCTCGTGGGAGGAGTCCGCCTCGGAGTCATTGGACGATGAGTCCGATAACACCTGGCGCCGGGAACTCCTCCGAGTTCCCGTGGCCTTCTTCTTGGCCTTCTTCTCCGGCACCACGTAAGGCGCCGGGACCAGCAGCCCTGTCAAATGGGCATCCGATGGGTCTTCTGGAAGGGGCGCCGGACAGTTAACCTGTCCGGACTTCTTCTGCCAAGCCTATCAAAGGTAATGGGAGTTTTAGATCCCACATAGAGTCAAACTATGGAAAGCAAGTGTCCCGTAAAGGACAATATAGCTTACCTCGCCAGTCGGATGCTGCGAGCTGAATCCGCGGTCCTCGGTAGCGGATGCGGGAGCCTCAGCGCCCTTGAACAGCACCCTCCAGGCCTCTTCGTAAGTAGTGTCGAAGAGCCTGCTCAAGGTCTGGTACTGTGCCGGATCGAACTCCCACAAGTTGAAGTCCCGCTGTTGGCACGGGAGAATCCGGCGGATGAGCATGACCTGGACTATATTGACAAGCTTCAGCTTCTTGTTCACTAGGGTTTGGAGACAAGATTGGAGTCCGGTCAGCTCCTCCGAATCGCCCCACGACAGGCCCTTCTCTTTCCAGGAGGTGAGCTGTGTGGGGATGCCAGATCTGAATTCAGGGGCCGCTGCCCATTCAGGGTCACGCGGCTCGGTGACATAGAACCACCCCGATTGCCACCCTTTGATGGTTTCCACGAAGGCGCCCTCGAGCCAGGTGACATTGGGCATCTTGCCCACCATGGCACCTCCGCACTCCGCTTGGCTACCGCCCACTACCTTCGGCTTGACATTAAAAGTCTTTAGCCATAAGCCGAAGTGGGGCTGGATGCAGAGGAAGGCCTCGCACACGACGATAAACGCCGAGATGTTGAGGATGAAATTCGGGGCCAGACCATGGAAATCCAGGCCGTAGTAGAACATTAGCCCCCGGACAAATGGGTGGAGTGGGAAGCCCACTCCACAAAGGAAATGGGGAAGGAACACCACCCTCCCATGGAGCCTGGGGGTGGGAATGACCTGCCCCTCGTCGGGGAGCCGGTGCGCGATATCGCTGGATAGATATCTAGCCTTGCGCAACTTCTTGATGTGCCCCTTCGTGACGGAGGAGGCCATCCACTTGCCTCCCGCTCCGGACATGGTTGGAGAAAGTTGAGGTGAGTTGTGCGGACTTGGGCGCTAGAGCTCGAGTGCGTGGAGATGGATAAGCAAAGGAGGAAGAAGGCGTAGGTGAAAAGGTGGATCCTTATCCCTTTATATATGGGCAGACGAAACTATGCGTACCCACCAGCCCAGTAAAACTCGCTTATCTCCCAAGCGCCGTAATCAATGGCGCAGTTGGGTTACCCACGTCCGTACTGATGAGGATCCCGGAATAAGGGGACACGATCTCTGCTTTGACAAGATGTGCCAAGGAAACCACTTCGCTAAACGCGCTGAGGTGGAACAATAAAAATAATTCGAATAAAGGCTTGGCCGTGGCGTGACATCATGCCGCGAAATACGTCAGCAGATTGAACTTGTATAAATATTATTCTCTCTACGGTGGTATGTGGAATTTATTTTGCAGAGCCGAACACTATCCTGGTGTTCAAAATCTTCTATGAATTATTCGGAGGAGGAACCCGCCTTGCAATGCCGAAGACAATATGCGCGTTGGACTCATCGTCATTGAAGCCTGGTTCAGGGGCTACTGAGGGAGTCCTGGACTAGGGGGTGTCTGGATAGCCGAACTATCATCATTGGCCGGACTCCAAAACTATGAAGATACAAGATTGAAGACTTCGTCCCGTGTCCGGATGGACTTTCCTTGGCGTGGAAGGCAAGCTTGGCGATACGGATATGTAGATCTCCTACCATTGTAACCGACTCTGTGTAACCCTAGCCCTCTCCGGTGTCTATATAAACCGGAGGGTTTTAGTCCATAGGACACACAACAATCATACCATAGGCTAGCTTCTAGGGTTGAGCCTCCTTGATCTCGTGGTAGATCTACTCTTGTACTACCCATATCATCAATATTAATCAAGCAGGAGTAGTGTTTTACCTCCATCGAGAGGGCCCGAACCTGGGTAAAAACATCGTGTCCCTGGTCTCCTATTACCATCTGCCTAGACGCACAGTTCGAGACCCCCTACCCGAGATCCGCCGGTTTTGACACCGACAACCGGCTTAAATTTTGGATCAATATTGAGAGTGTGCTCAGCGAGTTCCCTCGGGACACCCGGCATGTCAGAAGGTTTCCATGCAAAGATGTCCCGGTTCTCATGGATGAACCCGATGAGCGCGCTTTCCTATTTTGGATCCAAATTCGCACTGATACTGAACTTCTTGGATGAGTCGCCAGGGACAAAATCAACCAGCTTGGTGTCATCGGCCGACTTAAATTTCAGCACCGAATCATGCTTTGTAGTTGGCTTTTTCAAAGACGTCATATCTGCCGGATCAACATTGTCTTTGTAAAATTTCAATTCTTCTGTTGCACAGACAGACTCAGCATAAGCAACATCACCTTCTTCACACTCCAGGGCTATCTTCCGACTCCCATGTACTGTGATGGTCCCTTTGTAACCCGGCATCTTGAGCTGTAGATAGACATAACACGGCCGTGCCATGAACTTGGCATAAGTCGGCCGTCCAAACAGAGCATGGTACGGGCTCCTGATTTTGACCACTTCAAAGGTTAACTTCTCAGCCCTGGAATCATGCTCATCACCAAATGCTACCTCCAGCTCGATCTTGCCCACAGGATATGCCGACTTACCAGGCACCACTCCATGGAAAACAGTATTAGACGGCTTAAGATTCTTATCGGTTAACCCCATGCGATGGAAGGTTTCATAATAAAGAATATTGATGTTGCTTCCCCTGTCCATGAGTACCTTAGTGAACTTGTATCCACCAACTTGAGGCGCCACCACCAAGGCTAAATGACCCGGATTATCAACCCGGGGCGGATGATCCGCTCAACTCCACATAATGGGTTGCTCAGACCATCGCAGGTAATGGGGAACTGCCGGCTCAATGGCGTTCACAGCCCGCTTATGGAGCTTCTGGTCCCGCTTGCATAAGCTTGTGGTGAAAATGTGGTACTGCCCACTATTTAACTACTTTGGATTACTTTGATATCCGGATTGCTGTTGCTGCTAACCCCCCTGACTGGATTGCTGATTATAACCACCCTGATTACCTTGATTATAACCACCCTGATTGCCTTGGTGGCCCTAGAAGCCGGAATTAGAACCGCCACCTCCATAACCCGAGCCATGAGAACCGCCGCCACCTGAGCCTCCGTCGGGCCCATGATTTTCGTGAAATGAGTTAGAATTTTTTTAAAGCCCTCATAATTGAACAATCTTTCCAAAGGTGGGTAGC
Organism: Triticum timopheevii; assembly: GCA_963921465.1. Taxonomy (NCBI): domain Eukaryota; kingdom Viridiplantae; phylum Streptophyta; class Magnoliopsida; order Poales; family Poaceae; genus Triticum; species Triticum timopheevii. Next base: position 172,924,159 of record OY997274.1, on the reverse strand, counting down.
TAGTTTCTCCTGCGTGCCATGTTTGGACAGGGCTCATTCAGCAATTGCTCAAGAGTAGGACCTGGTCCACCGGCCCGAGGAGGCAGCATCCCCTTACGGTGCTGAGTATTGTTCTGTGCATTGGCGTTAGCCACAAACTCCGAATTACCATCAGCCTTGCATTTACCGTTGCCCCCCTGATTCGCCGGGTTATGCCGCTGACCCTTGGTGTTGCCGTTCTTTTTCCCCTTCCCTGTCTTTTCATCATCAGACTCGGGATCCTTGGTACTATCAGAGTCGGCATATTTGATTAGAGTTGCCATCAGCTGCCCCATATCATTACAATCGCGCTTGAGCCATCCCAGCTTCTGCTTAAGAGGCAAAAATGGGCAATTTCTCTCCAACATTAAGACTGCAGACCCGACATTCATGTTATCGGATGAATGTATGATAGCTTTGACCCGGCGCACCCAATGGGTCGTTGATTCACCCTCCTCTTGGGTGCAAGTAGCCAAGTCCACGATCAACATGGGTTGTTTGCATGTGTCTTTAAAATTCTGAATAAACCGGGCCTTTAACTCAGCCCATGACCCGATGGAGTTAGCCAGCAGCCCCTTCAACCAAGTACGGGCCGTCCCATCCAGCATCATGGTGAAGTACTTAGCACACGCAGCATCACTGAACTCCAACAGTTCCATGGCCATCTCATAACTTTCAATCCACGCCTCAGGGGGTAAGTCGGCGGTGTAATTAGGCACCTTGTGAGGTCCTTTGAAATCCTTGGGCAAATGCTCATTACGCAGAGCCAGCACCAAACAGGGTACACCTGTAGATCTAGAGGTCACGCCTGCTTCTACCGACGTCATTGGATAAACCGGAAGGGGCTGGTGAGCCGCCCGCTAAGCCGCTTGCTCGGCTTCTTGACGCACTATGTCCTGATCAACCAAGTTAAGAGCTCCATCACGCGCCGGGACATGCCCATGCGGTTGGTCATGTGCTGGGCGTTGCTTGAAATGGCTGGTGAGTCCATGTGCCTGCTATAACTCCGGATTGGGCGAGGGGTCGAGTGAATCCTATCTCGACTGTAAGAATACGCCTCCTGCTGCGCTAATGCTGTCTGAAGAAGTTCTCTGACCCTTCGTGTTTCAATCGCCGTTGGAGAGTCGCCATCCACCGGGAGAGTCGCCAATCATGCTGCCGGAGCAATCATGTTCTCCAGAGGATTAGAATAATGACCCGGGGGTGTTGGTACATGCTGAGATGGAGCGATATTCAGACGAGGGGGTTCCGTCATGCGTGGTTGAACCGGCGTCCCAACCCCGAGTGTTGCAGCCCGGTTTATCTCCGGCGGGTTACTGGTCCCCACACTAGGTGTGCGGAAGAGGTTTCTAGCCTCATAAACCGGAGGTAGATGGGACTGGTGCCTTCTCCTCATGATTTCATTTGAAGCGTTTTGATCCATCGTAAGCTGGAAAACCTCCGACTGAATCCATTGGGCCTGAGCATACAAAGCAGCCCGTTCCGCGGCTATCCCGACGTCCTCTGCCGCCAGGTCTTCCTTGGCTAATGCTACCTCATCACGTAACTTTGCCACCTCCGCATCATGCCGAGCTTGATTCGCCGGGTTAACCACGGCTGTCAACAAATCCGTCAATTTATCCATTAAAGCCATCAAAACCTGAGTCGGCGGGCGCGCAGGGCCTCCTGCCCCGGCTGCCGTCACCGCCGCTGACCCAGAAGTCATCGCCTCTGCGGTTGAAGAATTTTGCCCAGGCTGTGTGCCAGCCATGAAGATCTCGACTCTGTTTGGCGGCTCATAGGGGTCCGGAATATTGTCGCCATCGGAATAGCCCCCAGGCCCGCCATCTTGCAGCTGATACAACAAAGTAGTCTCGCCCGTGGACGACTCACCATCAGAGTAGATGGCTATCTCACCGCCAGACATAGATCCTTCATCAAATTCTGCTCCATGGATGCATCCCACAAAGACACGTTTCATGGCGGGCTGAGCCTGGGCGGGTCTCACACGCTGAGCCGTCTCGGTGATGTCGATGCAGATGTCCGACTCAGGGCCCAGCTCACCGATCTTGCCGATGAAGACGTGGATTCCTCCAAAGGGGACCCGGTACCCGTACTCAATTGAGCCGGCCTCGGGGTCCCAGCCTACATTGTTGATGTAGAGCTTGCCACGACGACTCTTGGTCATCCGACCCATATCGTATCCTTTGAGCCCTTCAAATCTGCCCTTCAAGAACTCGAAACCACTGTGCGCTGGCCCCATGATGGACGCCAACTGTCGTGGAATAGTCACGGTAGATGTCCTAGCAAAAGGACTTAGTCATGGAGCCATCGCAACTAGGTAGCTTAAAGGGGTTAAACTGGACAAAGGACACGGGAGTTTATACTGGTTCGGCCCCTTGCGGTGAAGGTAAAGGCCTAATCCAGTTTGAGGTGGTATTACTTATGTCTCGATTACCAGGGAGCGAATCCTCTTGACCTAGCTTTCGATCTCTTCTCTCTCGTCCCGAACCGCCATCGGGTCGTCCCTTTATATACACAGGTTGACGCCCAGTGGTTCATGGAGTCCCGGCCGGCTCATAGATAATGTGTCCGGCTCGGTGACTATCTTTACATGCCTTACAATACAAGTCTTTACATATATGGCAGTTTACCCCTACGGGCCTTAAGTCGCCTTTGGGCCTTGGGCCCTGTCGGTGTCAAAACCGGCGGATCTCGGGTAGGGGGTCCCGAACTGTGCGTCTAGGCGGATGGTAACAGGAGACCAGGGACACGATGTTTTTACCTAGGTTTGGGCCCTCTCGATGGAGGTAAAACCCTACTCCTGCTTGATTAATATTGATGATATGGGTAGTACAAGAGTAGATCTACCACGAGATCACGGAGGCTAAACCCTAGAAGCTAGCCTATGGTATGATTGTTGTGTGTCCTACGGACTAAAACCCTCCGGTTTATATAGACACCGGAGAGGGCTAGGGTTACACAGAGTCGGTTACAATGGTAGGAGATCTACATATCCGTATCGCCAAGCTTGCCTTCCACGCCAAGGAAAGTCCCATCCGGACACGGGACGAAGTCTTCAATCTTGTATCTTCATAGTTTTGGAGTCCGGCCAATGATGATAGTTCGGCTATCCGGACACCCCCTAGTCTAGGACTCCCTCAGGCCCTTAACTAAACCACCATCTTCCATATCCTCGTGGGCTTCATATGATGAATTACCATACGTATAACCCGGCCCTGCTACCTCTTGAGCATGCGTTGGTTTTTCCCTTGAAGAGGAAAGGGTGATGCAGCAAAGTAGCGTAAGTATTTCCCTCAGTTTTTGAGAACCAAGGTATCAGTCCAGTAGGAGGCTCCTCAAAAGTCCCATGCACCTACACAAACAAACAAGAACCTTGCAACGAACGTGATAAAGGGGTTGTTAATCCCTTCACGGATAATAAGATATGATAGAGATAATAAGATAAGATAAATATTTTTGATAGAGATAATAAGATAAGATAAATATTTTTGGTATTTTTATGATATAGATTGAAAAGTAAAAGATGCAAATAAAAGTAGATGGAAAACTTATATGATAAAAGATAGACCCGGGGGCCATAGGTTTCACTAGTGGCTTCTCTCAAGATAGCATAAGTATTACGGTGGGTGAACAAATTACTGCCGAGCAATTGATAGAAAAGCGCATAGTTATGAGATTATCAAGGCATGATCATGTATATAGGCATCACGTCCGTGACAAGTAGATCGAAATGATTCTGCATCTACTACTATTACTCCACACATCGACCGACTCCTGCCTGCATCTAGAGTATTAAGTTCATGAAGAATAGAGTAACGCATTAAGAAAGATGACATGTTGTAGAGGGATAAACTCATGCAATATGACATAAACCCCATCTTTTTATCCTCGATAGCAACAATACAATGCGTGCCTTGATGCCCCTGCTGTCACTGGGAAAGGACACCGCAAGATTGAATCCAAAGCTAAGCACTTCTCCCATTGCAAGAAAGGTCAATCTAGTAGGCCAAACTAAACTGATAATTCGAAGAGACTTGCAAAGATAACAAATCATACATAAAAGAATTCAGAGAAGATTCAATTATTTCTCATAGATAAACTTGATCATAAACCCACAATTCATCGGATCTCGACAAACACACCACAAAAAGAGTTACATCGAATAGATCTCCAAGAAGATCGAGGAGAACTTGGTATTGAGAGTCAAAGAGAGAGAAGAAGCCATCTAGCTAATAACTATGGACCCGAAGGTCTGTGGTAAACTACTCACAACTCATAGGAGAGGCCTTGGAGATGATGTAGAGGCCCTCCGTGGTCGATTCGCCCTCCAGCGGAGCGCCGGCGAAGGCTCCAAGATGGGATCTCGCGGATACAGAAGGTTGCGGCTGTGGAATTAGGTTTTCGTGGTGCTCCTGAATGTTTTCGGGGTACGTGGATATATATAGGAGGAAGAAGTAGGTCGGTTGACACTCGAGGGGCCCACGAGGGTGGGGGCGCGCCCACCCCCGGGGGCGCACCGGGCACCCTCGTGGCTGCCTCGTTTGTTGCTTGATGTCCACTCCAAGTCTCCTGGTTTGCATTTGTTCCAAAAAGATCGCTCCCCAAGGTTTCATCCCGTTTGGACCCCGTTTGATATTCCTTTTCTTCGAAACACTGAAATAGGCAAAAAAAACAACAATTCGGGTTGGGCCTCCGGTTAGTAGGTTAGTCCCAAAAATGATATAAAAGTGTAAAGTAAAGCCCATAAACATCCAAAACAGGTAATATAATAGCATGGAACAATCAAAAATTATAGATACGTTGGAGACGTATCAGGCCCCTCCTGGGCAGGTCATACCTAATAGTTATATCTGCAACAGTATTCGTTTAGCCTTCACTGCTGATCTATTCCTTCGTGTGAAAATGAATACAATGTGGAAAAATCTAAATGGAATATCAGAGGATTAAATGACAAGTCTAAATGGCTAGCCATGTCCAATAAAATGGAAGATTCTGGTTGCTCAATTTTATGTTTGAAAGAAATCAAAAGAGAGTTTTTAGGTATCCCCTATCAAAGAAAAAAGTTCCAAGAATAATAAATTTGAATATATTCCTTCTATTGGAGCTTCTAGAGGATGGTTGAATGCATGGAATGAAAAGTACTTTCATGGAGAAAGATTTTTGAGAATGAATATTCTCTCTATTCAATTTACATCCATTCACACTGGAAATACTTGGATACTTACAAACAGATATGGGCCATGTCAAACTGAGGCAAGGACTGAATTTGTAAATTGGTTGCAACAAATTCAAGTACCTGATGAAACTGATTATATGATTCTTGGGGATTTCAAGTACATTAGATGTCCAAAAAATAGAAGTGGGACTGGGGGAGATTTAGTGAAATGAGAAGTTCAATTATGCCATTAGTGCCCTTGGATTAATTGAGATATGTCTCAAAGGAAGAAGCTTTACTTGGAGCAATATGCAAGTAGCTCCATTCTTTGCGAAATTGGAATGGTGTTTTTCTTCAGAATCAAGGACACTAAACTACCCAAGTAGTGCTACAGTTCCCTTGTGAAAGCCTATATTAGATCATGTTCCAGGTGTTATTCAAGTAGACAGTCACACCCAAAATCTCAATTATTCAGACTGGTTTTTTTATTAGAGCATGGGGATTTAAAGAAAGTTAAATACATTTGGGATCAGGGGGTCCAAGCCTCTAACAATACTAAAGGGATTGATGTTCAATTCAAAAGACTAGGAAATAAAGGGATTAAAATTATGGTCAAAATCCCTATCCAACCTTTCTGCCTCTATTAAGAATCCTAATGCATTGATTTTCAGTGGGATACCCTGGAAGAATATAGGGATCTAAGTATTGAAGGAAGTAATGCAAAACAATTTGAAAACATCATTAAATTAATTTGATTTCATATCAGAAGACTTACTCAAAATTGAGAGCAATCGTGAGATGGATTAATCTTGGAGATGAAAATACAAAAAATAACAGGCAAAGGCTACAAACAAATATAGAAGTAATCACAATACTCAAATTCTAGATGAAAAAAATGTGGAAGTGCATAATGATCATCATGCCATTCTTTGGAGATCTTTAAATGACAGACTTGGAACTTCCAAACCTACAACAAGTTTATTGGACAATGTGCTGCAGAGACTAGAAGTGTTACAAGATCTAGAGGTTCGTTTCACCAAAAAAGAGACTTGTGATGTAGTAAATATTTTGCCAACTGATAAGGCAACTGGGCCTGATGGATTCAATGGTGTTTTCATTTAGGCATGTTGGAATTTAATAGTTGTAGGTTTATATGCTCTTATTGAAGTTTTTTTTTTATCATGGGAGAATGAACCTATAGACTGCAATGCCTCCTTCATCACATTAATTCCAAAATCGAAACTCATCAATGCCCAATAGACTTTAGAACAATATCTCTCCTTAATTTTTCAATCAAGATCATCACCAAGTTACCCTCTAACAAACTGCAAAACAATCATCCTAAAACCAGTGCATACTAACCAATATTGTTCTTCTCAAATCAAGATGTATTCAATATTGTCTAGCATGGACTTATGAATACCTTTACCAATGTCAACAGTCCAGAAGAGAAATTGTGGTGCTTAAGCTGGATTTTGAAAAATCTTTTGATATGATGGATCACGATATCATTTTGTAAATTCTTGCTGCAAAAGAATTTGGACAAAGGTGGCTCTAATGGTTTCATATGATATTCCATTCTCGTACTTCCTGGGTATTTCTAAACAGCATTCCCGGAAAACATTTCCATTACAAAATTTGAACAAGGGGATCCCCCCCCCCCCCCCCCCCTTACTTTTTTCTTACAGCAGACCTACTCCAAATTATTCTTAATGAAGCAATGGTGGAAAACTTGATTCAATCCCCTCTAACAATGCATTCCTAAGCTGGGTTTCCTGTTACTCAATATGCTAATGACATGATTTTGATGCTTCCTACTATGGAAATCAACTAATGCATAACCAAAAATGCTCTCAGACTGGGCTAAAGATAAATTACAGCAAATCAATGATGGTTCCCATCAATGTCTCTCAAGATTAAGTGCAAAGAATGATTGTTATTTTGGGATGCCAACACAGGTCCTTCCCATTTGTTTATATTGGACTCCCACTCCATACTTCCAGGCCTAAGATTGAAGATTTCTCAACCATTTGACACAAAACTAAAAGTAGGTTGGTCGGGTACTCTACTATGCTTTCTTGCGATGGTAGAGAGCTTACTAAATCACTTTTGTCTTCTTTACCCATCACTAATTGCTTCATAGGAAGTATGTAAGCCCAAACTACTCCAAACTTTTGAGAAGAGAAGACTCATTTAGATGGAGATCACACTCAAAGCTAATCCCAACTTTCACAAATGTTGTAGTATGTGAAGTGGGAAATGGAAGCTCTGTTTGGTATGACTCCTAGGCACGAAAACTCGTTATAATTCAATATCCCGATCTCCAGTCTTTTGAGATCGCTAGAAAAATCTCATTTAAGACTATAATCAACACCGAAGATTTAGCGGAGCATTTCCATAGGCCCCTTTCTTCTCAAGCTTTTGAACAATTCCTAGAAATCCAAGATTTATTACTTCAAGGGATTTCTCAAGATAATGATAAGTGCACTGGAAGGGATCAAGCTACACCCATCTAAAGTATATAACTGGAAGCAAGTTGATCAAGAGGCCCATATCATATAAGTGGCTATGGAGAAGTGCTTGCAGGTTTAGACACCACATTTTCTTCTGGCTTCTACTCCATGACAGACTGACACATGGAATTTGCTTAAAGGGGTGCAGGTAGCTAGAAAGCGCACAATATAGTCAAGCACACAGCACATGAACGAAACACAAACTTCAGAAAATTGGGCAATCGATCGGTTCCAACAACAGAAAACATAGTTCACTTATATTTCCAAAGCATCACGAAAACCATGTCCTTCGCGACCTTAACCAGACACTTAACCACAAGACACCCAAACTGAAAAGAACTAGGATAGATGCGATTTCTCCATCAAAAACTTCTGCGTCCCCTTGGATCCAACCAATCTCAAGCTATCTTCGCCCTTGAGAAGTCCATCTCCGGGTGCTGCAATGGAAAGCTCAATCAGACACAGCAAGTAGTGGTAAATCAACCAAGATGCATACAGGATGAACATGCTGCCACTTACCTGAGACATGAACTTCTTGAGCATGTCTTGCTTCTGCATTTCATCACTTGTTGGCAGGCCCATCTGCTTCTGGCGCTGGTCAAACTGCAAAGCAGAGACAAAAAATTAGGGTCTGAAGAAATTGTATGACGCCTAGTCAGCCCATCAATCAGGTTGTGCACATCGCTTACCATCATCTTCTCCACAGTTTGCCTAGTCTCAGGATCCAGATCAGAAAGCTTGCTAGTCTCTGGTTCCACCTTCTGGGTGTCGACTTCAGGGTCACCTTTGATCACAGATTTCCACCACTCCATTTGATTGTGCTTTGTAAGCAGTATAGACAGTGCTTTCCCATCCTCTGAAGGTATTATCAGAAGGAAAAGAATTTTTTTATTAGTAAGGGATCCTAAGGTGGGGCGCATAGCATAATGTAAATGGCATGTGGTTCGTACCTATGCTCCAGAAGCAGTCATCCACTTTAACTGGCTTGTGAAGCTCACCCTGGTAAGAAAGGAACACTGCATTAGCAAAAGATTTCACACACAAGCACAAGATGAACTGTTGTCTAGTTGTCTACTCACATCAATGATAGGAGGCTGGCCCTTCAACCCAACCTTCAGATGATCCTTTTTGATCTCACAGACAACAAACCTTGACTTTGTTCCTTCAGGAACAGGAACATTGACATTAACCTCTGGTAACTGCTGAGTCCAGGAATACTTCTCCATATCAAGACCATTGCCAGCATTTGGTTCTGTTCAGTGAGATGGGAAACCGTTAGTTAATCCCAAAGTGCATAACTGAAATATAATGGACTTTTCCATAGGCAAATGAAGGAGTTGCCATAAAGAAGACAGGGTTTAACAAATCGAGTGCAACAATTTCACTATGATATATGGAACAGAACCGTGTTTTAGCAGACTCGGTTGTAGAACAAATTAAGAGTTGTAAACTGGTTTCTGACTGCAATGAACCATGACTTCTGATGAACAGAGATAATTAAACAAACTGGCTCGGTTTTGGGGCAGTTTTACAGATGACAAGGAAAATTTTATCATAAGCAGATACATGATAATAAGTGTGATTTTTCAAGAAACTGAACAAGTGTAATTTCATCCTAACCAAGTAATTAACCATGCTGCTAGTCCTATTTTCAGGAGCAGAGCAAGTTGCTCAACAAATAAATCAGCCATATATACAAGTATGTAAATAAGCAACATTGTTACTACATAGTATGGACGAATTAGACCAAGTTCCTAACTCTATCGTCATATCATGTAACAACGCACACACAGAAAGCAACTTGACTGAAACAGACAACTTCCCCTTGCTCGTGATTTGTCAAAGCATCAACATAAACTTATCCAATATCTATGGCGCTACATCAACCAAGCTATCACGCAAATAATGAATAATGGCTAAACCACTCGACCTATCTAAAAGCTATAATTCAGAGTTGGCATCGAAGCCACAATATCCTAAACCCTATGAACTAACAAACTCGACATTATCACACCAATTAAAGGCAAAAGGAAATGAAAACAGGGCGCTTACTGTTCGCCTTGCCCTCCTTCTTCTCCACCTCCGTGCTGTCATCCTTCTCCGCCGAGCTCCCTGCACCCCGCTCCTCCGTCACCACCGAGCTCTCCCGCTTCTCCTTCTCGGCCGCGGCCTTGACCACCCTCTCCCTCTCGGCCGCCGCCGCCTTCTCCAGCTCGGCCGCCTTCCTCTTGGCGTCCCTGGCCTTCCTCTCCTCCGCCTCCACCTGCGCCCTGCACGCCGAGGCCATCGCGGTGACCTTGCCGACCGCTGAGGGGTCGCGGAAGAGGTCGGAGCGCCGGTGCGCGACGTCGATGGCCGCGTGGAGGAACGGGAGCGCGCCGCCCTTGCGCTCGAGCACCGCCTCGAGGACCTCCAGGTCCACGTCGACCGCCGCCGGGGCCGGGGCCGCCTGCGGCTGCTGCGGCGGCGCCTCCTCCTCCTGGATGTCCGAGATGATGGCCATGGCCGCCGCCCCTGCTCTACTCTAGGGTTTCGGCTCCGGGTCAAGCTCGCGAGGGGATCTCAGATTGGAGAGGGTTTCGGCGCAGACGAATGGGTTGACGAGGCTCCGGGTCTCGCTTAAATTGAGACCTCTGCGCCGCCCCGGCTTGCTCTCGAACATTCCGGAGGTGCCTGGTGTGGATTCGCATTCCGCTTCAGTTACTACGGTGCCTACTCGAATTGTGTCTTCTGAGCTCCCAATTTTTTTTTATTTGAAACTTTTTAGGGTTTGTATTCACTTCCACTAGTACTAGGTATATATTCTTTTTTATGAAACTTACTACTGTGTATATATTCGAATGGTCTCTTTTGAGTTTCCAACATATGAGCGAATTTCTTTCCAAAGCAAAAGAAAAAAAAGAGTTCGTTTTGTTCTCTGTTCAAAAAAAAATGTTTTGTTTTCGGAAACAAAAATGAGTTTGGAACTTTTTTTTGGCAAAGGATTTGCCTCAATTTTCATTAGAAGAAACCATCAACACAGTTTACCAACGCATCGTGTCGTCTTCTATTGTTGTGTTGTACTATAGTTTATCAGGTATCACTCACACTAGACATCACGATCTATTATGTCAAAGTTTTTACATAAAATGATGAATCGGTTTAAGAGGGTGGTAGATCATTTTTTTTATCGAAGAGCCACACGACCCCATTTTCATTACGAAAATGGAGTTGTTTACAGGGCAACTAACCAACCATACATCACTAATTTATAACCACATCATGATGCTCCAACCTAGCAAATCTGACCATTACATCACTCATCTATATTACCATACCGGGATGCTCCGATCTAAGCAAAACTAACCAGAAAAGGAACATGACGTATCAAGAACGGCAAACACTAGCAAAGAGGAGCTACATCCAACCAAACTAACTATCATGAACAACAACCACTCAACAAACTATAAAAGTATCAACAATTTAAAGGCACGACATTGAAATTATCAGAAAGACTTCGAGGCCAGCAAGCATTTTAGTGGTTGGCTTCATAAAATCCTCCTCACATGTGGGACCAAACCATGCCCACCTCTGAAGACATCACGAGTCACCAGCTTGATACGTTTAGACGCCTGATGAAGCATGTTTTGTGCCCTCTTTTCTGCAGGTTTTTCCAATAGTCCAGCAAGGAACAAAGAAGACAAAATAATGTCAGTAGGATCTCTAGGCATAACACTTTGGAAACAGGATTTGTTCCTTGTTTTCCATATAGACCACAACAGAGCAGCAACACCCAATAAAATAGCTACCCTATCTTTGCTAGTATAGCTAGACATGCAGTTCTTGCAGAGGTCAAAAAAAGACATTGGAGATCGCTGATTTCCCATATCGCATCCCACAATATTCCACAAGAAATTAGACATGGAGCAAGAGAAAAATAAACGATTCACACTTTCTTCACAGTCACAAAACTTAGCACCTTTCCAGCCTTTTTTACTCAAATTCTCCTTGACCAGAATCATATTTTTGATTACTAACCAAGAGAAGGCCTCAACTTCAAGAGGCATCTTCATCCTCCATGGATTTTTAAAAGAGAAAGCAACTTGTCTAGCAATAATATAATGATAAAGAGATAACAGAAAAGCTACCGGAGGTTGTAAGTATACATTTAACTTTGTCATGCTTATCCGACAAAATCACCCAACCACACGTATCAAGTAGCTTATTCCACATATCAAGAGTCTCCCCATGTAAACATCTTCTAGACCAATGCAATTAAAATCCAAGGTAAATACTTTCGCAACAGTAACATGTTACAAATTGTGAAGTTCTAAAGATGATGAAAAATCAAACAAAGAGGTTTATCCTTTATCCATGCATCTTCCCGGATTATAGTTTTACGACCATCCCCCACAACTCTCTGACAACAACAATAAAAGATATTATTATCTTCCATTAAGTCATTCCAGAAGTGGGAGTTGCCAGGAGAAGATTCACAACGAGGCAAGGTTTTCTTCTTCAGATACTTTGCTCTAACCATCTCCTGCCAATACCTCTCCTCATTTTCTAGTCTCCAATGCCACTCGCAAAGAAGACTGGCATTTTTAACTTCTTGATCAGTAATCCCTAGTCCTCCCTGGTCTCTAGGCTGGTACACATCATTTCAGTTGACCAGGTGGTACTTCCACACCCCCTCCTTTTTCTTGCTAGACCAAAAAGGCTCGGGAAAAAAATCAAAATGTTTACCAACACCTTTAGGCAATCTAAAAAAGGAAATCATATGACCAGGGACGCTACTTGAGCAAGCCTCAGTTAGAATGAGCCTCTCCCCCATAGGAAGCAAGCTTCGCTACCAGGTAGCTGCTTTCTTCTCACATTTATCCTCAACGAATTTCCAGTCGCTATTACTAAGTTTCTTGTAGTGTTTAGGCATACTTACGTAACGAAAAGGAAAATTTCGGATGCACAAGTAAAGATCTGAGCATAAGCAGTAAACCACACTTTTAAAATATCTTTTTAAAGACTAGTTAAATGCTCAAAAACACAAAGAATGATTTTAAGATTCCTAGCTCCTTCTAAGTCGACCCCAAAACAAAAGATCGTGTTGTTGGCATATTGTAAAATAGAAAGGAAACCTTCATAAATATAAGGTGTTAACCCTTTTATAAACCCTTGCTCTTGAGCCCTTCTAACTAGGGTCACCCGGACATCAAAAACTATATAAACACTGGGGGGAGAAGAGATCTCCGTACCTAAGACCCTTTCTAGTAGTAAAATAATTACCCAACATATCATTCGAAGTAATAGCCACTTTGCCGTCAACAATAGCTGAATTGGTCCGTTGAATAAACTTTTCAAGGAATCCTTTCATCTCTAACACAAAAAGCATAAAGTCCTAGTTGATTTTATCGTAAGCTTTCTCAAAATTGACTTTGAAAAGCACACCAAAAAGCTTGCTCTTATGAAGATAGTGTATGGTCTCATGCAACATTACTACATTATCTGTTAAATAGCGACCGTTAATAAAAAGTTGTTTTTATCTTAGATACTAGCTTGTAAGCAACTAACATAGCTCTAGTGTTCAAAACCTTGGTAAAAAACTCAAAAGGGACATTATGCATGCAAATAGGCCTATACATTTGAATCTTATAGGCCCCCTGGCCTTTGGCAATCAAAGTAACTACACCATAATTTAGCCTAGAGAGGCCTAGTTTGCCATCAAAGAAGTCACTAAATAGCTAGACTAAATCACAACAAATAAAATCCCAAATGGATTAGTAAAACTCAATGGACATTCCATCAAGACCAGTCACTCATTTGTGTTTCATAGAGAAGACGACAAGTTTGATCTCTTCCAAGGAAAATCTAGCAGTCAACATTTTATTGCCTTTAATATCTAAACAAGCAGGAACATGAATACTTGGAGAAATAGGTAAAACGTCTATAGGACCAAAAAACTCTTTATAGAACTTGGTAGCATAGTCCAACAATTCTTTATCTCCATGGATAATAACCCCATCCTTCACAAAATCAAATATCTTGTTCTTTCTACAATCATTGATCCATGGATGGAAATACTATTGAGTTGGTGCAACATTTTTGTATTTTTTATTGAGAGACTAATGTTACAAAATTTTCATATTTGAAACTATCCAGAACCATCATGAACTTACATCATTTTACAGAGATATAAATTGTTGACCTGCATGTGCACATTGATAAGTAATATGGTAGTAGATAGAATTCTTGCATATGCGGTTGGTAATTAGCAGTGCATACAACCCCACTGAAGCTCTCTTTATTCCAAGCTTTTTATGTAACAAATACACGGTTGTATTCATCAAGGTAATCATAGACTTAATCATAATTGTTCATAATGTGTCTAGTATATTCTGCATCACACAAAACTGAGTAAAATGGTATTACCAGCTTATGGCTTATTCTTTGTGTGGATGAAACATGATAAGCTCAAACATTAAGTAGATGTTAGAATTTTGCCCATAACTAATTTATGTAGGTATCTAAACCTATTGAGTTGTAAAGGATTTATGAGAGCCATAAAAAGAAATTGAAGTAATACATGAGATTCCAAATGCAGAATATCAAACACATGCTTGCAACTTCAAGTTTAGAAATCAAGGTCATCCAAAGTCATATAATATACCTAAAGGGATAAAAGTTTAGCAAACTAATGACTCTTCTGAAATTATTGCTCAAATGGGAAGTACAGTTAATGAAATAGGTGGCATGCAATTTATCAACAGGGCCGAACATAAACTTGTTAATTACCGATTAATATTTGCAACCTGGTTTCAAGAACAATGGTAGACATTCTTAATTTGCAAATAATTAATAGAATACTATCACCTTGTCCCACCTTTTCGTATAGATTAACTATCAATTCACAATTGTCATCATAATAATACTCAATAAGTTGAGAAGAGGACGTTGCTAGTGGTGATTAGATGTTGCTAGTTTCTCCTCATGCAAAGGGAGCACTGAACTGCAACTATAATTCAGCAACCTGAGTCAACAAATATTTTTGGGAGAGGTTGTTGATAGCGGTACATATCCCTTTACATCTAAGGCTGGACATATATGGTTGGAAATTTCACACATGAACGTATAGAGGGGAAACATATACCACATATCACTTAGATTTTGACTTTTATCTGGAGTATTTAAGTCACCAGTTCTTCTAACTAACTATCAAGCCTTTAGAGGAAATAAAAAAAGAGAAATACATCCAGAGAGATTGGGAAAATTAGTCTTATCTCTTAACGAGGCATTACAATAGACATGTTGTTGGTGAGTGTGGCACAAAATACACAATACATTGGTCTAAATGCCACCACACTTCTCCCAGATTTAATCCTTTTTAATAGAAGATATCTAATCCAGGTAGTATGTGTGTAATGTGAACACTGGAACAAATTCCAGCTTAACAAGCTGGTTCAGGATGTCATTCCCGACTTCCTTCTCCCACCACACCATTGTGAGGGTGAGCCACCACTAGTCCTTGACATAAGACACATATCACATGCCCTACCATCCCTAGAGCAGCAACCTACACTCTCCTTGGCAGGGCAAGAAAAGCAAGGATCACATCTCATTTTTTTCAACTCCTCTTTGGGATGCATGTAGGCATCTTGAAGCTAGAGAAGAGAACTAGGGTGGTGGAGCCTAGTTGTAGTTGAGGATTGCATGGCTCCTCACTGTTGAGTACGACTATGGTCGACAAGGTGAGATGTTGGGTCATTGTTGTCCCACTAGAACACCCCAAATGTGTCGCATCCTAAGTCCCCCCTCTCATCACTGCCTCCAATGGAGGATATGGTATCAAACCAAAATCAAAAACAATTTCACAATAGAAACAGAACCAATGAACAAGAATAAAAGATGCAAACCAAAAACGAGAAGGCAACAGAAGGAACATTAACAAAAGCACGATGAGCTTGGTAGCAGGAGCACCCCTCAAGCGGGGACACACATCAACAAAGCATGGAAGCCACACCACGCGTGCTCCTAGACCACCCATTCCCCTCATTCGTGATCTGTCCCCACCAAGGTTGTCAGAATCGTGATTTTGAATCGGATCGGAGCTATGATGGTAGGATCGCAGATCGTAGAATCTTCACTATCAGGATCGTAAAAACGTAGATTCTATGAACTAAAATCGTAGAATCAAAGGGGTTAGTTTGGATCGTAAAGTCGTAGAATCGTATAACAGAATCACGATTCTGACAACCTTGGTCCCCACCAAAGGCGATGAGTATAACCTGGGAGGTGGCCCAGTAGTGAAAACCTCCCATCGGCTAACAACATGACCCAAAGCGCTCATCATAGCCCTAATCAACTAAAGATCTCCTTTCCAGGGAGCTTAGTAAGTGTAGAGATACACCTAAGAAGCAAGAGCTTTAGTTGCTAAAAACAAGAACGAAAAGACTTCCAACAAAACAAAGGAAGCAAGTCCAGCCATCAATCTACAAAAGATGAGGAACAACACCCCAACTCGGTGATCCACGAAGCTCACCAATCCCTTGCCTATAAACTTGAGTTGTGACTTGCGGCATTAGTCTTGTATTCCACTGTAGGTCCACTTTATGTCTGCCTTCACCTGTAATGAACTCCAAAAATTAATCCAAAAACAAGCTTAAACATAATATCTCAGCCACAATAACAAGCCAGTTTTCTAGCCTTCAAAATGCTTCAAATCACAATAACCACTCAACTGTCATCATTCTTTTTTTTCTTACCCATGAATCTAGCCAACCAAGATATAAAACAACCATCCACACTTGAAAACTGGCAAGAAACACTTAGAGCACACCCCAACAATATTCCACATGTATCTAGCAAGTGTGCACAAAAGGAAGAGATGATCTATAGGTTATTTTCAGCACGAAACAAATATTTAGCATCACACCACTCCCCCTTCTAAATAGAATGTCATGAGTAGGACCTTTTTTCATAATAGAAATGCATAGAAAATTTTAGATCTACAAAGGTACCTTACATGCCATAGGAATTTATGAGGCACTGCATGATAATTCTGGCGGTGAAATACAAGGATCTATTAGTAAATTGGCCACATGATGGCAAAAAATATGCAAGCATAACATCACAATTAGTTAGAGATAAAAAAGTGCACATCTCCTTCAAATTTTCCCATTGCAATAGAGTGTCACCCACCATAGCTTTGTATACACTCCATGAATATAAATATTAGGTTCTAGTCAAATAGAGAAAAGCCTGGGGAAAGGGTAGTCATGCTAGTTATTTCTGGCCAAGTGTCCTCCCAAAATTTGGGTTTCCCCCATTTCAAACTTTCTACAATAATTTAGAAAATGGATTTTGACTTCCATTGGTCATTGCTAGAAGCCTAGAAATGTGAGTCCCTTTTTGAATTGATGCTTGTGTAACTATTTGAGAAGCTAAATATCTATTAGTCAAAAATCCCTACCAAGGACCACTTTCATTGAAGAGTTTCCAAAGACATTTGGATGGGAGGAAATATTCATAGTATATCTAAGTTAAGAATACTCAACCTTCTAGAATATTTAGCAAAACAAGCCTGGGGTAAATTAACAAGGTGGTATCATTGCTCAACAACACTAGGTGGTAATATGTAAAAAGGCAAGATGTACATTGGTATACCTTTCAGCGAAGAATTAATGTATGCCTCCCATTTAGAGGTGTATCCCTTGCCAATTCCCCAGTCTACCTTCATTCTTCCCAACAGTTTCATTCCAATCACAAATAAAAAATCTCTCTTTCTTTCAATTGGGATCTAAAGGTAGTTAATAGAAAGTATACCAATTTTACAAGTAAATATCTCCTCAAAGATTTATATATTTTGTATGCCTTGCACAAACAACATGACTCACTTGTGTGAAAAAAATGTTTACAAGCTTGACATTTGTTCAAAAAGACATAAAATAAATTCAAGTTCTAGATTGCTCCAAATTATCATGTAGTAGTGACATAGTATCATCTGCAAACCACCATCCACTAGGTGAGGACCAATTCAATCAATAAGTTAGTTTGTAACTACCCTATCAAACATAAATTCTAATGCACTAGATGCCATATAAAAGAGCAAAGGGGGCATGGGGTCCCCTTGTCCCTGGTAAGTGCACACATATGGTGCTATCTCATCATTGACCTAAATCCCAACTTTATCTCCGGACACAATTTTCGTAATCCAGTCATTCCATTTGCTCATAAATGAGTTTAGAACTTTAACCATAATGTCTATGACTTGAACACAATTTATGTTCGGATGAACACGACCTTTCTATTGTAATTTACCTATGAACATGGGAAATGGAATGATTAGGACTCACACAAAATGACATAAACTTGTTCGGTTTTAGAAAGTGTCAATTATTTTCTCTATAGGATTAAGTTGAATAAAAAGTAGATATTCCCACGTAATTTTTCTAATCATTCCACACTTGATTTTATTGTTTAAAATACAACCCACAATATGCCAATAATTCCATTACCTAAGAAATAACATTGTTGTAACATCACAAAGATAAATTTGTTTCACACAGAAAGAGTAGGCATTGAATCAATCCGACTTCAACAGAAATAGCAATCCCTACCACAAGGGTGGGCATCATATTGGTAGGTAAATAATTGCCGCATGTTGCAAAAACATGACAAAAAACAAATGGTATAGATTGCAGAAGCCACCAGACACAAAATAACTAGGAAGAACCTAATAATTATGCACTTCGTACATTGTTATCCATCATCTAATAAAAGAATCCAGCAAAGCAATCATAGAATACAATGAATCTATCTGGAAAAATGTTAGTCTCCTATGCACACATGCAACAATTGTGGTCACAATTTTCCTAAAAAAAGCAAATAATGTGTAGGCTCCTTATATGCATTGTGCCCCTCCTCCCTCTGCGCCCAATATTCCAATGTTTGCAGAAAAATATACATTAGCGAAAGCATCCTGGACACATATAAGAGATTTTTTTGTCCCTTACAATTAGATGGGTGGTGAGAGGAGGTAAATGTGCCCAATGCCAAAAAATGATTTCCAAGACATGTTTGACACTTAAAAATAAAAAGTCTACCAAAGGATAATTCAAAGAGGGTCTATAAAGTTGAGGTAAAAAACTAGAGATCTTTGAAATAACTACTAATATGAAAATGATGATAATACCTTGTGCGTGAATTTACATTGTTAGCTATAGAATAAATATCAAATATCATATCATAATTTGATTGTTGTTATAAGTAAGAATACTATGTGATATGAAAGGAATATGGTTGGTAGCCACACATACTTTATCATACAAAGATATCACTAATTAATAATACAATTCCTTAGCATCCAATGCTCATCAGTGTGGTTCTAGTAAGTGTAGTGGTCTACATAAATTATGAGATTCATGCTATCATTGAGTTGCAATTATGAAAATAAAAATAAAAAATTTGGGGGGGGGGCAGTGGTACGTGGTGAATAATTTGCTAATCAAAATTTTAGGTAGGTTGAACGAATCTACATAACCATGAAAAAAATCTCTTACTTGACAGTAAGTTAAATACATAAGAAACCATCTTACAAATATTGAAGTATTGAGAACTTATTCATAATCATTGAAGCCATTAGAGAAAGAAAAATAAGGAAGAAACACAAATTTTGAGATGAGCAATTGTTGAATAATAAGAAGTATGCATATGCAAAGGACAAGATCTAAGCACGTCAAATAATATGTAATAAACAAATGTGCAACGAATAAATTATTTCATTGGTCAAGGAAAGAAAAAACTGTATATGTTCAGTTTAGTTTATTTTTTCAAGGAATATATGTCAACCTATGTTACCCTCGGCAAACAAACAAACAACAAACTAATATGCAGACATTGCTGGCACACAAGAGTATTTAAACATGTGACGTGTCTTCATGGACATGCTGAGAACTTATTTTGCAATTGCAAACCCGTGCTTACTTCTCAACACCTTGCACTTACTAATCCCTGCCTTATGGTTATCTTCCACCACATGTTGTAGAATCTAGAAATAGTTATGCTGCTAACCAAGGCATCTAACATCTAGAAACAAACATATTTATCTAAGAGAAAGTGTCCAAAGTTACTTGTTTGTTTATTCTTTGATAAAATATGATTCTGATAAATGAAGCAAGTAATTAATATTTTTCTCACATTGTGATGTTTGAAAATAAAAATAATCTTGTGGATGGGTAATGTATTTCCCTTCTTACTTTTTCATCAGGCATCAAAAGAAAAATATTACCTTTTTAGTCCATACGAAGTAGCACACATGCACAAGAAAATGCCATGTTTGTAAAGTTAAAATAGGGGATGGAATTATTTATGGGGTATCAGGTACAATTTTTTGCAATCACGCCACAGACACCTACTTGGCCTACCATTCCTAATAAAAAACACAACCATGTGCATATCCAAGGCATAAAGTGTAAATGGATAATAACTACATAGAAATTTATGGATACACATGACACTTAACAAAAATTAGGCCATTTTATGACAATCTCATTATTAGCAGCATCCCACAAACCATCATCATACGAAAAGCAACAACAAACCATAAATTGTTATAAACAATAAAACAGAACAATAGTTTCACCAAGATATGAAAGAACAAAGAAGAAGGTAGAGGGGGCAAGAAAACATATAACTAATGCAGATTCATGTGAAACATCAAAACCAAGCACTAACAAGACCGGGTGCTTCAAAGATATACTCCTAAATACTTGTACTAGGTTAATAGCCTCCTTTAAGCAAAACTTGATAACGTCTATTGTTGTCTATTTCAGGGGCATCATTAGCCTATTATACTTGGACTGATTTTCCCCTTGAAAATTGTTGTGCACATCATTCTTGGTAAGAATATATATCAAATTTATGTTGGAGGCCTCTTTCTAAGCAAATCTATATGAACTTTGGCATTGTCTATTTCAGTTGCATCATTAGCCTATCATATTTTGCTTGTCCACTTACCCAAGAACAAATTAGCAACAAGAAATAGGTATTGCCATTCTAGAATAGATGCATCCTATTTTGAACACCATTTGTGGTGTCTTCAGGATGTTCTAAACAAAGGTTTTAATCAAACAATTGCTATATAAGTAGGTTATGACTAATACCACACAAGCCTAATCGCAGTTTGTGAGTTGTACTTGTTGTTACATAATGTAAAAGCAGACACTACAGTCTTATATACATTGGTATGTATATAATACCATTGATCACAACACTAAACTAGCGCATCACAAGTTAAGGACGAACATAAAAGGAGCTCACTAGGTTGGGCGTTGATCTGACCGCGAGGAAGCAAACCATACAAAGGGACCGACAAGTTGGAGCCGACTAGCATCACAACACTGGTGGGGCGCGTTGGCGCTACTTTCGGCCGGTGAGCCATATTCTCCAAGCCCCTTACAACCTCCCGCCGTCTCCAACCCCTTCGCCCCGTGTTGTTCTCCCATGGGGCGCCGCCGCCAACACAATTTCTAATGATTGGCCAATGGAATGACGATTCTCGGTGGTTCAAGGACAACGCCTGAGAAGGGATGTGGGCGAGATCTCGGGGAAAAGAAGACAAAATAGTGCGGTGGGGGCACAAGGAGTGTGGTGATCTGAGAAGAGCCTAGGGCTTCAGCAAATCTGGTCAGAGAAGAGCCTACGGCTCAAACAGATCTAGAAGGACAAACAATAAAACCCTAGTCCTCTTTCTTCTTAGAGAGATAAATATGGGCATGGGCATGCATTCCGGCCCAAAAATTATCGATCCAATTGAGCTTGGCTTGTACTTTGGGCCAGGATCAAGCCTTGATGAGCAATGCAAAAGGAAATTTGGGTTGGGTGCCATTTTCTTGCCGAAAAATAGCTCGGTCTGGTCCATAATGTAGGATTAGCAAGGCTGGCCCGAGTAGAGGCAAATCCTAAACGGCGCCCCTTGCGCCCATTTCTTCACTTCATGCAAACGAGCACATACCCCCGCGCTATGCTGGGCCGACCCATTTTTTCTATTCAAACTATAGCAAAAAGGGTGTGCCCAAGCGAGGGTTCTAACTCGGGATTCTCGGTTGACAGAGCAGTGCACTGACCACGAGGACAACGAACGACTTGTGCGTATAAACTTATTTCCCTTCTTTTGTTTCTTACTCCAGGTCGCGAGAGCCCGGTTTTGGGAAGCTTCCTTCCCAAACCAGTTATCACTCGTTCGCTGGTCTGTTTCTGAGTGGTTTTGCTTCTTCTTTTTATCCTTGCTCCTGTTACATTTTTCTTCTTTTTCTTAAATGCACAAAAAAAATCAATTCTGATGAACTTTTTTCAAATTCAATGAAACTTTTATTAAAATTGAGGATTTTTTTTTCAAATTTGATGTTTTTTCCAAATCAATGAATTTCCCCCAAAATTGATGAACTTTTTAAGTTTTGTGAACTTTTTTTCAAATTCGATCAACTTTTCTCTAATTTGGTGAATTTTTTTTCAAATTTGATGAATTTTTTTTCAAAATCAATGAACTCTTTCAAATTTGATGAACTTTATTCAAAATCGACGAACCTCTTTCAAATTCATGAACTATTTTTAAGTTTGTGGGATTTCTTTCAATTCTCATGAACATTTTTGAATTCACGGTTACCCTTTTCGGATTTTTTTCAATGGTTAGCCGGTCAAGTGGCCAACTGCGGACCGGTCAACCGAGATCAAGCAAACAAGGCAAACGAGGCAGCAGGTAGAAGGGAACGAGGCGACCTGGTCGTCCCAGCTTGCGGGTGTGTGGGCACGAGAACTGGCAAACAGCTCTAGAGGCGCCCGTTAGGAGCTCCTCGGGTAGAGGCTCAACAATCCAAGCTCGGGCTGATTAAAAATGCTTTTAATATTCCCTAAAACGCTCTTAATATATTGACTCACTTGTAATTTGGATCATCTCTAATTAAAAATTGGTCACCCGATTTTAACCGGGTCAACAATTTCTCAAAGCTCTCCCATTGAATCATTTAATATTGTACACTTTGCTTCGTAATTTTTAAGAGCTCACAATTGATTGAGGTATTCAATTTAGAATTAGGTCACCCATTTTGATCGGATCAATAATTTCTCAAGCTCTTCCATTCAATTCATTTAATTCATTATATTCCCTAATTTTGAATCCCTTTCATTCAATTGAGGTATTCAATTTTGGATTTGGTTTACGATTTTGACCAGGACAACACTTTTTTAAATCAATTAGCAGTAACTGACCTATAAAAGCATATCAATCCCGCACCATCCAATCACCTAAAAAAAGAAGCGTCACCATGAGATATTGCACCACTAATATAGTACACGCAACCACCTCCGCGAAATTTTCCCACAAAATATAGGTTGGTTAGCGGATAACACATAATCACAGACTCTATCACCCCCACATGCCAAACTAAATATTCCACCAATTACGAAATAGAAGGGGTATTAGTTTTTTGGAAAGTCAAATTTCTTCAACTTCGACCAAGGTGAGTGCAAACATCCATAATATTAAACAAAAAAATAAAAAAATTCATTTTAGGACGAATCTAATCATAGCGATGTGATATTATGGATTTTGATATATTTCTCTACAAATTTGATCAAACTTAAAAGGTTTGATTTTTCAAAAAAATAATACACTTTGTATTTTGCAATATAGTATTTTAAGAAACTCTACAACACCAACAACGTAGCAAAGCACGTCTAAACCTTCTAGTATGAGTCGCAACTTTTATCCTTTTTTTGTGAAAAGGATGAATATGTTGAACGAGGAATAGCTCTATGTTCTGCACGGCACAACACAACAATATCGTTTGGTCTTGAATGCAGTTAGACTGTTGTCCGGTGTGCTAGATAGACCAAACTTTTTTTTGAAAAAACTTCCAATCTAATCATCTTCAATCGTGGTAGTATAACAAACAATAAAAATAATAGAAAATACATCCAGATTCATAGGCCAGTGATGACCCACAAGTGTAGGGATCAATCGTAGTCCTTTCGATAAGTAAGAGTGTCGAACCCAACAAGGAGCAGAAGGAAATGATAAGCGGTTTTCGGTAAGGTTTTCTCTGCAAGCACTAAAATTGTAGGTGATAGATAGTTTTGTGATAAGATAAATGGTAACGAGTAACAAATAAATAAAGTAAATAAAATGCAGCAAGGTGGCCCAATCCTTTATGTAGCAAAGGATAAGCCTGGACAATTTCTAATAATGAGAAAGGAGCTCCCGAGGACACATGGGGATTCTCGTCAAGCTAGTTTTCATCACGTTCATATGATTCACGTTCTGTACTTTGATAATTTGATATGTGGGTGGACCGATACTTGGGTACTGCCCTTACTTGGACAAGCATCCCACTTATGATTAACCCCTATTGCAAGCGTCCGCAACTACAAAAGAAGTATTAAGGTAAACCTAACCACAGCATTAAACATATGGATCCATATTAGCCCCTAACGAAGCAACACATAAATTAGGGTTTAAGCTAATGTCACTCTAGCAACCCATCATCTACTTATTACTTCCCCATGCCTTCCTCTAGGCCCAAATAATGGTGAAGTGTCATGTAGTCGACGTTCACATAACACCACTAGAGGAAAAGACAACATACATCTCATCAAAATATCGAACGAATACCAAATTCACATGACTACTAATAGCAAGACTTCACCCATGTCCTCAGGAACAAACGTAACTACTCACAAAGCATATTCATGTTCATAATTAGAGGAGTAATAATATGCATAAAGGATCTGAACATATGATCTTCCACCAAGTAAACCAATTAGCATCAACTACAAGGAGTAATCAACACTACTAGCAACCCACAGGTACCAATTTGTGGTTTTGATACAAGATTGGATACAAGAGATGAACTAGGGTTTTGAGAGGAGATGGTGCTGGTGAAGATGTTGATGGAGATTGACCCCCTCTCGATGAGAGGATTGTTGGTGATGACGTTGGTGATGATTTCCCCCTCCCGGAGGGAAGTGTCCTCGGTAGAACAGCTCCGCTAGAGCCCTAGATTGGTTCCGCCAAGGTTCCGCCTCGTGGCGGCGGAGTTTCGTCCCATAAGCTTGCCCACGATTTTTTTTCCAGGGTAAAAGCTCTGATATAGCAGAAGATGGACACCAGAGGCCCACCAGGGGGACCAGGAGATAGGGGCGCGCCCTGTAGGGGGGGCGCCCTCCACTCTCCTGGACAGGGTGTGGGCCCCCTGGTGTATTTCTTTTGCTCAAAAATTCTTATTAATTCCAAAAATATGTTTCATGGAGTTTTAGGACTTTTGGAGCTGTGCAGAATAGGTTTCCAATGTTTGCTCCTTTTCCAGCCAGAATTCCAGCTGCCGGCATTCCCCCTCTTCATGGTAAACCTTGTAAAATAAGAGAGAATAGCCATAAGTATTGAGATATAATGTGTAATAACAGCCCATAATGCAATAAATATTGATATAAAAGCATGATGCAAAATGGACGTATCAACTCCCCCAAGCTTAGACCTCGCTTGTCCTCAAGCGGAAGCCGAAATCGAAAAATATGTCCACATGTTTAGAGATAGAGGTGTCAATAAAAATAAAATATGGACATGAGGGCATCATGATCATTCTTATAACAACAACATATATAGATTTTATCATATGATTTCTTATGCTCAAGTAACAATCAATTCACAATTCAAGTATGGTTCAAAAACTTCATTGGGAACTAATAAACTATACTCTCAGTCACTGAAGCAATTGCAATTTATCGTAACATCAGAAAGAGTCAACAATAGAGCTTTTCAGCAAGCTCACATACTCAACTATCTCGTAGTCTTCTACAATTGCTAACACTCACGCAGTACTTGTGGTTATGGAGTTTCAGCCGGACACTGAGAAAGATAGGGGCTTATTGTGTTGCCTCCCAACGTATTCACCTTTAGGTGATTTCAACAATAATAGCCCATGCTAGCTTACATCCAATTGGATATATATATCATGATCTTTCAAACACGAGGAGCTTGCCAAAGGATAAAATGAAAAAGGGAAAGGTGAGGATCACCTTGACTCAAGCATAAAGTAAAAACATAAAGTAAAAGATAGGCCCTTCGCAGAGGGAAGCAGAGGTTGTCATGTGCGTTTAGGGTTGATGCACAAAATCTTAATGCAAAAGAACGTTACTTTATATTGCCCCTTGTATGTGGACCTTTATTATGCAGTTCGTCGCTTTTATTACTTCCACCACAAGATCATACAAAGCTTATTTTCTCTGCACTAATAAGTCATACATATTTAGCTAGCAATTTTTATTGCTTGCAACATGACAACTTACTTGAAGGATCTTACTCAATCCATAGGTAGGTATGGTGGACTCTCATGGCAAAACTGGGTTTAAGGGTATTTGGAAGCACAAGTAGTATCTCTACTTGGTGCAAGTAATTTGGCTAGCATCTCAACATGTTTGGAAGGTCAATGACAATATACTTTAACTGAGTTGTCGGAAAACATAAACTATTACGTTGTCTTCCTTGTCCAACGACAACTCTTTTAGCATGTCATACTTAATGAGTGCTCCCAATTATAAAAAGGTGTCCAAGATAATATATTTGTATGTGAACCCCTCTTTCCTTATCACTTCCTATTAATTGGAACGATGACCAAAACTACATTCATAAACTCTCAACAATTTTTATGCCTCATACTTTCTATGTGTGAAGTTATCACTATCCATAAGATCAATATGAACTTTTTTATTCTTTCTACTTTCTCAAGATCATAGAAACATAGCAAAGCCCTTGACTCAACACTAATCTTTATTATAGATAGCTCATGGACTCGATTACAAAAAGAGATCACAAAGCAAAACTCAAAACTACTTGATATCAAAACTTCAATCTACTAGATCAAGATACTACTAAAAGGATCGAACTAAATAAAACGGTAAAGATAGGAGTGTGATGGTGATACGATACCGGGGAACCTCCCCCAAGCTTGGCACTTGCCAAGGGGAGTGCCCATACCCATGTAATTATGTCCTCGGAGGTGGTGAAGTAGGATTTGTTGATGATGTAGGCTTGTCGTCCGTCTTCCAAGGCATAGGCTCTCCATCATAGAAGGATGATCGAGTCTCCGGGATCCTTAAATCTGTAGCCAAACTCATCCTCTTGAATCTATATTCATACTCATAGTTCTGGTTTTGCAGGTCATAGATCTGGGCTTGGAGGTGCTCGATTTTCTCTTGAAGCTTGAAGATGGTCTCCCCAATGACTTTGGCATCCAGCTTGTGGTTGTTGGTGAACTCCGTGATCATCATCTGGTTGGCGTTGAGTCCACGCTCCACCATCCCTTGACACTTGAAAACTTGCTGCTCCACGGCTTCAAGCTTTGTCTCCACGCTCCCGGTACGCCTTGGTCCCTCCACATCACGGATGTGCAGCACCCCCTCACGCATCTCAATGGTTTGAGGGTGTTGCAGCACCTCCGCGAGGTAGGGGTTAATACCCCTCTCGAAAAACTTGTCCTTGGGAGCGCTTGGAGACGTCATGATGCTCTAGATCTGAAACAGAAACATCTCAAAATGAAAACAGAGGATATTTGCCTGATACGGTGGTCAAAACCTTCGAGAGTATATATAATGAATTTTTACCGACCAAAATACATAATATGAAACAAAACGGAGTCCGAGAGGCACACGAGGTGCCCACGAGACAGGGGGCGCACCCAGTAGGGTGGGCGCCCTCCACTCTCGTGGGGGCCTCGTGTCCCTTTCAGACTACTTCTTTCTTCCTAAAATTCTTAAATATTCCAAAAGTGATAAAAAATGCCATTGGGGTTGTTTTGGAGTCGGTTTACTTACCGTACCACATACCTATACCTTTTCGGAGTCTGGAACATTCTGGAAAGTGTCCCTTATGTATTCCTCAGGGGTTATGGTTTCAATAATATTAGTTTCAACATTGATAGGATTACTAAGATATAATGTTTAATTCTTTGACCGTTTACCACTCTTGGACTCGTGCCTTCGAAGTTGTTGATTTTTATGGCACCAGAACGATAGACCTCCTCGATAATGTAAGGACCTTCCCATTTTGAGAGGAGTTTTCCTGCAAAGAATCTTAAACAAGAGTTGAATAATAACACATAATCTCCTATGTTAAACTCACACTTTTGTATCCTTTTGTCATGCCAGCGTTTGACTTTTTATTTGAATAGCTTGGCATTCTCATATGCTTGGGTTCTCCATTCACCGAATAACCTCTTCTCACCGACAAGTTTGAAGTCATAACTAAGCTCTTTAATAGCCCAATATGATTTATGTTCAAGTTCAAGAGGTAAATGACACACTTTTCCATAAACCATCTTATATGGAGACATACCCATAGGATTTTTGTATGCAGTTCTATAGGCCCATAATGCATCATCAAGTTTTTTGGACCAATTCTTTCTAGATCTATTCACAGTCTTTTGCAAAATTAATTTGAGCTCTCTATTGCTCAACTCTACTTGACCAGTAGACTATAGATGATAAGGAGATGTGATTCTATGATTGACATCATACTTAGCAAGCATCTTACGGAAAGCACCATGAATAAAATGTGAACCACCATCAGTCATAAGATATCTAGGGACTCCAAATCTCGGAAAAATAACTTCTTTAAGCATTTTAATAGAAGTGTTATGATCAGCACTACTAGTTGGAATAGCTTCTACCCACTTAGTAACGTAATCAACAACAACTAAAATATGTGTATAACCATTAGAGGCAGGAAAAGGTCCCATATAATCAAAGCCCCAAACATCAAACGGTTCAATAACAAGAGAAAAATTCATAGGCATTTCTTGACGTCTACTAATGTTACCTATTATTTGACATTCATCACAACATAAGACAAACTTACGAGCATCTTTGAAGAGAGTAGGCCAATAAAAACCAGATTGTAGTACCTTGTGTGCAGTTCTATCTCCAGCGTGGTGTCCTCCATAGGATTCAGAGTGACACTTGCATAGGATCTGTTCCTGTTCATGCTCAGGCACACAACGTCTAATAACACCATCTACTCCTTCTTTATAAAGGTGTGGACCTTCCCAGAAGTAATGTCTTAAATCATAAAAGAACTTTTTCTTTTGCTGGTATGTGAAACTAGGCGGTATAAATTTAGCAACAATGTAATTAGCATAATCAGCATACCAAGGAGCAGTACGAGAAGCATTAACGACCGCTAATTGTTCATCAGGAAAGCTATCATTGATAGGCAGTGGGTCATCAAGAACACTCTCTAACCTAGACAAGTTATCTGCAACGGGATTCTCAGCTCCCTTTCTATCAATAATATGCAAGTCAAATTCTTGGAGCAAGAGAACCCATCTAATGAGTCTAGGCTTAGCATCTTTCTTTTCCATAAGATATTTAATAGCAGCATGATCAGTGTGAATAGTAACTTTAGAATCAATGATATAAGGTCTAAACTTATCACATGCAAACACAACTGCTGAGAATTCTTTTTCAGTAGTAGCCTAATTTCTCTGGGCAGTATCAAGAGTCTTACTAGCATACTGGATAACATTCAATTTCTTATCGACTCTTTGCCCTAGAACAGCACCTACAACATAATCTCTAGCATCGCACATAATTTCAAAAGGTAAATTCCAATCAGGTGGCTATAGAATAGGTGCGGTGATCAAAGCTTTCTTAAGTATTTCAAACGCTTCTACACAATCATTATCAAAGACAAAAGGGATATCTTTTTGCAATAAATTTATCAGAGGCCTAGAGATTTTAGAAAAGTCCTTAATGAACCTCCTATAAAAACCGGCGTGACCAAGGAAACTTCTTATACCTTTTATGTCCTTGGGACATGGCATCTTTCCAATAGCATCAACTTTGGCTTTATCAACTTCAATACCTCTCTCGGAGATCTTATGCCCCAAGACAATGCCTTCATTAACCATAAAGTGACACTTTTCCCAATTCAGGACGAGACTAGTGTCTTCGCATCTCTGCAAAACTCGATCAAGGTTGCTCAAACAATCATCAAAAGAGTACCCATAAACGGAGAAATCATCCATGAATACCTCACAAATATTTTCACAAAAATCAGAGAATATAGCCATCATGCATATTTGAAAGGTAGTAGGTGCATTACATAAATGAAAAGGCATACGTCTATAAGCAAAAGTACCAAAAGGGCAAGTAAAAGTAGTTTTAGATTGATTCTTTGCTGACACGGGTATTTGAGAGAAGCCACAATAACCATCTAGAAAGCAGAAATGTGTGTGTTTGGATAGTCTTTCTAGCATTTGATCAATAAAAGGTAAAGGGTAATGATCTTTCTTAGTAGCTTTATTTAACTTACGGAAATCAATTACCATCCTATAACCCGTAATAATTCTTTGCGGGATCAATTCATCTTTATCATTAGGAACAACGGTAATACCTCCCTTTTTAGGAACACAATGGACAGGACTTACCCATTCACTATCAGCAACGGGATAAATAATACATGCCTCAAGGAGCTTTAGTATCTCCTTTCTTACCACTTCCTTCATCTTGGGATTTAATCGTCTTTGAGGATCTCTAACTGGTTTGGCATCTTTCTCCACTGTAATTTTGTGTTGGCATAATGTGGGACTGATGCCCTTAAGATCATCCAGAGTATATCCAATAGCTGCTCGGTGCTTCTTCAGAGTTTTCAATAATCTTTCTTCTTCTTTCTCTGAAAGGTTAGCACTAATAATAACATGATATATTTCCTTTTCATCAAGATAAGCATACTTAAGATTATCAGGTAATGGTTTAAATTCAAACACGGGATCACCTTTGGGTGGAGGGGGATCCCCAAGAATTTCAACGGGAAGGTTATGTTTCAACATAGGTTCCTGTTTAAGGAACACTTCATCTATTTCCTCTCTTTCCTTCATAAACATATCGTTTTCATGGTCTAGCAAATATTGTTCTAACGGATCAGTTGGAGGAACAACAATGGAAGCAAGACCAATAATCTCATCCTTACTAGGTGGTTCCCTATCACGAGGTTGTCTACTAAACTTAGCAAAATTAAACTCATGAGACATACCATCTCTGCCAACAGTGACAATATTCTTTTCACAATTAATCTTAGCACTAGCTGTATTCAAGAAGGGTCTACCAAAAATAATGGGACAGAAATCATCTTGTGGGGAACCAAGAACAAGAAAATCAGCAGGGTATTTAACCTTCCCAAACAAAACTTCAACATCTCTAACAATCCCAAAGGGTTTAATGGTATCCCTATTAGCAAGCTTAATAGTAACATCAATGTCTTCTAATTCATTGGGGGCAATGTTGAAGGAAATATGCCCTAGAGGCAATAATAAAGTTATTACTTATTTCCTTATATCATGATAAATATTTATTATTCATGCTAGAATTGTATTAACCGGAAACATAATACATGTGTGAATATATAGACAAACAGAGTGTCACTAGTATGCCTCTACTTGACTAGCTTGTTAATCAAAGATGGTTATGTTTCCTAACCATGGACAAAGAGTTGTTATTTGATTAACGGGATCACATCATTAGTTGAATGATCTGATTGACATGACCCATTCCGTTAGCTTAGCACCCGATCGTTTAGTATGTTGCTATTGCTTTCTTCATGACTTATACATGTTCCTATGACTATGAGATTATGCAACTCCCGTTTACCGGAGGAACACTTTGTGTGCTACCAAACGTCACAACGTAACTGGGTGATTATAAAGGTGCTCTACAGGTGTCTCCAAAGGTACTTGTTGGGTTGGCGTATTTCGAGATTAGGATTTATCACTCCGAATGTCGGAGAGGTATCTCTGGGCCCTCTCGGTAATGCACATCACATAAGCCTTGCAAGCAATGCAACTAATGAGTTAGTTGCGAGATGATGTATTACGGAACGAGTAAAGAGACTTGCTGGTAACGAGATTGAACTAGGTATTGGATACTGACGATCGAATCTCGGGCAAGTAACATACCGATGACAAAGGGAACAACGTATGTTGTTATGCGGTCTGACCGATAAAGATCTTCGTAGAATATGTAGGAACCAATATGGGCATCCAGGTCCGCTATTGATTATTGACCGGAGACGTGTCTCGGTCATGTCTACATTGTTCTCGAACCGTAGGGTCCGCACGCTTAAGGTTTTGATGACAGTTATATTATGAGTTTATGAGTTTTGATGTACCGAAGGAGTTCGGAGTCCCGGATGAGATCGGGGACATAACGAGGAGTCTCGAAATGGTCGAGACGTAAAGATCGATATATTGGACGACTATATTCGGAGTTTGGAAAGGTTCCGAGTGATTCGGGTATTTTTCGGAGTACCGGAGAGTTACGGGAATTCGCCGGGGAGAAGTATTGGGCCTTATTGGGCCCTGCGGGAAAGAGAGAGAGGCTGCCTAGGGTAGGCCGCGCGCCCCCCCATGGCCTAGTCCGAATTGGACTAGGGGGAGGGGCCGCACCCCCTCCTTCCTTCCCTTCTCTCTTCCCCTTCCTTGTCTCCTACTCCTAATACATGGAAGGACTCCTAGTTGGACTAGGAAAGGGGGAATCCTACTCCCGGTGGGAGTAGGACTCCCCTAGGGCGCGCCATAGAGAGGGCCAGCCATCCCCTCCTCCACTCCTTTATATACGGGGGCAGGGGGCACCCCATAGACACACAAGTTGATCTTCGTGATCGTTCCTTAGCCGTGTGCGGTGCCCCCTCCACGATATTACACCTCGGTCATGTTGTAGCGGTGCTTAGGCGAAGCCCTGCGACAGTTGAACATCAAGATCGTCACCACGCCGTCGTGCTGACGGAACTCCTCCCCGAACCTCTGCTGGATCGGAGCCCGGGGTGCGTCATCGAGCTGTACGTGTGTCAAGAACTCGGAGGTGCCGGAGTAACGGTGCTTGGATCGGTTGGACCGGGAAGACGTACGACTACTTCCTCTATGTTGCGTCAACGCTTCCGCTTCGGTCTACGAGGGTACGTAGACAACACTCTCCCCTCTCGTTGCTATGCATCACCATGATCTTGCGTGTGCGTAGGAAATTTTTTGAAATTACTACGTTCCCCAACAGTGGCATCCAAGCCTAGGTTTTATGGTTTGATGTTATATGCACGAGTAGAACACAAGTGAGTTGTGGGCGATATAAGTCATACTGCTTACCAGCATGTCATACTTTGGTTCGGCGGTATTGTTGGATGAAGCGGCCCGGACCGACATTACGCGTACGCTTACGCGAGACTAGTTTTACCGCCGTGCTATGCACACAGGTGACTAGCGGGTGTCAGTTTCTCCAACTTTAGTTGAACCGAGTGTGGCTACGCCCGGTCCTTGCGAAGGTTAAAACAGCACCAACTTGACAAACTATCGTTGTGGTTTTGATGCGTAGGTAAGAACGGTTCTTGCTCAGCCCGTAGCAGCCACGTAAAATTTGCAACAACAAAGTAGAGGACGTCTAACTTGTTTTTGCAGGGCATGTTGTGATGTGATATGGTCAAGACGTGATAAGATATAAGTTGTTGTATGAGATGATCATGTTTTGTTGAAGTTATCGGCAACTGGCAGAATCCCTATGGATGTCTCTTTGTTGCATAAGATGCAAGTGCCAAATAATTGCTTTACTTTATCGCTATACGATAGCAATAGTTGCAAGAGCAATAGTTGGTGAGACAACCATGTGATGACACATTGATATAGATCAAGATGATGAAGATCATGGTGTCGTGCCGGTGACGATAGAGATCATGATAGTACTTTGGAGATGGAGATCAAAGGCGCAAGATGATCATGGCCATATCATGTCACATATTTTGATTGCATATGATGTTTATCTATTATACATCTTATTCTTGCTTTGATTGATGGTAGCATTTTAAGATGATCTCTCACTAATTATCAAGAAGTGTTCTCCCTGAGTTCGTCGTGCCCAGACACCACGTGATGATCGGGTGTGATAAGCTCTGCGTCCATCTACAACGGGTGCAAGCCAGTTTTGCACACGCAGAATACTCAGGTTATACTTGACGAGCCTAGCATATGCAGATATGGCCTCGGAACACGGAGACCGAAAGGTCGAGCGTGAATCATATAGTAGATATGATCAACATGAGATGTTCACCATTGAAAACTAATCCATTTCACGTGATGATCGGTTATGGTTTAGTTGAATTTGGATCACGTGATCACTTAGAGTATTAGAGGGATGTCTATCTAAGTGGGAGTTCTTAAGTAATATGATTAATTGAACTTAAATTTATCATGAACTTAGTCCTGGTAGTATTTTGCAAATTATGTTGTAGATCAATAGCTCGCGTTCTTGCTTTCATATGTTTATTTTCATATGTTCCTAGAGAAAATTGTGTTGAAAAATGTTAGTAGCAATGATGCGGATTGGATCCGCGATCTGAGGTTTATCCTCAATGCTGCACAGAAGAATTATGTCCTTAATGCACCGCTAGGTGACAGACCTATTGCAGGAGCAGATGCAGACGTTATGAACGTTTGGCTAGCTCAATATGATGACTACTTGATAGTTTTGTGCACCATGCTTTATGG
Source organism: Triticum timopheevii (assembly GCA_963921465.1). NCBI lineage: Eukaryota > Viridiplantae > Streptophyta > Magnoliopsida > Poales > Poaceae > Triticum > Triticum timopheevii. The sequence goes on along the minus strand of OY997274.1, from coordinate 172,889,924 downwards.
CTTAGAATCGGGACTTCAAAGATGTTTTGAACATCATGGACCATATGAGATGTTCCAGGAATTGAATTTAATATTTCAAGCAAATACCCGAGTTGAGAGATATGAAGTCTCCAACAAGTTCTATAGCTAAAAGATGGAGGAGAATCGCTCAACTAGTGAGCATGTGCTCAGATTGTCTGGATACTTCAATCGCTTGAATCAAGTGGGAGTTAATCTTCCAGATAAGATAGTGATTGACAGAATTCTCTAGTCACCATCACTAAGTTACTAGAACTTCGTGATGAACTATAGTATGCAAGGGATGATGAAAACGATTCCCGAGCTCTTCGTGATATTGAAATCGACGAAGGTAGAAATCAAGAAAGAGCATCAAGTGTTGATGATTGACAAGACCACTAGTTTCAAGAAAAGGGCAAAGGGAAAGAAATGGAACTTCAAGTGGAAACACAAGCAAGTTGTCACTCCTGCGAAGAAGCTCCAAGCTGGACCAAAGCCTGAAACTGAGTGCTTACACTGCAAAGGAAATGGTCACTGGAAGCGGAAATGCCCTGAATATTTGGTGGATAAGAAGGATGGCAAAGTGAACAAGGGTATATTTGATATACAGGTTATTGATGTGTACCTTACTAGTGTTTATAGTAGCCTCTGAGTATTTGATACTTGTTCGGTTGCTAAGATTAGTAACTCGAAACGGGTGTTGCAGAATAAACAGAGACTAGTTAAGGGTGAAGTGATGATGTGTGTTGGAAGTGGTTCCAAGATTGATATGATCATCATCGCACACTCCCTATACTTTCGGGATTTGTGTTGAACCTAAATAAGTGTTATTTGGTGTTTGCGTTGAGCATGAATATGATTTGATCATGTTTATTGCAATACGGTTATTCATTTAAGTTAGAGAACAATTGTTGTTCTGTTTACATGAATAAAACCTTCTATGGTCATACACACCAACGAAAATGGTTTGTTGGATCTCGATCATAGTAATACACATATTCATAATATTGAAGCCAAAAGATGCAAAGTTAATAATGATAGTGCAACTTATTTGTGGCACTGCCGTTTAGGTCATATTGGTGTAAAGTGCACGAAGAAACTCCATGCTGATGGGATTTTGGAATCACTTGATTATGAATCACTTGATGCTTGCGAACCATGCCTCATGGGCAAGATGACTAAGACTCCGTTCTCCGGAACAATGGAGCGAGCGACTGACTTATTGGAAATAATACATACTGATGTATGCGATCTGATGAGTGTTGAGGCTCGCGGTGGGTATCGTTATTTTCTGACCTTCACAGATGATTTGAGCAGATATGGATATATCTACTTGATGAAACATAAGTCTGAAATAGTTGAAAGGTTCAAAGAATTTCAGAGTGAAGTGGAAAATCATCGTAACAAGAAAATAAAGTTTCTGCGATCTAATCGTGGAGATGAATATTTGAGTTACGAGTTTGGTCTTCAATTAAAACAATGTGGAATAGTTTCACAGCTCACGCCACCTGGAACACCACAACGTTATGGTGTGTCCGAACGTCGTAACCGCACTTTATTTGATATGGTGCGATCTATGATGTCTCTTACCAATTTACCACTATCGTTTTGGGGTTATGCATTAGAGACAGCTGCATTCACTTTAAATAGGGCACCATTAAAATCCGTTGAGACGACGCCTTATGAACTGTGGTTTGGCGAGAAACCAAAAGTTGTCGTTTCTTAAAGTTTGGGGCTGTGATGCTTATGTGAAAAAGTTTCATCCTGATAAGCTCAAACCCAAATCAGAGAAGTGCATCTTCATAGAATACCCAAAAGAAATTGTTGGGTACACCTTCTATCACAGATCCGAAGGCAAGATATTCGTTGCTAAAAATGGATCCTTTCTAGAGAAGGAGTTTCTCTCGAAAGAAGTGAGTGGGAGAAAAGTAGAACTTGATGAGGTAACTGTACCTTCTCCCGAATTGGAAAATTGTTCATCACTGAAATCAGTTCGAGTGATTTCTACACCAATTAGTAAGGAAGCTAATGATGATGATCATGAAATTTCAGATCAAGTTACTACAGAACCTCGTAGGTCTTCCAGAGTACGGTCCGCACCAGAGTGGTACGGTAATCCTGTTCTGGAAGTCATGTTACTAGACCATGATGAACCTACGAACTATGAGGAAGCGATGATGAGCCCAGATTCCGCAAAATGGCTTAAGGTCATGAAATCTGAAATGGGATCCATGTATGAGAACAAAGTTGGACTTTGGTGGAGTTGCCCGATGATCGGCAAGCCATATTGTATAAATGGATCTTCAAGAGGAAGATGGACGTTGATTGTAGTGTTACTATCTACAAAGCTTGACTTGTCGCAAAAAGGTTTTTGACAAGCTCAAGGTGTTGACTACAATGAGATTTTCTCAACTGTAGCGATGCTTAAGTCTGTCCGAATCATGTTAGCAATCGCCACAATTTATAAAATCTGGCAAATGGATGTAAAAACTGCATTCCTGAATGGGTTTCTGGAGGAAGAGTTGTATATGATGCAACCAGAAGGTTTTATCGATCCAAAGGGAGCTAACAAAGTGTGCAAGCTCCAGCGATCCATTTTATGGACTGGTGCAAGCCTCTCGGAGTTGGAATAAACGCTTTGATAGTGTAATCAAAGCATATAGTTTTATACAGACTTGCGGTGAAGCCTGTATTTACTAGAAAGTGAGTGGGAGCACTACAGCATTTCTGATAAGTATATGTGAATGACATATTGTAGATCGGAAATAATGTAGAATTATTCTGCAAAGCATAAAGGAGTGTTTGAAAGGAGTTTTTCAAAGAAATACCTCGGTGAAGCAGCTTACATATTGAGCATCAAGATCTATAGAGATAGATCAAGACGCTTGATAAGTTTTTTCAATGAGTACATACCTTGACAATATTTTGAAGTAGTTCGAAATGGAACAGTCAAAGAAAGAGTTCTTGCCTGTGTTACAAGGTGTGAAATTGAGTAAGACTCAAAACCCGACCACGGCAGAATATAGAAAGAGAATGAAAGTCATTCCCTATACCTCAACCATAGGTTCTATAAAGTATGCCATGCTGTGTACCAGATCTATTGTATACCCTACACTGATTTTAGCAAGGGAATACAATAGTGATCTAGGAGTAGATCACTGGACAGCGGTCAAAATTATCCTTAGGGGAATAAGGATATGTTTCTCGATTATGGAGGTGACAAAAAGGTTCATCGTAAAGGGTTACGCCGATGCAAGTTTTGACACTAATCTAGATGACTCTAAGTCTCGGTCTAGATACATATTGAAAGTGGGAGCAATTAGCTAGAGTAGCTCCGTGCAGAGCATTGTAGACATAGAAATTCGCAAAATACTTACGGATCTGAATGTGACAGACCCGTTGACTAAAATTATCTCACAAGCAAAACATGATCACACCTTAGTACTCTTTGGGTGTTAATCACATAGCGATGTGAACTAGATTATTGACTCTAGTAAACCCTTTGGGTGTTGGTCACATGACGATGTGAACTCTGGGTGCTAATCACATGGTGATGTGAATTACTGGTGTTAAATCACATGGCGATGTGAACTAGATTATTGACTCTAGTGCAAGTGGGAGACTGAAGGAAATATGCCCTAGAGGCAATAATAAAGTTATTATTTATTTCCTTATATCATGATAAATGTTTATTATTCATGCTAGAATTGTATTAACCGGAAACATAATACATGTGTGAATATATAGACAAACAGAGTGTCACTAGTATGCCTCTACTTGACTAGCTTGTTAATCAAAGATGGTTATGTTTCCTAACCATGGACAAAGAGTTGTTATTTGATTAACGGGATCACATCATTAGTTGAATGATCTGATTGACATGACCCATTCCGTTAGCTTAGCACCCGATCGTTTAGTATGTTGTTATTGCTTTCTTCATGACTTATACATGTTCCTATGACTATGAGATTATGCAACTCCCGTTTACCGGAGGAACACTTTATGTGCTACCAAACGTCACAACGTAACTGGGTGATTATAAAGGTGCTCTACAGGTGTCTCCAAAGGTACTTGTTGGGTTGGCGTATTTCGAGATTAGGATTTGTCACTCCGAATGTCGGAGAGGTATCTCTGGGCCCTCTCGGTAATGCACATCACATAAGCCTTGCAAGAAATGCAACTAATGAGTTAGTTGCGAGATGATGTATTACGGAACGAGTAAAGAGACTTGCCGGTAACGAGATTGAACTAGGTATTGGATACTGACGATCGAATCTCGGGCAAGTAACATACCGATGACAAAGGGAACAACGTATGTTGTTATGCGGTCTCACCGGTAAAGATCTTCGTAGAATATGTAGGAACCAATATGGGCATCCAGGTCCCGCTATTGGTTATTGACCGGAGACGTGTCTCGGTCATGTCTACATTGTTCTCGAACCATAGGGTCCGCACGCTTAAGGTTTCGATGACAGTTATATTATGAGTTTATGAGTTTTGATGTACCGAAGGAGTTTGGAGTCCCGGATGAGATCGGGGACATAACGAGGAGTCTCGAAATGGTCGAGACGGAAAGATCGATATATTGGACGACTATATTCGGAGTTCGGAAAGGTTCCGAGTGATTCGGGTATTTTTTGGAGTACCGGAGAGTTACGGGAATTCGCCGGGGAGAAGTATTGGGCCTTATTGGGCCCTACGGGAAAGAGAGAGAGGCTGCCTAGGGTAGGCCGCGCGCCCCCCCATGGCCTAGTCCGAATTGGACTAGGGGGAGGGGCCGCACCCCCTCCTTCCTTCCCTTCTCTCTTCCCCTTCCTTGTCTCCTACTCCTAATACATGGAAGGACTCCTAGTTGGACTAGGAAAGGGGGAATCCTACTCCCGGTGGGAGTAGGACTCCCCTAGGGCGCACCATAGAGAGGGCCGGCCCTCCCCTCCTCCACTCCTTTATATACGGGGGCAGGGGGCACCCCATAGACACACAAGTTGATCTTTGTGATCGTTTCTTAGCCGTGTGCGGTGCCCCCCTCCACGATATTACACCTCGGTCATATTGTAGCGGTGCTTAGGCGAAGCCCTGCGACAGTTGAACATCAAGATCGTCACCATGCCGTTGTGCTGACGGAACTCCTCCCCGAACCTCTGCTGGATCGGAGCCCGGGGTGCGTCATCGAGATGTACGTGTGTCAAGAACTCGGAGGTGCCGGAGTAACGGTGCTTGGATCGGTTGGACCGGGAAGACATACGACTACTTCCTCTACGTTGCGTCAACGCTTCCGCTTCGGTCTAGGAGGGTACGTAGACAACACTCTCCCCTCTCGTTGCTATGCATCACCATGATCTTGCGTGTGCGTAGAATTTTTTTTGAAATTACTACGTTCCCCAACAAATGTCATGCATAATTTCTTGATATAAAGTATAAGGTATTGCACTAGCACTAGCACCCATATCACATAAGCCATGATAACAATGATCACCTATTTTAACAGAAATAACAGGCATGCCTATGACAGGTCTACGTGTCTTAGTATCTGGCCTAGCAATATTAGCAGTCTCACCACAGAAATAAATAACATGCCCATCTAAATCATCATCCAAGAGATCTTTAACCATAGCAATACTAGGTTCAACATTAATTTGCTCAGGAGATGTATAAGTCCTAGTATTACTCTTACGAACAACAGTCGAAGCTTTAGCAAGATCCTTTATCCTAACAGGAAAAGGAGGTTTTTCAACATAAGTAGTAGGAACAATAGGATCACTATAGGTGATAGTCTTTTCTTCGACTGTAATAGGTGCGACTACTTTCACTTCAACAGGGGGATTATATTTAAACCACTTCTCTTTAGGGAGATCAACGTGAGTAGCAAAAGATTCACAGAAAGAAGCTACTATCTCAGAGTCAAGTCCATACTTAGCGCTAAATCCACGAAAAGCATCGACATCCATAAAAGATTTAACACAATCGAACTTAGGTGTCATACCTGACTCCTTACCATCTTCGGAACCCCAATCTTCAGAGTTGCATTTAATTCTTTCCGATAAGTCCCATTTGAAATCAATAGTCTTCAGCATATAAGAACCAGCACAGGAAGTATCAAGCAGGTTGCGATTATCAAGAGAAAGCCGAGCATAAAAGTTCTGAATAATCATTTCCCGAGAGAGCTCATGATTGGGGCATGAATATATCACTGACTTAAGCCTCCCCCAAGATTGAGCGATGCTTTCTCCTTCGCGAGGCCAGAAATTATATATGTAATTACGATCACGATGAACAAGATGCATAGGATAGAACTTCTGGTGAAATTCCAGCTTCAGTCGCTTATAATTCCAAGATCTCGTATCATCACATAGCCTATACCATGTCAATGCATCTCCCTTCAAAGATAAAGGGAAGACCTTCCTTTTGACAACATCATCGGGAATACCTGCAAGCTTAAATAATCCACAAACTTCATCCACAAAGATAAGGTGTAAATCGGGATGCAATGTTCCATCTCCTGCAAATGGATTAGCTAGCAGTTTCTCTATCATACCCAAAGGAATCTCAAAGTAAATATTTTCATAAAGTTCAGTAGGTTGAGGAGCAACTCTTTGCTCTTCTGGTTGGGGTTAAGATACCCCGAACAAGCCCCTCAAAGGATTAGTTTCCATAGTGACAAGTAATAGAAAATTTCAGCACACTATATAAATGTTTCCTTACCAAGTTCCACTCACCAAAAGCGCTACACTCCCTGGCAACGTTGCCAGAAAAGAGTCTTGATGACCCACAAGTGTAGGGGATCAATCGTAGTCCTTTCGATAAGTAAGAGTGTCGAACCCAACGAGGAGCAGAAGGAAATGATAAGCGGTTTTCGGTAAGGTTTTCTCTGCAAGCACTGAAATTGTAGGTGATAGATAGTTTTGTGATAAGATAAATGCTAACGAGTAACAAATAAATAAAGTAAATAAAGTTCAGCAAGGTGGCCCTATGTAGCAAAGGATAAGCCTGGACAATTTCTAATAATGAGAAAGGATCTCCCGAGGACACATGGGGATTATCGTCAAGCTAGTTTTCATCATGTTCATATGATTCGCGTTCGGTACTTTGAAAATTTGATATGTGGGTGGACCGATACTTGGGTACTGCCCTTACTTGGACAAGCATCCCACTTATAATTAACCCCTATTGCAGGCGTCCGCAACTACAAAAAAAGTATTAAGGTAAACCTAACCACAACATTAAACATATGGATCCATATCAGCCCCTAACGAAGCAACGCATAAACTAGGGTTTAAGCTTCTGTCACTCTAGCAACCCATCATCTACTTATTACTTCCCCATGCCTTCCTCTAGGCTCAAATAATGGTGAAGTGTCATGTAGTCGACGTTCACATAACACCACTAGAGGAAAAGACAACATACATCTCATCAAAATATCGAACGAATACCAAATTCACATGACTACTAATAGCAAGACTTCACCCATGTCCTCAGGAACAAACGTAACTACTCGCAAAGCATATTCATGTTCATAATCAGAGGAGTAATAATATGCATAAAGGATCTGAACATATGATCTTCCACCAAGTAAACCAATTAGCATCAACTACAAGGAGTAATCAACACTACTAGCAACCCACAGGTACCAATTTGTGGTTTTGATACAAGATTGGATACAAGAGATGAACTAGGGTTTTGAGAGGAGATGGTGCTGGTGAAGATGTTGATGGAGATTGACCCCCTCTCGATGAGAGGATCGTTGGTGATGACGTTGGTGATGATTTCCCCCTCCTGGAGGGAAGTGTCCCCGGCAGAACGGCTCCGCCAGAGCCCTAGATTGGTTCCGCCAAGGTTCCGCCTCATGGCGGCGGAGTTTTGTCCCGTAAGCTTGCCCACGATTTTTTACAGGGTAAAAGCTCTGATATAGCAGAAGATGGATACCGGAGGCCTACCAGGGGGCCCAGGAGATAGGGGGGCGCGCCCTCCACTCTCCTGGACAGGGTGTGGGCCCCCTGGTGTATTTCTTTCGCTCAAAAATTCTTATTAATTCCAAAAAGATGTTTCGTGGAGTTTCAGGACTTTTGGAGCTGTGCAGAATAGGTTTCCAATGTTTGCTCCTTTTCCAGCCAGAATTCCAGCTGCTGGCATTCCCCCTCTTCATGGTAAACCTTGTAAAATAAGAGAGAATAGCCATAAGTATTGAGATATAATGTGTAATAACAACCCATAATGCAATAAATATTGATATAAAAGCATGATGCAAATTGGACGTATCAGCCAGCTAGCGACGACTACAAGCACTAAAGCGAGCCGAAGGCGCGCCGCTGTCATCATCCCTCCCTCGCTGGAGTTGGGCAAAACTTGTTGTTTTAGACAGTCGGGAAGTCGTCGTGTTAAGGCCCCATAGGGCCAACGCACCAGAACAACAACCGCCGCCGATAAAGAGTAGCATAGATCAGAGGGATCCAACCTGAAGACATATGAACATAGACGAGTGACGATCAAATCCGAGTAAATCCACCAGAGACAGATCTACCGGAGACACACCTTCACACGCCCACCAACGATGCTAGATGCACCACCCAAACGGGGGCTAGGCAGGGATACCTTTATTCCATCTTCAGGGAGCCGCCGTCGTCTCGCCTTCCTGAGCAGGACACAAACCCTAACAAAACTCGAAGAAATATCTAAAAACGGAGCTCTCCCACCGGCAAGGGCCGGGATCCACTCCGCCCCCATGGCCCTAAGGCCACCGGAGACGAGGCGGACCAACGGTAGCGCCGGCGGGAGGCAGGGGGACCCTAGCTCTTTTGGGGAGTCGGTGGCTGGGGACCTAAATCGTGTTGGTGGATGGATCTAGATAGACAGAACTTGGCTAACAACATTCACATCACTATTGATCCGACAGAAGTAAACTTCCCAAATATAGTGAAGTACTCCCTCTTCCACACCGTAGTGCGTATAGATTTTCTAAAAACTTAAACTTTATAATTTTGACCAAGTTTATAGAGGAAAATATATTCATCTACAATAAGAGACCAAATACATATCCGTAGATACATCACCATAAGTACTTTCATATTGTATATGTTTGGTATTGTAGATATACCTAGTTTTCTCTATAAAGTTGGTCAATGTTTGTAAAGTTTGATTTTTCAGAAAATTTATATGCACTACATTAGGGAATGGAAAGAGTAACAATGTTTTTGTTTAGTAACCGAGGGGAGTAACAGGTGATCTGTTTGTTTCCTTGTCCTTGATCAGGCCCATCGCCGTGGGCTGCGACGTAGTAATCGGCAGTGAGCGCTGTTGCTTAGCTAGTGCGATCCCCTCCTCCACGCATGCCGCCATCAATTCATCTAGGGCGTGTTTGGTTGCCCGCATGCAGCCCAACCAGGCCCGTGCGGGATGTGCGTGGCCTGTTTGGTTGCCCGGGCTGCATGCGGTTGTGGCCCGCACGGACCTTAAAGCAGCCCGTAGCTTGGCCCGATGGAAACTGCCGAATCGACAGTTTCTCGCGAGCCTGGCTTGGCGCGGCCATGCGTGCGAGGCAGTTGCACGCCTCGGGCAACATAAGAGACGGAGGGGACGTCTCATAACTCGCCCCCCACTCTTCTGTCACCGCCCAATCGCATTGTTCCCACCGCTCCCTCTCTCCCTCACTGTCCCTCCCTTTTCTCTCCTCCGATGGCTCCGCCTCACCCACCACCACGCCGCCCTCTAACCCCCGTCGACCAGCGCATCGCCAGCATCCAGGAGCGCTGGCTGGCCGGGCTCCCTCATATGCTGCCGGCCACCACGAGCGCCGGCCAATGCGGTGCCACCCGTTCCTGCTCCGCCGCTGATTCCAGACCTCGTGGTCCTGGGCTCGGCGCCGGCGCCGTCCATGAAGCCGCCGCTTCTTGGGACCCCATTGGGCAGGGGGGTTTTCTTGACCCCCGTCCAAGGGTTTTCTGGTGTCGGCGGGCCGTCCTCATCGACCTCCAGCGTGGCGATGAGCACGGGGCCGATGTCGCAGGCCGTTGCCAGGGCCGGCTCCTCCTCTGCTCCGCCACATGTCTCCTTCCCGCTGGGGTTTTCACCCCGGCCTCGGTTTGCTGCGCGTGCTCCGGTGAGTCAAACCCCCTAAATGTTTGCTCGTAGATGTAGATTAGGGGTTTATTTCTTGGGCATGTGCTAGTAGTTAGTGGATTCGATAGGATTAGATAGGATTCGAGTAGATCCGATTGGATGTGAACCCAATCGAATCCAATCGGACCGATATGTTCTTGTTTCGTATAGTGTGTGTCCTAGGATAATTTTCTTCTGCTACTGCTAGTGTGTGCTAGGATCTGTGTTTATGCTACTAGCTGTGTTCATGCAAGAATTCCCAATGGTAGTGCGCTTTGCTAGGATCTGTGTTCATGGTAGGGTCTTGCTAGGATGTGTGTTCATGCAAATGGCATGTTCATGTTCAATTTAGGATCATGTTCATGTTGTTGTTCATGTTGCTAACATACATGTTCAAGCTAGGGTTTGTGTTGATTGTTATACCTGCATGTAGTAGGACCATTTTAAGATGCTCCAAATGTGCATGGCTGCACATGGGTGTTATTGGCACTTGTTGTTGCTATTTTTAGATGTTTCTATGCTTAGGATAGTGCACTGATGAGTGGCAGTTGCAGAAAAGTAGATGCCACTGATCAGTGGACTTGGCCAATAGCAAGTGCCACCGACAGTGGCACTTGCTGTTGGGAAAGTCCACTGATCAGTGCCACTTATCAATGGCACTTACTGTTGGGCAAGTCCACTGATCAGTGGCATTTGACTAACAGCAAGTGCCATTGATAAGCGACATTTGCTCAAAGAGTTTGTGCACTGATTAGTGGCATTTGTTCTTGGGCAAATGTCTCTGATCAGTGCCATTTTACAAAGAGTTTGTGCACCAATACTTGTCGTCTTACCTGACAAGATATTGAAGACTGACTGGGATGTGGCGGGTGGAGGAGCTCAGGTGGTGGCCGGAGCTGAGGGCGCCGAGGATTTCATACCCAAGAATAGGTGGCCCAGGACGGTGGACCTGCCTGGGAGAATCGCCTTCATGAGCCTGCCTCGTTCAAGGGGACGATCTCCGAGGCCACGAGGAGGGGGCCCGAGAGCTGTTGCGCTTCTACCAGCAGATCAAGGACAACGAGGACCTCGCCATGCTTGTCATCCCTCTCAAGTTTGTGTAGGTGATGAACACTTGGCTGGTCATCAAGCGGCTCCCGCACATGGTCAGGCTGTCGGCGAACAAGCAGTGCGTGTTCTGGGTGCAGGTCCAGAACTTCGAGGGCACATGGTGCTTGGCCGGGGCTGGAACTACTTCTGCCGCCGCCACCGGATCGTCCCCGGCGAGCTCGTTGTTGTGCATCTCAGGACTTGGACTGAAGGTTCAGATCTACAACCATGACTCCTCAGTCATGTGCAGGTTTCGTTGCAGCAGCCACAACTGCCATGGTGACATCAAGCATGCTATGTAGTTAAGTAAGGTGTTAGTGTTGTACTTTTATGGTGTGTGGCGGGACTTGTGCTGGGAACTTGTTAATATTTTGGCCAGGAGCAGCACCCTGGCATGGAGCAGGGAAGGAGGATGCCCCTGCTGTTAATCTAGACTTATGCTATGTAGTTAAGTTTGCTGTCATTTTCTTGCTTGCTGTGTTAAGTTTACTGTCATTTCCTTGCTTGCTTTGTTTGATCTTGATGTTGTGCTGATCATGTGGTGGTAAGGCCACCACATTACGAATGGGGTGAGCAGAACACAAACGCTGTTTGCAACCAAATAGTTGAAGTTCTCACACCCTAAGCACATAAACGCCAACCAAACAATAGGGGGTAAGTGCCCCTTCATGCGATGCAGGCAACCGAACAGGCTGCATCTGCTGCATATAAGGCTGCATTTCAAGAATCAGGCTGGCTAGAGATGGACATGCAATGCAACTACTGTTGCAAACTGCAACCAAACACGCCACTAGCTCAAGAGCGGGACTTGCCTCAACACTAGAAAAAAAAAGAAGAAAAAGAGAGGGACCTGCCTATGGGCAGGTGGCTGTCGCGCGGGTTTGATTAATCACATATTTCCCCGATTCCTCAATATGCTTGTGTTTTGCAAATTGGTGCTCCTTTTTTTTGCGGGGTTGCAAATTGGTGTTCCAAATTACTAGAACTGTCCACATGAATGATTAACTGATTCGTGAAGTGACGCCAAAGGTTGAAAGTGCTCTTTTGATCACGAGCTCATATGCTGCCGCATGAACATTGAAACCGAAAAAATTCAAGTAAATCTTAAACTTTTTTGTAATAAACATTGTTGAATGCTCTATCCGCGTATAAAATTTTAGGTCAAAATGACATCGTGGAGGTCTGGACAAATAACAAAATCGATGCTCCAAAATGCTTCCAACAATAATTTTCTTTGGACCATCGATTTTTTTTGCCCAGACCTCCACGAATGTCATTTCAACCTGAAATTTTGCACGCAACAGTTAGAAAGTTTATCAATGTTCAACACAAAAAATCTTACTATTTTTTTGAATTTTACTGTTCATGCGGGAGAATATGAGCTCGTCATCAAATACTTCATGTCCCGCCAAAGATACACTTCATTGTTTATAAGCTAGCATCATATTACATGGATGAATTGGCGGCTACTTCAACATGGTGGTATCGACTGTTGAAAAGAATTGCTGTACGGAACAGAACACAAATCCTATAATAACTTGATAATGGCGAGATGCAGTCAGGACTGCACTGACAACGCAGCGTCGGCTTCCATCTTCTTGGCGCCGCTCTTGCTTCCAACTCCAAGCTCTGCCGCCGCGGAAAGCAGGGACGTCGAGCTCGTGCCCCACCCGTACTCCTGGCTCCTCTTCCTCGACAGCTCCGATGCGTGGCGGATCATGCCCTCCAGGTCGGTGTACGACGACCCACCTTCCTCCATGGCCGCGCTGGCCTCTGCGGCGAGCTTCTTGGCCGTGGACCTCCTCGCGGCCCCCTCCGGCCCGTCGTCCATCAGCTCGGCGACCACCTTCTCCACGTCGCCGCTAGTGATCTGGACGCCCTCGGCCTCCGCGGGCACGTTCATGACGGGCAGCTTGACGCCGGACCTGACGCCGACGCCGAGCACGTCCACGAGCAGCCGCTCGCTGCAGAACTGGTCGGCGAAGTTGGGCCACGTGAGCGCCGGCACGCCGTGGGAGATGGCCTCCAGCGTCGCGTTCCAGCCGCAGTGCGTCAGGAACCCGCCCACCGCCCGGTGCGACAGGATGGTCACCTGCGGCGCCCAGCCTCGGACGAGGAGGCCCCTGTCCTTGACGCGCTCCTCGAACCCCTCGTCGTCCAGCAGCGCTTGCACGGCGGCGTCGTCCTTTGCCTCCTTGATGGCCCACACGAACGGCCGCCCCGACGCCTCGAGGCCGCGCGCGAGTTCGGCGACCTGCTTCGCCGGCAGCTTCGCGATGCTGCCGAAGCTGATGTAGAGCACGGACGCCGGCGGCCGGGCGTCCAGCCAAGAGACGATGTGGCCGGCGTCGACGTCGGCGCGGTTGCCACGGCCGGCCTTGGCATCGGCGTCGTCGAAGCTCGAGGCGCACGTCGGCCCGACGGCCCACGTCCTCCGGCCGAGCGCCGCCGCGTAGGCGTCGACGAAGACGCCCTCGATGCCGCGGAACGTGTTCACGAGCAGGCCGTCGGCGGTGGCCTCGGCGTCGAGCACGTCGCGCTGCTCCTTATCCACGCCGGGCCACTGGAAGAACCCCCGGAACGTGGCCGTGTTTCCCACGGCGGGCACCGGGAAGTCCGGCACCTCGAACTCCTCCATGTCGTCGCCGCCGACGCGGTCGTACACGCCGTGCTTGGCCAGGTTGTGCACGGCGAGGAGGAAGTAGGCGGAGGGGCAGTGCATGACCAGCCTGGGGATGCCGAGGCTGGCACACACGTCAGCCGTCCACGGGTTGCAGGAGTCAGCGATAAGGCAGTCGGGCCGGCGCGGCAGCCCCCGGACGTACTCCTCGAGCGGCTCGGCCATCCCCCAGATGGCCTGGAAGAACTTGACGTACATGGTCTGGTCGACCATCTGGTCGGCGTTCTCCAGCCCCTCCGGCAGCCCGAAGCGCGGGCCGGGGAAGGGCAGCTCGGCGAGGTCGACCCGCAGGCCCGCCCTCGCGGCGCCCTCGACGGCGGGCCTGTTGCGTGCGGCGTTGACGGGCGTGGTGAGCACGGTGACCCGCGGCCCGCGCGCGGCGATGAGGCGCGCCAGGTCCACCATCGGGATGATGTGGCCCTGCGCCACCAGCGGCACCAGCAGGAAGTGCAGCTCCGACGCCGCCATCGCTCACTCTCCCTGTTTTTCTCCGAGTCTCTGTTGCTCGCTTGCTCTCCGCAACGGCAGCTATATAGCTAGCGATGGTGGTAACGGCGCCGAGCAGAATTAAGAAAGTTAATTATGGCGTAGCTGGTGAGTGGCTGTGAGACACCTAGGACACGGTCGTCTCTGTGAGTTTGTGTGACGCGTACGGCACGACCGATGTCTTCTGCACGAGGCTTAGCGCTATGCTGAGAACATCGGACGTGACGTGACGTGACGGACGGCGGAGATAGTTGCATGGATGAAATTGTCCATCGACGGAGGAGGAAGGAGAGAAGTTGAGAAGCTAGAGGAGGAGGTGGCGCCAAGCCAAAGGAAGCATCGAGTGGTGGCTAGGCGAGGACGTGATAAGGAGCGTGGGGTTACCGTACACAGGCCGCGTCTGCTCCTGGCCATCTTCTGTTGCGCACGGTGACACGTGAGCTGCCGAACGGTTGTGTGAGTCGCGGGCGCAGAGACCTACGTGGACGCAGATGTTACACGAGCGTCGAGCGGCGACGTCGAAGCTGTGTGGATCGAGATTCGAGCTGGTTTCTAGAAGCGGAAGCTTCCGAGGTGACGTGAGCGCCTACCGAAGCGTCCTTGTCGCCGTCTTCGGAAACCAATCAATGGGGTCGGGGCCGAGGTGGTTCGTGTAATCGTACGGGCGGCCGGCCGGCCGGCGTGGCGGGCTTTGCCGGTCATTCCGAGCCGGTCCAGGAGACTCCGGTACCCTCTTCATTTTCATTTGCGAATGGAGGGAGCCTCTAGTGATCTAGTCCTCGCGTTGGTGATTTGTTGCTTTTTGTTTGACAGTTTGTGGTTTGGTGGTTTCGTGGTCAGAAAACGCATCTTGTGCGAGATATGCACATTCCCTCACGGCGCACGCCAACCCCTTTTTGCAAAGCGTGCCATTATACATCTGAAAATGGGATCTGAAAATGATCAAGACAATGGTATCTCTAACCCACCAGAGTTTAAGGTCTAGACTTGACATTGGTGCTCGCATTTTTTTTGTATTGTGTTAAGAAAACATATCGAAGCCGGCGAGCGACGTCTTTTTTTTTACTTTGCGTCCCTTGTGCAAGTTTTTAATGAATAATACCTAAACTACTCCCTCCATTTCTTTTTTGCTTCTCGTGTATGTTTTGTCTTAAGTCCAACATCATAAAGTTTGATCAAGATTGTAGGAAAAATACCAGCATTCACAATATCAAACAAATATAATTACTTTTCATATTATGTAGTATCTTTAGTATTGTATAAATGTTGATGTTATTTAATATAAGTTTGGTCAAACTATTATAAGTTTGACTTACAAAGATCTTATATGCAGAGTAAAAGAACTGACGATCATTTCCTATAAGTTTGAACTATTAAAGATCTTATTTAATATAAGTTTGGTTATTGACCGGAGACGTGTCTCGGTCATGTCTACATAGTTCTCGAACCCGTAGGGTCCGCACGCTTAATGTTCGATGACGATTTGTATTATGAGTTATGTGTTTTGGTGACCGAAGTTTGTTTGGAGTCCCAGATGAGATCACGGGCATGACGAGGAGTCTCAAAATGGTGGAGAGGTAAAGATTGATATATTGGAAGGTTACATTCGGACACCAGAATGGTTTCAGGAAGTTTCAGATAAGTTTCGGAGTATCGGGAGGTTACCGGAACACCCCCCCCCCCCCGGGGAAAGTTAATGGGCCACATGGGCCTTAGTGGAGAAGAGAGAGCCGGCCATAGGAGGTGGCGCACGCCCCCCTTGCCAATCCGAATTGGACAAGGGGTGGGGGCGGCGCCCCCCCCCCTTTCCCTCTCCTACTCACTCTCCCTTTCCCCCTTTGCTACTCCGGAAAGAAGGAAAAAAGGGGGGGCGAATCCTACTAGGAGTGGAGTCCTAGTAGGACTCCCCCCTCCATGGCGCGCCCCCTGGTGGTCGGCCTCCTCCCCCCTCCTTTATATACGGGGGCAGGAGGCACCCCAAAGGCACAACATTGTCTTAGCCGTGTGCGGTGCCCCCCTCCATCGTTTACTCCTCCGATAATATCATCGTAGTGCTTAGGCAAAGCCCTGCACGGATCACATCACTATCACCGTCACCACGCCGTCATGCTGACGAAACTCTCCCTCGACCCTCTGCTGGATCAAGAGTTCGAGGGACGTCATCGAGCTGAACGTGTGTTGAACTCAGAGGTGTTGTACATTTGGTACTAGATCGGTTGGATCATGAAGACGTTCGACTACATCAACCGCATTAACCTAACGCTTCCACTTTCGGTCTACGAGGGTATGTGGACACACTCTCCCCCTCTCGTTGTTATGCATCCCCTAGATAGAGCTTGCATGATCGTAGGAATTTTTTTGAAATTGCATGCTACGTTCCCCAACATTCAGTGCCTGGGACCCTCTAGTGGATGACATCTTTTTTTTGGCTAAGACGCCTTTCTGTACGAACTCGTTTAAAGTCTCCTCGGCGACCCGTCATTGTTGAGGATGAAGGTCTGAAAAGAAAATATTGACGGTGTAAGACTATGTTGTTAAGACGGCCATTGATTCAACGGTAAGACCTATAAATAGCCAATGTGTTAAGCCGGAAGACAGCACTGAGTTGTGCAGATACGTATTTTGGCGGCTTAAAAGGGGACTAATGCTATATGGCGGGTCACGGTTTATCAGTTAAGCCACCTGAACAGTTGTGACACTTCAGTTCTACAAGGGAATTTTTGCGAAGTCTTTGGTAAACAAGTTCCATATTGATCTTATGATTTTGGATCTACGGCAGTCCAGAAAATAAAATAAATTCTAGACCTAAAGTGAAGGTAGCGGAAGAACTCGGGTGTTCGGATGGATCTTATACAAGGAAAAGTACCTAGTGCAATTGAAAAAGGGATGCTAAACTATTACCGCAGGCTTTTGACATCGTGTGCGGATTCAACTGCGTGATCAAAAGAAGAACAGAGAAGAACATGGAGGAACTCCGGCGAACTGGGGGAAACCTTAATGCAGATATGTTATGAAGGAAGAAGAATACTTACTAGGGTTGCTGAGCAGCGGAGGTGCGCCGCAATAATCTAGCCTGATCAGGTCGATGCAGCGACCGAAGTTGAGGACGATGGGTGGAGACGGCGGCGGCAGAGCTCGGGCTTGCTACGGTGTCGCGAAGAGGAAGACGAAGGCGAGGGGGCAGAGTGGAAAAATGAAAAGGACCCCCCGTCCCTATTTATATGGAGATGGATAAAAGGCATGCACGAGAATCGAGGAGGCCAAAAAATGATTATGTGGCTGCACGGACGCCTCGATTTTTGGGAGAACCATTAAAAATAAAAAAGATATATTGAGATGTTCTGGGCTTTGTGTGAAGTTAATTCTGTGAGCTAACGTCATGGTGGGTTATAGCAGGATCATAAAAGTTGACGATGGAAGATTTTGCTAAGTCAAGCACTGAAGATTGATATGAACAAGTTCAAATCAACCTAGGGGCTAATGTTGGGGATATGACTATTGGGTATGACCCGCCCAGGAGGGGCCAGGTCATACCACTGGCGATTCATGATGAGAAGGCCCAAGAAGATGTTGAAGATGACGGTTCATAGAGCAAGCTTACCGAAGGCCCAAGACCCGGAGGTGCCTTGGGCCTATGGGTATGAACCGCCATATGTCTAACTTGTATGTTAAGGCAAGTTTAGTTTGTCACTGAGCCGGACACGATGTGTATGAGCCGGCCGGGACTTTGTAAGCTGCCGGGCATCTACTTGTGTATATAAAGGGGTGACCTGGCGGCGGATTAACTCAAGAAACAATAGATCGAGAACTAAGTCAAGCGTATTCGCTCCCTGGTAATCGAAACCCAAGCAATACAACCTAAAGCAGGAGTAGGCTTTTACCTCATTGAGAGGGGCCGAACCTGGGTAAAAACCCTCTGTGCCCTTTGTCCCGTTTAACCCCTTCAAGCTGACCTAGCGGGGATGGCTCCACACCTAAGTCATCTTGCTAGGGCATCTGTCGTGTTAAGTCCACGACAACCTCTCTCACAAGAAAAACATGATCACACCTTAGTACTCTTTGGGTGTTAATCACATGTCATGTGAACTAGATTATTGACTCTAGTAAACCCTTTGGGTGTTGGTCACATGGCAATGTGAACTATGGGTGTTAATCACATGGCGATGTGAACTAGATTATTGACTCTAGTGCAAGTGGGAGACTGAAGTAAATATGCCCTGGAGGCAATGATAAAGTTGTTATTTTATATTTCCTTATTCATGATAAAGGTTTATTATTCATGCCAGAATTGTATTGATCGGAAACCTTAATACATATGTGAATAAATAAACAAACACCTTTGTCCTTGATACGTCTCCAACGTATAATTTTTTATTGTTCCATGCTATTATATTACCCGTTTTGCATGTTTATGGGCTTTACTTTACACTTTTATACCATTTTTGGGACTAACCTACTAACCGGAGGCCCAACCCGAATTACTATTTTTTTGCCTATTTCAGTGTTTCGAAGAAAAGGAATATCAAATGGAGTCCAAACGGAATGAAACCTTCGGGAGCAATCTTTTTGAAATAAACGTGATCTAGGGGACTTAGAGTGGATGTCAAGCAACAGAGGAGGCGGCCACGAGGGTGCCCGGCGCGCCCCCTACAGGTGGGCGCGCCCCCACCCTCGTGGGCCCGTCGAGCATCCACCGACCTACTTTTTCCTCCTATATATACCCACGTACCCTGAAACCATCAAGGAGCACCACGAAAAACTATTTCCACCGCCGTAACCTTCTGTATCCGCGAGATCCCACCTTGGAGCCTTCACCGGCGCTCCGCCGGAGGGGGAATCGACCACGGAGGGCCTCTACATCATCTCCAAGGCCCTTCCGATGAGTTGTGAGTAGTTTACCACAGACCTTCGGGTCCATAGTTATTAGCTAGATGGCTTCTTCTCTCTCTTTGAATCTCAATACAAAGTTCTCCTCGATCTTCTTGGAGATCTATTCGATGTAACTCTTTTTGCGGTGTATTTGTCAAGATCCGATGAATTGTGGGTTTATGATCAAGTTTATCTATGAGAAATATTTGAATCTCCTCTGAATTATTTTATGTGTGATTAAGTTGTCTTTGCAAGTCTCTTCGAATTATCAGTTTGGTTTGGCCTACTAGATTGATCTTTCTTGCAATGGGAGAAGTGCTTAGCTTTGGGTTCAATCTTGTGGTGTCCTTTCCCAGTGACAGCAGGGGCAGCAAGGCACGTATTGTATTGTTGCCATCGAGGATAAAAAGATGGGGTTTTATATCATATTGCATGAGTTTATCCCTCTACATCATGTCATCTTTCTTAATGCGTTACTCTGTTCTTTATGAACTTAGTACTCTAGATGCATGCTGGATAGCGGTCGATGTGTGGAGTAATAGTAGTAGATGCAGGCAGAAGTCGGTTTACTTGTCACGGACGTGATGCCTATATACATGATCATGCCTAGATAATCTCACAATTATTCGCTTTTCTATTAATTGCTCGATAAAAATTTGTTCACCCACCGTAATACTTATGCTATCTTGAGAGAAGCCACTAGTGAAACCTATGGCCCCCGGGTCTATCTTTTATCATACAAGCTTTCAATCTACTTTTATTTGCATCTTTACTTTTCCTATATATATCATAAAAATACCAAAAATATTTATCTTATCATATTATCTCTATCAGATCTCACTTTCGCAAGTGGCCGTGAAGGGATTGACAACCCCTTTATTGCGTTGGTTGCGAGGTTCTTGTTTGTTTGTGTAGGTGCGTGGGACTTCTGAGGAGCCTCCTACTGGATTGATACCTTGGTTCTCAAAAACTGAGGGAAATACTTACACTACTATTGCTGCATCACCCTTTCCTCTTCAAGGAAAACCAACGCAAGCTCAAGACGTAGCAGTCCCTAGCGAGCCTCTACTAGACTAGCTCGTTGATCAAAGATGGTTAAGGTTTCCTAACCATGGACATGAGTTGTCATTTGATAATGGGATCACATCATTAGGAGAATGATGTGATGGACAAGACCCATCCGTTAGCTTAGCATTATGATCGTTCAGTTCTAGTGCTATTGCTTTCTTCATGTCAAATACATATTCCTTCGACTATGAGATTATGCAACTCCCAGATACCGGAGGAATGCCTTGTGTGTTATCAAACGTCACAACGTAACTGGGTGATTATAAAGATGCTCTACAGGTATATTCGAAGGTGTTTGTTGAGTTGGCATAGATCGAGATTAGGATTCGTCACTCCGAGTATCAGAGAGGTATCTCTAGGACCTCTCGGCAATACACATCATAAGCTTGCAAGCAAACAACTAAGAAGTTAGTCACGAGGTGATGTATTACGGAACGAGTAAAGAGACTTGCAGGTAAAGAGATTGAACTAGGTATGAAGATACCGACTATCGAATCTCAGGCAAGTAACATACATATGGACAAAGGGAATTACGTATGTTGTCATAACGGTTCGACCGATAAAGATCTTCGTAGAATATATAGGAGCCAATATGGGCATCCAGGTTCCGCTATTGGTTATTGACCAGAGAGGTGTCTCAGTCATGTCTACATAGTTCTCGAACCCGTAGGGTCCGCACGCTTAACGTTCGTTGAGGATATAGTATTATATGAGTTATGTGATTTGGTGACCGAATGTTGTTCGGAGTCCTGGATGATATCACAGAGATGACAAGGAGTCTCGAGATGGTCGAGAGGTAAAGATTGATATATAGGACGATGGTATTCGGACACCGGAAGTGTTTCGGAGGGTACCAGGTACTTATCGGGTCACCGAAAAGGAGTTTCGGGCAACCCTGACAAAGATATGGGCCTTATGGGCCAAGAGAGGGGACACACCAGCCCACAAGGGGCTGGTGCGCCCCTATAGTGGCCGGACCTATGAGGAGGAGAAGGAAAGAGGGGAGGGAAAGGAAAGTGTGGAGTAGGACTCCCCCTTCCTTCCCTCTCCCCCCTCTTTCCTTCCCCTTCTTCTTATAAGGAAAGGAGGGGCGCAGGGCAAGGCAGCAGCCCTAGGGTTGCCGCCAAGTCTCTTGGGGCACCCTAGGGGCTGCCTCCTCCCCTCCCACCTATATATACATGAAGGAAATATGCCCTAGAGGCAATAATAAATTTATTATTTATTTCCTTATTTCATGATAAATGTTTATTATTCATGCTATAATTGTATTAACCGGAAACATAATACATGTGTGAATACATAGACAAACATAGTGTCACTAGTATGCCTCTACTTGACTAGCTTGTTGATCAAAGATGGTTGTGTTTCCTAGCCATAGACATGAATTGTCATTTGATTAACGGGATCACATAATCAGGAGAATGATGTGATTGACTTGACCCATTCCGTTAGCTTAGCACTTGATCGTTTAGTATGTTCCTATTGCTTTCTTCATGACTTATACATGTTCCTATGACTATGAGATTATGCAACTCCCGTTTACCGGAGGAACACTTTGTGTGCTACCAAACATCACAACGTAACTGGGTGATTATAAAGGAGCTCTACAGGTGTCTCCGAAGGTACATGTTGAGTTGGCGTATTTCGAGATTAGGATTTGTCACTCCGATTGTCGGAGAGGTATCTCTGGGCCCACTCGGTAATGCACATCAGTATAAGCCTTGCAAGCATTGTAACTAATGAGTTAGTGGCGGGATGATGCATTACGTAACGAGTAAAGAGACTTGCCAGTAACGAGATTGAACTAGGTATTGAGATACCGACGATCGAATCTCGGGTAAGTAACATACTGATGACAAAGGGAACAACGTATGTTGTTATGCGGTTTGACCGATAAAGATCTTCGTAGAATATGTAGGAGCCAATATGAGCATCCAGGTTCCGCTATTGGTTATTGACCGGAAACGTGTCTCGGTCATGTCTACATAGTTCTCGAACCCGTAGGGTCCGCACGCTTAAGGTTTTGATGATAGTTATATTATGAGTTTATGAGTTTTGATGTACCGAAGGAGTTCGGAGTCCCGGATGAGATCGGGGACATGACGAGGAGTCTCGAAATGGTCGAGACGTAAAGATCGATATATTGGACGACTATATTCGAACTTCGGAAAGGTTCCGAGTGATTCGGGTATTTTCGGGGGTACCGAGGAGTTACGGGAATATGAGGAAGAAGCAATGGGCCTCATGGGCCAAGTGGTGGAAGAGAGGAGGCAGGGCGCGTGGCCCCCCTAGCCCAAACCGAATTGGACTAGGGGGACGGCCCCCCTTTCCTCCTTTTCCTCCCTCTCCTTCCTTCTCCTTCTACTTCCCTTCCTTCCCCTCTCCTAGTTGGACTAGGAAAGGAGGGAGTCCTACCGCCGGTGGGAGTAGGACTCCTCCCTGGCGCGCCCTCTCTTGGCCGGCCGCCCCTCCCCCTTGCTCCTTTATATACGGGGGCAGGGGGGCACCCCATAACACACAAGTTGATCTTCGTGATCGTTACTTAGCCGTGTGCGGTGCCCCCCTCCACCATATTCCACCTCGGTCATATCGTTGCGGTGCTTAGGCGAAGCCCTGTGTCGGTAGAACATCATCATCGTCACCACACCGTCGTGCTGACGGAACTCATCCGCGACACCCTGCTGGATCGAAGTCCGGGGATCGTCATCGAGCTGAACGTGTGCTGAACTCGGAGGTGCCGTACGTTCGGTACTTGGATCGGTCGGATCGTGAAGACGTACGACTACATCAACCGTGTTGTCATAATGCTTCCGCTTACGGTCTACGAGGGTACGTGGACAACACTTTCCCCTCTCATTGCTATGCATCACCATGATCTTGCGTGTGCGTAGGATTTTTTTGAAATTACTACGTTCCCCAACAGTGGTATCAGAGCCAGGTTTTATGCGTTGATGTTATATGCACGAGTAGAACACAAGTGAGTTGTGGGCGATACAAGTCATACTGCTTACTAGCATGTCATACTTTGGTTCAGCGGTATTGTTGGATGAAGCGGCCCGGACCGACATTACGCGTACGCTTACGCGAGACTGGTTTTACCGCCGTACTTTGCACACAGGTGACTAGCGGGTGTCTGTTTCTCCAACTTTAGTTGAACCGAGTGTGGCTACGCCCGGTCCTTGCGAAGGTTAAAACAAGACTAACTTGACAAACTATCGTTGTGGTTTTGATGCGTAGGTAAGAACGGTTCTTGCTCAGCCCGTAGCAGCCAGGTAAATTTGCAACAACAAAGTAGAGGACGTCTAACTTGTTTTTGCAGGGCATGTTGTGATGTGATATGGTCAAGACGTGATGCTATATTTTATTGTATGAGATGATCATGTTTTGTAACCGTTATCGGCAACTGGCAGGAGCCATATGGTTGTCGCTTTATTTTATGAAATGCAAACGCCCTGTAATTGCTTTACTTTATCACTAAGCGGTAGCGATAGTCGTAGAAGCAATAGATGGCATAACGACAACGATGCTACGACGGAGATCAAGGTGTCGCGCCGTTGACTATGGTGATCACGATGGTGCTTCGGAGATGGAGATCACAAGCACAAGATGATGATGGCCATATCATATCACTTATATTGATTGCATGTGATGTTTATCCTTATCTTGCTTTGATTGACGGTAGCATTTTAAGATGATCTCTCACTAAATTATCAAGAAGTGTTCTCCCTGAGTATGCACCGTTGCGAAAGTTCTTCGTGCTGAGACACCACGTGATGATCGGGTGTGATAGGCTCTACATTCAAATACAACGGGTGCAAAACAGTTGCACACGCGGAATACTCAGGTTAAACTTGACGAGCCTAGCATATACAGATATGGCCTCGGAACACGGAGATCGAAAGGTCGAGTGTGAATCATATAGTAGATATGATCAACATAGTGATGTTCACCGTTGAAAACTACTCCATCTCACGTGATGATCAGACATGGTTTAGTTGATTTGGATCACGTGATCACTTAGATGACTAGAGAGATGTCTGTCTAAGTGGGAGTTCTTAAGTAATATGATTAATTGAACTTAAATTTATCATGAACTTAGTCCTGGTAGTATTTTGCAAATTATGTTGTAGATCAATAGCTCGCGTTGTTGCTTTCATATGTTTATTTTGATATGTTCCTAGAGAAAACTGTGTTGAAAGATGTTAGTAGCAATGATGCGGATTGGATCCGTGATCTGAGGTTTATCCTCATTGCTACACAGAAGAATTATGTCCTTAATGCACCGCTAGGTGACGGACCTATTGCAGGAGCAGATGCAGACGTTATGAATGTTTGCCTAGCTCAATATGATGACTACTTAATAGTTTAGTGCACCATGCTTAACAGCTTAGAATCGGGACTTCAAAAGACGTTTTGAATGTCATGGGCCATATGAGATGTTCCACGAGTTGAAGTTAATATTTCAAGCAAATACCCGAGTTGAGAGATATGAAGTCTCCAACAAGTTCTATAGCTAAAAGATGGAGGAGAATCGCTCAACTAGTGAGCATGTGCTCAGATTGTTTGGGTACTTCAATCGCTTGAATCAAGTGGGAGTTAATTTTCCAGATAATAGAGTGTTTGACAGAATTCTCTAGTCACCATCACTAAGTTACTAGAACTTCGTGATGAACTATAGTATGCAAGGGATGACGAAAAAGATTCCCAAGCTCTTCGTGATGTTGAAATCGACAAAGGTAAAAATCAAGAAAGAGCATCAAGTGTTGATGATTGACAAGACCACTAGTTTCAAGAAAAGGGCAAAGGGAAAGAAAGGGAAACTTCAAGTAGAATGGCAAACAAGTTGTCACTCCCGTGAAGAAGCCCAAAGCTGGACCAAAGCCTGAAACTGAATGCTTACACTGCAAAGGAAATGGTCATTGGAAGCGGAAATGCCCTGAATATTTGGTGGATAAGAAGGATGGCAAAGTGAACAAGGGTATATTTGATATACAGATTATTGATGTGTGCCTTACTAGTGTTTATAGTAGCCCCTGAGTATTTGATACTTGTTCGGTTGCTAAGATTAGTAACTCGAAACAGGAGTTACAGAATAAACTGAGACTAGTTGAAGGGGAAGTGACGATGAGTGTTGGAAGTAGTTCCAAGATTGATATTATCATCATCGCACACTCCCTATACTTTTGGGATTAGTGTTAAACCTAACTAAATGTTATTTGGCGTTTGCATTGAGCATGAATATGATTTGATCATGTTTATTGCAATATGGTTATTCATTTAAATCAGAGGATAATTGTTGTTCTGTTTACATGAATAAAACCTTCAATGGTCATACGCCCAATGAAAATAGTTTGTTGGATCTCGATCGTAGTGATACACATATTCATAATATTGATGCCAAAAGATGCAAAGTTAATAATGATAGTGCAACTTATTTGTGGCACTACCGTTTGGGTCATATCGGTTTAAAGCGCATGAAGAAACTGCATAAAGATGGATTTTCAGAATCACTTGGTTATGAATCATTTGATGCTTGCGAATCGTGCCTTTTGGGCAAGATGACTAAAACTCCGTTCTCCGGAACAATGGAATGAGCTACTGACTTGTTGGAAATAATACATACCGATGTATGCGATCCGATGAGTGTTAAGGCTCGCGGCGTGTATCGTTATTTTCTGACCTTCACAGATGATTTGAGCAGATATGGGTATATCTACTTGATGAAACATAAGTCTGAAACATTTGAAAAGTTCAAAGAATTTCAGAGTGAAGTGGAAAATCATCGTAACAAGAAAAATAAAGTTTCTACGATCTGATCGTGGAGACGAATATTTGAGTTACGAGTTTGGTCTTCATTTGAAACAATGTGAAATAGTTTCACAACTCACGCCACCTGGAAGACCACTATGTAATGGTGTGTCCGAACGTCGTAATCATACTTTACTAGATATGGTGCGATCAATGATGTCTCTTACCGATTTACCACTATCGTTTTGGGGTTATGCATTAGAGACAGCTGCATTCACTTTATATAGGGCACCATCAAAATCCGTTGAGATGACGCCTTATGAACTGTGGTTTGCCTAGAAACCAAAAGTTGTCGTTTCTTAAAGTTTGGGGTTGCGATGCTTATATGAAAAAGTTTCAACCTGATAAGCTCGAACCCAAATCAGAGAAGTGCATCTTCATAGAATACCCAAAGGAAACTATTGGGTACACCTTCTATCACAGATCCGAAGGCAAGATATTCGTTGCTAAGAATGGATCCTTTCTGGAGAAGGAGTTTCTCTCGAAAGAAGTGAGTGAGAGGAAAGTAGAACTTGATGAGGTAACTGTACCTTCTCCCGAATTGGAAAATAGTTCATCACTGAAATCAGTTCCAGTGATTCCTACACCAATTAGTGAGGAAGCTAATGATGATGATCATAAAACTTCAGATCAAGTTACTACAGAACCTCGTAGGTCTTCCAGAGTAAGATCCGCACCAGAGTGGTACGGTAATCCTGTTCTGGAAGTCATGTTACTAGACCATGATGAACCTACGAACTATGAGGAAGCGATGATGAGCCCAGATTCCGCGAAATGGCTTGAGGCCATGAAATCTGAGATGGGATTCATGTATGAGAATAAAGTGTGGACTTTGGTGGAGTTGCCCGATGATCGGCAAGCCATATTGTATAAATGGATCTTCAAGAGGAAGACAAATGCTGATAGTAGTGTTACTATCTACAAAGCTCAACTTGTCGCAAAAAGGTTTTTGACAAGTTCAAGGTGTTGACTACAATGAGATTTTCTCAACTGTAGCTATGCTTAAGTCTGTCCGAATCATGTTAGCAATTGCTACATTTTATGAAATCTGGCAAATGGATGTCAAAACTGCATTCCTTAATGGATTTCTTAAAGAAGAGTTGTATATGATGCAACCAGAAGATTTTGTCAATCCTAAAGGTGCTAACAAAATGTGCAAGCTCCAGCGATCCATCTATGGACTGGTGCAAGCATCTCAGAGTTGGAATATACGCTTTGATAAGTTGATCAAAGCATATAGTTTTATACAGACTTGCGGTGAAGCCTATATTTACAATAAAGTGAGTGGGAGCACTATAGCCTTTCTGATTAGTATATGTGAGTGACATATTATCGATCAGAAATGATGTAGAATTTTTTTGCAAAGCATAAAGGAGTGTTTGAAAGGAGTTCTTTAAAAGAAAGACCTCGGTAAAGCTACTTACATATTGAGCATCAAGATCTATTGAGATAGATCAAGATGCTTGATAAGTTTTTCAATAAATACATACCTTGTCAAGATTTTGAAATAGTTCAAAATGGAACAGTCAAAGAAAGAGTTCTTGCCTGTGTTACAAAGGTGTGAAATTGAGTAAGACTCAAATCCCGACCACGGCAGAAAATAGAAAAGAGAATGAAATTCATTCCCTATGCCTCAGTCATAGGTTCTATAAAGTATGCTATGCTATGTACCAGACCTATCGTATACCTTGCTCTGAATTTGGCAAGGGAGTACAATAGTGATCTAGGAATAGATCACTGGACATTGGTCAATAATATCCTTAGTGAGGACTAAGGAAATATTTCTCGATTATGGAGGTGATAAAAGAGCCCGTCGTAAAGAGTTACATCGGTGCAAGCTTTCACACCGATCCAGATGACTTTAAGTCTCAATCTGGATACATATTGAAAGTGGGAGCAATTAGCTAGAGTAGCTCCGTGCAGAGCATTGTAGACATAGAATATTTGCAAAATACATACGGCTCTGAATGTAACAGACCCGTTGACTAAGCTTCTCTCACGAGCAAAACATGATCACACCTTAGTACTCTTTGGGTGTTAATCACATAATGATGTGAACTAGATTATTGACTCTAGTAAACCCTTTGGGTGTTGGTCACATGACGATGTGGACTATGGGTGTTAATCATATACAGATATGAATATTGGTGTTAAATCACATGGCGATGTGAACTAGATTATTGACTCTAGTGCAAGTGGGAGACTGAAGGAAATATGCCCTAGAGGCAATAATAAAGTTATTATATATTTCCTTATTTCATGATAAATGTTTATTATTCATGCTATAATTGTATTAACCGGAAACATAATACATGTGTGAATACATAGACAAACATAGTGTCACTAGTATGCCTCTACTTGACTAGCTTGTTGATCAAAGATGGTTGTGTTTCCTAGCCATAGACATGAGTTGTCATTTGATTAACGGGATCACATCACTAGGAGAATGATGTGATTGACTTGACCCATTCCGTTAGCTTAGCACTTGATCATTTAGTATGTTGCTATTGCTTTCTTCATGACTTATACATGTTCCTATGACTATGAGATTATGCAACTCCCATTTACCGGAGGAACACTTTGTGTGCTACCAAACGTCACAGCGTAATTGGGTGATTATAAAGGAGCTCTACAGTTGTCTCCGAAGGTACATGTTGAGTTGGCGTATTTCGAGATTAGGATTTGTCACTCCGATTGTCGGAGAGGGTATCTCTGGGCCCACTCGGTAATGCACATCACTATAAGCCTTGCAAGCATTGTAACTAATGAGTTACTTGCGGGATGATGCATTACGTAACGAGTAAAGAGACTTGCCGGTAACGAGATTGAACTAGGTATTGAGATACCGACGATCGAATCTCGGGTAAGTAACATACCGATGACAAAGGGAACAACGTATGTTGTTATGCGGTTTGACCGATAAAGATCTTCGTAGAATATGTAGGAGCCAATATGAGCATCCAGGTTCCGCTATTGGTTATTGACCGGAAACATGTCTCGGTCATGTCTACATAGTTCTCGAACCCGTAGGGTCCGCACGCTTAAGGTTTCGATGACCGTTATATTATGAGTTTATGAGTTTTGATGTACCGAAGGAGTTCGGAGTCCCGGATGAGATCGGGGACATGACGAGGAGTCTTGAAATGGTCGAGACGTAAAGATCGATATATTGGACGACTATATTCGGACTTCGGAAAGGTTCCGAGTGATTCGGGTATTTTCGGGGGTACCGGGGAGTTACGGGAATACGAGGAAGAAGCAATGGGCCTCATGGGCCAAGTGGTGGAAGAGAGGACGCAGGGCGCGTGGCCCCCATAGCCCAAACCGAATTGGACTAGGGGGTCGGCCCCCCTTTCCTCCTTTTCCTCCCTCTCCTTCCTTCTCCTTCTACTTCCCTTCCTTCCCCTCTCCTAGTTGGACTAGGAAAGGAGGGAGTCCTACTCTCGGTGGGAGTAGGACTCCTCCCTGGCGCGCCCTCTCTTGGCCGGCCACCCCCTCCCCCTTGCTCCTTTATATACGGGGGCAGGGGGCACCCCATAACACACAAGTTGATCTTCGTGATCGTTTCTTAGCCGCGTGCGGTGCCCCCCTCCACCATATTCCACCTCGGTCATATCGTTGCGGTGCTTAGGCGAAGCCCTGCGTCGGTAGAACATCATCATCGTCACCACGCCGTCGTGCTGACGGAACTCATCCCCGACACCCTGCTGGATCGGAGTCCGGGGACTGTCATTGAGCTGAGCGTGTGCTGAATTAGGAGGTGCCGTACGTTCGGTACTTGGATCGGTCGGATCGTGAAGACGTACGACTACACCAACCGCGTTGTCATAACGCTTCCGCTTATGGTCTACGAGGGTACGTGGACAACACTCTCCCCTCTCGTTGCTATGCATCACCATGATCTTGCGTGTGCGTAGGAATTTTTTTGAAATTACTACGTTCCCCAACAATACATGGGTAGGGGCGCCACACAAGGGCACAACATTGTCTTAGCCGTGTGCGGCGCCCCCGTCCACCGTTACTCCCACAGTCATATTTTCGTAGTGCTTAGGCAAAGCCCTACAGAGATACATTGCCATCACCATCACCACACTGTCGTGCTGCCGGAACTCATCTACTACCTCGCCGTCTTGCTGGATCAAGAAGGCGGAGGACATCACCGAGCTAAACGTGTGCAGAACGTGGTGGTGCCGTGCGTCCGGTACTAGATCGGTTGGAGCGCGAAGAAAGTTCGACTACATCAACCACATTATGAAACGCTTCCGCTTACGATCTACGAGGGTATGTAGACATACTCTCCCCCTCGTTGCTATGCATCTCCATGGATAGATCATTGCGTGTGCGTAGAATTTTTTTGTTTTCCATGCAACGATTCCCAACACGAGTGACTACGCGGATGAATATGTTTGCCTGAGAGAATATCTTCATATCTTGTCACCATCAGTGTGAAGAAGTATGTGATTGCTGTCTTTAGAGAAGAGTATCTGATGTAACCAAATGCAGATGATGTTACAAGGCTCATGGAGAATGGTGTGACAAGAGGATTCCTTGTGATGCTTGGGAGCATCAGAGATGGGAGAATTTCCCTAGGCGTGGTATGTGTAGTCCACTCGGCAGTGCCAAGTTATACTCGAAGTTGTTGCATTTGAAGATCGATTAATTTTGTATTGTTACTTTGGGATGCATATGATGACCCACAAGTATAGGGGATCGCATCAGTCTTGGATGGTAGTATTTCACCCAAATTTATTAATTCGACACATGGGGAGTAAAAGAATATTTATAAGCCTTAACAGTTGAGTTGTCTATTCAACCACACCAAAAAAATCGCTTTTTATTAGTAGCACAGTAATATGATAATAGTGATACCAATGGTAAAGTAGTAACAGTGTTGTGGCAAATAGTAGTAGTAACTTGAGCAAAAGCAATAATATTAAAGCGTATGCATGGAGTAGCAATGGATATTTAGACGAGATTCAATATGTAATAGTAAAAGCCTAGAGTGACACACAGTAACTCTAATTCATCAATCATAAAAGTCATACGTGCTTGTAATATAAACTCGCATGACATTTTTTGTCCTACCCTCCTGTGGCAGCAGGGTCCTAATGAATACTATGGGTAATTAAGGCGCAGAACCGGAACAAAGCATTAGCACATAGTGAATACACGAACTCCTAAAATTACAATCATTCCCGGAGAATATCCCAATTGTTGTCACCTTGGGGTTTACGGTTTAGAACAATAATAGATGCATACAACTTGCAGGTAAGATCAACATCTCAAATATATTCATGAAAAGCATAAGTGTTCAGATTTGAAATCATAGCACTTGGGCCCTAGTGACAAGCATTAAGCATAACAAAGTCATAGCAACACCATTCTCAGAACATAGTTGATACTAGGGATCAAGCCCTAACAAACTGACTCGATTACATAAGAAATCTAAATCCAACCCCATCTACCTCCAGTATGCCCACAATGGAATTACTCATTCCCGATGGTGAACATCATGACATTGTTGATGGATAAGGGTTGGTGATGACGACGACGATGAATCCTTTCTACAGAGCCTTGAACATACTCCGGATTAGGGCTCCCGACAAAGAACATGAGGGCTCCATATTGTAGAACGTGATGAAACTTTTTCTCTATTTTTTCTCTCAGGAAAATGGTACTTATAGACTTGGAGTTAGGTCAGACGGGGGTCTGTGGGGCCCACAAGTCATCAGGGCGCACCGGGAGGTAGGCGCGCCCCCTAACTTGTGGCCCACTGGTGGCTCTTCTCCGGTAGTTCTTTGCTCCAGTATTTTTTATATATTTCATAAAGATTCACTGTGAAGTTTCGTCCAATTCCAAGAACTTTTATTTCTACACAAAAATAACATAAATGTAGTTTTGTTGAAAACAATGTTAGCCTGGGTTAGCTTCATTCAAATCATGCAAATTATTGTCCAAAACAAGAGCAGAAGTATTTGGAAAAGTAGATACGTTGAAGACGTGTCAGCATGACTCTCACAATAATCTCAATCTCCTCCAGATATCATATCCTTTTGCAAGACTAATTGATGGGGATGCTCCACTCACAACTTCATAGCCAATGGTTACCTGTGTGATTAGGGCTGCTAGCTTGTAGATGTGAACTACCCCTCATGGTCCACTTTATCAAGAAAGTTCCAAACCGTGAAGGTATACCTAGCCATGGGCCGCCCGGTCCGGACGACCCGACCCAGGCCGGAATAGACCGACTCGACCTTGCCCATGGGCCGGCCCTGGGCCTAGATTCTGAGCCCGATGGCTACGCCGGGCTGGGGCCCATCGTATTTGTAGTTTAAGGAAGAGGCCTGGCCCGAGGCCCAAGGCCCGACGGGCTTTTTGCCTGATGGGCGGGGTTTGGTCCTGATTTTTAGGCCCGACGGCCGGGCCGGGTTCGGTCCTAGGTTCTCTGCGTCGGACTTTGGTAGGCCTGGCACGAAGCCCGGCCCGGCCCGAGGATAGCCAGGTATACGCGAAGGCAACAAGAACGTTCACTTTGATGCGACCAAGAATCCACAAGGAAAAAATGTTGAGAGAGCTTTCGGGCATTGCAAGCTCGCTTTGATTTTGTTTGTGGACATGCTACATATTGGCACCAAGAATTTTAAAGACAAACATAACATAGATAGGAATAGCTTGAACAACAAATTCGAGGATAATTTTTTTGGTTCAACAAATAATAATTTTCTTTCCTTTTTTTGAGAAGGATTATATCTATTATGAAGATTTGTCGGAAGTACAAAACACCTCAATCATATTAAAATTTACATTAAAGTCCATGGACCACCGAACACTCACTGCGCCGCCAGAACAAGCTGTCGACGCGCCGCTGTCACAGCTCCTATACTAGAGCCGGTCGGACCTTGTCGATGACAGTCGGGAAGTCCTCGTGCACATGCTCCTAAAGACAAGCGCCCTAGAGCCGCAATCGTCGTCGTTGAATCCTTGAATCGATCTGAAAATACTGACACCAAATATCGCCGTTGCGTACTGAATGACATGCCTGGTGCTGGTGGTCTTCTCCAACCACAGCACCTCTTGAATCGAACTGAATGACTGCCAACACATACTGCAGAACGCCATTGTTTTTTGTGGGGAGTAGAACCTCAAATTAGGCTGCCCGTAATGGGAGTATCATAAGTACTACCTCTCTCATGGTTTACAGGGCGTGCGCGTATCTCTAGGTCATCAATTTGACCAACCTAACACAAGTCATATATTACAAAAAAATATACCAATATAAACTTCAGATGTTCTATTTTCAAACGTATAATTTTTTGTGTTACATAGTTTATATTAGAGTGATAAGATTGACAAACCTAGGTATACACGCAAGACTTGTAAACTGAAATGAAGGGAGTAGTATCATGCATGCCAACTAAGCAATGTTGATGAGGTGGCATAGAATTAAATGAAGAAAGAGATGGTTGAGTATCATATCTATGATACCGTATCATATTAAATGATGTGCTACTTTGTGTCATGCATGATAATAAATGTAGTCATCTATGGTACCAACATATGATACTAGGCATTACGGATACTAGTACATGATACTCTCCATTAGAGGAGGTCAAATGGCACACTTTTTCACTTTAATCCAGTGGCACATTTTTCTTTTACTGTGATAAAATGGCACATATTTTGTTGAGAGTTAGACAAAATGGCACAAATTGAGTTTTCCCCTGTGTTCCACGTCTGGGCCCACCCGTTGCGCTCGCCTGTTTCCTCTGGTTCGACCCATTCGTCCAGAACGACCAGAAAGCAGGCGCGAGACAGGTCAGAGGAGCGGAGAGTCGCCGCCTCGCAGAGCTTCCTCTTCCCGGCGCGCCGCGCGTCCCCCCTCCGCCGCCCCGCCGTGCTTCTCCAACCCCAGCACTCCGCCCGTTCCAACTCACAGGTCGCCTGACCTCCCATCACCAACAAAACATCCAAAATGCTAC
This sequence comes from Triticum timopheevii, assembly GCA_963921465.1. Taxonomy (NCBI): domain Eukaryota; kingdom Viridiplantae; phylum Streptophyta; class Magnoliopsida; order Poales; family Poaceae; genus Triticum; species Triticum timopheevii. The sequence continues at coordinate 172,855,856 of OY997274.1, read as the reverse complement.
AGGCATCCAGCAACTAAACTCATCGTGCTGCAGGTCTGCAGCAGCACCTATCCACAGCTACAGCCAGCAACTAGAGCAAGGCGGCAGCACGCCAGCGACGCGAGCGCACGTTCCAGAGCAAGCCAACCAGCCAGCAGGAGCGTCGGGTCATTGTGCCTCCTAGCGCACGGCCCAGCGTAAGCTCCAGCGCACGCCAGAGACAGATCCGGTCAATGCTCCGGCGAGGGCTCCAGCGCCGCTAGCGAGCGACCTGGACGCGGACGCGTGGCGCCGACAGGAGGTCCGACCTGAGCGGCGCATGATCCGGAAAGGGTCCGCGCGTCTAAGCCCGCGCTCCCTGAAGCAAATCCATGGGAACCTGGTCGTCAAGGGCATCGCCTCGCGCGTCCAGCCCCTGCGCGACCTGCTGCTCGCGTGCGTCTCCTCGTTCCGCGGCACCATGGGCTACGCCCGCAAAGTGTTCGACGGAATCCCCCACCCGGACCTCTTCATGCACAACGTCATGGTGCGCGGCTACGCGCACGGCGGCGCGCCCGCCGCGGCCTTCGCCTTGTACCGACGCATCGGGGCGGCTCGCCTGAGGCCCGACGCCTTCACGTTCTGCTACCTCCTCCGGGCCAGCGCTGGCTTGCCGGGTTCCTGCGCCGGGTGCCAGGTCCATGGCGTCGTCCTGAAGCTGGGCTTCTTGAGTGATGCGTTCGTCAGGAATGCACTTATCAACATGCATGCCAAGTGCGGGGATTTGCAGGTGGCCGGTGCGCTTCTTGAGGAGGCCGGCGAGGGGGATGTCGTGGCGTGGTCGGCTGTCATAGCGGGGCATGCCGCTAGAGGTGACCTGGGCATTGCAAGGCAACTGTTTGATGATTGTCGGCACAAAGACTTGGTGTGTTGGAATGTGATGGTGGCAGCGTATGCTAAGCATGGGGAAATGGAGAAGGCGAGGGAGCTGATTGACCGTGCGCCTGAGACAGATGTGGTCTCGTGGAACACGATTATCACTGGGTACACCGCGAAGGGGATGCTGAAGGAAGCACTGGATGTGCTTGATGAAATGAAGTGTGCTGGCTGGATGCCTGATGAGGCCACTATTGTTAGCTTGCTTTCGTGTTGTGCGAACCTAGGGTCGCTTGACACAGGGAGGATGATACATTCAATGCACTTGGAAAGTAGACCGTGTACAAGTATTGTGCTTGGAAATGCATTGGTATCAATGTACGCAAAGTGCGGAGATGTGCAGGCTGCATTGGAAGTCTTTAGCAGGACGAAGGAGAGGGATGTTTGGACATGGAACTCGATCATCGGTGGGCTGGCCTTCCATGGGCAAGCAGAACAGTCCATCCAATTCTTCAATAAAATGCTTCAAGAAGGAATGTGCCCAAATGCTATTTCTTTCCTCTGTGTTCTCGGTGCATGCAGTCATGCCGGATTAGTTGAAGATGGTCAGAGATATTTCTCTTTGATGAAAGACAGGTACAAGATCAAGCCTACTGCAAAGCACTACAGTTGCATAGTGGATATGCTTGGCCGTGCAGGCTTACTGGATGAAGCATTTGCAATTCTGAGCAGCATGAGGTGTGAACCTAGTGCAGTCATATGGAGGACTCTGCTTGGTGCCTGCAAGATCCACGGGAATGCAACCCTTGGCAAACTTGCCAGGGAGAGGCTTCTAAAAATGAATGAAGGTGCAAGCGGAGATTATGTGCTGCTCTCTGGCATTTACGCGTCATGTGATGAATGGTTTGGAGTGGAGACATTGCGGGGATCAATGGATGAAAGGGGGATAAGAAAGGCTGCTGGTTTTGCCCAGGTTGACCATGAAACTTCCTGTGTTTCGGCATTGTGATGTGTGGATATCCTACAATGGAATTCGATGAATACTAGGGTTGTGTCCATGCTCTGTTTTTCATTTTATGCCCGGTAACCAGAAAGTGGGCAGAAGTAGCACCCTTGTATGCAGATACCAGTAGCAAGGAGGCCTAGACAGTAATATTCAAAAGGTCTGAGTGTTGATGATTTCACTTGGAGCTGGAGCTAGCAGCATCAGTGCAACTAGCAGGTATGGAGTTTCCAGCTAATGACATGTCTCAGTTTTTTCATCTAGTTATGCAGAAATTTACCAACAGCTCCAGTGAAAAGTATATTACCCAAACCATGATATTTATTCCTGTAACAACCGTATAAGAAGTACAAAAGCCGATACAGAAGAAGTAACACACCATCAAGGCGGTGCACAATATAGGCTCACAGATTATTACAAAGCACGCAAGTACAAGAACCGCACCATATCACACTTATACTTCAGGGAGCAAATGATGGACAATTTGGTCTATCGCCTGGCCAGGGCAATGGCTGAGAGTATGATGAGCAGTATCAGCAAAACCATGGCTCCAAATGAGCCAACCAGGGAGCCAGAGATACGCTCGCAGAAAGAATCCAATTGCTGGCAAATAGCAAGCCAGTTTGCCCTGACATTACCCTTGTGTGCCAAGTAGACAATAGCTGTTGCTGCAGATGACGCTGCGGTGACCAGAGCTAGCATTGCCTTCACAAGAAACACAAGGAAACTTAAGTTAGTAGCTGATACAGTTATTGATGCATGCTTCTCTTTCTTCAATATTCTAGATTAGTAACCATGCATAGTTTTATGCAGGATGACATGAAAGTAATCGAAGTGTTTGAAACTGACACACTTTGAACTAGAGAAAGATCTAGTCTTACCGCGTCAAAAATGATCAAGACCAGCCTGCTATATTTAGCCCCGCTCCTAATTATGTGCGCAACTGACACTGGGAGCGAAAGGATGAGATAGGCGCTCACAACAGAATTTGCCACCACGAAGAACCTGTCAACATAAAATTCAAACAGTTGGAGCATCAGATCATAACCTTGTTCTATCTGAAAGTATATGCTATCAGGTACTGAAGATTCTTCCGCACGTACGTGAGAGCCGGGAGATCGCTGTATCGCGCCTTGAACTGGATGAACGGCGTGAACAGAGGAAGCGTCTCATTGGTAGTCCCCATGGCAATGGCGCTCGCGAGGGTGCTGATGACCGCGATGACGCGAAGTATGAGGTCCAGTATGGACACTCCTCTACTGACCCCCCTGCTCAGGGGGGCCTTGGAGGTCTCACCCTGCTCGCCGGAGTCCATTCTGGTATTTTTCTTAAGCTGCTGAACTGATCAAAGACTCAAAACTGTTTCCCAGGTTTGGAGAAAACAGTCCATGCTCCCTGCTTATATACATACATACATTCGCGGACTGCCTGTGGATTAGGTCAATTTGATGTTACAGCAGCTGGCGGTGCAAGGCGCGGTACGCTGGTGCATGTTCCCAGGCGCATTTCGACTGGTACCTACTCCACATAGCTCCATGGAGACCAGCTGCATCGTTCCATTCAGGTTCTGTTGCTAGGCCTCCAACAACATGGGGATCGGCTTGCTGTGATTTACCCTGTGTCTTGTTCTGCAGGGGGAGGCTTCAGCTGGACGTTCGTTAGAGCATCTCCAACAGGCGCGGCAAAAGGCGCGCCCGCACGGTAAAATCGCGATTTAGCGCGCGCCGGCTGATTCCGCGCGTTCCAGCGGTGGCGGGAACTTACCGCGCGCGGGAAGCGCTTGCGCGCGCGTGGGAGAAAGCGGCACGCGGCGCGGTAGTTTTGGCGCGCCGCTTACCGCGCGCCTATAAATTGCCGCGCCCGCAACGCGCACCGCACACAGCCACGCACACAGCCACGCGCCCTCCCCTCGCAAGCTCGCCGCTCGCCGCTCGCCGCTTCGCAGCTTTTCGCGCCACCACCGCGCCACCATGCCGCCGCGCCGCCGGGGTGCTTCGGGCTATCGCGGCGTCCGCGCGCGCCCCAACGGCTGGTTCTCCGCCGAGATACGGTCCGGCGATGTGCGGCTCGGCCTCGGGACATTCCGGAGCGCGCACGAGGCGGCCCGCGCGTACGACGCGGCGGTGTGGCGCTTGGACAGGCCCCGGTCGCAGATGAACTTCCGGGACGTCTTCACGCACGAGCAGGCGCAGCGCGTCGCCCCTCCGCCGCGTCTCATCATCGACCTCGACCGTGCCGACCATGCTCGGCGGCAGCGCCGCCTCCTCGTCGCCGAGGAGGACGAGCGAGCCATGGCGGAGTGGCGCCGTCGCCACCCGGAGGACGTCGCCGACGAGCATGCCTACTGGGCGGAGAGGACGGCAAGGCGCCGTGCGGAGCGGGCTGACCGGCGTCAGCGGAAGGCATTGGCGAACGCTCAGTGCGACATTGTTTCAGCAGGTGGGAGGTCGTTCTTCACGCCCGACGATGACCGTTGGGAGGACATATGGCTCTCAACCTCGGACGACACCGACGAGGATGATGATGGTGATGATGACGATGGTAGCGACTTGGAGTAGTTTTTTTATCTGTCTATCTATGCCATAGTAGTACCTATCTATCTATATATGTCGAACTATCTATCTATGTATGTTGAACTATCTATCTATCTATATGTAAAATATTTTGCATCGTCTTTTTTATCTATGAAAAAAATGTTCGCGCGCTGTATTTTTACCGCGCCTGCTGGAGCTGTGCGCGCGCGGCTGCTGGAGCAAACGCCGCGCGCCGCGCCAAACCAGGCGTTGGGCGCGCGCCAAATCAGTTTTTGCGCGCGGCGCTATAGCGCGGCTATTGAAGATGCTCTTAGCTGGCAGCTCATGCCAGCTTCCAAAGCAACGGTACACCCTGCTTTTTCATAAGAGGAAGGGGTGGTACGCCATTTATGCAGAAGCGATTTGATTCGGCATATCATTTCGTGCTTCTTCCAATTGAAAGAACCGCGCCGGTCCTCTTGCCGCAAGGCTAGAATTTTTGTTTAAAAAGACCATCTGTCGAGTGAAATTGACAGAAAAGATTACCTCTGAATCAAATTGTCAAAAAAGATCAGTTGAGCCGTGGCGGCAGGTGCGCCAGCCGACACGTGGGCTCAACAGGTTTTTTCGTCGGGCACGCCAGCTGCAACAGAACGCCGGAGTGGTACGGCTGCTGCGCGTACCGCGACAGGCCAGGTGAGCCATGCCGTCACTGCCCGAGGCGGCAGCCGCTATTGCTGTTGCGCGCCGCTTCCTTGCTTCGACAAGTTCGGTTTCGTCAGGGATGTAGATTGATCACTAATCACACAGGCAGGCAGGCCAATGCCTGAACACACAAAAGCTTCGTATTAATGCGTTTTTTCTCTTGGTTCAAGATTACTGGATAGGTTACTGAAAAACGTGAAATGATCTGTTCAGCCGTCCTTGATATGTCAAGCACATGAACTTCACCCACTCGTTGGTATTACCACCTGACTGGCTGAACACAAATAGTCATATACTATTGTGCACTAGCGGCTGCCGCCTTTGGCCGTGGCGGCCGGGGCCATCTGGTGTGTCGCGGTGCACGCGTAGCAGTAGCTGCCGCCTGGCCGTTCCGTTGCAGCTGGCGCGAATGAAAAATCATGTTATGCCCGAGCTGCCGCCTGCGCTCGTGGCGGCAGGGGTTGCCGCCAGCGACTGTGGCGACAGGTGCCACCTGTCACCTGCCGCGCCTGCCGCCACGGTGCAGCTGGTCCTTTTCGTCAATTCGTATCGAAGGTGGTCTTTTCTGGCAATGTGACTCGGTAGATGGTCCTTTTAGACAAAAATTCGCAAGGCTACGCGTCGGAGGAGGCGGGGCCACCTGTTCTGAGTTGACTCGCTGCATTATTTCTGCTTCTCTGACTTGTGGATGAAGTCCATCCGCACTAGCAAACGATTCTTTGAATCCTTATGTTTGGACTGTTTTCTGTTGTCCTTGCTGATCTCGGCCTCTGGTTTTGCAGAGCCGAAGAAGATCTTGATTCGGTTGCACTTGTTTACCAGCATTGCTAGAAGTGCTAGCCACATAACATGTAATCTCTCCATGTCATAAATAGATGTTGTTTTGGGCATGTCTTAGGTACAGCTTGTATAAGTTAGTATAAAGTTGGGTCATCTATTTTGGAACGGAGGGAGTAATAGGAGTACAACATAATACATGTTGTCTTGCCCCTTAAAAAAATACATGTTGTATTGGACATGTATAATGTGCTTACTTTTCTTCTTGCGTGCACATTTTCATGATGAAATCACATTCATAGAGTGAATTCTAGGCAAAAATAACAAAATCAACACTCCAAAATACTTTCAACAATAGTCCTTTTGAGCATTGATTTTTTTCCAGATCATTAAGAATGTTTTTCTTCACGAAATATGAACGTGCGGGAAACATGCAAAGAAGGTTTTACTTATTTTTCTTCTCAATTCTACTGTTCATAAAAGTGCATTTTAGCTCGGGAGCAGAAACTCCACGTCCAGGGCCACTTTTCTTGTGCATGTAAAACGGAACACTAGCAAAGAACACATCATTAGTGAAAAGGTTGCGCTAGGCAACGGCCGACCGATCGCACTGCAATCACACGATTAAGTGCATAACTGCCATTGGATCGGTGGTCTCCAGCAGGCGTTTCCCAACCCCACGCATAGCCTGGCACCAGCACGTCCGTTCCGCTAGCAAATCGACGCCCACCGCACTGATGGTCCGCGGCACCCCTCCTCGCCAAACTGGCATCGGTTGCACCATCACTCGTCGCTCACCGATGCTCGACGTCGTCGCCCATCACAGTTGCTTGCCCAACGCCGGTTGCAGCACTAGAAGCGTTCCGTTCCAGCTCGTCGCCATGACGGTTGCAAAATCGAGTGCCTCTGGTTCCAGCTCGTCGTGTGTTGGTTGTAGCATCGGGCGCCTTCGGTTGCATCTCGTCACCGTGCTGGTTCCAGTTTGCCGCCAAGTCGGTTGCAGCACCGGTGTTATGACCGACATATTAGAGGCTTAGCCCAGTTAGTTGTGACCCAGTCTATCTTATCGTTATTAGGGGCTTAGCCCAATTATCTTATTACGAGGATTATATACACTCGTGTAAGGATCCGTTTTGAAATTAAGCGAGAAGCAATCATATTTGCTTGGCTTCCTTAGGGAGCCGGGAGACCTAATCCTAGCCTCCTCCCCTACGCCATCTCCCTCTCAGCCGCCACCTTCTCCCGCGCAACTACGGCGCCGACGCGCCGCCGCCGGCGCTCATCTCCTCGCCAACCAGCCTCCCACCCCTACAACCTACAGTTCAGGCCAGGCAGGGCCCAAGCTCCTACCAGTTTGGTATCAGCTAGCTTCGGTTCGATCATGTCTTCACCGCCGCCCAGCCCGTCTCTCCCGCTGCATGTCACCTCGTCGCCATCGACGACCACCACGACCGTCGCCCCACTCCTGCCCGCGCCGGGATCCTCCGTCGCGCTCGCCCCCGCCGTCCACACCCCGAAGGAGGTGTCCGGGGTGCTGCGGGACCTAACCCAGGCGGTCCAGGAGATCCGCCTGTTCTTAGCCGGGTCCTACGGGCCGCACCAGGCTGCGCCGCTCATCGCCGCCACCGAACCACCGTGGCTACCGTGGCTGCCGCCTCACCAGGCGGCCTCTGTCGCGCTCACCGGGCCGCTGCAGCTGCCATCCACCGCCACCATCGCCCCGCCCTGGCTGCAGTGGCATGCACCGCCGCGCCCGACGCTCCGCCGCAGCAGCCGCTGTAGCTGCAGCAGCCATCGGTTAGCTCCGGCCCCCGCATCGACCGCGCCGACGGTCGTCCCCGAAGGAAATATGCCCTAGAGGCAATAATAAAGTTGTTATTTATATTTCCTTATATCATGATAAATGTTTATTATTCTTACTAGAACTGTATTAACCGAAAACTTGTGTGAATACATAGACAAAACAAAGTGTCCCTAGTATGCCTCTACTTGACTAGCTCGTTAATCAAAGATGGTTATGTTTCCTGACCATAGACATGTGTTGTCATTTGATGAACGGGATCACATCATTAGAGAATGATGTGATGGACAAGACCCATCCGTTAGCTTAGCATAATGATCGTTAAGTTTTATTGCTATTCTTTCTTCATGACTTATACATGTTCCTCTGACTATGAAATTATGCAACTCCCGAATACCGGGGAACACCTTGTGTGCTATCAAATGTCACAACGTAACTGGGTGATTATAAAGATGTTCTATAGGTGTCTCCGAAGGTGTTTGTTGGTTTGGCATAGATCGAGATTAGGATTTGTCACTCCGTGTATCGAAGAGGTATCTCTGAGCCCTCTCGGTAATGCTCATCACTATAAGCCTTGCAAGCAATGTGACTAATGAGTTAGTTGTGGGATGAAGCATCAGGGAACGAGTAAAGAGACTTGCCGGTAACGAGATTGAACTAGGTATGAAGATACCGCCGATCGAATCTCGGGCAAGTAACATACCAATGACAAAGGGAACAACGTATGTTGTTATGCGGTTTGACCGATAAAGATCTCATAGAATATGTAGGAACCAATATGAGCATCCAGGTTCCGCTATTGGTTATTGATCGAAGATGTGTCTCGATCATGTCTACATAGTTCTCGAACTCGTAGGGTCCGCACGCTTAACGTTCGATGACGATTTGTATTATGAGTTGTGTGTTTTGGTAACCGAAGTTTGTTTGGAGTCCCGGATCAGATCATGGACATGACGAGGAGTCTCGAAATGGTCGAGAGGTAAAGATTGATATATTGGAAGGTGGTATTCGGACACCGGAAGGGTTCCGAAGTGTATCGGGTATAAACCGGAGTACCGGAGGGGTTACCGGAACCCCCCGGTGGAAGATATGGGCCATGGGAGGGAGGCTAACCAGCCCACAAGGGGCTGGTGCGCCTCCCACAATGGAGGAGGTCGAATTGGACTAGGGAAAGGGGGCGCCACCCCCCCTTTCCTTCTCCTACTCCCTCTCCTTCCCCCTTTCCACCTCCGTAAGAAGGAAAAAGAGGAGGGGCCGAATCCTACTAGGAGTGGAGTCCTAGTAGGACTCCCCCCTCCCTTGGCGCGCTCCTGGTGGCCGGGCTCCTCCTCCCTCCTTTATATATGGGGGCAGGGGGGCACCCCAAAGACACAACATTGTCTTAGCCATGTGCAGTGCCCCCCTCCACCGTTTACTCCTCCGATATTATCATCATAGTGCTTAGGCGGAGCCCTGCGCGGATCACATCATCAACACTGTCATCACGCCGTCGTGCTGCCGAAATTCTCCCTCAACCCTCTGCTGGATCAAGAGTTCGAGGGACGTCATCAGGCTGAACGTGTGCTGAACTTGAAGGTGTCGTACGTTCGGTACTTGGATCGTGAAGACGTTCGACTACATCAACCGCGTTAACTAACGCTTCCGCTTTCGGTCTACAAGGGTATGTGGACACACTCTCCCCTTCTCGTTTCTATGCATCTCCTAGATAAATCTTGCGTGATCGTAGGAAATTTTTTGAAATTGCATGCTACGTTCCCCAACAGTGGCATCCGAGCCAGGTCTCCGCATAGATATATGCACGAGAAGAACACAAAGAGTTGTGGGCGATAATAGTCATACTGCTTACCACCAACGTCTTACTTTGATTTGGCGGTATTGTTGGATGAAGCGGCCCTGACCGACATTACATGACCGCGTTCATTAGACCGGTTCTACCGACGTGCTTTGCACGCATGTGGCTGGCGGGTGTCTGTTTCTCCAACTTTATTGAATCGAGTTCGACTACGGCCGGTCCTTGTTGAAGGTTAAAACATCACACTTGACGAAAAATTATTGTGGTTTTGATGCGTAGGTAAGAACGATTCTTGCTAGAAGCCCATAGCAGCCACATAAAACTTGCAACAACAAAGTAGAGGACGTCTAACTTGTTTTTGCAGGGCTTGTTGTGATGTGATATGGTCAAGACATGATGTGATATAAATTGTTGTATGAGATGATCATGTTTTGTAACAAAGTTATCGGCAACTGGCAGGAGCCATATGGTTGTCGCTTTATTGTATGAAATGCAATCGCCATGTAATTGATTTACATTATCACTAAGCGGTAGCGATAGTCGTAGAAGCAATAGTTGGCAAGACGGCAACGATGCTATGATGGAGATTAAGGTGTCAAGCTGGTGACGATGGAGATCGTGACGGTGCTTTGGAGATGGAGATCAAAGGCACAAGATGAAGATGGCCATATCATGTCACATATTTTGATTGCATGTGATGTTTATCTTTTATGCATCTTATTTTGCTTAGTACGGCGGTAGAATTATAAGATGATCCCTCGCTAAATTTCAAGGTATAAGTGTTCTCCCTGAGTAAGCACCGTTGCTACAGTTCGTCGTGCCGAGACACCACGTGATGATCGGGTGTGGTAAGCTCTACGTTCACGTACAACAGGTGCAAGCCAGTTTTGCACGCACAGAATACTCGGGTTAAACTTGATGAGCCTAGCATATGCAGATATGGCCTCGGAACACTGGAGACCAAAAGTTCGAGCGTGAATCATATAGTAGATATGATCAACATAGAGATGCTCACCATTGAAAACTACACCATCTCACGTGATGATCGTACATGGTTTAGTTGATATGGATCACGTGATCATTCGATGACTAGAGGGATGTCTATCTAAGTGGGAGTTCTTAAGTAATATGATTAATTGAACTTTAATTTATCATGAACTTAGTCCTGATAGTATTTTGCAAATTATGTTGTAGATCAATAGCTCGCGTTGTAGCTTCCCTATGATTTTTATATGTTCCTAGAGAAAACTAAATTGAAAGATGGTAGTAGTAATGATGCGGACTGGGTCCATGATCTGAGATTTATCCTCATTGTTGCACAGAAGAATTATGTCGTTGATGCACCGCTAGGTGACAGACCTATTGCAGGAGTAGATGCAAACGTTATGAACGTTTGGCTAGCTCAATATGATGACTACTTGGTAGTTTAGTGCACCATGCTTTATGGCTTAGAACCGGGACTTCAAAAATGTTTTGAACAGCACGGAGCATATGAGGTGTTCCAAAGAGCTGAACTCATGCCCGTGTCGAGAGATATGAGACCTCTGACAAGTACTTCGCCTAAAATATGGAGGAGAATTGCTCAGCTAGTGAGCATGTGCTCAGGATGTCTGGGTACAACAATCGCTTGAATCAAGTGGGAGTTAATCTTCCAGATAAGATAAGTGATTGATAGAGTTCTCTAGTCACCATCACCAAGTTACTAGAACTTCGTGATGAACTATAGTATGCAAGGGATGACGAAAATGATTCCTAAGTTCTTCGTGATGCAAAAATCGACGAAGGTAGAAATCAATAAAGAGCATCAAGTGTTGATGACTGACAAGACCACTAGTTTCAAGAAAAGGGCAAAGGGAAAGAAAGGGAACTTCAAGTAGAATGGCAAGCAAGTTGTCACTCCCGGGAAGAATCCCAAAGCTAGACCCAAGCCTGAAACTGAGTGCTTCTACTGCAAAGGAAATGGTTACTAGAAGCGGAACTGCCCCAAACATTTGGCGGATAAGAAGGATGGCAAAGTGAATAGAGGTATATTTGATATACAGGTTATTGATATGTACCTTACTAGTGTTCATAGTAACCCCTGGGTATTTGATACTTGTTCGGTTGCTAAGACTAGTAACTCGAAATAGGAGTTACAGAATAAACAAAGACTAGTTGAGGGTGAAGAGTGACGATGTGTGTTGGAAGTGGTTCCAAGATTGATATCATTATCATCGCACACTCCTTATACTTTCGGGATTAGTGTTAAGCCTAAATAAATGTTATTTGGTGTTTGTGTTGAGCATGAATATGATTAGATCATGTTTATTGCAATACGGTTATTCATTTAAGACAAAGGATAATTGTTATTCTGTTTACATGAATAAAACCTTCTATGGTCATACACCCAATGCTAATGGTTTATTGAATCTCGATCATAATGGAACACATATACATAATATTGATGCCAAAAGATGCAAAGTTGACAATGATAGTGCAACTTATTTGTGGCACTGCCGTTTGGGTCATATCGATGTAAAGCGCGTGAAGAAACTCCATAAAGATGGCCTTTTGGAATCACTTGATTATGAATCATTTGATACTTGCGAACCGTGCCTTATGGGCAAGATAACTAAAACTCCATTGTCGGAACAATGGAACGAGCTAATGACTTACTGGAAATAATACATACCGATGTATGCAGTCCGATGAATGTTGAGGTTCGTGGTGGGTATCGTTATTTTCTGACCTTCACAGATGATTTGAGCAGATATGGGTATATCTACTTAATGAAACACAAGTCTGAAACATTTTAAAAGTTCAAAGAATTTCAGAGTGAAGTGGAGAATCATCGTAACAAGAAAATAAAGTTTCTACGATCTGATTGTGGAGGAGAATATTTGAGTTACGAGTTTGGCCTTCATTTAAAACAATGTGGAATACTTTCACAGCTCACGCCACCTGGAACACCACAACGTAATGGTGTGTCTGAACGTTGTAACCGCTCTTTATTGGAGATGGTGCAATCTATGATGTCTCTTACCGATTTACCACTATTGTTTTGGGGTTATGCATTAGAGACAGCTGCATTCACTTTAAACAGGGCACCATCAAAGTCCGTTGAGATGACACTGTATGAAATGTGGTTTGGCAACAAACTAAGCTGTTGTTTCTTAAAGTTTGGGGATGTGATGCTTATGTCAAAAGGCTTCAGCCCGATAAGCTCGAACCCAAATCGGAGAAATGTGTCTTCATAGGATACCCTAAGGTAACAATTGGGTACACCTTCTACCACAAGTCCGAAGGCAAGATTTTTGTTGCTAAGAATGGAACCTTTCTAGAGAAGGAGTTTCTCTCGAAAGAAGTGAGTGGGAGGAAAGTAGAACTTGATGAGGTAATTGTACCTTCTCCCGAATTGGAAAGTAGTTCATCACAGAAATCAGTTCCAGTGATTCCTACTCCAATTAGTGAAGAAGCTAATGATGATGATCATGAAACTTCAGATCAAGTTACTACCGAACCTTGTAGGTCAACCAGAGTACAGTCCACACCAACGGTAATCCTATTATGGAAGTCATGTTACTAGACCATGATGAACCTACGAACTATGAGGGAGCGATGATGAGCCCAGATTCCGCGAAATGGCTTGAGGCCATGAAATCTGAGATGGGATCCATGTATGTGAACCAAGTGTGTGTTGGGGAATGCAGTAATTTCAAAAAAAATCCTATAATCACGCAAGATCTATCTATGTGATGCATACCAACGAGAGGGGAGAGTGTGTCTACGTACCCTCATAGACCAAAAGCGGAAGCATTAGTTCACGCGGTTGATGTAGTCGAACGTCTTCGTGATCCAACTGATCCAAGTACCAAACGTATGGCACCTCCGCGTTCAACACACATTCAGCTCGATGACGTCCTTCATACTCTTGATTCAGTTGAGGCCGAGGGAAAGTTTCGTCGGCACGATGGCGTGGCGACGGTGATGATGAAGTTACCGGAGCAGGGCTTTGCCTAAGCACTACGACAATATGACCGAGGTGTGTAATTGTGGAGGGGGGCACCGCACACGACTAAAAGATCAACTTGTGTGTTCTAGGGTGCCCCTCTGCCCCCGTATAAAAAGGAGGGAGAGAGAGAGGCAGCCGGCCCTAGGGGGCGCGCCAAGGTGTGGAGTCCTACTAGGACTCCCTAGTCCTAGTAGGATTCCACCTCCCACACGGAGTAGGAAAGGGGGAACAAATATGGAGAAAGAAAGGGGGGCACCTCCTATTCCTAATCGGCCTCCTACCTAAGGGGGGTGCACCATCTCCCTGTGGGCTGGTGTGCTTCTCTCTTATGTCCCATAACTTCTCCCGGGGGGTTCCGGTAACCTCCCGGTACTTCGGAAAATACCCGAACTTCTCCGGAACCATTCTGATGTCCGAATTTAGCCTTTAAATATATCAATCTTTATGTCTCGACCATTTCGAGACTCCTCGCCATGTCCGTGATCTCATCCGGGACTCCGAACAAACTTCGGTTTATCAAATCACATAACTCATAATACAAATCATCATCGAACGTTAAGCGTGCGAACCCTATGGGTTCGAGAACTATGTAGACATGACCGATACACATCTCCGATCAATAACCAATAGCGGAACCTGGATGCTCATATTGGTTCCTACATATTCTATGAAGATCTTTATCGGTCAAACCGCATAACAACATGCATTCTTCCCTTTGTCATCAGCATGTTACTTGCCTGAGATTCGATCGTTGGCATCATCATACCTAGTTCAATCTCATTACAGGAAAGTCTCTTTACTCCTTTCGCAATACTTCATCCCGCAACTAACTCATTAGTTACAATGCTTGCAAGGCTTATAGTGATGAGCATTACCGAGAGGGCCCAGAGATACCTCTCCAAAACACGGAGTGACAAATCCTAATCTCGATCTATGCCAACCCAACAAACACCTTTGGAGACACCTGTAGAGCATCTTTATAATCACCCATTTACGTTGTGACGTTTGATAGCACACAAAGTGTTCCTCTGGTATTCGGGAGTTGTATAATCTCATAGTCTGAGGAACATGTATAAGTCATGAAGAAAGCAGTAGCAATAAAACTGTAATGATCATAATGCTAAGCTAACGGATGGGTCATGTCCATCACATCATTCTCCTATTGATGTGATCTTGTTTATCAAATGGCAACACATGTCTATGGTTAGGAAACATAACCATCTTTGGTTAACGAGCTAGTCTAGTAGAGGCATACTAGGGACAATATGTTTTGTCTATGTATTCACACATGTACTAAGTTTTTGGTTAATACAATTCTAGCATGAATAATAAACATTTATCATGAAATAAGGAAATAAATAATAGCTTTATTATTGCCTCTAGGGCATATTTCCTTCAGACTCTCACTTGCACTAGAGTCAATAATCTAGTTCATATCGCCATGTGATTTAACACCAATAGTTCACATCTGTATGTGATTAACACCCATAGTTCACATCGCCATGTGACCATCACCCCAAGAGTTTACTAGAGTCAATAATCTAGTTCACATCACTATGTGATTAACACCCTAAGAGTACTAAGGTCTGATTATGTTTTGCTTGTGAGAGAAGTTTAGTCAATGAATCTGTCACATTCGGAGCCGTATGTATTTTGCAAATATTCTATGTCTACAATGCTCTGTATGGAGCTACTCTAGCTAATTGCTCCCACTTTCAATATGTATCCATATTGAGATTTAGAGTCATCTGGATCGGTGTAAAAGCTTGCATCAACGTAACCCTTTACGATGAACTCTTTATCACCCTCATAACCGAGAAACATTTCCTTAGTCCTCATTAAGGATAATTTTGACCGTTGTCCAGTGATCTACTCCTAGATCACTATTGTACCCCTTGCCAAACTCATGGCAAGGTACACAATAGGTCAAATACACAGCATATCATACTTTATAGAACCTATGACCAAGGCATAGGAAATGACTTTCATTCTCTTTCTATTTTCTTACTTGGTCAGGCTTTGAGTCTTACTCAACTTTACACCTTGTAATACAGACAAGAACTCCTTCTTTGACTGATCCATTTTGAACTCTTTCAAAAACTTGTCGAGGTATATACTCATTGAAAAATCTTATCAAGCATCTTGATCTATCTCTATAGATCTTGATGCCCAATATGTAAGCATCTTCACCGAGGTCTTTCAATGAAAAACTATTATTCAAGTATCCTTTTATGCTATCCAGAAATTCTATATCATTTCCAATCAACAATATGTCATCCACATATAATATTACAAATGCTACAGAGCTCCCACTCACTTTCTTGTAAATACAGGCTTCTCCAAAAGTCTATATAAAACCATATGCTTTGATCACACTATCAAAGCATTTATTCCAACTCCGAGAGGCTTGCACCAGTCCATAAATGGATCACTAGAGCTTGCACACTTTGTTAGCACCCTTTGGATCGACAAAACCTTCTGGGTGCATCATATACAACTCTTCTTCCAGAAATCCATTCAGGAATGCAGTTTTTGACATCCATCTGCCAAATTTCATAATCATAAACTAAAACAATTGTTAACATGATTCGGACAGACTTAAGTATCACTACGGGTGACAAAGTCTCATCGTAGTCAACTCCTTGAACTTGTCAAAAACCTTTTGCGACAAGTCAAGCTTTGTAGATAGTAACACTACTATCAGCGTCCATCTTCCTCTTGAAGATCCATTTTTTTCTATGGCTTGCCGATCAATGGGCAAGTCCACCAAAGTCCACACTTTGTTCTCATACATGGATCCTATCTCAGATTTCATGGCCTCAAGCCATTTCGCGGAATCTGGGATCATCGTCGCTTCCTGATAGTTCGTAGGTTCACCATGGTCTAGTAACATGACTTCCAAAACAAGATTACCATACCACTCTGGTGCGGACCGTAGTCTGGAAGATCTACGAGGTTCGGTAGTAACTTGATCTGAAGTTCCATAATCATCATCATTAGCTTCCTCACTAATTGGTGTAGGAATCATTGGAACTGATTTTTGTGATGAACTACTTTCCAATTCGGGAGAAGGTACAATTACCTCATCAAGTTCTACTTTCCTCCCACTCACTTCTTTCGAGAGAAACTCCTTCTCTAGAAAGGACCCATTCTTAGCGAACAAAGGTTTTGCCTTCGGATCTGTGATAGAAGGCGTACGCAATAGTTTCCTTTGGGTATCCTACGAAGACGCACTTCTCTGATTTGGGTTCGAGCTTATTAGGTCGAAGTTTTTTCACATAAGCATCACAGCCCAGAACTTTAAGAAACGACAACTTTGGTTTATTGCCAAACCATAGTTCATAAGGCGTCGTCTCAACGTATTTTGATTGTGCCCTATTTAAAGTGAATGCAGCTGTCTCTAATGCATAATCCCAAAACGATAGTGGTAAATCGGTAAGAGACATCATAGATTGCACCATATTTAATAAAGTGCGGTTACGACGTTCGGACACACCATTACGCCGTGGTGTTCCAGGTGGTGTGAGCTGTGAAACTATTCGACATTGTTTTAAATGAAGACCAAACTTGTAACTCAAATATTCGCCTCCACGATCAGATCATAGAAACTTTATTTTCTTGTTACGATGATTTTCCATTTCACTCTGAAATTCTTTGAACTTTTCAAATGTTTCAGACTTATGCTTCATTAAGTAGATATACCCATATCTGCTCAAATCATCTTGTGAAGGTAAGAAAATAATGATACCCGCCACGAGCATCAACACTTATTGGAACACATACATCGGTATGTATTATTTCCAATAAGTCATTAGCTCGTTCCATTGTTCTGGAGAACAGAGTTTTAGTCATCTTGCCCATAAGGCAAGGTTCGCAAGTATCAAATGATTCATATCAAGTGATTCCAAAAGTCCATCTTTATGGAGTTTCTTCATGCGCTTTACACCGATATGACTCAAACGGCAGTACCACAAATAAGTTGCACTATCATTACCAATCTTTTGGCATCAATATTATGATTATGTGTATCACTACGACCGAGATTCAGTAAACCATCAATATTGGGTGTATGACCATAGAAGGTTTTATTCATGTAAACAGAATAACAATTATTCTCTATCTTAAATGAATAATCGTATTGCAATAAACATGATCTAATCATATTCATGCTCAACGCAAACACCAAATTACATTTATTTAGGTTAAACACTAATCCCGAAAGTATAGGGAGTGTGCGATGATGATCATATCAATCTTGGAACCACTTCCAACATACATCGTCACTTCATCCTCAACTAGTCTATATTTATTCTGCAACTCCTGTTTTCAGTTACTAATCTTAGCAACCGAACAAGTATCAAATACCCAGGGGTTACTACGAGCACTAGTAAGGCACACATCAATAACATGTATATCAAATATACCTTCGTTAACTTTGCCATCCTTCTTATCCACCAAATATTTGGGCTAGCTTCACTTCCAGTGACCATTTCCTTTGCCGTAGAAGCACTCAGTTTTAGGCTCAGGTCTAGCTTTGGGCTTCTTCCTGGGAGTGACAACTTGCTTGCCATTCTTCTTGAAGTTCCCTTTCTTTCCCTTTTGCCCTTTTCTTGAAACTAGTGATCTTGTCAATCATCAACACTTGATGCTCTTTCTTGATTTCTACCTTCGTCTATTTCAGCATCACGAAGAGCTTAGGAATCGATTTCGTCATCCCTTGCATATTATAGTTCATCATGAAGTTCCAGTAACTTGGTGATGGTGACTAGAGAACTTTGTCAATCACTATCTTATCTGGAAGATTAACTCCCACTTGATTCAAGCGATTGTAGTACCTAGACATTCTGAGCACATGCTCACTAGCTGAGCAATTCTCCTCCATCTTTTAGGTAAAGTACTTGTCAAAGATCTCATACCTCTCGACACAGGCATGAGTCTAAAATACGAATTTCAGCTCTTGGAACATCTCATATGCTCCATGGCGTTCAAAATGTTTTTGAAGTCTGGGTTCTAAGCCGTAAAGCACGGTGCACTTAAACTATCAAGTAGTCATCATATTGAGCTAGCAAAACGTTCATAACGTTTGCATCTGCTCCTACAATAGGTTTGTCACCTAGCGGTGCATCAAGGACATAATTCTTCTATGCAGCAATGAGGATAAACCTCAGATCACGGACCCAGTCTGCATCATTGCTACTATCATCTTTCAACTTAGTTTTCTCTAGGAACATATTAAAAACATAGGGAAACTATAACGCGAGCTATTGATCTACAACATAATTTGTAAAATACTAGCAGGACTAAGTTCATGATAAATTAAAGTTCAATTAATCATATTACTTAAGAACTCCCACTTAGATAGACATCCCTCTAGTTATCTAAATGATCACGTGATCCAAATCAACTAAACCATGTCCGATCATCACGTGAGATGGAGTAGTTTTCAATGGTGAACATAACTATGTTGATCATATCTACTATATGATTCACACTCGAGCTTTCGGTCTCCAGTGTTCCGAGGCCATATCTGCATATGCTAGGCTCGTCAAGTTTAACCTGAGTATTCTGAGTGTGCAAAACTGGCTTTCACCCGTTGTATGTGAACGTAGAGCTTATCACACCCGATCATCACGTGGTGTCTCGGCACGATGAACTGTAGCAACGGTGCATACTCAGGCAGAACACTTATACCTTGAAATTTAGTAAGGGATCATCTTATAATGCTCGTCGTACTAAGAAAAATAAGATGCATAAAAGATAAACATCACATGCAATCAAAATATGTGACATGATATGGCCAGCATCATCTTGTGCTCATGATCTCCATCACCGAAGCATCGTCATGATCTCCATCGTCACCGGCATGACACCTTGATCTCCATCGTAGCATCATTGTCGTCTCGCCAACTATTGTTACTACGACTATCGCTACCGCTTAGTGATAAAGTAAAACAATTACATGGCGATTACATTGCATACAATAAAGCGACAACCATATGGCTCCTACCAGTTGCCGATAACTTTGTTATAAAACATGATCATCTCATACAACAAGTTATATCACATCATGCCTTGACCATATCACATCACAGCAAGCCCTGCAAAAACAAGTTAGACGTCATCTACTTTGTTGTTGCAAATTTTACGTGGCTGCTACGGGCTTCTAGCAAGAATCATTCTTACCTACGCATCAAAACCACAATGATTTTTCGTCAAGTGTGTCGTTTTAACCTTCAACAAGGACCGGGCGTAGTCAAACTCAATTCAACTAAAGTTGGAGAAACAGACACCCACTAGCCACCTGTGTGTGAAGCATGGCGGTAGAACCAGTCTCATGAACGCTGTCATGTAATGTCGTTCTGAGCCGCTTCATCCAACAATACCGCTGAACCAATGTAAGACGTTGCTGGTAAGCAGTATGACTATTATCGCCCACAACTCTTTGTGTTCTAGTTGTGCATGTAACATCTACGCATAGACCTGGCTCGGATGCCACTGTTGGGGAACGCAGTAATTTCAAAAAATTTCCTATGATCATGCTAGATCTATCTATGTGATGCATAGCAATGAGAGAGGAGAGTGTGTCTACGTACCCTCGTAGACCGAAAGCGGAAGCATTAGTTAACACGGTTGATGTAGTCGAACGTCTTCACGATCCAACTGATCCAAGTACCGAACATATGCACCTCCGTGTTCAGCACACGTTCAGCTCGATGACGTCCTTCATACTCTTGATCCAGTTGAGGCCGAGGGAGAGTTTTGTCAGCACGACGGCGTGGCGAGGGTGATGATGAAGTTACCGGTGCAGGGCTTCGCCTAAGCACTACGACGATATGACCAAGGTGTGTAACTGTGGAGGGGGGCACCGCACACGGCTAAAAGATCAACTTGTATGTTCTATGGTGCCCCCCTGTCCCCGTATATAAAGGAGGGAGAGGGAGAGGCAGCTGGCCCTAGGGGGCGCGCCAAGGTGTGGAGTCCTACTAGGACTCCCTAGTCCTAGTAGGATTCCACCTCCCACACGGAGTAGGAAAGCGGGAATGGAGAAGGAGAAGGAAAGGGGGGCCGGCCCCCTTCTCCTAGTCCTAATCGGCCTCATGCCCAAGGGGGGGTGCACCAGCTCCTTGTGGGTTGGTGTGCTTCCCTCTTATGGCCCATAAGGCCCATAACTTCTCCCGGGGGGTTCCGGTAACCTCCCGGTACTCCAAAAAATACCCGAACTTCTCCGGAACCATTTCGATGTACGAATATAGCATTCCAATATATCAATCTTTATGTATCGACCATATCGAGACTGCACGTCATGTCCGTGATTTTTGGGGAACAAGGTAATTTCAAAAATTCCTACGATCACGCAAGATCTATCTAGGTGATGCATACCAACGAGAGGGGAGAGTGTGTCTGTCGGTGTCAAAACCGGCGGATCTCGGGTAGGGGGTCCCGAACTGTGCGTCTAGGCGGATGGTAACAGGAGACAAGGGACATGATGTTTTTACCCAGGTTCGGGCCCTCTCGATGGAGGTAAAACCCTACTCCTGCTTGATTAATAGTGATGATATGGGTAGTACAAGAGTAGATCTACCACGAGATCAAAGAGGCTAAACCCTAGAAGCTAGCCTATGGTATGATTGTTGTTCATCCTACGGTCTAAAACCCTCTGGTTTATATAGACACCGGAGAGGGCTAGGGCTACACAGAGTCGGTTACAATGGTAGGAGATCTACATATCCGCATTGCCAAGCTTGCCTTCCACGCCAAGGAAAGTCCCATCCGGACACGGGACGGAGTCTTCAATCTTGTATCTTCATAGTCTAGGTGTCCGGCCAACGGTGATAGTCCGGCCATCCGGACACCCCCTAATCCAGGACTCCCTGAGTAGCCCCTGAACCAGGCTTCAATGACGACGAGTCTGGCGCGCATATTGTCTTCGGCATTGCAAGGCGGGTTCCTCCTTCGAATACTTCATAGAAGATTTTGAACACAAGGATAGTGTCCGACACATACCACCGTAGAGAGAATAACATTTACACAAGTTCAATCTGCTGACGTATTCCGTGGCGTGACATCACACCACGGCCAGGCCTTTATTCGAATCGTTTTTACTGTTCCACCTCAGCGCGTTTAGCGAAGCGGTTTCCTTGGCATGTCTTGTCAAAGCAGAGATCGTGTCCCCTTATTCCGGGATTCTCATCAATACGGGCGTGGGTAGCCCAACCGCGCCATTGATTACGGCACTTGGGAGATAAGCGAGTTTTACCAGGCTGGTGGGGACGCATAGTTTCGTCCGTCCATATAAGGGGATAAGGATCCACCTTTTTACCTACGCCTTCTTCCTCCTTTGCTTATCCATTTCCGCGTACTCGAGCTCCAGCGCCCAAGTCTGCACATCTCGCCTCAACCTTCCCCAGCCATGTCCGGAGCGGGAGGCAAGTGGATGGCCTCCTGCGTCACGGAGGGGCACATCAAGAGGCTGCGAAAGGCCGGATACTTGTCCAGCGACATCGCGCATCGGCTCCCCGACAAGGGGCAGCTCATCCCCACCCTCGGGCCCCATCAGAGGGTGGTGTTCCTCACCCACTTCCTCCACGGACTAGGTTTTCCACTTCACCCATTTGTCCAGGGGCTCATGTTCTACTATGGCCTAGATTTCCATGATCTGGCCCCGAATTTCATCCTCAACATATCGGTGTTTATCGTTGTGTGCGAGGCCTTCCTCCGCATCAAACCCCACTTCGGCTTATGGCTGAAGACCTTCAATGTCAAGCCGATGGTAGTGGGCGGCCAGCAGGCGGAGTGCGGAGGCGCCAAGGTGGACAAGATGCCCAACGTCATATGGCTCGAGGGCGCCTTCGTGGAAACCATCAAAGGATGGCAATCGGGGTGGTTCTACATCACCGAGCCGCGTGACCCTGAAGGGGCAGCGGCCCCCGAATTCAGATCTGGCATCCCCACACGGCTCACCTCCTGGAAAGAGAAGGGTCTGACATGGGGTGATTTGGAAGAGCTGACCGGACTCCAAACCTGCGTCCAAAACCTTGTGAACAAGAAGATCAAGCTTGTCAACGTAGTCCAGGTCATGCTCATCCGCCGGATCCTCCCGTGCCAACAACGGGCTTTCAACTTGTGGGAGTTTGATCCGGCACAGCACCAGACCTTGAGCAGGCTCTTCGACACTACGTACGAAGACGCCTGGAAGGTGCTGTTCAAGGGCGCCGAGGCTCCTGCATTCGCTACCGAAGATCGCGGATTCAGCTCGCAGCATCAAGCCGGCGAGGTAAGCTATTTTACCCTTTACGGGACACTTGTTTTTCATAGTTTGACTCTATGCGGGATCTAAACTCCCTTACCTTTGATAGGCCTGGCAGAAGAAGTCCGGGCAGGTTAACTGTCCAGCTCCCTTACCAGAAGACCCAGTGGACGCCCGATTGACGGGGCTGCTGGTTCCGGCACCTCACGTGGTGCCGGACAAGAAGGCCAAGAAGAAGGCCACGGGAACTCGAAAGAGTTCCCGGCATCAGGTGTTATCGGACTCATCGTCCGATGACTCCGAGGCGGACTCCTCCCGCGAAGACGAGGAGGAGAAAAAAGAGGCTTCTTCCCCAGCGGGGGGAGAGAAGAAAAGGAAGGCCTCCCCAACTGGGGAGGCTGGAGGGTCCAAGAAGGGAAGGACCCTTCCTCCGGACTACTCCACCAACGCCGACGATGGTGAAGAGGAGTGGCCACTGAGGGCTAAGCCCCTGGAGGCATCGTAAGTGTCCGGATACCAGAATAATTCATAGCATTTTGTTTGTCGCATAGAATCTCCTAACGCCGAATACAACCCTGCAGCCCGCCCAAGGACGGGCTCGATATTTCGACGAGCGGCTCCCTGGCTCCGTCGGATGTGAATAGTACTTCACTTTTGGCCGCCTCCTCTCCTCGCGCTGCTGATGACGCCAAGGTGGGGTCCCAAAAGGGACCCGGCCAGGAGGAGGAGGAGGTCCCGGAGGTGCCGCAAGGCAACCTCCCAGACTTTGGGTACGAGAGGGATCAACCCCCAAAGGGTTCTGAGTTCGGCCCTGGGCCGGACTCCGCACCGGAGCCTTTAGTGGTTCCCGAGTTCGGCGGGTGGCCCCTTCATAAGAAGGGCGAGACTATGACACTGGTGACCTTCGTCCAGCCGGAGGCACCGGATAATTTGCTGGAGGCGCTCAATGGCGCCTCCATCGACGAGGAGCACCGCATTGTTATGAGTGCGGTGATCCAGAAAGTTCAGTCCGCTAAGAGCGGGCTGACCGAAGCCTGTACCAGCCTTCTAACAGGCTTTGAGGTATGTAATTAAGATATGTAAAAATAGTACCGCATAGACAGTAGCCCCTGATGCTCAGTTTGGTGTTTCGAAAGAAAAGCCGAACTGAGGATCTAAAAAGATATACGCAGGAGTCTAACATAGGCATGTCAATATGGGAATGCAGGTTGCGCTGCTGACCTCTGCCGCACTGACTGCGGAGGTCATTGTATTGAAGCAGAGCCTCGAGCGGTCCGAGAACGAGCTCGGCCGTGCCAAGAAGCAGCTCGAGTACAAGGAAGGTAAGTAATACCTTATTAAAGTAATACCTTATAGAAAGGATTTGGTTGCAAAAAATGACAGGAATAACGTGAGTATTGCAGGGGCCACGAACGAGGTGGCGACCCTGAAGGAGGCGGTGTCCAAGGCCGAAAAAAGTGCGGCCATGGAGCGCACTGAGCGAGAAAGGCAGGAGGCGCGGGTGGCGGAGGTGCGGCAAGAGCTCCAGGCTTTCGTGGAAAAACACGAGAGTTTGGAGCGTGACTCGAAGACTCGAGAGTCCGAGCTCGCCTTGGCTCTTGAGAGTGCCAAAGCCGCTAAGGCCGAAGCCTAGAAGGCCCTCCAGGAGATTGAGGCGATAAAAAAGATAGCGGCGGGTAAGGCATTCTTCATGCAAAGCAAGCATGTAAAAGTGAATTATCTGTTACTTACCCAAATTCGAAGCTCTCCAGGAGCGTTCACAGATCTGCCCCGTAGTGTGTCCGATGCTGCCACGTTCTACCGAGCCGAGGAGGGGAGCTCGACGGAAAAGGTGTTCTGGTCTCAATATGCTGAGGCCGGACATCCGGTGCCCCTGAGCGACCAGCTGAAGCAGCTGGTCGAGCTCCACAAGGTGGCCGAATAGGCCATGAAGGGCCTCATAGTTCGGCTGTGGCCTAAAGAAGCCATGCCTGGGAGCTACTTCATGCGGTGGCTGGTGGACGCCTGTCCATGGATTGAAGTCATCAAGCGTTCCGTCCGCATTGAAGGTGCCCGTCGGGCCCTTGCCCACGCTAAAGTGCACTGGGGCAAGATGGACGCCGAGAAGCTTGTGACGGACGTGCCACCGCCGGGCAAGGAGTATCGCACGCCCGAGATGTACTATAAGGGTGTCCTGAAGGGTGCCCGCCTTATAGCGGGTGAGTGCTCCAAAGCTGTAATTTTTGAGTAGACTCGCATTTGTTATCATGTACGCTGAAAACTTTGTTCATATGCGCTAAGCAACGCTTGTTAATTTAAAATATTACCTTTTGTGCGGCCGTTTATCAAATTTGAGAGATGGCAAGTCGTTGGCTTCAGCCCCCATGCCATGAGTGCTGGGGTGTTCGGGATAAACTTGAGCGCTCTTGTTCCCATTCTTGGGTCCTTCGAGGGAGGCGCTCAACACAACGAACAAGGCAACCGGACTATAATGCTTGAACACTCCCACTTAGCCACAGAATTCTATAATTTTAAATTTCGGCGAAGCCCCTAGTGTTCGGAAGACCGAATTCAGGGCACTATCCACGCCTGGGCCGAACAAAGCCGACTCCTCGCTCTAAGCGGCATAAGTCTTTAAGGACTCGAAAAACCTCTCGAACAGCGACCGGCTCTCGCCCTATCATGACGGTCAGTTTTAGCTTTCTCCACTGAGGTGCTCAACCCAGCTCAACCGGGGCACAATTGCAGTGGTTCTCCCAGTGCTACCTTAGCCCATATAATGGAACGTAAGGTACCAAAACATGGGAGCCGGGCAAACCCAACTATTAACCCAAGACATGATTTGGAGCCGATGCATATAATGCTATAAGTTCGGGGTGCCGCACTTGTTAAAGTGTTCGGACTTATCACACCATATTTTGGGGTACTTAAGCCTCTGGTGTATTTGGCCGTACCAAAGTGTACGGATGCAACATGTCATAAGTGAACATATATAGATAGAAAAAGGAATGCAATAATAGGCAAAAAGTGATGCATTGTTTATTCAAAAAATACTGCAATGGAAGCAGAATGATACAAATAGTGCGATAAGCAAGGGATGGGACTATTTAACATGCCCCCCTCCAGGGGTAGGTTGCGGGATGGTATGTAAAACAGGTACACTGCTCGTAATAGAGACCACCTGGACACTCGATGTAGCTTTTCTGCTTCCCTGGCTGTTGCATCATGAGTTCGGCAATTCTACTGCCAGATAGGGCTTCTGGAAAACGGAGTCCTGAGAATAACAAAAAAAAGAATGACACAATTGGGAGCCCCTGGTGCGGTTGAGCCGCTCTCTGGGCATGCCGTGGTCGTGCCCCTACCCCTATGCCCATGGTATCTCCAGAGCATAGTTATGTACGAGTGGTACTGGTCACGCGATTTCGTGAGGGCTGGGGTTGGGGCCGCATTGCTACGCGTGCTCGGAACATGCCAGGCGGTCTTGTTGTAGGTTACTCCGGGCGCGCTTGACGGTGTCCTGACGTTTAGTAGTCGGACTCGAGAATTGCCTTAAGAGGCTGCTTTGTACTTTCGCCGTGAGGGCCGCCGTATGCTCCTCCGTTCGGAGAGAGCGTTTGATGTTTCCATTGACCGTGATTACTCCTTGGGGGCCTGGCATTTTGACCTTGAGGTATGCGTAGTGCGGCACCGCATTGAACTTTGCAAATGCGGTTCGTCCGAGCAGTGCGTGATAGCCGCTGTGGAACGGGACTATGTCGAAGATTAGTTCCTCGCTTCGGAAGTTATCCGGGGATCCGAAGACCACTTCGAGTGTAACTGAGCCTGTGCAGTTGGCCTCTACACCTGGTATGACGCATTTAAAGGTCATTTTGTAGGTTTGATCCTTGAGGGGTCTATGCCCATTTTGCGCACTGTATCCTGGTAAAGCAGGTTCAGGCTGCTGTCGCCGTCCATCAGGACTCTAGTGAGGTGAAATCCGTCAATGATTGGGTCAAGAACCAATGCGGCAAATCCGCCGTGGTGGATGCTAGTGGGGTGGTCCCTTCAATCAAAAGTGATCGGGCAGGAGGACCATGGGTTGAACTTTGGGGCGACTGGCTCCATCGCGTATACGTCCCTCAGTGCACGCTTCCGCTCCCTTTTGGGTATGTGGGTTGCGTATAGCATGTTCACCGTCCGCACTTGTGGGGGAAAGCCCTTCTGTCCTCTATTGTTCAGCGGCCGGGGCTCCTCCTCATCATCGCTATGCAGCCCCTTGTCGTTGTTTTCAGCATTTATCTTGCCTGCCTGCTTGAACACCCAACAATCCCTGTAGGTGTGGTTGGCTGGTTTTTCGGGGGTGCCATGTATCTGGCACGAGCGATCGAGTATTCTGTCCAAATTGGACGGGCCCTAAGTATTTCTTTTGAATGGCTTTTTCCGCCGACCGGGTTTAGAGCCTCTGAATCCGGCATTGACTACCGTATCTTCAGTATTATCGCCGTTAGTGTGGCGCTTGTGCTTATTGCGACGCGACCTGCCGTTGCTGTCCTTGGTATCCGAACTACCAGGGTTTTTGGTCAGGTTGTTACTGCGAGCTAGCCAGCTGTCCTCTCCCGCGCAGAAGCGGGTCATGAGTGATGTGAGGGCTTCCATGGATTTCGGCTTTTCCTGTCCTAGGTGCCGGGCAAGCCACTCGTCACGGATGTTATGTTTGAAGGCTGCAAGGGCCTCTGCATCCGGACAGTCGACAATTTGATTTTTCTTGGTTAAGAACCGTGTCCAAAATTGTCTGGCCAATTCATCTGGCTGCTGAATTATGTGGCTTAGGTCATCATCGTCTGGTGGTCGCACATATGTGCCCTGGAAGTTATCAAGGAATGCGGCTTATAGGTCTTCCCAACAACCAATTGATTCTGCTGGCAAGCTGTTGAGCCAATGCCGAGCTGGTGCTTTAAGCTTGAGTGGGAGGTATTTGATGGCGTGTAGATCATCACCGCGGGCCATGTGGATGTGAAGGAGATAGTCCTCGATCCAAACCACAGGATCTGTTGTGCCATCGTATGATTCAATGTTTACGGGTTTGAAACCCTCGGGGATTTGATGATCCATTACTTCGTCTGTGAAGCATAGTGGGTGTGCGGCACCTCTGTATTGGGCTATATCACGACGCAGCTCAAATGAGCTTTGTCTACTGTGTTCGGCCCGGCCGGAATTGCTGTATCCGGCGTGACGGTTGTCATCACGTATCGTGGGGCGCCCACGCGATCCGTAGATCGATCTTATTTATCTTGCCTTGTCCTCCAATATGTCTCGCAAGTCTGGCGCATTCCCCCGTGGCTTTGTACTTTTCGAGCGACGCCGGGGTGCGGCTTTAGTGGAGGGCCTAGAGGCCTCTCTGTCGCGGCCACGAGGTGGCCGGTCGGCCGCGTCATGCACTGGTGATGTAGGTTTGGGTGCTTCCTCCTCTAATTGGGGTAGCAGCCTGCGTTTTGGGTAGCTCTTGGAGGGGCGATCGAGTTTGTACTCTTCGGCTGCAAGGACTTCGGTCCATCTGTCAGCTAGCAAGTCTTGGTCAGCTCTAAGCTGCTGCTGCTTTTTCTTGAGGCTTCTTGCCATGGCCATAAGCCTGCGCTTGAAACGCTCTTGTTCGACGGGATCCTCGGGCACGACAAATTCGTCTTCGTCGAGGCTTGCTTCATCTTCGGAGGGAGGCATATAATTATCGTCTTCTACCTCTCTGTCTGCCTCTCTATCATGAGGGCTGGCTTCTCCCTCCTCCTGTGCTGAATCCTGCTGGAGGGGGTTGTCTTCGGCACTGTCTGGGGTGTTATTATCTCCCGTGCCGGAATCACCATTTTTGCTGTGGCGGGATTTAGAGCGGCGCCGCTGACGCTGGCGCTTGGGCTGTTTCTTGGAGGGGTCATCCTCCGCTGTTCCATTGCCATTCCCATCTTTTGGGATGTCCACCATGTATATGTCGTATGACGAGGTGGCCTTCCAGTGCCCTGTAGGTGCTGGTTCTTGGTTGTCTCCTGCATCGTCGTCCATACCGTCGATGTCTTCAGAGTCGAAGTCAAGCATGTCGGTTAAATCATCGATAGTGGCTACAAAGTGGGTGGTGGGTGGGCATTGAATTTCTTCGTCGTCCGCATCCCAACCTTCCTGACCATAGTCCGGCCAGGGCTCTCCTGATAAAGAGAGAGACTTTAGTGAATTCAGGATGTCGCCAAAGGGCGAGTGCTGAAAGATGTCCACGGCAGTGAACTCCATAACCGATGCCCAATCGGATTTGATTGGCAGGGGCGCGGGAGGTTCGGAGTCCGGAGAGGAGTCCGGCACCTCGGAGTCACGGGCTTTGCGAAGGACAGGGATGGTGTTCGGCTCAATCGCTGTAGAGATTGTAGCCCCCGAGGCGGTGTCCAGCCACTCGTCCTCGACCGGCAAAGTCGGCTCCGAGCTAGGAGTCGGAGCGGACGCTGGTGCGGCCTCCAGGGTATTGTCCGGCGGCAGAGCTAGATCATACCCATCGAGACAGTGCGGCGCGCTTGGCTGTGGCTCAAATCCGTCGAAGATCAAGTCTCCGCGATGTCAGCCATGTAGTTCAAACTCCCAAATCTGACCTGATGCCCAGGGGCGTAGCTTTCGATCTGCTCCAGATGGCCAAGTGAATTGCCCGCAGTGCAAAGCCGCCGAATACAAAGATCTGTCCGGGGAGAAAAGTCTCACCCTGGACCGCGTCGTTGTTGATGATCGAAGGAGCCATCGGGCCTAAAGGTGATGACATAGAGGAACTCTCAATGAAAGCACCAATGTCGGTGTCAAAACCGGCGGATCTCGGGTAGGGGGTCCCGAACTGTGCGTCTAGGCGGATGGTAACAGGAGACAAGGGACACGATGTTTTTCACCAGGTTCGGGCCCTCTCGATGGAGGTAAAACCCTACTCCTGCTTGATTAATATTGATGATATGGGTAGTACAAGAGTAGATCTACCACGAGATCAAAGAGGCTAAACCCTAGAAGCTAGCCTATGGTATGATTGTTGTTCATCCTACGGACTAAAACCATCCAGTTTATATAGACACCGGAGAGGGCTAGGGCTACACAGAGTCGGTTACAATGGTAGGAGATCTACATATCCGTATTGCCAAGCTTGCCTTCCACGCCAAGGAAAGTCCTATCCGGACACGAGACGGAGTCTTCAATCTTGTATCTTCATAGTCTAGGAGTCCGGCCAACGGTGATAGTCCGGCCATCCGGACACCCCCTAATCCAGGAATCTCCCTCAGTGTCCACGTACCCTTGTAGACCAAAAGCGGAAGCGTTATGTCAATGTGGTTGATGTAGTTGTACGTCTTCACGATCCGACCGATCCTAGCACCAAAGGTACGGCACCTCCACGATCTGCACACGTTCAGCTCGGTGACGTCCCACGAACTCTAAATCCAGCTGATGTCGAGGGAGAGTTTCGTCAGCACGACGGCGTGGTGACGGTGATGATGAAGTTACCCGTGCAGGGCTTCGCCTAAGCACTACGACAATATGACCGAGGAGGAAATCTATGGAGGGGGGCACCGCACACGGCTAAAAGATCAACTTGTGTGTCTATGGGGTGCCCCCTCCCCCGTATATGGATGAAGAGAGGGGAGGCCGGCCGGCCCTCCTTGGCGCACCCCCAAGAGGGGAATCCTACTAGGACTCCAAGTCCTAGTAGGTTTCCACCTGAAGGGAGAGAGGGGGAAGGAAGGAGAGGGAGAGGGGCGAAGGAAAGGGGGGCGCCCCCCCTCCTTGTCCTATTCGGACTCAAGGGAGAGGGGGCATGCAGCCTGCCCTTGCCGCCCCTCTCTCTCTCTCCACTAATGCCCATCAAGGCCCATTAGTTCCGCCGGGGGTTTCGATAACCCTCCGGCACTCCGGTTTTATTCGAAACTTCTCCGGAACACTTCCGCTGTCCGAATATAGTCGTCCAATATATCAATCTTTATGTCTCAACCATTTTGAGACTCCTTGTCATGTCCGTGATCATATCTGGGGACCAAACAACCTTTGCTACATCATATCACATAAACTCATAATACCAATCGTCATCGAACGTTAAGCGTGCGGACCCTACGGGTTCGAGAACTATGTAGACATGACCGAGACACGTCTTCGGTCAATAACCAATAACGGAACCTGGATGCTCATATTGGTTCCTACATATTCTACGAAGATCTTTATTGGTCAAACCGCATAACAACATACGTTGTTCCCTTTGTCATCAGTATGTTACTTGCCCGAGATTTGATCGTCGGTATCATCATACCTAGTTCAATCTCGTTACCGGCAAGTCTCTTTACTCGTTCCGTAATACTTCATCCTGCAACTAAATCAGTAGTCACAATGATTGCAAGGCTAATGTGTATTACCAAGAGGGCCCAGAGATACCTCTCCGAAACACGGAGTGACAAATCCTAATCTCGATCTATGCCAACCCAACAGACACCTTCGGAGACACCTGTAGAGCACCTTTATAATCACCCATTTATGTTGTGACGTTTGGTAGCACACAAAGTGTTCCGCCGGTATTCGGGAGTTGCATAATCTCATAGTCTAAGGAACATGTATAAGTCATGAAGAGAGCAGTAGCAATGAAATTGTAACGATCATAATGCTAAGCTAACGGATGGGTCATGTCCATCACATCATTCTCCTAATGATGTGATCCTGTTCATCAAATGACAACACATGTGTATGGTTAGGAAACATAACCATCTTTGATTAACGAGCTAGTCAAGTAGAGGCATACTAGGGACACTATGTTTTTTCTATGTATTCACACATGTACTAAGTTTCCGGTTAACACAATTCTAGCATGAATAATAAACATTTATCATGAAATAAGGAAATAAATAATAACTTTATTATTGCCTCTAGGGCATATTTCCTTCAGTCTCCCACTTGCACTAGAGTCAATAATCTAGTTCACATCGCCATGTGATTTAACATCAATAGTTCACATCTGTATTTGACTAACACCCATAGTCCACATCGCCATGTGACCAACAACCAATGGGTTTACTAGAGTCCATAATCTAGTTCACATTGCTATGTGATTAACACCCAAAGAGTACTAAGGTGTTATCATGTTTTGTTTGTGAGAGAAGTTTAGTCAACGGGTGTGTCACATTCAGAACCGTATGAATTTTGCAAATATTCTATGTCTACAATGCTCTGCATGGAGCTACTTTAGCTAATTGCTCCCACTTTCAATATATATCCAGATTGAGACTCACAATCATCTGGATTGGTGTAAAAGCTTGCATCGATGTAACTCTTTACGACGAACTCTTTATCACTTCCATAACCGAGAAATATTTCCTTAGTCCTCACTAAGGATAATTTTTACCGTTGTCCAGTGATCTACTCCTAGATCACTATTGTACCTCCTTGTCAAACTCATGTCAAGGTACACAATAGGTCTGGTACACAGCACATCATACTTTATAGAACCTATGATGAGGCATAGGGAATGACTTTCATTCTCTTTCTATCTTTTGTCGTGGTCGGGCTTTGAGTCTTACTCAACTTTACACCTTGTAACATAGGCAATAACCCTTTCTTTGACTGATCCTTTTTGAACTTTTTCAAAAACTTTATCAAGGTATGTTCTTTTGTGAAAGTCCAATTAAGCGTCTTGATCTATCTCCATAGATCTTGATGCCCAATATGTACGCAGCTTCACCGAGGTCTTTCATAGAAAAACTTTTATTCAGGTATCCCTTTATGCTATCCAGAAATTCTATATCATTTCCAATCAATAATATGTCATCCACATATAAAATCAGAAATGATATAGAGCTCCCACTCACTTTCTTGTAAATACAGGCTTCTCCAAAAGTCTGTATAAAACCATATGCTTTTATCACACTATCAAAGCATTTATTCCAACTCCGAGAGGCTTGCACCAGTCCATAAATGGAACGTTGGAGCTTGCATAGTTTGTTAGCACCTTTTGGATCAACAAAACCTTCTGGCTGCATCATATACAACTCTCCAGAAATCCATTCAGGAATGCATTTTTGACATCCATCTGCCAAATTTCATAATCATAAAATGCAGCAATTGCTAACATGATTCGGACAGACTTGAGCATCGCTACGGGTGAGAAAGTCTCATCACAGTCAACTCCTTGAATTTGTCAAAAACCTTTCGCAACAAGTCGAGCTTTTTAGATAGTAACACTACTATCAATGTTTGTGTTGAAGATCCATTTATTTTCTATGGCTTGCAGATCATAGGGCAAGTCCACCAATGTCCACACTTTGTTGTCATACACGGATCCCATCTCAGATTTCATGGTCTCAAGTCATTTCGCGGAATCTGGGCTCATCACCTCTTCCTCATAGTTCATAGGTTCATCATGGTCTAGTAACATGACTTCCAGAATAGGATTACTGTACCACTCTAGTGTGGACAGCACTCTGGAAGACCTACAGGGTTCTGTAGTAATTTGATCTGAAGTTTCATGATCATCATTAGCTTCCTCACTAATTGGTGTAGGAATCACTAGAACTGATTTCTGTAATGAACTACTTTCCAATTCGGGAGAAGGTACAATTACCTCATCAAGTTCTACTTTCCTCCCTGTCACTTCTTTCGAAAGAAACTCTTTCTCTAGAAAGGATCCATTTTTAGCAACGAATATCTTGCCCTTGGATCTGTGATAGAAGGTGTACCCAACAATTTCCTTTGGGTATCCTATGAAGACGCACTTCTCCGATTTGGGTTCGAGCTTATCAGGTTGAAGCTTTTTCACATAAGCATCGCAGACCCAAACTTTAAGAAACGACAACTTTGGTTTCTTGCCAAACCATAGTTCATAAGGCGTCGTCTCAATGGATTTTGACAATGCCCTGCTTAAAGTGAATGCAGTGTCTCTAACGCATAACCCCAAAACGATAGTGGTAAATCAGTAAGAGACATCATAGATCGCACCATATCCAATAAAGTGCGGTTACGATGTTCAGACACACCATTACGCTATGGTGTTCCAGGTGGCGTGAGCTGTGAAACTATTCCACATTGTTTTAAATGAAGGACAAACTCGTAACTCAAATATTCTCCTCCACGATCAGATCATAGAAACTTTATTTTCTTATTACGATGATTCTCCACTTCACTCTGAAATTCTTTGAACTTTTCAAATGTTTCAGACTTGTGTTTCATTAAGTAGATATACCCATATCTACTCAAATCATTTGTGAAGGTCAGAAAATAATGATACCCGCTATGAGCATTAACACTCATTGGACCACATACATCAGTATGTATTATTTCCAATAAGTCACTAGCTCATTCCATTGTTCCGGAGAACGGAGTTTTAGTCATCTTGCCCATAAGGCGCGGTTCGCAAGCATCAAATGATTCATAATCAAGTGATTCCAATTCATAATCAAGTGATTCCCAAAAGTCCATCTTTATGGAGTTTCTTCATGCGCTTTACACCGATATGATCTAAACGGCAGTGCCACAAATAAGTTGCACTATCATTATAAATTTTGCATCTTTTGGCATCAATATTATGAATATGTGTATTACCACGATCGAGATTCAATAAACCATCAACATTGGGTGTATGACCATAGAAGGTTTTATTCATGTAAACAAAATAACAATTATTCTCTGTCTTAAATGAATAACCGTATTGCAATAAACATGATCTAATCATATTCATGCTCAACGCAAACGCCAAATAACGTTTATTTAGGTTCAACACTAATCCCGAAAGTATAGGGAGTGTGCGATGACGATCATATCAATCTCAGAACCACTTCCAACACACATCATCACTTCACCTTTAACTAGTCTCTTTCATTCCAGCAACTCCCATTTCGAGTTACTTATTTTAGCAACTGAACCACTATCAAATACCCAGGGGTTGCTATGAACAATAGTAAAGTACACATCAATAATCTGTATAACAAATATACCTTTGTTCACTTTGCCATCCTTCTTATCCGCCAAATATTTGGGGTAGTTCCGCTTCCAGTGATCATTTCCTTTGCAATAGAAGCACTCAGTTTCAGGCTTAGGTCTAGCTTTGGGCTTCTTCATGGGAGTGACAACTCGATTGCCATTCTATTTGAAGTTCCCTTTCTTTCCCTTTGCCCTTTTTCTTGAAACTACTGGTCTTATTTAATCATCAATACTTGATGTTTTTTTTATTTCTACCTTCGTGGATTTCAGAATCAAGAAGAGCTCGGGAATCATTTTCGTCATCCCTTGCATACTATAGTTCATCACAAAGTTCCAGTAACTTGGTGATGGTGACTAGAGAACTCTGTCAATCACTATCTTATCTAGAAGATTAACTCCCATTTGATTCAAGCGATTGTAGTACCCAGACATTCTGAGCACATGCTCACTAGCTGAGCAATTCTCCTCCATCTTTTAGGTGAAGTACTTGTCGGAGGTCTCATACCTCTTGACACAAGCATGAGTCTGAAATACCAATTTCAGCTCTTGGAACATCTCATATGCTCCGTGACGTTTCAAAAACATTTTTGAAGCCCCGTTCTAAGCCGTAAAGCATGGTGCACTAAACTATCAAGTAGTCATCATATTGAGCTAGCCAACCATTCATAGCGTCCGCATCTGCTCCTGCAATAGGTCTGTCACCTAGCGGTGCATCAAGGACATAATTCTTCTGTGGAGCAATGAGGATACACCTCAGATCACGGACTCAGTCCGCATCATTGCTACTAACATCTTTCAACTTATTTTTCTCTAGGAACATATCAAAAATAAAGGGAAGCTATAACGCGAGCTATTGATCTACAACATAATTTGCAATATACTCTCAGGGCTACGTTCATGATAAATTAAAGTTCAATTAATCATATTACTTAAGAACTCCACTTACATAGACATCCCTCTAGTCATCTAAATGATCACGTGATCCAAATCAACTAAACCATGTCTGATCATCACATGAGATGGAGTAATTTTCAATGGTGAACATCACTATATTGATCATATCTACTATATGATTCACGTTCGACCTTTCGGTCTCAGTGTTCCGAGGCCATATCTGCATGTGCTAGGCTCGTCAAGTTTAACCCGAGTATTCTGTGTGTGCAAAATTGGCTTGCACCCGTTGTATGTGAACGTAGAACTTATCACACCTGATCATCACATGGTGTCTTGGCACGATGAACTGTACCAATGGTGCATACTCAGGGAGAACACTTGTAACTTGAAATTTAGTAAGGAATCATGTTATAATGCTATCGCCGTACTAAGCAAAATAAGATGCATAAAACATAAACATCACATGCAATCAAAATACGTGACATGATATGGCCATCATCATCTTGTGCTCATGATCTCCATCACCGAAGAATCGTCATGATCTCCATCGTCACCGGCGCGACACCTTGATCTCCATCGTAGCATCATTTTCGTCTCGCCAACTATTGTTACTACGACTATCGCTACCGCTTAGTGATAAAGTAAAACAATTACATGGCGATTGCATTGCATACAATAAAGCGACAACCATCTAGCTCCTGCCAGTTGCCGATAACTTTGTTACAAAACATGATCATCTCATACAACAAATTATATCACATCATGCCTTGACCATATCACATCATAGCAGGCACTGCAAAAACAAGTTAGACGTCCTCTACTTTGTTGTTGCAAGTTTTACGTGGCTGCTATGGGCTTCTAGCAAGAACCGTTCTTACCTACACATCAAAACCACAATGATTTTTTGTCAAGTGTGTTGTTTTAACCTTCAACAAGGACCGGGCGTAGCCACACTCAATTCAACTAAAGTGGGAGAAACGGACACTCACTATCCACCTGCGTGCGAAACACGTCGGTAGAACCAGTCTTGCGTAAGCGTACACGTAATGTTGGTCTGAGCTGCTTCATCCAACAATACCGCCGAATCAAAGTATGACATGTTGGTAAGCAGTATGACTATTATCACCCACAACTCTTTGTGTTCTACTCATGCATATAACATCTATGCATAGACCTGGCTCGGATGCCACTGTTGGGGAACACGGTAATTTCAAAAAAAAAATCCTATGATCACACAAGATCTATCTAGGTGATGCATAGCAACGAGAGGGGAGAGTGTGTCTACGTACCCTCGTAGACCGAAAGCGGAAGCATTATGACAACACAGTTGATTTAGTCGTACGTCTTCACGATCCGACCGATCCTAGCACTAAAGGTACAACACCTCCGCGGTCTGCACACATTCAGCTCGGTGACGTCCCATGAACTGTAGATCCAGCTGAGATTGAGGGAGAGTTTTGTTAGCACGACGGCGTGGTGATGGTGATGATGAAGTTTCCGGCACAGGGCTTCGCCTAAGCACTACGACGATATGACCTAGGTGGAAATCTGTGGAGGGGGGCACAACACACGGCTAAAAGATCAACTTGATCAACTTGTGTGTCTATGGGGTGCCTCCCTCCCCCGTATATAAAGGAGGAGAGGGGAGGACGACCGGCCCTCCTTGGCGCGCCCCAAGAGGGGAATCCAACTAGGACTCCAAGTCCTAGTAGGTTTCCACCTAAAGGGCGAGAGGGGGAAGGAAGGAGGGGGGAGGGGGAAGGAAAGGGGGCGCCGCCCCCCGCTTCCTTGTCCTATTCGGACTCAAGGGGAGGGGGCGCGCGGCCTGCCCTGGCAGCCCCCCCCCTCTCTCTCTCTCCACTAAGGTCCACCGAGGCCCATTAGTTCCCCTGGGGGTTCCGATAACCCTCCGGCACTCCAGTTTTATTCGAAACTTCTCCGGAACACTTCTGGTGTCTGTAAATAGTCGTCCAATATATCAATATTTATGTCTCGGTCATCTCGAGACTCCTCGTCATGTCCGTGACCATATCCGGGACTTCGAACAACCTTTAGTACAAAATATCACATAAACTCATAATACCAATCGTCATCGAACGTTAAGCGTGTGGACCCTACGGGTTCGAGAACTATGTAGATATGACCGAGACATGTCTCCGGTCAATAACCAATAGCGAAACCTGGATGCTCATATTGGTTCCTACATATTTGCTACGTCTTGAGCTTGCGTTGGTTTTCCCTGAAGAGGAAAGGGTGATGCAACAATAGTAGCGTAAGTATTTCCCTCAGTTTTTGAGAACCAAGGTATCAATCCAGTAGGAGGCTCCTCAAAAGTCCCACGCACCTGCACAAACAAACAAAGAACTCGCAACCAACACAATAAAGGGGTTGTCAATCCCTTCACGGCCACTTGCGAAAGTGAGATCTGATAGAGATAGTATGATAAGATAAATATATTTTTGGTATTTTATAATATAGATTGGAAAAGTAAAGATGCAAATAAAAGTAGATTGAAAGCTTATATGATAAAAGATAGACCCGGGGGCCATGGGTTTCACTAGTGGCTTCTCTCAAGATAGCATAAGTATTACGGTGGGTGAACAAATTACTGTCGAGCAATTGATAGAAAGCGAATAATTATGAGATTATCTAGGCATGATCATGTATATAGGCATCACGTCCGTGACAAGTAGACCGACTCCTGCCTGCATCTACTACTATTACTCCGCACATCGACCGCTATCCAGCATGCATCTAGAGTATTAAGTTCATACGAACAGAGTAACACATTAAGAAAGATGACATGATGTAGAGGGATAAACTCATGCAGTATGATATAAACCCCATCTTTTTATCCTTGATGGCAACAATACAATACGTGCCTTGCTTCCCCGGCTGTCACTGGGAAAGGACACCGCAAGATTGAACCCAAAGCTAAGCACTTCTCCTATTGCAAGAAAGATCAATCTAGTAGGCCAAACCAAACTGATAATTCACAGAGACTTGCAAAGATAACTTAATCACACATAAAAGAATTCAGAGGAGATTCAAATATTTCTCATAGATAAACTTGATCATAAACCCACAATTCATCGGATCTCGACAAACACACCACTAAAAGAGTTACATCGAATAGATCTCCAAGAAGATCGAGGAGAACATGGTATTGAGATCCAAAAAGAGAGAAGAAGCCATCTAGCTAATAACTACGGACCCGAAGGTCTGTGGTAAACTACTCACAACTCATCGGAGGGGCTATGGTGTTGATGTAGAAGCCCTCCGTGGTCGATTCCCCCTCTGGCGGAGCACCGGCGAAGGCTCCAAGATGGGATCTCGCGAATACAGAAGGTTACGGTGGTGGAAATAGTTTTTAGTTGGCTCCCTGGATGTTCTCGGGGTACGTGGGTATATATAGGAGGAAGAAGTAGGTCGGTGGCCGCCCGAGGGGCCCACGAGATGGGGGGCGCACCCTGTAGGGGTGGGCGCGCCCTCCACCCTCGTGGCCGCCTCGGCTGCTTCTTGACTTGCACTCCAAGTCCTCTGGATCACGTTCGTTCCAAAAATCACGCTCCCGAAGGTTTCATTCCGTTTGGACTCCGTTTGATATTCCTTTTCTTCGAAATACTGAAATAGGAAAAAAAACAGCAATACGGGTTGGGCCTCCGGTTAGTAGGTTAGTCCCAAAAATGATATAAATGTGTAAAGTAAAGCTCATAAACATCCAAAACGGGTAATATAATAGCATGGAACAATCAAAAATTATAGATACGTTGGAGACGTATCAAGCATCCCCAAGCTTAATTCCTGCTCGTCCTCGAGTAGGTAAATGATAAAAACAGAATTTTTGATGTGGAATGCTACCTAGCATAATTCTCAATGTAATTTCCTTTATTGTGGCATGAATGTTCAGATCCAAATGATTCAAAATAAAAGTTCATATTGACATAAGAAATAGTAATACTTCAAGCATACTAATCAAAGCAATCATGTCTTCTCAAAATAACATGGCTAAATAAAGTTTATCCCTACAAAAATCATATAGTTAGGCTATGCTTCATTTTCGTCACACAAAAATGCTCCCAAATTATACACCCCCGATGACAAGCCAAGCAATTGTTTCGTACTTAAATAATCTCAAACTTTTTCAACTTTCACGCAATACATGAACGTGAACCATGGATATAGCACTATGGGTGGAATAGAATATGATGATGGGGATTGTGTGTAGAAGATAAAAAAGGAGAAAGTCTCAC
Organism: Triticum timopheevii; assembly: GCA_963921465.1. NCBI lineage: Eukaryota > Viridiplantae > Streptophyta > Magnoliopsida > Poales > Poaceae > Triticum > Triticum timopheevii. Next base: position 172,816,130 of record OY997274.1, on the reverse strand, counting down.
ATTGACGAGGATAATCAACGGGCTATGGAGATGCCCATGAATTGATTTCAACATGAGGAGTAGGGATTGCCATGCAACGGATGCACTAAAGCTATAAATGTATGAAAGCTCAACAAAATAAACTAGTGGGTGTGCATCCAACTTGCTTGCTCACGAAGACCTAGGGCATTTTGAGGAAGCCCATCGTAGGAATATACAAGCCAAGTTCTACAATGAAAAATTCCCGCTAGTATATGAAAGTGACAATATATGAGACTCTCTATATGAAGAACATGTTGCTACTTTGAAGCACAAGTGTAGAAAAGAGATAGTAACATTGCCCCCTTTTTATTTATTTTCTTTTTTTTGCCTTTCTTTTTTTGGCCTTTCTTCTTCTTTTTATTTTTTTTCTTTGGCCTTTCTTTTTTTTGGCCTTTCTTTGGGGGGGGGGGGGGCGAAAATGCTCTAATAATGATGATCATTACACTTTTATTGATTTACAACTCATGAATTACAACTCAAAACTAGAACAAGATTTGACTCTATATGAATGCCGGCGGTGTACCGGGATGGGCAATGAATCAAGAGTGACATGTATGAAAAATTATGCAAAGTGGCCTTGCCACAAATACGATGTCAACTACATGATCATGCAATGGCAATATAACAATAGTAATGCGTGTCATGATGATAAACGGAACGGTGGAAAGTTGCATGGCAATATATCTCGGAATGGCTATGGAAATGCCATAATAGGTAGGTATGGTGGCTGTTTTGAGGAAGATATAACGGGGTTTGGATGCACCAGCGAAGTTTGCACCAACTCTCAAGGTGAGAAAGGGCAATGCACGGTACCGAAGAGGCTAGCAATGATGGAAAGGTAAAAGTGCGTATAATCCATGGACTCAACATTAGTCAAAATAACTCATATACTTATTGCAAAAATCTACAAGTCATCAAAAACCAAGCACTATGCGCATGCTCCTAGAGGGATAGATTGGTAGGAAAAGACCATCGCTCGTCCCCGACCGCCACTCATAAGGATGCACAATCTAAGAACACCTCATGCTTCAAATTTGTTGCACAACTTTAACCATACGTACATGCTACGGGACTTGCTAACTTCAACACAAGCATTCTTTAAATTCATAATCACCCAACTAGCATGACTTTAATATCACTACCTCCATATCTCAAAACAATTATCAAGTATCAAATTGATCATAGCATCCAATTCACTTCCTATGATATTTTTTATTATACCCAACTTGGATGCCCACCATTCTAGGACCAATTTTATAACCATAGAAAATACCATGATGTTCTAAGAACCTCTCAAAATAATATAAGTGAAGCATGAGAGACTAGTAATTTATACAAAATTAAGCCACCGTTGTGCTCTAAAAGATATAAGTGAAACACTAGAGCAAAAACTATCTAGCTCAAAAGATATAAGTGAAGCACATAGAGTATTCTAATAAATTCCAATCAAGTGGGCTTCTCCCAAAAGGTGTGTACAGAAAGGATGATTGTGGAAAACTAAAAAGCAAATACTAATATCATACAAGACGCTCCAAGCAAAACACATATCATGTGGCGAATAAAAATATAGCTCCAAGTAAAGTTACCAATGAACGAAGCCGAAAGAGGGGATGCCTTTCGGGGGCATCCCCAAGCTTAGGCTTTTGGATATTGTTGAATATCTTGGGGTGTCATGGGCATCCCCAAGCTTAGGCTCTTGCCACTCCTTATTCCATAGTCCATCAAATCTTTACCCAAAACTTGAAAACTTCACAACACAAAACTCAACAGGAAATCTCATAAGCTCCGTTAGTGAAAGAAACCAAAACCACCAAATAACTTACTTTAATGAACTCATTATTTATTTATATTGGTGTTAAACCTACTGTATTTCAAGTTCTTTATGGTTCATACCACTTAATACTAGCCATAGATGCATCAAAATAAGCAAACAACACACGAAAAACAGAATCTGTCAAAAACAGAACAGTCTGTAGCAATCTGTAACCAACGAATACTTCTGGAACTCTAAAAATCCTAACAAAATAGGAAGTCCTGTAAAATTTGTCTATTGACCTACAGCAAAAGTAATCAACACAAAAGCTCGTTTCCGTGATTTAACAAAACAAATTTCGTGCGTGCAAAGTTTCTGTTTTTCAGCAGAATCAAATTAACTATCACCATAGGTTATCCTATAGGTTCTACTTGGCACAAACATTAATTAAAACATAAAACCACATCTAAACAGAAGGTAGATGCAAAATTTATTACTAAACAAAAACAAAAACAAAAAACACAAATAAAATTGGGTTGCCTCCCAACTAGCGCTATCGTTTAACGCCCTTAGCTAGGCATAAAAGCGAGGATAGATCTAAGTAGTGTCATCTTTGGCACTCAATTCATAAGTAGCTCGCATGATAGATTCATAAGGTAATTTGACTTCCTTTCTTGGAAAGTGCTCTGTGACTTTCCTTAATGGAAATTGGAATCTAATATTCCATTCCTTCATATCAATAATCGCGCCGATCGTTCTAAGGAAAGGTCTACCAAGAATAATAGGGCAAGAAAGATTGCAATCTATATCAAGAACGATAAAATCTACGGGCACCAAATTTCTATTTGCAACAATGAGAACATCATTGATCCTTCCCATTAGCTTTTTAATTGTGGAATCCGCAAGGTGCAAATTTAAAGAGCAATCATCAAGATCATGGAAACCTAGAATATCACATAAAGTTTTTGGAATTGTGGAAACACTAGCACCCAAATCACACAAAGCATAACACTCATGATCTTTAATTTTAATCTTTATAGTAGGTTCCCACTCATCATTAAGTTTTCTAGGTATAGAAACTTCCAAATTAAGTTTTTCATCGAAAGATTGCATCAAGGCATCAACAATATGTTTGGTAAAAGCTTTATTTTGACTATAAGCATGAGGAGAATTCACAACGGATTGCAACAAGGAAATACAACCTTCTAAAGAACAATTATCATAATTAAATTCCTTTAAATCCAATATAGTGGGTTCAATGCTATTTAAAGTCTTGACCTCTCCAATCCCACTTTTACCAGATTTAGCATCAAGATCTAAAAACTCCGAATTATTGGGACGCCTTTTAACTAAAGTTGACTCATCTCCAGTCCCATCATTATTAAGATTCATATTGCAAAACAAAGATCTAATAGGGGACACATCAATAAATTTAAGATCTTCATCATTATTTTCATTGAAACTAGAAGAACACGCTTTTATAAAGCAATCTTTCTTAGAACGCAATCTAGCTGTTCTTTCTTTGCACTCATAGCTTTGAGAGACTCATTGATATCATGCTTAGGAGGAGTAGATCTAAGTTTCAAAGAATCAACATCAAGTGAGAGTCTATCAACGTTCCTAGCCAAGTCATCAACCTTGAGTAATTTTTCTTCAAGCAAGGCATTAAATTTGTTTTGAGAGATCATAAATTCTTTCACACTATTCTCAAAATCAGAGGGCATCTTATTAAAATTACCATAAGAATTATTGTAGGAATTTCCATAATCATTAGAGGAATTACTATGGAATGGTCTAGGGTTAAAGTTTCCTCTATAAGCATTGTTTCCAAAACTGTTCCTACCAACAAAATTCACATCCATAGATTCATTATTATTCTCAATCAAAGTAGAAAAAGGCATATCATTGGGATCAATAGGAGCACTCTTAGTAGTAAACAATTTCATAAGTTCATCCATCTTTCCACTCAAAACATTAATTTCTTCTATAGCATGCACTTTTTTACTAGTAGATCTTTCGGTGTGCCATTGAGAATAATTAGCCATAATATTATCAAGGAGTTTTGTAGCATCTCCTAAAGTGATTTCCATAAACGTGCCTCCCACGGCCGAATCTAAAAGATTTCTAGAAGCAAAGTTCAATCCAACATAAAATTTTTGTATGATCATCCATAAATTCAAACCATGAGTAGGGCAATTGCGAATCATCAATTTCATTCTTTCCCAAGATTGGGCAACATGCTCATGATCAAGTTGTTTAAAATTCATAACATCATTCCTAAGAGTGATGATCTTAGCGGGAGGAAAATATTTAGAGATAAAAGCATCTTTGCACTTATTCCATGAATCAATACTATTCTTAGGCAAAGACGAAAAGCAAACTTTAGCATGATCTCTAAGTGAAAACGGAAATAACTTCAATTTAACAATATCATTATCCGTGTCTTTCTTCTTTTGCATATCACACAAATCAACAAAGTTGTTTAGATGGGTAGTGGCATCTTCACTAGGAAGGCCGGCAAATTGATCTTTCATAACAAGATTCAGCAAAGCGGTATTGATTTCACAAGACTCAACATCATTAAGAGGAGCAATCGGAGTACTAAGGAAATCATTATTGTTGGTATTGGAGAAATCACACAATTTGGTATTATCTTGCGCCATGGCGACAAGTAATCCAACACACAAGAGAACAGAAAAAGGCAAGCGAAAGAGAGAGGAAAAGATTGGGAAAGAGAGGGCGAATAAAACGGCAAGGGTGAAGTGGGGGAGAGGAAAACAAGAGGCAAATGGCAAATAATGTAAATGCGAGGGAGATGAGTTTGTGATGGGTACTTCGTATGTCTTGACTTGAGCGAAGACCTCCAGAGCAACGGCGCCAGAAATCCTTCTTGCTATGTCTTGAGCTTGCGTTGGTTTTCCTTGAAGAGGAAAGAGTGATGTAGCAATAGTAGCGTAAGTATTTTCCTCAGTTTTTGAGAACCAAGGTATCAATCCAGTAGGAGGCTCCTCAAAAGTCCCACGCACCTACACAAACAAACAGAGAACTCGCAACCAACACAATAAAGGGGTTGTCAATCCCTTCACGAGCACTTGCGAAAATGAGATCTGATAGAGATAGTATGATAAGATAAATATATTTTTGGTATTTTATAATATAGATTGGAAAAGTAAAGATGCAAATAAAAGTAGATTGAAAGCTTATATGATAAAAGATAGACCCGGGGGCCATAGGCTTCACTAGTGGCTTCTCTCAAGATAGCATAAGTATTACGGTGGGTGAACAAATTACTGTCGAGCAATTGATAGAAAAGCGAATAATTATGAGATTATCTAGGCATGATCATGTATATAGGAATCACGTCCGTGACAAGTAGACCGACTCCTACCTGCATCTACTACTATTACTCCACACATCGACTGCTATCCAGCATGCATCTAGAGTATTAAGTTCATAAGAACAGAGTAACACATTAAGAAAGATGACATGATGTAGAGGGATAAACTCATGCAATATGATATAAACCCCATCTTTTTATCCTCGATGGCAACAATACAATACGTGCCTTGCTTCCCCGGCTGTCACTGGGAAAGGACACCGCAAGATTGAACCCAAAGCTAAGCACTTCTCCTATTGCAAGAAAGATCAATCTAGTAGGCCAAACCAAACTGATAATTCACAGAGACTTGCAAAGATAACTTAATCACACATAAAAGAATTCAGAGGAGATTCAAATATTTCTCATAGATAAACTTGATCATAAACCCACAATTGATCGGATCTCGACAAACACACCGCAAAAAGAGTTACATCGAATAGATATCCAAGAAGATCAAGGAGAACATGGTATTGAGATCCAAAAAGAGAGAAGAAGCCATCTAGCTAATAACTATGGACCCGAAGGTCTGTGGTAAACTACTCACAACTCATCGGAGGGGCTATGGTGTTGATGTAGAAGCCCTCCGTGGTCGATTCCCCCTCCGGCGGAGCGCCGGCGAACGCTCCAAGATGGGATCTCACGGATACAAAAGGTTACGGTGGTGGAAATAGTTTTTCTTTGGCTCCCTGGATGTTCTCGGGGTACGTGGGTATATATAGGAGCAAGAAGTAGGTCGGTGGCCGCCCGAGGGGCCCATGAGATAGGGGGGCGCCCTATAGGGGTGGGCGCGCCCTCCACCCTCGTGGCCGCCTCGGCTACTTCTTGACTTGCACTCCAAGTCCTCTGGATCACGTTCGTTCCAAAAATCATGCTCCCGAAGGTTTCATTCCATTTGGACTCCGTTTGATATTCCTTTTCTTCGAAATACTGAATAGGCAAAAAAACAGCAATACGGGTTGGGCCTCCGGTTAGTAGGTTAGTCCCAAAAATGATATAAAGGGTTGTTCCCTTTGTCATCAGTATGTTACTTGCCCGAGATTTGATCGTCGGTATCATCATACCTAGTTCAATGTCGTTACAGGCAAGTCTCTTTACTCGTTCTGTAACACTTCATCCCGAACTAACTCATTAGTCACAATGCTTGCAAGGCTTATAGTGATGAGTATTACTGAGAGGGCCTAGAGATACCTCTCCGAAACACAAAGTGACAAATCCTAATCTCGATCTATGCCAACCCAACAAACACCTTCGGAGACACCTGTAGAGCACCTTTATAATCACCCATTTATGTTGTGACATTTTGTAGCACACAAAGTGTTCCTTCGGTATTCGGGAGTTGCATAATCTCATAGTCTGAGGAACATGTATAAGTCATGAAGAGAGCAGTAGCAATGAAACTGTAACGATCATAATGCTAAGCTAACGGATGGGTCATGTCCATCACATCATTCTCCTAATTATGTGATCCCGTTCATCAAATGACAACACATGTCTATGGTTAGAAAATATAACCATCTTTGATTAACGAGCTAGTTAAGTAGAGGCATACTAGGGATACTATGTTTTGTCTATGTATTCACACATGTACTAAGTTTCTAGCATGAATTCTAGCATGAATACAATTCTAGCATGAATAATAAACATTTTGTTCGGGAACTTAGTAATTTCAAAAAATTTCCTACGCACACGCAAGATCATGGTGATGCATAGCAACGAGAGGGGAGAGTGTTGTCCACGTAACCTCGTAGATCGTAAGTGGAAGCGTTATGACAACGCGGTTGATGTAGTCGTACGTCTTCACGATCCGACCGATCCGAGTACCGAACGTACGGCACCTCCGAGTTCAGCACATGTTCAGCTCGATGACGATCCCCGGACTCCGATCCAGCAGGTTGTCGGGGATGAGTTCCGTCAGCACGACGGCGTGGTGACGATGATGATGTTCTACCGACGCAGGGCTTCGCCTAAGCACTGCAATGATATGACCGAGGTGGAATATGGTGGAGGGGGCACCGCACACGGCTAAGGAACGATCACGAAGATCAACTTGTGTGTCTAGAGGTGCCCCCTGCCCCCGTATATAAAGGAGCAAGGGGGAGGCCGGCCGGCCCTACGGGGCGCGCCAAGGAGGGGGGAGTCCTCCTCCTAGTGGCTGTAGGACTCCCCTTTCCTAGTCCAACTAGGAAGGAGGAAGGGGGAAGGAAAGAGAGGGAGAGGGAGAGGGAAAGAGGGGCCGCGCCCCCCTCCCCTAGTCCAATTCGGACTCCTCATGGGAGGGGGCACGCCACCTCCTGGACTGCTGCCCTCTCTCTCCCCTCAGGCCCACTAAGGCCCAATACTTCACCGGGGGGTTCCGGTAACCCCTCCGACACTCCAGTTTTCTCCAAAATCACCCGGAACACTTCTGGTGTCCGAATATAGTCATCCAATATATCAATATTTATGTCTCGACCATTTCGAGACTCCTCGTCATGTCCGTGATCACATCCGGGACTCTGAACAACCTTCGGTACATCAAAACTTATAAACTCATAATAAAACTGTCATTGTAACGTTAAGCGTGCGGACCCTATGGGTTCGAGAACTATGTAGACATGACCTAGAATTGTTCCCGGTCAATAACCAATAGCGAAACCTGGATGCTCATATTGGCTCCTACATATTCTACGAAGATCTTTATCGGTCAAACCGCATAACAACATACGTTGTTCCCTTTGTCATCGGTATGTTACTTGCCCGAGATTCGATCGTCAGTATCCAATACCTAGTTCAATCTCGTTACCGGCAAGTCTCTTTACTTGTTATGTAATTCATCATTCTGTAACTAACTCATTAGCTACATTGCTTGCAAGGCTTATAGTGATGTGCATTACCGAGAGGGCCTAGAGATACCTCTCTGACAATCGGAGTGACAAATCCTAATCTCGAAATACGCCAACTCAACATGTACCTTCGGAGACACCTGTAGAGCTCCTTTATAATCACCTAGTTACGTTGTGACGTTTGGTAGCACACAAAGTGTTCCTCCGGTAAACGAGAGTTGCATAATCTCATAGTTGTAGGAACTTTGTATAAGTCATGAAGAAAGCAATAGCAACATACTAAACGATCAAGTGCTAGGCTAACGGAATGGGTCAAGTCCATCACATCATTCTCCTAATGATGTGATCCCGTTAATCAAATGACAACACATGTCTATGGTTAGGAAACATAAACATCTTTGATTAATGAGCTAGTCAAGTAGAGGCACACTAGTGACATTATGTTTGTCTATGTATTCACACATGTATCATGTTTCCGGGTAATACAATTCTAGCATGAATAATAAACATTTATCACGATATGAGGAAATAAATAATAACTTTATTATTGCCTCTAGGGCATATTTCCTTCACATTTATCATGTAATAAGGAAATGACTAATAATTTATTATTGCCTCTAGGGCATATTTCCTTCAGTGATCTCATCCGGGACTCCGAACAAACTTCGGTTTATCAAATCACATAACTCACAATACAAATCGTCATCAAACATTAAGCGTGCGGACCCTACGGGTTCAAGAACTATGTAGACATGACAGAGACACATCTCCGATCAATAACCAATAGTGGAACCTAGATGCTCACATTGGCTCCTACATATTCTATGAAGATTTTTATTGGTCAAACCGCATAACAACATACGTTGTTCCCTTTGTCATCGTTATGTTACTTGCCAAAGATTCGATTGTCGGTATCATCATACCTAGTTCAATCTCGTTACCGGCAAGTCTCTTTACTCGTTCCGTAATACTTCATCCTGCAACTAACTCATTAGTTACAGTGCTTGCAAGGCTTATAGTGATGAGCATTACTGAGAGGGCCCAGAGATACCTCTCTGAAACACGGAGTGACAAATCCTCTCGATCTATGCCAACCCAACAAACACCTTCGGAGACACCTGTAGATCATCTTTATAATCACCCATTTATGTTGTGACGTTTGATAGCACACAAAGTGTTCCTCTGGTATTCGGGAGTTGCATAATCTCATGGTCTGAGAAACAAGTATAAGTCATGAACAAAGCAGTAGCAATAAAACTGTAACTATCATAATATTAAGCTAATGGATGGGTCATGTCCATCACATCATTCTCCTAATGATGTGATCCCATTTATCAAATGACAACACATGTCTATGGTTAGGAAACATAACCATCTTTGATTAACGAGCTAGTCTAGTAGAGGCATACTAGGGACAATATGTTTTGTCTATGTATTCACACATGTACTAAGTTTCTAGTTAATACAATTCTAGCATGAATAATAAACATTTATCATGAAATAAGGAAAGAAATAATAACTTTATTATTGGCTCTAGGGCATATTTCCTTCAGTGTGGACTTTGGTGGACTTGCCCGATGATCGGCAAGCCATAGAAAATAAATGGATCTTCAAGAGGAAGACGGACGCTGATGGTAGTGTTACTATCTACAAAGCTCGACTAGTCGCAAAAGGGTTTCGACAAGTTCAAGGTGTTGACTACAATGAGATTTTCTCAACCGTAGCGATGCTTAAGTCTGTCCGAATCATGTTAGCAATTGCCATATTTTATGAAATCTGGTAAATGGATGTCAAAACTGTATTCCTTAAATAGATATATCTAAGGAGAGTTGTATAGGATGCAACAAGAAGGTTTTGTCAATCCTAAAGGTGCTAACAAAGTGTGCAAGCTCCAGCGATCCATCTGTGGACTGGTGCAAACATCTCGGAGTTGGAATATACGCTTTGATAATGTGATAAAAGCATATGGTTTTATACAGACTTTTGGAGAAGCCTGTATTTACAAGAAAGTGGGTGGGAGCACAACAACCTTTCTGATAAGTATATGTGAATGACATATTATTGATCGGAAATGATGTAGAATTTTCTGGAAAGCATAAAGGAGAGTTTGAAAGGAGAGTTTCAAAGAAAGACCTCGCTGAAGCTGCTTACATATTGGGCATCAAGATCTATAGAGATAGATCAAGACGCTTGATGAGATTTTTCAATGAGTACATACCTTGACAAGTTTTTGAAAGAGTTCAAAATGGATCAGTCAAAGAAGGAGTTCTTGTTTGTATTACAAGGTGTAAAGTTGATTAAGACTCAAAGCCCGACCACGACAGAAGATAGAAAGAGAATGAAAGTCATTCCCTATGCCTCAGTCATAGGTTCTATAAAGTATGCTATGTTGTGTACCGGACCTATTGTGTACCTTATCATGAGTTTGGCAAGGGGGTACGATAGTGATCCAGGAGTGAATCACTGGACAACGGTCAAAGTTATCCTTAGTTACCTAAGAGGACTAAGGAAATGTTTCTCGGTTATGGAAGTGATAACGAGTTCATCGTAAAGAGTTACGTCGATGCAAGCTTTTACACCGATCCAGATGACTCTGAGTCTCAATCTGGATACATATTGAAAGTGGGAGCAATTAGCTAGAGTAGCTCCATGCATTGTAGACATATAATATTTGCAAAATACATATGGCTCTAAATGTGACAGACCCGTTGACTAAACTTCTCTCATGAGCAAAACATGATCACACCTTAGTACTTTTGGGTGTTAATCAGATAGCGATCTGAACTAGATTATTTACTCTAGTAAACCCTTTGGGTGTTGATCACATGGCGATATGAACTATGGGTGTTAATCACATATAGATGTGAACTATTGGTGTTAAATCACATGGCGATTTGAACTAGATTATTGACTCTAGTGCAAGTGGGAGACTGAAGGAAATATGCCCTAGAGGCAATAATAAAGTTGTTATTTATATTTCCTTATATCATGATAAATGTTTATTATTCATGCTAGAATTGTATTAACCGAAAAATTAGTACATGTGTGACTACATAGACAAAACAGTCCCTAGTATGCCTCTACTTGACTAGCTCGTTAATGAAAGATGGTTATGTTTCCTGACCATAGACATGTGTTGTCATTTGATGAACGGGATCACATCATTAGAGAATGATGTGATGGCCAAGATCCATCCATTAGCTTAACATAATGATCGTTAAGTTTTATTACTATTGCTTTCTTCATGACTTATACATGTTCCTCTGACTATGAGATTATGCAACTCCCGAATACTGGAGGAACACCTTGTGTGCTATCAAATGTCACAACGTAACTGGGTGATTATAAAGATGCTCTATAGGTGCCTCTGATGATGTTTGTTAGTTTGGCATAGATCGAGATTAGGATTTGTCACTCCGTGTATCGGAGAGGTATCTCTGGGCCCTCTCGGTAATGCTCATTACTATAAGCCTTGCAAGCAATGTTACTAATGAGGTAGTTGCAGGATGAAGCATTACGGAACGAGTAAAGAGACTTGTCGGTAACAAGATTGAACTAGGTATGAAGATACCGACGATCAAATCTCGGGCAAGTAACATACTAATGACAAAGGGAACAACGTATGTTGTTATGCGGTTTGACCGATAAAGATCATCGTAGAATATGTAGGAACCAATATGAGCATCTAGCTTCCGCTATTGGTTATTGATCGGAGATGTGTCTCGATCATGTCTACATAGTTCTCAAACCCGTAGGGTCCACACGCTTAACGTTCAATGACGATTTGTATTATGAGTTGTGTGTTTTGGTGACCGAAGTTTATTCGGTGTCCCAGATGAGATCACGGACATGACGAGGAGTCTCGAAATGGTTTAGAGGTAAAGATTGATATATTGGAAGGTGGTATTCTGATAGCGGAAGGGTTCCGGAGTGTATCGGGTACAAACCGGAGTACCGGAGGGGTTACCGGAACCCCTTGGTGGAAGATATGAGCCATATGGGCCATGGGAGGGAGGCTAACCAGCCCACAAGGGGTTGGTGCGCTCCCCACAAGGGAGGAGGCCGAATTTGACTAGGGAAAGGGGGCGCCACCCCCCTCCTTCTCCTACTCCCTCTCCTTCCCCTTTCCACCTCCTTAAGAAGGAAAAAAGAGGAGGGGCCGAATCCTACTAGGAGTGGAGTCCTAGTAGGATTCCCCCCTCCCTTGGCGTGCCCCTGGTTGCTGGCCTCCTCCTCCCTCCTTTATATACGGGGGCAGGGAGGCACCCCAAAGAGACAACATTGTCTTAGCCATGTGCGGTGCCCCCCTCCACCGTTTACTCCTCCGATGGTATCATCATAGTGCTTAGGCGAAGCCCTGTGCGGATCACATCATAAACACTATCATCACGCCATTGTGCTGACAAAACTCTCCCTCAACCCTCTGCTGGATCAAGAGTTTGAGGGACGTCATCGAGATGAACGTGTGCTAAACTCGAAGGTGTCGTACATTCGGTACTTGGATCGGTTGGATCGTGAAGACGTTCGACTACATCAGCCGCGTTAACTAACGCTTCCCCTTTCGGTCTACGAGGGTACGTGGACACACTCTCCCCTTCTAGTTGAAATGCATCTCCTAGATAGATCTTGCGTGATCATAGGAATTTTTATAAATTGCATGCTACGTTCCCCAACAGTCCCGATCCATCAGGTCTGGTTCCCGCCCTTGTCCCTGCAACCGGCTTAGTTGACCGAGTCGTCGTCTCAGCCAGTCTATACGATGGCCTCGGGACCGCCGCACATGCCATCACAGCAGGCGCAATATGGCGGGTCCTCTAGTTCCGCGGGTCCCTAAGTTGGCCTCGACGCGACACAGTTCCACGGGGGGGGGGGGGGGGGGAGCGGGGGGGTGTGATCACTGACCGGGCGCCGCTGCTCCACACCGCTTAGCCGTAACTGTTAGTGCATCTAGTGCCACCCCTAGTTGGTTTTGGAGTATTGATGACAAAGTTGGTTGAGGAACTAATGCGTTTGTGAGAATTGCAGGATAACGCAGGTAGTGTCCCTCATTGATTCGGTTTACCTACCGGAGATGACCCCTAAAAATGTATGAAGACATTGAAGACAATGGTGGTATGAGAAGATATTCATATTGAAGACTATGACATGAGAAGACATTACGTGAAGACTATGGAGCGCGAAGACTGTGTGGTTTCATTGTTTCCTTTTCTTCTTTGTTGAGTCATAGGAACCACCATACTGTTAAGTGGGGTCCAAGTGAACTAAGTCAGAGTGACTGAAGTGATGCTCAACCAAATCCAATGTCTTCGAGCAAAGACAATGAGAGCAAATCTTATCCAGAGCTGGATGAGTCAGCTTTGCTTGTAGCCCAAGTAAAGTTGCCGCGTGTGTTTGAAATCTGACCATTGGAACACATGTTAGTTCCTTAGTGACCCAGGGTCATTTTGGACAAATCAGGTCGGGTTGCCTTGTGGCTATAAATAGCCCACCCTCTACACCATAAATTGGTGGCTGCTCAGAGTTTGTGCACGGCTTTTGTCGTTTGAGAGCAACCCACCTCGAAGCATTTGAGAGAGAGAAATCCTTGCGAGGACAAAGCCCAAACACCCAGAGCCAAAGAGTGTTAGGCATCACTGAAGTCTTTTTGTCTGTGTGACCTGAAGACTTATTACACTTGAGGACTGTGAATCCTCCAGCCAGTTAGGCGTCGCGTTCTGAGCATCCAAGAGTCATTGTGGATTGCCGGTGAACGAAGTATGTGAAGGTTTGGAAGTCTACCTTGAAGACTTACCAGAGTGATTGGGCGAGGACTGGGTGTCCTTAGCTCAAGGGGAATAAGGTGAAGACACGATCTTCTGAGTTAAATCTCAGCCTCCCTAACCAGACGTACAGTTTTCACAACAACTGGAACTGGTCCAACAAATCATGTGTCTTCAATGAGCGACTGGTTCTATCCCTTTCCACCCTTTACTTAAGTTTGTCTTCGTGAAGTCATTGCCTATCTGTGTATCTGTTTGACTTCATTGCTTGACTACTACTGTTGATTGGCTTCATACTATCCTCCATCCTGATCCTTACGACTTAGCTACCATTAGTCCTGTACTTTCACATCATTGCATACTTAACTATGGCTTGCTTATGGTAGTTATCTTCCGCTGCATATCAACTAGGTCATTTCTGTTGTTTGTCTTTGAAACTTCCAAGTTTTGAAGACTTTCATAAAAATCACCTATTCATCCCCCCCTCTAGTCGATACTAGCACTTTCAATTGGTATCAGAGCAGGTAATCCCTTGTTCTGTGTGATTCGGTTTAACCACCTGGAGTTTCAGCTATGCCGACTGCAGGGATAATCAAAGTCTCCGCTGCTTGCCCCGTGTTCGATGGAACAGAATATCCCTACTGGAAGAATAAGATGTGTATGCATCTTGAAGCCATTGATGTCGACCTCTGGTATGTCGTCAAGAACGACGTTCCCGAAACTGGTGAAGGTGTCACCCCTGCTGATGTCAAGAAGTTCATTCAACTAGACTCTACTGCCAAGAACATTATCTGTGGTCATCTGACCAAAGGACAGTATGGTCGTGTGAGTGCTCTGGAAACATCAAAGCTAGTCTGGGACTAGCTATCCAAGGTCAACGAAGGCGTATCAACCCAGAGAGATCAAAGAATCAGTGTTCTTCGCAACCTGTTCAACCGCTTCAAGAGAAATGACAATGAAAATGTCCAGCTCACGTTCAATCGCCTCACTGATATCACAAATGAACTTCAAGCTCTTGGCGCGACTGAGATTACCAAGCATGAAATCGTCAAGACACTACTGAGATCACTCGACAGCTCCTTTGACACCCTTGCCCTCATGATACAAGAATGTCCTGACTTCAAGTCACTTGATCCGTCTGATATACTCGAGAGGCTCAACACACATGAGTTCCAGCTTTCTGAGAAAGAGATATCTATGGCCCAAACTATGACCGAACTCGTGCTTTGATGGAAAAAGTTGTTTCCTCATCTGAAGAAGAATCTGACTGCAGTTCTGAAGATCCCGAAGACATTGGAAAAGAGCTTGCAATGCTAGTGAAGAAGTTTCAGAAATTCACCAAGAAGAAAGGCTTCAGAAAGTCTTCACGATCTAGCTCAAGGAATGATGAAGCTTCCACCCATGACCACAAGAAGAGAACCTGCCACAAGTGCAAGAAACCTGGTCATTACATATCAGAGTGTCCACAGTGGGATAATGAGAAGAAGAAGAAGAAGAGCAAGGAATATGATTCTGATGACAAGAAGAAGAAGAAATCCTCTAAGTCTTCTTCTAAGTCTTCTTCCAAGTCTTCATCATACAAGAAGAGCTCATCTGGCAAGGCTCGTGCTTTTGTTGGCAAGGAGATGGATTCAGAGGAGGAGTCTGCTTCTGAGGAGGCGGAGGTGGAGTCTGGAGAGGAATCTGACCCTGGCGTAGCAAGTATGGCTCTAGCCACAGCCTATGTTGCCAAGTCCATCTTCAAAACTGAAGATAATGATTTCCACACCAACGCTGAAGCTGATGTTGAAGACGATCCTACTCCCACCTACTTCTTCATGGCACGTGGTGCCAAGGTAAAATCACGCGATGCTTACTTTCAAACATCAAGTGAAGATGACTCTGACTGTGAATCTAAACCAAGCTACAAAACACTTGCTGAAATTGCAACTGAACAACAAAAGGCTATGGAACATACTCAAAAACTGTTAGACAAAAGCGATGACCTGTTGGACGCGGAAATGGCACGTTCACAGTCCTTAGTTGATGATATAAAAAATCTTCATGCTAAGTACCAAGAACTTGAAGGTCGTCATGAAACGCTCTCAACTACTTATGAAAGGCTCTTCTATGATTATCTTCAAAGGAAACAAGAGCTTGAGAAATTGAGAGCGGCTCATGAAGATCTTCAAAAAGTGAATGAGTCACTTCGCGCTCAACAGATCAGTCCCGCTCAGGATGGATTTGAACCACCATGTCTAAAATGCATTGAGCGTGATAACGCTACATCTGTTGCTGAATGTTCCACTGCTGCTACTGTTTCATTGTCTTCACCTACTGATGTGGTTACTAACCCCTCTGCGGAGGATACCACTACTATTGCTGATGAAAATGTTATGTTGAAGACATTGCTTGAAACAGGGATGTACAAAAGTTTGAAGGGACATCAGACACTCTGCGATGTCCTCAAAAAGCAGATTCTGAACCAAAACCCTAGGAAAGAGGGTGTTGGGTTCGAGAGGAAAATGAACGTTGATGGCTCGTACTGGAAGCCTGAGCAGTACCCCAAAACCACATGGGTTGCTGCAAAGGAACCTTCAGTAGATCCATCCACTTTATCTGGCTTTACCTGTGCTAATCCTATTATCATTGATGAATCCTTTGATGCAAACTATAAGCTGTTCAAGAATCAGAATGGTGAAGTGTTTGCCAGGTACATTGGTACTAACTGCAGGAATGGACCACCTATGAAGAAGATCTGGGTACCTAGCAGTACATTGAGAATCTTCCTGTGAATGTCGTCATGACACCACCAAGGAAGAAGACAAACCCCAGACCTATAGCTTCATGTGGCCCAAAGGCTTCATACAGATACAGGACTCACATGAGTCACCCTAACGCCAATGTTTTGCAGGGAAATCATGCTCAGACTTATGAATATGAGCGTGTATCTTCGAACCGCTATGTTCATAGGACTAAGAACTTTTTTTCTTATTCATATGAGTATCATTCATCTCCTGCAAGGCTATTTGCTAGGGCTCCAAAGCCAAAATTCTCAGATGCTGCACTTAGACTCATTGCTTCTAAGCCACCCCTGAAGATGTGGGTGGCAAAGAAGAACTAACTCTCTTTTGCAGAATACGGTCTCCAGCCAGCAATCAATGGCGTCCGATACAATTGCTGGGGACCTAAAACACATTCAGGACGCATGATAAAATGTCATTCTATATACCTCACATCTGAATCGCTTATCAGTCATACTATATGTCCTAACTTTGATATAAGCTGTGACAGTCCCTATATGTGTCAAATGCTTATGCTTCACAACACTCTTGTGAAGCCTATCCTCCTACCTGCACTGTAGGCTACATCACCAGAAGCTTCAGAATGGATTATGGACAGTGGATGCACAAATCATATGACTGGTGATCGAAGTCTTCTCATGGACTCAACCTTACGTCCATCCGACAAGAGTCACATCACATTTGCTGACACTGGTAAAAGTAAGGTATTGGGTCTAGGTAGAGTTGCAATCTCAAAGGATCAACACATGGATAAAGTGATGCTTGTTGAATCCTTTGGTTTCAACTTAATGTCTGTCTCAATGCTTTGTGACTTGAACATGATTGTGCTATTTGGAAAATATCGCTGCCTTGTACTAATGGAATCTGACAAATCTCTAGTCTTTGAAGGGTATCGAAAAGATGATCTATACATGGTAGATTTCTCAGCAGGTCCACAGCTTGCCGTATGTCTTCTCACAAAAGCTTCAGAATGCTGGCTCTGGCATCGAAGGCTAGGACATGCTGGCATGAGGAACTTACACTCACTCGTCAAGAAGAAGCATGTCATTGGCATCGAGGATGTAAAGTTCAAGAAGGATCATCTGTGTGGTGCCTGTGAAGCTGGAAAGATGACAAGGGCAAAGCACTCCTCGAAGACAATCATGACAACATCTCAACCCTTCGAGCTATTACACATGGACTTATTTGGACCTACTCTCTAATCCACCCTCACAACAACTGCCTGTCTCTATGGCTTCGTCATTGTTGATGACTACTCAAGATACACATGGGTTCATATAATTCTTTACAAGACTGAAGTGCAAGATGTCTTCAGGCGCTTCGCCAATCGAGCAATGAACAATTATGGCGTGAAGATCAAGCATATCAGAAGTGACAATGGCACTGGATTCAAGAACATGGGACTTGATCTGTATCTGGATACAATGGGAATCACTCATGAGTTCTCTGCTCCATACACACCTCAGCAAAATGGCATCGTTGAGCGCAAAAACAGAACCCTCATTGAGATGGCTCGAACAATGCTAGATGAATACAAGACACCAAGAAAGTTCTGGCCTGAAGCTATTGATACAGCCTGTCACATCATCAACCGTGTGTACATCCATAAGCTTCTGAACAAAACATCGTATGAGCTCCTTACTGGCAAGAAGCCAAACGTCAGTTACTTCAGAGTATTTGGAGCTAGATGCTGGATCAAGGATCCCCATCACAAGTTAAAATTTGCACCTAAGGCTCACGAAGGCTTCATTCTTGGCTATGGAAAGGATTCACACTCCTACAGAGTCTTCAACCTCTATCTCTACAAAATCGTCGAAACTGTGGATGTGAAATTTGATGAAACCAATGGTTCACAAAGAGAACTCCTGCCAAGTACACTAGATGAAGCTTCTCCAAGTGAATCCATCAAGCTGATGGGAACTGGTGAAATCATGCCTTCTGAAGCACAGCCTGAAGAGGAACTTATCATCTCAGCACCAAATCAACCTGAAGACAATGCTCAGACCGAAGACAATCCTCCCAATGATGACAATGATCAGCAAGAGCAAAGTCTTCGTCCTGTTCATCCTCGTGTTGCAAATGAAGTTCAAATAGAGAAGATAATTGACAGCATCAATGCACCTGGTCCACTCACTCGATCAAGACCAACACAGCTAGCAAACTTCTGTGGGCACTTTTCATTTGTGTCAATATCAGAACCCAAGAAAGTTGCTGAAGCTTTTATGGAACCTGAATGGATTCAAGCCATGCAAGAAGAACTTCAACAGTTCAAGCTGAATAATGTTTGGGAACTTGTCAAGCGACCTGACCCTCGCAAGCATAACATTATTGGAACAAAATGGATATATCGAAACAAGCAAGTTGAGCATGGTCAAGTCGTCAGAAACAAAGCACGTCTTGTGGATCAAGGATATACTCAAGTTGAAGGAATTGACTTCAATGAAACATTTGCTCCTGTTGCTAGGCTTGAAGCTATTCGCATACTGCTAGCCTATGCTAATCATCACAACATATTGCTATATCAAATGGATGTGAAGAGTGCATTTCTCAATGGCAAGATTGAAGAAGAAGTATATGTCGCTCAACCACCTGGCTTTGAAGATCCAAAACATCCTGATATGGTGTACAAGCTAAACAAAGCATTGTATGGCCTCAAACAAGCTCCTCGTGCATGGTATGATACGATCAAAGACTTCCTAAAGAGCAAAGGCTTCAAACCAGGATCCCTCGATCCCACACTCTTCACGAAGACATATGATGGTGAACTGTTTGTGTGCCAAATATATGTGGATGACATAATCTTCGGCTACACCAACCAGAAGTATAGTGATGAGTTTGGGTACATGATGCAAGAGCAATATCAGATGTCCATGATGGGTGAGCTGAAGTTCTTCCTTGGTCTTCAAATTCGTCAGCAAAGAAATGGCATCTTCATATCTCAAGAAAAATACCTCAAAGATTGTCTGAAGAAGTTTGGAATGGAAGACTGCAAAGGCTACACGACGCCAATGCCAGCCAAACACCATCTTGGTCCCGACGACAATGGTAAAGAGTTCGATCAAAAGGTATACCGCTCCATGATTGGTTCTTTACTTTATCTATGTGCATCTAGGCCAGATATTATGCTTAGTGTTTGCATGTGTGCTCGATTCCAAGCGGCACCAAAGGAATCGCATCACTTAGCTGTGAAGTGAATTCTTCAATATTTGGCTTACACCCCAACACTTGGATTATGGTATCCCAAGGGCTCAAAATTTGATTGGTTGGATTCTCGGATGCTAATTATGCTGGTGACAAAGTGGATCACAAGTCTACATCAGGCACATGTCATTTTCTTGGTCGATCACTTGTCTGTTGGTCTTCAAAGAAGCAGAATTGTGTATCACTCTCAACTGCTGAATCTGAATACATTGCTGCTGGATCCTGTTGTGCTCAGCTTCTATGGATGAAGCAAACTCTCAAGGACTATGGCATCAACCTGAAACAAGTACCTCTCTTCTGCGACAACGAAAGTGCCATCAAGATAGCCAACAATCCAGTCCAGCACTCGAAGACAAAGCACATTGAAATTCGTCATCACTTTCTCAGAGATCATGTCATGAAGAAAGATATCGATATCATTCACGTCAACACTGAAGAGAAACTTGCAGATATCTTCACAAAGCCCTTGGATGAGAAAAGGTTTTGCAAGTTACGGTGTGAGCTAAATATCTTGGAATCCTCTAATACCCTGTGAACAGGCACACATCCTAACACTTATGCATGTTGATGACTTAGATGTGCAACACACAAAGTAATGTATATCTTCAATCAATGAAGATTTACACTCTGAG